>CM038673.1:223724645-224965088 GCA_021605145.1 Aegilops bicornis | reverse complement strand
ATCCTCACCATCGAGAGTAACGATCAGTCGAAGAACACTATGCATTGATGGGTGTTGAGGGCCCATATTGACTATCAATTCTCAGAAGATCTTCTTCAGTCTTACTCAAAAGGTCCAATAGTGTATGTATATTGAACTTCAAAAAAGGAATTCTTTTGATTCAACCATCTCTTTCTCAACTCAGCAACTGCAAAATTTAGAACAAATTGGAACCGTTAACTAGAATTCTCTTTTTTTTATTGCGGGTCTTATGCAATCGATCGGATCATATAGATATCCCTTCAACACAACATAGGTCATCGAAAAGATCTCGGATCAGAGAAGGGGCTTGGTCTGGAACGGATTGAGACGGAAAGCGGTAATCAATCGCCGCGTGGTGGAACGCTTGTTGGAGAAGGGTAAGATTCACTTTTGTCGGGCAAAGAACTCTATTGCAGGGTATGATTGATTAATTAATCTTTCCAAATCTAATCCTGGTTCGTTGGAACCATATAAGCCCATACCCAGAACTCCGATTAACAAAAAAATGGAACCGCCTGGGGAGAAGTAAAGTAACTAAAAAGTACAAATTGAAATCAAATTGAAATGATAATGTGAATTGTCCCAACTACATAGAAGGGAATTCCATATCCATATATCGGTTTGTGCTTCGGGCCCCCATAGTAGCAACAAAGAGTGTGCTAAACTATTGGCAGGGGTAGAAACTGCTGCGGTTAAGAAATTACAACCCGTCAATTTTTGGACCCAATTCGGGATTTTTCTTGGGAAGTTTCGGGTGGAGAATGCTCATTCAATGAGCATTCCCCGTAGAAGTATTCCGCAAATCTGGGCCAAGCCCCTCGCAATAAATATGTAAATTCGTTTCGCAGAAATTCAGAGATTTTCGATCTCCTCGAAAGAAAATGAGTTCGATCAGCAACACCGGTCTCTGTAGAGGACTCTTAGTACAAAACATTTGATTTAGTTTCTTGCTCTCCCTCGCGAAAGCGGGGGTCGACGAAGCGGAAGCGAGAATGTCGGCTTGAGTAACGAAAACATTGGTGAGAATCCAATGCCCCGAAAACCCCTTAATCCAATTAAAGGAGGATTATAAATGGATAGATGTCTTTGATTTCCACTGGAGATTGGGAATCGATGGACTTTCATTAGCTCCGGTCTTGAAAACCGGTATAGTTCTAGGAACTATCGAGGGTTCGAATCCCTCTCTCTCCTTTTGCTTATTGAATACGTTTGTTTCTTTCATTTTTTTTCTCCCAATGCAAAAAAATGCATGTTGGGTCTTTGAAACAGTTCAAATCATTTCGATAATAATCCGTTTGATCTGTTTTACCGAGAAGGTCTACGGTTCGAATCTGTATAGCCCTAATATGCCCGGTACAGTAGTAGGTAAGTTAGAAGGGGAACGCGAAATGACTTTAGGTTTTGTTGATTTATTGCGCGATGATTTTATTGAAAAAGATCGGTGGTAAGCCGGTGGTACCCGGAGAAAACGTTGCCCGAAGGCTAGTTTGATCGAGGATTGGAGAGGAGGGAGAGGTGGAATGAAAAGCTCGGGATGCATTGTATGGCCCAGAATAGGTCCTATTCTTCTACCTTTTCCAGGTAGTCGCTCGCTATTCACAGCTAAAAATTCTTTTTTAGGATTTCCTTTGTAAAAAGAGTTTATTAAATCCAAATTCTGAAAAAATGCTGCAGTTATAATTGATCAAAAAGGCAATCCAAAAGGAACTCGAGTTTTTGGCGCGATTGCCGAGGAATTGAGAGGATTGAATTTTACCCCTGAGATTTGATAAAAAAAGGTGCATTAGCGGTTAATACGTTGTAATTAGAGATTCATTTTATGATAGAAAAAGAATCTGCTTTCTACCGATTTAAGAGTAGTTCACTACTGCAATAAAAAAAGAGAATTCTAGTCTGGATTTTTTGATTTCCTAAAAGAGTTTTAGTCTAACAGTTTTTTCTCAGAAGAAGAAAAAAAATAAAAGAAAGAATAAAAATAAAATATGAAAGAGATGAAAGATGTACAATCCAATTTCTCGATTCAATAGAAGCCCAAAGAGGTGCATATGGTACCCAAATAAGAATAGGATAGATATGTCAAAAGCAGGTCTGATTACATAACACGGAGACTAATTTAAGTAAGAAGTCCCCCTATCTGGGAGACTTCTTACTTAAATGAAATTATTTTATTCTTTTAGTTGGAGTTGGTGGAACCTTAGGTTGTTCTCGGAAGAAGATAGTGACGAAATGAATTTCTAGGTCTCGCGATTTCTTACCATCAAGTTGGTAAAAAGCCTTGGTACTAATCATGGATACTTCAATTTTTTTATATTTGTTTGAAGTCATGATCTGAACGAGTCGTTTTACAGCCAAATAAGATACCCGAGTGGAAATGGGACGAAATTGGAATGGATTTTATTGTTGGACTACCTCGGTCACGGCACGGGAATGATGCCATATGGGTCATCACTGATAGACTAACTAAGGTAGCACACTTCATCCCCGTGAAGACAACCCACACCACTCAGAAGCTTGCTAGGCTTTATCTTTCCCATATCGTCTGCTTACATGGAGTCCCAAAGACAATAATATCAGATAGAGGCACTCAATTCGTCTCCCGATTTTGGGATCACTTACAACAAGCTCTGGGAACTCAAGCTGGCGTTTAGTACCGCATACCACCCCTGCATCGATGGACAAACCGAACGCCAGAAACCAAATTCTAGAAGACATGCTTTGAGAGCATGTGTCCTCACCTATGGAACCAGTTGGGAAGAAAGCTTGCCATACGCAGAGTTCGTGATACAACAAAAGTTACCAAGCCACTGCAAATGGCACCATTTGAAGCTCAGACGCGAAGATGTCGCACCCGCTAAATTGGTCGAAACTGAGACAGCCATATCTTCGGCCCAGACATGCTCAAGGAGGCTGAAGATAAAGTTAAGGTAATGAGGGATCGACTCAAGACAGCCCAAAGTCGACAGAAGAGTTACTACGATCAAAAACATCGGGGAGTCAGTTTTGAACCCGGTGAGTTTGTGTACCTAAGAGTATCTCCTATGAAGGGCCTGCAACGATTCAAGGTTAAGGGAAAGCTAGCACCAAGATTCGTCGGACCCTTCTGTATAGTGGCACAAAGAGGCACAGTAGCCTACCAGCTAGACCTACCCAAAGAATTATCCGATGTCCACGACGTGTTCCACGTCTCGCAGTTGAGGAAGTGCGTGAGCAACCCAGAGAAGCAAGTATCTCATGAAGACATTGACGTGCAACCAGACCTCACTTATCGGGAACGTCCAATAAAAATATTGGAGGAGTCTGAGAGGAGGACCCGACAGAAAACCATCAAGTTTTTCAGAGTCCAGTGGAGCAATCACACCGAGAATGAAGCGACTTGGGAAAGAGAGGATTTTCTTCGGACAGAGCACCCGCACTTATTTGAGGATCAGCTGAAATCTCGGGGACGAGATTTTTCCTAAGGGGGTAGGTGTTGTGACACTCCAAAAAAATTATTTAATTTTTTAGCAAAAACCTTGCTTGATTTGAAGAGGGTCATTTAAATCCTTCCTAAAACCTCTCTCTCTCAAAACTTTTCCCCTTGGCAAGGACTTTGATTTCTATATCTTCTGCAAACCTGGTGTTTGGTTATTAAAAACTTTGCTTCTAAGTATTCCATCTCAAAAATATTTTTTTGGGAATTTATTTTTCTTTTGAAAAAAGAAACCCTAAGGGTTTTGGAGCCACTCTTTTGTTTTGAACCATCCTTGGCTTTACCATGCCTCATGTGGTAAACTCTCCCAAAATCCTCCCTCCACTTTGGGGCAATCCAAACATTCTGCCCCAACAATTTCAATCCATTTTTGGATTTTAATTCATTTATTTTACTCCCCAAAACAATTCTGTCATTTATTCTCAGCCTAGATGATTTACAAAGGAAGTGCCTGTTTTATTTTGAGTTTTGATCTCAAACAAACTCCTCTGGATAGTCCTTAGCACCCCCAACCTAGATCCACCAAGATCCACTCTTCCTCTTTTCAAAATTTTCAAGTTTCAACCTCTGCAATTTTGGACCAGATTCATCATTTTTGGTGAAATTCATATTTTTCCTTCTCCAAAAATTCCACAAAAATTCAGGCAGTCCCCAGGTGCTTTGAGAGACCACCACACCAAAGATCAGCCCCAGATAAATTTTTCCCATGCTTGAATCATTTCATCAAACACTTGGTCGGCATTGTTCCTGTACACTTTCAGTAAAAATTCAGAGTTTCAGAGTTATCTTCAGTGTCCTTTTCGTCAGTGACTTGTCACCGATCACCCGTGCGCCCTGGCGCGTTGTGCACGGCCCCTTCTCCCTGACCAAAGCACCGCATGCCTCCTTGGACGGACGCAGGTGTCGGTGGCGGCGAGCATCGCCGACGCCGACAGCTTCTGCGGTGGCAGAGCCACCCGTGGCGGCCAACGGAGCCAGAGCCGGCTCGCTACACCGTTCTGCGCCGCCCAACGCCCCCTAGCCTTCCGCGTGGCCTCATGCATGCCAGCTCGCACCATAGCACCATCGCCGTGGCCCGGCAAGCACAGGGCGCGCCCTCTGCCGTCGACGGGTCCGCGCCGCCCCGTTCTGTCGAAACCTCCCTTGCGCGCCAAATCCAACCTGGGTTAGCCTCTAAACGGAGCCCATGGACCTCCACGTTCATGACCAACCCCCCTAAGCACCCCGACCAAGCACTGCGCCGCCGTAACCATCGCCGGAGATCCCCGTTCTCGGCCACCGCCTCGGATCGTCTATAAAATGGAGTCCCGAGCTCATTCTCGAGCACGCACCACCACTGCACCCCACCAGTACCCCGCCAAGCCACTAGGAGGACCTCGAGGAGGTCTCCTCCCCCAACTCCGGCCGCCCCGATCCGCCTCGGCCACCAGCTTGATCCACTCCGATGAGGCCACCCTCGCCGCCCTAACCTCGTCAGTAGTCTCCTCGGGAGCCCAGTGATCTAACCCCGGCTTCAATTTGACCTCCGCAGCCCTCCCCGACGAGATGCAACTCCACCCAAGCCGCTGCCCGCCGGAGCAAGGACCGCCATCGACGTGGTGCTCGCCGACGACCACCACCACCACCCACCGACGCGGAAGGACACCCTGAGCACGTAGGTACTCTCCGATCCTCCTCATTCGCCGTGGATCGCCGCCGGCGACCACCGCAGCTCTCGGGCGCCGACGAGCTCTGTTCCTCCCCGTTTGAAATTTCAAACCTGACGGGTGGGACCCCTCGTCAGTGTTTTCTTTTTATTCGAATCGTTTTCTGAAAACGCCTTCGGGCAGAGTACGCTTTCCTTTGCAGTTGACGGCTTTTTAGCCGAAGCGTTTTCTGTTTTTATAAGTTGGCCCCTGGAAACTTTCTGTTTCATTATAGATGAGTCCCTGGATTAAAATATTTATAACTTTTTATCAGAAACTGATTTTTGATTGATTCTTTTTCTGTCATCTTTATTTTTCCGTCTAGTTGTTTGACATATTTATTTGAAAAATATTTGGAACACTTTTCTGCGCACTCACGGTATTCACGATAAGTACGTATTTTCTTATACCGTAGATACCGGAGGAGGTGACAGAACCGCAAACTTCGCCAAGCTAGACTCAGACTACTCCGAAACCAGGCAAGCATGTTTGAACTTTTGATATGATGAGTGTTCGTTGCATGTTTGCATTAAGTAGTTACATGGCATGTTTATGAGCATTTCGATAAGTGTTATAACACGTGCAAAGTTGAGGCAAATGGTTTCGAAAATCCATATGTTGTTGGATATGAGTTGCATGGCCATGTGTTGGCATGAGAATGGGTGAGATGGCAGTGTTGTAGCATGTCAGTCTTATGTCAGACTATTTGACTCCAGTGTCAACGTGAGTCAAGTCATGTTTTCATTCGTCTTTCCTGTACTACCACATGTTTTCCGCAAGGAGTATGGCTTAGTAAGTTGCAAACCGTTTTCCTGGTACACACCAAATAGAGAGGCCGTGATGAGGGTTCCATGGCTCTGGATTAAAGCCGGTCATCCGGTCAGGCGGCATGGGTGTTTCCGGTTGGGACCGAGAGGGGGCACCCCTTAGAGCGCGCGTATATAAATTTGATCCCATGTTATTCGAGGTTGTGATCTCCCCGTCTTAAAGTTTTTCTTGTACATTGCCTAGGGTGATTCCTGGCATCGTGAGGTGGGATGGGTGTGTACTGGTTAGATGTGTTTCTACCGAAATACCGTTGGCTGTGGATAATGAGTACAAACTCTGCAGAGTCAAGATCCTTTGAATCATCTTATCCATGTCCAAGTACTGTGTTCAACTTACCTTGTCAGGTATCAGTTTCAGTGACAAAAACCCCGGCGAAACACTTGAGTGTTAAGTGCTTGTTCCTGTGGATGGACTAACCCGTGTATTATTGAGTGTTGAATTTTTCCTATGAGTGTTATATCTTCAAAAATTTATCAGATATGTATAATGAAATTTAAAGCCCTTTCTGCGATGTCGCTCAGACATTCGACTCTGGCACACTTATTATTTTTACCTTCACTATAAGCCCTTTCTGCGGTGTCGCTCAGACGTCCGACTGTGGCACACTTATTATTTTTCCCTTCACTATAAGCCCTTTCTGCGATGTCGATCAGATGTCCGACTGTGGTACGCTTGTCATTTACTTTCAATATAAGCCCTTTTTGTGATGTCGCTCAGACGTCCGACTGTGGCACTCTTGTCATTTACTTTCAATATAAGCCCTTTTTGTGATGTCGCTCAGACGTCCGACTGTGGCACTCTTGTCGTTTACTTTGGATATAAGCCCTCTCTGCGATGTCGCTCAGACGTCCGGCGCGGGCACGCTTTGTCGCTTTCCTTTCAAAGATAAGCCCTTTATGTGGTGTCGCTTAGACGCCCGACTGCGGCATGTTAATTTATTTTGTTCACCCTTTGAGGCGTCGCTCCAGACACCCAATCGGTTTTCAGCTATTTTTATTGGGATTTCGGGAAGACTACCGCCCGACTTCCTTTTACTTATCATATTGTGCAGGTAATTATTTTTTGAATGTGCATTATAAATTTTTCATGGCGCATTCCTGCATGCATTTATTATATCTTATGTCCGAACTGTCTTGCGAGTACTTTCAAAGTACTCACCTGGCTTGTTGATTTGGCCAGATGTTGATGAAGGCGATCTCATGGATGAAGAATTCGATAGCGAGTTCGACGCCTAGAGGAGTCCCAGTCAGTCTCGTGCGATCCTGGATTTGGTCATTGTATTATATCCACTTCCGCTACTCGAGTAAATTCATCGAGCCTCACCTCGACGCTCGATGAGCTGCCAGTTTAGGAGCTACATTATCCACTCCACTGTGATATATCCACCACCACTTTTATCTCAAGTCAGTAGCATGCCACCACGCTCTTGTGTCATGACCGCCCTTATGTACAATATCGGCGTGTTTGTAATAAATTGTTGAGCAGCCTCAGCTCAACCCTGTAATATATTTAATGCTACTGGTCTTTTGTATCAAGTATTTGTCTACCAGTAAGGATAATTCTTCTTATACTAGGGATTAAAGATTGGTTTCTCAATAAGTATTTTATTGAAAATCCGGTCGTGACAGGCATTATGCGGGAGAAATCCTTAAAGATTTTATGACCTCTCGAATAGCTGACCAGCTCTCGCCGTATCATGACAGTTAGTTTTCGGCTTTCTCTACTGAGGTGCTCGTCCGGAAGAACCGGGACACAATCACAGTAGTTCTCCCAGTGCTACCTTAGCCGATATAGCGGAACGTAAGGTACCAAAACGTGGGAGCCGGGCAACCCAACTATTGACCCAAGACATGATTCGGAGCTGATGCATATAATGCTATAAGTTCGGGGTGCCGAACTTCCATGAAGGTGTTCGGACTTTACTGCCGTGTTTATGAGTAAAACGAAGCCCCTGGCATATTTTAAGGCATATCGATGTGTACGGATGCCACTTACAAAAGAATTTCAATAATAAATAACAGCAGGTAAGCGTCATATAAATCCACATGTTGTATTTGAACAGTACGTCTATGCGTATGGGTACAAGTAATGTGATAAAAAAATGAATATGGTTACAAAACCTGCTGAGACCAGGGGGAGAGGCTGAGTGCAGATCCGCAATATAGCTGGACGGTCACTGTGGGGGATGTCTAAGGATTCCCTTACGTGTTCAAGCTACGTCTGTGTAGCCCATCCTGATCGGCGCAACGGTGAACCTGCGAAAGAAATGTAAGAAATATTTATGTGCCGGAGGGCGGTTTAGCCGCTGAGTACGGCCTGTCATGGCCTTCGCCGGAGTGTTTAGTTGAGTCCTGGACGAGCTGGGCTGTCCTTCCGTGAAGTAGTTCGGAGCCCCTTGACGGTGTCCAGAAGCCGGGACGGCGACTCGAAGTTCGGCTGCAAGGTGCCGCTCCTTGCTGCTACTGAGGCAGTTACGTACTTGTTGGCACCGAGGGTAGGTCCGTCCTTGCTGTTTACCGTGATGATGCCGCATGGACCGGGCATCTTGAGCTTACTATATGCATAGTGTGGCACCGCGTTGAATCGAGCAAACGCGGTTCATCCAAGCAGTGCTTGATAATCACTGTAGAAGGGGACGATTTCGAAGACTAACTCTTCGGTGCGGTAATTTTCTGGTGATCCGAAGACTACCTCGAGGTCAATGGAGCCTATACAGTTGGCTTCCACACCTGGTATGATGCCTCTAAAAGTGGCTTTAGTGGGTTTGATCATCGAATGATCGATGCCCATCCTGTCCACTGTGTCCTGGTAGAGCAGATTTAGACTGCTGCCTCCGTCCATAAGGACTCGAGTGAGGTGGAACCCATCTATTATCGGGTCGAGGACTAGTGCGGCTAGATTGCCCTGATTGGCATTAACCGGATGGTCCGTGTGGTTGAAGGTGACTGGCCCCAGTTTATATTGTGGGACAATTAGTTCTGTTGGGACGACATCCCCAAGGGTACGTATCCGGTCCGAGTTTGCAATTTGGGTGGTATTTACCACATTCACCGATTGAATATTCGGGGGAAATTTCTTTTGCCCTCTTGTGTTCAGTGACCTGGGCTCTTCGTCGCCATCATCACTTTGAGATCCCCCTTCTCCGTTTTTGGCGCCTGCCCTACCAGCTTGTTTGAAGACCTAGCATTCTCTGTTGGTGTGGGTGGCTGGCGTTTCTGGGGTGCCATGAATTTGGCATTGGCGATCGAGTATGCGTACTGCATCGATGGACCCGGATTTTTATTTTTGGGTGGCCCTTTCCGCTGACCGGACTTTGAGCCCCTGAACCCGGCATTAACTGCCGTTTTCTCGGCGTTTTCACCTATTTGCGGCGCTTGTGTTTGTTGCGTCGTGGTTTGTCACTGCCACTCCTGGCTTCTGATATGCCAAGTTTACTTGCTGTACTGGTACTACGAGCCAACCAGCTATCTTCGCCCGCGCAAAAGCGGGTCATAAGTGTCGTGAGGGATGCCATGGATTTTGGCTTCTCTTGGCTGAGGTGCCGGGTGAGCCATTCATCACGGATGTTATGCTTAAATGCTGCTAAGGCCTCTGCATCCGGACAGTCGACGATTTGGTTTTTCTTGGTTAGGAACCGTGTCCAGAATGTCCTGGCCGATTCCCCTGGCTGCTGAATTATATGACTTAAGTCATCGGCATCCGGTAGTCGCACATAAGTACCTTGGAAGTTGTCAAGGAATGCATCTTCCAGATCCTCCCAACCGCCGACGGATTCTGCTGGCAAGCCATTCAGCCAATGCCGAGCTGGTCCTTTGAGTTTTAGTGGGAGGTACTTGATGGCGTGTAGATCATCACCGCGAGCCATGTGGATATGGAGGAGGAAATCCTAAATCCATACTGTCGGATCTGTTGTATCATCGTATGTTTGATATTTACGGGTTTAAAACCCTCCGGGAATTCGTAATCCATAACTTCATCAGTGAAGCATAGGGGGTGTGCAGCGCCTCTGTATCGGGCTATATCGTGACGCAGTTCATATAAATCTTGTCTGCTTTATTCGGCCCGGCCGGATTTACTTTTATTGTGTCCGGCGTGACGATCATCGTCATGTATTGGTGCGCGCCTCCGTGATCTGTAGACCGATCTTGCATGTTTTGCTTTGCTCTCCAATACGTCTCGTAGGTCACGCGTGTTGCCCCGTTCCTTGGTATTTTTGTTTGAATGGCGGCGGGGTGCAGGTTGAACTTCAGGCTGGAACGCCTCTTTGTCTCGGCCGCGCGGTGGCCGGTCAGCCGCATTGTACGCTGGTGAGGTAGGTTTCAATGCTTCTTCCTCGAGTAGCGACCTGCGTTTTGGGTAACTTTCGGAGGGGGCGTTCGAGTTTGTATTCCTCGGCCACAAGGACTTCAGTCCATCTGTCTGCTAGCAAATTTTGATCAGCTCGAAGCTGCTATTGCTTTTTCTTCAGGCTATTTGATGTGGCTATAAGCTGGCGCTTAAGCGCTCCTGTTCGACGGGATCTTCAGGCACGATAAATTCTTCATCGCCGAGGCTCACCTCGTCTTCGGAGAGAGGTATGTAATTGTCATCCTCCCCTTCTCTACCTGCTTCCTGCTCAGGAGGGCTTACCTGTTCGTCCTCCTACTCTAAATCTTGCTGGAGGGGATTGTCATCGTCTTCGGCACTGTCGGGAGTGCTATTGTCTCCTGTGCCGGTATCACTGCCTTTGCTATGGCAAGACTTAGAGCGGCGCCGCTGATGTCAGCGCTTGGGTTGCTTCTTGGAGGGGTCATCCTCTGTTGTCTTATCGCCATTGCCTTCTTTGGGTGTATCCACCATGTATATATCATATGATGAGGCGGAGGTCCAGTGCCCTGTGGGCAGTGGTTCTTGTTCGTCTCCTACATCGTCTTCCATACCATCGATGTCTTTGGAGTCGAAGTCGAGCATGTCGGTTAAATCGTCGACAGTGGCTACTAAGTAGGTGGTGGGTAGGGAGCGAATTTCTTCGTCGTCTGCATCCCATTCTAGCCGGACATAGTTCGGCCAAGGTTCTCCTGACAAGGAGAGAGACCTTAATTTTAGCACGTCACGAAAGGCGAGTGCTGAAAGATATCCGCGGAGGTAAACTCCATAATCGGCGCCCAATTGGATTCGACGGGAACGGGCGCCGGTGCCTCGGAGTCTGTGGCCGGGGACGAATCCAGTAGTTCGGCATCAAAGCTCTCAGGAGGAGTAAAGTCCGTGTTCGGCTCTATCGCCGCTGAGAGTACGGCCTCCATGGCAGGGTCTATCCACCCGTCCCTGGATGGCGCAATTTGCTCCGGATTGAGGGCCGGAGTAGTTGCTTGTGTGATCTCCCGAACACTGTCTGACGGCAGAGCTATATCATGCTCGTCGTGATTGTGCAGCGCACCTAGCAAGGGCTCGAATCCATCGAAGATCAAGTCTCCGAGGATTTCGGCGATGTAGTTCAAGTTTCCGAACCTGACATAGTGGCCAGGGGCGTAGCTCTCGATCTGCTCCAGATGGCCAAGCGAGTTAGCCCGCATAGCGAAGCCGCCGAATACGAAGATCTGTCCGGGGAGGAAGACCTCACCCTGGACCGCATCGCTACTGATGATCGAAGGAGCCATCAAGCCTTACGGTGACGGCACAGTGGAACTTTCAATGAAAGCACCAATGTCGGTGTCAAAACCGGCAGATCTCGGGTAGGGGGTCCCGAACTGTGCGTCTAAGGCGGATGGTTACAGGAGGCGGGGAACACAATGTTTACCCAGGTTCGGGCCCTCTCGATGGAGGTAATACCCTACTTCCTGCTTGATTGATCTTGATGATATGAGTATTACAAGAGTTGATCTACCACGAGATCGTAGAGGCTAAACCCTAGAAGCTAGCCTATGGTATGATTGTTGTTGTTCCACAGACTAAACCCTCCCAGATATATAGACACCGGAGGGGGCTAGGGTTACATGTAGTCGGTTACAAGGGAGGAGATCTACATATCCGTATTTGCCAAGCTTGCCTTCCACGCCAAGGAGAGTCCCATCCAGACACGGGACGAAGTCTTCAATCTTGTATCTTCATAGTCCAACAGTCCGGCCAAAGGATGTAATCCGGCTGTCAGGATACCCCCTAATCCAGGACTCCCTCAAGGTGTAAAGTAGCTATGCTTATCACTGACGCCCTGGGAGAAAATGCATTAAATGTGTTGGTTACGTGCCCCTAGCTTTATTGGGGACGGAAATAGAGCCCGTCCCGTTCGTCGCCGCCTCTAACCGCCTTGACAGGCATCCAGGCTAGCAAGTCATGCAATGCCTGGCTGGCTGGCTGGCCGTCCCGCTAGAGCGGTGGCAGGATCTTCACAAAGATCTGCATGCCAGCACGCAGGTGCTTGCCAGGTTGGTAGGTCGGTCACTGTGCGGGAGCGGTGGTGGGGTGGCGGAGCCGTGCCGTGGCCTCGCAAATGTCCCCAATAAGGATCTTGCGGGGGCCTTGCCGGCGTTCCCGGCAAGGATCTCGCTAAGAACTTTGTCTTCTGGTTCCTCACAACAATCTGCATGCCATCAGTCTTCACAAAGATCTGCATGCCACTACGCATGTGCCCCTGGGCCTTGGTCTTGACATTGTCGATGGTGTCAGAGCTCTCAACCTCAAGGGTGGTGTTCTTGTCGATTAACCCATGAAGTCCGCCCGACAAGGATCTTTCCGGGGCTTTGCGAGCCGCCCCGGCAAGGATCTTGCCAGGGGTTCAGCTTGTCTTCTGTTCTCTAGTTAATGTCTTGGATGTCGTCCTCGTCGTCTTGTATTTTGTCCCCAGCTACCCCCGTCAAGCCCCTGCCACGGGTGCGGCTGCAATTGCCCGTGCACAAGTAAGGGGTACCAAAGGGCCAAACTTTAGTACACCGACATACAGGTCTCGGTCTCACCGAGATGGCCTTGCCAACGCTCTGTGACTTGTTGCATTTATTTCAGTCTCACCGAGTTATGCGATTGGTCTCGCGGAGTTGGCTTTACAGACTCTCTATTGCCTTATTGCTTCATTTTGGTCTCACTGAGTTGATGCATGTCACACCCTGATTTTCATGCCACAACACTTAAGCTAATATATCATGATAAAGTGTGGTTTGACAAAAACCCTTGCATTATTTGGCTTTTATTTGGAGTTGGTTTTCTCTCTGTGTTTTTCTAGTGCTCTTTAAAGTCAACACAACTCCACCTTCTATACTTCATATCCTTGCCTCAAACTACTTCCCAATGATCATCCCATGTGTACAGAGCAATATAGTATTTTCTTACAAAAATAATTTGGCCAAAAAGTATTTTCTAAATTTAGTTTTCCAAAACCCCCTGAATTGAGCTTTGCACTGCAAGTACTTGATTTGGGGTGTGAAAAATCTTTCAAAAGGTATATTTGAATCCTATTAGATGTAGGACTCCCATAAACCACAAAATATAATTTTAAAAGTTATTTTCCTATTTTATTTAAAGGCTTTTTCTTTAGGCCAGAAATGGTCTTTAATAGGTTAAAATTATTTTAATGCTTTAAAAATATTTGGGAAAAATCTAGGGAAACTCAGTGGACATATATTGTCCATATATAAGAGTTTAAAAACATGGTCATGTTCAAAATACTGGTCAAATCCCTCAAAAACCCTTTCAGGATATTTCAAGCTTTTGAAATATTTACAAAGGAAATATTCCCCAAAAATTCCAAGAAACTTCTAGCATGTTACATATGACATTTTTGATGATCTTGAAAATTATCATGTCATGGAGAATAGTATAACCTCATGAAATCCCCTCAAAACCATTTCTGTCCATTTTGAAATTTGAGCAACTTTACATTGCCAAACATGTCCAAATGTTCTCAAACCTTGTGAACATGCTCAAATGGTCTAATCATTCATCTAGACCAAATGGCACAAGTTGGAGAACAAGTCAACTTGATCAAAGAGCCCCAAAACCCTTCCCCGCCCGTAACCAAATTTGAACAACTCTACATTGGCAACTTTCTCCTTTTGATCTCAACTTTTGTGGACATGTTCAGAACCTCAAATAATGACACTACACCAAGTGGTGCATCAAGGAGAATAGCTTTGCATGACTAAATCCTGGAAAGTCCATTTCTGTTGATTTCTAGGGTTTACAAAAGTTGCATTGGCAACTTTGCCCAAATGGACTCAATCTTGGTGGAACCACTTGTTTTCTCATGCCATTTGGCCCTGTCAAGCCTTAGGACAAGAGGAGTTCATCTTCTTGCCCAAATTAATAACAAACACCTTCTGCCATTTTTCTAAAAAACACCACTTTGACCCCTCCCACTAATCTCCATGAGTTCAACTTTTTACCACAGCCCCTACTAGACCTCTTCTACCTCCAGCAACTCTCCCATGGCCATTGCTCAATGATTAAGGAGTAGAACACCCCCATTTACTTATCTGGACAGCCATGGCATCTCTCTCTATCATCCCTGTTCTCTCACCAGAGCCTCTACAGAGCATCCAAGGCTCTCTCCCCTTTCTTTACTACCCCTGGCACTATTGGACACAAGTGGCCGCGCCCACTTCCCATTTCTTTATGCCATGGCATGCAAAAGGCGTGCTCCAGAGCGTGCTACAGTGCTCCCACGCACTGTAGCTGCTCCCTGCCCGAGCCACCCGACCACCTCGGGCCTCCCCAGCATGCCCGACGAGGTGCCTCGGCGTCCGCAAGACGCCACGGCCTGGTCCCCCTCCTTCTTCTCCCTCCTGCTTCCCCCTCGCACGCGCGCCAGAGCCGCCCGAGATCCCCAATGGCCGAGCCCACACGCGCGGCGCTCTGCCACTCCCCGCTCTCTCTCTCCTTCTCCCTCGACTTGGACCACGCCCACAAGCGCCTCAGACAGCCCCGAGCCTCCTGCCCGTGGCCATCAAGGCCATTTCATGGTGCCCAGAGGCCACGTCCACGGTGAGCCACGGCCTCACCATAGAAGGCCGCCCCTGACATCCCTCTGGATCCCCTTTGCTCTCTCTCTCTCTCCCGTGCATCCCCTGGACCAAGCCGCACCTCCTCTCATGCCCTCCAACCTCGTCCATGGCCGGATCCGAGCCGCCGGCCATCGCCTAAATTCTCGTCGTCCGAGCCCCCTCCTCTCCACCTATGGGGGTCATTGCATCACCGAAACAACCACGGAGCTATCCCGCTCTCCATTTACACTCCCCGGAGGCCGTGGCGTCAAGTCCATCCTCGACGACACCCCGGTCCGCCGCACCCGAAGCTCCTTCTCTTCCCGGGCTCCCCCGCGGGCGTGAAGCACCTGGATGGGCGCGCCTGGTCGCACTGGACCCACCGGTACGCCGAGCATCACCGGAGGTGGCTTGCATCACGGGAGAATGCCGGGCGCCTGGCTCGCCTCGCCTCCGCCTCGCCTGCTCGAGCGGGAGGTAGGAGATGGCCTGAGCACCGGGCCCCGCTCGTCAGCGACTCGGTGGGCGGGCCCCGCCCGTTTAAGTGGAGATGGCTTCAGCGAAGACACCTTCGACGTCGCCCTATCGCCCGTGTGGCCGAGCCGCTGGGCCGGCCCAGTTGCGCCTCGCCGTTAAATCCCGACCAGTGCGCGCTGCCGCCGCTGGAATTTGGACCATTAGGTATTTCCATTTACTTTTTCTTTTTCAACAAGATTCAAACTTTTCCAGAGACCTCATTTCAAGTCCAAATCTGAGGATTCAAATTTTCAGTGACTCCATAAATCAATATCTATTTAATGAGCCATAGGGAACATTTTTACACTGCCTAGTTTCACCTGGATCTGACAAATAGTTCATTTATACTCCTAAACCAGCTTCAAAAATCCATAGAATATTCATTTGAACTCCAAATCCAGTGAAACCAATTTCTAAATGTTTCTAAATCATGCCTGATTTAATGGGTACTTTTACTCATTTTTATAAAAAGGTATTATGTAGGAAACTTGCAGATCCATTAAATCCCTTGTTTCCATCATATTGAAATGTTCAGTAATAACCACTGATCCAATTCCAATGAAACCACTCTGGTTATTTTTCATATAACCAGAGGAGTCCTAGAAAAGTCAGCTTCATATTTTTAGAGCACTTTTTTTCCTTGTTGTCTTGCTTATTGTGATTGTTTCCGGCGTTAGTTAACGAAGTAGACGGAGTACTTGGAGAAGGACCAGAAGATTTCAAGACTCCGATGAACCAGGCAAGAAGCCCTTTGACCATTACACCCCTCTTGTTCATCGGTACCCTTTTTCCTATTGTATGATGATGAAATATGACGGTGGTAAACTTGTTGTGAACCACCACATGATGCATACCCCTACTCATGACCTTACCTTGTTCATGATTGCATTTTCAAGAGACCATTTGATGCATAATGATGCATGTGTACCATGAACTCTTCATGGTTACATTCTTTCGAAAACCCCATCGGGTGCCCGTAATGCCCTTGGGAGATGTTGAACTAAGGTCACCACTTGAGGATGAAGTGGTGTACCGGAGAGAGCTTTTGGTGTGTGTGTGCAAAATGATGGATTAGATTTATGTGTGATTACCGTCCCAACCAAACATGTGTAACCACTCTACCCCTTTATGGGACGGGGCATTATTGATTACTTAGGCTGATACTAGCATGGTGCCCACATTACTAGTGACGGGGTGACTTGAGGTCACTCTCGGGATGGGGTCGTGCTTGGATAGGCTGCCATGACTGTTTTCACAGGGCACCGGACACACCGTTGGTCCCTTCGTGTATGCGTAATAATGTGAAAAGGGCATAGTCCCACGATCTTTTGCTTATACACGAGGGTCGTGTATCAACGAGTGGACCCTATGTTAGTGTCGTCTAGGGAAAGGTAATGATCGGGTGCTTCCCCCGAGTACTTGAGGTAATCTTGGGATCGTGGATGACACGAAAGCTTCCCGGATCTTGTGGGTAAAGTGCGCAACCTCTGCAGAGTGTAAAACTATTCGAATAGCCGTGTCCATGGTCATGGACAGTTGGGAGGTGCTACTTAAACTATGTCCAGAAATTTTACAATCTCGCTGCATGTGTTTGTGGAAAGGAACTAATTGTGTCAAGGTGGTGACTTGACATGTCGAATGACATGGCATTGATTCAAACTCTATTTATGTCGATATCTGTAACAGGTTCTCAAGGTTACCCATGTTTATTGATGCATCTCTCACAAGTTGATAGGACATCTCTACTAGCTTGAAGCTAGGTTGCTTACGTATTATACAACTGCATTGTTACTTTGAACCAAATCATGGGTTGCTTGCGAGTACATTCAAAGTACTCATTGGCTTGCCACTGGTTATTTTATTTGCCAGGCATGAAAGAACAGGATATGATGAAGAATACTTGGTGATTTAACATGCGAGCTAGGACGCTTCCCAGTCAGAATGCATGTAGGGTTAAGGCAGATGGCATGGGTCCAAGTTATCGATGAAGATTTCCGCTGCGAAGTTATACTCAAGACCTGACCATAATGGTCCTACTTGTGTAATACGGTATGTATGTATGTAAGACCCTTGTTATTCAGCTTCTGTGTGTTCAGTGAGCATTGATCTCTGGGATCACTGTACACGTGCATTCGGTGATCACGACTTATGGTTCGGGGTCCCCACAATGCAATTGGGCCCACCGAGATGATGTTTGCACTAAGCCCTAGCACATCGGTCTCACCGAGTTGTTCCAGTCGGTCCCACCGAGATTCCTAATGTTTAGATTTTTTATCATATCGGTCTCACCAAGTTTAACTATTCGGTCCCACCGAGATGAGTCAAATGTGTGTAACGGTTGGATTTTGTGTGGAGGCTATATATACCCCTCCACCCCCTTCTCCATTTGCGAGAGAGCCATCAGAACGTGCCTACACTTCGACCATACATTTGCTGAGAAAGAACCACCTACTCATGTGTTGAGATCAAGACATTCCAATCCCACCACAAGAATCTTGATTTCTAGCCTTCCCCAAGTTGCTTTCCACTCCAATCATCTTTCCACCATAGCCAAATTTGAGAAACAAAGTTGAGTGTTGGGGAGACTATCATTTGAAGCACAAGAGCAAGGAGTTCATCATAAAAACACCATCTATTACCCTTTGGAGTGTGGCATCTCCTAGATTGGTTATGAGCCCCTTGGGAGCCTCCGTCAAGATGTGGAGTTGAACCAAGAAGTTTATAAGGGCAAGGAGATCGCCTACTTCATGAAGATCTACCCGAGTGAGGCAAGTTCTTCGTGGGCAATGGCCATGGTGGGATAGACAAGGTTGCTTCTTCGTGGACCTTCATGGGTGGAGCCCTCGGTGGACTCACACAGCCGTTACCCCTTGTGGGTTGAAGTCTCCATCAATGTGGACGTACGATCGCACCACCTATCGGAACCACGCCAAAAATCTTTGTATCTCCATTGCATTTGTGATACGTCTCCAACATATCTATAATTTTTTATTGTTTCATGCTATTATATTTTCTATGTTGGATGTTTTATATGCATTTATATGCTATTTTATATTATTTTGGGGACTAACCTATTAACCTAGAGCCTAGTGCCAGTTTCTGTTTCTTCGTTGTTTTTGAGTTTCGCAGAAAAGGAATATCAAATGGAGTCCAATTGAGCTGAAAATTTACAGCGATTTTTTATGGACCAGAAGAAGCCCTCGAAGCAAAAGAGATGGGCCAGAAGAGCCACGATGCCTCCACAAGGGTGGAGGGCGCTCCCTACCCCCGTGGGGGCGCCCTCCGGTCTTGTGGGCTCCTCATAGACCCCCTGACTTGTTCCCGGCGCCAAAAACTTCTATAAATATAGAAACCCCCAGAAATAAACCTAGATCGGCAGTTTTGCCGCCGCAAGCCATTGTAGCCACGAAAAACCAATCGGGAGCCCGTTTCGGCACCCTGCCGGAGGGGGAAACCATCACCGGTGGCCATCTTCATCATCCCGGCGGTCTCCATTATGAGGAGGGAGTAGTTCACCCTTGGGGCTGAGGGTATGTACCATTAGCTATGTGTTTGATCTCTCTCTCTCTCTCTCTCGTGTTCTTTATTTGGAACGATCTTGATGTACCGCGAGCTTTGTTATTATAGTTGGATCATATGGTCTTTCTTCCCCTCTACCTTCTTGTGATGAATTGAGTTTTCCCTTTGAAGTTATCTTATCGGATTGAGTCTCTAAGTATTTGAGAACACTTGATGTATGTCTTGCATATGAATATCTGTGGTGACAATGGGATATTCACGTGAACCACTTGATGTATGTTTTGGTGATCAACTTGCGGGTTCCGTGACCTTGTGAACTTATGCATAGGGGTTGGCACATGTTTTCGTCTTGACTCTCCGGTGGAACTTTGGGGCACTCTTTCAAGTTCTTTGTTTTGGTTTGAATAGATGAATCTGAGATTGTGTGATGCTGTCGGGGAAACGGCACCTATGGGATCACAAAGAATCCCTTCTATGGTTGACAGGACACGGGGTTGTGGGAAGAGCCGGATTAGAAGATCAACGCGGGGGAGTTTATCCAGGTTCGGGCCGCAAGCGATGCGTAATACCCTACTCCTGCTGGTGTATGTTTATCTGGTGTTCTTGGACTTGCTACAGAGCGTGCAGGGTCCAAAAAGTTTGAATCCTCCCTCGGTATGCCACGGGCCTCCTTTTATAGTCAAAGGGGCTGCCACAATGTCACACAGGAGGTGGAAAGTTGTACAGTAGTCAAGTTTATCCTTGGCACGATAGGACAAAACACATTTAGTGCGCTGTCGACGTGCCCTTCTTGCTTTATCGGGGACAACAAGGAAGCTCGTCCCACCTGTCGCTGCCTCGCCTTGCTTCGACACACGTCCAAGATGACGAGGTGTGTGGTGCCACGCTGGCTGGCTGCTGAGTTGGTGTGGTGGTAGAGTCTTCACGAAGATGTGCATGCCACCACGTAGGTGCTTGCTGAGTTGACCTGGGAGCTGCATGCCGCCACACAGGTGCATGCCTAGTTGGCGGGCTGGCAGCTGTGTGGGAACGGCGGAGGAGCCTTGGCGTGGGCCTGGCTGTGGCCTCGTAGATGTCGTCGGCAAGAACCTTGCCGGGGTCTTGCAGGCATCCCCGGTGAGGGTCTTGCCGGGGGTCTTGCGAGCGTCTCCAGCAAGGATCTTGCCGGGGGTCTTGTGGGCATCTCCGGCAAGGATCTTGCTGGAGGTCTTTGTCTTCTGGTTCTCATCTAGTCTTGTATGCTCTTGGCCTTCAAAAAGATATGCATGCCACCGTGGAGGCGCCTCCTGATCCTTGGTTCCATTGTGTCGATGGTGTCGGAACTCTCATGCTCAAGGGTGGCAGCCTCATTAGTTTTGGGCAAGTTGCCCCGGCAAGGTTCTTGCCGGGGCTGTGGAGGCCGCTCCGGCAAGGGCCTTGCCGGGGGAGTTTCACGTCGCCCTTCTGCTCTTCATGCTTCTGGTGTTGAGCACTGCTCTGGTAGTCTTGCGTCCTTGCCTCCTCTGCCCCGCCAAGCGTGGTCGTAGGCGCGGCTGCAACTGCTCGCGCACAAGTAAAGGGGTACCAAAAGGACCCCTACTTTTGTACACCGATAGGAGCCCCCAGGCCTGGGCCACACATAAGGGCAGAGCGTTGTTGGGCCGGGCCCAGAACGGTGCGCGGGCACACGAGGCAGAGTTTTTACTGCAGTAACTCCCTTGCTCGTTGCGCTTCCCGATGACCCGCGTTGAATGCGTGACATGGGGGTCGTGCGTGGAATGACCGCATCATGCTTGCGTCATCCCACAGTGGGTAGTAAAGAGGCGGCCTGTGTTTTCCCTAAAAAAGAGGGAAAACTGCAGGGCCATTGCTCATTTACTCTCTCAGCCTTGGAACCGCCGTTCCATGTTTCCCGTCGTGCCCGCCCTCTTTTCCACGTATGCCGCATGCACAGTGCTGGGTAGGTGACGGATGCGTGGGATATGAAGAGATGCGCGATGGCCGATACTTATGCGCCTTTGATTGGGCGGGGAGGGCGGTCGATGACCCTGCTCGCTGCCAACTTAATGAGCCGGATTTGAACGGTCTCTTCAGAGGCATAGAGCCGGTCTTTAGCCTTCCCCACTTGGCTATAAAAAGGGACTCGGGAGGAGGAGGGGAGGCATCTTCTCGCGCCTTCCCTTCGCCTCCATCTTCCATTTACTGCCATGGCGAGAGGGCGTGGTCGCGGCCGTTCTCCTGCGGAGGTGATTAGGTCTTCCTCCCGCCAGAGAACCGTGGTGGTTAATGAAGACCCAGCCGTCCAAGGCGAAGGCCATGCTCGAGGTGGAGGTGCCGGACGAGGCCGCGGTGGAGGCAGAGGCGGTCGCGGAAGGGGAACACCTGCGTCATTGCCATCTCCGTCACCATCTCCGCCACCGTCTCCTCCTGCTGCGTCGAGCGGCCATGTTGGGGACACGGCGCTGGAGTTCATCCTGCAGCTGCGTGAGCCACCACGTAGCAGCCTTCGCCTTCCTGAGGCGCTCGCGAGGGTGCTGGAGATCGACTAGCGACCAAGTATAAGGCTTCACATGAAGGGGTGTTGCAATGGCGATATGTGGGTGAACACGGGGTTCCCCGCCCCTCATGGGATGTTCCTTCGTCGGGGTTGGAAGACCTTCGCACGTGCCCACTACTTGATGAAGGGGCACATTCTCCTCTTCAAACTAGTGGAGAGCGACTTGCTCTCCGTCAAGGTCTTCAGGCACTCCGGACACAGGCTAGGGTGCTGCGAGGAGAGATCGATCGACGACGAGAGCTCCTCCTCGAGCGGCGACAAGGAAGGAACCAGCGGGGAGGACGACAGGGATGGGTCTGACTAGGCGTTGGACGCCCCATCCCTAGGCGGAGCCAGCAGCAGCACCTTTTGCACCTGGCCCTCTCCTCGGCAAGAAGTTTGCCGGGGGGAGGCAGTTCTTGGTGGTGGCTCCTCGATCCAGCCCCTTGAACTTCTTGGGGCCGTCGATCTGGCGGCCGGCGCTGGAGGGCTGGAGAAGATGAAGAAGGTGGGTGGCGGGCCGTCAAGTCGGAGTACGATGGTGTCGACGCCTTCGTCGCGTATTGCCGGCTCGCTGCCTCATCTTTCGGCCTCATCCCCGGCACCGTCATCACCAGCCTTCTTTTGGGTGGCCGCGGGGACGTTCTCTTGGTGTCTTTTGCTGCTCTTACCTCGCCTAGGCGCTCCTTTTGCCCCCTGCCATCCCGATCCGCTTCTTGAGGAGAGGTACAAGAAAGGGATTACGGGCATCTTATCCTTTTTTAGTTTTTAAGCCTGCGGGCACTTGTTGAATTTAGACTTTGTAATCCCCTTGCTCAAGCTCACACTCCGTATGAATTATACTTTTTAACAACGTGTTAATGAAGAAAAGAGGTGTTTTGTCGGGTTCTTTTGTGTGCGAGCAAGGCCCACACCAAGGATCGAGTCCTTATTATCTTGAAGTAAACATCATTACCCGGCAACAGACCTTGCCGTCCTCCTACTCTATAGCTCGACTACACTCACGCCCACGGCGGAGGTAGGGGCAAAGTAGGTTTAGGCCCTTCGTTTGTTCCCTTTACATCGCACTACAACCAAGTTCCGACACAAAAAAGGTTCTTGGACACAGGAAAGAGGGAGCACAGCGGTATAAGAGTGAGTGAAGCTTTGTATGTTCAAGTTCCATACGGAAGTGTAGAGTGGGGGATGAAAGACTTATCTAATTCTGCAGCCCCGACAACCTTGGCTTGCCGTGGTCGGATCTCTGGATTTGCAGCCCCCGGCAACCTTGGCTTGCCGGGGTTGGGGCGTCGGCCTGTTTCCTTTCCCCCAAACAGCTCAGCAGAAACGCCCGCGCATCCTGTGAACTAAAAGAAAGGATGGGAAGGAACAGAGAGACGCACAGATGTTGGGGAAACGACACCTATGGGATCACAAAGAATCCCTTCTACGATTGACAGGGCGCGGGGCTGTGGGAAGAGCGGGGTTAGAAGATCAATGCGGTGGAGTTTATCCAGGTTTGGGCCGCAAGCGATGCGTAATACCCTACTCCTGCTGGTGTATATTTATCTGGTGTTCTTGGACTTGCTATAGAGCGTGCAGGGTCCAAAAAGTTCAAATCCTCCCTCAGTATGCCGCGGGCCTCCTTTTATAATCAAAGGGCCTGCCACAGTGGCACACAGGAGGTGGAAAGTTATACAGTAGTCGAGTTTATCCCTGGCACCATAGGACAAAACGTATTTAATGTGTTGCCGACGTGCCCTTCTTGCTTTATCAGGGACGTTAAGGAAGCTCGCCCCACCTGTCGTCGCCTCACCTTGCTTCGACATGCATCCAAGCTGACGAGGCGTGTGTGCCACGCTGGCTGGCTGGCTGCTGAGTTGGTGTGGTGGTAGATGATACGTCTCCAACGTATCTATAATTTTTTATTGTTTCATGCTATATTATATTCTGTTTTGGATGTTTAATGGGCTTTATTATACACTTTTATATTATTTTGGGACTAACCTATTAACCGGAGGCCCAGCCCAAATTGCTGTTTTTTACTTTTATTGTGTCCGGTGTGACCATCATCGTCACGTATTGATGCGCGCCCCCGTGATCCGTAGACCGATCTTGCATGTTTTGCTTTGCTCTCCAATACGTCTCGCAGGTCACGCGTGTTGCCCCGTTCCTTGGTATTTTTGTTTGAATGGCGGCAGGGTGCAGGCTGAACTTCAGGCTGGAACGCCTCTCTGTCTTGGCCGCGCGGTGGCCGGTCAGCCGCATTGTACGCTGGTGAGGTAGGTTTCAATGCTTCTTCCTCGAGTAGCGACCTGCGTTTTGGGTAACTTTTGGAGGGGCGTTCAAGTTCGTATTCCTCGGCCGCAAGGATTCAGTCCATCTGTATGCTAGCAAATCTTGATCAGCTCAAAGCTGTTGTTGCTTTTTGTTCAGGCAATTTGCTGTGGCTATAAGCCAGTGCTTAAGCGCTCCTGTTCAACGGGATCCTCATGCACGATAAATTCTTCGTCGCCGAGGCTCACCTCGTCTTCGGAGAGAGGTATGTAATTGTCATCCTCCGCTTCTCTATCTGCTGCCTGCTCAGGAGGGCTTGCCTGTTTGTCCTCCTGCTCTAAATCTTGCTGAAGGGGATTGTCGTCGTCTTCGACACTGTCGGGAGTGTTATTGTCTCCTGTGCCGGTATCACTGCTTTTGCTATGGCGAGACTTAGAGCGGCGCCGCTGACGTCAGCGCTTGGGTTGCTTCTTGGAGGGGTCATCCTCCGTTGTCTTATCGCCATTGCCTTCTTTGGGTGTATCCAACATGTATATATCACATGATGAGGTGGCGGTCCAGTGACCTGTGGGCAGTGGTTCCTGTTCGTCTCCTACATCGTCTTCCATACCATCGATGTCTTTGGAGTCAAAGTCGAGCATGTCGGTTAAATCGTCGACAGTGGCTACTAAGTGGGTGGTGGGTGGGGAGCGAATTTCTTCGTCGTCCGCAACCCATTCTAGCCGGACATAGTTCGGCCAAGGTTCTCCTGATAAGGAGAGAGACCTTAACGAATTTAGCACATCGCCGAAAGGCGAGTGCTGAAAGATATCAGTGGAGGTAAACTCCATAATCGGCGCCCAATCGGATTCGACGGGAACGGGCGCCGGCGGCTCGGAGTCTGTTGCTGGGGACGAATCCAGTAGTTCGGCATCACAGGTCTCATGAGGAGTAAAGTCCGTGTTCGGCTCTATCACCGCTGAGAGTACGACCTCCATGGCAGGGTCTATCCACCCGTCCCTGGATGGCGCAATTTGCTCTGGATTGAGGGCCGGAGTAGTTGCCGGTGTGATCTCCCGAACACTGTCCGACGGCATAGCTATATCATGCTCGTAGTGATTGTGCGGCGCACCTGGCAATGGCTCGAATCCATCGAAGATCAAGTCTCCGAGGATGTCGGCGGTTAGTTCAAGTTTCCGAACCTGACCTGGTGGCCAGGGGCGTAGCTCTCAATCTGCTCCAGATGGCCAAGCGAGTTAGCCCGCAGAGCGAAGCCGCCGAATACGAAGATCTGTCTGGGGAGGAATACCTCACCCTAGACCGCATCGCTACTGATGATCGAAGGAGCCATCAAGCCTTACGGTGACGGCACAGTGGAACTCTCAATGAAAGCACCAATGTCGGTGTCAAAACCGGCGGATCTCGGGTAGGGGGTCCCGAACTGTGCGTCTAAGGAGGATGGTAACAGGAGGCGGGGGACACAATGTTTACCTGTGTTCAGGCCCTCTCGATGGAGGTAATACCCTACTTCTCGCTTGATTGATCTTGATGATATGAGTATTACAAGAGTTGATCTACCACAAGATCATAGAGGCTAAACCCTAGAAGCTAGCCTATGGTATGATTGTTGTTGTCCTACGGACTAAACCCTCCGGTTTATATAGACACCGGAGGGGGCTAGGGTTACACAGAGTCGGTTACAAGGGAGGAGATCTACATATCCGTATTTGCCAAGCTTGCCTTCCATGCCAAGGAGAGTCCCATCCGGACACGGGACGAAGTCTTCAATCTTGTATCTTCATAGTCCAACAGTCCGTCCAAAGGATGTAATCCGGCTGTCCGGATACCCCCTAATCCAGGACTCCCTCAAGGTGTAAAGTAGCTATGCTTATCACTGACGCCCTGGGAGAAAATGCATTAAATGCGCTGATTACGTGCCCCTAGCTTTATTGGGGACGGAAATAGAGCCCGTCCCGTTCGTCGCTGCCTCTAACCACCTTGACACGCATCCAGGCTAGCGAGTCATGCAATGCATGGCTGGCTGGCTGGCCGCTGCGCTAGAGCGGTGGCAGGATCTTCACAAAGATCTGCATGCCACCACGCAGGTGCTTGCCAGGCTGGTAGGTTGGTTGCTGTGCGGGAGCGGTGGTGGGGTGGCGGGGCCGTGCTGTGGCCTCGCAAATGTCCCCAGTAAGGATCTTGCCGGGGCCTTGCTGGCGTTCCCGTCAAGGATCTCGCCGAGAACTTTGTCTTCTGGTTCCTCACAAAGATCTGCATGCCACCAGTCTTCACAAAGAACTGCATGCCACTATGCATGCGCCCCTGGGCCTTGGTCTTGACATTGTCGATGGTGTCAGAGCTCTCAACCTCAAGGGTGGTGTTCTTGTCAGTGCTTCGCAAGCCGCCCCGGCAAGGATCTTTCTGGGGCTTTGCGAGCCGCCTCGGCAAGGATCTTGCCAGGGGTTCATCTTGTCTTCTGTTCTCTGGTTACTGTCTTGGATTCCGTCCTCGTCGTCTTGTATTTTGTCCCCAGCTACCCCCGTCAAGTCCCTGCCACGGGTGCGGCTGCAATTGCTCGTGCACAAGTAAGGGGTACCAAAGGGCCAAACTTTAGTACACCGACATGCGGGTCTCGGTCTCACTGAGATGTCCTTGCCAACGCTCTGTGACTTGTTGCATTTATTTCATTCTCACCGAGTTATGTGATTGGTCTCGCGGAGTTGGCTTGACAGACTCTCTATTGCCTTATTGCTTCATTTCGGTCTCACTGAGTTGATGAAATTGGGCCTATCGAGATGATGTTTGCCCTAAGACCTAGCACATCGGTCTCACCGAGTTGTTCCAGTCGGTCCCACCGAGATTCCTAATGTTCACATTTTTTATCAAAGCGGTCTCACCAAGTTTAACTATTCGGTCCCACCTAGATGAGTCAAATGTGTGTAACGGTTGGATTTTGTGTGGAGGCTATATATACCCCTCCACCCCCTTCTCCATTTGCGAGAGAGCCATCAGAACGTGCCTACACTTCGACCATACATTTTCTAAGAAAGAACCACCTACTCATGTGTTGAGATCAAGACATTCCAATCCCACCACAAGAATCTTGATTTCTAGCCTTCCCCAAGTTGCTTTCCACTCAAATCATCTTTCCACCATAGCCAAATTTGAGAGACAAAGTTGAGTGTTGGGGAGACTATCATTTGAAGCACAAGAGCAAGGAGTTCATCCTCAACACACCATCTATTACCCTTTGGAGTGTGGCATCTCCTAGATTGGATAGGAGTCCCTTGAGAGCCTCCGTCAAGATGTGGAGTTGAACCAAGAAGTTTATAAGGGCAAGGAGATCGCCTACTTCATGAAGATCTACCCGAGTGAGGCAAGTCCTTCGTGGGCAATGGCCATGGTGGGATAGACAAGGTTGCTTCTTCGTGGACCTTCATGGGTGGAGCCCTCGGTGGACTCACACAGCCGTTACCCTTCATGGTTTGAAGTCTCCATCAATGTGGACGTACGATAGCACCACCTATAGGAACCACGCCAAAAATCTTCGTGTCTCCATTGCGTTTGTGATACGTCTCCAACATATCTATAATTTTTTATTGTTCCATGCTATCATATTATCTATCTTGGATGTTTTATATGCATTTATATTCTATTTTATATTATTTTGGGGACCAACCTATTAACCTAGAGCCTCGTGCCAGTTTCTGTTTCTTCGTTGTTTTTGAGTTTCGCGGAAAAGGAATATCAAATGGAGTCCAACTGAGCTGAAAATTTGCGGCGATTTTTTATGGACCAGAAGAAGTCGTCGAAGCAAAAGAGTTGGGCCAGAAGAGCCATGATGCCTCCACAAGGGTGGAGGGCGCTCCCTACCCCCGTGGCGGCGCCCTCCGGTCTTGTGGGCTCCTCATGGACCCCTTGACTTGTTCCCGACGCCATAAACTTCCATAAATATAGAAAACCCCAGAAATAAACCTAGATCGGCAGTTTTGCCGCCGCAAGCCTCTGTAGCCACGAAAAACCAATCGGGAGCCCATTCCGGCACCCTGCCGGAGGGGGAAACCATCACCGGTGGCCATCTTCATCATCCCGGCGGTCTCCATTATGAGGAGGGAGTAGTTCACCCTCGGGGCTGAGGGAATGTACCATTAGCTATGTGTTTGATCTCTCTCTCTCTCTCTCTCGTGTTCTTTACTTGGCACGATCTTGATGTACCGCGAGCTTTGTTATTATAGTTGGATCCTATGGTCTTTCTTCCCCTCTACCTTCTTGTGATGAATTGAGTTTTCCCTTTGAAGTTATCTTATCGGATTGAGTCTTTAAGTATTTGAGAACACTTGATGTATGTCTTGCATATGAATATCTGTGGTGACAATGGGATATTCACGTGAACCACTTGATGTATGTTTTGTTGATCAACTTGCGGATTCCGTGACCTTGTGAACTTATGCATAGGGGTTGGCACACATTTTCGTCTTGACTCTCCGGTGGAACTTTGGGGCACTCTTTGAAGTTCTTTGTGTTGGTTTGAATAGAAGAATCTGAGATTGTGTGATGCTGTCGGGGAAACGACACCTATGGGATCACAAAGAATCCCTTCTATGGTTGACAGGACGCGGGGCTGTGGGAAGAGCCGGATTAGAAGATCAACGCGGGGGAGTTTATCCAGGTTCGGGCCGCAAGCGATGCGTAATACCCTACTCCTGCTGGTGTATGTTTATCTGGTGTTCTTGGACTTGCTACAGAGCGTGCAGGGTCCAAAAAGTTTGAATCCTCCCTCGGTATGCCGCGGGCCTCCTTTTATAGTCAAAGGGGCTGCCACAATGGCGTCCTACCGGAGGGGGCATTGATCACGAAGGGCTTCTACATCAACACCATAGCCTCTCCGATGATGTGTGAGTAGTTTACCTCAGACCTTCGGGTCCATAGTTATTAGCTAGATGGCTTCTTCTCTCTCTTTGGATATCAATACAAAGTTCTCCACGATTCTTGTGGAGATCTATTCGATGTAATCTTCTTTTGCGGTGTGTTTGTTGAGATTGATGAATTGTGAGTTTATGATCAAGTTTATCTATGAACAATATTTGAATCTTCTCTGAATTCTTTTATGTATGATTGGTTATCTTTGCAAGTCTCTTTGAATTATTAGTTTGGCTTGGCTTACTAGATTGATCTTTCTTGCAATGGGAGAAGTGCTTAGCTTTGGGTTCAATCTTGGGTGTCCTTTCCCGATGCAATAGGGCAGCAAGGCACGTATTGTATTGTTGCCATCGAGGATAACAAGATGGGGTTTATATCATATTGCCTGAGTTTATCCCTCTACATCATGTCATCTTACTTAAAGCGTTACACTGTTCTTATGAACTTAATACTCTAGACGCATGCTGGATAGCGGTTGATGTGTGGAGTAATAGTAGTAGATGCAGGCAGGAGTTGGTCTACTTGTCACGGACATGATGCCTATATACATGATCATACCTAGATATTCTCATAACTATGCTCAATTCTATCAATTGCTCAACAGTAATTTGTTCACCCACCGTAATACTTATGCTCTCAAGAGAAGCCACTAGTGAAACCTATGTCCCCCGGGTCTATTTTCCATCATATTAATCTTCCAACACTTAGCTATTTTTATTGCCTTTTATTTTACTTTGCATCTTTATTATAAAAATACCAAAAATATTATCTTATCATATCTATCAGATCTCACTTTCGTAAGTGACCATGAAGGGATTGACAACCCCTTTATTGCATTGGTTGCGAGGTTTTTCTTTGTTTGTGTAGGTGCGAGGGACTTGAGCGTGGCCTCCTACTGGATTGATACCTTGGTTCTCAAAAACTAAGGGAAATACTTATGCTACTTTGATGCATCACCCTTTCCTCTTCAAGGGAAAACCAACGCAGTGCTCAAGAGGTAGCAGTAGAGTCTTCACGAAGATCTGCATGCCACCACGCAGGTGCTTGCTGAGTTGACACAGGAGGCTGTATGCCATACGCAGTGCCTGCCTAGTTGGCGGGCTGGCAGCTGTGTGGGAACGGCGGTAGAGCCTTCGAGTGGGCCTGGCTGCGGCCTCGTAGATGTCCTCGGCAAGAGCCTTGTCGGGGCCCTGATGTCTACTACACAACCTTCTTCTTGTAGACGTTGTTGGGCCTGCAAGTGCACAGGTTTGTAGGACAGTAGCAAATTTCCCTCAAGTGGATGACCTAAGGTTTATCAATCCGTGGGAGGCGTAGGATGAAGATGGTCTCTCTCAAGCAACCCTGCAACCAAATAACAAAGAGTCTCTTGTGTCCCCAACACACCCAATACAATGGTAAATTGTATAGGTGCACTAGTTCGGCGAAGAGAGGGTGATACAAGTGCAATATGGATGGTAGATATAGGTTTTTGTAATCTGAAAATATAAAAACAGCAAGGTAGCAAGTGATAAAAGTGAGCGTAAACGGTGTTGCAATGCTAGGAAACAAGGCCTAGGGTTCATACTTTCACTAGTGCAAGTTCTCTCAACAATAATAACATAGATAGATCATATAACAAGCCCTCAACATGCAACAAAGAGTCACTCCAAAGCCACTAATAGCGGAGAACAAACGTAGAGATTATGGTAGGTACGAAACCACCACAAAGTTATTCTTTCGGATCGATCTATAAAAGAGTTCATACTAGAATAACACCTTAAGACACAAATCAACCAAAACCCTAATGTCACCTAGATACTCCATTGTCACCTCAAGTATCCGTGGGCATGATTATACGATATCCATCACACAATCTCAGATTCATCCAACCAACATAAAAGTACTTCAAAGAGTACCCCAAAATTTCTACCGGAGAGTCAAGAACGTGTGCCAACCCCTATGCATAGGTTCATGGGCGAAACCCGCAAGTTGGTCACCAAAACATACATCAAGTGGCACATGATATCCCATTGTCACCACAGATAAGCACGGCAAGACATACATCAAGTGTTCTCATAAAAGACTCAATCCGATAAGATAACTTCAAAGGGGAAACTCAATTCATCACAAGAGGGTAGAGGGGGAGAAGAAACATAAGATCCAACTATAATAGCAAAGCTCGGGATACATCAAGATCGTGCCATAGAGGGAACACGAGAGAGATCACGAGAGAGAGAGATCAAACACATAGCTTCTGGTACATACCCTCAGCCCCGAGGGTGAACTACTCCCTCCTCGTCATGGTTAGCGCTGGGATGATGATGATGGCCACCGGAGATGGGTTCAACCTCCGGCAGGTGCTTGAACGGGCTCCCAGAGGTTTTGGTGGCTACAGAGGCTTGCAGTGGCGGAACTCCCGATCTATCTTCTGCGGAAGTTTTACGATACGTAGGTATATATGGGTGCGAAGTGCGTCGGTGGACCGAAGGGGGCCTGAGGCAGGCGCGCCCCCACCCTCGTGAGCACCTCCCTTCTTTCCTGACATGCACTCCAAGTCCATCGGGTGGCTTTCCTTCCAAAAATAACTTCTCTAGTTGATTTCGTTCCGTTTTGACTCCGTCTGATATTCCTTTTCCTCAGAACACTGAAATAGGCATAAAACAGCAAATTTGGGCTAGGCCTCCGGTTAATAGGTTAGTCCCAAAAATAATATAAAAATGGATAATAAAGCCCAATATTGCCCAAAACAGTAGATAATATAGCATGGAGCAATCAAAAATTATAGATACGTTGGAGACGTATCAAGCATCCCCAAGCTTAATTCCTGCTCGTCCTCGAGTAGGTAAATGATAAAAATGATAATTTTTGATGTGGAATGCTAGTTGGCATAATTTCCATGCAATTCTTCTTAATTGTGATATGAATATTCAGATCCAAAAGATTCAAGACAAAAGTTCATATTGACATAAAAATAATAATACTTCAAGCATACTAACAAAGCAATTATGTCTTCTCAAAATAACATGGCCAAAGAAAGTTATCCCTACAAAATCATATAGTCTGGCTATGCTCCATCTTCCCCACACAAAATATTTAAATCATGCACAACCCTGATGACAAGGCAAGCAATTGTTTCATACTTTTGACATTCTCAAAAAAAATTCAATCTTCACGCAATACATGAGCGTGAGCCATGGACATAGCACTATAGGTGGAATAGAATGGTGGTTGTGCAGAAGACAAAAAGGAGAAGATAGTCTCACATCAAATAGGCGTATCAACGGGCTATGGAGATGCCCATCAATAGATATCAATGTGAGTGAGTAGGGATTTCCATGCAACGGATGCACTAGAGCTATAAGTATATGAAAGCTCAACAAAAGAAACTAAGTGGGTCTGCATCCAACTCGCTTGCTCACGAAGACCTAGGGCATTTTGAGGAAGCCCATCATTGGAATATACAAGCCAAGTTCTATAATGAAAAATGCCCACTAGTATATGAAAGTGACAACATAGGAGACTCTCTATCATGAAGATCATGGTGCTACTTTGAAGCAAAAGTGTGGAAAAGGATAGTAACATTGTCCCTTCTCTCTTTTTCTCTCATTTTTTTATTTTTTTTATTTGGGCCTTTTTATATGGCCTCTTTTTTTATTTTTTTATTTTTTTCGTCCGGAGTCTCATCCCGACTTGTGGGGGAATCATAGTCTCCATCATCCTTTCCTCACTGGGACAATGCTCTAATAATGATGATCATCACACTTTTATTTACTTACAACTCAAGAATTACAACTCGATACTTAGAACAAAATATGACTCGATATGAATGCCTCCCGTGATGTACTGGATATGCAATGAATCAAGAGTGACATGTATGAAAGAATTATGAATGGTGGCTTTGCCACAAATACGATGTCAACTACATGATCATGCTAGCAATATGACAATGATGGAGCGTGTCATAATAAAGCGAAAGCGGTGGAAAGTTGCATGGCAATATATCTTAGAATGGCTATGGAAATGCCATGATAGGTAGGTATGGTGGCTGTTTTGAGGAAGATATATGGTGGGTGTATGATACCGGCAAAAAGTGCATGGTATTAGAGAGGCTAGCAATGGTGGAAGGATGAGAAAAGTGTGTATAATCCATGGACTCAACATTAGTCATAAAGAACTCATATAATTATTGCAAAAATCTAGAAGTTACCAAAGCAAAGTATTACGCGCATGCTCCTAGGGGGATATATTGGTAGGAAAAGACCATCGCTCGTCCCCGACCGCCACTCATAAGGAAGACAATCAATAAATAAATCATGCTCCGACTTCATCACATAACGGTTCAGCATACGTGCATGCTACGGGAATCACAAACTTTAACACAAGTATTTCTCAAATTCACAACTACTCAACTAGCATGACTCTAATATCACCATCTTCATATCTCAAAACAATTATCAAGCATCAACCTTTTCTTAGTATTCAACACACTCATAAGAATTCTTTCAAATCTTGTATGCCTAGCATATTAGGATTATTTAAGCAAATTGCCATGCTATTTAAGACTCTCAAAATAATCTAAGTGAAGCATGAGAGTTCATCTATTTCTTCAAAATAAAACTACCACCATGCTCTAAAAGATATAAGTGAAGCACTAGAGCAAACAACAAACTACTCCAAAAGATATAAGTGAAGATCAATGAGTAGTCGGATAATTATGCAACTATGTGAAGACTCTCTCTCATTTAAGAATTTCAGATCTTGGTATTGTATCCAAACAGCAAGCAAAACAAAATAAAATGACATTGCAAGGATAGCACAACTCATGTGAAGAAGCAAAAACTTAGGTTCAACCGATACTAACCGATAGTTGTTGAAGAAGAAAGGTGGGATGCCAACGGGGGCATCCCCAAGCTTAGATGCTTGAGACTTCTTGAAATAATATATTGGGGTGCCTTGGGAATCCCCAAGCTTGAACTTTTGTGTCTCCTTAATTCCTCTCATATTATGGTTTCTCTTTTTATCAAAAGCTTCATTCACAACAAACTCAACAAGAACTCGTGAGATAGGTTAGTATAAACCAATGCAAAACCTTATCATTTTCTACTGTAACAAATCACTAACATTATTATTCAACATTGAATACTAAATGCCTCTGCATATTTAATACTCATATCCTCAAATAGAATCATTAAACAAGCAAACATATGCAAACAATGCAAACATAACAGCAATCTGTCAAAACAGTATAGTCTGTAAAGAATGCAAGATTCATCATACTACACTAACTACAAAAATTATGAACTAAACTTCCCACTGTAATAAATTTATCAGAGCTCAATATGCAAAAATATTCAACATTATACCACTCTCTGACTTTTCTAGGGAATTTTTGCAACAGCGGTAAACTTTCTGTTTTCAAACAGCAACATGTATAGTAGCAAAATAAGCATGGCAAAGGCTATCCTTGACTTTTTTTATTGAAAATAAATATGCAAAACATTATTCTAAATAACAGCAACCAAATACTAACAAGAGAAAATGACGCTCCAAGCAAAACACATATCATGTGGTGAATAAAAATATAGCTCCAAGTAAAGTTACCGATGAACGAAGACGAAAGAGGGGATGCCTTCCGGGGCATCCCCAAGCTTAGGATCTTGGTTTTCCTTGAATATTATCTTGGGGTGCCTTGGGAATCCCCAATCTTAGGCTCTTGCCACTCCTTATTCCATAGTCCATCGAATCTTTACCCAAAACTTGAAAACTTCACAACACAAAACTCAATAGAAATCTCGTGAGATCCGTTAGCGAAAGAAAACAAAACACCACTTCAAGGTACTGTAATTAACTCATTCTTTATTTATATTGGTGTTAAACCTACTGTATTCCAACTTATCTATGGATTATAAACTATTTTAATAGTCATAGATTCATCAAAATAAGCAAACAACACAATGAAAACAGAATCTGTCAAAAACAGAACAGTCTGTAGTAATCTGAAACTAACGCAAACTTCTGGAACTCCAAAAATTCTAAAATAAATTGGTGGACCTGAGGAATTTGTTTAGTAATCATCTGCAAAAAGAATCAACTAAATAGAACTCTCCAGTAAAAAGTTCTAGCTAATCTTGTGAGCGCTAAAGTTTCTGTTTTTTACAGCATGATCATAAAGACTTCACCCAAGTCTTCCCAAAGGTTCTGCTTGGCACAAACACTAACTAAAACACAAAACCACATCTAAACAGAGGCTAGATGCATTATTTATTACTAAACAGAACCAAAAATAAAGAAACTAAAATAAAATTGGGTTGCCTCCCAACAAGCGCTATCATTTAACGCCCCTAGCTAGGCATTATGATTTCAATGATGCTCACATAAAAGATAAGAATTGAAACATAAAGAGAGCATCATGAAGAATATTATTAGCACATTTAAGCCTAACCCACTTCCTATGCATAGGGATTTTGTGAACAAACAACTTATGGGAACAAGATCAACTTGCATAGGAAGGTAAAACAAGCATAACTTCAAAACTTTAAGCACATAGAGAGGAAACTTGATATTATTGCAATTCCTACAAGCATATATTCCTCCCTCATAATAATTTTCAGTAGCATCATGAATGAATTCAATAATATAATCAGCACCTAAAGCATTCTTTTCATGATCTACTTGCATAGAATTTTTACTACTCTCCACATAAGCAAAATTCTTCTCATGAATAATAGTGGGAGCAAACTCAACAAAATAACTATCATGTGATTGAAAATTAAGATCAAGATGACAAGTTTCATGGTTATCATTATTATTTAAAGCATACATGTCATCACAATAATCATCATAGACAGGAGGCACGCTTTCATCATAGTAAATTTGCTCATCAAAGCTTGGGGGACAAAAAATATCATCTTCATGAAACATAGCTTCCCCAAGCTTGTGGCTTTGCATATCATTAGCATCATGGATATTCAAGGAATTCATACTAACAACATTGCAATCATGCTCATCATTCACATATTTTATGCCAAGCATTCTATGTAATTCTTCTTCTAGCACTTCGGCACAATTTTCCTTTCCATCATACTCACGAAAGATATTAAAAAGGTGAAGCGTATGAGACAAACTCAATTCCACTTTTTTGTAATTTTCTTTTATAAACTAGACTATTGCTAAAACAAGAAACAAAAAGATTCGATTGCAAGATCTAAAGATATACCTTCAAGCACTAACCTCCCGACAGCGGCGCCGAGAAAAAGAGCTTGATGTCTCTTTGCACAACCTTCTTCTTGTAGACGTTGTTGGGCTGCAAGTGCACAGGTTTGTAGGACAAGAGCAAATTTCCCTCAAGTGGATGACCTAAGGTTTATCAATCCATGGGAGGCGTAGGATGAAGATGGTCTCTCTCAAGCAACCCTGCAACCAAATAACAAAGAGTCTCTTGTGTCCCCAACACACCCAATACAATGGTAAGAGCATTACTAGTAGAACCCTCAAACCCTCACTAGCGTTTTAAGGGTCCAAAAATGATCTTTTCGTGCACTTTTACGGGTTGAAAAACAGGGGCAAAGATTAGAACCCTCAAACCCAACCCTTATAACGGAATATTCCCCATGAACAACGTTGTCGTTGCACGCGGGAGGTTGAAAGGGTGGCCGCAGGCGACGGGGGCGACTAGCAGCGCGGTCAGGCGTGGCGCGGAGTTGGGAGGATTTTTCCCTCCCATGAGGATAACCGCCAAATGAGGGTTGGGGTAGGTTTTGCTCCCCAACCCTTACTTTTGAGGATTGGGAGAGGGTTTGAGGGTTGGACCTTTAAAAAAAATTGAGGGTTTGAGGGCTAAGGGGTTCTAGTCTACGGCTTTTTTTCGACAAAAACTGTAAAAAAAAGCAGTTATTTTTAGGGGTTTGACGGTTTGAGGGCTCTACTAGTAATGCTCTAAATTGTATAGGTGCACTAGTTCGGCGAAGAGAGGGTGATACAAGTGCAATATGGATGGTAGATATAGGTTTTTGTAATCTGAAAATATAAAAACAGCAAGGTAGCAAGTGATAAAAGTGAGCGTAAACGGTGTTGCAATGCTAGGAAACAAGGCCTAGGGTTCATACTTTCACTAGTGCAAGTTCTCTCAACAATAATAACATAGATAGATCATATAACAAGCCCTCAACATGCAACAAAGAGTCACTCCAAAGCCACTAATAGCGGAGAACAAGTAGAGATTATGGTAGGGTACGAAACCACCTCAAAGTTATTCTTCCGGATCGATCTATAAAAGAGTTAGGTACTAGAATAACACCTTAAGACACAAATCAACCAAAACCCTAATGTCACCTAGATACTCCATTGTCACCTCAAGTATCCGTGGGCATGATTATAAGATATGCATCACACAATCTCAGATTCATCCAACCAACATAAAAGTACTTCAAAGAGTGCCCCAAAGTTTCTACCGGAGAGTCAAGAACGTGTGTCAACCCCTATGCATAGATTCATGGGCGAAACCCGCAAGTTGGTCACCAAAACATACATCAAGTGGCACATGATATCCCATTGTCACCACAGATAAGCACGGCAAGACATACATCAAGTGTTCTCATAAAAGACTCAATCCGATAAGATAACTTCAAAGGGGAAACTCAATTCATCACAAGAGAGTAGAGGGGGAGAAGAAACAAAAGATCCAACTATGATAGCAAAGCTCGGGATACATCAAGATCGTGCCATAGAGGGAACACGAGAGAGAACATGAGAGAGAGAGAGAGATCAAACACATAGCTACTGGTACATACCCTCAGCACCGAGGGTGAACTACTCCCTCCTCGTCATGGATAGCGCCGGATGATGAAGATGGCAACGGTGATGGGTTCCCCCCTCGTGAGGTGCGGAGCAGGCTCGAGAGGTTTTGGTGGCTACAGAGGCTTGTGGCGGCGGAACTCCCGATCTATCTTCTGCTCGGAAGTTTTACGATACGTAGGTATATATGGGTGCAGAAGTGCGTCGGTGGACGAAGGAGGGCCCGCAGGGGGCGCGCCCCAGGGGGGTGAGCGCGCCCCCCACCCTCGTGAGCACCTCCCTTCTTTCCTGACGTGCACTCCATGTCCATCGGGTGGCTTTCCTTCCAAGAATAACTTCTCTAGTTGATTTCGTTCCGTTTTGACTCCGTGTGATATTCCTTTTCCTCGAAACACTGAAATAGGCATAAAACAACAAATCCGGCTGGGCCTCCGGTTAATAGGTTAGTCCCAAAAATAATATAAAAGTGGATAATGAAGCCCAATATTGCCCAAAACAGTAGATAATATAGCATGGAGCAATCAAAAATTATAGATACGTTGGAGACATATCAGGCCCCGGCTAGGATCTTGCTGGGGTCTTGCAGGCATCCCCGGCGAGGGTCTTGTCGGGGGTCTTGCGGACGTCTCCGGCAAGGATCTTGCCGGAGGTCTTCATCTTCTGGTTCTCATCTAGTCTTGTATGCTCTTGGCCTTCACAAAGATCTGCATGCCACCATGGAGGTGCCTCCTGAGCCTTGGTTCCAATGTGTCGATGGTGTCGGAACTCTCAGGCTCAAGGGTGGCGGCCTCGTTGGTGTTGGGCAAGTTGCCCCAACAAGGTTCTCGCCGGGGCTGTGGAGGCGCCCCCGGCAAGGGCCTTGCCGGGGGAGTTTCACCTCGCCCTTCAGCTCTTCATGCTTCTGGTCTTGAGCACTGCTCTGGTAGTCTTGCGTCCTTGCCTCCTCTGCCCCGCCAAGCGTGGTCCTAGGCCCAGCTGCAACTGCTTGCGCACAAGTAAAGGGGTACCAAAAGGACCCCTACTTTTGTACATCGACAGATGCATATCATATAATCAAACTGGCGGGTGCTCGTGGTGACAATGGAGTGTCCAGGTGACATTAGGGTTTTGGTTGATGTGTATCTTAAGGTGTTCTTCTAGTACGAACTCTAGGGCTGTTTGTGGCACTCATAGGAATAGCCCAATAGAACGATCATAAAGAATAACTTTGATGTGGTTTCGTACTGTACAATAATCTCTTCGTTTGTTCTCTACTATTAGTGACTTTGGAGTGACTCTTTCTTGCACGTTGAGGGATTGTTATATGATCTAACTATGTTATCACTGTTGAGAGAACTTGCACTATTGAAAGTATGAACCCTAGGCCTTGTTTCCAAGCATTGAAATACCGTTTTCGCTCACTTTTACCACTTGCTACCTTGCTGTTTTTATATTTTCATATTACAAAAACCTATATCTACTATCCATATTACGCTTGTATCACCATCTCTTCGACAAACTAGTGCACCTATACAATTGACCATTGTATTAGGTGTGTTGGGGACACAAGAGACTCTTTGTTATTTTGTCGCAGGGTTGTTTAAAAGAGACCATCTTCATCCTACGCCTCCCACAGATTGATAAACCTTAGGTCATCCACTTGAGGGAAATTTGCTACTGTCCTACAAAACTCTGCGCTTGGAGGCCCAACACGAGTCTACAAGAAGAAGGTTGCATAGTAGACATCAAGCTCTTTTCTGGCGCCGTTGACGGGGAGGCCAGGTAAGGGGCACTCACATCCCATCAACGAAGCTCTTTTCTAGCACCGTTGCCGGGGAGGTGAGTGCTTGGAGGTATATCTTTAGACCTTGTAATCGAATCTTTCAGTTTATTTTTTATCACTAGTTTTGTCTATAAAATAAAACTAAAAATGGAATTGAGTTTGCCACATATTATCCATCTTTATAATGTCTTTGGTGAAAATGATGGAAAGGAAAATTGTGCTCAATTGATAGAAGAAGAAGTCAAAAAATGTTTGGCATAAAATATTTGAATGATGAGCATGATTGCAATGTTGTTAGTATGAATTCCTTGAATATCCATGATGCTAATGATATGCAAAGCCACAAGCTTGGGGATGCTATGTTTGGTGAAGATGATATTTTTTGTCCACCAAGTTTTGATGAGCAAATTTATTATGATGATAGCATGCCTCCTATTTATGATGATTATGTTGATGAAAGTGGATTTGGAGTGGTCATGACTTTATTTAGTGATGAATCCACTATTTTGGAAGAGGTTCCAATTGATTATGAGAACAAAGTTGCTATCTATGATGATTATTGTGATGAATGTATGCTATAAAGAATAACGATAACCGTGAAACTTGTCATCATGAACTTAATTTTCAGTTGGATTATGTATCTCATGGTAGTTATATTGTTGAATTCATTCGTGATGCTGCTGAAAATTATTATGAGAGAGGAACATATGCTTCTACATATTGCAATAATATCAAGTTTCCTCTCTATGTGTTGAAAATCTTGAAGTTATGCTTGTTTTACCTTCCTATGCTAGTTGATTCTTGCTCCCATAAATTGTTCGCTCACAAAATCCCTATGCATAGGAAGTTGTTTAGACTTCAATGTGCTAGTCATATTCTTCATGATTCTCTATTTGTGTTTCAATTCTTATCTTTTATGTGAGCATCATTGAAATCACCATGCCTAGCTAAAAAGGCATTAAAGAAAAGAGCTTGTTGGGAGACAACCCAATATTTACCCCTACTGTTTTTGTGTGTTCACATGATTAAGCTATTGTATTAATCATGTTTTATAGTTTTTGTTTCAATAAAGTGCCAAGTAAAGCCTTTGGGATAGTGTGGATGATAGTTAACTTGATTCTGTGCAAAAACAGAAACATTTGCTTCCAGTCACATAATTGTTTAAATTCACTGGAACATCATAAAATTCTGAAATTTTTACACATTATTTATATACAAATTTTTTATGCTGTCCTAATTTTTTAGAATTATTGGAGTAACAGAAGTATGGTAGTTGTCCAGATCTTTACATACTGTTCTATTTTTGACAGATTCTGTTTTCAATGCATAGTTTGCTTGTTTTAGTGTTTCCATATCTTATATAAGTGATATAAATTGTGGAAATGATAAGGTAGAGTAGGCATTGTTAGAGAACAATAATGAATCTTGTCTTTGACAGTACCCAAGGGAATGATTTGCTCTTTATCATACAAACCCATCTCATGAAGTTCCGTAAAGTTTTGTGTGATTGAAGTTTTCAAGTTTTGGGTGAGATATCGATATGAGGAGAATAAGGAGTGGCAAGACCCTAAGCTTGGGGATTCCCAAGGCACCCCCAAGGTAATATTCAAGGAATACCCAAGCAACTAAGCTTGGGGATGCCCGGGAAGGCATCCCCTCTTTCGTCTTCAACATTATCGGTAACCTCACTTGGAGCTTTATTTCTATTCATCACATGATATGAGTTATGCTTGGAGCGTAATTTTATTTTAGTTTGATTTTCTTGCTTCTATTTATAATAATTTTTTGCATCTTTTAGTTCAATTAAAAGGTCAAGTATAGCCGTTACCACGCTTACTTTGCAAGTCTATATGTTGTTGTTTTGAAAACAGAAAGTTTTCTCTCATTGTCTGAATTGTTTAAAAATGTCAGAACGTGATAAAATCTTGAAATTTTTACACAATGAGTAAAAAATTATCTATAGTGTGGTAATTTTTCAGAATTTTGGAGTTAGAGAAGTATGATTCCTCTTGCATTCTTTACAGACTATCATGTTTAGACATATTGCTGTTATGATTACATTGTTTGCATATGTTTGCTTGTTTAATGATTCTATTTGAGGATAGGAGTGTTAAATATGCAGAGGCATTTAGTATGAAATGTCAAATTATAATTTTAGTGATTTTCTACAGTAGAGAATGATAAGGTTAGCATGGATTTATACTAACTTATCTCACGAGTTCTTGTTGAGTTTTGTGTGGATGAAGTTTTTAAGAATTGGGGAAACCACAATATGGAAGGAATTAAGGAGACACAAAAACTCAAGCTTGGGGATGCCCAAGGCATCCCTAGTCAATATTCCAAGAAGTCTCAAGCATCTAAGCTTGGGGATGCCCCGGTAGGCATCCCACATTTCTTCTTCAACCACTATCGGTCAGTTTTGGTTGAGCCTATGTGTTTGCTTCTTCACATGATATGTGATATCCTTGCAATGTCATTTTATTTTGTTTTGCTTACTGTTTGAATAATATCCCAAGATCTGAAATTCTTAAATGTTAGAGAGTCTTCACATAGTTACATAATTATTCGACTACTCATTGATCTTCACTATATCTTTTGGAGTAGTTTGTCATTTGCTCTAGTGCTTCGCTTATATCTTTTTAGAGTATGGCGGTAGTTTTATTTTGATGAAATTGTTGAATTCTCGTGCTGCACTTATATCATTTTGATATTCTCTAAACAGCATGGTAATTTGCTTAGGTTATGAATTTAGTCCTAATATGATGGTCATCTAAGAGGGATATAATAAAAACTTCCACATAAAGTGCATTGAGTACTATGAGAAGTTTGATTCCTTATGATTGTTTTGAGATATAAAGATGGTGATATTAGAGTCATGCTAGTGAGTAGTCGTGAATGTGAGAAATACTTGTGTTCATGTTTGTGATTCCCGTAGCATTGATACGTCTCCGTCGTATCTATAATTTTTTATTGTTCCATGCCAATATTATTCACTTTCATATACTTTTTGGCAACTTTTTATATTATTTTTGGGACTAACATATTGATCCGATTGCCGGTGCAGTTCACATGCATTGCATGTTTTATGTTTCGCAGAATATCCATATCAAACACAATCCAAACGGGATAAAAACGGACGGAGCTTATTTTTGGGAAATATGGAAAATTCCAGAAGAAAAATCCACGCGAGACGGTGCCCGAGGTGGTCACGAGGCAGGGGAGCGCCACCCCCTGGGCGCGCTGCCTACCCTCATGAGCCCACCGTAAGGCGGTTGATGCTCTTCTTTTGCCGCAAGAAAGATAATATTCGGAAAAAAATCTGGGCGAAGGTTTCAGGCCAATCGGAGTTACGGATCTCCTTATATACGTGAAACGGTGAAACAGAGCCAGAACAGAACGCAGAAACAGAGAGATAGATCCAATCTCAGAGGGGCTCTCGCCCCTCCCAAGCCATGGGAGCCAAGGAACAGAGCGGAAACCCTCCTCCCATCTAGGGAGGAGGTCAAGGAAGAAGAAGAAGAAGGGGGGCTCTCTCCCCCTTGCTTCCGGTGGCGCCTGAACGCCGCCGAGGGCCATCATCATCACCGCTATCTTCACCAACACCGCCGTCATCTTCACCAACATCTCCATCACCTTCCCCCTTCTATATTCAGCGGTCCACTCTCCCGCAACCCGCTGTACCCTCTACTTGAACATGGTGCTTTATGCTTCATATTATTTTCCGATGATGTGTTGCCATCCTATGATGTCTGAGTAGATTTTCGTTGTACTATTGGTGGTTGATGAATTGCTATGATTGATTTCATTTGCTTGTGGTTTTGTTGTTGTACTTTGGTGCCCATCATATGAGCGCGCGCGTGGATCACACCATAGGGTTAGTTGTATGTTGATAGGACTATTTATTGGAGGGCAAGAGTGACAGAAGCTTCAACCTAGCATAGAAATTGATGCATCACGGGATTGAAGGGGACCAATATATCTTAATGCTATGGTTGGGTTTTACCTTAATGAACGTTAGTAGTTGCGGATGCTTGCTAATAGTTCCAATCATAAGTGCATAGAATTCCAAGTAAGGGATAACATGCCAGCAGTGGCCTCTCCCACATAATACTTGCTATCGGTCTAGTAAGGTAGTCAATTGCTTAAGGGACAATTTCGCCACACCTACCATCATTTTTCCACACTCGCTATATTTACTTTAGTTGTGTCTTTACCTTAGCAGCCCTAGTTTTATTTTCATGCTCTTTACTTTCTTGTAAGCCTATCCGAAAACACCTACCAAGTACTTCTAGTTTCATACTTATTTCCGGTAAAGCGAACGTCAAGCGTACGTAGAGTTGTATCGGTGGTCGATAGAACTTTAGGGAATATTTGTTCTACCTTTAGCTCCTCATTGGGTTCGACACTCTTACTTATCGAAAACTGTTGCGATCCCCTATACTTGTGGGTTATCAAGACCTTTTTTTGGCGCCGTTGCCAGGGAGCAATAGCGTGGGGTGAATATTCTCGTGTGTGCTTATTTGCTTTATCGCTAAGTAATTTTTATTTGTTGTTCTTAGTTGTTCTCTATCTTTAGCTATGGACATGGAACACAAAATACCAAAAAAATTAGGCTACTCATGAGGATGGGGTAACTCCTAAAACCCCCGATTCTCATTATGTGAGAAATATTATGTACTACTTTAATAGTCCTGAGAAAACCCCATTCAACTTTATAATGGGAGACACGTTGGATCAACGTGAATACTTTAGGGATTATCGCTTGACACAAAAAGGGAAACTATTATGGGATCAAATTCATATATTGAAGTGGTATGCTTGGCAACTACGCGTGGAATATGATTATACTTGTTGGTCTAGGATGAATGCTACACACCTTCCCTTTTCATGCAAATTTAATGATAATGAAACCTTAGCTTCTTATGCTAATGGTATATACGATTACTATGATGTGGAACAAATAGAAGAATTTGTTGCTTTTATGGGTGCTTATGAAATTGAATCCATGTTTAAAGAGTTTGAGGATTTTGATGATGCTTGTTATAGATCTGAAAATTTAGCTATCCTTAAATATTGTTATGAGAATTATGAATATAATGCCTATATTAATGCACTTATTAAGAAAGTCTCCACTGTCCAAGAAGAGACTAATATTTTGCAGGAATCTATGGAAGAAGAAATTGATGAAACTGTGAGCTCATTGGATGAAAAAGATGATGAGGAGAGCGAAGAACAAAAGGAGGAAGAGCGGATTAGCTACCCGTGCCCACCTTCTAATGAGATTAACTCTTCAACTCATACATTATTTAATTCCCCTTCGTGCTTACCGAAGGATGATTGCTATGATGACTGTTATGATCCCTATGATTCTTTTGAAATATCCCTTTTTGATGATGCTTGCTATGCTTGTGGCCAAGATGCCAATATGAATTATGCTTATGGAGATGAACTTGCTATAGTTCCTTATGTTAAACATGAAATTGTTGCTATTGCACCCACGCATGATAGTCCTATTATCGTTTTGAATTCTCCTGATTACTCTATATCGGAGAAGTTTGCACTTATTAAGGATTATATTGATGGGTTGCCTTATATCGTTGCACATGATGATTTTGATAAATATAATATGCATGTGCTTGCTGCTCCTACTTTCAATTATTATGAGAGAGGAACTATATCTCCACCTCTCTATGTTTCCAATACAATAAAATTGCAAGAAACTTTTTATACTATGCATTGGCCTTTAATACGTGTGCATGAATTGTTCTTTTATGACATGCCGATGCATAGGAAGAGAGTTAGACTTCGTCATTACATGATATATGTTACTTTGTGCTCACTACTAAATTATAAATCATTGCTAATTAAAATTGGCTTTGATATACCTTGGGATCCGTGGATCCATTACTTGAGCACAATATGCCTAGCTTAATGGCTTTAAAGAAAGCGCTGCCAGGAGACAACCGGAAGTTTTAGAGAGTCATTTATTTCTGTTGAGTGCTTTCATATAGTTTAAAAACAACAAAAATAAAGAGGGAACCCAAAACTTTTCAAAAAGAAAAGTGAAAGTAAGAGAGACAAGCATTGTTGAAGTGGGAGAGCTCCTTGAACTTTGTTCATGCTCACGGCAACTTTGTGAATCTTGATTAAAGAAACTTTTCAACAAAATAATTATCCCTTGTACAATTCCATTGTATTATAAAAATAATGTGCCAAGGTTTGCCTTTAGGATGTTTACAATGCTTGTTGGTTTGTGCGGTGCAGGACAGAAACTTTGGTTGTAGTGCGCGAATTTTAGTTTTTTAGTTGGAACATCAAATGGTTCTGATTCTTTTTGCACTGTATTGCTGTACAAATTGTTTATTTTTCCTAATTTTGGCAGAATTTTTCAAGTATCAGAAGTATGGCGAATGTTCAGATTGCTACAGACTGTTCTGTTTTAGACAGATTCTGTTTTTGATGCATAGTTGGCTTGTTTTGATGAATCTATCAATTTATATCAGTGGGTTAAGCCATGAAAAATTTATACTACAGTAGACACCATGCAAAAACAAAATATGAGTTGGTTTGCAACAGTACTTATAGTAGTGATTTGCTTTATTATACTAACGGATCTTACCGAGTTTTCTGTTGAAGTTTTGTGTGGATGTAGTGTCTAATCGAGGATGTTTCGATGTGAGAAGAAGGAAGAGAGGCAAGAGCTCAAGCTTGGGGATGCCCGAGGCACCCCAAGTAAATATTCAAGGAGACTCAAGCGTCTAAGCTTGGGGATGCTGGGGAGGCATCCCCTCTTTCTTTGACAAGTATCGGTATGTTTTCGGATTCGTTTCATTCATGCATTATGTGCAAGTCTTGGAGCGCCTTTTGCAATTAGGTCTTTATTTTTATTTTATGCACCATGCTGGTATGAGATAGTCCTTGGTTGATTTATGGAATGCTCTATGCACTTCACTTATATCTTTTGAGTATGGCTTTATAGAATGCTTCATGTGCTTCACTTATGTCATTTGAAGTTTGGATTGCCTGTTTCTCTTTACATAGACAACCGCCATTTTTAGAATGCTCTTTTGCTTCACTTATACTTGTTAGAGCATGGGCACATCTTTTGTAGAAAGAATTAAACTCTCTTGCTTCACTTATATCTATTTAGAGAGATGACAGGAATTGGTCATTCACATGGTTAGTCATAAAATCGTACATAAACTTGTAGATCGCTGAATATGATATGTTTGATTCCTTGCAATAGTTGTGCGATATAAAGATGGTGATATTAGATTCGTGCTAGTTGAGTAATTGTGAAATTGAGAAATACTTGTGTTGAGGTTTGCAAGTCCCGTAGCATGCACGTATGGTGAACCGTTATGTAACGAAGTCGGAGCATGATGTGTTTATTGATTGCCTTCCTTATGAGTGGCGGTCGGAATGACGATGGTCTTTTCCTACCAATCTATCCCCCTAGGAGCATGCGCGTAGTACTTTGTTTTGATGACTAATAGATTTTTGCAATAAGTATGTGAGTTCTTTATGACTAATGTTGAGTCCATGGATTATACGCATTCTCGCCCTTCCATCATTGCTAGCCTCTTGATGCAGTGCATTGCCCTTTCTCACCTCGAGAGTTGGTGCAAACTTCACGGTGCATCCAAACCCCGTGATACGATCGCTCTGTCACACATAAGCCTCATTATATCTTCCTCAAAACAGCCACCATACCTACCTATCATGGCATTTCCATAGCCATTCCGAGATACATTGCCATGCAACTTCCATCATCATCATATACATGACTTGAGCATTAATTGTCATATTGCTTTGCATGATCGTAAGATAGCTAGCATGATGTTTTCATGGCTTCTTCGTTTTTTGATGTCATTGCTACGCTAGATCATTGCACATCCCGGTACACCACCGGAGGCATTCATATAGAGTCATATCTTTGTTCTAGTATCGAGTTGTAATATCGAGTTGTAAGTAAATAAAAGTATGATGATCATCATTATTAGAGCATTGCCCCCAAAAAAAGAGGCCAAAGAAGCCTAAATAAAAAAATGCGCCAAAGAAGCCCATGAAAAAAAGGCAATGTTACTATCTCTTTTCCACACTTGTGTTTCAAAGTAGCACCATGTTCTTCATGTAGTGAGTCTCATATCTTGTGCTTCAAAGTAGCACCATGTTCTTCATATAGATTGTCTCCTATGTTGTCACTTTCATAAACTAGTGGGAATTTTCATTATAGAACTTGGCTTGTATATTCCAACGATGGGCTTCCTCAAATGCCCTAGGTCTTCATGAGCAAGCAAGTTGGATGCACACCCACTTAGTTTCAGTTTGAGCTTTCATACACTTATAGCTCTTAGTGCATCCGTTGCATGGCAATCCCTACTCCTCGCATTGACATCAATTGATGGGCATCTCCATAGCCCATTGATTAGCCGCATTGATGTGAGACTTTCTCTCTTTTTTTGTCTTCTTCACATAACCCCCACCATCATATTCTATTCCACCTATAATGCTATGTCCATGGCTCACGCTCATGTATTGCGTGAAAGTTGAAAGGGTTTGAGAACGTCAAAAGTATGAAACAATTGCTTGGCTTGTCATCGGGGTTGTGCATGATGTGAATGCTTTGTGTGGTGAAGATGGAGCATAGCCAGACTATATGATTTTGTAGGGATGAGCTTTCTTTGGCTATGTTATTTCAATAAGACATAATTGCTTGGTTGATATGCTTGAAGTATTATTGTTTTATGTCAAAGGATAGACTATTGCTTTGAATCAGTCGTGTCTTAATATTCATGCCATGATTAGACATATGATCAAGATTATGCTAGGTAGCATTCCACATCAAAAATTATTCTTTTTTATCATTTACATACTCGAGGACGAGCAGGAATTAAGCTTGGGGGTGCTGATACGTCTCCGTCGTATCTATAATTTTTGATTGTTCCATGCCACTATTATTCACTTTCATATACTTTTTGGCAACTTTTTATATTATTTTTGGGACTAACATATTGATCCGATTGCCAGTGCAGTTCACATGCATTGCATGTTTTATGTTTCGCAGAATATCCATATCAAACGGAATCCAAACGGGATAAAAATGGACGGAGCTTATTTTTGGAAAATATGGAAAATTTCGGAAGAAAAAATCCACGCCGAGGCGGTGCGAGGTGGTCACGAGGCGGCGCGCCACCCCCCAGGCGCCGCCTACCCTCGTGAACCCACCGTAAGGCGGTTGATGCTCTTCTTTTGCCGCAAGAAAGATAATATTGGGGAAAATCTGGGCGAAGGTTTCAGGCCAATCGAGATTCTGGATCTCCATATATACGCCAAACGGTGAAACAGAGCCGTAACAAAACGCAGAAGCAGATAGATAGATCCAATCTCGGAGGGCTCTCGCCTCCCAAGCCATGGGAGCCAAGGAACAGGAGAAACCCTCCTCCCATCTAGGGAGGAGGTCGAGGAAGAAGAAGAAGAAGGGGCTCTCTCCCCCTTGCTTCGATGGCGCTGAGCAGCCGGGGCCATCATCATCACCGCTATCTTCACCAACACCGCCGTAATCTTCACCAACATCTCCATCACCTTCCCCTTCTATATTCAGCGGTCCACTCTCCCGCAACCCTCTGTACCCTCTACTTGAACATGGTGCTTTATGCTTCATATTATTTTCCGATGATGTGTTGCCATCCTGTGATGTCTGAGTAGATTTTCGTTGTCCTATTAGTGGTTGATGAATTGCTATGATTGATTTAATTTGCTTGTGGTTTTGTTGCTGTCCTTTGGTGCTCATCATATGAGCGCGCGCGTGGATCACACCATAGGGTTAGTTGTATGTTGATAGGACTATGCATTGGAGGGCAAGAGTGATGTAAGCTTCAACCTAGCACGAAATTGATGCATACGGGATTGAAGGGGACCAATATATCTTAATGCTATGGTTGGGTTTTACCTTAATGAACGTTAGTAGTTGTGGATGCTTGCTAATAGTTCCAATCATAAGTGCATAGAATTCCAAGTAAGGGATAACATGCTAGCGATGGCCTCTCCCACATAATACTTGCTATCGGTCTAGTAAGGTAGTCAATTGCTTAAGGGACAATTTCGCCACACCTACCATCACTTTTCCACACTCGCTATATTTACTTTAGTTGTGTCTTTACCTTAGCAGCCCTAGTTTTATTTTCGTGCTCTTTACTTTCTTGTAAGCCTATCCGAAAACACCTACCAAGTACTTCTAGTTCCATGCTTGTTTCCGTTAAAGCGAACGTGAAGCGTTCGTAGAGTTGTATCGGTGGTCGATAGAACTTTAGGGAATATTTGTTCTACCTTTAGCTCCTCGTTGGGTTCGACACTCTTACTTATCGAAAACTGTTGCGATCCCCTATACTTGTGGGTTATCAAGCATGCATGTATGGTGAACCATTATGTGATGAAGTCGGAGCATGATTTATTTATTGATTGTCTTCCTAAGGATTGGCGGTCGGGGAGGAGCTATGGTCTTTCCTACCAATCTATCCCCTTAGGAGCAGGCGCGTAGTACTTCGTTTCGATAACTAATAAATTTTTCAATAAGTATGTGAGTTCTTTATGACTAATGTTGAGTCCATGGATTATACGCACTCTCACCCTTCCACCATTGCTAGCCTCTCCAGTACCGCGCAACTTTCGCCGGTACCATACACCCACCATATACCTTCCTCAAAACAGCCACCATACTGTAACAGCCCCAAAATTGGGTTATCAATTTTTGTGTTGTTATTCTTTCCTGGCACTCATTTTCAAAATCTTTCTCCTGAGTTTTGCTGATGACCCTGAGAATTCTTGTCATTTCAAAACTTTCAAAACTTGCTCATGTCTTTTTTCAGTGGGCAAGACCTCAGTTGCATCATTTCAAACCCTCTCAAACCCTAATTCCAAATTTTTGGAATTTGAATGTGGCCTTTGTGATTACAAAGGAGTCATCATTTTCCTTGATATGTTGATCATCCCATCTGTTCCTAGAGACCCTCCTATCCATTTCAACCTTGGATATGCAAAAATATTGCCAAGTCCCATGCAATATTTTTGAACTATGATTTATTCCTTTTCTTGCCTTTTTGAGGAATAAAATCCAAAGGCATAGCTAGCCATCTCCAAAATTCATGTGAATTGATGGATTTGATAAATATGCCTAATCCAAGCTCTAGCAATTATATTGGCCATAATTAAATAATGAAAATTGCCTTTTCCTATTTAATACCAATATTGCATTTCTGCCATTTTCTAAAGGAACTACTATTTTTATAGCAGGGAAAATTCTAACATAAATTGTGGAGCTTGTCCTTGTTATATAATCACTAGTTCCATCTTCATATCATGTTCATAGGATCAAAAACTTGGCACATGATCCAATGCAAGTTTCTGCCTTCTCTGAAATTTTGCAAAGAAAGTGCTTTATTCCTAATTCCATTTAAGCTGAAAATTGGTAGGGTGTTTAATATTGATAAATAACTCATAGATAACAAATATGAGCTCAATAAAATCATCCTAGCTCCCTGTGCAATTTTTCAAAGTTTCTGACCAGATTGCCACTTTGTGAAGGAAGTACCTTCATAGAGTTTCCAAATGGGATGAAACTCTGCCATCCTCTCAAGTATCCTAAAAAAATAGTCTTAAACCAAATTCAGCTCATTTAATTGAGCTATGTGAGCACAGGAACAATTCTTGTTCTCTGTCCAAATTTTCAGTTTGTGAAGCAAGTATATTTTATCTTCCTCCATTAGGGATGAAAATAATTCCAGGACTTCTACTATCAATATCATGAGGATTTGCCAAGTTATAGATCAATCCATCACTCCTAGTGAGTGCTTCACCATGATTCAGTTTCTGGGTCAGATTTGGTGGTTGTACAGCAACTATGGTAAATAGTTGTCCTAATGACCTCCAAACTACCAGGACCGTAGTCCTTGCTGCCCTAAGACTCCTAGACATAAATTATACCATTTACCCTCTCTGGTTTTATCTCCAGCAAGTTGCCAAGTTTGCAACAGAAAACTTGTGGAGCTTGTTTTGCTCAGCTCAATTTGTCTTAGCCCTATTATTTACCGTATTAATAATCTATATTAGAAGGACTACGCGTTAGACATGTTTTGACCGTATTAAAAACCCCAGAGCGCGCTATGCCAGTGGTGACCACGAAGGAAGACAGCCAAAACGGTGGTCTAGCCACTGTTGGCCTCTGCATCGCTGCTCCGACCGTCCCTGACCTCGCCATTAATGTCCTACAGCTCCGCATCGTCGTCTCCGTTCGCCTGGACCCCGCTCCCCTCCGTTTTCTTCTTCGGCGAGCCGAGCCAAAGCTCGAGCAGTGCGTGCCCGTGAGCCCGTCTTCTTCCTCGCCCCTGTCTTCTTCCTTCGTTCGTCTCCGAGCGTCCCTCGTCTCCGTGAGCCCCTGGGGCTGGTTGGGACCCCCCCCCCCCCCCCCCTCGTCGCCTTCCCGTGCGTCCCCCTGATCCTTGGCCGCGCCTGCCGACGTATGCGCCGTCGCCGACGCGCGGACACGTCGCCCGCCGCGTGCCACCTCGCCCCTCCTTCTCGAGCCTTCCCCGCGGCTATAAGTAGCAGCTCCCGAGCCCCCCTCGCAGTCCCCAAGCCTCCTAGCCTCTTCCCCCGAGCTCCCGAGCCTCTCTGGCCTCTCCTCATCGCCATGGCCGCCGCCTCGGGCCTTGCTCGATTCCGGCGCTGCCTCGCTCCCCTCGCTGTTCTTCCACCACCAGCGCCTTCCCCAAGGTCCGGCGAGCCGCCCCGTAGCCTCAGCCCCCTCATCCCCTCGCCGGAGCCCCTAGTTCGCCCGATGCCCGAAGCCCTTCGCCGCCGTCCGCCATTCTCTAGGACGCCGCCGTTCCTCTCGTTTCTGGAGTCCATGGAGTGGTGGAACGGGTGCGCCTCTCCGCGGTGAGCACGCCGGTGGCCGGAGCGTCGCCGGGGCTCGTCGCCGGAGCGCGGCCGTCTGCTGTCCCGCGGGCGCGCGTCGGGAGAAGAGGGAGCCGGCCACGAGCGTTGACTTGGCCAGGCTGGCCAGGCGGGCCCCACGGCCCCACTCGTCAGGGACTCAAGAGCCCGGCCCCGCCTCTGCCTTTTGACCAGGTCTTTGCCAGCATGGATAAGTGGAAGCGCCCCCGCCGAAGCCGTTTTCCCCGATCGAAGACGTACTATCTGAAATACGCGTTCAGTTTTTCCTCCTGGGGCCTGTTTGCTGAAATATTTTCACCGATAGGTCCCTGAACTTCAACCCCTCGTATCTTTTCACCCGTAACTCCGTTTGAGGTAAATCCAACGCCCACCTCTTCGTCTCGTCGAGCCCGTTCCGTTCCCATCATTGTCACTATGGTTTGACACTGTGAAAATGACCACTTTGCCCTTGTCCGTAAACAGCCCCCTCCGAGAGAGAACTGTTTCCGACAATTTTTCCGCGGTCGTTTCCCACTTCTTCCCGGAGTATTTGTCGCCCCCAGGCAAGCCAACCTCTTATCATGAGCCTCAAACTTGCATGTTGACTTTGATTGCACCTTGTGTGTGTAGTTGCAGTTGTTTCTTATCGTTTTCGTCTGCAGTTATTTTATTATGCTTATTATGCATGCTTGTGTTTTCATGCTACTCCTTGCCATGATAATTAGAATGTTTCTATTGATGATGCCATGCCACTACTCTAATTTATTTTCAAGTCATCGTTATAAAGTGTTATGCTGATGGTAATGCACCGTGGATATGTTAGTATTTGGTATTGTCATGTTCTTTATGCTGTAAGTGTTCACTTGAGAAGCTCGATGTTTTGTTAAAGCATTTATATGATGTACGCTCAGTGTTGCATTCATGTTGAAATGCTGGTATGATGATTGATGATGGAGAAGATAATAATATGACTTAATAATAAAACCCCTCCGTCATCAATGGGATCGAGTCATAGTGCCGCCAAATCGAACTTTTTCCAGTGCAACCACATTTGCAGGTATGGGACGGCCTTAATTCGGTCTATTGTTGTGCCTCTGGTCAGTGCCTCCAACTAGGGAAGGTTATGGGCGCGCGCTACCCTGATCAGGTAGGCGGAGCATAACCTTGTGAGCCCGTTGTTGTTGTTATGTGCACGTGTCCCAGTGGGGCCGAACCCTGACGGTGGTGGTCGTTGAGGTGTCTGGAGGTAGACACGGGGCCACCCAGGACTAGCCCAGTGGGGAGTGAGTCGGAGTGGCTGGGAGAGTGTCATGACAGTAGATCGGTTTCGTCGGAATGCCGTTAGTCCACCCCTAATGGGAGGGCGAGGCCATGGGTTCCGTAGTGTGGGTACAGTGCGCTACCTCTGCAGAGTGTATTTAAACTATCGATAGCCGCGTCCTCGGTCATGGGCATAAGTTCGTAGTAGGGTACACTATCGGGTCTTGGTCGAAATGGAGGATAAACACGAAATAATTAAAATTTGGGCCGATATGGTCGGGTTGTGATCGCCGTAAGGATCACGGGCCAGTTGTTGGTCGGGTTGTGATCGCCGTAAGGATCACGGGTCAGTTGTTGGTCGGGTTGTGATCGCCGTAAGGATCACGGGCCAGTTGTTGGTCGGGTTGTGATCGCCGCAAGGATCACGGGTTTGTTTCTGTTTGTAATCAGGATATGAGGTGATCACCGTTGGTAAGAGAGTTCGAGGGACTCAGTGCACAAGTTTGGTTGCATTGCATGAGTAATATGTTTGCATTTAAAGAACCATGGTAGAGCATGAGATGGTTGCATACAGTTAACATGCTATGTCTGCATTTGATATGATTGGTAGTTTATTTTTAGCATAGTTACATGATGCCATGCCATGCTTTGATGGATATGATTGAGATGATATGCTATGCTTTGCTATTGCCATGTTAGAAGTAAAATTGATATACCATGTTGTTGCCAGGCTAGTGGATGCCATGTTGTTAGTTTGAGTTATGTCTTTGGTTGATATTATGCCATGCTTAGTTTCTGATATGAGATAGGTTGTTGTAGACGCTTGGTTCTTGCTTTGTCTTCTACTTGTTTGGATGCTATGTATTTGGTTGTCTTGCAAGTACATTCAATGTACTGACCTGGCGTGTCATGCCAGTTTTGTAGGTCGTTCATTTGTTCCGTCGTGCTAGGCCGTAATCTTGCCAGTCCTGTGAGTTGTGGAGCCCAGCCAGAGTGATATGCTGCCAAGACCTCCGTCGCCATTTAAATAGACTTCTGTTGCCATGTAAATAGCCTTAGGGCTATGCCAGAAGATTATATTCATCACTGATGTAATCATATACACATGTATTTGATGAATATTCTTGTACCTGGAATGTTGTATCATGGACCTGTCGTGCGTCAGGTGTTATCCTGGGCTGACGTGCGAAGGCCCCCTACTCCATGCGGATCGGGGTGCCACACATACCTACCTATTATGGATTTCCATAGCCATTCCGAGATATATTGCCATGCAACTTTCCACCGTTCCGTGTATTATGACACGCTTCATCACTGTCATATTGCTTTGCATGACTATGTAGTTGACATTGTATTTGTGGCAAAGCCACCATTCATAATTCTTTCATACATGTCACTCTTGATTCATTGCACATCCTGGTACACCGCCGGAGGCATTCATATAGAGTCATATTTTGTTCTAAGTATCGAGTTGTAATTCTTGAGTTGTAAGTAAATAAAAGTGTGATGATCATCATTATTAGAGCATTGTCCCAGTGAGGAAAGGACGATGAAGACTATGATTCCCCCACAAGTCGGGATGAGACTCCGGACGAAAAAAAGAGGCCAAAAAAAAGAGAGAGACCAAAAAATGAGATAAAAAGAGAGAAGGGGCAATGCTACTATCCTTTTTGCACACTTGTGGTTCGAAGTAGCACCATGATCTTCGTGATAGAGAGTCTCTTATGTTGTCACTTTCATATACTAGTGGAAATTTTTTGTTATAGAACTTGGCTTGTATATTCCAATGATGGGCTTCCTCAAATTACCCTGTCTTCGTGAGAAAGCGAGTTGGATGCACACCCACTTAGTTTCTTTTTGAGCTTTCATACACTTATAACTCTAGTGCATCCGTTGCATGGCAATCCCTACTCACTCACATTGATATATATTTATGGGCATCTCCATAGCCCGTTAATACGCCTAGTTGATGTGAGACTATCTCCTTCTTTTGTGTCTTCTTCATAACCACCATATTCTATTCCACCTATAGTGCTATATCCATGGCTCACGCTCATGTATTGCGTGAAAGTTGAAAAGGTTTGAGAACATCAAAAGTATGAAACAATTGCTTGGCTTGTCATCGGGATTTTGCATGATTTGAATACTTTGTGTGATGAAGACGAGCATAGCCAGACTATATGATTTTCTAGGGATAACTTTCTTTGGCCATGTTATTTTGAGAAGACATGATTACTTTATTAGTATGCTTGAAGTATTATTGTTTTTACGTCAATATTAAACTTTTGTTTTGTATCTTATGAATGTAAACATTCATGCCACAATAGAGAAGATTACATTGATGAATATGTTAGGTAGCATTCCACATCAAAAATTCTGTTTTTATCATTTACCTACTCGAGGACAAGCAGGAATTAAGCTTGGGCATGCTTGATATGTCTCCAACATATCTATAATTTTTTATTGTTCCATGCTATTGTATTATCTATCTTGGATGTTTCATATGCATTTATATGCTATTTATATTATTTTTGGTACTAACCTATTAACCTAGAGCCTAGTGCCAGTTTCTGTTTTTTCGTTGTTTTTGAGTTCGCATAAAAGGAATATCAAACAGAGTCCAATTGAGCGAAACATTAACGGTGATTTTTTATGGACCAGAAGAAGCCCTCGAAGCAACAGAGTTGGTCCAAAAGAGCCACGAGTCCTCCACAAGGGTGGAGGGCACTCCCTACCCCCCTGGGGGTGCCCTCCGGTCTTGTGGGCTCCTTGTGGACCCTCCCTGACTTGTTCCCGACGCCAAAAATTTCTATAAATATAGAAACCCCCAAAAATAAACCTAGATCGGGAGTTCCGCCGCCGCAAGCCTCTGTAGCCACGAAAAACCAATCAGGAGCCCGTTCTGGCACCCTGCCAGAGGGGGAAACCATCATCGGTGGCCATCTTCATCATTTCGGCGATCTCCATGACGAGGAGGGAGTAGTTCACCCTCGGGGCTGAGGGTATGTACCAGTAGCTATCTGTTTGATCTCTCTCTCTCTCTCCCTCTCTCTCTCTCGTGTTCTTGATTTGGCACGACCTTGATGTACTGCGAGCTTTGTTATTATAGTTGGATCCTATGGTGTTTCTTCCCCTCTACCTTCTTGTGATTAATTGAGTTTTCCCTTTGAAGTTATCTTATCGGATTGAGTCCTTAAGGATTTGAGAACACTTGATGTATGTCTTGCCTATGAATATCTGTGGTGACAATGGGATATTCACATGAACTACTTGATGTATGTTTTGGTGATCAACTTGCGGGTTCCATGACCTTGTGAACTTATGCATAGGGGTTGGCACACGTTTTCGTCTTGACTCTCTGGTGGAAATTTTGGGGCACTCTTTGAAGTTCTTTGTGTTGGTTTGAATATATGAATTTGATATTGTGTGATGCATATCGTATAATCAAACTCGCGGGTACTCGTGGTGACAATGGAGTGCCTAGGTGATATTTGGGTTTTGGTTTTTGTGTATCTTAAGGTATTATTCTAGTACGAACTCTAGGGCTATTTGTGGCACTCATAGGAATAGCCCAATAGATCGATCAGAAAGAATAACTTTGAGGTGGTTTCGTACCCTACAATAATCTCTTCGTTTGTTCTCCGCTATTAGTGACTTTGGCGTGACTCTTTCTTGCATGTTGAGGGTTTGTTATATGATCTAATTATGTCATCATTGTTGAGAGAACTTGCACTAGTGAAAGTATGAACCCTAGGCCTTATTTCCAAGCATTGCAATACCGTTTTCGCTCACTTTTACCACTTGCTACCTTGCTGTTTTTATATTTTCATATTACAAAAACCTATATCTACTATCCAGACACGCTTGTATCACCATATCTTCGCCGAACTAGTGCACCTATACAAGTTACCATTATATTGGGTGTGTTGGGGACACAAGAGACTCTTTGTTATTTGGTTGCAGGGTTGTTTGAAAGAGATCATCTTCATCCTACGCCTCCCATGGATTGATAAACCTTAGGTCATCCACTTGAGGGAAATTTGCTACTATCCTACATAACTCTGCGCTTGGAGGCCCAACACGAGTCTACAAGGAGAAGTTTGCACAGTAGACATCAATTTTCCTTCTCCAAACCCTTCTCTTTACCTTCATATGCAATGTTTTACTTTCCGCTCCTACACTATTAGAATTGCATGTGTAGGTTCATTGCTTGAATTGTGCTAATTTCTAAAATCTTCCCACAACTAAAATTGGGAAAATGTTAGATTTTTATTTGGTCAAGTAGTCTAATCACCCCCCTCTAGACATAATTTCGATCCTACAAGTAGTATCAGAGCTTTGGTCTCCATTGGCCTTGATTTCCATATCTTTGGTGATCATAGCCTTGGTTTCACAACCTAGGAGAGTATGGCATCTAGCGAGGGAAATTACCACCATAGAATGTCCTTACTTTGATGGTACAAACTTTGCTAGTTGTAAGCATAATAGGAAAATGCATATTCTTGGTCATGACCCCACCATTTGGGATGTTATGCGTATTGGCTTGCAAGGTGATTTCTTCGAGGATGGAAAAGAACCGGATCATGAAGCGACAACGGAAGAAATGAAGATGTTTTGCAATACAATGCTCAAGCTTGAGATATTCTCTTCAATGGATTATGCCCCTAAGAATTCAACAAAATCAGCCACCTTGAGAATGCAAAGAAAATTTGGGATACTTTGGTTGATATGCACGAAGGTACCGAGTCCGTCTAGGAATCCAAGTTGGATGTTCTTGAAAGTCAACTTGACAAGTTCAAGATGAAGGATGGTGAAGGAGTCGCTGAAATGTACTCTAGGCTTGCTCTCATCACGAATGAGATTGTTGTCTTAGGAAGTGAAGAGATGACCGATAAATTCATCATCAAGAAGATCCTAAGAGCCTTGGATGGAAAATACAACACCCTGTGCACCTTGATCCAAATGATGCCCAATTACAAAGATCTCAAGCCCACGAAAGTCATTAGTAGAATTGTTGCTCATGAGATCTCACTCAAGGATAACGAAGAGCTCCACAACAAGTCAAGTGGTGCTTATAAAGCTTCAAGTGATGCTCCTACAACATTGAGTGAGAAGCAAGTCTCTAATGAAGAATTGAGATTAATGGTGAAGAACTTCAACAAGTTCTACAAGAATAGAAGCAAACAGAGAAACTCCAAGTCAAGGTCCTATAATGACAACAGATCTTCTAGTCGATCGTAATTGCTACAATTGTGGAAGACCCGGACACTACTCAAATGAGTGTATGTCTCCCTACAAGAAAAGAGAAGACTCACCAAAAAGGAGGAGTAGAAGAGATGACTCACCTCCAAAAGAGAGAAGGAGTAGAGATGATCGTTATGAACGAAGACCCCCTCATAGAAACAAGGATTCAGAAAGGAAGGACAAGTCATCAAAGAGCTACACAAGACGAAGACTTTTCCTTTGCTTTAATTTTCAGATCTATTGAACCAAAAATAAAAAAATACGCTGCTGCGTTTTATTCTTATTTATTTTATTTGGTGTTCGATCTATCAATCTACTACAACTTATTCACGTCCATTTGCCTATCTTTGGGCGCCGCTACTCGAAAGGGATTGACAACCCCTTTTACACATCGGATTGCGAGGATTTGTTATTTGTGTGCAGGTGTTGTTTACGTTGTGTTGCTTGATTCTCCTACTGGTTCGATAACCTTGGTTTCATCACTAAGGTAAATACCTACCGCTGCTGTGTTGCATCATCCCTTCCTCTTTGGGGAAATACCGACGTAGCTTCAAGCCGCATCAAAAGGAATTTCTGGTGTCGTTGCCGGGGAGGATCTTCAACATATACCAGGTTCCTGATCACAAATCTCATCTCCTCGCAATTTACATTATTTTCCATTTTCCTCTCGTTTTCCTCTCCCCCACTTCACGAAAATTTGCCGTTTTATTCGCCCTCTTTTTCGTTCGCCATTTTCTTGCCGGATCTGTTTTTGGGTGCAATCTTGTTGCGTAGTCATCATGACTCAAGACAACACCAAATTATGTGATTTCTCAAATACCAACAACAATGATTTTATTGGCACTCCGGATTGCTCCTCCCGCCACTAGTGCGGAGTCTTGTGATATTAATAATGATTTGCTGAATCTTGTTATGAAAGATCAATTTTTTGGTACTCCTAATGAGGATGCCACGTCCCATCTCAATACCTTCGTGGAATTATGCAATTTGCAAAAGAAAAAAGATGTGGACAATGATGTTGTGAAGATGAAATTATTTCCGTTTTCTTTGCGTGATTCTGCAAAAATTTGGTTCTCTTCTTTGCCTCGCAATATTATCATTTCTTAGAATAAGTGCAAAAATGATTTTATCACTAAGTATTTTCCGCCCGCACAAATTATTTCCCTTAGAAACCAGATCATGAATTTCAAGCAACTTGAACATGAGCATGTTGCACAATCTTGGGAATTACTTTGCCTCGCAGGTGGTACTTTTATGGAAATTACTTTTGGGCGAAGCCACCAAATTGTTTGATAATATCATGGCAAATTATTCACAGTGGCATACCGAAAGAGCTCCTACTAGTAAAAAAGTTAATTCGGTTGAAGAAATTTCTTCTTTGAGTGAAAAAGTTGATGCTCTTATGAAATTGGTTGTTAGTAAAAGTGCTCCTATTGATTTCAATGATATGCCTTTGTCTACTTTGATTGACAAAAATAGTGATGTCGTAGATGTGAATTTTATCTCGCAAAATAATTTCAATAACAATGCTTATAGATGTAATTTTAATTCTAGGCCTTTTCCTAGTAATTCCTCTAATAATTATGGTAATTCCTATGGAAATCAATCTTACAATAATAATAGTAACACCTCTCATCTTGAGAATAATATTAAAGAATTTATCAACAAGCAAAAAGTTCTCAACACTACCATAGAAGAAAAATTGAATAAGATTGATGATTTGTATAGAAGTGTTGATAGAATTTCTCATGATGTAAAAAATCTCAAGATGAAAACTTCTGTGCCTAATTTGAGGAATCTATTAAAGATCTTTATGTTTCTATGGATGAAAGTAAGAAAAGAACCGCTATGCTTAGAGCTAAAAGAGAATTTTTAGAAAAAACATTTCCCAGTGATTGCTTTCATAAAAGTGATGAAGATATTAAAATGATTGGTGTTTCTTCTATTGATTCCTTGTTTAGTGAAGTTAAGATTGATGCAAAAAGGACTGGAAAAGAGTCAACTTAGTTAGAAGGTGTCCCGATAATTTGGAGGGTGAAAATCTTGTTGAGAAAATTGATAGAAGTGGGTTTGAAGAGGTCAAAACTTTAACTAGTGATGTGCCCACTCTTTTGTATTACAAAGACTTTAATTATGATAGTTTCTCTTTGATTGATTGTATTTCTTTGTTGCAATCCATGATAAATTCACCCCATGCTTATGATCAAAATAAAGCTTTTACTAAACATATTGTTGATGCTATGATGAAAGCTTTGGAAGAAAATTGGAATTAGAAGTTTCAATTCCTAGAAAATTGCATGATGAATGGGAACCTACTATCAAATTCAAGATTAAAAATTATGAGTGTTTTGCTTTGTGTGACTTGGGTGCTAGTGTATCTACAATTCCGAAATCTTTATGTGATGTGCTTGGTCTTACCGATCTTCAAGAATGCTCTTTAAATTTGCACTTGGCGGATTCTACTATTAAAATGCCTATCGGAAGAATTAATGATGTTCTTATTCTTGCAAATAGGAATTGTGTGCCCATATATTTTATTTTTCTTGATATTGATTGCAATCCGTCTTGTCCAATTATTCTTGGTAGACCATTTTTACGCACTATTGGTGCCGTGATTGATATTAAAGAAGGCAATATTAAGTTCCAATTTCCGTTAAGGAAGGGTATGGAACACTTTCCTAGAACAAGAATTAGGCCACCATATGAATCAATCATGAGGGCATCTTATGGATCTCGAAACAAAGATGACAAAACTTAGATCCTTGCTTTATGCCTAGCTAAGGGCGTAAAACTATAGAGCTTGTTGGGAGGCAACCCAATGAATAAAATTTATTTTTGGCATTTTGCTTTCTGTTCTTGAGTGTTAGCACAATTATGCTACTGTTATGATTGTGTTTTTTGTGTTTTAATTAGTGTTTGTGCCAAATAGAACCTTAGGATCTTCTTGGGTGATAGTTGTTTAATATTGCTAGAAAAAACATAAACTTTTGCGTCCAGAGTTAGAATCTTACTAAATCACAGAAGTGACGAAAAAATATGAATTTTTTTACAGTAGATTGATATACAAATTTCTTAGGTCATCCTATCTTTTCAGAAATTTTCGAGTTATAGAAGTACCTGAACAATTCAGATTGCTACAGACTGTTCTGTTTTTGACAGATTCTGTTTTCCTTGCATTGTGTGCTTGTTTTGATGGCTCTATGGTTTTCTTTGATTAGTTTTTTCCATAGAAAAGTTGGAATACAGTAGATATAATACAATAATAAAATATGAATAGGTTGCAACAGTACTTATAGTAGTGATTTATTTTCTTATACTAACGGATCTCACGAAGGTTTTGTTGAGTCTTGTGTGATTGAAGTTTTCAATTTTTGGGCTATCTTACGATGGATGAAGAAATAAGGAGTAAGAAGAGCCTAAGCTTGGGTATGCCCCAGCATCCCAAGCTATTATCTAGAGAGAGCAAGAAACTAAGCTTGGGGATGCCCCGAGCAGCATCCCCTCTTTCTTCTAACGACCATCGGTATTTTACTCGAAGCTAGATTTTTATTCGTCACATACTATGTGTTTTTGTTGGAGCGTCTTGTATGATATGAGTCTTTGCTTGTTTTATTTTGTGTTTTAAGTCTTGATTCCTTGCTGGACACACCTATATGAGAGATAATTATGCCATGACTTGTTAAAATAGCTCTCTATGCTTCACTAAATTTTTTATGAGCTATGGATTTGCTCTAGTGCTTCACTTATATCTTTTTGAGCACGGTGTGCTTTAGTATTTTTGAAGAAATTCCCTCTTGCTTCAATTATATCTATTTGAGAGTTAGAAAATTTTTCAAGAAATTCTCTCTTGCTTCACTTAAATTATTTTGAGAGAAAGAAATATTATGCTCATGATCTTCACTTATATTTGCATGAGCTTATCAAAAGAAACACATGAAAATTAGTCCCAAAGTGATAGATATCCAAGAAGGATATAATATAAACTTTCATGAAAATCATTGGACAAAATAAACTTGATTCTTAGTAATAGTTTTGAGATATGATGATGTGATATGTGAGTCATGTTGATGAGTAGTTATGCTTTAGTAAGAATATTGGTGTTAAGGTATGTGATTCCCTATGCAAGCACGAAAGTCAATAGTCATGCAATGAAATTACATCCTACTTGTGGTGCATTATTTGGTGTTAATTATGCTTAATGCTCGCTTATGAGATTATTTGTTTCTTGGTTGGCCGCTTCTCAATATTTTGCTAGCCTTCATTTTGCACTAAGTATGATCTCTACTTGTGCATCCAAAATCCTTTAAACCAGTTTTGCCACATGAGTCCACTATATCTACCTATATGTTGTATTCTTTTGCCGTTCTAAGAAAATTTGTATGTGCCATCTCTAATTTTCAAAATAAACTTCTCTTTTGTGTGTTCATACCACTCGCGGAGCGGTGAGGGGTGGCTAATATTTTCCAAGCTAGATGTGTTATTCTCACGATGAGTGTTTATTCACTTGTCATTGCACGAGAGTAAGGCAAAAATATTAGAGATGCCCAGTCCCGAAATTAAAAATGAATTTACTTTATGTTGTCAAATAATAAATTCCTTGGAAAGTGTTGGTATGGAAGGAAATCGTGGATACGGCTAGCCATGAAAAGTGAAAGTATGGAGGAAAAAGTAATAAACTTTATTTTCTGTTTGGGAACTGCCAATTATATATCTAGCATGGAAAGTGTTGGGAACTCTAAGTCATTTTCGTTGGTGGGAAAGGCGCACCTCCCAAAAATTGTTTATCTCTAAGTTTTTTGCTTTGAGCTCTGGCACCTCTACAAATCCCTACTTCCCTCTACGAAGGGCCTTTCTTTTACTTTATGCAATTTTTATTTTGAATTTGAGTCTCCATCTTCTCTTATAAAAGCACCAACTAGGAGGCAATATGATCGTACTTGAGTATTGGGTGTAGTTAATATGCAAATGTGTTTCATGAATGGATCAATGGTTGAGCATGATGGGCTAGGGCTAACTTATTTTAGCGTTGATATTTTCAAAGACATGGTTGCTTGTTAATATGATTGAGTATTTAAGTTATCATGTCAAAACTAGACTATTGCTTTGAATCACATAAAAGTCGCAATTCCCATGCTATAAAGAAAAGAATATGAGATGACATGTTAGGCATCATTCCACATCACTTACCTACTCGAGCACGAGCAGGAGTTAAGCTTGGGGATGCTGATACGTCTCCAACGTACCTATAATTTTTTATTGTTCCATGTTGTTATATTATCAATCTTCACTACAAAAAATACACTTCCGTGATGATACGTGTTTGTCACAGTAGGTCACGTTTTATGTCATGCATGTAAATCCATGAGAAATTTATGACAGAATCAAGATAGTCATACCTGTGCTGTCGTAGAAGTGTTCCATGACATTACCAAAATTATCATCACGGAAGTGTCCACTTCCATGATGATAAATCGCGCGTCACGAAGTGCTTTTCGTCAAGGGTGACCGACGTGGCATCCACCGTAACGGAACACCATTAAGCTATCGGGTCTGGTTTTGGACCCGATAACCGTTATCGACCACGACCAATGGGGATTTTCCACATGTAAAATCATCATTGGCTGGAGGAAACACGTGTCGGCTCACCGTTGGGAAAGATGTCATCCACTCATTGGACCCAAAGTGCCTATGATACGTCGACATGTGGCACGGCCTAGCAGAGGCCCATTCTTGTGAAAAGGCCGGCCCGTTTGACTTGGTCAAAAGGTGGCGGGCCGGCCCATGGCAAGCCTGTTAACGGCCTGTTTGCATATAGCCCATTTACACCTAACCCGGGGCCCGTTCTGACCCTATCCGAATTAGGCCCAGTAGCGTCATCTGGGCCGTCCAATATAATTCCAGCCCGTTTTAACTTCTGGCCCATGTATGGCCCATGACGTCTTTCGACCCATATGAGGCCCTTAGTAACCCTCGGCCCCTTAACGGCCCATGGTAAAGCTGGCCCATAATGAACAGTGTATCACTTTATACCCATTAACAGCCCATTATTCAGTTGGACCATTTCCAGCCCATGTTATCTTTCGGCCTTCTCAGGGTCATTTATTCTTGGGCTCATTTCCAGCATTCGTTTACTTATGGCCCGTTACTGTCATTTTTTGCTTGTGGGCCAAATTCAGCCCGTGGTTACAGTCTGCCCGTTTGTGGCCCGTTAATACGTTGGGCCATTTTCATATCGTCATCAAATATGGCCAATTAACGACGGCCCATTATGCTTGGCCCATGAACGGACGATTTCAACTCTAGCCCATTTACGACCATAATGTGGTCTTTTATTGGCCCATGTTTGGCCAACCGATCATACGGCCCGTAGAAGGCCCATTGATGATACGGCCCGTAGAAGGCCCATTGTGTCTACGGCCTGTATAAGGCCCATTGCTTCTACGCCCCATAGAAGGCCCATTGTTTCTACGGCCCTTAGAAGGCCCATTGTTTCTACGACCCGTAGGAGGCCCATGTTAACTACAGTAAATATGTAGCCCATGGTTAATGTGGCCTAGTTTTAAAAAATAGGTTATTGCGGCCACTAGCAAACCACGGAAAAAGAACTGCACTAACTACAAGAAAACAAATAAACAAAACAATAAGGAAAAAAATAAGCAAGCAACTTATGCTAGGCTATCACGGCTATTACACATATTACATCCACTGGGCATCAAAGTTCGCCACCAGTGCAAATATAGGGAACACCCTACACTATACAAAAATGGCTTGCTGTTTTCTTCAGCCAGTGGCTGCATGTTAAGAACAAATTTTGTATCGCACCAAAACAAATTAAAACTATAAAACAAAAGGAAGGTTGACATAAAAGTTAATAGTCTAGCAGATAAATGCACCACCAGAAGTTCAGAAGCTCAGTTCATTTAACCTGACTGTTACGTTTTCATGCTGTATTATCCGATGGAGCACCATAACCTTCGCCTTCAGTTCTCCTAGGCTCCTGAACAACATAGCAAATGTCTGATAGTTTGGTTTCAAAACCATGCATATCTTGACAACATCGAACAATGTCTCTCCTTGTTTCACAAAGGGTCTCTGTTAGGGAACGGACTTGTATGCAGGCGCATATACAACATTTTTGAGCTTGCATATCTTGATCATGAGGCAGTTTGGGACGAGATTGCCTTAACAACCAACCTAGTATTATGCGAGAACGTGCTTTTAGCCTTTGTTAGTGGACAGTCTTGACCCACCGCAGCAAGATCTTACATTGCGGTTATAGTTGCCTCGCCACCTTACGAAGGTGGCGGTTCCCTCATTTTTTCCATAGCTCACTTTGAAAAGTTGAGGTTTTACATTAGTAGTACCAGAATAGAAGATATTAAGGAGGCAGCAAAACCAAACAAAATAGCTTTGGTCTATATACGTAACTTATTCGGTGAACCCATGTAAAATAATAGTTGTATTTTATTGCAAAGTACATAATAAAACCAGGTTCCAAACATATGACCATGTACCATTGCTAATGTATTGTCTATTTCTTCACATTGTATTGAGGGCTAAGGATAAAGAGATGAAGTTTATAATACGGTAAGCATAGTATGACATCATTCATATCACAAAACAAGCGAGAAACGGAACAAACATGCAATTGTAACATTGTGTGGGCAAGTCCAGCACGGAACTAGATTATAGGTCAAGATCAAAGGAACATCACTCCTCTCTTTTAAACCTTGTAAGGTGCAATGATACGATAAGACAATTGTGTATAAAATTGAAAAGACTAATAGACATTGGCTGCAAACCATGCAGTTCAAGGCACAAGTCGAGTAAGTAGTAGTTAAAAGGCATGAGGATTAAGGACTTACAACAGCGGCTTTGACTGGTGTAGTCATGCCCTTCTTCTTGCTGGTGTGACAGTCCTTGAAGATCTCCACAGCATTTGGTTCAGGTACTTTTTGGTCCTTGCGGGCTTTCCTATGCATTTGGAACAAGTCAATATACATCTGATAATATGGTACAACGAAAAGAGTGAAACAACAGCTAATTACAAGAGCCTTGCAGTGTGCAATATAGCTACGAGATCCTGTCATTTGTTGGAATTTCACTTTCGTACGGTTGGCCTTGTTCTTTGAACAGTTCACCTACAAGAAGATAGATTTGTGTGGCACATGCGTAAATAGGACTTCAACATGTGATCTGATCTCATATATATAATGTACCGATACTTGGATCGGACCGGTGTTTAACGAGGCCTCTCCGGTCTTCATCGGATATATTTTCCTTTGGAGATGTTTGGGCAAGTTCAACGTTATCCTTGCCTTCAAAGTGAGTTTTCCTCAAATTATACCGACATCGTCGCAGAAAGCGAGACTTGAAAACATAGGTGCAAGCTTGCAGTTGCATCATCTTGGCTATCCAACTTGAACCTCATCTGTTGAAAATTATGGGAGTCTCATTATCAGCAACCTAGAAAGTATTGGACAGAGCAAGACGATATTACTAGTTTCCATACATGACCATACTTATAGATAAATGGTCGAGGAAGGTGTTGAACTGGGTTTCACCTTTGTCATTCCTGTACTGAATCCATGTTGGGAGGATACGTACATGACACCTAACAACAACTGCTGCCTCCGATACTAACTTGGCTGACTCTGTAGCATCACGTGGCCTTTTTAAACCTGCCTCAAAACGGATCTCCATTTTTCCTCCTCTAGATTTAGTTAACCTATCGAGCATTATCCCTGATGTTTGTTTCCTCTTGCGCCTAGGTGCTATTCCAACAACAAACATAGGAAGTGTTAGTGTACATCAAACTGTGAGACTACATATAAAGAAGCATGCAACTGTAACTTGACTCCGGCAACTACATTCTTGCTGTTGAAGCTCACAAAGTTCATCCGATCTTGCCAACTCATCCTGTGTCAAGAGTGCTTGAAGTAGTGTCGGTGGCAAGGGAGCTTGGGAACGTCTTTGCTAGCTGAGTTGACCGACGAGTAAATCGTGCAGCTGGTGGTACTGTGGAAGGTGTTGCAACAACTAGGGTTGTCTCTACTTGTTTGGTGGCAGCTATTTGTTTCCGTTTGGCTTGTTCTGCAGCTCGTTTAGCATGGTATACCCTGTCGGTACAATTTTCCGCTGGACTTTGACCTTCTATTGCACCATCAGTACCATAAGAATCTGCAGGATTCTTCCGCTTCCCTTTCCCTGTCGTTCTGTCTTGCTTCCTCTTTCTCTGTGCCATGTTAAGTCAAGCCGACAAGAAAAAAGAATAACAATTTAGGTCTTCAGAACAAATTGATGCGTGATACAGACGAACTGAACTTTGATGTTAGACAACCACATGATAGGAGGATGTAATATGTAAGAAAAACAGGACGGCATGAGATAACCAGAATTGTGATGTGTAAACTAAGCAGAAGACATTTCACTAAATTAGAAGCAATGCAATGGAAGGTAGACACCATATGAAAGATGCTAGAAATATCGCTCTGCCAAGTTAACAGTGTCTCATCATAAATGCCGTTTAAACAAATGTGAAGCAGTATAAGAAATAAATCATATGCAAGATGCAAACAACATCACACTATCAAGTTAAAGGTCTCTCATCATAGTGCCATTGCATATTCACAACATTGCATATTCACAACTTATGATGTGTAAACTAAGGAGAAGGCATTTCAACAAATTAGAAGCAATGAAAGCTAGACACCATATGAAAGATGCAACGAATATCACTCTACCAAGTTAAAAGCTGTCTCGTCATAAGTGCCATTTCAACAAATTAGTAGTACAAGCTAGAAAATAATGTGAGATGTAACCTATATCACACTCCAAAGTCAAACGTGTCTTACGATAAGTGATTGTTGCAGGTTACACAACAGTAGTAATTTGATGTAAGAACATGGTGTGATAGACAGATATTGTATGTTCTAGAAACAGGAACACGTGTCTTATTCAAGTATAATGTGTAAAGTAAGCAGATGGAATTCAACAAAATTAGAAGCAATACAAGCTAGATATCACACATAACATGCAACCACATATAACAGTGCCAAGTTAGAGGGAGAATCGGTGATGGTGCACTAGGGGAGACGTGCTCATCATAAACACAACTACGTTGAGTGCCTATGCATGTGTTGTCTTGGAAATCATTATGGGGGGATGGAGGAGTAGAAACTGTAGAGGCCCTCCATTTGGAAGGAGCACCTTTATCCGCTGTCTTGCTAACTTCCTTCCGCTTTATTGATTTTGAATTTTCAAGTAAAACCAACAAGAAAAAGCAATAAAATTCTCTCTTCAGAACTCATTCATGCATGATACTGACAATCACTACTTTGATGTACGGCAAACACATGATACCAGGATGGAATATATGCGAAAACAGGGGCGACATGGCATGTTCTGGCTTGTTTGTGTAAACTAAGCGGAAACCATTCCAACAAATAAGAAGCAATGCAAGCTAGACACCACATGAAAGATGCAACCAATATGACTCTGCCAAGTTAAAAGTGTCCCATCATAAATGGCATTTCAACAAATTAGAAGAAGCGCATGCTATAAATCATATCAAAGATGCAACTAATATCACACTGCATATACTGAAGGTGTCTCGTCACATTGATTTATGCGGGATACAAAAAAACAATAGTTTTATGTGAGGGCATGCTTAATAGACAGATGTAATGTATAAACTAAGCAGAATAGCACATGCAATTTAACCGGATTAGAAGAATTACAATCTAGACACCATATGCAGCATGCAACCACATATCACACTGCCAAGTTAGATCAAGCACCTGCGATGCTAGTGTAGGGGAAATGCGGTAATCAACTATAGAGCTACGTTCACTATCTTCATCTAGCCTTGTTGTTTCTTGAGAATCATGTGGGGAGGCTGATGCTGCATTCTTTAAATGAGGATCTTTTATCACAGTAGTCCATCTTTGTTGCCTCATCATAAGTGATTGATGAGGGATACACAAGAACATTAGTTTGATGTAAGAACATGGTTAATAGACAGATGTACTAGTATGTACCAAAAATAGGAAGGCGTGTCATATTCAAAGGTATAGTGTGTAAGCTAAGCAGATGCAATTTAACCAAATTGGAAGCAATACAAGCTAGACATCCGGCTAGAGTGGTGAGCATGATCATCTAGGACCTGAGAGCCTGGTGGGAGGCGGGCTACTTCGCCACCATTGTGGCTTTTTAGTTGGCTTCCAAGTGATGCATGTTTGTGCTGGGATTGTCACTGGCTCGGCCAGTGCCCTGACTAGCTATTTGTCTTCTGGTGCTCCCGGGATGGTGGTTCATGTAAAAAATATCTTTCCTTATCTTGACAAAGACCGACTTTGGCCTTTCGAATACAAGCTAGACACCATATGCAACATGCAACCACATATGACACCGTGAAGTTAAAGCAAGCACCTGGGATGGTGGTTCACGGCGAGCGAGATCATCAACTCCAGAGCTATGTTACCCGTCTCCATCTGCTGACACTACACCCTTTAAAGCCTTGAAACGTGTCTGGCCTAGCCGCATACCATGCTGAAGCGACTTCTCTCTATTCGTTTCTACTTCTGTCAAGGCAGGGTCTGAAATACCCTTGCATAAAAACACAATAGTGAGATTATGGGTGAAGTGTGTGCAGAACTAGTGCACTGTAAAAGTAGCAGATAACAGGTGGCTGAAAAATAAATGTCAGGAGACATATGATAGCTCTACAACATTGCATGCCAAAAAAATTAGATTCTACTCCGAATGATTTTGTAATATATGAGCACAGGAAATGCAGGTACTCCTCCAGCACACCACCACATGTGGTCCTATCAAGATAACAGTCGAATGAAAATTAATAGGTCAGTTGATTTTTTTATGAACCGTCCGATCTATAAGGAACGGGTAGATGGCCGTCGTCTACCTCCCGCCAGTCACTGTTGACGATCTTTCTTGAACCGCCAGCGACCACCGGGCCAGACCCCTGCCTCCGCCGCCCCGCCCTCCCCTCGACCTCACACCACCGCCGTGCTTGGCAGCGCCCCCAGGCCATCCCTTTAATCCTGACAGACGTCCAGATCGGGCACGAGCAGCACTAGGCCCCACACGCCCCTAAGATAAACACCGAGGCGTTGCTTCCCCGGCGTAGTAGGCGGACTAGCGCCTGTTGCGCTGGGGAATGCTTCCGTTAATTGGGAATCAATTGACCAGGAATTGAAACCCGGGGGGCGACGGACCTCTAGCTAAGGTGAAATAGTATATGAGGAGAAACCTTGTGCATCGCGAGTAACTAGGAACATCTAGTATCAAGAAGAAGCGGTCAACTAGTGTCTTCTGTGGGATGAATACTGTGCAAGCAGAACCGTAAGATTTACGCGAATAAGGGAAGAGGAGTACCATTTTCGGTTGCCGGTGTGGTGGCCTCCACATGTCGCGCCAATCTTCTTCTTTTTGCCGGGGAAACCGATGTTCTGGAGGAGGGTGCAGGCTTGGACGAACCCATGGCCAAATTTTTGACTGTGTTGCCGTGGTCGTATGTCGGTGGAGGATACAGTGCGCAAAATGGGCATAGACCCGTCAAGGATCAAACCCACAAAGACGACCTTTAAAGGCGTCATTCCAGGTGTAGATGCCAACTGCACAGGCTCCGTTACACTTGAAGTGGTCTTCGGATCCCCGGATAACTTCCGGAGTGAGGAGTTAATCTTCGACATAGTCCCGTTCCGCAGCGGCTATCACGCACTGCTCGGACGAACCGCATTCACAAAATTCAATGCGGTGCCGCACTACGCGTACCTCAAACTCAAGATGCCAGGCCCTCGAGGCGTAATCACGGTCAATGGGAACACCGAACGCTCCCTCCGAACGGAGGAGCATACGGCCGCCCTTGGCGAAGTGCGTAACAGCCTCTTAAGGCAATTCTCCATCCGCCAATAAACAATCGGACAACATCAGCTGCCGCTACCGAGTAACCTACAGCAAGACCGCTGGAACGTTCGAACAAGCGTAGTAATGCAGCCCCAACCCCAGCCCTCGCGAACTCGCGAAGCGATTACTACGCGCACGTAATTGCGCTCTGAAGCACCATGGGCATAGGGGCGGGCCCACGACCACGGCACGCCCGAGAATGCGGCTAGACCGCACTAGGGGCTCCGTTTGTGTCATTCCTTTTTCTTTTTCTTCCTTTTACTTTCGGGACTCTGTTCTCCGAAGCCCTATCCGGCATTCGCGCCCGAATACACGATGCAACAGCCGGAAGCGTAAAACTGCGTCGAGTGTCCAGTGGTCTCTATTACAAGCGGTATACATTTTACATACCACATCACAAACTTACCCTGGAAGAGGACATGTCAAAAGTCCGTACCTTGCTTATCGCACAATTTGTATCGTTACGCTTTTATTTGCGGTTTCTTTTGAATAACCAATATATAGCTCTTGCCTATTATTGCATTCTTTCCCATTATATATGTTCATTTATGACATTGCGCAACTGCACAATTTAGTGCGGCCAATACACCAGGGGCTTATGTACCCCAAAAACATGGTGTGACAAGTCCGAACACTTTCACAAGTGCGGCACCCCGAACTTATAGCATTATATGCATCGGCTCCGAATCATGTCTTGGGGTCAATAGTTGGGTTTGCCCGGCTCCCATGTTTTGGTACCTTACGTTCCGTTATATCGGCTAAGGTAGCGCTGGGAGAACCACTGCGATTGTGCCCCGGTTGAGCTGGGTTGAGCACCTCAGTGGAGAAAGCTAAAACTGACCGTCATGATAAGGCGAGAGCTGGTCGCTATTCGAGAGGTTTCTTCGAGTCCCTAAAGACTTATGCCGCTTAGATCGAGGAACCGGCATTGTCCGGCCAAGGCGTGGATAGCGCCCCGAACTCGGTCTTCCGAATACTAGGGGCTTCACGAAATTTAAAATTATAGAATTCTATGGCTAAGTGAGAGTGTTCAAGCATTATAGTCCGGTTGCACGGTTCGTTGCGTTGAGCGCCTCCCTCGAAGGACCCAAGAATGGGAACAAGAGCGCTCAAGTTTATCCCGAACACCCCAAAGACTCGTGGCATGGGGGTTTGAAGCCAACGACTCGCCATCTCTCAAATTTGATAAGCGATGCATACGAAGGTAATATTTTAAATTCAAAAGCGTTGCTTAGCGCATATGAAAATTTTTTCAGCGTACATGATAACAAATGCGAGTCTACTCAAATATTACATCTTTGGAGCATTCACCCGCTATAAGACGGGCACCCTTCAGGATGCCCTCATAATACTTATCAGGCTTGCGATGTTCTTTGCCCGGCGGCGGCCTGTCCGTCACCAGCTTCTCCGTGTCCAGCTTGCCCCAGTGCACCTTGGCACGGGCAAGGGCCCTGAGCATCTTCAATACAGACGGAGCGCTTGATGACTTCGATCCATGGGCGGGCATCCACCACCGCCGCACTAGCCTCAAGTAGCTCCTGGCATGGCCTCATTTGGCCACAGCCGAGCTATAAGGCCCTTCATGGCCTGTTCGGCGACCTTGTGGAGCTCGACCAATTGCTTCAGCTTGGTCGCTCAAGGCACTGGTGTTTGGCCTCGGCATCGAGACCAAAACATCTTTTCCGTCGAGCTCCCTTCTTGTTTTCGGTAGAAAGCGGCGGCATCGGAGACACTCATGGCAGATCTGCGAACGCTCCTGGAGAGCTCCGGATTCGGGTAAGTACTAGATAATTGACTTTTACATTCTTGCTCTGCATAAAGAATGCCTTACCCACCATGATCTTCTTTATTGCCTCAATCTCCTGGAGGGCTTTTTGGGCCTCGACCTTAGCAGCTTTGGCACTCTCAAGAGCCGAGGCAAGCTCGGACTCTTGGGTCTTCGAGTCATGCTCCAAACCCTCGTGTTTTTTCACGAGAGCCTGGAGCTCTTGCCGTACCTCCGCCAGCTGCGCCTCCCCCTTCTCTCGCTCGGTGCGCTCATGGCCGCTTTGTTTTCGGCTGCGGACACCGCCTCCTTCAGGGTCGCCACCTCGCTCGTGGCCCCTGTAGTACCCATGTTATTCCTGTTATCTTTTGCAACCACATATTTTAAATTCCATAAGGTATTACTTACCTTCCTTGTCCTCGAGCTGCTTCTTGGCTTGGCCGAGCTCGTTCTCGGACCGCTCGAGGCTCTCCTTCAATGCATTGACCTCCGCAGTCAGTGCGGCAGAGGTCGGCAGGGCAGCCTGCATTCCCATATTGACATAATTATGTTAGACTCCTGCGTATATCTTTTTAGATCCTCAGTCCGGCTTTTCTTTCCGAACACCGAACTAAGCATCAGGGGCTACTGTCTATGCAGTAATCTTCTTACATATATTGAAAACTTACCTCAAAGCCTGTTAGAAGGCCGTTGCGAGCTTGATCGGCCCGCTCTTGGCGGATCGAACTTCTGGATCACCACACTCCATAACAGTCGGTGCTCCTCCTCGATGGAGGCGCTGTTAAGCGCCTCGATGCTATCCGGTGCCTCGGTTGGGACGGAGGACACCGCGTCTTACCTTCCTATGAAGGGCCGCTTAGGACTTGAGAACATTGAAGGTTCGGTATGGAGTCCGGACAAGGGTCGGGCTTAGAGCCCCTGGGGTCTCGCTCCCCTCGCGCCTAGAGTCCGGGAGGCTACCTTGCGGCGCCTCTGCGCCACCTCCTCTTGACCAGGCCCCCTTGGGGCCCCACCTCGGCGTCGTCGGCGTGAGGTGAGGCGGCCGGAAGTGAAGTACTCTCCGCCCGGCCAATTCGGGGACCCGCTCGGCAAGCGAGGTCGTCCTTGGGCGGGTTGCATGATTGTTCGGCATTAGAGAACACTATGCAATGAAAAAAGCCATGGGTATCCGGACACTTACGATCTCGCTAGGTGCTTGGCCCTCAAGGGCCACTCCTCCTCGCCGTCGTTGGCGTTGGTGGAGACGTCCGGAGGAAGGGTTCTTCCCTTCTTGAACCCTCCGGCCTCCCCAGCTGGGGCGGCCTTTCTTTTCTTCTCTCCCCCCGCTGGGGGAGAGGCTTCTGTTTCCTCCTCCTCGTTTTCACGGAGGAGTCCGCCTCCGAGTCGTCGGGCGATGAGTCCGACAACACCTGGCGCCAGGCACTCCTTCGAATCCCCGTGGCCTTCTTCTTGGCCTTCTTCTCCGGCACCACGTAAGGCGCCGGAGCCAACTTCCCAAGCAGGCGTCTCTGGTCTTCGGCAAAGGAGCCGGACAGTTAACCTGCCGGATGTACTCCACCGATCTGTCAAAGGCAAGGGAGTTTAGATCCCGCATAGAGTCAAACTATGAAAAGCAAGATTCCCGTGAAGATCAAAATAGCTTACCTCAGTAGCTTGACGCTGCGAGCTGAATCCGCGATCTTCTGTAGCGGATGAGGGAGCCTCGGCACCCTTGAACAGCACCTTACAAGCATCTTCGTACATAGTGTCCAAGAGCCTCTTCAGGGTTGGATGCTGTGCCGGATCGAACTCCCACAATTTGAAGGCCTGTTGTTGGCATGGGAGGATCCAGCGGATGAGCATAACCTGGACCACATTGACGAGCCTGAGATTCTTGTTCACCAAGGTCCGCATGCAGGTTTGGAGTCTGGTTAGCTCTTCCGAATTACCCCACGCCAGCCGTCTCCTTCCAAGAAGTGAGCAGCGTGGGAATACCAGATCGAAATTCAGGGCCGCCCATTTAGGGTCAGCGCGGCTCGGTGATGTAGAACCACCCCGATTGCCACCCCTTCACGGTCTCCACAAAGGAGCCATCGAGCCATAAGGCGTTGGCGATCCTGCCGACCATGGCGCCTCCGCACTCCGCTTTGGCGGCCGCCCACAACCTTCGGCTTGACATTGAAGGTCTTCAACCATAAGCCGGGTGGGGCTGGATGCAGAGGAAAGCCTTGCACACGATGATGAACGCCTAGATGTTGAGGATGAAATTCGGGGCCAGATCGTGGAAGTCTAGGCTGTAGTAGAACATGAGCCCCCGGACGAATGGGTGAAGTGGAAAACCCAGTCCGCAGAGGAAGTGGGCAAGAAATACGACCCGCTCATGGGGCTCAGGGGTGGGGATGATCTGCCCTTCGTCGGGCAACCGATGTGCGACGTCGCCGGACAAGTATCCGGCCTTCCGCAATCTTTTTACTTGGCCCTCCGTGACGGAGGAGACCATCCACCTACCTCCCGCTCCGGACATGGCTGCAGATGGTTGAGGAAGGATGTGCGGACTTGGGCGCTGGAGCTCAGAGTGCGCGGAAATGGATGAGCAAGGGAGGAGGAAGGCGTAGGTCAAAAAGGGTGGATCCTTATCCCTTATATGGGCCAGACGAGGCTATCGTCCCCCACCAGCCTGATAAAACTCGCTTATCTCCCAAACGCCGCAATCAATGGCGCGGTTGGGTTACCCAATCCGTATTGATGAGAATCCCGGAATAAGGGGGCACGATCTACGCTTTGATAAGGCGTGCCAAGGAAACCGCCTTCGCTAAACGCTACCGAGGTGGACAGTAAAAACGATTGAATAAAGGCCTGGCCGTGGTGTGATGTCACGCCGTGGAATACGTCGGCGAGAACTATGCAAAAATTATTCTCTCTACGGTGGTATGTGGAACTTGTTTTGCGAGCGGACACTATCCTTGTGTTCAAAACCTTCTATGAAGTATTCGGAGGAGGAACCCGCCTTTCAATGCGAAGACAATATGCGCGCCGGACTCGTCGTCATTGAAGCCTGGTTCAGGGGCCTCTTGAGGAGTCTGGACTAGGGGTGTCCGGATAGCGAACTATCATCTTTGGCGGACTCTGGACTATGAAGATACAAGATTGAAGACTTCGTCCTGTGTCCGGATAAGACTTTCCTTGGCGTGGAAGGCAAGCTTGGTGATACGGATATGTAGATTTCCTACCATTGTAACCGACTCTGTGTAACCCTAACCCTATTCGGTGTCTATATAAACCGAAGGATTTTAGTCCGTAGGACGAACAACAATCATACCATAGGCTAGCTTCTAGGGTTTAGCCTCTCTGATCTCGTGGTAGATCTACTCTTGTACTACCCATATCATCAATATTAATCAAGCAGGAGTAGGGTATTACCTCCATCGAGAGGGCCCGAACCTGGGTAAAAACATCGTGTCCCATGTCTCCTATTACCATCCGCCTAGACGCACAGTTCGGGACCACCTACCCGAGATCCGGCGGTTTTGACACCGACAACGTCCCTTCGTGCGCGCTTGCGCTCCCTCTTGGGGATGTGTGCGAGATATATCATATTCACTGTGTTCACCTCATGGGGAAATTTCTTCTGTCCCCCTGTGTTCGGTGGGCGGGGCTCTTCATCGTCCTCGCTTGGCGGCCGTTTCCCCTTCTACTCGGTATTTAGCTTACCGGCTCGTTTAAAAACCCAACAATTTTTGTTGGAGTGGTTGGCCGGCTTGTTAGGGGTGCCATGAATCTACCAAGGCCGGTCGAGTATTTTGTCCAAATTAGATGGACCATCCCTATTTCCTTTGAATGACTTCTTCTGTTAACCGGGTTTAGAGCCACTGAATCCGGCATTAACCGCCGCATCCTCAGGTTCTTCAATGTTGTTCCGGCGCTTATGTTTATTACATCATGGTCGTTCGTTGCCATCCCTGGCTTCAGAGGTGCCAGGGTCGCTGGTACTGTTGCTTCTACGAGCTAGCCTGATGTCCTCTCCTGCACAGAAGCGGGTCATGAGTGCGGTAAGAGCTGCCATAGACTTCGGCTTTTCTTGACCGAGGTGTCGGGCGAGCCATTCGTCGGGGACGCTATGTTTAAAGGCTGCTAGGGCTTCTGCGTCCAAACAGTCGACAATTTGGTTCTTTTTGATTAAGAACCGAGTCCAGAGTTTGTGGGTTGACTCTCCAGGTTGCAGGACTATGTGACTAAGGTCATCAGCATCCGATGGCCAGACATAAGTACCTTGGAAGTTGTCTCAAAAGGCATCCTCCAAATCTTCCCAGCTGCCAATAGAGTTCTCTGGGAGGCTATTTAACCAGTGTCGTGCTGGTCCCTTTAGTTTTAAGGGGAGGTATTTGATGGTGTGGAGAACATCATCGCGAGCCATGTGAATGTGGAGAAGGAAGTCTTCAATCCATACAGCGGGATCTGTCATTCCATCTATGCTTCAATGTTTATGGGTTTAAACCCTTCTGGAAACTGGTGCTGCATTACCTCATCGGTAAAGCACAAGGGGTGTGCGGCGCCTCTGTATCGGGCAAAGTCACGACGGAGTTCAGATGACATCCGTGTTCAGTTTTCAGCCTGAGTTTGGTTATGCTTATCACGCCAAGCTTTGTGGCTGTCGTCTCTTGTTGGAGTGCATCCCCTTGATTCGTAGATTGATCTAGTCTGGCCGGCTCTATTGTCTAGGTCCTGACGTAAGTCGTAGGTGTAGCTCGGAGCCGCTACCTCTTTGCCTCGATGGTGAGGTGGCGCGGGCTGGTGTTTGGCATAAGCAGCTGATCTATCTCGTCCACGTGGTGGTCGGTCTGGTTCGTCAGCGTGATTATATCTTGACGGTATTGGCTCAAGGGCCTCGTCGTCAAATTGTGGTAGTAGCCGACGCTTCGCATAACTCTTTGTTGGGCGCTCGAGGCCGTATTCTTAGGCAGACAGGACCTTGGTCCATCTATCGTTGAGCATATCCTGTTCGTCTTGAAGCTGTTGCTATTTCTTTTTAAGGCTCCTCGCAGTGGCGATTAGCTGTCGCTTGAAGCACTCTTGCTCGAGGGGTTCCTCTGGCACAATGAAATCTTCGTTGCCGAGGCTGACATCCTCCTCGAAGACCAGTAGATAGTTACTATCTTCCGAATCCTCATTCCCGACAGGTTCGTCGGGGTTGACTTGTCCCTCCTCCCATTCATCCTGCTCGGATGCAGGTTCGATGGGGTCTTCGGGGTGTTCGGCGTCATCTGAAGTGTTATTGTCTCTGGTGCCGGTATTTCTCTCCTTTTCGCGACGTGATTTAGAGCGGCATCGCTGACGTCGATGTTTTGATGGGGCTTCGACGGGTTTGTCCTCAATCGGGTCTTGCCTGCCGTCGTCGTCATCATTTTTAGGTGTATCTACCATATACACGTCGTATGTGGAGGTGGCCTTCCAACGCCCGGTGATAGGCGGATTGTGGCCTAAGTCGGCTCTGACATCGTCGTCCATACCGTCGATGTCTTCGGAGGCGTAGTCTAGCATGTCGGTTAAGTCCTCGACAGTGCCTACCAAGTGGGTGGTGGGTAGGACGCAAAAATCCCCGCACTCAGCCCCTAGTCCGGGTTGGGCGTAGTTCGGAGGTGATACTTCCGTAATGGTGAGAGATCGCATTAAGTCCAAGGCCTCATTTAGGAGCGAAGGCTGGACGGGAAACCGGGGACCTGCGGAGCTGGGCATGGCGAACGCCACCTGGCCATGCTCAATGGACGCAGACCTAAGAGTTCGGAGTTAGCATCCAAAGGTGAGTTTGGCTCCTTGATGATAGGGAGAGCCCTGTTTGATTCCAGGCTGGCTGATAATATAGTCGCCTCTGAGTCTCTGGCAAGGAGCTCCGTAGTAGGGGGAGTCCGATGGGGTTAATACTCCCGTCTTCGGACAAGGTGGTCTGCTCTGGATCTAAGGCCAGGGCAGGAACGATAGTTAATCCTTGAGCAGTGCCTGATGGTGGATCCGACGGGTTTCCTTCTTGCATATGCGGAATAACGGGCGAGGGCATGAACCCTTCAAAGATCAAGTCTGCTCGTATATCGGCGACATAGTTCAGGCTTCCGAACCTGATCTGATGACCAGGGGCGTGGCTATCGATCTGTTCAAGGTGACCAACTGAATTGGCACGCGAGCGAAGCCGCCAAACACAAAAAGTTGACCAGGGGGAAAGGTTTCCCCGGAAACAACATCGTTGTCAACGATAGAATGATCCACTAAACCTTTTGCCAATGACACAGCAGAACTCTGAATGAAAGCACAAATGTCGGTGTCAAAACCGGCCAATCTTGGGTAGGGGGTCCCGAACTGTGCGTCTGAGTATCGAAGGTAACAGGAGACAAAAGGGACACGATGTTTACCCAGGTTAGGGCCCTCTTGATGGAGGTAAAACCCTACTTCGTACTTGATTGTCTTTGATGAGTATAGGGGTTACAAGAGTTGATCTACCTCGAGATCGTAATAGCTAAACCCTAGTTGTCTAGCCTATGTAAATTTTGATAGCCTCTACGGACTAACCCCTCAGATTTATATACACATCGGAGGGGCCTAGGGTTGTACAGAATCGGTTCACGGAGGAAGGAAATTACATATCCGGACACCAATCTTGCCATCCACGCATAAGAGAGTCCTATCCAGACACGGGGGAAGGTTCATCTTCCTTGTATCTTCACAGCCCATCAGTCCGACCCATATCACACAGCCCGGACACCCGAGGACCCCCTAATCCAGTACTCCCTTAGTGGCTAAGCTATATTTATAGTGGCCTCGGTCCTGTTCCCCCAAAGCGTAGGCGGGAAGGGATTCCACAGTGGCCAATTTTGAAAGAAGGCAAGTAGTACATCTTATCCCGACGAAAGGTGGTCTTCGCCTGCAAAGCTTCTGGTCGTAATGCTGTGGTGGGCTCGGTGATGACATCCGTCCTGCCGTCCTAGTGGTCTTGGTCTTGTTGCACCGGAATGGAAACCTTTGGCTGATTCCTCGGGACCCTGCGCCTGCGCTTGCCTCCTTAGCACCAAAGAGGAAACCTGCTCATCTGCGCCCACTGGCGCCCGCCTGGCCTTGGTCATCACGGCTTGCGTCACCTCAACCTCATGAGGTGAGCACCCGCATAGGAATCTCTACTCCTCAGGAGCTAGCCTAGGAAGGTCGCTCCCTTCGTAGGTCTTGATGTCGCCCGCCTCACGAGGCTTGGCCCCTCGCAAGGGTCTTGTCTTGAAGGTGCTGAAGATGGGCCGTACCAAGCCATCGATGGAGCCACACCATGGGACGCAGGCAGGCAAGTCTGGCTAACCTAGTTCCCAGAACGCCGACAGTAGCCTCCGGGCCCAAGGCGCGCTCGGACTTGGCTTCGAGGCAAAGCCAAAGGGCAAGGGCGAAGCGCCATGGGCCCCAATCTCCTGCGGACCGAGCCGACGCGTGGAGCTTGATGGGACGTGGGCGTCTCCACTTCCCCACGCTGCCTCGGCAACTGCCCCAGGCTGACAAAAGACTGGAGCCCGCCTCTGAGCCTACATTGCCTTCTCCTCGCCTTGATCTGGATCCCCTTTCATCCTACCACGAGCGCCTCCAGATCTGGTCGAATTCCTCCTCCCTTCTGCATCTCTCCTTCTAAGGTTCTACGGATGGCGTCCGGGAAGGCAAAGCCAGACGCACAGGCCGTGGGCTCCTCCTCTTCTCCAGTGCCAGCCCTCAGCACGTCGGCCCTTAGCGCGTACTCCATCAACGAGGAGAGACACCTCGCCGATGCGCTCCCGTTCACGGCGAGAAACCACAATGAGCAGAATGAGATGGTCCTCCTGGCCGGCTCCACCGACCCAAGGACCTTGGCGAAGACGTTCTATCCCTTCTTCGTCCATAGCATCTTTGTAGGGATCATCCCGCCTTTCTCCAAGTTCTTCACTGCCGTCCTCGACCACTACCAGGTTTAGGCCCTGCATCTGCAGCCCAACTCCATCCTTCTCTTGTCCATCTTATCCTTCTACTGCGAGGCGTTCGTGGGCGTGATGCCCTCCGTGGCGCTCCTCCGCCACTTCTTCTACCTCCAGATGCACGACCCCAGCCAGCGTTCTGGCTGTGGTCCAAAGTGGCAACGCACTCATGAGGGCCGGGAAGAAGGTGGAGAACTTCTGGTGCAAGTGGGTCTTCATGGACGCCAAGGGTCTCCACCCACGGCTGGAATTGCCGACCAGGCTACCGGAGAAGCTTGATTGGTGGGGTCATGAGAAGCTCACCGATCACCGAGCGGCGCCGGTCCTGAGGAAGATAAAGGCGGACATGGAGACCAGGGTGCTGACAGGGGCGATGCTCGTCAAGGAGTTCCTGACACAGTGACTGGCCCTGCTCCAGGCGCACACGCGTCTCTTGTGGGAGTTCAAGGGCACGGAGATGACATTCGGCTGCGCTCAGGGAGCTTGACAGGCAAGGAGCTGGACACGGCCATGCACACCCTACTTGAGAAGGATTTGGGCGGCCTCCCGGCAGCCTACATCCCGCTGTACTGTCGTGCCGACGGGGCGGCGCAGGCCGCCGCCATGCCCGTCTTCAATGAGCTGGGGCTTGTGCCGCATAAGCTTCCCATCTCCCAAGTGTCGGTGTCTTTCAGTAACGACTTCGAGGAGAAGGGAGAGGATGACTCGAAGGTGGCTGTGGACGATGTGGCGGAGACGTCTCCCCCGTCATAGAGCGAGCTTCTCCGCGGCCTCTCTGACGACGACGACGCCGTCGAGCTCCCGTGCTCCACCGGGGTCATCATGAGGTCCGGGGCCACCCTCTTGCGAAGGCTAGGCCGAGCGACTCCGAAGAAGGGCGAGGTGACATCCCTTCCTCGAGGTGACACCTCCACCTTGCCATCTGTCGCCGCCACACCGAGGCCAGCCATCATGCGCCCCGCCGATCCTCAGGGTGCGACAAAGCCCGCCCTCAGGAAGATTGGGGGCGCCAGGGCACCCGCTAGGAAAAGGGCATACATCGCCGCTAACGAGTAAGTATCTTGCCTTGTTTTCGTTTGCCATCCTTGATGCTGTGCCCACAATGCTCCCCTCCTGGCAACTAGGATGGAGACCGTGGTGAAGAAGAGGAAGGATGGAGCTAGGACCCCTGAGTCCACACCGTCCGCCATGGCCGCGGTGACCCTGGCGCAGACAGAGGAGATCGCCTCGCACTCCCCCTTGATGGAGCGGGCCCCTCAGAGCACGGTGGTAGAGACTCAGGAGAAGGCTGCCTTCGTGGGCCAGCAGGCTCCGGAGCCGCTCGTCCCCGGCGCACCCGATCATGATGAACTAGATGCATAGGATAAAATCTTTGGTGAAATTCCAATTTCAATCGATTCCAGTTCCAAGATCCAATATCATCGCATAGCCTATACCATGTCAATGATTTTCCCTTCAAAGATAAAGGGAAAACCTTCTTCTTAGCTTCATCTATGGAAAACCTGCAAGCTTAAATAATCCACAAATTTCATCTAGATATATCAAGTGCATATCAGGATGTTCAGTTCCATCTCCTGCATAAGGATTAGCTAGCAGTTGTTCTATCATACCCGAAGGAATTTCATAACGAATATTTTCAGTAGGTGCAGTAGGTTGAGGGGCAACTAATTGTGGTTCCGGTCGAGGTGAAGATACCCCGAACAAACCCCTCAAAGGATGGTTCTCCATAGTAACAAGTAACAATAAATTTCAGCACATAGTAATAATTTTTCCTTACCAATTTCCAGTTACCAAGAGCACTTCACTCCTCGGCAACAGTGCCAGAAAAGAGTCTTGTTGACCCACAAGTATAAGGGATAAATCTGAGTCCTTTTGATAAGTAAGAGTGTCGAACCCAACGAGGAGCAGAAGGAAATGACAAGTGGTTTACAGCAAGGTATTTTCTGCAAGCACTGAAATTGTCGGTAACAAAGAGTTTGATAGCAAGATAATTTGTAACGAGCAAGTAACGGTAACGGTAAATAAAGTGCAGCAAGGTAGCCCAATCCTTTTGTGGCAAAGGAAAGGCCAAAATAGGCAAGCGTTCTTGAGGTTACATGGGAATTTCATCTAGTCACTTTCATCATGTTGGTTTAATTTGTGATCGCTACTTTAATAAATTGATAGGTGGGTGGACCGGTGCTTAGGTGTTGTTCTTACTTGAACAAACCTCCTACTCATGATTAACCCCCTCACAAGCATCCGCAACTACGAGAAAACTATTAAGATAAAATCTAACCGTAGCTTTAAACATTTGGATCCTAATCGGTCCCTTACGAAGTAGCGCATAAACTAGGGTTTAAGCTTCTGTCACTCTAGCAAGCCATCATAACTACTGCACAATGCATTCCCTTAGGCCCAAATATGTTGAAGTGCCATGTAGTCGACGTTCACATGACACCACTAAGGGAATCACAACATACATATCATCAAAATATGGAACACATATCAAGTTCACTTGATTACTTGCAACATGGCTTCTCCTGTGACCTCAAGAACAAAAGTAACTACTCACAAATGGTAATCGTGCTCAAGATCAGAGGGGTGTTAAATAGCATAATGGATCTGAACATATAATATTCCACCAAATAAACCATATAGTAATCAACTACAAGATGTAGTCAACACTACTAGTCACCCACAGGTACCAATCTGAGGTTTCGGTACAAAGATTGAACACAAGAGATGAACTAGGGTTTGAGAGGAGATGGTGATGCTGAATATGTTGATGGAGATTGCCCTCCAAAAGATGAGAGGGTTTTTGGTGATGACGATGGCTTCGATTTCCCCCTCAGGGCGGGAAGTTCCCCCGGCGGAATCGCTCCGCTGGAGGGCAAAAGTGCTCTTGCCCAAGTTCCGCCTCGAGACGGTGACGCTCCATCCCGAAAGTCATCTCCTTATTTTTTTTCTAGGTCGAAGTGACCTATATACCACAATATGGGCACCGGAGGTGGGCTGTGCTGGGCACAACCCACCACGGCGTGCCTGGGCCCCACCAGGCGCCCCTGGGGTCTTGTGCTCACCAGTTGGGCCCCTTCGGTAGTTATTTGCTCTAGTATTTTTTATATATTCCAAAACAATTCTCCGCAAATTTTCAACTCATTTGGTGATGTGTAGAATAGGTAACTCTGACGTAGCTTTTTCAGGTCAAGAATTCCAGCTGCCGGCATTCTCCCTCTTTATGTAAACCTTGCATATTATGAGAGAAAAGGCATTAGAATTACTCCATAAAGCATTATTATTCATAAAAATATTATAAATAACAGTATGAAAACATGATGCAAAATGGACGTATCAGTTGTTGTTGTATGATGAGTTGCTATGAGCTGTTGCTGCTGCTATATGATGCTTTCAGGTGGTGCTGCTATAAGATAATAACCAGCCACTTGGACCATCGAATTTTGATAAATAATGGTTCTTCATTTAAATTTAGGCAATGAGTTCTTCATTCAAACTAGGCAATGTGCTCTCTATGCAAGACATTGACCAAAGTAGATTGTGCCAAGTAAATGGTTTCTTTGTATTTGCATTTTGAACAAATATTGATGGTCTGTTTTCCTATAATATTAATTACTACACTGGGTTCGATTTGTGATGTTTGCAAGTCAAATTAATTTTCATATGGGCCGCAAAATGGCAAAATATAATGCAATCTAGAATTTTCACTGATCATACCATAGATAAGCTAAAAAAGCAAGAAATGAAAAGAACTGGTTGGCTTATTATCTGGAGCTTATATTCAAAGGGGCTTATTTTCTTAGGATAACTCGAAATAACTGTCCCTAAGAACCCTGACCAACAGCACTGACATACAAATTACATGTCATGATGATTGCAATGGAGTGACCTACCATAGAACACTATATAGGATCACCACTACCTCTCCTTTTTTTTGTGATGTTCCGTGAAAATGCCACATACATCTTGTACTTTTTCATTGCGACACCCCATCTGCATGTAGACACGGCTAATTTGAGATATCTCTACATGATAATACATTGCACATCCCTTGCGCATATTTAAACCACCAATTAATGATTGTGTGCGTAACATAAACTAGCCATGACTCTGTGTACTAGACTATCATGCACTCTAAGGGAGCCTAATGTAGTGCGCTGGAATTCCTACATGGCACCTATGATTTTGTGTAATGTACTGCCTCTGTTCCAAGCCCAGGCAAAGGAGGAGGGTTGTGATAGGCTTGGCGAGCCAACGTAAAAACTTAGCCACTCTTATGGAGATGAAACCCAAAAGATTTTCGTTGGGGCGTAACCCTCTCAGCGAGGCGCCACATCGGAACCCGGGGGTGGTGGAAAATGGGCAAGGGCCGGGCCGTCACCCCCCAGGTGGCGCGCCATATCTTGATCCGGATACGGTGGCAAGTGAGCGAGGATCGGGTCGTCGCATCCTTAGTGGTGCGCTACATCGGCGCCCGGATGTAGTGGAAAATGAGCAAGGGTATTCGCATTTGACTCGACGAGTGCGAAGGGTAAGGAAGCTAGCTGAGCCTAGGAGGATTCGCTTAGGTAGCTAGAACATAGGGTCTCTGACAGGGAAGCTTCGGGAGCTAGTTGATGCAGCGGTGAGGAGAGGTGTTGATATCCTTTGCGTCCAAGAAACCAAATGGAGAGGACAGAAGGCGAAGGAAGTGGAGGATACCGACTTCAAGCTGTGGTACATGGGGACGGCTGCAAACAAAAATGGTGTAGGCATCTTGATCAACAAGAGCATCAAGTATGGAGTGGTACACGTCAAGAGACGTGGGGACCGGATTATCCTGGTCAAGTTGGTAGTTGAGGACTTGGTTCTCAATGTTATCGGCGCGTATGCCCTGCAAGTAGGCCACAATAAGAACACCAAGAGGGAGTTCAGGAAGGCCTGGAAGACATGGTTAGGAGTGTAGCGATTGGTGAGAAGCTCTTCATAGGAGGAGACCTCAATAGCCACGTGGGTACATCTAACACAGGTTTTGAAGGGGGCGCATGGGGGCTTTGGCTATGGCATCAGGAATCAAGAAGGAGAATATGTCTTCCTCTAGCCTACAGCATGATTGTAGATAACACCCTCTTTAGAAAGAGAGAATCACATCTGGTGACTTTTGGTAGTGGCCAACACTCTAGCCAGATTGATTTCATCCTCTCGATAAGAGAAGATAAGTGTGCATGCCTAGACTGTAAGGTGATACCTAGAGAGAGTGTTGTACCCTAGCATAAGCTGGTAGTTGCTGACTTCCGCTTTTGGATTCGTGTCCAGCGGGATAAGCATGCCAAAGTCGCTAGAACAAAGTGGTGGAAGCTCAAGGGGGAGGTAGCTCAGGCGTTCAAGGATAGGGTCATTAAGGAGGTCCCTTGGGAGGAAGGAGGGGATGCGGACAATGTGTGGATGAAGATGGCGACTTGCATTCGTAAGGTGGCCTCGGAGGAGCTTGGAGTGTCCAGGGTAAGGAGAACCGAAGATAAGGATACCTGGTGGTGGAATGATGATGTCCAGAAGGCAATTAAAGAGAAGAAAGATTGCTTCAGACGCCTATACCTGGATAGGAGTGCAGACAACATAGAGAAGTACAAGATGGCGAAGAAGGCTGCAAAGCGAGCTGTTGGTGAAGCAAGGGGTCGGGCATATGAGGACCTCTACCAATGGTTAGGCACGAAGGAAGGCGAAAGGGACATATATAAGATGGCCAAGATCCGAGAGAGGAAGACGAGGGATATTGGCCAAGTCAAATGCATCAAGGACGGAGCAGGCCAACTCTTGGTGAAGGATGATGAGATTAATCATAGATGGCGGGAGTACTTCGACAAGCTGTTCAATGGGGAGAATGAGAGTTCTACCATAGAACTAGGAGACTAGAATGCGTTTTGCGTGGCGAATCCAGGAGTTTGAGGTCAAGGAGGCTTTAAAAAGGATGAAAAGAGGCAAGGCGATGGGCCCTGATTGTATCCCCACTGAGGTGTGGAAAGGTCTCGGGGACATAACAATAGTATGGCTAACCAAGCTTTTCAACCTCATTTTTCGGGCAAACAAGATGCCAGAAGAATGGAGATTTTGAGTATATTAGTACCAATCTTCAAGAACAAGGGGGATGTTCAGAGTTGTACTAATTACTGTGGAATTAAGCTGATGAGCCATACAATGAAGCTATGGGAGAGAGTCATTGAGCACCGCTTAAGAAGAATGACAAGCGTGACCAAAAATCAGTTTGGTTTCATGCCTGGGAGGTCGGCCATGGAAGCCATTTTCTTGGCACGACAACTTATGGAGAGATATAGGGAGCAAAAGAAGGACTTGCATATGGTGTTCATTGACTTGGAGAAGGCCTATGATAAGATACCGCGGAATGTCATGTGGTGGGCCTTGGAGAAACACAAAGTCCCAGCAAAGTACATTACTTTCATAAGTACATGTATGATAATGTTGTGACAAGTGTTCAAACAAGTGATGTCGACACGGATGACTTCCCGATTAAGATAGGACTACATCAGGGGTCAGCTTTGAGCCCTTATCTTTTTGCATTGGTGATGGATGAGGCCACAAGGGATATACAAGGAGATATCCCATGGTGTATGCTCTTTGCGGATGATGTGGTGCTAGTTGATGATAGTCGGACAGGGGTAAATAGGAAGTTAGAGTTATGGAGCCAAACCTTGGAATCGAAAGGGTTTAGGCTTATTAGAACTAAAACCGAGTACATGATGTGCGATTTTAGTACTACTAGGTGTGAGGAGGAGGATGTTAGCCTTGATGGCCAGGTGGTACCTCGGAAGGACACCTTTCCGTATTTGGGGTCAATGCTGCAGGAGAATGGGGGTATTGATGAAGATGTGAACCATCGAATCAAAGCCAGATGGATGAAGTGGCGCCAAGCTTCTATCATTCTCTATGACAAGAGAGTGCCACAAAAGCTAAAAGGCAAGTTCTACAGGACAGCGGTTCGACCCGCAATGTTGTATGGTGATGTGTCTTGGCCGACTAAAAGGCGACATGTTCAACAGTTAGGTGTGGCGGAGATGCGTATGTTGAGATGGATGTGTGGCCACACGAGGAAGGATTGAGTCTGGAATGATGATATACGAGATAGAGTTGGGGTAGCACCAATTGAAGAGAAGCTTGTCCAATATCGTCTGAGATGGTTTCGGCATATTCAGTGGAGGCCACCAGAAGCTCCAGTGCATAGAGGACGGCAAAAGCATGCGGAGAATGTCAAGAGAGGGCGGGGTAGACCGAATTTGATATGGGAGGAGTCCGTTAAGAGAGACCTGAAGGATTGGAGTATCACCAAAGAGCTAGTTATGGACAGGGGTGCGTGGAAGCTTGCTATCCATGTGCCAGAGCCATGAGTTGGTTGTGAGATCTTATGGGTTTCACCTCTAGCCTACCCCAACTTTTTTGGGACTAAAGGTTTTGTTGTTGTTGTACTACCTCTATTCCTAAATATATGTCTTTGTAGAGATTCCACTATGGACCACATACATATGTATATAGATGCATTTTAGAGGGTAGATTCACTCATTTTGCTCTGTATATAGTCTATAGTGGAATCTCTAGAAAGACTTATATTTAGGAACTGAGGGAGTATCATGTATGACATCTACATCTCTAATTTAGCAGCCAGCAGTGGAAATCTTTGTCTGCACAAAGGGATTACTGGTAGAAAATCCTAGCAAAGCACCCTGGCAAGCACACAACAATACAAGAGAGAGACACACTTACAAGATCATAGCAATGCCTCAGTCCAGGATCTTGGTTGGCCAAGGTGTCAGATCCAAAAGAAACATCGTCCTTGTAGTTCTTGCCAGCCGCATAACATGTAACAGCGACCTGTTAGTATATTTGAAGTACATCGGGCAAGTGATGTTGGACAGGTTTAAAGTTGACAAGTACCTAGGCCGCGGCGGGTTCTTGGCATCTTGCCAGACAATGGGAAGCAGGTTAGAAACGTCAAGGGTGATGACGCTCCGCTGGCTATCTGGGTCTGGTAAGGAGATCTATAATCATGGAGTAGGGTGTTTGTGAAGCGGCTCCATTAGGGTGGACTACGGTGTGGGCAAAGCGGATCTGAGGCCATGGACGAGGGTGTCAGTGAAGCTACTCCAGTGGTTGGGTTCAGGATGGTGTCGACGATGCGGATCTGTGGCCGAGGACGAGGGCATCAGAAGCTGCTCTGATATGTTGGATAAGGATGCGACGAAGCGGAACTGTGGCCGTGGACTTGGGTGTTGGCAAAGCGGCCCCGGTAGGGTTGAGAATGGTATAGGCGAAGCTACTCCGGTAGGGTTGAGGATGGTGTCGGCGAAGCGGCTCCGGTAGGGTTAAGGAAGTTGTCGGCGAAGAGGATCAGAGGCCGTCGATGGGGGCATCAGTGGGGCGGCTCCGGGGGTGTGGACGAAGCGTCTCTGTGTGGAGTATGAAGGAGGCGATGCAGATGCGATGCGGTTGACGGGAGTACCAGCAAAGCAGATACGGCACCGAGGACAAGGCCGATTGTTGGAGATGTGCCCTAGCGGCAATAATAAATTGGTTATTATAGGAAGTGAGCCTAGCTCAGTTGGCTAGTGGAGTCGATGTACAACCCAACCACCCAGATTCAAGTCCTCACGGGCGCGAATTTGGGTTCTTATTAGTTAAAAAAACTCGATGTGGGGGGCTTCCCCTACCGCTTTCCTTTCAAAAGAATAAATTGGTTATTATCATATTCCTTGTTCATGATAAAGGTTTATTATTCATACTAGAATTGTATTAACCGGAAACTTAAATACATGTGTGAATACATAACAAATACTATGTCCCTAGTGAGACTCTACTAGACTAGCTCGTTGATCAAAAATGGTAAAGGTTTCCTAACCATAGACATGAGTTGTCGTTTGCTAATGAGATCACATCATTAGAAGAATGATGTGACGGACAAGACCCAACCGTAAGCTTATCATTCGATCGTGTCACTTGAGCTTATTGCTATAGCTTTCTTCATGTAGCCGGGGAAGGTCAACCGCCGACCTCCACGATCGCGGGTAAGGTCAACCGCCGACCTCCACGATCGCAGGTAATCATGACCCGCTTTGCATGCAGGGACTTGTCAATTCATGCAGACGCCAAGGCGTCATGGGGGAGCAGGGCCGCCCACGTCCAATCAACCGCCACGCGACGCCCAAGGCCACAGGCTGTTAGGGCCCGCGGCGCTTCGCACTTGCCCCTTCGCCTCTCTGCTCGGCCAAGCCCGGGCGCGCCTTGGGCCTGGGGGATACTGTCGGTGTTCTGGGAACGGGGGTCCCCAGACTTGCCTGCCTGCAGCGTGGCTCAAAGGGGGGCCCATCACGGCCCATCTTCACCAACACAAGCTCAAGACCCTCGCGAGGGGCCAAGCCTCGCGGGGCGGACGACAGGGAGCTTCCTCGAGCCACAGCCTCATCAGTGCAGCTCACGAGGAGGCGGAGAGATCAAGGCGGGTACCTCACGAGGTGCCCATGACGCATAGCCGTGGCGACCAAGGGCGCCAAAGGCGCCCGATCAGCGCAATGTCCTCCTTTCCTCTTTGGTGCAAAGGGAGCAAGCGCAGCGAGAGCATCAAGCAAAGGCGTCCATTTCGTGCAACAAGACCAAGACCAGCCCAACGGCGGAAGGAAGTCGTTGTGGAGCCCAAGCCGCGTCGACACAGATCCTTTGACAGGCGAGGACCAACTTTAGTCAGGATAAGTGTACCAGATGTTCCCCTTCAAAATGGCCAATTGTTGGCGCCCTTCCCGCTCAATATTTGGGAAGAGGCCCAGGGCCACTGCCCATATAAGTAAAGCTAGCCACCATAGTAGAGACATCTGATTGGTAGCCGGATGCACCTTGGATAGAGAGAGAGAGAGAGAAGGTGACTGAACTCCCCCAAGCAGTTCATCGCGCCGGCCAAGAACAGACCCTCGCGAGGCTGTTCTTCCTTGTATTGTTCATCACCATCAGCCCAAGAGGCAATCCACCACACCACAAACTAGAGTAGGGTATTACACCACAACGGTGGCCCGAACTAGTATAAACCTTGTGTCTCTTGTGTTGTTCCTTTCGTAGCTTAGATCTTAGCGAGGCGGCGGGGTACAGGTAGGTAGAGGGCGAATTTCCGCGCGCACCCCAGTGTTCGAACCTCAAGGGTCTGCCGGAACCCGAAATCCGACATATAGCGCACCAGGTAGGGGTGCGCCGGAGTTCCCCTTCCGCCACCGCCGCGACCCACCTCGCGATGAGCAGCGCGCCGCCCGCTCTGACCGCCAGCGCCAACACAGGGGCCAGGGGGCTCCGAGCCCTGGCCCCGTCCATGCAACGGGTGCGGTGGCCGGACAAGTTCAAGCCGACAGCCGCGCCGGCGCTGGCGACCGATCCGATGGTCTTCTCTTTGGCGTCTGAGGAGGTCGTCCTCGAAGCTGGGGGTGACGACGGGATCATGGCCAACTGGCTTCCCATGGCCCTCACCGGCGCTCCGCGCGCGTGGCTGCTTCACCTTCCGGCGGCCTCCGTGGCCTCTTGGGAAGAGCTCCGCGGCCTCTTCCTCACCCACCACGCCGCGCCGGCACCCCCGGTCGTCGCGGCCCTCCTGGGCGGCTCATGGCGCCACCCTCAAGTCACCACGCTGTTGCTCGTCCACTGGGTCGGCGCCGCTTCTGTGAGGAGCCCCCAAGACCGATCGACGCCCAAGGTCAGTCTGACCTTCAGCTCGGAGGACCACCCCTCCAACTCAGCCTGCTCGGGTGCGCTCCCCATGCTGTGCACCCCCACCAACTGCCAGGTGGCCGTCACTAGGACTCTCATCGACGGCAGCGCGGGCCTCAACGTGCTCTCAGTTGAGGCCTTCAACCTCCTCTGCATACCCCGGGAGCGGCTGCAGCCCAGCCGGCCTTTCTCGGGCGTCGGGGGCGGGTCATCCAGCTCCTTGGGACAGATCCAGCTCCCGGTAACTTTCGGCACCTACGACAACTTCCGCACGGAGCTGGTCGACTTCGACATCGCCCCCATCGGCCTCCCCTACAACGCCATCCTCGGCTAACCAGCACTGGCCCAGTTCATGGCCGCGACTCACACGGTGTACAACCTCATGAAGATGCCCGGGAGCAACGGTGTCTTCACCATGCCCGGGGACACCGAAGATGCGCTGCGAGTGCTCAAGCTCGCCTTCAAGACGGCGGCGCCAGTGCAGCCCGCCGACGCGGGGACCTCTGAGCCCAAGGGGGTTGCACCAACCAAGAAGAAACAATTGTTCACCCAAGACAAGGCAGAGACCAAGCAAATACCCGTCGACGAGGACGGGTCCACTGAGGCCACTTTCACCATAGGCGCCAACCTCGAGCCCGAGCAGGAGGAGGCCCTGGTCAAGTTCCTGCGCGCAAACAAGAAGCTATTCGCCTGGGAGCCTGATCAGTTAGCGGGGATCCCTAGGGGCGTAATCGAGCATCACCTCCACGTGTGCCCCAACGTACGCCCCGTAAAGCAGAAAGCGAGGCGGCAGTCCACTAAAAAGCAAGCCTTCATCGTCCAAGAGACCCGCAAGCTAGAAGCCGCTGGGGTCATTCGCGAGGTCCGGTATCCGGATTGGTTGGCCAACCCTGTCGTTGTGCCAAAGAAGGGAGGGAAGGAGTGCATGTGTGTCGACTTCACCAACCTCAACAAGGCATGCCCGCAAGATCAGTTCCCGCTCCATCGCATCGACCAGATCGTCGATTCCACCGCTGAGTGCGACCTGTTATGCTTCTTGGATGCCTTCTTCGGGTATCACCAGATCAAGATGGCGGTAGAAGTCGTGGAAAAGACGGCTTTCCTGACCCCGTGTGGGGTGTACTGCTACACGTGCATGCCGTTCGGGCTGTGCAACACAGGGGCGACCTTCCAGCGGCTGATGCACATCACCTTGGGTCCGTAGCTCGGGAAGAATGTTGAGGCTTATGTCGATGACATTGTGGTGAAGTCTCAGGAGGCCAGAACCCTGATACAAGACCTGGAGGAAACCTTCACGAGCCTCGATGCAGTGAACCTACGGCTCAACCCGGAGAAGTGTGTGTCTGGGGTCCCCTCAGGCAAGCTCTTGGGCTTCCTCGTATCCCATCGAGGCATCGAGGCTAACCTAGAAAAGGTCAAGGCGGTCGAGGACACGAGCCCGCCAAAGACCCTCAGGGAAATGCAGAAGCTCATGGGCGTGGATCGCGCTAGGGCGCTTCATCTCCAAGTTGGGGGAACGAGCGTTGCCTTTCTTCCAGCTAATGAAGAAGAAGGGACCCTTTGAATGGACTGAAGAGGCCGACAAGACGTTTCAAGATCTCAAGAGGTACCTGACCAGCCCTCCGCTCATGGTGGCCCCATGCCCGCAGGAACCCCTAGTGCTCTACCTCGCCGCCACTCCCTACTCACTTGGCCGCAGCTACCGTGGCAGTTAGGGAAGAGCGTCAGACCAAACCACCACAGCAGCCCAGGTCAAGGCGAAGCAGGAATAAGGAGGACCCACAGGAACCACTACCGCGGCTGAGAAGGATCAGCCGCCGCAGGGGAGCGCACTGGGGACGGAAGAGGTCCCTCCCCCAGGCTACCAGCCTCTGGAGGCTCCATCGCCTCAGGAGGGGTGCTGGATCACAGAGCTCCGGAGCTACTTAACGCAAGGGACCCTGCCGGAGAAGGAGGAGGAAGCGGAGCGTGTGGCACGGCAAGCCACCGCGTACTGCATCAGGGATGGGGAGCTCTATCAGAAACGACCGAATGATGTGTCACTACGCTGCATCTCCAGGGAGCAAGGGAAAGAATTGCTGGCGGATATACACGATGGAGACTGTGGGCATCACTCGTCTTCACGAACCCTCGTGGGCAAGGCATTCCAGAGCGGTTTCTATTGTCCTACTGCACTCAACGACACCGTCGAACTAGTGAAGGCTTGCGAAGCCTGCCAATTCCATGCCAAGCAGATCCATCACCGGCCAGGAGGTGCGCAAACTATACCCCTCTCGTGGCCATTCGCGAATTGGGGCTGGATATCCTGGGCCCGTTCCTCGGCGCCAGGGGCTATCGCTACCTCTACGTCGCTGTGGACAAGTTCACCAAGTGGGCCGAAGTGGAAGCCGTCCGAACCATCCCTGCAGGTTCTGCGGTCAAGTTCGTCAAGGGCATCGTGAGCCGATTCGGGGTGCCAAACCGCATCATCACTGACAACGGTTCGCAGTTCACCAGTAACCTCTTCAAAACATATTGTGCTAACCTGGGAACACAGATACGCTACGCTTCGGTGGCGCACCCCCGAAGCAATGGCCAGGCCGAGTGGGCCAACGCAGAGGTCTTGAGGGGCCTCAAAACCAGAACATTCAAGAAGAAACTGGAGGCCTGCGGCAGAGGTTGGTACGACGAGCTTTAGTCCGTGTTGTGGTCCATCCGCACGACCACAACCAAGCCAACCGGAGAGACCCCGTTCTTCCTGGTCTATGGAGCCGAAGCGGTCCTCCCTCACGAGGTCAGACGTCGTTCCGCACGGGTCCTGGCGTTCGACGAGGCGCAGCAGGACGCCATGCGGGGGACGGACCTCGTGCTGGGGGAGGAGCGTCGTCGAGAAGCTGCGTTGCAAGCGGCGAGGTACCAACAAGCACTGTGACGATACCACTGCCGCAACATCCGCCCCAGAACTCTTGAGGTAGGGGACCTCGTGCTCAGGCGGGTTCTCTCCAGGGAGGGGCTGCATAAGCTCTCTCCCATGTGGGAGGGCCCATTCAAGGTTGTTCATGTTTACAGGCCCGGCTCCGCACAGACTCAGGAGGGGGTGCCAGTCCCGAACGCGTGGAACATCCAGCACCTCCGGAGGTTTTACCCCTGAAAAAGCCCAGAGCCTGTGAAGAAGGCGAATGCCTGTGAAGCTGTCTTTCTAGAAAAGGCCCAGAGCCTGTGAAGAAGGCGAATGCCTATGAAGCTGTCTTTCTGGAAAAGGCCCAGAGCCTGTGAAGAAGGCGAATGCCTGTGAAGCTGTCTTTCTGGAAAAGGCCCAGAGCCTGTGAAGAAGGCGAATGCCTATGAAGCTGTCTTTCTGGAAAAGGCCTAGAGCTTATGAAGAAGGCGAATGCATGTGAAGCTGTCTTTCTGGAAAAGGCCCAGAGCCTGTGAAGAAGGCGAATGCATGTGAAGCTGTCTTTCTGGAAAAGGCCCAGAGCCTGTGAAGAAGGCGAATGCATGTGAATCTATCTTTCTGGAAAGGCCAAGAACTTATGAAGAAGGCGAATGCCTTTGAAGCTATCTTTTTGAAAAGGCCCGAGCACGTGAAGAGGGCCAATGCCCGTGAAGCTTGCTCCCCCCAAGAAAGGCCCGGAGCCTGTGAAGAAGGCCAACGCCTGTGAAGCTCGCCGCCCGTGACACTCTCACGTAATAATGAATTGGAGCTGTACACGCCCCGGAGTCTCAGGAGCGCTGGCCTCAGGCCCTGGGGCTCCCTCCCACGCCCAGTGGCAGCACTTAGCTCCGCGCTGGTGAGAAGACGTCGAAGACTAGATTAGGTGCCGGACGCGGCTTTTTCATTTGCTTTCTGCAGTTGGCTTGTTCATTCTCTTTGAAGTTTTATCGAAGCTGTGGTCGTTTTGATTTGTGGCTCTTCGACCTTTCGCCCTCCTACCTCGATTTCTCTCGCGCAAGGTCTCGCGAGGGGGGCAGCTTGAGTGCCCCCGCGAGTGTTTTTCTGCCCTTATCGTTCGAGGTTTTTCCTACCCGGGTCTGCTACAGGAGCACCCTCCAGTCCATGCCCCACGGGCACCGCGACATGAACACAGGACCTGGGTCGGTCGCCTCCACAGCTGAGGCCGGGGGCTACCTCTCTAGACTAACTTTCGCAGGACATGAAGCGTTCGGCGAGGTCTCGGCCTCGGGAAACAAGGGCCACGACGGGCGCCCCCGAGCTAAGTGATTTCTACGCACAGGCGTGTAGCACAAAGGCATAATACCGAGATAGCAGAAACAGTACGATAATAAACAGCAATAGCCCAAGCACGCCCACGCGGGGCCCTACACTACTGTATCTTTGCACAGGAAAAGGAAAAAGAACAAAAGCAGTGCGCGGCTACTTTGACACCAACTCATGGAGAGACTCGGACTGCCTCCGGAGCTCAGGCGGACTCTCTCTCGCGCTTCACCGGGGCGAGACGGCGGGCGGACTCGCTACCTCCCTCCAGGCGGGCGCGGCGGCGTGGAGGCTAGTCGCGGCCACCGCTGGAGGAGCCGCTGCCCGAAGAAGAGTCGTCAAAACTCGACGAGCCCCGAGCGTCGCCGGCCTTGTGTGTGTCGTCTCCATCGTTCTTTGAGGTTGGACCCGCAGCCGCGGTCGTCGTTCTCAGGGCAGCACCCAGCGCGGCGACCATCTTCCCCGAACACCCTCACGTAGAGGGTGGCGTCGTCGTCGAACTTGACGTGCAGGGTGCACCGCCGGCTCAAACCCGGCAAACAAGCGTTGCCAGCCAGCGGGTCGAGGCCAGCTCGGTGCAGAGACCTCCAGTGAAGCCCAGGAGGCCCGGCTGCAGCAACCATCCGCTGAAGCGGAGGCCGCCCAGGCACCAGCTGGAAGCTCACCTAGGAGGAAGCGAGGAAGGCTGGAGCAGTGCGGTCGGCTCACTACCACACAACAAACTCTGGCAGCACCCACGAGTGGAAGCTCGGCCTAGGGTCAGCCGGCCCGGGCGCCCCCTGACTGCCGCCCGCCACCACGCAGGAGATCACCTCCACGACCACGAGAAGCCACCACGGGAGCCATAGGGTGTTTGCGAGTACGGCCTCGACCGCGCTTGGGCGGGGGAGAGTCGGGCTCCACCTGGCGAGCCTTCCCCTTCTCCGCGGACGAGAACCTCTTTGGCGGAGCCATGGAGAAGAAGAAGAAGCAAGAGGAGATGGATTGGAAGGGCAGGTGCAGTCCCGTACTTATAGCCGGGGAAGGTCAACCGCCGACCTCCACGATCGCAGGTAATCATGACCCGCTTTGCATGCAGGGACTTGTCAATTCGTGCAGACGCCGAGGCGTCGTGGGGGAGCAAGGCCGCCCACGTCCAATCAACCGCCACGCGGCGCCCAAAAGGTGAGCTGTTAGGGCCATGGCGCCGCTGCCCATTCGCCTCTGCTTTCGGCCAAGCCCGGCGCCTTGGGCCCGGGGCTCTTGTCGGCGTTAAGGAGCAGGGGTCCCAGACTTGCACACTGCTGGCGTGGCTCAAAGGGGGCCCATCACGCCCATCTTCACCAACACAAGCTCAAGACCCTCGCGAGGGGCCAAGCCTCATGAGGCGGACGACGAGGAGCTTCCTCGAGCACGGCCTCATCAGTGGCTCATGAGGAGGCGGAGAGATCAAGGCGGGTACCTCACAAGGTGCCCATGACGCAAGCCGTGGCGACCAAGAGGCGTCGGGCGGCGCCAGCCCGCGCAGTTTCCTCCTTTCCTCTTTGGTGCAAAGGGAGCAAGTGCAGGCGAGAGCATCAAGCAAAGGCGTCCATTTCGGTGCAACAAGACCAAGACCAGCCCAACGGCAGGAAAGAAGTCGTTGTGGAGCCCAAGCCGGCGTCACCACCAGACCCTTTGACAGGCGAGGACCAACTTTAGTCAGGATAAGTGTACTAGATGTTCCTCTTCAAAATGGCCAATTGTTGGCGCCCTTCCCGCTCAATATTTGGGAAGAGGCCCAGGGCCTCTGCCCATATAAGTAGAGCTAGCCACCATAGTAGAGACATCTGATCGGTAGCCGGATGCACCTTGGATAGAGAGAGAGAGAGAGAAGGCGACTGAACTCCCCCAAACAGTTCATCGCCCCGGCCAAGAACAACCCTCGCGAGGCTGTTCTTCCTTGTATTGTTCATCACCATCAGCCCAAGAGGCAATCCACCACACCACAAACTAGAGTAGGGTATTACACCACAACGGTGGCCCGAACTAGTATAAACCTTGTGTCTCTTGTGTTGTTCCTCTCGTAGCTTCAATCTTAGCGAGGCGGCGGGGTACACGTAGGTAGAGGGCAAATTTCCGCGCGCACCCCAGTGTTCGAACCTCAATGGTCTGCCGGAACCCGAAATCCGACAGGTATGGAGATGCCGACGATCGAATCTCGGGCAAGTAACATACCGCTGGACAAAGGGAATTGCATATGAGATTAACCGAATCCTTGAAATCGTGGTTCAATCAATAAAATATATTTGTGGAATATTTAGGAACCAATATGGACATCCATATTCCATTATTGGTTATTGACCAGGGAGGTGTCTCGGCCATGTCTACATGATTCTCGAACCCATAGGGTCCGCACGCTTAACGTTCGACGCTAGAGTAATATTGGGATATGCATGTTGGTTACCGAATGTTGTTAAGAGTCCCGGATGAGATCCTGGAATTCATGAGGAGTTCCGGAATGGTCCGGAGGTAAAGATTTATATATATGGAAAGTTGCTTTCAGGGTTTCGAAAAAAGATTCTGATTTTTCGGTATTGTACCGAGAAGCTTCTAGAAGGTTTCAGAAACTTCTGGAGGAGTACGGAAGTACACAAAGGGTTCGACCACGTCCCAAGGGCTAGCATGGGCTGAGAGGAGGTGCCCTGGCCTTATTGGGCCAGGCGCGCAAGCCCCTCAAGACCCATGTGGCTTGGGAGAGGTGGAAAGTCCACCTGTGTATGGAAAAGGAGGGAGTTGGACTAGGAATCCAACTCCTCCCCCTTGGTGCGTCCCTAGGGCTTGGAGGACTGGCCACCACGCCCCTCCGCCTATATATAGAAGGGAGGGGGCACCCCCAAGAGGACACACAAGCCCTTGTCCCCCCCTCTCTCTCCCGTCACTCTGTAACTCCTCCGTCTTCATTTTTTCGGTAGCGCTCGGCGTAGCCCCGTCGGATTCACTCCACTACCCTCACTGTCACGTTGTCGTGCTGCCAGTAATCCCATATACTTCTCCTCTCGCGCTTGCTGGATTAAGGAGTAGAAGACGTCATCAAGCCGTACATGTGCTGAACGCGGAGGTGCTGTCCGTTCGGTGCTTCATCAGCTTGGATCGCGATTGGATCATGATGAGTACGAATACATCAACCGCGTCATGCTTCGTTCCCCACCATGATATTACTACTCCACTGCATGCATGCGAGTAGTTAAATCATGGGTTGCTACTTCCATTGGTCTCCTTCATATTTTGTGCTAAATTTTGACCATGATATTAACTAATACAATATTAATGCATGTCATAAAAAGTAATATCATCAAAAACTATGTTTAAATATGAATCCAATGATATAATTTTTAGTGGCATGCATTAACATTTTATTAGTTAAATTTTTGGTCAAAATTTGGCACAAAATACAAAGGGGGCCAATAAACCAGGACGCCCACAACACGATCAATTTTTGCTTGGATTACTGTTGGTGGCCTTTGTATTTAAAAATGGACGGAATGGAGTAGTATCTATATCTTAGCCTTGTAGGGCTCTCCCAACACCTACGCTCGCCTCCCCACCTCACCCATCGGATCTCGCCATGGATAATCCCTTAGATCCCGGCATCCTGCGGGCTCCCCTCTCACTACGGCCCGCAGCACTGCCGCCTTTGAGCGAAACCCACATGTGTTTCAGAGGGGATCCATTGGTCTGGAATCACAGATCGGTGGCGCCAGAGGACATGCCAGGGCTGCATTGCAAGTGGTGGGCAACAAGGGCAAACTAGATAGAGGAAGTGTCGCATTGATTGGAGAAAAGTTCAAAGGAGCTGTGCCTGGCGAAGCACAAGGTGGAGGCGCAAGTTGCTCTCAGGAGAGAGATGCTGAGGGATGTCAGCATCTAGCAGCATCGCGTTGACTTTGAGCTGGGGCTAATGGCAGAGATCATATTCATGGAGTCGACTGCGATGAACGAGTGTGCATGCCTGCATAATGGGATGAGCAGCCGGTGCAACAGTTCAAATGGGCGGTAGGAGAAACCAAATCGCTGAACCAGCTACAGCGGCGGCATTGGGCATGCGTCATAGGCGGGGTGAGCTATCCTTCTTCCCCACCAGTGATGCAGTGACCTACTCGGTTGTTGCTGCAATGAACTTGCGGCACCATGGCGATTTGCAACCATGACTATCACTCCATCTATATGTATTTTATTTCTGTGAAAATACTTGGTCATTTGGAAAAAGATGGTAATTGATTTATCATGAGTTTTTGAATGCTTGGTGTCGGTGTCAAAACCGGAGGATCTCGGGTAGGGGGTCCCGAACTGTGTGTCTAAGGCGGATGGTAACAGAAGGCGGGGGACACAATGTTTACCCAGGTCCGGGCCCTCTCGATGGAGGTAATACCCTACTTCTTGCTTGATTGATCTTGATGATATGAGTATTACAAGAGTTGATCTACCACGAGATCGTAGAGGCTAAACCCTAGAAGCTAGCCTATGGTATGATTGTTGTTGTCCTACGGACTAAGCCCTCGGGTTTATATAGAGACGGAGGGGCTAGGGTTACACAGAGTCAGTTACAAGGGAGGAGATCTACATATCCGTATTGCCAAGCTTGCCTTCCACGCCAAGGAGAGTCCCATCTGGACACGGGACGAAGTCTTCAATCTTGTATCTTCATAGTCCAACTGTCCGGCTAACGTATATGGTCCGGCCATCTCGAGGACCCCCTAATCCAGGACTCCCTCAGTAGCCCCTAAACCAGGCTTCAATGACGATGAGTCCGGCGTGTAGATTTGTCTTTGGCATTGCAAGGCGGGTTCTCCCTCCGAATACTCCATAGAAGATCTTGAACACAAGGATAGTGTCCGGCTCTGCAAAACAAATTCCACATACCACCGTAGAGAGAATAACATTTCCATAAATCTAATCTGCTGACGCATTTTGCAGCATGACATCACACCACGGCCCAGTCATTATTCGAACCGTTTTTTACAACCAGCCACTGCACATATTGCGAGGCAGTTTCCTTGGCACGTCTTGTCGAAGCAGAGATCGTGTCCCCTTATCACGGGATTCTCATCAATACGGGTGTGGGTAACCCAACCGCGCCATCAATTACGGCGCGTGGGGAATAAGCAATTTTACCAGGTAAGTGAGGAGGCGCATCGCCTCTTCCACCCTTATAAAGGGACAAGGATTCACTCTTTTCACCCACGCCTTCTTCCTCCTCGCTCATCCATTCTTGCGCACTCGAGCTCCAGCGCCCAAGTTCGCATTTTTCTTCTCAAACCACTCCAAGCATGTCCGGAGCGGGAGGCAAGTGGATGGTCTCCTCCGTCACGGAGGAGAACATCCTAAAGCTTCTGAGGAGGCGGATATCTAGCAGCGGATATCGGACACCGGCTTCCGGATCTTGAGGCGAGATCATCCCTACGCCAGAGCCCCATGAGAGGGTGGTTTTCCTTACCCACTTCGTCCGCGGACTGGGATTTCCCCTCCACCCGTTTGTCCACGGGCTCATGTTCTACTATGGGCTGGATTTTCATGATCTGGCCCCCAGTTTCATCCTCAACATCTCGGCATTTATCGTCGTGTGCAAGGCCTTCCTCTGCATTAGGCCCCACTTTGGCCTGTGGCTGAAGACCTTCAATGTTAAACCGAAGGTGGTGGTCGGCTGGCAAGTGGAGTGTGGAGGCACCATGGTGGGCAAAATGCCTAACGTCACCTGGCTCGAAGGCTCCTATGTGGAGACCATAAAGGGGTGACAATCAGGGTGATTCTACATCACCGAGCCGCGCGACACCAACTGGGTGGCAGCCCCCGAATTCTGATCCGGAATCCCCACGCGGCTCACCTCCTAGAAAGAGAAGGGCCTGTCCTGGGTTCATCGGTGGAGCTGACCGGACTCCAGAAATGCATCAGAAACATGATGAGTAAGAAAATCAAGCTCGTCAACGTGGTCCAGGTCATGCTCTTCCACCGGATCCTCCGGTGTCAACGACGGACATTCAATTTGTGGGAGTTCGACCTGACCGAGCACCAGACGCTGCGAGAGCTCTTCGACACGACGCACAAGGACGTCTGGAAGGTGTTGTTCAAGCGCGCCGAGGTACCTCCTCCCCTTACCGAGTACCCCGGAGTCAGCGCAAAGCGCCCTGCCAATCCGGTAAGTTTTTCATATCTCATAGGATGTTTATTTTCCGCAGTTTAATCATGTGCGGGATCTAAGCCTCCATTCCATTTAACAGGACTGGGTAGAGACAACAGAGCAGATCGATTGCCCGGCCCCCTGCTTGAAAATCCTGCAGATGCTCTCCTAATGGAGATGCTGGTGCCGGCGCCTTACGAGATGCCGGTGAAGAAGGCCAAGAAGAAGGCCACGGGGACCCGAAAGGGTCTCCGGCGCAAGGTTATATCGGACTCATCGTCCGAAAACTCCAAGGCGCACTCCTCCCACGAAAACGAGGAGGAGGAAGAGGAAAGTTCTCCCCCCCCCCCAAGCCGGGGAGGCCGAAGGGTCCAATAAGGGAAGGACCCTCCTCCCGGACTGCTCCACGACGGCCGCCTACAGCGACGGCGAGTGGTTGCCCAGGGACAAGCCCCTGGCGAAGTCTTAAGTATCCGGATTCCATAGTAATTCATGGTATGTTTTATTGCACTGCTTCTCATCACGCCGAACATGATTATGCAGTCCGTCCTGAGCCCATATCGATGTATCTTCGTCGGATGGTTCTTTGGACCCGTCAGATATGAATAGCAATTCACTTCCGACCGGCTCCACCCCTCGCCCTACGGACAACGTCGAGGTGTTGTCTCAAAGGGCACCGGGCGAGGGAGGTAGTCTGGGCGCCTCAAGCGGCGTTAGGACCACAGGCGCAAGGGGAGCAAGACTCCCATGGGCTCCAAATTGACTGACCCGAACAACTGCGCCGAACCTCCAGTGGTTCCGAACTCTGTCAGGCGACCCCCCGTTAAGAGGGGCAAGCCGCCTGTGCCGGTGACCTCTATCCATCCAGAGGCATCGGACAACTTGCTGGAAGCGCTTAGCGGCGCTTCCATCAAGGAAGAGCACCGCACTATCATGAGTGCGGTGGTCAAGAAGGTTCAGTCCGCCAAGAGCGGACTAACTGAAGCATGTGCGAGCCTCCTAACAGGCTTTGAGGTAAGTAACCAGATTATAAGAGAATGTTACCGCATAGACACTAGCCCCTGATGCTCTGTTTGGCGTTTGCGAAGAAAGGCCGAATAGAGGATCAAATAATAACCGCAGGAGTCTAATCGAAATATGTCTATGTGCATATGCAGGCTTCATCGCTAGCAGCTGCCGCACGTCTTGGAGGTCGCCAAGATTAAAGCGGGACCTTGAGCGGTCAAGGAAGAGCTTCGGCCTTGCCAAAAGGTAGCTCGAAGAGAACAAAGGTAAGTTATACCCCGTCTGTATGTTGATAAGAAAAAACAAGGGTGGTTGCTTAGATCATAGGATCGTCATGAATCTTGCCAGGGGTCACGACCAAAGTGGCGACCCTGAAGAAGGCGCTGTCCGAAGCCGAGGACAAGGCGGCCAAGGAGCGCATTGAGCGGGAAAAACAAGAGGCCCAGGTGGGAGAGGTGCAGCAAGAGCTCCAGGCTCTCGTCACGAAACACGAGTCCTTGGAGCTTGACTCTAAGACGCGAGAGTCCGAGCTTGCGAAGGCCCTCGAAAGTGCACAACATGCCAAGGCCGAAGCCCAAAAGGCCCTCCAGGAAATTGAGGCGGTTAAGAAGATAGCGATGGGTAAGGCATTCAGTATGCAAAGCAAGCATGTGAAAGAAAATTTCCTTTTACTTACCCGATTTCGGAGCTCTGCAGGAGCATTCGCAGATCTACCCCGCAGTGTGTCAGATGCCGCGGAGTTCTACCGGGCCGAGGAGAGGAGCTCGACGGAGAAGTTGTTCTGGTCTCAGTATACTGGGACCGAACACCCTATGCCCTTGAGCGACCAGTGAAGCAACCGGTCGAGCTCCACAAAGGCGGCCGAACAGGCCATGAAGGGTCTTATAGTCCGGATGTGGCTGGCGATCCCTGCTGATAGCTACTTTGGCCTGGTGAGGCGGCTTGTGAATGCCTGCCCACGGCTTGACGTCATAAAGCGGTCTGTCTGCATTGAGGGCGCGCGCAGGGCTTTTGCCCGAGCAAAGGTGCACTGGGCAAAGCTGGACGCCGAGAAGCTGGTGAAGGAGGGGCTGCCGGAAGGCAAGGAGCATCGCCACCCCAAAATGTATTATAACAGTGTCCTGAAGGGTTCTCGCCTTGTGGCGGAGGAATGTAATAAGGATGTAATATTCGAATGAATGTACTCATGCGATCCTGTAATATGAAACGAGTTCATTTGCGCTATGCAACGCTTGTGAATTTAAAATATTACCTTCTGTGCGGCCGTTTGTAAAATCTGAGAGTTGGCGATCGTAAACGCTTTCCCCATGTAACTAGTACTGAGGTGTTCGGGATAAACCTGAGCACTCTTTATCCCAATTTTGGGTCCTTCGATGGAGGTGTTCAGCACAACGAACCAGACAATCGGACTATAAGGCTTTATCACTCTCACTTAGTCAAAGAAGTCTACAATTTTAAATTTTGGCGAAGCCCCTAGTATTCGGAAGGCCGAATTTGGGGCGCTATATACGCCTAACTCGAGCAAGGCCGACTCCTCGCCCGAAGTGGAAAAAGTCTTTAAGGACTTGAGACCTCTCGAACAGCGACCAGCTCTCGCCTTATCATACAGTCACTTTTCGGCTTTCTCTACTGAGGTGCTCGTCCGGAAGATCCGGGACACAATCGCAGTAGTTCTCCCAGCGCTACCTTAGCCGATATTGCGGAACGTAAGGTACCAAAACATGGGACCGGGCAAACCAAACTATTGACCCAAGACATGATTCGGAGCTGATGCATATAGTGCTATAAGTTTGGGGTGTCGCACTGTCGAAAGTGTTCGGACTTCTCACGCCGTATTATGGGGTATACTAAAGCCCCTGGCGTACTGGTCGTACCAGAATGTACGGGTGCAAGTTGTCATAAATAAACAGACAAGAAAAAAAAGAAGGGTAATGCAATAATAGACTAATGCTATGCATTGTTTATTTAAATAATACGTCAAAGCGTACGGATACAAGTAGAGCAATGAGCAAAAAATAGGACTATTTGTCATGTCATATCCAGGAGCAAGCTGCGTATGGGTATTTAAAACAGGTATTTTGATAGTTATTAGAGACCACCTGGGGTTCCCTTGTATGTCTTAGCTTCTTGCCTCCTTTGTATTTCCCTCCAGTAGAGCTTTCAGCAATCAGACTGCCGAAAAGGGCTTCCAGAGAGTAAGGTCCTGAAAGAGAGAAAATTATAAAGGTATACAGCCCCTGGGGCGGTTGAGCCGCATTGTGGGACGTGTCCTGGCCGTGCCCCCGCCTATGCCCATGGTATTTTTAGTGCGTAATTATGTACGCGCGGCACGGATTTCGTCGCTTGACTGGGACTAGGACAGGGGCCGAATTGCTAGGCGAGCTCTGAACGTGTCAGGTGATCCTGTTGCAGGTTACTCCGGACTCGCTTGAAGGTATCCAGGGGCTTTATCGCCGAATTGGCGGTTTGCCTTAAAAGGCTGCTTTATTGCCTCATTTGTGAGGGCGCGATGTGCTCCTCCGTGCGGAGCGAGCGTTCTGTGTTTCCATTGACTGTTATAACCCCACGAGGTCCTGGCATTTTGAGTTTGAGGTATGCGTAATGCGGTACCGCATTGAATCTGGCAAATGTGGTTCGCCCGAGCAGTGCGTGATAGCCGCTGCGGAACGGGACGATATCGAAGATTAACTCCTTGCTTCGGAAGTTGTCCGGAGATCCGAAGACCACTTCCAGTGTGATTGAGCCCGTGCAATGGACCTCTACGCCTGGGATGACACCTTTAAAGGTGGTTTTAGTGGGTTTGATCCTCGAGGGGTCTATACCCATTTTGCGCATTGTATCCTGATAGAGCAGGTTCAGGCTGCTGCCGCCATTCATAAGGACTCGGGTGAGGTGAAATCCGTCGATGATGGGGTCAAGGACCAATGCGGCAGATCCGCCATGATGGATACTAGTGGGGTGGTCCCTGCGATCGAAGGTGATCAGACAAGACGACCATGGGTTGAACTTTGGGGCGACTGGCTCCATTGCATAGACGTCCCTTAGTGCACGCTTCCGTTCCCTCTTGGGAATGTGGGTTGCGTATATCATGTTCACCGTTTTCACTTGTGGGGGGAACCTCTTCTGTCCTCCTGTGTTTGGCGACTGAGGCTCCACCTCGTTGTCGCTATGCAGCCCCTTGTCCCTGTTTTCGGCATTCAACTTGCCGGCCTGCTTGAACACCCAGCATTCTCTATTGGTGTGATTGGCTGGCTTATCGGGGGTGCCGTGAATTTGACACGAGCGATCGAGTATGCGGTCCAAACTGGACGGGCCTGGATTGCTTCTTTTGAACGGCTTTTTCCGCTGACCGGATTTAGAGTCGCTGAATCCAGCATTGACTGTCGTGTCCTCGGTGTTGTCGCCGTTGTTGCGGCGCTTGTGTATATTACGACGTGGTCTGCTGTTAGTATCCTTTGTATCTAAAGTGCCATGACTTCTTGATGTATTGTTGCTGCGAGCCACCCAGCTATCTTCGCCCGCGCAAAAGCGGGGCATGAGCGTCGTGAGGGCTGCCATAGACTTCGGCTTTTCCTGGCCGAGGTGTCGGGTGAGCCATTCATCACGGATGTTATGCTTAAATGCCGCTAAGGACTCTGCATCCAGACAGTCGACAATTTGGTTTTTCTTAGTTAGGAACCGGGTCCAGAATTGCCTGGCCGATTCCCCTAGCTGCTGAGTTATATGGCTCAAGTCATCAGCATCCGGTGGTCGCACATAAGTGCCCTGGAAGTTGTCAAGGAATGCATCTTCCAAATCCTCCCAACTGCCAACGGAGTCTGCTGGCAAGCTATTCAGCCAATGCCGAGCTGGTCCTTTGAGTTTTAGTGGGAGGTACTTGATGGCATGTAGATCATCACCACGAGCCATGTGGATGTGGAGGAGGAAATCCTCGATCCATACCGCGGGATCTATTGTACCATCATATGATTCAATATTTACGGGTTTAAAACCCTCTGGGAATTCGTGAACCATTACTTCATCAGTGAAGCATAGGGGTGTCTTGGCGCCTGCGTGCGGGCTATATCACGATGCAGTTCATATGAGTCTTGTCTGCTGTATTCGGCCCGGCCGGATTTGCTTTTAGTGTATCCGGCGTGATGGTCATCATCCCGCGTTGGTCCGCGCCCCCATGATCTGTAGATCGATCTTGCATGTTTTGCCTTGTTTTCCAATACGTCTCGCAGGTCCCGTGTGTTGCCCTGGGCCTTGGTATTTTTGTTTGATTGGCGGTGGGGTGCGGGCTGGACTTCGGGCTGAAATGCCTCTCTGTCTCGACCACGAGGTGGCCGATCAGCTGCATCATACGCTGGTGATGTAGGTTTCAATGCTTCCTCCTCGAGTTGAGGTAGCAACCTGCGCTTTGGATAACTCTTGGTTGGGCGCTCGAGTTCGTATTCCTCGGCTGCCAGGACTTCGGTCCATCTATCCACTAGCAGATCTTGATCAACTCGAAGCTGTTGTTGCTTTTTCTTCAGGCTGTTTGCTGCCTGTTCCGGAGGACTAGCTTGTTCATCCTCCCGCTCGAGGTCTGGCTGGAGGGGATTATCGTCGTCTTCGGCACTATCCGGAGTGTTATTGTCTCTTGTGCCGGTATCGCTGCTTTTGCTCTGGCGAGACTTAGAGCAGCGCCGCTGACGTCGGTGCTTGGGTTGCTTCTTGGAGGGATTATCCTCTGTTGTCTTGTCGCCATCCCCTTCTTTGGGGGTGTCCACCATGTATATGTCATACGATGAGGTGGCAGTCCAGCGCCCTGTGGGCGGTGGTTCTTGTTTGTCTCCTGCATCGTTGTTCATACCGTCGATGTATTTGGAGCCGAAGTCGAGCTTGTCGGTTAAATCGTCGACAGTGGCTACTAAGTAGGTGGTGGGTGGGGCGCAAATTTCTTCGTCGTCCGCATCCCATTCTAGCCGGACATAGTTCGGCCAAGGGTCTCCCGAGGAGAGAGGCTTCAACGAGTTTAGTACGTCACCAAAAGGCGAGTGCTGAAAGATATCCGCGGAGGTAGACTCCAATCGGTGCCCAATCGGATTTGATGGGCACGAACACAAGCGGCTCGGAGTCCGTGGCCGGGGACGAATCCAACGGTTCGGCAACACGGATCTTGTAGGAGGTGAAGTCAGTATTCGGCGCTATCGCCACTGAGTGTGCGGCCTCCGTGGCGGGGTCCATCCACCCGTCCACAGATGACGCAATTTGTTCCGGATTGAGGGCCGGAGTAGTTGCAGGTGCGATCTCCCGAACACAGTCCGACGGCAGAGCTAAATCATGATCATTGCGCTCGAATCCGTCGAAGATCAAGTCTCCGCGGATGTCGGCAGTATAGTTCAAGTTTCCAAACCTGACCTGATGGCCAGGGGCGTAGCTATCGATCTACTCCAGATGGCCAAGCGAGTTAGCTCGCAGTACGAAGCCGCCGAATATGAAGATCTGTCCGGGGAGGAAAACCTCACCCTGGATCGCATCGTTGCCGATGATCGAAGGAGCCATCAAGCCTTACGGTGACGGCAAAGTGGAACTCTCAATGAAAGCACCAATGTCGGTATCAAAACCGGCGGATCTCGGGTAGGGGGTCCCGAACTGTGCGTCTAAGGCGGATGGTAACAGGAGGCTGGGGACACAATGTTTACCCAGGTTCGGGCCCTCTCGATAACAGGAAAGGGAATTGTATACGAGATTGATTGAATCCTCGACATCGTGGTTCATCTGATGAGATCATCGTGGAACATGTGGGATCCAATATGGGTATCCAGATCCCGCTATTGGTTATTTTCCGGAGATGCATCTTGGTCATGTCTGCATGGCCCCCGAACCCGTAGGGTCTACACACTTAAGGTTCGGTGATGCTAGAGTTGTAATGGGAATATTATGTGGTTACCGAAAGTTTTTAGGAATCTCGGATGAGATCTCGGACATCACGAGGAGCTCTGGAATGGTCCAGAGGTAAAGATATATATATATGGGAAGTCCTATTTTGGCCACCGGAAAATGTTCGAAATTTTTCCGTATTGTACCAGGAAGGTTCTAGAAGGTTCAGTAGTGGGGCCCATCTGCATGGGGGGACCCACATGAACGTGGGTAGTGGGGGAAAAGCCCCAGACCCCTGGTCAAGGTGCACCAAGATCCCCCCTTAAAAGGAATAAGATCATATCCCGAAGGGATAAGATCAAGATCCCTAAAAAAGGGGGATAACAATCGGTGGGGAAGGGAAAGGATGGGATTTCTTTCGTCCCACCTTTGCCAACGCCCCAATGGACTTGGAGGGCAAGAAACCAGCCCCCTCCACCCCTATATATAGCGGGGAGGTGCATGGGAGCGACACCCCTTGCCCCTGGCACAGCCCTCCCCTCCAACTCCTCCTCCTCCATTGAGCGTAGCGAAGCTCTGCTGGAGAACCACGAGCTCCACCACCACGCCGTCGTGCTGCCGGAGTTCTCGCTCAACTTATCCTCTCCCTTTGCTGGATCAAGAAGGAGGAGACATCCCCGGGCTGTACGTGTGTTGAACGCGGAGGCACCATCCGTTCGGCGCTTGGATCAGATCTTCCACGATTTGAATCGCTGTGAGTACGACTCCATCAACCGCGTTCTTGTAACGCTTCCGCTTAGCGATCTTCAAGGGTATGAAGATGCACTCCCTCTCTCTCATTGCTAGCTTCTCCTAGATTGATCTTGGTGACACGTAGGAAATTTTGAATTATTACTACGCTCCCCAACATGGTCGTGCCAGCAAGCGCGGATGAGGAGGCTTTCCCCTTTCGTGCTAAGGGAGCAAGGATAGCGCACCGGTTCCCAAAGAAATCCCAAAGGTTGCTTGTTCGGTGCAAGAGGACCAAGACGACGACTCTTGAGGACGGAGGTCATCATCGAGCGCACCGGCGCGTCATGGCAAGAGGCTTTTGCTGGCAAAGAGCTGCACCCTTGCCCCCCTTCGAATTAGCCGTTGTGGCAACCCTTCCCGCCATGTGTTTTTGGGGGAAGAGGACCAAGGCCAATATAAGAGAGGGCAGGGTGCCACCATAGAGAGGGACTTGCCCCCCGTCGACTCGTCGTGTGATTAGAGCTACACGCTTGTACTCCATCTTCCAAAGCAATTCCAACCAAGCAGGAGTAGGTTTAGACCGCAAGGTGGCCCGAACCTGGGTAATATGTCGTGTCCATTGTTCTTCTTCCTGAGCTTGAGCATGCCACTGCGTCACAGTGAACTAGTGGGTCTTGAGGCTGAGTAGGGCAGAAGGAACAAGTGCACCCCAGAGTTCAAACCTTCTTGGGTCAAAGAGCCCCGGTTCTGACACTTGGTCGTTGCTCCCTTGTTATTAGTAATTCTCGATCTAGAGCTCTTCACATCGGCCATGGAAAGAAAGGACGAACAAGAAAGACTTATGAGGAGGAAGGTAGAGTAATTTTCGACTAGGTAGTTCCCCTTTTTATAACCTACTAGTACTAGTACTAAAAGTTGCATAGTGGGAACACATTCAGGTTTCATAGGTGTGAATAGGTTTGCACTTAATTATAGCATGGTAGTACTACTTTGGAATGTGACGGGAAACAAGCTAAAGATTTATTGATGGTTTTGGTTTCGAAGCCCGAAACAGCTCCCGATGAGTTTTCTGGAACACAAATTTCAAGTACTGCTCACATGCGGCCACACATGTCAGTGATGTACCTAGTCGTACATGTCGGACCAAGCTGATGTGTGTCCCTTCGGTGAGATGCGGTTTCGACCGAGCATCTGTTGGTGCAACCAACCGTCAAGTATTACATGATGGAGACTTGTGGCTATCAGGTGATTGTCACGACCAAGTGAGGGAGTCCTGGATTAGGGGGTCCTCGGACGGCCGTACCATATACATTAGCCGGACTGTTGGACTATGAAGATACAAGATTGAAGACTTAGTCCCGTGTACAGATGGGACTCTCCTTGGCGTGGAAGGCAAGCTTGGCAATACGGATATGTAGATCTCCTCCCTTGTAACCGACTCTTTGTAACCCTAGCCCCTCCGGTGTCTATATAAACCGGAGGGCTTAGTCCATAGGACAACAACAATCATACCATAGGCTAGCTTCTAGGGTTTAGCATCTATGGTCTCGTGGTAGATCAACTCTTGTAATACTCATATCATCAAGATCAATCAAGCAGGAAGTACGGTATTACCTCCATCGAGAGGGCCCGAATAATCATACAATCGGTATGTTACTTGCCCGAGATTCGATTGTCGGTATCCCCATACCTCGTTCAATCTCGTTACCGGCAAGTCTCTTTACTCATTCTGTAACACATGATCCCGTGACTAAATCCTTAGTCACATTGAGCTCATTATGATGATGCATTATCTAGTGGGCCCAGAGATACTTCTCCGTCATACGGAGTGACAAATCCCAGTCTTGGTTCGTGCCAACCCAACAGATACTTTCAGAGATACCTGTAGTGCACCTTTATAGTCACCTTGTTACGTTGTGACGTTTGATACACCCAAAGCATTCCTACGGTATCTGGAAGTTGCACAATCTCATGGTCTAAGGAAATGATACTTGACATTATAAAAGCTCTAGCAAACGAACCACATGATCTTGTGCTATGCTTAGGCTTGGGTCTTGTCCATCACATCATTCTCCTAATGATGTGATCCTGTTATCAATGACATCCAATGTCCATGGTTAGGAAACCATAACCATCTATTAACCAACGAGCTAATCAAATAGAGGCTCACTAGAGAAATGTTGTGGTCTATGTATTCACACATGTATTACGGTTTCCGGTTAATACAATTATAGCATGAACAATAGACAATTATTATGAACAAGGAAATATAATAATAACCATTTTATTATTGCTTCTAGGGCATATTTCCAACAGTCTCCCACTTGCACTAGAGTCAATAATCTAGTTACATTGTGATGAATCGAACACCCATAGAGTTCTGGTGTTGACCATGTTTTGCTCGTGGAAGAGGTTTAGTCAACGGATCTGCGACATTCAGATCCGTATGTACTTTACAAATATCTATGTCTCCATCTTGAATATATTCACGAATGGAGTTGAAGCGGCGCTTGATGTGCTTGGTCTTCTTGTGAAACCTGGGCTCCTTGGCAATGGCAGTAGCTCTAGTGTTGTCACAAAAGAGAGTCATCGAGCCCGACGCATTAGGAATCACTCCTAGGTCGGTGATAAACTCCTTCATCTAGACTCCTTCCTGCGCTACTTCTGAAGCAGCTATGTACTCCCCTTCACATGTAGATCCCGCCACGACGCTTTGCTTGCAACTGCACCAGCTGACTGCCCCACCATTCAAAATATACATGTATCCGGTTTGTGACTTGGAGTCATCCAGATTTGTGCCAAAGCTAGAGTCGACGTAACCCTTTACGAAGAGCTCTTCAGCACCTCCATAAATGAGAAACATATGCTTAGTCCTTTTCAGGTACTTCAGGATATTCTTGACCATTATCTAGTGTTCCATACCGGGATCACTTTGGTACCTCCCTACCAAACTTAGGGCAAGGTTCACATCAGGTCTGGTACATAGCATGGCATACATAACAGAGCCTATGTCAGAGGCATAGGGGATGACACTCATCTTTTCTATTTCTTCTGCCAAGGTCGGGCGTTGAGCGGCGCTCAATCTCACACCTTGCAACACAGGCGAGAACCCCTTCTTGGACTGATCCATATTGAACTTCTTCAATATCTTGTCAAGGTATGTGCTTTATGAAAGACCAATGAGGCGTCTCGATTTATCTCTATAGATCTTGATGCCTAATATGTAAGCAGCTTCTCCAAGTTCCTTCAATGAAAAACACTTATTCAAGTAGGCCTTTATGCTTTCCAAAAGTTCTATATCATTTCCCATCAACAGTATGTCATCCATATATAATATGAGAAATGATATAGAGCTCCCACTCACTTTCTTGTAAATACAGGCTTCTCCATAAATCTGTATAAACCCAAACGCTTTGATCATTTCATCTAAGCGAATGTTCCAACTCCGAGATGCTTGCACCAGCCCATAGATGGAGCGCTGGAGCTTGCATACCTTGTTAGCATTCTTAGGATCGACAAAACCTTCCGGTTGCATCATATACAATTCTTCCTTAAGGAAACCGTTAAGGAATGCCGTTTTGACGTCCATTTGCCATATCTCATAATTATATAATGCGGCAATTGCTAACATGATTTGGACGGACTTTAGCTTCGCTATGGGTGAGAAGGTCTCATCGTGGTCAATTCCTTGAACTTGTCGATAACCCTTAGCGACAAGCCGAGCCTTATAGACGGTCACATTACCATCCGTGTCAGTCTTCTTCTTAAAGATCCACTTATTCTCTATGGCTTGCCGATCATCGGGCAAGTCCACCAAAGTCCATACTTTGTTTTCATGCATGGATCATGTCTCAGATTTCATGGCTTCGAGCCATTTGTTGGAATCCAGACCCACCATCGCTTCTTCATAGTTTGAAGGTTCACCGTTGTCTAACAACATGATTTCTAGGACACGGTTGCCGTACCACTCTAGTGTGAAACGTGTCCTCATGGACCTACGAAGTTCAGTAGCAACTTGATCTTAAGTTTCATGATCATCATCATTAACTTCCTCTCTAGTCGATGCAGGCACCACAGAAACATCTTCCTGAGCTGCGCTACTTTCCGGTTCAAGAGGGGGTACCTCATCAAGTTCTACTTTCCTCCCACTTACTTCTTTCGAGAGAAACTCTTTCTCCAAAAAGGATCCATTCTTGGCAACAAAGATCTTCCCTTCGGATCTGAGGTAGAAGGTATATCCAATAGTTTCCTTAGGGTATCCTATGAAGACGCATTTTTCCGATTTGGGTTCGAGCTTTTCAGGTTGAAGTTTCTTGACATAAGCTTCGCCTCCCCAAACTTTCAGAAACGACAGCTTAGGTTTCTTCTCAAACCATAATTCATACGGTGTCATCTCCACGGATTTAGACGGTGCCCTATTTAAAGTGAATGCGGCAGTCTCTAAAGCATAACCACAAAATGATAGTGGTAGATCAGTAAGAGACATCATAGATCGCACCATATCCAATAGAGTGCAATAACGACGTTCGGACACACCATTATGCTAAGGTGTTCCAGGCGGCATGAGTTGTGAAACAACTCCACATTTCCTTAAGTGCGTGACAAACTCGTGACTCAAATATTCTCCTCCACTATCTGATCGTAAGAACTTTATTTTCCTGTCATGTTGATTCTCTACCTCACTCTGAAATTCCTTGAACTTTTCAAAGGTCTCAAACTTGTGTTTCATTAAGTAGACATACCCATATCTACTTAAGTCATCAGTGAGGGTGAGAACATAACCATAGCACCGCGAGCCTCAACGCTCATTGGACCGCATACATCAGTATGTATTATTTCCAACAAGTTGGTTGCTCGCTCCATTGTTCCGGAGAACGGAGCCTAGGTCATTTTGCCCATGAGGCATGGTTCGCATGTGTCAAATGATTCATAATCAAGAGACTCCAAAAGTCCATCTGCATGGAGTTTCTTCATGCGTTTAACACCAATATGACCAAGGCGGCAGTGCCACAAGTATGTGGGACTATCATTATCAACCTTACATCTTTTGGCATTCACACTATGAATATGTGTAACATCACGTTCGAGATTCAATAAAAATAAACCATTGACCAGCGGGGCATGACTATAAAACATATCTCTCATATAAATAGAGCAACCATTATTCTCAGATTTAAATGAGCAGCCATCTCGCATTAAAAGAGATCCAGATACAATGTTCATGCTCAAAGCTGGCACTAAATAACAATTATTGAGGTTTAAAACTAATCCCGAAGGTAGATGTAGAGGTAGCGTGCCGACGGTGATCACATCGGCCTTGGAACCATTCCCGACGCGCATCGTCACCTCGTCCTTCGCCAGTCTCCGCTTATTCCGCAGCTCTTGTTTTGAGTTACAAATGTGAGCAACCGCACCGGTATCAAATACCCAGGAGCTGCTATGAGCGCTGGTAAGGTAAAAATCAATAACATGTATAGCATATATACCTTTGGCGTTGCCGACCTTCTTATCCGCTAAGTACTTGGGGCAGTTCCGCTTCCAGTGACCATTTCCCTTGCAATAAAAGCACTCAGTCGTAGGCTTGGGTCCAGTCTTTGGCTTCTTCCCGGCAACTGACTTACCGGGCGCAGCAACTCCCTTGTCGTCCTTCTTGAGGTTCTTCTTACCTTTGCCTTTCTTGAAACTAGTGGTCTTATTCACCATCAACACTTGATGTTCCTTTTTGATCTCCACCTCCACTGATTTCAGCATCGAATATAACTCAGGAATAGACTTCTCCATCCCTTGCATATTGTAGTTCATCACAAAGCTCTTGTAGCTAGGTGGAAGCGACTGGAGGATTCTGTCAATGACCGAGTCGTCTAGAAGATTAACTCCCAGCTGAGACAAGCGGTTGTGGAACCCAGACATTTTGAGTATATGCTCACGATGTGAACTGTTTTCCTCCATCTTACAATCAGAACTTGTCGGAGACTTCATATCTCTCGACCTGGGCATGAGCTTGGAAAACCATTTTCACCTCTTGGAACATCTCATATGCTCTGTGTTGCTCAAAACGCTTTTGGAGCCCCGGTTCTAAGTTGTAAAGCATGACGCACTGAACCATGGAGTAATCATCACTACGCGACTGCCAGGCGTTCATAACGTCTTGAGTTGCTGGGAAAATGAGTGCGTCACCTAGCGGTGCTTCAAGGACATATGCTTTCTTGGCAGCTATGTGGATGATCCTCAAGTTACGGACCCAATCCATATAGTTGCTACCGTCGTCTTTTAGCTTGGTTTTCTCTAGGAACGCATTGAAGTTGAGGGCAACATTAGTGTAGGCCATTTGATCTACAGGATAGGTTGTAAAGACAATTTTAGACTAAGTTCATGATAATTAAGTTCATCTAATCAAATTATTTAAGGAACTCCCGCTCAGATAGACATCCCTCTAGTAATCTAAGTGATACATGATCTGAATTGACTAGGCCGCGTCCGATCATCACGTGAGACGGACTAGTCATCAACGGTGAACATCTCCATGTTGATCGCATCTACTATATGACTCATGTTCGACCTTTCGGTCTCCCGTGTTCCGAGGCCATGTCTGTACATGCTAGGCTCGTCAAGTCAACCTAAGTGTTTTGCATGTGTAAACCTTGCTTACACCCGTTGTATGCAAATGTTAGAATCTATCACACCCAATCATCACGTGGTGTTTCGAAACAACGAACCTTCACAACGGTGCACACTTAGGGGGAACACGTTTCTTGAAAAGTTTTAGTGAGGGATCATCTTATTTATGCTACCATCGTTCTAAGCAAATAAGATGTAAACATGATAAACATCACAGGCAAATCATAAAGTGACATGATATGGTCAATATCATCTTGCGCCTTTGATCTCCATCTTCGAGGCGCGGCATGATCACCTTCATCACCGGCATGACACCATGATCTCCATCATCGTGTCTTCATGAAGTTGTCTCGCCAACTATTACTTCTACTACTATGGCTAACAGTTAGCAATAAAGTAAAGTATTACATAGCGTTTACATTGACTCGCATGTCATATAATAAATTTAAGACAACTCTTATGGCTCTTGTCGGTTGTCATACTCATCAACATGCAAGTCGTGATTCCTATTACAAGAACATGATCAATCTCATATATCACATATATAATTCATCACATCCTTTTGGCCATAATCACATCACATAGCATACCCTGCAAAAAACAAGTTAGATGTCCTCTAATTGTTGTTGCATGTTTTACGTGGCTGCTATGGGTTTCTAGCAAAAATGTTTCTTACCTACGCAAAAGCCACAATGGTGATATGCCAATTGCTATTTACCCTTCTTAAGGACCCTCTTCATCGAATTTGATCCGACTAAAGTGGGAGAGACAGACACCCGCTAGCCACCTTATGCAACAAGTGCATGTCAGTCGGTGGAACCTGTCTCACGTAAGCATACGTGTAAGGTCGGCCCGGGCCGCTTCATCCCACAATGCCGCCGAATCAAGATAGGACTAGTAATGGTAAGCAAATTGACCAAATCATCGCCCACAACTACTTTGTGTTCTACTCGTGCATAGAATCTACGCATAGACCTAGCTCTGATATCAGTTGGGGAACGTAGTAATAATTCAAAAAAGTTCCTACGTGTCACCAAGATCAATGTAGGAGAAGCTGGCAACAAGAGAGAGGTAGTGCATCTTCATACCCTTGAAGATCGCTAAGCGAAAGCGTTACAAGAACGCGGTTGATGGAGTCGTACTGGCGGCTATCCAAATCGCGGAAGATCCGATCCAAGCGCCGAAAGGACGGCGCCTCCGTGTTCAACACACGTACAGCCCGGGGATGTCTCCTCCTTCTTGATCCAGCAAGGGGAGAGGAGAAGTTGAGGGAGAACTTTGGCAGCACGACGACGTGATGGAGGAGCTCATGGTTCTTCGGCAGAGCTTCGCTATGCTCAACGGAGGAGGAGGAGTTGGAGGGGGAGGGCTGCGCCAGGGGCAAGGGGTGCCGCTCACATGCACCTTCCCACTAAATATAGGAGTGGAAGGGGCTGGTTTCTTACCCTCCAAGTCCATTGGGGCGTTGGCAAAGGTGGGACGAAAGAAATCCCATCCTTTCCCTTCCCCACCGATTGTTATCCCCCTCTTTTAGGGATCTTGATCTTATCCCTTCGGGATATGATCTTATTCCTTCTAAGGGGGATCTTAGTGCGCCTTGACCAAGGGTGTGGGGCCTTGCCACCACTACACACGTTCATGTGGGTCCCCCCATGCAGGTGCGCCCCACTCCGGAACCTTCTAAAACCTTCCCGGTACAATACCGAAAAATCCCGAACATTTTCCGGTGGCCAAAATAGGACTTCCCATATATAAATCTTAATCTCCGGACCATTCCAGAGCTCCTCGTGTCGTCCGGGATCTCATTTGAGACTCCGAGCAACTTTTGGTAACCACATACAATTCCCATTACAACTCTAGCATCAAAAAACCTTAAGTGTGTAGACCCTACGGGTTCGGGAACCATGCAGACATGATCGAGATGCCTCTCCGGCCAATAACCAATAGCGGGATCTGGATACCCATATTGGCTCCCAAATGTTCCATGATGATCTCATCAGATGAACCACGATGTCGAGGATTCAATCAATCCCGTATACAATTCCCTTTGTCCATCGGTATGTTACTTGCCCGAGATTCGATCGTCGGTATCCCCATAACTCGTTCAATCTCGTTACTGGCAAGTCTCTTTACTTGTTCCGTAACACATGATCCCGTGACTAACTCCTTATTCACATTGAGCTCATTATGATGATGCACTACCGAGCTTAGCATGGAAGATATTGATAACTGATGGTCGTGAAGTAAATGAGAAGGGTCCATGCCTCAAAATATCATTTACCTCTGTTTTAAAACTTGAGCTCTGGCACCTCTGCAAATCACTGCTTCCCTCCGTGAAGGGACTATCTATTTACTTTTATGTTGTGTCATCACCTTTGAAAACAAGCGCTAGAACCTGAGAGCACAGCTGTCATGACTTATGCATTGTGTGTAGCTAATGTTGGGTGCATCATGACTGGATCTTTTCTACCATGAATTACAATGTTTATTCGCTGCTTGAACTTTGGAGGTGATCTGCATTTATGTTTTGTGGTCTCGGAAAGGGCTAGTGAGATACCACTATTGTCATATTATATCATGGTTGTTTTGACAACGTGTTGCCATTTGAGATATCTTATTATTGCTCGCTAGTTGTTTATGTCATTGATATGAATCATTGTAATCTTTAAGAGTTATTGTCGGCATGGTTAATTATAATGTTGGCTGAAAACCTGGGTGATGTTTAAGCTTATTTATGTAAACAAGAGCAAAAGAGTTTGTAAAAGTTTTTCTTGTTCACTTTCAGTTTATCAACTGAATTGCTTGAGGACAAGCAAAGGTTTAAGCTTGGGGGAGTTGATACGTCTCCAATGTATCTACTTTTACTAACGCTTTTCCTCTTGTTTTGGACTCTAATTTGCATGATTTGAATTAAACTAACCCCGACTGACGTTGTTTTCAGCAGAACTACCATGGTGTTGTTTTTGTGCAGAAATAAAATTTCTCGGAATGGAACGAAACTTTGCGAGGGATTTTCATATAATATATAAGAATTTCTAGAGCCAAGACCTACCGGAGAGGGGGCCCTGGGTGGGCACAACCCACTGTATGCGCTTCTCTCCTCTGGCGCGAGGAGAAAGAATTATCACAATCCACGAGACGGAGCCACCATCACCTCTGTTCTTCATTGGGAGGCAAGATTTGGAGTCCGTTTGGGGCTCCGGAGAGGGGGATCTTCGTTCTTCGTCATCACCAACCCTTCTCCATCGTCAATTTCATGATACTCCCCACCGGGAGTGAGTTATTCCTTCATAGGCTCGCTGGTCGGTGAGGAGTTGGATGAGATTCATCATGTAATCGAGTTAGTTTTGTTAGGGCCTGATCCCTAGTATCCACTATGTTCTTAGACTGATGTTGCTATGACTTTGCCATGCTTAATGCTTGTCACTTTGGCCCCGGGTGCCATGATTTCAGATCTGAACCATTTATGTTATCATCATTATATCCATGTTCTAGATCCGATCTTGCAAGTTATAGTGACCTACTACGTGTTATGCTCCGGTAACCCCGGAGTGACAATAACCGGGACTTCTTCCGATGATTACCGTAGTTTGAGGAGTTCATGTACTCACTATGTGTTAATGCTTTGTTCCGGCTCTCTATTAAAAGGAGGCCTTAATATCCCTTAGTTTCCAATATGGACCCCGCTGCCACGGGAGGGTAGGATAAAAGATGTCATGCAAGTTCTTTCATAAGCACGTATGACTATATACGGAATACATGCCTACATAATATCGATGAATTGGAGCTAGTGTCGTATCGCCCTAGGTTATAACTGTCTCATGATGAATATCATCCAACAAGTCACTGATCCAATGCCTACGAATTTATCTTATATTGTTTCTGCTAAGTTACTACTGCTATCATCACTGTTACACTTGTTACAAAACTACTGCTATCACTATTACCGTTACTATTGTTGTTGTCACTACTATCAAAACTATCATACTACTTTGCTACTGATTACTTGCTGCAGATAATTAATCTCTAGGTGTGGTTGAATTGACAACTCAGCTGCTAATACCTTCAAATATTCTTTGGCTCCCCTTGTGTCGAATCTATAAATTTAGGTTGAATACTCTACCCTCGAAAACTATTGGGATCCCCTATACTTGTGGGTTATCAAGACATTTTTCTGGCGCCGTTGCCGGGGAGCATAGCTATATTTGTTGAGTCACTTGGGATTATTATCATATTATCACTATGAAGAATCTGAAGGATCCTAAGACTATTATATTTCCCTCAAGTATGAGGGGAGGTAAGAAACTGCCATCCAGTTCTGCTTTAGATTCACCTTCTGTTATGAGTAAACTTGCAACACCACCACATGCTATCAATTCTAATATGTCGCAAGTTATTGATGATGCTACTTCTGCTATGGATAATGCTTATGATGATGCTAGTACCTTGCTTGATAATGATGATGTTCCACTTGGTGATTTTCTTGATGAACAAATTGCTAGAGTAATACAACATGATGTTGTTGAATCTGATGATGAGCTTCAAACTGAATCTCCTGAAACACCTGCTAGAACTAGCCTTCCTATATATGAATTGCCTAAGGTATCGGAAGGTTATGTTATGAATGAGGAGACAACTAGATATATTCTTGCTTGTAAGGATAGAGATGATCTAGAGAAATTATTATGCAAGTATAAAGAAAAATCTCTGAATGCTAGAATGAAATGTGATCCTAAGTTTGCTACTTCACCTATCTTTATTGATGATAAGGATTATGAATTCTCTATCGACCCAGAGTTAATAACTTTGGTTGAATCTGATCATTTCCATGGTTATGAAACTGAAACTATTGTGGCACATCTTACTAAGTTGAATGATATAGCCACCCTTTTTGCTCATGATGAGAAGACTTGCTATTACTCTATTCTCAAATTATTTATGTTCTCATTAAAGGGTGATGCTAAAGCTTGGTACAATACTCTTGCTCCTGGTTGTGTGCGTAGTCCCAGGATATGATTTATTACTTCTCTGAAAAATATTTTCCTGCTCATAAGAAACAAGCTGCCTTACAGAAATATTTAACTTTGTGCGAATCAAGAAGAGAGTCTCCCACAAGCTTGGGGAGGCTCGCCGATTATAATGCTTTGCCTGATCATCCTCTTAAGAAAAATGAAATACTTGATATCTTCTATAATGGACTAACCGATGCTTCTAGGGACTTCATAGATAGTTGTGTTGGTTGTGTTTTCAGGGAACGAACTATTGGACAAGCTGAAGAATTATTGAATAACATGTTAAAAAATTATGATGATCGGCTATTCCTGAACCACCGCCTAAACCCACTCCGAAGAAGAGGGGTATATTATATCTCAGTCCTGAAGATATGCAAGAGGCAAAGAAATCTATGAAGGAAAAAAGGTATTAAAGTTGAGGATGTTAAAAGTTTACCTCCTATTGAAGAAATACATGGGCTTAATACACCACCAATGCCTAAGGTGGTAGAGGTAAATTCTTTAATGAAGTTCAATGATAATGAAAACCCTCACAATATGCACCCTAGAGAATGCATTTATGAGTTTGAAAACTACATTAGAAAACAAGATCACTTCAATGCAAATGTTATGAAACAATTGAAATACAATTCTGATATGATTACTCGCTTGAATGACTTGTTATTTAGAATCTCAAATGATGTTAGAGGTGTTGGAAAACATGCTTCTATGGTTCAAACTCAGTTAGAACAAGTTGCTAAATCTCAAAGAGAATTACTTGATGAAATGAATCATAATATAAATGACTTTGCTGTTAGAGTTGCAACTAGGGGAGGTAAAATGACTCAGGAACCACTTTATCCAGAGGGAGACCCAAAAATAATTGAATAACATTCACAAAGAGTTAACATCGATGCACCTAGTCCTTCTAGAAAGAAAAAGAAAAAGAAAAATGATAGGACTTTGCATACTTCTAGTGAACCTGAAATAGAAAAACCTCCTGACAATGATAATGAAACTTCTATCTCAGATGCTGAAACTCAATCTAGTAATGAACACTCACCTAGTGATAATGAAAAAGATAATGATGAGGTTCATGAAGACACTCAAACAACTAATAAAAATCCAGATAATGATGTTGAGATAGAACCACCTGTTGATCTTGATAACCAACAACCTAAGAATAAAAGGTATGATAAAAGAGACTTCATTGCTAGAAAACACAGTAAAGAAAGAGAACCGTGGGTTCAAAAACATGCCTTTTCCACCCAAGTCAACTAAAAAGAAAGATGATGAAGAATTTGAACGCTTTGCTGAAATGTTGAGGCCAGTCTTTTTGCGTACTAAGCTTGATCGATATCTTGAAAATGCCTCCTTATGCAAAGTATATGAAAGACATCATCACAAATAAGAGAAAAATACCGGAAGCTGAAATCTCCACTATGCTTGCTAATTATACTTTTAAAGGTGGAGTACCTAAAAAACTTGGAGATCCGGGAATACCAACTATACCTTGCTCCATCAAAAAGAATTATATGAAAACTGCTTTATGTGATTTAGGAGCTGGTGTTAGTGTTATGCCTTTCTCTTTATATAAAAGACTTGATTTGAATAAACTCACACCTACTGAAATATCTTTGCAAATGGCTGATAAATCAACTGCCATACCTATCGGTATCTGTGAGGATGTGCCCATTGTTGTTGCTAATGTTACTATTTTGACTGACTTTGTTATACTTGAGATGCCCGAGGACGACAACATGTCGATTATCCTTGGTAGACCCTTCTTGAATACTGCCCAGGCTGTTATTGATTGCAATAAAAGCAAGTTCACTTTTCATATCAATGGTAATGAGCATACGGTGCACTTTCTGAAGAAACAATTCCAAGTGAATGGTATCAGTGTTATTGAAAAATCTCCGACTATCACAATTGGAAGTTTTCAAATACCTCTACCTACTGTTAAAAAGAAATATGAAATGCTTATTGTTGGGGACATTCATATCCCCATCGAGGTAACTTAGTGATTTACGAAAGTTCTTCGATTTCATGCTAATAGAAAGTGGTTATTAATAAGACCTGATCAACATTATTAATGGATCATTTTTGAACGGTATGAAGTTGGTGAATTTAGTAAGCACTACCTTCTGTCCCTACTTTTTGTTTTCTGTTTTTATTAGTTAAATAAAATAAAATGCCATGTTTTGCCTGTTTGCTGAATTTCCCGTAAAATAAAAAATGACCCAAATATAAAAGTTCTCGGAATGCCCTGAAAATTTAATACATTTTTTCTGAATATTTCTGAATTTCTGGTGCAAATAATATCATAGGGAGGTGCACCAGGTGGGCACAACCCACCTGGGCGCACCAGGACCCCCAGGCGCACCCTGGTGGGTTGTGCTCCCCATGTGGGCCCCTCACTTATCCCTTCAGCCCACTTCATCACTCACCTCCAGAAAAAAATCTCCATAGCTCTTTCTCCCGTGTTCTTGCCCTCAAACCCGTGGCTTTCGATCTGTTTGCTCGAAGCTCTGTTTCTGAAACTGTTTCAGGGGATTGTTGCTTGGTATGTGACTCCACCGTTTGTCCAATTAGTTTTTGTTTTAGTGGTTTATATTTTGAATAATTAGCTACTCTTGGTGCTGCTGTAGATGTGCTTGCATGTTAAATTCTTAGAGTTCTAAGTAGTTTGAATGCTTGTTATGGCCTCTATGCATCCCTATGAGTAGTTGGTATCAATTTTGTCAAGTTTTCTTGAGAAAATTTTGTGGGCTAATAAATTTCAGAATTTTGTTCATAGGAAAACCATGAATATCTTTAGGAAGTTTGGCTCCAAGAAGAACTCCAAGGGTGTTTGACGGCGTCCTGGACTAGGGGGTAATCACCACGTCGTCTGCCGATCAGTTGGATTGGGCCGAGGACCCCCATGGCCGTATACTCATGGGCCAGTCCGGACAGTTTCCGCATACAAGGAAGATTCCACAAGACTTGGCGATCAAGACAAGGACTCCTCCACACCGGCGTATTCGGCTAGGACTCTTGTTATCCTAGGCCTCTGGTGCATTATATAAACCGAGGCCAGGCTAGTCGATAGATATACAACAATCATACCATAGGCTAGCTTCTAGGGTTTAGCCTCTCTGATCTCGTGGTAGATCTACTCTTGTACTACCCATATCATCAATATTAATCAAGCGGGAGTAGGGTTTTACCTCCATCGAGAGGGCCCGAACCTGGGTAAAAACATCGTGTCCCTTGTCTCCTGTTACCATCCACCTAGACGCACAGTTCGGGACCCCCTACCCTAGATCCGCCGGTTTTGACACCGACAGTGTTATTGGGGAGTCATCTGATAGTGATCTCCATCCTTGGAGGTTGGCGGAAGTACGACCATGTGAATGGCCGCACACCCCGTTCCTGGAGGAGGCTGGAATCCTTCAAAAGTATTCTGCCGAGCTAGGACTTGTTCCTCAGACCGATTTTTCAAATCAACCTGAGTCTCAGCAGCTACGGGGATCAGCGGTCTTATGTCATCCTTCATGTGCATCTCGGGTTTTAGACCGATACCCACCTTGAGGGCTACTGGCTATGTATCTCGGCAGAGAATAAATTGCACCAATCAAAAATATTGACAAAAATCGGCCCACATTCGGGGTGGTGCACCACCTCGGAAGCAGTCTGGCATAAAGCTCGGGCGCTAGTGGCTGGCTTCATAGAGGGCATTTTCGGCATTAAGCTCGGCTAAACTCCTTCAAACTTCTTTGAACCAAGGTGATTTACGACACCTCGGATACATAGTCCGGCGTTGGAGCTCGGATACAGTCCCGCATTGGAGCTCGGATATATAGTCCAGCTTTGGAGCTCGGATACGTTCCGGCGTTAGAGCTGGGAAGCGGTCCGGCGTTGGTGCTCGACTGCAAAAGATACCTCGAATGCAGTCCGGCGTTGGACCTCGAACGCAAGAGGACGCTCCCACCCGGGAGCAACTTCAAACCCGAGGTGTGGCATGAAAATAACAAGGCATTGATAAAGGCCGGAAACTTAAAGGGGCTCCTCGGATACCCGACGTGTAAACTCGTCGAATGCATTTCGGCGATCCTCAAGAACGAAGATGAGAAGATTTGTTGAACCAGTTTTCAAGACCGACGACCAAGATGAGAATAGTTCGAAGAATCGAGGAGCGCCCCTAACTTGAAGACCGGTTCAGGGGCTACTAATGGCGTCTGGACTAGGGGGTACTCACCACGTCGTCTCGATCAGTTGGATTGGGCCGAGGACCCCCATGGCCGTATACTCATGGGCCAGTCCGGACAGTTGCCGCATACAAGGAAGATTCCACAAGACTTGGCGATCAAGACAAGGACTCATCCCCATCGGCGTATTCGGCTAGGACTCTTGTTATCCTAGGCCTCTGGTGCATCATATAAACCGAGGCCAGGCTAGTCGATAGATATACAACAATCATACCATAGGCTAGCTTCTAGGGTTTAGCCTCTCTGATCTCGTGGTAGATCTACTCTTGTACTACCCATATCATCAATATTAATCAAGAAGGAGTAGGATTTTACCTCCATCGAGAGGGCCCGAACCTAGGTAAAAACATCGTGTCCCTTGTCTCCTGTTACCATCCGCCTAGACGCACAGTTCGGGACCCCCTAACCGAGATCCGCCGGTTTTGACACCGACATTGGTGCTTTCATTGAGAGTTCCTCTGTGTCGTCATCCTTAGGCCCGATGGCTCCTTCGATCATCAACAACGACGCGGTCCAGGGTGAGACTTTTCTCCCAGCACTATTCTTCATATTCGGCGGCTTTGCACTGCGGGCCAATTCACTTGGTCATCTGGAGCAGATCGAAAGCTACGCCCCTGGCCATCAGGTCAGATTTGGGAGTTTGAACATGTATCCGCCGTCACCGCCTCCTCGAGCGTCGGTTTGACGATTGCTTCGGTGGAATTGTGCGGAATTGAGTCTACAACAACCCTGGAAAATTTTGTTGAGTTCCAATGGAGGAATCTCTGGCAATCTCCGATATACCGGAGCCGCATTGAATCTGGACGAGAATCGGGACGAGTTTAGGGCGTGGTGTCCAGCTTATAGCTTGGACCTCCTATGGAAGATCCAACCATTGATCGACTGCGGAATCCCTATATCTACCACCCCTCAAAATTTCAGCTCGGTCTGACCGTCCAAACTCCGGGAACCTTCCAATTAGTGCATCACTTTTCGGATCTTTTTTCTGCGCGAAAACGAATCCGACCCGAGTTCGTCTTTTTTATGAACGGGATTTCGGACATCCTTTTTGAAGGAAGTTTTGTATGGGGTATTTTGTTTTGTTCTCGAACACATCCCACTAACTCTAAAATCCTTTGAACATGATCTTCAACATCATGCTGGTGTCAAACCATTCCGGCAATATTGCTCCAAGGCTGCCGACCTGCGCTAGACACGTCGTCGCTTTGTTGAGTCGAGCTCAGCTTCTTCGGATCATCATCTCGGCAAGCCGAATAAGAGTCTGGCATCGCGAAGGATAAATCATCACCAACATCGCCGCCCCACGGATCACACGGAGCGGGTATACCGGCATCGCCGCACGGTCGCTTCATCAACCCGGCATCGACCACGTCACGACCTGCATCGGTAGGGCCGCACTATTGCTTCTTCAAGCTGGTGTCCATCACGCCGACCTACTTCGACATCTCGGCTGGACCGGGGGCTCCGCCATCTCTTCATCAACCTGCTCCGGACACTTCAGCGTCACTAGCCGACCAGCTCCGTCATGTTAGCTGGACCGAGGGCTTTGCCTCGGCGAGCCAACCTTTGCCAGCTTTGCCATGCCGTCGTTTTATCGCCCATCAGGCAATGGGTGCACGGATCGAGTCCCAATTTTGGGAATCACCTTCCTTCGGATTGCGACAACAAATAAACCAGGTGCTATTAATCCCAGTATTTTTTGCTTGTTTGGGTTCATTTTTCCCAAGGAATTATTACTCTGGTTTGTCCATCATATGTACACAGGTCTATCAAATGGTGGCCGCATTAACGACAGTCGCATGGTGGTTCGGTCAGTTTCCGTACATAGTCCGTGACGCCGCATCCGAGCTTGGACCGACCTGTGAATTCGTGCTTTGCCACGCCTTTACCGCATCACGCCCACGCCTGCATCGACATTGACTTCGGCGCCAGGCCATATTTCTTTTATTACTCACTTTGCATAAATTATTTATTATGCAACAATTTTTTTAATTATCATTATTACTATTATCTCCGGTTTACACTATCTTTTGTGCATAGGAAAATGATCCGGGGACTTTGGTGTCACTCTGCTGGTCTGCATTGACCGTGCTATGTCACCACTTCGGCGTGTCGAGCTCTCTGCTCCGCCACCTTCGGACCGGCTTGGGGGATGGAACCTTGTCCCGTATCAAGCTCGGACCGCGTCATCAATACCGAACACATTAACCAGCTAAGTCGCTTTCATGCTCAAAGCTTTAATTTCTAACTTGTGTTCGGTTCGACCAAGCATTATACTTTTTTGGAAAAATGTTGCTTGTAAAAAAATTTCTTGTCCAAACTTTGTTTGTGACGCATAAATTCAAATACCCCGTTTACTTGGGGGCTCCCTTGCTGGAGCTTTTCCTCTTGCATATGATTATACTTATGCAACCCGTTCCTTGTTCGTGTATTATGCCACAATATGCACCATATTGACCTAAGTGACTTGCAAGCTGGGTTGCCTTGCTCTGTGTTTACCCCTCGTTCCCGATTGTTCGGCTAGGGAGTAAAGGGAGCACCTCTGCGATTGTCACGATCGGGTCACCCGAGCCGGACCTCGACCAGGTGAAGCCGAAAGCTAAGCGCTCTTCTTGTTTTCAATAATGGTCGGCACACAACGGAACTCATGAGTACAAAAAATCTATTGCACAAGTCTCATAATAACAATGAGCACCGAAGAAAGGTATCGGTGGGGGTACTATTTTCTTCGAAGATGCTTCTTACACTTCCTAGTAATATAGCATAAGTTCCCTGGCGCTTTATGCATTCTGACCTTATGGCCTGATTGCACAGTTATTTGAAACACCGTCGATATTCTCGACGGATGGAGTACATAACACTTTTCGGTCCTTGACCGAAGAGGGAGAAGCCGACGGTCGGTTAAGACGCGTTTAAAGTTCGGTTGAACATAGATATGATATAAGTACTTCGGTACATACAATCATTCTTTTACCCAAGTCACTTGGGAGCTCTTATGTTTATTTGAGCCGTTTTATAATAAGTGTTTTTCTTCTTAGTCGTTGCAAAGTTTTTATTATTATTTATCACTCCTTTTTTCGACACGAGTGTGCGGTCACTACCCGGGGAGCCTAATTTCTCTCTCAAAACCGCTAGAGTTTAGTTTTCTAAACTGGCCTAATGAGAAGTAATTCGCCTTCGGGATGGGAGACTGCCGTCAGAGGCTGACCCGCTTGAAGTCTTGAGATAGGATGTGTCATGTTAAAGCACCACGAAGCACTTTTTTCTAAAGTTCAATTTTGATTGGCACCAAACACTTGATCTTGTTGGACGTCATGTTTTTCTTGGCGTTTTTGGTTTTCCAAGCTTTTGGCACTTTTAAACTATTTGTGTGTTTTCAGCACAAGCCTCGCAGTGCAACGCCGGACACCTTTAGAGATTCGGCAAAAGCATTCTCGGATATTGCTATATATGCATCGGTTTCGAATTGTGTCTTTGGTCAATAGTTGGGTTGCCCGGCTCCTGCGCTTGCCTCCTACGTTCCGCTTTCTTCGGCTAGGTGTGCAAAGGGAGAACCACTGCGATTGTGCTTCCATTTCGCATGGTCAAGCACCTCGATGGAGAAAGCCGAAAACCGATCACAATAGGTGTAAACTGGTCACGATCCGATGACTATATTAAATGACGGGCCATTCATTAGCGAAGTGTTTCGGCTTGACCTCGATTGTCGCCGACCACTACCGGGGCTAATGGCGGCCTCCCAAACTAAATCCTCAATATTTTGCTCTTACATTAGAGCTGAGGTTTCATGATCACGCTTAGCATGACAACCCAAAGAAAGGAACCGATAGCGAGACTATTTTCTTTGGAAGACATTTCTTCTGTTAAACAGTAATATAACATGTCTCTCTGCGTACCTTTGTTTATAAAACCGAATGGCCAGATTACCTTGTTTGTTGTAAATCTTTGCCCTCATAAAGGCTTTATAAAGTAGGACAAACACTCCTCGACTCTTGGCCGAGGAGGTTGAAGCCGATGGTCGGTCAACAAAGTTTTGTACGATGCGGATCCGAGCATTAATGACATAAAGTACTTGGATACATTGAGTCATTACACATAATTTGTGATTTTACTATGGATATCGATCCTTAATTTGGCCACCCGTGCCCGCATTAAGGCTCGGGGCTCTTGGGCTTCGGGCTTATTATTTACAAATATTAAAGGGCACATCGATCCACTGTTACGGTGTTGCCACCCGACCCGGTGTCTCGGGGGCTCTTGCATTACTGTCCAATGCGTAAAATTTTAAGTGTAATACTGATGTCAGGAGATTTTGATCCTCGGGTTGGTCGGCCGCACCCAACTTTGAGTCTTGAGGATCGAGCACGCCCGCTTTTGTGTCCCAAAGTATTCTGCCGAGCTAGGACTTGTTCCTCAGACCGATTTTGCAAATCAACCTGAGTATCAGCAGCTACGGGGATCAGCGGTCTTATGTCATCCTTCATGTGCATCTCGAGTTTTAGACCGATACCCACCTTGAGGGCTACTGGCTATGTATCTCGGCAGAGAATAAATTGCACCAAACAAAAATATTGACAAAAATCGGCCCACATTCGGGGTGGTGCACCACCTCGGAAGCAGTCCGGCATAAAGCTCGGGCGCTAGTGGCTGGCTTCATAGAGGGCATTTTTGGCATTAAGCTCGGCTAAACTCCTTCAAACTTCTTTGAACCAAGGTGATTTACGACAACTCGGATACAGTCCGACGTTGGAGCTCGGATACATAGTCCGGCGTTGGAGCTCGGATACAGTCCGGCGTTGGAGCTCGGATATATAGTCCAGCGTTGGAGCTCGGATACGTTCCGGCGTTAGAGCTGGGAAGCGGTCCGGCGTTGGTGCTCGACTGTAAAAGATACCTCGAATGCAGTCCGGCGTTGGAGCTCGGACGCAAGAGGACGCTGCCGCCCGGGAACAACTTCAAACCCGAGGTGTGGCATAAAAATAACAAGGCATTGATAAAGGCCGGAAACTTAAAGGGGCTCCTCGGATACCCGGCGTGTAAACTCGTCGAATGCATTTCGGCGATCCTCAAGATCGAAGAAGAGAAGATTTGTTGAACCAGTTTTCAAGACCGACGAAAGAAGATGAAGAATAGTTCGGAAGAATCGAGGAGTGTCCCTAACGAAGACCGGTTGAGGGGGCTCTTGACGGCGTCTGGACTAGGGGTACTCACCACGCGTCGTCTCCCGATCGCTTGGATTGGGCGAGGACCCCATGGCCGTATACTCATGGGCCAGTCCGGACAGTTGCCGCATACAAGGAAGATTCCACAAGACTTGGCGATCAAGACAAGGACTCATCCCCACCGGCGTATTCGGCTAGGAATCCTTCAAGAGTTCACACAATATGCTGCTAATGCCAGCCTCACCAACTTCATCGCAGATGAGTGTGAACAACGTCAAATCCTCACAAACATCTTTGTTAAAAATTTTACTTTCCTGCCTAGGAATAATCCTCCTGAAGTGAGCTTCGATTTATATGTTGAAAACCATCATATACCACTTACTAAATTTTGTGACATATGCATGATCCCTTCTGATGGGAGCTTAGCCGAGCCTATGCCGGCTGGGTTTGAGGCCTTTTATTGCACTTTGACTGTGGGAGATGAGAGATGGGTGTCAGCTACCACTGCCGCTGGCTTGCATTTTCCTGTTGTTCATTACTTTGCACTTTTCATTACAAAATGCTTGCTTGCTAGAGAGAAGGTGGGTGCACTTAGTTCACCGGACCTTGCTGTTTTACGTCGTGCATTAGAGGGCGACAACACTTATAGCTTGGGAGCTATTGTGGCTCGTCGCCTCCATCTTAATAAATTCCAGGGTAAAATACATGGTAGGATTTACGCTACTCGTTTGGCGGCTCACTTTAATGTTGAGATACGCCCTCATGATTACCCTCTGATCAAGGTTTACCTAGCCGTGCAGCCATGGAACACCATTATTTTCTTGCACGAGATTATCCTAACATTCCTATTCCTTATAACCTGGCCTTTAGAGTTGAAACTCGTTATATTATTCCGTTGCCTGCTCCTGCTTTGTTTGATTCTGTTGCCAGGGGCGGATATAAGATCATACCTGCAGACATCATCGCCTACCGGAACGCTCAGGCTGCTGCAGAGGCAACACAGGAACCTCAGCATCCCTGCTATCCTCCAGGCTACTGATCGACTACCAAGATAGGCCAAAAGCCTAAGCTTGGGGGAGTATGTGTTCCTCACCGACTTTACATTCATGTCCACATATTCCATTAGTCGGTGTTCACACTTTTTCATTGTATCATCCATGTTTAGATTTATTTTTTCTTGCTTTCTTCTTGTGTGTTTGTTTTTTTAGAAAAACCAAAAAAAATTAGTTGTAGTAGTTTACTTTCTATGCATGCTTAGTTGTAATACTAAAAATAAAACCCAAAAAGATTTCCTTATTCTTCTTTTGCTTGTTGGGAGCTTTCCAGTGTAAATAGTTTTTCTCGTTTTTGCTTTTCCCTTTTATTTGCTTGTTCAAGAAAACCAAAAACTCCAAAAATATTTCAGTGTGTTTCTCTGAATTTCTTTTCTTTTTATTCGAGTCTTACCGAGGAGAAGACCACGATGAAAATGTTGAGTGGCTCTCATATGAATAATTGTTAAACTAATAAAGAGCACATTTTACCTTGTCTTCTCCTGTTGAATAAAATGTTGCAGATTCCAGCTTAGTCCACGACACTCTTGCACTATTATTACTTTCATATCGTTCGCTCGTGCAAGTGAAAGGCAATAATGATGACATTCGATGAACTGGCCGTGGCAGAGAGAAACTGGTATGAAATCGACTTGTTTTGTTTGTGTAAATATGTTTAACCTAGTATCCATGATTCAGGCCATTATGATTAAACATGTTTGCAATGACAATTAGAGATTATAGTTTCTCATGCCATGCATAAGTAGCTGGGAGTGGATAATGATTCATCTTGGATATCAACATTGCGCTAAAATGATTGTGATGTAGTATGATGATATGGTATCCTCCTCTGAATGTTCGAGTGGCTTGACTTGGCACATGTTCATGCATGTAGTTGAATCAAAACCAACATAGCCTCTATGATATTTATGTTCATGGTATTCATATCCTATTCATGCTAGTGTCCAATGTTACTTATGCATAATGCATGTTTATGACCGTTGTTGCTCTCTAGCTTGCCGCTTCTCAATATAATTTCTAGCCTTCGCCTGTACTAAGTGGGAATTCTGCTTGTACATCAAAAAACCTTGAACCCAAAAGTTATTCCAGATGAGTCCACCATACCTACCTATATGCGGTATTACCCTGACGTCCTAAGTAAATTTGCATGTGCCACCTCTAAAAACTTCTAAATAAATATCATTTTTGTGTGCCTGGATCGTTCATGGAACGATAGGAGGTGGTCGGTATCTTCCATGCTAAGCGGGTTATTATCAAGTCGAGTGTTTATTCACTCGCCATCGCATGAGAAAAGGGCGGTAATAGGGATTCCCAGTCCCGAACTAAAAAATACAAATAATTAAACAAAACTCCCCCGGGACTGTTGTTGGTTTGGACGACACTCGTTGTTTCAGACAAGCCGTGGAATGTGATTGTTGGTGGAGGGGGAATAAACCTTTACTTTTATCGCTTGGGAACCGCCACTAGCATGTGTAGCATGGAAGATATTGATAACTGATGGTCGTGAAGTAAATGAGAAGGGTCCATTCCTCAAAATATCATTTACCTATGTTTTAAAACTTGAGCTCTGGCACCTCTGCAAATCACTCCTTCCCTCTGCGAAGGGACTATCTATTTACTTTTATGTTGTGTCATCACCTTCTAAAACAAGCGCTAGAACCTGAGAGCACAGCTGTCATGACTTATCCATTGTGTGTAGCTAATGTTGGGTGCAACATGACTGGATCTTTTCTACCATGAATTACAATGTTTAGTCGCTGCTTGAACTTTGGAGGTGCTCTGCATTTATGTTTTGTGGTCTCAAAACAGGCTAGCGAGATACCACTATTGTCATATTATATCATGGTTGTTTTGACAACGTGTTGCCATTTGAGATATCTTATTATTGCTCGCTAGTTGTTTATGTCATTGATAGAGTCATTGTAATCCTTAAGAGTTATTGTCGGCATGGTTAGTTATAATGTTGGCTGAAAACCTGGGTGTTGTTTAAGCTTATTTATGTAAACAAGAGCAAAAGAGTTCGTAAAAGTTTTTCTTTTTCACTTTTAGTTTATCAACTGAATTGCTTGAGGACAAGCAAAGGTTTAAGCTTGGGGGGAGTTGATACGTCTCCAACGTATCTACTTTTCCTAACACTTTTCCTCTTGTTTTGGACTCTAATTTGCATGATTTGAATGAAACTAACCCCCGATTGATGCTGTTTTCAGCAGAACTACCATGGTGTTGTTTTTGTGCAGAAATAAAAGTTATTAGAATGGAACGGAACTTTGCGAGGAATTTTCATATAATATATAAGAATTTCTGGAGCCAAGACCTACCGGAGAGGGGCCCCTAGGTGGGCACAACACACCAGGGCGCGCCTCCTCCCTGGCGCGCCCAGGGAGAAAGAATTATCGTGATCCATGAGACGGAGCCGCCGTCACCTCCTATTCTTCATCGGGAGGCCAGATCTGGAGTCTGTTTGGGGCTCTGGAGAGGGGGATCTTCATTCTTCGTCATCACCAACCCTTCTCCATCGCCAATTCCATGATGCTCCCCACTGAGAGTGAGTAATTCCTTTGTAGGCTCACTAGTCGGTGAGGAGTTGGATGAGATTCATCATGTAATCAAGTTAGTTTTGTTAGGGCTTGATCCCTAGTATCCACTATGTTCTTAGATTGATGTGCTATGACTTTGCCATGCTTAATGCTTGTCACTTTGGGCCCGGTTGCCATGATTTTAGATCTGAACCGTTTATGTTATCATCATTATATCTATGTTCTAGATCCGATCTTGCAAGTTATAGCCACCTACTACGTGTTATGATCCGGTAACCCCGGAGTGACAATAACCGGGACTTCTTCCGGTGATTACCGTAGTTTGAGGAGTTCATGTATTCACTATGTGTTAATGCTTTGTTCCGGTTCTCTATTAAAAGGAGGCCTTAATATCCCTTAGTTTCCAATATGGACCCTGCTACCATGGTAGGGTAGGACAAAAGATGGCATGCAAGTTCTTTCATAAGCACGTATGACTATATACGGAATGCATGCCTACATTATATCAATGAATTGGAGCTAGTGTCGTATCGCCCTAGGTTATAACTGTCTCATGATGAATATCATCCAACAAGTCGTTGATCCAATGCCTACAAATTTATCTTATATTGTTTTTGCTAAGTTACTACTGCTATCATCACTGTTACACTTGTTACAAAACTACTGATGTCACTATTGCCATTACTATTGCTACTGTCACTACTATCAAAACTATCATATTACTTTGGTACTGATTACTTGTTGCAGATAATTAATCTCTAGGTGTGGTTGAATTGACAACTCGGCTGCCAATACCTTCAAATATTCTCTGGCTCCCCTTGTGTCAAATCTATAAATTTGGGTTGAATACTCTACCCTCAAAAACTGTTGTGATCCCCTATACTTGTGGGTTATCATGGAGACTTAGAATTGTGCGACGCGCCAAGCCACACTTGACTTGCTAACCCCGCGAGGGGCCGCAGGAAGCGGCCTCAGGAGATCGCCCAGTGAGGGGGCCTCATGAGGCTGTTGATGACGCCTGCTGATGTGTGCCTCATAGGGGCCTTGCGAGGGTCATGCTTGTGAAGTCTAGTGATGGGTCAGCCGCTGGGCCATGGGCATGCACCGCGTCTTGGGCCGCAGGTAGACGGGTCGGGGTACCCCCAGTCCTACGGGCCAGATAGTAGCCCCCGGGCCGGCGGTGAGCATGATTCCACCTGCAAAGAGGGCGAAGCAGCACGGGCCCCATCCGACTGCGGGCTAGGCTCGACGCGTGGCACGTGATGGGATGTGGGAGGCCCCACTTCCCCCACGACGCCTCGGCAACTGCCCGGGCTGACATAAAGCCTGCCAAGCGCGGCGCAGGGCCATCATTGCTCTTCCTCTGTCTTGAAACCGCCTCCAGAAGGCGAGGGGGCATGGACCGGCCCCCCATTGAATGCTATATAAGGGCAAGGGGAAGGACCCCTCGGCTCATCTTCCCCCTTATCGCTTCTCCATTTCCAGCCGCTGTTGCCACATGCATGGCGCCCATGAGGAGGTTCTCCGCCGCCAATAAGGGGAAGGCGGCGCTGGAGGAAGTGGAGATGTCGAAGCTCGAGAGAGGGTGGGGCCACCCTCGCACATCCGCAGCCACGCTCGGAGCGCCTCCTTGTGGACATGGGCACCCCCCCCCCCCCCGCTGGCAGCCTACGCCGGCTCAAGCAACCGCGGAAGAAGCTCCTCCTGCGGGCGTGTACGCTGGGGGCAAGGCGGCCGTGGCTGGCGTGGGTGGAATGGAGCAGCCGCCCTACTGCTCCAGTCATGGAGCCACTCCGCCGACGCGGCCCGCGAGTTCATCATGGAGATGCACCACCAGCACTGCACCTGGCTCTAGCTCCCAGATTCTTTTGTAGAGGAGATGGCAGACCGCGCACCTCTGGGCTTGTGGCCGCAGCCGGACGGCTGCTGCAATGGCCCCTCCTGGGTGGTGACAGAATTCACTCCCACCGGCTTCATGTTCTTGAAGCGGGGGTGGAAGTTGTTCGCCCTCGCTCGCAGCTTGAAGAAGGGGCATGTCCTCCACTTTAAGACAGGGCCACCACACTCTTCATGAATATCTTCGGGGTCATCGGCTCCACCTAAAGTGCTGCATGGAGAGCGACGACAGCGTCCCCCTCCGACGAAGGTGGAAGCAGCGGCGGCTCCCCCAGCATCAAGAGCGAGGACGAGGACTCCGACTAGGGCGTGGTTGACGCTCGAGCCGGCGCCCTGGGGGTGGCAACCTCCGTCCATATCTTTTCTTTTATTTTCTTCTTTTTCCTGGATCAGAACGATATGGGCGCCGTGGGGGCGTGTAAAGAACTGCGGCGCTCGTGCTTTAATTTTAAAGTTGTTATGGTTCGAAATCAAGTTCATTCTTAGTGCTCCTCATTAGGCTTGCCCCCTTCTTCATGATCACCCTAACGCTCTGCATTGCTAGGACCCGTCCCCGAGCGGGCCTCACTCGTCGGTTGTATGTCAGGTCCTGATGCCCGGGACAAGGCCAGGAGGTGAGGGGCCCGAGGTCCAGTAAGAACTCCTAAGGCACGATGCTCAAGAGGTCCCCCTTGACGCGCAAGCGGCTCATGCGAGAGAAGAGGCTTCCGACATGGACGAGGTCGCGAAAAGAAAGAACGCTATCAAAGACCACCAAGCCGCGTGGGGCAGTGATGCGGCTTGAAATACGTCGATATTTCCCCAAAGAGGAAGGGATGATGTAGCGCAGCTACGGTAGGTACTTCCCTCGATGATGAGACCAAGGTTATCGAACCAGTAGGAGAAGCACGCAACACTACGTAAATGGTACCTTCACACAAAGAACAAATATTTGCAACCCGGTGTAAAAGAGGGGTTGCCAATCCCTCCCAGATAAAAGGATAGATAAAATTGTAGTAGATTGGATAAATAGATCTCGCGGGAACGCGAGATAAAATAAATAAAGAAAAAATGCAGCAAGGTATTTTTGTATTTTTGGATTAATAGATCTGAAAATAAAAGCAAATAAATATAGGTCTCAAAGGCAAGTATGATAAAGAAGAGACTCGGGGGTCGTAGATTTCACTAGTGGCTTCTCTCGAGAAAAATAGCATACGGCAGGTAAACAAATTACTGTTGTGCAATTGATAAAACTTCAAATAATTATCCAGGCAATGTTCATTACATAGGAATCACGTCCAAGATTAGTAGACCGACTCTTGCCTGCATCTACTACTATTACTCCACACCTCGATCGCTATCCAGCATGCATCTAGTGTATTAAGTTCATGGAGAAACAGAGTAATGCAGTAAGAACGATGACATGATGTAGACAAGATCTATTCATGTAGGAATAGACCCCATCTTGTTATCCTTCATAACAACGATACATATGTGTCATTTCCCATTCTGTCACTGGGATTGAGCACCATAAGATCGAACCCATCACAAAGCACCTCTTCCCATGGCAAGAAAAATCGATCTAGTCGGCCTAACTAAACCAAAGATTCTAAGAAGAAATACAAGGCTATAAGCAATCATGCATATAAGAGATCGAAACTCAAATAACTTTCATGGATAAAATAGATCCGATCATAAACTCAAAGTTCATGGGATCCCAACAAACACACCACAAAAAGAGTTACATCAAATAGATCTACAAGAGAAAATTGTATTGAGAATAAAAAGAGAGAGAGGAAGCCATCTAGCTACTAACTACGGACCCGTAGGTCTACAATGAACTACTCACGCATCATCGGAGAGGCACCAATGAGGATGATGAACCCCTCTGTGATGGTGTCTAGATTGGATCTATGGTTTCTAGAACTTGTGGCGGCTGGAATTGTGTTTCATCGACTCCCCTAGGTTTTTTCAAATATTGGGGTAATTATAGAGCAAAGAGGCGGTGCGGGAGGCGGCCAAGGTGGGCACAACCCACCAGGGCGCGCCTAGGCCCCCAGGCGCGCCCAGGTGGGTTGTGCTCCCCTCGGAGCCCCCCTCTAGTACTTCCTTGGCCCAACGTGTGTCTTTTGGTCCAGAAAAATTCACCAAAAAGTTTCGCTGCGTTTGGACTCCGTTTGGTATTGATTTTCTATGAAGTAAAAAACAAGCAATAAACAACAACTGGCAATGGGCACTATGTCAATAGGTTAGTCCCAAAAATGATATAAAGTTGCTATAAAATGATTGTAAAACACCCAAGAATGATAATATAACAGCATGGAACAATCAAAAATTATAGATAAGTTGGAGACGTATCAGCATCCCCAAGCTTAATTCATGCTCGTCCTCGAGTAGGTAAATGATAAAAACAGAATTTTTTGATGTGGAATGCTGCCTATCATGTTCATCACATATTCTTTTGTTTTGTAGCATGGCCATTTGGAATTTTATATGATTCAAAGCAATAGTCTAGTTTTGACATGAAGATTTCAATACTCAAGCATATCAACAAGCAACCATGTCTTTCAAAATATCAACACTAAAGCAAGTTATCCCTAGCCCATTATGCTCAATCATTCATCCATTCATGAAACACACTCACATATTAGCTACACCCAGTACTCAAGTATGATCATAGTTCCCCTTAGTTGGTGCTTTATAAGAGAAGATGAAGACTCAAGTAAAAATAAAAATGCATAAAGTAAATAGAAAGGCCCTTCGCAGTGGGAAGTAGGGATTTGTAGAGGTGCCAGAGATCAAAGCAAAAAAGATAAAGATAAAACATTTTGGGTGGCATGCCTTTCCTGTCAACGAAAACGATCGAGTAATTCCCAATACTTTCCATGCTAGATATATCATAGATGGTTCCCAAACAGAAAATAAAGTGTATTCCTTTTTCCACCATATTTTCACATTCCACGGCTAACTGAATCCACGGGTGATGTCCATACCAACACTTTCCAAGCAATTTATTATTCGACAAGATAAAGTAAATTCATTTTTCATTTCGGGACTGAGCATCCCTAATACCTTTGCTGTACTCTCGTGCAATGAAAAGTGAATAAACACTCATCTTGAGAATAACACATATAGCATGGAAAAATATCGGCCACCCCCTACCGTTTCATGAGTGGTAAGAGCACACAGAAGAGAAATTTATTTTAAAGATTAGAGGTGGCACATACAAATTTGCTTAGAACGGTAAAAGAATACCGCATATAGGTAGATATAGTAGACTCATATGGCAAAACTGGTTTAAGGATTTTGGATGCACAAGTAGTAATCATACTTAGTACAGGTGAAGGCTAGCAAAAGATTGAGAAGCATCCAACCAAGAAACAAAAAATCTCATAAGCGAGCATTAAGCATAACTAACACCGAATAATGCACCATAAGTAGGATGTAATTTCATTGCATAACTATTGACTTTCATGTTTGCATAGAGAATCACAAACCTTAACACCAATATTCTTACTAAAGCATAATTACTCATCAACATGACTCACATATTATATCATCATACCGCAAAACTATTACAAAGAGCCAAGTTTATTTTGTCCGGTGATCTTCATGATAGTTTTTATTATATCCCTCTTGAATATCTATCACTTGGGACTAATTTTATATGTTTATTTTGATAGCTCAAACAAATCTAAGTGAAGAACATGAGCATAAAAAATTTCTTCTCTTAAAATAATATAAGTGAAGCAAGAGAGAATTTCTTAAAAAAATTTACTGACTCTCAAATAAATCTAAGTGAAGCATGAGAGAATCTATTTATATATAAAAGGTAATATACGGGCTAACCAAAAAATAGACAAATAGATAGAAATTACCACAAAAATTAGAAAGATCTAGCTGTTGAATCTAATATATCATCAACATTAATTAAATCGCAGCCAATAAATTTCATTAATGCTCTCCGCGCCTCCTCCCGTCATGCACGACGTGTACTTCATAGCATAACGAGAGACTATATGTGCATGCTTCGGGAATCACAAACTTTAACACCAATATTCTTACTAACCACAACCATTTGTTAGTACCTCCCACGTATTCCATCTCTATATCACAAAACTATTGCAAGGAATCAAACATATCATATTCAGTGATCCACAAGTTTTATGTAGGATTTTATGACTAACCATGCAATTGACCAATTCATGTTGACTCCTTAAATAGGTATAAGTGAAGCATGAGAGTTTTAATTCTTTCTACAAAAGACCATGCTCTAATAAATATAGGTGAAGCAAAATAGTAGTCTACAAATAATGGTTTTCTAAGTGAAGAGAAACAAGCAATCCGAACTTCAAATGATATAAGTGAAGCACATGAAGCATTCTATAAAGCCATACTCAAAAGATATAAGTGAAGTGCAATGAGCATTCTATAAATCAACCATGGAATATCTCATACCATCATGGTGCATAAAATAAAAATTAAAACTAAACGCAAAATACGCTCCAAGATTTACACATATCACATGAACGAAACAAAGACGAAAACATACTGATACTTGTTGAAGAAAGATGGGATGCCTTCTGGGGCATCCCCAAGCTTAGACGCTTGAGTATCCTTGGATATTTACTTGGGGTGCCTTGGGCATCCTCAAGCTTGAGCTCTTGCCTCTCCTACTTATCCTCATATCGAGACCTCCTCGATCTTTGATCACTTCATCCACACAAAAATTAACCAAACTTTTAGTGGCAGGGTTAGTTAATATGGCAGTCAAATCCCATAATGTACTGCTATAACATTATTGTATAATTATAATCAAACATTACCCACTGTATGCTATCACAATTCTATGGCCCCAAGTCAAAGGAGGCTCAACAAGATTTCAAACATACGCAAATAATGAAGCTACAACAACAATCTGTGAAAACAAGACAGTCTGTAAAGATCTAAACATTCACCAAACTTCTATCACTATAAAAATTATGAAAAATTAGGACGAAATAAACAATTTGTATAGCAATATTGTGCAAAAAGTTTCAGAAGATTTTGACCTTCCAGTAAAAACTAAAATTCATGCGCTACCGCCAAAGTTTCTGTTTTTACACCGCACATACCAACAAGCAATCTAATCATCCTAAAGGAAAATCTTGGCACATTATTTTTATAATAAAATGGATTTGTACAAGGGGGTAATTATTTTTGTGAGAATCTTCATGAAAAAAATTACATTGTTTCCATGAGCATGAACACAAGTGTTCAAGGTCGACCCTCACTTCTCCAATGCATCACCTTTCAATCGCTTCTCTTTTTGAAAAAAGTATTTAGGTTCCCCTCTATATTTTTTTGTTTTAAAATTTTATAAAAGCACTCAACAGAAATAAATGGCTCTCTAAAACTTTCGGTTGTCTCCCTGGCAGCGCTTTCTTTAAAGCCATTAAGCTAGGCATAAAGTGCTCAAGTGATGGATCCACCCGGATCCCAAGGTATATCAAAGCCAATTTTAATTAGCAATGATTTGGCATTTAGTAGTGAGCACAAAGCAACACATATCATGCAAATAACGAAGTCTAACTCTCTTCCTATGCATTGGCATGTCATACAACAACAATTCATGCACATCAAGTAAAGGCCAATGCATAGTATAAGCAATTTCCTGCAATTCTATCGTGTTGGAAACTTAGAGAGGCGAAGATGTAGTTCCTCTCTCATAATAATTGCAAGTAGGAGAAGCAAGCACATGCATATTATATTCATCAAAATCATCATGTGTAATGGTAGAATGCAACCCATCAATATAATCCTTAATAAGTGCAAACTTATCCAATATAGTGTAGTTTGAAGAATTCAAAAAGATAATAGGACTATCATGTGTGGGTGCAATAGCAACAATTTCATGTTTAACATAAGGAACAATATCAAGTTCATCTCCATAAGCATAATTCATATTGGCATCATGGCCACAAGCATAGCAGGCATCAAGTTCATCAAAAAGGGATATTTCAAATGAATCAACGGGATCATAGCAATTATCATAGCATTCATCCTTCGGTAAGAACGAAGGGAAATTAAACAATGTATGAGTTGAAGAGTTACTCTCATTAGAAGGTGGGAACGGGTGATCAATCCGCTCTTCCTCTGCTTGTTCTTCGCTCTCCTCATCATCTTTTTCATCCAATGAGCTCATAGTTTCATCAATTTCTTCTTCCATATACTCCTGCAAAATATTAGTCTCTTCTTGGACAGTGGATACTTTCTCAATAAATTATATCAATATCAGAATTGTATTTGTAATTATCATAGCAATATTTAAGGATAACAAAATTTTCAGGTCTACAAACTGAATCATAAAAATTTTCAAACTTTTCAAACAAAGATTCAATTTCCTAAGCACCCTTAAAAGCAACAATTTCTTCTATTCATTCAACATCATAATAATCATATCTACCATTAGCATAAGAAGCGAAGGTTTAATAGTCACTAAATTTGCAAGGAAAGGGAAGGTGCGGAGACTTCATCCTAGAGCAACAAGTATAGTCATATCTCAAGCATAGATCCCGAGCATACAAATGCAACATATTAATTTGATCCCACAATAATTTCCCTTTTTGTGTCAACCGATAATCCATAAAGTATTCACGTTGATCCAGCGTATCTCCCATTATCAAGTTGAATGGGGTTTTCTCGGGATTATCAAATTAGCGATTAATATTTTTCACATAACGAACATCGAGGGTTTTAGGAGGTTCCCATCTCCATGAGTAGCAAGTACAACTAATTTTTTTGGTATTTCGTGTTCCATATCCATAATTAAAGATAGAGAACAACTTAGAACAAGAAATAAAATATACTTAGTGATAAAGCAAACAGGCACACACGAGAATATTTACCCCCACGCTATTGCTCGCCGGCAACGGCGCCAGAAAAAGGTCTTGATAACCTACAAGTGTAGGAGATCGTTTGTAGCCTTCTTCGATAAATAAGAGTGTCGAACCCAACGAGGAGCTAAAGGTAGAACAAATATTCCCTCAAGTTCTATCAACCACCGATACAACTATACACACACTTGACGTTTGCTTTACCTAGAACAAGTATGAAACTATTTTGCAAGAATAAAAACTACGAGTACTTTGTGAGAATAAAACTACGAATAAATTGCAAGGAAATAAAAGTGGATAGCTTTTGTCAACAAGAAAGTTATTTGTCCCTAGGCAATCGATAACTAGACCGATAATCATTCATGCAATTTTATATGAGGGAGGCCTGAGCTAACATACTTTCTCTACTTGGATCATATGCACTTATGATTGGAACTCTAGCAAGCATCCACAACTACTAAAGATCATTAAGGTCGTGAAACCCAATCATAGCATTAAGTATCAAATCCTCCTTACTCACATATGCAACAACCCACTTATCCGTGTTTAGGCTGTTGTCACCCCCGCAACCGACAATAAGCGAATCATGAACATATTGCAACACCCTATAGTGAGGACCCTAAGGTTTGCGCGAGACGGATGGCACCGTAGGGCAACACCATAAATAAAATATACACTCATACCAACCAAGATCACGATTAGCTCACGAGACAAAAAGAATATACGCAAACATCATAGGATAACCACATATCATTGGGAAATAGTATATGGAGTTGAGCACCATGTTTAAGTAGAGATTACAGCATGGAGAAGGGTTGTTACACCGCTGCATAGAGGGGGAGAGAGTTCGTGTTGACGGTAGCAAGATTGTTGATGTAGCTCGTCGTCATGATCCTTGCCCCAGCGGCGCTCCGGCGCCACCGGGAGAGGGGGGAGAGGCCCCTCCTTCTTCTTCTTCTTCTTCCTTGCCCCCTGAGGGAGTCCTGGATTAAGGGGTCCTCGGGCGTCCGGGCTGTGTGACATGGGCCGGACTAGTGGGTCATGAAGATACAAGACAGAAGACTTCTTCCCGTGTCCGGATGGGACTCTCCTTTGCGTGGAAGGCAAGCTTGGTGTTCGGATATGAAGATTCCTTTCTCTGTAAACCAACTCTGTGTAACCCTAGGTCCCTCTGATATCTATATAAACCAGAGGGTTAGGCCGTAGGGGCAATCATAATCACACTGGCTAGACATCTAGGGTTTAGCCATTACGATCTCGAGGTAGATCGACTCTTGTAACCCCATATTCATCCAAGATAATCAAGCAGGAAGTAGGGTATTACCTCCATCAAGAGGGCCTGAATGGGTAAACATCGTGTCCCTGTCTCTTGTTACATTCTATCCTCAGACGCACAGTTCGGGACCCCCTACCCGAGATCCGCCAGTTTTGGCACCGACATTGGTGCTTTCATTGAGAGTCCCGCTGTGTCGTCGCCAGAAGGTTTGATGGCTCCGTCTGTCATCTACAACAATGCTGCCCTGAGGGAGATCTTTCTCCCCGACCAGATCTTTGTGTTCGGCGTCTTCGCACTGCGGGCCAACTCGCTTGGCCATCTAGAGCAGATCGACAGCTATGCCCCAGGTCACCAGATTAGTTTTCGAAATCTGGATTATGTTGCCGATATCCGAGGAGACTTGATCTTCCAAGGGTCCGCGACCCCAACCTCCGCTCTGGCCTTAGAGCCGGAGCGCATCACCGGGTCCGAAGACGGGATTTTTAGGGCCGCCGGACTCTCTGTGGCTATTGAGCCTAGTACGGGAGAGCCAGAGGAAGCAGCGCCACCGGCAATCATCATGAAACCGGACTCTTCTCCAAACACTGGCTCTAAACCCTTGGAGTCAGCATCGTGTGAGCTCAGCCGAGGAGTTTTCTTCCCGCCATACTTCACGGACTCTTTTCTCCCTGGCCAAACCTCGCCTTTAAGCGAGGCTCCGGACTTAATGCGTTCCCTCGTTATTACAGAGGGGCAACATCCGAACTACACCCGACCCATACTAGGGGCTGAGAGCGGGGAATTTTACGTCCCACCCACCACCCACTTCATAGCCAATGTCGAAGACTTAACCGACATGCTCGATTACGGCTCCGAAGACATCGACGGTATGGACGACGATGCCGGAGAAGAGCAGGCCGAAGACCCGCCGTTTACCGGATGATGGACGGCTACCTCTTCATATGACGTGTACATGGTGGATACACTCAAAGAGGGTAACGACGATAGCAAGAAAGATCCAGTTGAGGATAAACCTCCTGAGATACAACCAAAGTGCCGAAGTCAGCGGTGCCGCTCTAAATCATGCCGTGGAACAGACAGCAATACCGGCACCAGAGATAACAATACTCCGGATGATGCCGAAGACCAAGAAGACCCCATCGAGCCAACCTCCGAACAGGACAATCGGGAAGATGGGCAAATTGGCCCTGATGAACAGGATGCAAACAAAGACTCGGAGGATAGTAACTATCTTCCACTCTCCGAGGATGAGGTGAGCCTAGGCGATGAAGACTTTATCGTGCCTGAGGAACCCCTTGAGCAGGAGCGCTTTAAGCACGGGCTAATAGCCACTGCAAGGAGCCTGAAAAAGAAACAGCAGCAGCTTCAAGCTAACCAAGATTTACTCAAGGACAGGTGGACTAATGTCCTGGCAGCCGAGGAATACGGCCTCAGGCGCCCAACCAAGAGTTACCCGAAGAATAAGCTGCTACCTCAATTTGACGACGAGGCGCTGGAGCCCATACCATCAGCACATAACGCGGCCAACCGGCCACCACGTGGCCGTGACAAAACGGCAAACCAAGCCGAACACCAGCCCATACTACCTTGCCGTAAAAGCAGAGACACAATAGCTCGGGGATATACATACGACCTACAACATGACTTGGAGAATCGAGCAGGTCAGACCAGATCGATCTACGAATCACGGGGGTGTGCCTCGACGCGCGAGGATGGCTATCTAGCCGGGCGCGACAAGCATCACCACGTCTGGGCCGAAAACCGCAGACGGACTCCATCCGAACTGCGTCGTGACTTGGCCCGATATAGAGGCGACGCACACCCCCTCTGCTTCACTGACGAAGTAATGAAACATGAGTTCCCAAAAGGGTTTAAACCCGTGAATATAGAATCATATGATGGAACAACAGATCCCGCAGTATGGATTGAGGACTTCCTCGTCCATATTCATATGGCCCGCGGTGATGATCTTCATGCCATCAAATGCCTCCCGCTAAAGCTCAAGGGACCAACTCGGCATTGGTTAAACAGCCTTCTAGAAAACTCCATTGGCATCTGGGAGGACTTGGAAGACACCTTCCGCGACAACTTCTAGGGTACATACGTCTGACCTCCGGATGCCGACAACTTGAGTCACATTGTTCAACAGCCCGGCGAGTCGGCTAGGAAATTCTGGACTAGGTTCCTAACTAAAAAGAACCAGATCGTCAACTGCCCGGATGCCGAAGCCCTAGCGGACTTTAAGCATAGCATCCGCGACGAATGGCTCGCCCATCACCTTGGCCAGGAAAAGCCGAAATCCATGGCAGCCCTCACGACACCTATGACCCGCTTTTGCGTGGGTGAAGATAGTTGGCTAGCTCGTAGCAACAACAATGCAAGCGAACATGGCACTTCTGAAGCCAGAAATAGCAACGGCAAGCCCCGACACAATAGGCACAAGCGTCGAAACAACGGCGACAATACCGATGACACGGCGGTCAACGCCGGATTCAATGGCTCCAAGTCCGGTCAGCGGAAGAAGCCATTTAAAAGAAGTAATCCGGGCTCATCCAGCTTGGACCGAATCCTCGATCGACCATGTCAGATCCACGGCACCCCTGATAAACCCGCCAATCATACCAGCAGAAGCTGTTGGGTCTTTAAACAAGCCGGTAAGTTAAACACCGAGAATAAGGAGAAGGGGTCACCAAGTGAGGACGACGATGAGGAGCCCCGTCCACCGAACACAGGGGGACAGAAGAAATTTCCTTCCCAAGTCAAAACGGTGAACATGATATACATTACTCATATCCCCAAGAGGGAGCGCAAACGCGCGCTCGGGGACGTCTAAGCGATCGAGCCAGTCACCCCAAAATTCAATCCATGGTCATCCTGCCCGATCACTTTCGATCGCAGGGACCATCTGACTAATATATGTCATGGCGGCTCAGCCGCACTAGTCCTCGACCCAATCATCGATGGATTCCGCCTCACGCGAGTCCTCATGGACGGTGGCAGCAGCCTTAACCTGCTCTATCAGGACACAGTCTGCAAGATGGGCATCGATCCGTCAAGGATCGAGCCCACAAGAACTACCTTTAAAGGAGTAATACCAGGTGTAGAGGCCCGTTGCACGGGTTCAATCACATTGGAAGTCGTCTTTCGATAACCTGAACACTTCCGCAGCGAAGACTTGATCTTCGATATCGTCCCCTTCCGCAGTGGCTATCACGCACTGCTTGGACGAACCGCATTCGCTCGCTCAATGCAGTGCCACACTATGCCTATCTCAAACTTAAGATGCCCGGACCACGCGGTGTCATAACAGTCAACGGAAACATGGAACGCTCCCTTCGTACCGAGGAGCACACCGCGGCCCTGGCAGCGGAAGTATAGGGCGGCCTTATCAAGCAGAACATCAATTCGGCGACCAAGCCCCCGGACACTATTAAACGAGTCTGGACTACTCCGCAGCATGACAGTCTAGCTCGTCAGGAATTCGACTAGCAATTCGGCCTCCGTCTCAGTCCCGACCAAATTGCGGCGTACGTCCCGCGCGTACATAACTATGCATTAAAAATACCATGGGCAAAGACGGAGGCATAACTCGATCACAATCCACAATACGGCTCGACCTTATCTGGGCACTCATACTTTCCCTTTTCTTTCTATCCTTTTCAGGTTTCTTTTTCACAGGTCCCTCATGACGGCCTGATCGTCGATCCTTTCGAAGGATAAACGCTCCAAGGAGGCAAGCAACATAGACGTGTGGCGGAATACCTAGATGATCTTTTTGACGATCACTTTACCTGTTTTCAGGACCCACGCGCAGCTTCCCCTTGGCCTCGGCATGTTAAATAGCCCTGTTGCTTATCGCATCATTTGTACAAATACACTTTGACGTATCAATCAGACTATAATGGAAATAGTCTTCGGCCCAACATACGTGGCACTGGCTTACTCCTTCATTATATTTCACTAGTTTTTTTTCGATTGCACTCGTACACCTTGGTTCGACTTAAATCGCCAGGGGCTCCATTACGCTCCATATGTTTGCAACAAGTCCGAACACTTTTTACAGTATAATTCGGCACCCCGAATATAGAATTATATGCATCGGCTCCGAATCATGTCTTTGGTCAATAGTTGGGTTGCCCGGCTCCTGTGCTTGCTACCTTACGTTATGTCTTATCGGCTAGGGTAGTAAAGGGAGAACTACTGCGATTTTGTTTCTAGTTCATCCGGATAAACACCTCAGTAGAGAAAGCCGAAAACTGAATGTCATGATGCGGCGAGAGATAGTCAGCTATTCGGTGGCTAAACATAAATCTCTTGTGATTTTTTCCGCATTATGCGACGGATCGGTCTTCGCCTGATCAGGTGTCTACAACACCCTAGTCCGAATACACAAATACTAACTACGGGCTGCGCCTACACTCCTATTGTCAAACTCCTATGGCTAAGTGAGGGTGATAAAGCCACATAGTCTGATTGCCTGGTTCGATGCACTAAACACCTCCTTCAAGGACCAAACTCTTGGGTCAAGTGTGTTTAGGTTCCAACCCGAATACCCCTGTACTACCTACATGGCGGCTGAAGCCGACGACTGGCCAACTCTCAGATTTAATAAACGGCCGCACGGGAGGAAATATTAAAAAAACAAGCAAGATATTACATATAGGCTTTGTTCCATAATACAGGACCAGATACATTCATTCAAAGATAATGTCCTTCGCATACTAGCCTGCTATAATGCGGGATCCTTCCAGGACATCATCAAAATATAACTCAGGCTTGCGGTGCTCTTTGCCCACAAGCGGTCCCTCGGTCGCAAGCTTGACGGTGTTCATCTTCGCCCACTGTACCTTGACACGGGCGAAGGCCATCCGCGCACCTTCGATGCAGACCGACCGCTTTATGGCATCAAGCCGAGGGCAGGCATCGACCAGCCGCTTCACGAGCCCGAAGTGGCTGCTGGGCATGGCTTCGGCAGGCCATAGGCGGATTATCAAATCCCTCATGGCTAATTCGGCCATCCTATGCAGCTTGGTCAGCTATTTCAGCTGATCGCTAAGGGGCACCGAATGCTCTAGCGCAAGGTATTGCGACCAAAACAGCTTCTCTGTTGAGATCCCCTCTTTGGCTCGGAAGAACTCCGCAGCATCAGCAACACTATGAGGCAAATCCGCAAACGGTCCTGGAGAACTCCAAATCCGGGTCAGTAAGAGGTACCTTTTCTTAACAAATTTGCTCTGCATAATAAAGGCCTTACCCGCCATAATCTACTTGGCCTCCTAGATTTCCCGGAGGGCGCCCTGGGCTTCAACCCGGGCATCTTGTGCACTTTGGCGGGCCTTAGCAAGTTCAGACTCTTGGTCTGCAATCTTGTGCTCCAAGGACTCACATTTCTTTATGGCGTCCTTGAGCTCCTGCTGAACCTCCCCGACCCTTGACTCGTGTTTTTTGCGGGCGGCTTGTTCCTTCTCCGCTTTCTTCTGGGCCTCGGCCAGAGCGTTCTTGAGGGACTCCACCTCGACCGCAGCTCCTATGAAATATCATAATGACAGGATCAACACAAACAATTCATATCATTTTAGACCTGAACAAGCCATTGCATACCTTGCTTGTCCTCTAGTTGTTTCTTGACGTGGCTGAGCTCTTCGCCGGCCTGCTCCAGACTCTACTTCAGTTTGGAGACTTCGGCAGAATGGGAGGTCGCAGCCAGCATCGACGCCTGCTTATTCATATAGACATATATGATTAGTCTCCTACGAAATTTATTTAATCCTCTGTCCGGCCTTTCTTTTCGAACACCAGACAGAGTCTCAGGGGCTACTGTTTGTACTACGACATTCTTCTTGCATAATTATGTCACATACCTCAAAGCCTGTTAGAAGGCTGGTGCATGCTTCGGTCAGCCCGCTCTTAGCAGACTGAACCCTCCCAACCACTGTACCCATAAGGATACAGTGTTCTTCTACAATGGAAGCACCTTGAAGCGCTTCTAGTAGAGTATCCGGTGCCTCTAGATGGACAGAGGTCACCGGCGGAATAGGTGCAGCTCCTTCTTTCGAAGGAGGCTGCTCACCTGATTCTAGAGCCGTATGGGCTTCCGGAATAGTGTTCGGCTGGAGTCCGAATTGGGTATGGCCCCCATCGCTAGTTTCCATGGGGATCTGCTCCCCCGTGTGTCCGGCGGTTGAGGCATCACCCTCTGGCGCCACCTGGACGACCTCCTGTACCTCTCCCTGGTCTGGGAGGGTCCTTCAGGACAACACCTCGGCGTCGTACATAGCCTTGGGGGAGGAGGCCGGAGGAGGCGACCCGCTGTCCATCACCTTTGGATCCAGTGAATTCGCCGAAGATGAGGATCGCTGGAGGTGGGAATGAGCCGGACTGTAGTGCATGATTCAACATGTTAAAATCACGAAGTAAAGGAGCTGGATATATGTGTGCGTAAGTGCCTTTGAGTACTTATGATTCGGCCAGGGGCTTCTCCCTGGGGCGCCACTCAGAGCTGCTATCGGAGTCTGATTCGGGATTGTCTGCGCGGGAGACCCTCCCTTTCTTGGACGCCTCCGCCTCTGCCTCCAGATCCGTGGAGGTCGCCCTTTTCTTCCTTCCCCCCTCGGGGGGAGAATTGCTTTCCTCCTCCTCGTTGTCGTTCTCCACGGGAGAGGAGTGGGTTTCGGCATCTTCAGACATTGTGTCCGAAGTGCCTTTACTGCGGAGGCCGCTTCTTGACTCCTGGCCCTTCTTTTTGGCCTTCTTCTCCGGCGCCTGGTATGGGGCCGGAACCAGCATCTTTGTCAGAAGAGGGATAGCTGGGTTTTCAGGTAGCGGAGCCGGACACTGAGTCCGCTCCGCCTTCTTTATCCAGCCCTGAAAAGACAAATGGAGAAGCTTAGACATCTTCCTTGAATGCACAGGTAGATATACATCCTGAAGTATGAAAAACTTACCGAACTGGCTGGTTGAGTCAGGTTATACCCGCAGTCCTCGGTCGTCTTCGGCCACGTCTGATTGGCCTTGAAAAGCACCTTCCAGATACCTTTGTGCATGGAGCCGAAGAATCGTTGCAAGGTTTGGTGCTTGGCCGGCTCGAACTCCCACAGATGGCAAGTCCGGCTTTGGCAAGGAAGGATCCGGTGAAAAAGCATCACCTGGATCACATTGACGAGCTTGATGTTCTTGTCCACCATGCTATTAATGCGCGTTTGCAGCGCTGACACTTCGTCCGACGACGCCCAGTCCAGGCTCTTTTTCAGCCAGGAGGTAAGCCGCATTGGGGGCCCGGACTTGAATTCGGGTGCCGCGGCCCAGGTGGTGTCGCGGGGCTCTGTGACGTAGAACCACTGCTGCTTCCACCCTTTGACGGTCTCCACAAAGGTGCATGTGGGCCATGTGATGTTGGATAGTTTTCTCACAATGGCACCTTCGCACTCTACATGTTGACCATCCACCACTTTCGGCTTCACATTGAAGATCTTTAGCCATAATCCGAAGTGGGGGGATGCGGAGGAAGGCCTCGCACACGACAATGAATGATGAGATGTTTTTTTTGACTATTTACTGTAGAGCAACAGGCCCACGGTCCTTTTATTCCAGAAATTTTTTGCCCAGGCCTGTTTAAATCCGCTCCCACCGGGAGTCGAACCCAGGACCTGGGGTGCTACTAAGGTCGCTGCAACCACTAGGCTACATGCCCGTTCGCATGATCATGGAAATCTAGCCCGTAGTAGAACATGAGTCCGCGGATGAAGGGATGGAGGGGAAACCCTAACCCGCGGATGAAGTGGGGGATGAATACCACCCTCTCGTTGGGCTCAGGGTTGGGGACGATCTGCCCCTTGGCCGAAAGCCGGTGGGCGATTTCCTGGGCTAAGTACCCCGCTTCCCGGAGCTCCGCAATGTTCTCCTCTGTGACGGAGGAGGCCATCCACTTGCCCTGCGCTCCAGATCCGGACATGGTCGGAGTGGTTTTTTGGGGGCGGAAAGGATGGAAGCTTGGGTGCTGGAGCTCGAGAATGGATGGGCACAGAAGAAGATGGCGTGGGTGAAAGAGTGGATCTTTATGCTCTTATAAAGGCAGCGAATATCAAGCGCCTCCCCGCTCGCCTATTCCCCAAGGGTCATGCGGACGGCACGGTTGGATTACCCAATTTTTAGCCTCCCGCTCCACGTCTCAAGTTAGCGTTGATTCCACCTTCCAAAAATCATAAATATTCCAAAATAATTCTCCATAAATTTTTATCGCGTTTGGACTTTGTTTGTATGGATTTTTTGCGAAACAAAAAACATGCAAGAAACAAGAACTAGCACTCGGCACTAGATCAATCGGTTAGTCCAATAAATCATATAAAAGTTGCCAAAAGTATGTGAAAGTTGTATAATATTGGCATGATGCAATAAAAAATTATAGATACGATGGAGACGTACCAAAAGGTTTGAGCATAGAATTTGTGGAACCCTTTTTGGCTTGGTATTTTACTTTGGAATATATGGTAGGAGTGGAGTTGTGTATAGAAGATGTTGACTTGAGCAAATCCATCATGAACCCCTTTGATCCCCTCTTAATAGTACGGGATCCCTATAACTCAAGAAACATAAAAGGGCTACACTAGATAGCTCCTAGAAATCCATTCTTTGTCATATACCTTTTGCGATGGTCGTTGATCCATGCAACTACAACCAAAGGAATTAATACCTTTGACTAGAGCATTCCACTTGAGCTTAATGTTGATGTTTATTCTTGGCTCAAGATGGAAGCATAACCTTGATCAGATCATTTTATGAAGACTTCAAATAGCTCCCCCATAAGCCATGAACTTCATTGTATCCCATCTTCATATGTCCACCATGTGATCATCCACAAGCTTCAAGCATGTAATACTTCGGGATGCTTATCTTGAACTTGCCCTTGTTAAGCATGATCACCATTACTCGATGTCATCCTCTCATGGATAATAAGGATCTTCATCTTGATGCAAGCTCATGGGAGCCACCTAACCCACATAGATATAGAAAACACATAGTATGAGTTAGTACATAATGTAATTGACCATTACGTACCATACCACAAAAACCCATGTGGTACATTATTTGTGCTTGTGTGTTGACCATATTTGAATTCAATCTTCGATCTTCATCTAGGTAACATTTATCTTTGCTCCATGACTAATCTTGATGTCTTGAAGGCCATATTGAACTCTTGAGAGGTACAATGAATTCTTCACTTGAATTACTTGTTTCAAGACATAATCATACACGACTCAACATATGAGAGCATCATGCTTTTAATGTTCAAGCCATATGGGAATTCTGCTCTTTAATCATTCCCTCGAGAACTTGATCCATCATGATAAATTCATTGATCTCAATCTCGATGAAATATGGCATTCATTTCGAATTCATTCAATCTTCTTATTGCGTTACCCATGGAACAAACTTTCATATCTCACTTTATGCCTTTGTTTCTTCATAGGAATTGTCATTCATTATCAAGTCTCAATGCATATGTTTGTATTGATGGATTACATCCTTCAATTCATCTAATATTCTTCATGCATTGCCAATGGGACTTTCCTTCAAATGTATAACTCGATGCAAACATTAGTCCATTAGGATTGCCATTAATTGCCAAAACCACACATGGGGACTACATACACTTTCAACTGGGTTAATAGGTTAGTCCCCACAAGTTATATAAAATACCATATAAAACATCCAAGATTGATAATATAATAGCATGGAGCAACAAAAAATTATAGCTACGTTGGAGATGTATCAACGGGGCATGCTCATCCAACCCCCACTGGAACGGGGACTTTTCATCCACAGCCAACACCAACCGGCTAGGTCAACTCATCACATCTCATGCAAGGGGCTCGATGCAACCGGCCGGGTCTTGAGTCGCGGTCTACGTATCGCATGCGCAACATGTATGGGGACTGTTCATCGACAGGCAACTGATCGGCTAGGTCAACCTATGTCTCGCCCGGGGGCTGGATGCAACGCATTGAACGATTGGGCCAGCAACATACGTGTACGAGTCTCGCATCGATCATTCGGGTTTAGTAAGTAGTGAAGGATCGCTCGGGTTCAGTAAGCAGCGAAGGGGTTGCTCGGTTAAGTAAACAGCGAGCTCGGTCGCTCTGGTTCAATACGTAGTGCGAGGGATCCCTCGGTTCAGTAGTGCGAGGGATCGATCGCTCAGGTTCAGTAAGAGAAGGGTTGCTCGGGTTCAATAAGGAGAGGGATCGGACGATCGGGTTCAGTAAGCAACACACTTGCTTGGGTTCAGTTAACGAAGGGCTTGCACACACGCGCGTATGAGGGAAATGCGCAAACCACCACTTCAACGCTCGGGCCGGTCACCCACCGTATATCGGGAAATCCCCAAAAATTCTCGCTCTCACTTCTACCACATTTTTTACGTCATGGACGGCCCAAAGAATGTCATGTAGGCCCGCTTCCGGCCCGCCCAGGATGAAATGCCCATTTTCTGTCATAATTGTTTTCATATAATTAGGAGCCCACCACAACCATGATGATACGTGTATTGGTCACAACTATCATCAAAATGTTTTTGTTCGGGCCATAATGTCATGGGTGTGTCTTTTTTTGTGGTGACATGAGGGGCCATGCTTAATGGCATACATTTGTAATTAGTGTCATAACTGTTTCCAAAGTATGTGATTATTTCCAAATCGGCAATTTCTTATGGATTGTCATGTTACCATATACTAGATGATGCCTCGTATGTTGTTGCGGGATATTAGAAGAGTTTCAGGTATTCGTGTTGACTCGCATTGATGGACTCAACATAATAAAGAGGAAAGAGGATCTAGCACAAAGTAACCCTTGTTTGCTTCTGTGCAATATCCTCAAACAAACCCTATGAATACCAATAGGGCATTTAGTCAGGAGCACACCACAATGTGAAATAAAATAAGGTATGCAAGGTCCCATTATCTTATTCGGACAAGATGCAAGTATAAATCTAAAATGATTCTTATTCAATTTTTTTGTACTAATGTGTAACCAAGGGAACATAAGCAAAATATAAAAGATACTTAATTATACCTAGCATTTCAACAGACAATATGCACCTTCAATGGATGCAAAGAAGATGATTCCTAGACGCTCAAGGAATAGCATTGTAATCAGAAGCTCAAAATTACTATGCAAACTTAAAGGATGGATTATATGGTACATGTTAACAAACAAACACGAGGTTAATAGTTTGTGAATTATAAGAAAATGAAGGATGATGAAATATCATACTTGACCATTCCATATGTATATGTTTCCAAGTGTAACAAACAATAGCATATATTTTCTGTGAGTTAATATAATGTAGCTATGACCGAGGGGCACCAACTTTAAGTTGGAGATTACAATATAACCACCTTCATCTGCATGCGTAGTATAATTTATCGTATTTATTTGCGTGAACGGTATGTATGCACACATCAGATTAGGGTAAACTATACAGGACTTACCCAATCAAATCACTGAATATGAGCTGACATATTCCCGAGGAAAGGTATGAAGACAACATGTCTTACACTGCATAACCTGGCTAAAGGATAATTAAACAAAAACTAAAATATATAATAAACATGCATCAGAACGTGTGCAGTTTCATTATCAGACGATGAGTTTAAGACCTAAAAAAAGAGAAGTTATTACTTGAACCGATAACAAAAAATAATAAATAAAACACTTAAAAGAATACATGTAGGGTAGAAAAAATGAAAGTTGTTTGTTCTCGGTGAAATGCAATGCTCAATGCTCGCCGATCTAGAAAGTAATCAGTCAAACTCACATGTTCAACTATAGACCCCATTTTTTGCAAAATAAACCATCAAAATGACATAGTAAGATGTAGACGATCATTATTAATGTGAAAGAGAGTTTGACATATAAAATGAATAATGGTCCCTTTTCTTGTGTTTTGCGTACTACTCAACATGCCTATGCATTAAGCTAGGGGAAAATGTTTTCACACATGTATGACTCATAATGCGAACATTGTCTCATCTCCCAACATACTCAAGAAAGACCTAGTAGAAAAATCAACATGCCAAGTGATAATAGAGAAGCAAAAGCGCGAAAAAGGGAAATAGAATATCAATCAGGATGAACCTACTACGGAGGGGGTGGGTTAAATTGGGTCGCGGGCAATAGCGAGGGCTGGAGATTGTGCCAGCCATCACGCAAGGCACCTGTAGGTGATGGGTTTCACAACGACTTTGAATTATTCCAAGGATGAAACTTGGGCATTCTTGATCAAGGGCGCCGATGTATAGTTGTGGAGACGATGGAAAGGTCAACTCTACTACCTAAAGAGGAGCCTATGGAGAGGCATTGCTGGCATGGAGATGGTAACTGCTTGGGACAGAGTTTTTGGAAAAATAAAACAAATTATTTAAGCAGATGAAGTGGCTTGACCAAATGGTAATAATTTTTGGTAGTGGGAGGTGACTATTTAGGGATAGAGGATACCATTACGGCGACACACATCTTAATGCAATCAAATGGAGAAAAGACAAGAGCCTTGGCACACAGATGCTCCCAAACGCCCGTCTACCCTATTTTTTCTCTAAAAATAGCATATTAACTTCATTATTGCAGTTATGAAGAAGAGTAACAATGAAATACACAATTTCCACAATCATAACAACATGCTAAATTTGTAGAGCATTAGGATAATTATATGAACAAATAATTAAAGATCAACGTTGTAATATATTCCCTTCGTTTCAAAATAAGTGTCGTTGATTTAGTACAACTTCAGTACAATGTTATACTAAGTTAGCGACACTTATTATCTAAAGTTGTACTAAGTCAACGACATTTTTTTAGGACGGAGTGATATATTGCGAAGCTGAAATTAAGGAGGCAAACAAATTCAAGTAATTATGAATTTCATATGCTTATGTGTTAAGAAATCATAAGCAAATTTACATATTCAAACCTATCATCACAACTACAAAACTTCCAAATGCTTAATCATAGTATAGAGAATTGTTTCATATGCTTATGTGTTAAGAAATCATAAGCAAAATTTCATATTATGAGTATTATGAATTTCATATGCTTATGTGTTAAGAAATCATAAGCAAAATAATATGAGAGAAAATAATATGAGTATTATTTACAAAATCGTATACTGAAGCTTGATGGGCTTGCTGCCAATGGTGATCATCCATCTATTCAACGAGAGAAAGGGATCCATCCAGGAAGTGGAATTGTGTCCCGATGACGACATTCCTTAAGTCAAGGAGCGAACAACTTTTGACAACAGTACCGCAACCTAGTACTCCTTCCGCAGCCGCTGGCGATGAATATGCATGGGATTAACAGGACATCCTTGATGGGTCTTCATAGAAGACGGTGACTAAAGGTTGCGAGCCCCGTTAGTCCCTTGATTAGAAATTGGTGGAACGAAAAAGGACAGGGAAGAACGTCATCGTTCTAACCATGGTGGTTGGTCGACGATGGTATCCCCGATCCACACAAACATGACCGCCTCCTCCTCCTCCTCGTTGCACCATTGCCTAGTGCATCTCGTTGCATCTCATGAAAACTCTAGGGTTTTGGATGGAGAAGAGAGGGGCGGCTAGGAATCGCACAGGAGGGTGCGTTTATGGATTTCGTTGCGTGGGAGTCATGCCATTCCTTTATTTTCTTCCAACTGTTGATTGTGTGAGGTGGAAAAAACTAGATGGTTTGAGAAGAGGGTGAACCGGCGGACGAAGGAGCGAAACGGAAGGCGAAGCGAAATGAGAAAACTTCTTATTTTTTGAGTAGGAGAGATGAATTTGAATAATAATTATTTTTAAGAAAAGCCTTTTGGCGAGAACGGCGTTTCGGTGCCCGGGTGCATCTGCACCCGGTCAAAAAAAATTCGTAGAAAATTCAGAAAAATTCAAAAAATTCCAAAAAAAATTTGGGTGATAGACAATTTGATGCGTGAGGTACGCTCCAATTTTCAAAACATTTGGACTTCTGTGCACCTCTCAGCAAAAAAGACAAATCAGACTAGAACAGTACACATTTTTACAGACCTCCGATTTGTTTTTTTACTGAGAGCTGCACAGAAGTCCAAATATTTTGAAAATTAGAGCGTACCTCACGCATCAAATTGTCCACCACCCAATTTTTTTTGGAATTTTTTGAATTTTTCTAGTATTTATTTTGATTTTTTTCGTGAGCGCAGGTGCAGATGAGCTCGGGCTCAGATTCGAATTTTCCCCTTTTGGCGCACTTTATCGGTGATGGTATTATATTTGTCTACTTGCAAAGGGAGTTAGTGATATAAACATTTTTATATATTTATTTTCAGAGTACTTGGTTCGTCGTATCATTTTTCAAACAGTAAAGCTAGGATAAATTTTGGAGGTCGAATTTGAAGAATCATAGTAATTTGAAAGGACAAAATGATGCCACCTACAAAAATTATCTCTACTCCTAATGGACGAATTGGTTGAATAGTCCCACCATTTTCAACCGGTTTATTTTCAACCGGTTTATTTTCAACCGGTTATTTTTCGTCTGGTTTTTTTACCTCCCCGCGGTCGATGCGCTCACAGGCAGCCCGCGCCCACAATCCATCGCCACCCACCCACGACTCCCTCACCCTGGCTAGGGTTCCTAGCCCCTCCTCCTCAGCCGCCGCTGCATGTTCCTCGCTGGCCTCGTCCGTGCGCCTCCCGGACCTCGCCGGGAGAAGCCAGCCAGCGCCGTTCCGACCTCCCTCGCCCGCGGCCATGATGACCGATCTGGCGGTGGCGCCGCAGATCACCCTCTGGTCCATGGCCTCGACGGCGACGACGTAGCCCGCGTCCGCGTTCTTCCTCCCCCATCTCGTCTCCTCTCCGGTCGCTGCAGAGGAGCCCGTTCAGCGCCGCCACCATGGTTGCTCAGCGAGCAGCAGAGGACCTAGCCGCCGCGTCCAACCGCAACCGCCGCCTGAAACCCTAGCCCCTCCTTCCAACTGCAGGTCAAGCCAGCAGGATCCCCTCCAAGAAGAGCATTTGATGCGTGAGTGCATCCCCTTCTCTTCTTCTTCTTCTCGATTTGATGTGTGTGTGCGTGCTGTTGTGTGCAGGCCCGACTCATCTCTGCTTGTGCACAACAAGGAAGGCCATGGAGACGCTGCTCCCTATGTTTAGCGCATAGAAAATCAAGGCCAAGGCCGCTCATTTGCGTGTATGTTTGTGGCTGGGCACACAATCCGTTAATCCTTCAAATTTTCGCACAGAAGGTGCCCTATTTTTCCTCTTTGCATTTTTTTCATGTTAATTTTTTTAGATTGTTTGTGTTGGCAAATGGAAAAGGACTCAGAATCCTTGATTTCTACTGATTTTGAATTTCAGTCTCAAATTAGTTCCTCTACATCCATTCATTAGTTCCTGTACAGTCTTCATAGATAGCGGAAACATGTATCTCTGCAGGCCTCACACTGGAGGTCATCTTGATTTGCACTGGCTTAGGAATCATCACGTGGAGGTGGTAGTATGAGATTTTTCAGGGTAGGAGATATCAGACTCCATGGCAATGGCCGATGGCTATTGTTTCAATTTCTCACAATCCATGAGAAAACCGGAGTATAACACTGCCTAAATTGTGTTACACCCTATGCTCATGATCAGGTGACAATTTGAACTATTATTGGTAACATAATTACACATTACACCTCTTTTGTTATGGTGATTAATTGCTTTGATCTTTGTTTTGTAGTACGGGACAAGAGTGGCTTGAACAACAGCATCTTGAATCATCAAAGTTGTGTGAACTCCCTCTTGCTTGGGTGTTGTATTTTAGCAGAGAGCAATATCACTACACTACTGAACGTTTTCTTGAACAGAAGCCACCTGAACTTAGTTTGAGCTCTCCTGTTGTTAAATGAAGCTTGAGTTTTAGTAAGCTGAACAATGTTCTGATTTCCTAACTTAACAGGGTATTTTCAGTTCTGTTCGTATTGTTCCAATCAGTTATTTTACACTATTATATAATGGGCATGCTTATTTACAACATCTTGATTATTTTTGTCACGACTATTTCCTTTCAGAAAATTGCTGATCCACGGTCTTCCTGCAGATTCCAATGCTGACTTGAATCCTGTTAGGAGTTGATCAAGATAATCCATTTGTCTTTGTGATGCAATCACTGATTAATTGGTGTGGAATGTAGTGCTCTATTTGATAGATAGATGTGACCATTAATTTGAGATAGAGATGTGACCATTTAAGTTTGAGATATGGCAAGAGAGTGCTCTACATACACCAATAATGCATCCACTGTTCATGCTTCTCTGGTCAGCTCATATGTGGTTATCGAAGCAGGAAAAGTTCTTGAGAAGAACTCTAATTGCTATGGACCTCGAGATTTCAGATGATTCTTGCTATTGTATATTGCCATTGACATTGGACTTGCTATTTCCTGTAAGAGGGACATTGGAATCGCTGTTCGTCTAGAGGAGTCAGTGCCAAATCTACGTCGGAATAATGCGATGTTAATGATTGGAGGTGATGTTTTTCTCTTCCATGCCTAAATTGTCTTTAGTAAATGTCCATATAAATAAAATTGTAGTGTTCCAATAGTTAAATCTTCGATCAAGTGGTTGTTTACTTCATATATATCACAATTGTTAAATTAATCAATTTTTTAGCTATATTATAGTTTGAGCTGAGGGCTTCGTACAATTACTGCTACTAATTTGCACTTCTACTAGATTCATTTTTTTCACATGAGTTAGTTTAGAGCAGGGTATTTTGTAAATGAGTTTATATAACTTTTCTATCTGAGAGTGGATATTTTTTGTGTGTTAGATGAATTGACTCCTACCGAAAGACTGATCCCAAGCAGAGCTACAACCTGTCCATGGATTACTTGCAGGCCTGCATTCTAACCAACAACATTGGGCAGTGAGAGGGAGGGGCGACCAGCGAACACGCGGGAGGCGCAACCATGCAAGAGGTGACGGGGAGCCGACGGAGATTGCCAGTGGTGAGCGGGTGGTGGCGACCTCGAGCGGTCAGCACCAGTGGCGAGCAGGCAATCACCGCGATGGGCGAGCGGACAGGGCGAGTATGTGCCACGAACTGCACCTCAATTGGAATACATTAAAGAATTGATATGAGTACGTGTGGCCATCAACTAAATTTTTGTGTTCTGTTTGCCTGTGTTTGCAGCCAGCCAAATCAATCAGCCAAGGGCCATTATGTGCGTGAGTGTGTTAGTAATGGGTATCTCTGAAGATTATTTCTCAACTCGGCATAGGGGTACAGACTAAATATACGATGCCACCGTACGATGGTAGACCATGTAAGTGCCACGAACAGCATGATATTCTACTTTCATTCCTTGGTTTGAATAATAATGTGCTCTGCACGTGTAGGAACATAGCGGTCGGGCAAACGAAACTTCGGCATCTTGATCGATCAAGCGAAGCTTTTAAGCGTACATACAAGTAACTTTGCAATCAAGTGCTGTTTTTGTTTTTTCAGTTTCACTAATTGCATCTAAGGGCTACAAGATCCCATGCGCTAGCCAACGTCAAGGTTCATATTCATTTTTATTGTATAGACGGAACGATATTGTCTATATATGGACACAAGACGGTACTCATGCAATATTCTATGAAGACATGCTCGGACACTTGCAACATGCCATTGCTAAATTAATCTCTACCATACTTTTCCATAACATCCACTGTTGTAAGGTTGTTTCAGTTTAATTTAGCAACACTTTGCATGGTCTAGATAGCCAAGGTTCTAAATAAGCTATTGCTTATTTTCATGATTTCAAAATGCTTTCGTGAAGCTTTTGTTCCCATCTATAAGATCAATCACCATTTTCCCTTTATTTTATCCTTTACGAGGTCAGCTATTTAAATGATGATTCATTAAACTCAAACATGTAGTCATGCGAGTGGCGACGGTGGTGAACATTAGTCGATTAGGCGGAAGATGCCGAGCACAAGCATGCGGCTTGCCTTGATTGAGTTGTCAACTCTGATGATTGGGGTGGTGTCTTCTGGTTGAACAATGCCAACATCGCACAGTGACTCGTCTCAGTTTCATATGACCTGTTGTTGTGATGTCTCTGAATACATGTTGATCTGATGAGGTAATAATTTTTTGGTCAACTATAAAATATTTGCTTCTCTTTGCCGCAATATAAAGTTATTCTCGGTTATTTAGAGAGCATCATAGGAGTTCAAAATTACTTTGTCTAGAGGTAATTGTCAGAATCAACCTCCTAACTTTGCTTGCTTTGCATTTAATATTTGTTGAAGTACAAAAGATGATGACTAAAATGATGATTCAATCAAAAAAATTGTGTCATACGGAACTAAGATGTCTATTGACCTATCCATGTGTATAACTTCAGATTATAAATTTCGGTACTCCAATTTCAAAAGTTAAGCACTTGCCAATTATATGCGATGTTTCAAGCGGAAGTGAGATGAGAGAGAAAGAGAAAGATTGATCTAATTATTACTCCTAAGTTCATAATGTTTTGTCAATACCTTAAATTTGATGTGAAGCTTGTATTATTATTGTCAGATCTAAATTAAATCAAAGACTTCAACACGGCATGTTGCCTCTTTCACCTTATTGTCATTCTTAACGATCTGTCGTGAGTAAACATAGTGCAGATGCGTCTTATATTTTGTTTGGGCCTGTAGGTGTGTGCTTCCTTGCTTTTCCATTTCTTATACGTTGTCGTCGTTTTGTTGCTTAATTTTTATGTTTGGATTTTGTCTTCAACCCACAGGTCCAGTTACGTGTGAGCAAGAACACAACAGGTGGAAAGGTTTTCCTTCGATCTTCAACTCCCAGCCGCTCTAATATTTCCATGTGGAATGTTCAGCAAAATGCCTTACAAACAAATACCCTAGAGAAATTGTTGTTGTTGTGTTTTGACTTTTGAGTGATACCTCTAGCTGTGGAAGAAATGTATTTAGAATACATTGACTGGCATAAATGTATTTAGAATACATTGAAGTGCAAATCCATGTCATGGTCATGATATGGGAGGAGAAAATGGGCAAATATCCCATATGAGCTTTATCTTGTACACATCTTTTTTTTTCTATGCTCTTGATAGTAGGTCGTGTCTGCTTCATAAATGGGTCCAATTTGGCTATTTTTTTTATTTTATAAGATGTTTCGCACAACACAAATTAATTATTGACAGTCTTAGTAAATTGTGCCTGATCATTATGTCTCAATGGTTATCTATCCTTACAGTGACATGCAATTGCAAGGATAAACTGGTTTTTGAACTTCCCTTTTTTGGTCAAGTCACATTTAAAGTTTGCACTTCTCAGATATTAGAATAGCAACAATGGGTATCATATTTTTGTTTCATGGTAATGCACAACATTCAAATCTATGTTACAACATTCAAATCTATTTTTGTTTCATGGTAATGACATTTGATAGTTTGTAGAGCCCTGGTGGTGTCCTTTTCATACAGATGAGGCCCTACATTGTATTTAGAGCATTGCTCCACACATGCCGCTATAATTTAGAGTCTTGGATGAATAACCGGTGATGGCAAGTTAGTAGAACCATGATCATGAAAGGCGTCTCCACGAGCTGATGCTACACAATATGATGGTACAAGATAACTCTGATTGCATATTCAAATCAATGAATCGAAGGGAGTAAAATCATCAACATGGCCTATGAAGGCATAAAGTGTGAACAAATATTAATCAAGATACTATATTCTTTTTGAGCCAGTTATATAAAATCAAGATACTATCTTCTTTTTGAGCCATCATTCTTGATTAAAGGGTAAGCAGGTGATCGATTACCTGGGAAGCACGTCAAAGAACACACATGAAACAACAGTAACGCCGCAATGGAAGACCCCTGATGTGAATTATGCTAAGTTGAATATAGATGGTGCTTTCTTGAAAGAGGATGGTACATCCGGGGCTGGGATGATTTTGCGGGATCATGAAGGAGCAGTCATCCCCCGGATGATTTTGCGGGATCATGAAGGAGCAGTCATCTTCACTGCGACACGGGTGCTCTTTAATTGTGGTGATCCTCTAGAAGCAGTGATGGCGGCCATGGACGAAGGGCTTCGACTTGCGCTCCACTGGTCCAATTTGTCGTTGGTTGTGGAGACGGACTGCGCTGAGTTGTTGAAGATGGTGCAGTCTAAAGATGTTGAGCGCTCGAGGTATGCGAACCAGGTCAATGAGATCGGTAATTCGGCTCATGAAAGGAACATTAGTCTAGCTAAAATCAGTAGACATGCGAATGTAGCGAGTCATACCCTTGCTTATATGGGGCGCACGCAACAGCGCACAACCTGTTGGCTTCGAAACTCTCCTATGGAAATAGCTAGCATTGTCATTTCTGAATGTAAACATGTGATGAATGAGAAGTTCCTCCCGCAAAAAAAAGGTGGCTCCAGCGAGTAATGTCCCGCTACGGCAGGGAACTGGGAGGGAAGGGGAGGGCCCGATAGAAAAAGGAAATGGTGCATCGTCGGATGGAGTTTTGTGTCGGGCTCGGGTGTTCAAAATAACATGGCGAATAGCCCGTAGCAACGCACGGGCATTCTGCTAGTACTACTATACATCGGCCGGTGTAAACAGCGCACCACGGCGCACGCCGCCCCTCCCAGCTATTCTCTCCCTCTCCTCCCGACCCGACACAAGCCGAATTCCCCAACCCCTCCTAACCAAAGCACCGCGTCGGCGTCCCCTCCAAACCCTAGCCCCCCGCGCGCGCGAGTTGCGAGGAGGGCAGGAGGATGGACGGCCCCAAGAGGTCCCAGCTGCGGGTGCGGCTCCGGGTGACGGCACGCCGGCGGGGTGGCGATGGAGCGGACAGGGCCGGGCCGGGCGGTGGCACCGGGGGCGAGCGGAAGCGGCGCCTGGACGCCCCACTCATCAACTCCGCGGCCAAACTGCAGCGCCGCGAGATCGGGGGGCGGCAGCTCGCCGCGCGCGGTGGCGGCGCCGCGGCCGCCGTGCCTGAGCGGTTCCGGAACATGCAGCTCCAGGTAAGCTACCGACCGCGGCGTCCCCCTGCGCATTTTTGGGGATGGTGTGGCCGGTGGTCTCCGGATCTCTATGGTTTGGCTTCTCGTTGGTCGTAATTGAGGAGGTGAAGCCATCGTTTTGTGGCGCCGTGAATGGTTTGGGAGGCAAAATTGATGGGGAGTTTTGCTTGAGGGTGACTTTCTTTTGCGTTAACTTTTAAGGTTGTGATCCGGCCGAAGTTTTGGTTTTCGGGACCTAAGTTCGTTGAGTTCATACGGAAAAATGTCAGATCTTGAGGGTTGTTCTGAGGGTTCTGTATTGTGTAGGTAGCGTTGAGACTGTTACTTCTGGCATGCGGAGTTCCATTTCAGATAATTGAATTGCCAGGATCTGGGTTATGGCTACTGAATTGAGTTGTGGCGTCCCCTGTTAGGATTGGATCTTTGGTATTATGCTACGGTTTATTCAATAAGTGAACCAGATGGTTTAAAATGACATTTCATGAAATGGTTTTAAAAGGACCTTCCAAGTTCCAACTATCTCAATACGCACGTATCATATATTAAAGGGGTAGGAAAGGGTTACAGAAACCCTGCCGCCAGAGTGGGATTGTTACACGGTAGCCGGCCGGCTACCATTCCACACACGTCCTACATCCAACTACTCTGGATACACCCACCGCTATGGCCGTGAGGAAATTCGCGCGATCACCATTAAGGATCCCGGCCGACTGCCAAACATGCCCCTCCAAATCAATCCGACGTATGACCTCCTGGAATGACGGCAGGGCACCGTCAAAGATGATGGCATTCCTATGCTTCTATACCTCCCACAGCACCAAAGTGATGAGGGTCCTGAATGGAAACAATGGTGTTCACCAGGGCCACCCTATCTAACTGCACATATAATACCGAAGCAACTTTTTTACTAAGTAGTGATGTCTGTAATTTCGGAACCAATATTCCGACGCGAACTACTACCCCTGTTTCTAGATATAAGACGTTTTGGCAGTTTTAATTGAACTGCCAAAAAAGAAGTACCCCCTCCTATCCAAATTAATTGACGCACACTTAGTACTAAGTGTGCGTCAATTAATTTGGATCGGAGGGAGTACCACTAATTATATTATATCATTTTAACCATATGCATTTAAAGTGTTTACTTTCTTTCCAAAATAAGTACCTCTAATTATATTATATTTGAGGAAAGGAAAAATGGCCTAAAAAAGAGGGGTCGTACACGCTGAAGTACATGTCCGGTCACGCCTATGTATATGGGTTATACTAGAGAAGAATTGAACAGGGCACCTTATCCTATGTAGCCATTACTGGTTGAACTTGCATCTGCCAGTGCAACTATGCACAATAACACACCACACAAAATTTTGGATAGCTGGAGTCTGGAGACTGCTTTAAGTCACTCGAGCTGACTCAGTTTGCCACCTTCGTTGACCTGGTTAGAGCATCTCCAACCGGTGACCTCAAATCCTCCTCATATGTCCGGGTATGACAGCCTGGATAGTGCTCGGACAAGAGAAAGAAGGAAAAAGGCTACCCAACCAGACCTCATAAATCATCCTCATATGTCTGAGCTGTCCGCGAACCTCAAATCCAGTCCATATGTGGGGAGGAAATGAGGCCGTCTGGGCGTGCCAGGACAGCCCGCCATGTCGAACCCGGACCACCCTGGACCACTTTTTTCTTTCTTTTCTCTTTCTCCATCCCCACCAATCATATGCATGTGCCCTGACAATTTGGGGGGACACCGCTGCATGCACGGACAAATCAGTGTTCGAAACGGACACACCCGGACACTGACCGGGTGTGTACGCGGACATATAGGGGCTCAGATTAGGCAAGTCTGTTTGGAGATGCTCATACAATTTTCTGTTGCTTGTTGAAAAGCATATGTTTTGGGGGTATTTTGCAGCCTTAATAAGCTAGCTTAAATAGCTTGTTACTTGCAGAAGACTGGATTTGAGCCTGGAAGCATTTGTGATTATACTTCTCGACGTGGCTATTTTCCACTCCCTCCGTCCCATAATGTAATAAGTTTTTTGACACTACACTAGTGTGAAGAAATGTCTTACATTATGGGACAGAGGGAGTACGTTAGATAAGCTTAAACTGTGTCACTTCCATGTGATAGTTATAATGCTCAAGATAACTCAGTGCTGACCTGCTGGATCCTGATTCCTTATTTGCTGAATTAGTGGTTCTATTGTTTTTTCCTCAACTTCGGTTTTTGTAGTAGAAGGCCCAAAATGGGCATATCGTTACATATTTAGCTAGTGAAATTTCAGCTAGGGTGTAGAACTTGTGTCTATATGTAATCTGGTACTCCCTTCACAAATATAAGATGTTCTGAACTTTTTTCTGAATCGGATATATATATATATATATATATATATATATAGATATAGATATAGATATAGATATAGATATAGATATAGACGTGTTTTAATGTGTTTGTTCACTCATTTCAGTCAGTATGTAGTCCATATTCAAATATCCAAAACATCTTATATTTATGAACGGAGGGAGTACTAACTAAGACTTCCACTATGTACAATTGCTCACCTTTTATGTTATTCTTATTTGGGAAAAATTACATTATATTTTCCTCTTAATATGAATCATCTAAATAAGAGTAAAGCGACATCATAAATAGCTTCCAGTATGTATAATTGCTCATCCTGTATGGGGTTCTTAATTGAGAAAAAACTACATTACATGTTCCTCTTAGTATGAATCATCTAAATATGAGTAGATTGACATTATTAATATATATTTGGTGCAGGAAGAGTTTGACACATATGATCATGATGCTCACCTATTTGTGAAGCTACAGTTTCTCAAAAAAAGATCCAAAATTATTGAGATAAATGCAGCAAAAGATATTATATTTGCTCTTGCTCACTCTGGGCTTTGTGCTGCTTTTAGTCGAGGTAGGTATTTGCACCTCCTGTAAAACGTGTCTGTATTTGACAGGCAGTGATGAAGACCAGTGATGTTATTTGACCTCTTGCATTGTGTTTTTGTTTCTGCAGTAACAAATAAGCGGTTATCCTTCTTGAATTTAAGCCCGGACGAAGTGATCCGGAGTTTGTTCTACAACAAGAACAACGATTCACTTATTACTGTCTCAGTTTATGCATCAGACCATTTTAGCACATTGAAGTGCAGAACAACCCCAATCGAGTAAGAGCATATGCTAATGCCTTAATCTGTAACTTGTCAAGAAACACTCTTATATATATTTTACTGTTACCTGTGATTTTCTATATGTACAAGTTATGCAATTGCATTTTTAGTTTTCTTTTACTTTTTCATGATAATGTCGCTATTTTCATTGAATACAGTTAACTTACTAAAGTTCTTATATGTTCAATATATATGCATTCTTTCAGGTATATAAGGAGGGACCAACTAGATGCTGGGTTTCCTCTTTTTGAATCGGAATCTCTGAAGTGGCCTGGCTTTGTTGAGTTTGATGATGTAAATGGAAAAGTACTCACTTACTCGGCCCAGGATGGGTACGCCTTCTTAAACATTCGTCACATTATAATGTGCACTAAACAATGTTTACTGTTGTAATGGTCATACTTTTTCTGGCAGTATCTACAAGGTTTTTGATCTGAAGAACTATTCCTTTCTATATTCAATACCTGATACTAATGTGCAGGAGATCAAGATTAGGTCTGCACCCTTTTCCTTGTTTATTATATTTTTCGTTTTCATATTCGAACCATGTCAAGTTACTCCTTTGATTTCTCCTTTCAGTCCAGGAATTATGCTCTTAATATATGATCGAACGCCAAGTTATGTTCCTTTGAAGATATTATCTATTGAAGATGGAAAGCCACTCAAATTATTCAAGCACTTGTTGCACCGCGGCAAGAAAATTGATTTTATTGAGCAATTCAATGAGAAGCTCCTTGTGAAGCAAGAAGACGAGAACCTTCAGATACTTGATGTATGGCACGATACATCAGTTTATTATACTTATCTTGTACTCCCTCCGTCCGGAAATACTTGTCGTGAAAATGTGTAAAAGTGAATGCATCTAAAACTAAAATATGACTAGATACATCCATTCCTCCGACAAATATTTCCGGACGGAGGGAGTAACTTTTACTGTTTTGTAAGCCTAATAGCTTCTTCTTCATGAAGGTACGAAGTTCTGAGCTAATTGAAATCAGTATTGAGAAGTTTATGACCCCGTCAGCATTCATTTTTCTGTATGAGAACAATCTCTTCTTGACATTCCGAAACAGAACAGTTGCTGTATGGAATTTCCGAGGAGAGCTTGTTACATCATTTGAGGACCATTTGCTATGGCATCAAGATTGTAGTACCAACAATATTTACATTACAACTGACCAGGATCTGATTATATCCTACTGTAAATCCGATGCAGCGGCTGATGACGGTACAGGTGCACCCTAGTTTCTTCTTCAACAATTAAATTGCATTATTTGTGTCCAACTACTTCCTGTCATTTGGATAGTCTGCCCACAGTGGCAAGTTGTACTTGCATGTATGCTCTGTCATCTACGGATTGCTAATATCAATATATTGGGCAGTTATACAAAGATAAGATATGGTATATGACCAGATAAATGTGATTAAATTCATTTGATTTTGTACAACTAGTTATGGAAAATTATCTTAACTCAAGTGATGCACATGCAGCTTCTTCAATTGGATCCATCAACATGAGCGACATTATGACTGGCAAGTGCATTGCCAAGATTGCAGCGAATGATCCTGCCCTTAGTATCGCCCCTCGCAAGAATGGTAGCCCTTCAATCTGGAGTAGTATCCCAGAAGCTCTGGAGGATGTCACAGCACTGTTCTATGATGAGGACAGGAACGAGATCTACACTGGCAACAGTCAGGGGCTGGTGCATGTATGGTCCAGTTAGGTGGTATATATATACATGTCACTTTTTGATGTGATGAGAAGATTGGATGCACTCAGTGCTGCATTCTGTATCATCTCCGGGTTTGGCTACCTCTGCAGTAGAATGTAATTCCTGGGGGGCAGTATGAGAAAATGTAGTTCCCTGTAAATATTTTGTGTGATAGTGTTATCTACCATGCTATAGTTAGTTTAGAAAATGCTCATCTACAGCTTTCTGTAGGAACCTTGTGCTATTTTTCATGTATGTCCATGAAATGATGCATTTTCAACAAATTTCCATGTTTCTTGACTCTGGTAATCATCTTTGGAATTTATTGAGAGGGCATAACAATGCTATGTAACCACTTCATTTGCGTTGAGAAGAAATAAGTACTCCCTGTCCCATAATATAGGACGTTTTTGCAAGCTAACATAGCTTGTGAAAACGTCTTATATGATGGGACGGAGGGAGTACAAGAGAAAGGGTGCCAAAGTGTGTCTCTTCTTGTACCTTGAGCGTGTTTGTGTGTCTTGTATCCTGGGAAACCCAACAGGTGGCGGCCTGTGTAGACCCAACAGGTGATTTGATTGGTGCCTGTGATAGGTGGGTTGAGTGATTGTAACATCAGCATAATGATGCCTGTGATAGGCTGGTTGAGTGATTGTGACATCAGCATAAGCAAATTTGGTCATCGCCTCCTGTTACCTGAGCATTTTCAGTTCCAATTCAAGTTCTATAACCAACACAACGCACAGCGAGCCTGGGGGCCCTCTCCCCCCTTCTCTGTCGTTCCGGGTGGGAGGGGCTGAGGACCCTAGGGCTTCGGTCCGGTGGTGGTAGGGTTAGACATGAATAATTTAGTGTTAGCTTTAGTTCGGCGGTGGTGAGATGATGACGGCGCCGTTGGCATCGAATAAGATATCCCCCCCCCCCCCCCCTCCTTATTCCGGTGATGCTTCTTCGTATCGTCAGAAGGTGTGTAGAAGATGGTGTGTCCTTAGATCTGATGTGTAGAAGATGGTGCGTCCTTAGATCTGGCTCTCCAAGTCAGGTGTTTTTTCTGAGTTTATCTTGGTCGCGATGTCCTGTGTTCTTTGGCTCCAGCTTCGACGGATGAAGATTGGCTATTCTCAGCCTCAATGGAGAGCGTGTGAGAGTTGTCTTCCCCAACTGTACCTGGCCGAAACCAGGACATTTTACATGCCATCTTGGGCATTTTTTTCTTTTGAGGCGGCAATTCGCTACGTAAATCACAGTCGCCGACATTTTCTGGTCTGCATTGACGACTTTCTGCCTGTGCTTCTACAAGCTCTTGGGTTTAAACAGGTTTGCTCCGTTGTGACAAAGGCCAGAAGCGATGTGAGCTTTTTCTTATGGCGCGTCGCTAGTGGATGCAGGAGGAAGAAACTTTGACCCCTCAAAGATTTGGATGTATTTTTCATTTTTTATAAGTGTTTTTGTAGGAGTTTGTGCTACTTAATCTATGGCCTTGGTCTTTTTCCATAAAAAATCTAGCCGCCTGCTTCTTAACCCGGTTGAAGCACCAAAATGTCATTCTCTAGCGTTCACACCGTGTGTCTGGACCTTCTTAAGTTCGGATCAAGTGGAGTCGATGGACAATAAGTTGAAGCCTAGGAATAATTGATTGATCAGTACATGGATCAACTGGAGCAAGAATGTCGGACGGAAAGTGGTTGCCTATGTTGCCAAGGGAGATGTTCGACCTAGGCCCATGGAGGTGTTGACACCAGATTTTGGCATGACATAAAAAGAAAATGAGATGGCTTCGAGTGAAAGGGTTTTCAGCATGGAAAGTTTCACATCGCCGAGAGAAACAACTTTGATGTTTAAGTCATAGCCATCCGATCGCATCTCTAAGGCCGAAGTTGTGCTCAAAGTACTGGATTTTGTATTCAGAATACTGTTCGGCTGATTACGCCCCCAAGACGGCCTCGTATGGAAGAATTATCTACATGAATTGTCTTCATCTCGTCGAAACGATCGATTTTGATATAAAGATCGTTGCAATCTGAAGTCGTATGCAAAAGTTAGAGCCCGCACAACGAGACCCTCCAGCGAGCAAAATATGACGCCCGGAACCAGACACATACGTGGGTGTGTCTGATGAGATGCGTGAATAATTTGCTGTTTTGCACGAGCTATTTGACCCTCGGTATGACCTCTGATGAAAAAACGTTCAACATGAAAAATGTTCTTCTCGTCGAAACGGTCAAGATTGCTTTTGTACTCGTTTCCATCCGAGGTTGTTTGCCATCACAAAAAAGACCTGCAAGGTACAGTCAGTTTAAACCGAACAGTTTTGGAAAGTTCGGATAAAACCAGTCCGAATTTGACTAGGGTTTTGGACGTGAATTGATGCAATTTTCTTGTAAGGAAAGCCTACATGAATACTTTTCTTGTACGGGAAGTCCAGCCGGCTCTTATATATGTTTGGGGTGACGGCCGATTGAAACAACACACAATCGGACAAATCAATACCCTACTTTTCCAGTTTACGTTTTATCTCTCCACCGTTTTCTCTCTCGTTCTTCGCTGTTCTTCGTGTTTGAGAGCTGCGAATCCCGAGGCTCTAGGGGCGAGCGAATCGACCTAGGGCAGCCCATAGCCGCCGCAATCCTTGACGGGGTCCCTCCCGGATCTTGCTGAGGTTTCGGTTCAGAAAGCGCCCACGACTATCTTGCGTATCGCGCTGTCGGTCGGGTCTCCTTCGACGTGAGCTGCGGTGCATCACCCCCGGCGTCGAGGGTACACGTGACGTATTCGTGTGTCAACACACTTTTTGGCGACTCCGCTGGGGACGAAGATCAATCATCATCATCCACCATGTCCGATCTTCCCAAGCCATATGAGGTAGACGCCGATAACATCATTAAGCCCAGTCTTGATGAGATATCGGCCGATCATCGCCAAGTCTATGAGGAGTAAAAGAAGGTGCGCGAGGAGAAGGACTTGCAGGAGTTCCTTGCAAAGTTCAAGAAGGATCGCCAAGGCAACATCACTCCGATTGAAGAAATCAAGTTCCCTCCTCTTCAAGCCGAGCAGGTTAAACTCTCTGTAAGTAATTCCTTTTCTCCTGAGCATTGGGCTGTGATTGAAAGTCGTATTGCTGATGGTAACAATCTAGTCTATCAAATTTTCATAGAAAATACTAATGCTCAGAAGAATACATCTCAATCGTCTAGTGGTAATGATGGTGTAGCTGCTAGTGTGCAAAACCCTAATATGGATTTACCTATTGCATCGGCGCCTCCCGTGCCGATGGCTTATTATCCTACCCAAACAAATCAGATTGTGACTGCACCCATCAACCCTATTATGAGCATGCCAGGTTCGGTGGCAACGCCGAACCAAACTCTACCTGCAGCTACAACCACTCGACCACTACCAAATTATGGGTCGACATACATGCCACAATTTCTACCTACAGCTAGTAACCCTACTCCTCCTATGCCACTGCCACAAGCTTCATCGTCAACTATGGATGATGGTTTAGCTAATCTTAGAGAGGAGATGGCTAATATGCTTCGAGAGAATTTTGGAGTCGAGTTACCTCGGAATCGGATTTACCAAAAGCCGTACCCCGAGTACTTTGATGCCATCCAGTGCCCTCCAGGATATAAAATTCCAGATTTTGTTAAGTTTAATGGAGAAGGCACAAAAACCACATGGGAGCATATTAGTCAATATTTAGCACAATTGGGTGAGGCAGGCTCATTAGATGAGTTGAAAGTGCGTTTATTTCCTTTGTCATTAACTCGTACCGCATTTTCATGGTTTTGTTCTTTACCACATGGTTCCATTCGGGTTTGGTCACAGCTAGAGCAGAAATTTCATGATCACTTTTATAGCGGTGACAATGAACTCAAGTTGTCACATCTAACATCGGTTAAACAAAATCATGATAAATCGGTTTCCGATTACGCTAAGAGATTCAGGAAACAAAAACCGGTGTTTTAGTTTGGTGATAACCGAGAGGGATTTGGCGGACCTAGTGCTTTGAGTGGTTTGAGAACTCCCATTAGAGAAAAGCTAGAAGGCTATGAGTTCTTAAATATCAACCAAGTCTTGCAAAGGGCTTTGGCTCAGGAAAGCCGAAGCAAAGATCTCAAAGAAGTGCATAGATACAAAGCCGATCGTCCAAAGATGAATATGGTGGAATATGATAGTGATCACTCAGACGATGAGGTGATATTTTTGCTACTGAATTTGTTTGGCCATCTAAGGCCAAACCCTTTACTTGCAATGATCTAAAACCGATTCATAAGAATCGTGATGAAGAGATGAAGTTTACTTTTAACATTGCTAAGTGTGATAGAATATTTGATGCTTTATTGCAGGCTAAGATTATTAGAATATCTCATACTCTACCACCGTTTGAAGAGCTAAAACGGCGTGCTTATTGCAAGTATCATAATTCTTTTTCTCATGCTACTAACGATTGCAATGTTTTTCAACGACAGATACAATCGGCCATTAATGACGGACGATTGAACTTTTCTGAGATGCAAGTCGATAAACAACCTTTTCCAATGAATACCATGGATTTGGAGGGGAAGAAGCTACTTATTCGGCCGGAGGTAGCCGAATCTGCTAATAAAGCTAATGTCATTGTTGGTGAGCCCAGGAAAGATAAGGAGGGCGACAAGGTCTTGGGGAGGCCGATCGTGCTCGATAAACAACCCAATGGCAAGGAAGTGATCAAAATCACCATAAAAATCCTACACTCGGGGGGCAAGCACAGGTACAACAAGATGCTCGAGTTAAATTTGTTAAACCCAAGAGTCCTGAAGTTGGCGAATGGAAGATGAACAAAGCTAAAGTGTAGCGCAAACAAATCATACCAACTTTTGATATGTTGCTGTCCAAATATGCTAATCACCTACCGGTTCCAGCTCTAACCGCCATCATACTTGAAACGACCAAGGTCACCATCGATGATATGTTCAACAAGATATGAAACCGAGTGGACCAAGGGCGCAGTTTTAAGAAGCAGAGGCAATCTGTGTGGGATCGACTTGATTACTCATATAATGGCCGATCGAACATCGGTGACTATCGATCGGCTGGTCAAAATATGCGACCGAGTGGAAAATATCCTAGTGTAAGAATGCACCCAGGTGGAAGGTATCCAAGTGAAAAAATGTGGATGGGTAGATTTCATCCGAGTGAGTATCATCCGAGTGACATCAATCCGAGTGAATTCCATCCGAGTGGATTCAATCCGAGTGACATCCATCCGAGTGGATTCCATCAGAGTAAAAAGGTGCGCCCGAGTGGAAATTTCATGCATCTGGAAAGTCGAAAAGAATGGCGTGTTAAATCACCAAGTGTTGCAGCAGTTGAGTCGGGAAAAGGCAAGGAGAAAATGGATGTCGACTCACTTATCTTGGGCACCAAAACATTCTCCATACAGCAGCCGACTGTGCATAACTACTCGACTGAGCCGATACTTATTATCGCGCCAAAACACTCGGCTAATGACCATGAAGCAAGCACCAGCCAAGTAAAGGTGAGAGATCCTAAATACACTCGACCAAAGTGGTGTCCTCCAGGGCTAACAAAGACATAGAAGAGGAAACTACAGAGGTTAAGGAATCAAGAGATGGCAGTGCAGGAGGCCGAGAAGCAAAGGGATAAGTTGTTCAATGACACTCGGCCCATGGTTCCAGCAAAACAAGTGTGGAGGCCTAAACAAATACAAGATACATCAGCTTCTACATCTATCACAGAAGTACCTACACCACCCAAGGAGGACGATGCGACAGTTATTACATCGTCTGCGACACTTCTTAATTCTCCTTCACTCGGACAGATTTCAGAATCGGTGAATGCACTCGAGGAGGAGGCTAATATGTTGGACTATGAGTCTACACCGGTTCATGAAGGTATGGATATCAATATGGTATATTACTTACCTGCTGAGTTTCGTGCTGTAGATGAGGAATGGGAGGTGGCTTAGCTGGATTTTGGCCCTAAAAACGCAATATTCGAGAAGCCAAAAGAACCAGTAACACATTTGAAACCGTTGTATCTCAGAGCTCATATCAATGGATCGCCACTCAGTCGAATGCTTGTTGATGGTGGCGCTGTGGTAAATCTTATGCCCTATTCGGTCTTCAAGAAATTGGGTTTGCCCGATGAAGAGCTGATGAAGACGAATATGGTGATCAATGGATTTGAAGGCAAAGAGAAAACTGAAGCCAAATGTGTAATGTATGTGGAGCTTACAGTCGGAAGTAAAACTTTGGCTACTGCATTCTTTGTCGCTGAGGTGCAAGGTAACTACAACGTCATACTAGGCCGTGATTGGGTTCATGCAAACCAGTGCGTGCCATCCACTATGCACCAGTTTTTGATTTAGTGGGTTGATGATGAAGTGGAAGTCATTCATGCGGATAACTCGGCTGTGTTGCTTTGGCCGATGCATCGATGGATTGGCAACATCCCAATGCTACTTGCTTGACGGGCGTGACTTATCGTAGTTTGATTTTCTCGGTAGCGACCAAGAATGGTTTTGTGCCCGTCTCTTTAAAGCCGATCAATGCAATCGGCTCCAAGGTATGATATGTTTAAATGGATCCTAATTACGAGTGGTTACAAAAACGTCTTGTAAAATATCGGTCCAGTGAGGACGATATGTATGAGTCTATAGAGGAGTTGGATGACATGGATAAACTTGGACAACGTTTTACATCGGCTGATCCATTAGAAGAGATAGATATTGGAGATGGTTCGCCACTCGACCGACATTTATAAACAAAAATTTGAAAGCCGATTGTAAGGCTAAATTAATCGAGCTATTGAAAGAATATGTTTGTTGCTTTGCATGGGAATATCATGAGATGCGAGGTTGAGCCGAGAGCTAGTGGAGCATCGGTTGCCTATTAAGGCCGCTTTTAGACCTTATAAACAATCGGCCGTAAAGTTTAATCCGAAAACATATGACCGGATCAAGGAAGAGATCGGTCGATCACTGGAAGCTAATTTCATTCGACCTTGCAGGTATGCCGAGTGGATTTCTAACATTGTCCCAGTGGAGAAGAAGGGATCCGGCAAGTTGAGGGTGTGCATTGACTTCAGAGATTTGAATAGGGCTACACTCAAAGATGAGTATCCCATGCCAATAGCCGATATGCTTACAAATGATGCTTCTGGACATAAGGTTATTAGCTTTCTAGATGGTAATGCCGGATACAATCAAATTTTTATGGCCGAAGAGGACATGTACAAAACGGCTTTCCGATGTCCTGGTTTTCTTGGTTTATTCGAGTGGACAGTGATGACATTCGGATTAAAAAATGCTGGAGCCACATATCAACGGGCTATGAATTTGATTTTTCATGATTTACTCGGTATCATACTTGAAGTTTATATTGATGATATTGTTGTCAAATCAGATGCTTTTGAGCCGATTTGCGTTTAGCTTTTGAAAGAATGAAAAAGTATGGACTGAAGATGAATCCTTTGAAGTGTGCTTTTGGCGTGTCAGCTGGCAAGTTTTTGGGTTTCATTATTCATGAAGATGGTATAGAGATTGATCCCAAAAAATAGAGGCTATACAGAAAGTGGAGGCTCCAACATGCAAGAGAGATATGCAAAAGTTCCTTGGCAAGGTCAATTATTTGAGAAGGTTCATAGCTAATCTATCAGGGAAAGTTGATGCATTTACTCCTATCCTTCGGTTGAAAAATGATGCTGATTTCACTTGGGGGGGAAAACAGCGAGAAGCATTTGATATGATCAAGAGTTATTTGTGCACTCCTCCGGTGATGAAAGCACCCAAGCATAGGGAACCCTTCAGGCTTTACATTGCAGCGGAGGAAGGAGTTATTGGTGCTGTTTTGACTCAAGAAACCGAGGGAAAAGAGCATGCTATTACATATTTGAGCAGACGTTTATTGGACGCCGAGACGAGGTATACATTTGTTGAGAAACTATGTCTATGCTTATATTATGCTTGCACAAAATTGAGACATTATTTAGTGCCGAGTGCTTGTATAGTAGCTTCTCAAACCGATGTCATTAAATATATGTTGCATAGGCCAATTCTTAGTGGTAAAATTGGCAAGTGGGCTTATGCTTTGATTGAATATGATTTGGCTTATGAATCTCTAAAATCCATGAAAGGCCAAATTGTTGCTAATTTCATTGTTGAACATCAGATTAATGACAAGCATGATGTTGATATGAACCTTGTTTCATTAGTACCATGGAGATTATACTTTGATGGTTCAGTTTGTAGCAATGGCCAAGGTATTGGTATTGTTTATATATCTCCTCATGGTGCTATTTTTGAAGCCTCATGTCGCTTAGAATATTTTTGCACAAATAATCAAGCCGAATATGAAGCATTGTTATTCGGTTTAGAGATGTTGCTTGCTATAGGTGTTACACATATTGAGGCTTATGGTGATTCGCTACTAGTGGTGCAGCAAGTATCCAAAGTTTTTCTGTTTGGATGAATCACTTAATGTCTATCTTGATAAATGTCTAGATATAATTTCTACATTGGACTGTTTTAGCATTGCTCATATATCTAGGCATGACAATTGGAAAGAAAATGAGTTGGCACAACAAGCATCTGGATATCATGTTGATCATGGCATGTTCCATATTTCTCAGAAGCCGATGTCTTGTCTTGCCAATATGGGAGAGGCCGAACCTGTACCCACTGATTCAGCCATTAACAAAAAATCTAGTGCAGGTGACAATCCCGACTGGAGGAAGCCCATTGTTGATTACCTGCGCAATCCGAGTGAAAGGGTGGACAGGGCTGTTCGGCATATGGCTTTCAAGTATACAATGAGAGATGATGGTCTTTATTGCCGAACAGTCGATGATGTTCTTCTAAAGTGTTTGGACGAGGACCAAGCAAGAGTTGCTATGAGAGAAGTACATGAAGGTATTTGTGGCACTCACCAGTCGGCTCCCAAGATGAAATGGTTATTCTGACGTCTTTGGGTTTTATTGGTGACTATGATTAATGATTGTTTCAGATATTATAAGGGGTGTGAAGGTTGTCAAAAGTTTGGTGATATTCAATTGGCTCCTGCTGCTATGTTACATCCTATTATCAAGCCGTGGCCTTTCAGAGGATGGGGTTTAGACTTTATTGGGCAAATTCATCCATCTTCCTCAGAAGGGCATTGGTTCGTATTGGTGGCAACTGATTATTTCACTAAATGGTCTGAAGCAGTACCTCTCAAGAACATGACACATACGGAGGTAATTCAATTCATAACCGAGCACATTATTCATAGATTCGGTATTCCTCAAACATTAACTACACATCAAGGTTCATCTTTCATGTCACACCAAGTCAGAGAGTTTGCTGAATCTTATAACATAAAGTTGCTCAATTCCTCTCCGTATTATGCCCAAGCTAATGGACAAGCTGAGTCTAGCAATAAAATTTTAATCAAACTCATCAAGAAGAAGATTGAGAATAATCCGAGGAGATGGCATGAGTTGTTGTCTGAAGCTTTGTGGACTCATAGAATCTCAAGGCATGGTGCTACGAAAGTGACTCCATATGAGCTAGTATATGGTCAAGAAGCTGTTTTACCAGTGGAAGTAAATTTGAATGCCTTGAGAGTAGCTAAACAAAATGATTTATCAGCAAAAGACTTATATAACTTGATGATGGACAATGTTGATGAGATTGCCGATAAGCGTTTGGCTGCTTTGAAGGCCATAGAGAGCGACAAGTTGAGGGTAGCAAGAGCTTACAATAAGAAAGTTAAATTGAAGAATTTTCAAGTTGGTGATCTAAATGCAGAAAGTGATTCTGCCGATGGGTTCAAGAGATAAAAAATTCGGAAAGTGGTCTCCAAGTTGGGAAGGTCCTTTTAGGATTACAAGAGTGGTTCCCGGAAAATCATATTTGGTGGAATCCGTGTTGGAAATATGCCCTAGAGGCAATAATAAATTAGTTATTATTATTTTATTTCCTTGTTCATGATAATCGTTTATTATCCATGCTATAATTGTATTGATAGGAAACTCAGATACATGTGTGGGTACATAGACAACACCATGTCCCTAGTAAGCCTCTAGTTAACTAGCTCATTGATCAATAGATGGTTACGGTTTCCTGACCATGGACATTGGATGTCGTTGATAACGGGATCATATCATTAGGAGAATGATGTGATGGACAAGACCCAATCCTAAGCCTAGCACAAAGATCGTGTAGTTTGTATGCTAAAGCTTTTCTAATGTCAAGTATCATTTCCTTAGACCATGAGATTGTGCAACTCCCGGATACCGTAGGAATGCTTTGGGTGTACCAAACGTCACAACATAACTGGGTGGCTATAAAGGTGCACTACGGGTATCTCCGAAAGTGTCTGCATTGGGTTGGCACGAATCGAGATCGATTTGTCACTCCGCGTGACGGAGAGGTATCTCTGGGCCCACTCGGTAGGACATCATCATAATGTGCACAATGTGACCAAGGGGTTGATCACGGGATGATATGTTACGGAACGAGTAAAGAGACTTGCCGGTAACGAGATTGAACAAGGTATCGGGATACCGACGATCGAATCTCGGGCAAGTACTATACCGGTAGACAAAGGGAATTGCATACGGGATTGCTTGAATCCTTGACATCGTGGTTCATCCGATGAGATCATCGTGGAACATGTGGGATCCAAGATGGGTATCCAGATCCCGCTGTTGGTTATTGACCGGAGAACGTCTCGGTCATGTCTACATGGTTCCCGAACCCGTAGGGTCTACACACTTAAGGTTCGGTGACGCTAGAGTTGTTATGGGAAATAGTATGTGGTTACCGAAGGTTGTTCGGAGTCCCGGATGAGATCCCGGACATGACGAGGAGCTCCGGAATGGTTCGGAGGTGAAGATCGGTATATTGGACGAAGGGTATTGGAGTCCGGAATTGTTCCGGGGGTACCAGGTGATGACCAGCGTGTCCTAAGGGGTTTGGAGGCCCGGCAAGCTTTGGGGGGCCTTATGGGCCAAGGGAGAGGGCACATCAGCCCACTAAGGGGCTGAGCGCCCTCCCACCCCATCTCACGTAACTGGAGAGGTGGGGCGCCACCCCTAGGGCAGCCTCCCTCCCGGCTTGGGGGCAAGTTTCCTAGGGGTGGGGGCGCCAAACCCATCTAGGGTTTCCCCTATGGCCGCCGCCTCCCTAGGGAACCCTAGGGCGCCTCCTCCTCCCTTCCCCTATATATAGTGAGAGAGAGAGGGCAGCCGCACCTTCCCTGGCGCAGCCCTCTCCATCCTCCAACACCTCCTCCTCCTCCGTAGTGCTTGGCGAAGCCTGCTTGGGAGAACCACGAGCTTCTCACCACCATGTCGTCAATGCTTGGAGTTCTCCTCAACTTCTCCTCTCCCCTTGCTGGATCAAGAAGGAGGAGACGTCCCCGGGCTGTACATGTGTTGAACGCGGAGGCACCGTTGTTCGGTGCTTAGATCGGAATCAACCGCGATCTGAATCGCTGCGAGTACGACTCCTTCATCCGTGTTCTTGTAACGCTTCCGCTTAGCGATCTTCAAGGGTATGAAGATGCTCATCCTCCCCTCTCTCTCGTTGCTAGTTTCTCCATAGATAGATCTTGGTGACTCGTAGGAAAATTTTGAATTTCTGCTACGTTCCCCAACAGTGGCATCATGAGCTAGGTCTATTGCGTAGATTCTATGCACGAGTAGAACACAAGTTGTTGTGGGCGTTGATTTTGTTCAATATGCTTACCATTACTAGTCCAATCTTGTTTCGACGGTATTGTGGGTTGAAGCGGCCGGACCGACCTTACACGTACACTTACGTGAGACAGGTTCCACCGATCGACATGCACTTGTTGCATAAGGTGGCTAGCGGGTGCCGCCTCCCACTTTAGTCGGATCAGATTCGATGAAAAGGGTCCTTATGAAGGGTAAATAGTAATTGACATATCACGTTGTGGTTTTGCGTAGGTAAGAAACGTTCTTGCTAGAAACCCATAGCAGCCACATAAAACACGCAAACAACAATTAGAGGACGTCTAACTTGTTTTTGCAGGGTATGCTATGTGATGTGATATGGCCAAAAAGAATGTGATGAATGATATGTGATGTATGAAATTGATCATGTTCTTGTAATAGGAATCACGACTTGCATGTCGATGAGTATGACAACCGCAGGAGCCATAGGAGTTGTCTTTATTTATTGTATGACATGCGTGTCACTGAATAACGCCATGTAATTACTTTACTTCATTGCTAAACCGTTAGCCATAGTAGTAGAAGTAATAGTTGGCGAGACAACTTCATGGAGACACGATGATGGAGATCATGGTGTCATGCCGGTGACGATGATGATCATGGAGCCCGAAGATGGAGATCAAAGGAGCAAAATGATATTGGCCATATCATGTTACTTTTGATTGCATGTGATGTTTATCATGTTTATGCATCTTATTTGCTTAGAACGACGGTAGTAAATAAGATGATCCCTCATTAAAATTTCAAGAAAGTGTTCCCCCTAACTGTGCACCGTTGCGAAAGTTCATTGTTTCAAAGCACCACGTGATGATCGGGTGTGATAGATTCTAACGTTCACATACAACGGGTGTAAGCCAGATTTACACACGCGAAACACTTAGGTTGACTTGACGAGCCTAGCATGTATAGACATGGCCTCGGAACACAAGAGACCGAAAGGTCGAGCATGAGTCGTATGGTAGATACGATCAACATGAATATGTTCACCGATGATGACTAGTCCGTCTCACATGATGATCGGACACAGCCTAGTTGACTCGGATCATGTAATCACTTAGATGACTAGAGGGATGTCTATCTGAGTGGGAGTTCATAAGATGAACTTAATTATCCTGAACATAGTCAAAAAGGTTTTTGCAAATTATGTCGTAGCTCGCGCTTTAGTTCTACTGTTTTAGATATGTTCCTAGAGAAAATTCAGTTGAAAGTTGACAGTAGCAATTATGCGGACAGTAGAAGGCTTATCTCCTTAATGCACCGCTCGGTGTGCTGGACCCCGAACGTGGTCTGTGGATGTTGTGAACATTTGACATACACGTTTTGATAACTACGTGATAGTTCAGTTGAATGGTTCAGAGTTGAGGCACCAAAGACGTTTTCGAAACGTCGCGGAACATATGAGATGTTTTCGAGGGCTGAAATTGGAATTTCAGGCTCGTGCCTACGTCAAGAGGTATAAGACCTCCGACGATTTTCTTAGCCTGTAATCTAAGGGAGAAAAGCTCAATCGTTGAGCTTGTGCTCAGATTGTCTGAGTACAACAATCACTTGAATCGAGTGGGAGTTGATCTTCCAGAAGAGATAGTGATTTTTCTCCAAAGTCATTGCCACCAAGCTGATAGAGCTTCGTGATGAACTATAACATATCAGGGATAGATATGATGATCCTTGAGATATTCGCGATGTTTAACACCGCGAAAGTAGAAATCAAGAAGGAGCATAAATTGTTGATGGTTAGTGAAACCACTAGTTTCAAGAAGGGCAAGGGCAAGAAGGGGTACTTCATGAAACGGCAAATCAGTTGTTGCTCTAATGAAGAAACCCAAGGTTGAACCCAAACCCGAGACTAAGTGCTTCTGTGATGAGAGGAACGGACACTGAAGCAGAACCACCCTGGATACTTGGTAGATGAGAAGGCTGGCAAGGTCGATAGAAGTATATTGGATATACATTATGTTAATGTGTACTTTACTAGTACTCCTAGTAGCACCCGAGTATTAGATACCGATTCGGTTGCTAAGTGTTAGTAACTCGAAATAAAAGCTACGGAATAAATGGAGACTAGCTAAAGGTGAGCTGACGATATGTGTTGGAAGTGTTTCCAAGGTTGATGTGATCAAGCATCGCACGCTCCCTCTACCATCGAGATTGGTGTTAAACCTAAATAAACTGTTATTTGGTGTTTGCGTTGAGCATAGACATGACTGGATTATGTCTATCGCAATACGGTTATTCATTTAAGGAGAATAATGGTTACTCTGTTTATTTGAATAATACCTTCAATGGTCTTGCACCTAAAAGGAATGGTTTATTGAATCCCGATCGTAGTGATACACATTTTCATGCCAAAAGATATAAGATAGTAATGATAGTACCACTTACTTGTGGCACTACCATGTAAGCCATATTGGTATAAAACGCATGAAGAAGCTCCATGTTGATGGATCTTTGGACTCACTCGTTTTTGAAAAGTTTGAGACATGCGAACCATGTCTATTGGTGTATACGCATGAAGAAACTCCATGCACATGGATCGCTTGGACTCACTTGATTTTGAATCACTTGAGATATGCAAATCATACCGCATGGGCAAGATGACTGAAAGCCTCGGTTTCAGTAAAATGGAACAAGAAAGCAACTTGTTGGAAGTAATACATTTTGATGTGTGCAGTCCAATGAGTGCTGAGGCACGCAGTGGATATCGTTATGTTCTTACTTCATGAATGATTTGAGTAGATATCTTGAGTATATTTACTTGATGAAACACAAGTCTGAATTATTGAATGGTTCAAGTAATTTCAGAGTGAAGTTGAAGATCTTCGTGACAAGAGGATAAAATGTCTATGATATGATAATAGAGATGAATATCTGAGTTACGAGTTTTGGCACGCAATTAAGACATTGTGGAAATTGTTACACAATTAATACCTCGTGGAACACCATAGTGTGATGGTGTGTCCGAACATCATAGTTGCACCCTATTGGACATGGTGCGTACCATGATGTCTCTTATCGAATTACCACTATCGTTCATGGGTTAGGCATTAGAGACAACCGCACTCACTTTAAATAGGGCACCACGTAATTCCGTTGAGATGACACCGTATGAACTATGGTTTGGAGAAACCTAAGCTGTCTTTTCTTGAAAGCTTGGGGCTGCGACGCTTATGTGAAAAAGTTTCAGGTTGATAAGCTCAAACCCAAAGCGGATAAATGCATCTTCATAGGACACCCAAAAATAGTTGGGTATACCTCCTATTTCAGACCCGGAAGCAAAAGTGATTGTTTCTAGAAACGGGTCCTTTCTCGAGAAAAAGTTTCTCGAAAGAATTGAGTGGGAGGATGGTGGAGACTTGATGAGGTTATTGAACCATCACTTCAACCAAGATGTAGCGAGGCACAGGAAGTTGTTCCTGTGGCACCTACATCAATTGAAGTGGAAGTTGATGATGGTGATCATGAAACTTCAGATCAAGTCACTACCAAACCTCGTAGGGTGACAAGGATGCGTACTACTTTAGATTGGTACAGTAATCATGTCTTGAAGGTCATGTTGCTAGACAACAATGAACCTACGAGCTATGGAGAAGCGATGGTGGGCCCGGATTCTGACAAATGGCTCGAGGCCATAAAATCCGAGAGAGGATCCATGTATGAAAACAAAGTGTAGACTTTGGAAGAACTGCTTGATGGTCGTAAGGCTATTGGGTACAGATGGATTTTAAAAGGAAGATGCATAATGATGGTAAGTATCACCATTAAGAAAGCTTGACTTGTCGTTAAGATGTTTTCCGACAAGATTCAAGGAGTTGACTACGGTGAGGCTTTCTCACTCATAGCGATGCTAAGAGTCTGTTGGAATTGGATTAGCGATTCTTGCATTATTTATGAAATCTTGCAGATAGGATGTCAAAACATTGTTTCCTCGACAATTTTCTTGAGGAAAGGTTGTATGTGATACAACCAGAAAGGTTTTGACAATCCTGAAAGATGCTAACAAGTATGCAAAGCTCCAACAACCCTTCTAAGGACTGGAGTAAGCATCTCGGAGTTGGAATGTACGCTTTGATGAGATGATCAAAGATTTTGGGTTTATACAAAGTTTATGAGAAACTTGTATTTCCAAAGAAGTGAGTGGGAGCACTATAGAATTTCTGATGAGTATATGTTGTTGACATATTGTTGATCAGAGATGATGTAGAATTTCTGGAAAGCATATAGGGTTATTTGAAAAGTGTTTTTTAATACAAAACCTGGATTAAGCTGCTTGAACATTGAGCATCAAGATCTACGAGGATAGATCAAAAACCGCTAAATGGTACTTTCAAATGAGCACATACCTTGACATGATCTTGAAGGTGTTCAAGATGGATCAGTCAAAGAAGGAGTTCTTGCCTGAGTTGTAAGGTATGAAGTTAAGAGTTAAAGCTCGACCACGGTAGAAGAGAGAGAAAGGACGAAGGTCATCCCCTATGCTTCAGACGTAGGCTCTATAGTATGCTATGCTGTGTACCACACCGGATGTGTGCCTTGCCATGAATCAGTCAAGGGGTACAAGAATGATCCAGGAATGGATCATTGGACAGCGGTCAAAATTGTCCTTGGAGTAAATAAGGACATGTTTCTCGATTATGGAGGTGATAAAGAGTTTGGCGTAAAGGGTTACATCGGTGCAAGCTTTAACACCTATCTGAGTGACTCTGAGTAGCAAACCGGATACGTATAGTGGAGCAACCATTTGGAATAGCTTCAAGTGGAGCGTGGAAGCAGCATTTACAATATGACCTAGAGATTTGTGAAGTGCATACGGATCTGAATGTTGCGCACCGTTGACTAAAAACCTCTCTCACAAGAAAAACATGATCAAACCCTAGAACTCATTGAGTCTTAATCACATGATGATGTGAACTAGTTTAGTGACACTAGTAAACTCTTTGGATGTTGGTCACATGGCAATGTGACCTGTGAGTGTTAATCACACGGCGATGTGAACTAGATTATTGACTCTAGTGCAAGTGGGAGACTGTTGGAAATATGCCCTAGAGGCAATAATAAATTAGTTATTATTATTATATTTCCTTGTTCATGATAATCGGTTATTATCCATGCTATAATTGTATTGATAGGAAACTCGAGATACATGTGTGGGTACATAGACAACACCATGTCCCTAGTAAGCCTCTAGTTGACTAGCTCGTTGATCAATAGATGGTTACGGTTTCCTGACCATGGACATTGGATGTCGTTGATAACGGGATCACATCATTAGGAGAATGATGTGATGGACAAGACCCAATCATAAGCCTAGCACAAAGATCGTGTAGTTCATATGCTAATGCTTTTCTAATGTCAAGTATCATTTCCTTAGACCATGAGATTGTGCAACTCCCGGATACCGTAGGAATGCTTTGGGTGTACCAAACGTCACAACGTAATTGGGTGGCTATAAAGGTGCACTACGGGTATCTCCGAAAGTGTCCGTTGGGTTGGCACGAATCGAGACTGGGATTTGTCACTCCGCGTGACGGAGAGGTATCTCTGGGCCCACTCGGTAGGACATCATCATAATGATAGAGGCGAGGGTGTCCCGATCTTTAAATGAGATGATAACTATCGATTTGGTGGAGTCGACTTTGATGATCCGACTACAAACGTGCACGACGTTGCGCCTTAGCAATCGCTAAACCAATCTCCTGAGGTTACTGACGATGCCGGAAGCACGATCAGCCTGACCACGAAGGTCTATTCCTGCAAGCAATCGAAGAACAAGCAAGAATATGATAAAACAATCTGAATATTGCAAATATATATGAAGTATTGATAATGATGGGGATCCGTAAGCGGTCTTGGTCTGGTCGTTGGACACAAACGAAGTACACGGTTGCAATGGCTAACTTTAACTAAACAAATCCCAAGGAAAAAGCTACTAGATGGATCTACTTATATAGGATCAAGGGGTGGCGGCCAAGGAGGTGGGAGGACGTCCCAAGGCAGCCTAAAACTAAGCCTAGGTCGTACAAGGCCAATGGGCCCAAGTGAAGGTGACGTAACACCTTTGGACTTGTAGTTTGACTCGGATTCTGCTGCAGCATCAGATTGTTTTGTCCATAACTCAAGGCTTCGGACGAATTTGAAGGTGAATCCAATTGGGTTGGAAAGTGCATGAAATCTATTTTCCAACAAAAAAAGAATCACCCAATTTGGAGTCCGTATGAAAAAGTTATTGACGTTTTGAGTCGTATGTCTGCAGTAGTCCGAATCTGAGTCCGTAACGTGAGAGACTTGGACTCTATCTTCTCTTGGGCCAAAAGTGACATGAGAGAACTTTTGAACAGCAAGTAAACATCTCTTTCTCCCTTATCTTCATATGTGGATTGTACAAATGTCCCATACACCTGCAATTAGATATGACACAAAAGTTTGTGAAGTATTTTTGTCCTGGATGACATAAATAAATTATTGCATAGTTTGCATTAGAAATCACCTCACAAATATACATGTATGCAATATTTTTGGTCGTATCCAAGGTATTCATGTCCTCATCATCCTCTCCTTCTTGAAAACAAAGCCGTCCTCGGCGTTGCTTAATCTGAAATGTGGCTAACAAAAGAGACAAGGTGTACATGTTGTATATGTATATGTCATCCATTTTTACTTCCATTGATTTTTGCACATATGACACATGAATAGATGAGTAGCTTGCATAGTTTATAAAATCTAAAGTCAAAACATTATCACAAGAAGTAGAAGGCATGAAAATATTGCAACTCAGTTTGCACATATAAGTGAAGCTCTTATTCATTTCAAAAGATTGACAATGTTCATCATTAAACCATCCCAACATTGATGAATAAACCTTACTTGCATCAAATTTACATGCTACAACATGCTTATATAAGCAAACATGCAATAAGTCATTCGACACAGAATCATCACCAAGATTAGAGGTCATATCAAAATGATTAAACATTGATTCTTTTGCATCAACAGTTAATTCAATGGGCACTCAAAATTGTTGGTATTTCAGTTGTTTGATCACATGATGCATTCATGATAGTAACATGATTCTCTAAAATAGGTGGCGTGCTCAAATCAACAGGTAACTCAACACATGATGTATTTAAGTTAATTAGGCATGCATCATTCCCATGTGAAGTTATATCATCAATACCTTTACAGTTACCTTGTCGCAAAGACGTAGCTGATGTAGGTATGTACAATGACAATGTATCATACACTTGAGATGATGTCGCGCTCACGATCGGAGGTGTGGCTGCTCTAGTAGGTGCAACGGTGGAGGAATCAACCGATCGTAGTGAGCATGAATTGGAATAGTAGTTGTTGTAGTCACCCAGTGCATCCTCCTCAGAATCGTCTCTCAAGGGTACAAGCACGAACATACATACCAGTAATGCAACAAGGAATATACCGAAATCTTGCCTGAATATCATGGTTCAAACCACCAAAAAATCTATTCATTGTATCATCCTCAGATTCTTCTATGTCACAGTGATGCATATAAGATTTGAACTCCTGGTAGTAAGCATGAACAGTGTTGTTGCCTTGTTTAAATTGTTCAAACTTGTGAAGCAATTCACGACGATAGTAAGGAGGGAAAAATTGTTGTCTCATTACATCTCTCAAATCTTTCCAAGTTGTGGGTTGGTTAACAATGTTTTTTACAATGCACACTCCACCAAACAGAAGCAAAACCAGTAAATGCTCTAGTGGCAACTCGTACTCGCTCAAGTTCAGAAAAGTCATGGTGACTAAAAACTTGTTCTACTTCAAGCTCCCAAGCAAGATAAATAGCAGGATTAAATCTACCCTCAAATGATGGTAAAGAGATAACCTGACCATGTGCTTGTGTGTGTTGTCCCAACTCTCGTGATGGTGATGATGTGTCCGTCGTCCAAGAATTTCTATCTCCGAAACCTGTCATGATTAGTAGAAACAAGAAACAAAATTCGAGAATAATGTTCCGATGAACTACTAGGATGTGGTTGTAAAGTGCTCACAGTAAAGCAAATATCAATATCTTTCAAGTTCTTACCATGCGGCAGGTGGTGACAGGCAACCAGCGGTGTCAAATAACTTCGAAGATTGTGTAAAGGGATTGCCAGGGGAACGTACGTATACACGGTGTAGAAATATGTGGAGCTGGGTTGGCTATATATGGTAGCAAAAGATTAGCAATAATCAATTCAAAGATGCAATGTTGAATGAACGCTCAACGACGGTACTGTGCTGGTCCTAGGCTAGACCGGACTAGAGACGCGAGCCTAGAACACTAATGAGGTCACGGCGTAGCACAACTAGCATCAATGAAGGATAATAAGTAGCTCTGGACAGCAAGATATAAGTGAAGATCACAACGGCAGTAAAGATAATGATGAAAAACAACTGCCAAGCAGGATATACAACAACTCTCTCTCCAATTTTCCTCTTGAAAAGTTTGAGCCAAATTTCTGATAACTTTTTTCAAAGAATGCTACTAACTCAAGCTTTCCAATGCAAAAAGAATCACTCAATTCCGAGTTGATATGAGGAGTCAAAAAATTCTAAAACTGGTTTGAAAAACTGGAATAAGCTGTGTTCACAAACTTCAAAGGGCAAAAAGACCTATTTAGAAGCCGATTTTGAGGTGCCAAATATTGAACTTGCTTCTGCAACTATTTAGATGCGCCTCGTCGCTAGCTTTAATTTGAGTACTCACGGAGCCAAAACGGACTTCGTATGAGGAAGATACACCTGTTTTACTGAACAGTGCGCAAAACAGATTCCAATCCGAATTCAGGTACGAGATTGATTCTAGATAGATCCGAATTTTTTCTTCTCTTTTTTTTCTCACACTTTTTGTTCTTTTTCTTCTCTCTCTTTTTCTTCTTTGACTTTTTTTACTTTTTCTCTCTTTTTTCTCTCTCCTCTTTCCAAACAAACTAGATAAGATGCAGATTGGATCAAGTGAAGATGTGAACGATCTCAACTATGATTATGACAATGAACGGTGGGTAGCACGTGGTGGAAATTGATGGATGGATGGTGGTCAACGGAAGGGATAACGATGCGGCGGCGTGACTAATGTGAACAAAACTCGAAACTCTAAACGAACTAGACACTAAGACCAGCAACTCGACACGACGATGCAACTGATAATTCAATAATGCAAACAATGAAAAGAAAACTGCAAAGGCTCAGACTGGCTTGGACAAAGGATGAATATATCTAACTTTTTTTGTGGCTTTTTCTTGGACAATAGGTAAGAAAATAAATCTAATCTATGAAAAACTGGAAATTCTCACCGAGCAACCTAGAAACTGATACCACTTGATAGAGGCGAGGGTGTCCCGATCTTTCGATGAGATGATAACTATCGATTTGGTGGAGTCGACTTTGATGATCCGACTACAAACGTGCACGACGTTGTGCCTTAGCAATCGCTAAACCAATCTTCCGAGGTTACTGACGATGCTGGAAGCACGATCAGCCTGACCACGAAGGTCTATTCCTGCAAGCAATCGAAGAACAAGCAAGAATATGATAAAGCAATCTGAATATTGCGAATATATATGAAGTATTGATAACGGTGGGGATCCGTAAGCGGTCTTGGTCTGGTCGTTGGACACAAACGAAGTACACGAAGCTGCAATGGCTAACTTTTAACTAAACAAATCCCAAGGAAAAAGCTACTAGATGGATCTACTTATATAGGATCAAGGGGTGGCGACCAAGGAGGTGGGAGGATGTTCCAAGGCAGCCTAAAACTAAGCCTAGGTCGTACAAGGCCAATGGGCCCAAGTGGAGGTGACGTAACACCTTTGGACTTGTAGTTTGACTCGGATTCTGCTGCAGCATCAGATTGTTTCATCCATAACTCAACGCTCCGGACGAATTTGAAGGTGAATCCAATTGGGTTGGAAAGTGCATGAAATCTATTTTCCAACAAAAAAAGAATCACCCAATTTAGAGTCCGTATGAAAAAGTTATTGACGTTTTGAGTCAGGTATGTCTGCAGTAGTCCGAATCTGAGTCCAGAACGTGAGAGACTTGGACTCTATCTTCTCTTGGGCCAAAAGTGACATGAGAGAACTTTTTGAACAGCAAGTAAACATCTCTTTCTCCCTTATCTTCATATGTGGATTGTACAAATGTCCCATACACCTGCAATTAGATATGGCACAAAAGTTTGTGAAGTATTTTTGTCCTGGATGACATAAATAAATTATTGCATAGTTTGCATTAGAAATCACCTCACAAATATACATGTATGCAATATTTTTGGTCGTATCCAAGGTAGTCATGTCCTCATCATCCTCTCCTTCTTGAAAACAAAGCCGTCCTCGGCGTTGCTTAATCTGAAATATGGCTAACAAAAGAGACAAGGTGTACATGTTGTATATGTATATGTCATCCATTTTTACTTCCATTGATTTTTGCACATATGACACATGAATAGATGAGTAGCTTGCATAGTTTATAAAATCTAAAGTCAAAACATTATCACAAGAAGTAGAAGGCATGAAAATATTGCAACTTAGTTTGCACATATAAGTGAAGCTCTTATTCATTTCAAAAGATTGACAATGTTCATCATTAAACCATCCCAACATTGGTGAATAAACCTTACTTGCATCAAATTTACATGCTACAACATGCTTATATAAGCAAACATGCAATAAGTCATTCGGCACAGTAATCATCACCAAGATTAGAGGTCATATCAAAATGATTAAACATTGATTCTTTTGCATCAACAGTTAATTCAATGGGCACTCAAAATTGTTGGTATTTCAGTTGTTTGATCACATGATGCATTCATGATAGTAACATGATTCTCTAAAATAGGTGGCGTGCTCAAATCAACAGGTAACTCAACACATGATGTATTTAAGTTAATTAGGCATGCATTATTCCCATGTGAAGTTATATCATCAATACCTTTACTGTTACCTTGTCGCAAAGACGTAGCTGATGTAGGTATGGACAATGACAATGTATCATACACTTGAGATGATGTCGCGCTCACGATCGGAGGTGTGGCTGCTCTAGTAGGTGCAACGGTGGAGGAATCAACCGATCGTAGTGAGCATGAATTGGAATAGTAGTTGTTGTAGTCACCCAAAGTGCATCCTCCTGTAATCGTCTCTCAAAGGTACAAGCACGAACATACATACCAGTAATGCAACGAGGAATATATACGAAATCTTGCCTGAATATCATGGTTCAAACCACCAAAAATCTATTCATTGTATCATCCTCAGATTCTTCTATGTCACGATGATGCATATAAGATTTGAACTCCTGGTAGTAAGCATGAACAGTGTTGTTGCCTTGTTTAAATTGTTCAAACTTGTGAAGCAATTCACGACGATAGTAAGGAGGGAAAAATTGTTGTCTCATTACATCTTTCAAATCTTTCCAAGTTGTGGGTTGGTTATCAATGTTTTTTTACAATGCACACTCCACCAAACAGAAGCAAAACCAGTAAATGCTCTAGTGGCAACTCGTACTCGCTCAAGTTCAGAAAAGTCATGGTGACTAAAAACTTGTTCTACTTCAAGCTCCCAAGCTAGATAAATAGCAGGATTAAATCTACCCTCAAATGATGGTAAAGAGATAACCTGACCATGTGCTTGTGTGTGTTGTCCCAACTCTCGTGATGGTGATGATGTGTCCGTCGTCCAAGAATTTCTATCTCCGGAACCTGTCATGATTAGTAGAAACAAGAAACAAAATTCGAGAATAATGTTCCGATGAACTACTAGGATGTGGTTGTAAAGTGCTCACAGTAAAGCAAATATCAATATCTTTCAAGTTCTTACCATGCGGCAGGTGGTGACAGGCAACCAGCGGTGTCAAATAACTTCGAAGATTGTGTAAAGGGATTGCCAGGGGAACGTAAGTATACACGGTGTAGAAATATGTGGAGCTGGGTTGGCTATATATGGTAGTAAAAGATTAGCAATAATCAATTCAAAGATGCAATGTTGAATGAACGCTTAACGACGGTACTGTGCTGGTCCTAGGCTAGACCGGACTAGAGACGCGAGCCTAGAACACTAATGAGGTCACGGCGTAGCACAACTAGCATCAATGAAGGATAATAAGTAGCTCTGGACAGCAAGATATAAGTGAAGATCACAACGGCAGTAAAGATAATGATGAAAAACAACTGCCAAGCAGGATATACAACAACTCTCTCTCCAATTTTCCTCTTGAAAAGTTTGAGCCAAATTTCTGATAACTTTTTTCAAAGAATGCTACTAACTCAAGCTTTCCAATGCAAAAGGAATCACTCAATTCCGAGTTGATATGAGGAGTCAAAAAATTCTAAAACTGGTTTGAAAAACTGGAATAAGCTGTGTTCACAAACTTCAAAGGGCAAAAAGACCTATTTAGAAGCCGATTTTGAGGTGCCAAATATTGAACTTGCTTCTGCAACTATTTAGATGCGCCTCGTCGCTAGCTTTAATTTGAGTACTCACGGAGCCAAAACGGACTTCATTATGAGGAAGATACACCTGTTTTACTGAACAGTGCGCAAAACAGATTCCAATCCGAATTCAGGTACGAGATTGATTCTAGATAGATCCGAATTTTTTTTTCTTCTCTCTTTTTTTCTCACACTTTTTTGTTCTTTTTCTTCTCTCTATTTTTCTTCTTTGACTTTTTTTTTTACTTTTTTTTCTCTCTTTTTTTCTCTCCCTCTTTCCAAACAAACTAGATAAGATGCAGATTGGATCAAGTGAAGATGTGAACGATCTCAACTATGATTATGACAATGAACGGTGGGTAGCACGTGGTGGAAATTGATGGATGGATGGTGGTCAACGGAAGGGATAACGATGCAGCGGCGGCGTGACTAATGTGAACAAAACTCGAAACTCTAAACGAACTAGACACTAAGACCAGCAACTCGACACGACGATGCCACCGATAATTCAATAATGCAAACAATGAAAAGAAAACTACAAAGGCTCAGACTGGCTTGGACAAAGGATGAATATATCTAACTTTTTTTTTGTGGCTTTTTCTTCGACAATAGGTAAGAAAATAAATCTAATCTAGGGGAAACTGGAAATTCTCACCGAGCAACCTAGAAACTGATACCACTTGATAGAGGCGAGGGTGTCCCGATCTTTCGATGAGATGATAACTATCGATTTGGTGGAGTCGACTTTGATGATCCGACTACAAACGTGCACGACGTTGCGCCTTAGCAATCGCTAAACCAATCTCCTGAGGTTACTGACGATGCCGGAAGCACGATCAGCCTGACCACGAAGGTCTATTCCTGCAAGCAATCAAGAACAAGCAAGAATATGATAAAAGCAATCTGAATATTGCGAATATATATGAAGTATTGATAATGGTGGGGATCCGTAAGCGGTCTTGGTCTGGTCATTGGACACAAACGAAGTACACGAAGCTGCAATGGCTAACTTTTAACTAAACAAATCCCAAGGAAAAAGCTACTAGATGGATCTACTTATATAGGATCAAGGGGTGGCGACCAAGGAGGTGGGAGGATGTTCCAAGGCAGCCTAAAACTAAGCCTAGGTCGTACAAGGCCAATGGGCCCAAGTGGAGGTGACGTAACACCTTTGGACTTGTAGTTTGACTCGGATTCTGCTGCAGCATCAGATTGTTTCATCCATAACTCAACGCTCCGGACGAATTTGAAGGTGAATCCAATTGGGTTGGAAAGTGCATGAAATCTATTTTCCAACAAAAAAAGAATCACCCAATTTAGAGTCCGTATGAAAAAGTTATTGACGTTTTGAGTCAGGTATGTCTGTGCTGTCCGAATCTGAGTCCAGAACGTGAGAGACTTGGACTCTATCTTCTCTTGGGCCAAAAGTGACATGAGAGAACTTTTTGAACAACAAGTAAACATCTCTTTCTCCCTTATCTTCATATGTGGATTGTACAAATGTCCCATACACCTGCAATTAGATATGGCACAAAAGTTTGTGAAGTATTTTTGTCCTGGATGACATAAATAAATTATTGCATAGTTTGCATTAGAAATCACCTCACAAATATACATGTATGCAATATTTTTGGTCGTATCCAAGGTAGTCATGTCCTCATCACATAATATGCACAATGTGACCAAGGGGTTGATCACGAGATGATGTGTTACGGAACGAGTAAAGAGACTTGCCGGTAACGAGATTGTGACGCTCGGATAATCATGCTACAGTAATCTCACGTTAATGGTGCCACGTCACCTTCGTCACTGTAATTAATCTCGGGTTAATTCAAAACCGTTTCAAATTTAAATCCTAAATAAGTCAAACGACAAAAGTTTTCAAATATTAAAACAAAAATGTTCGGGCTATGTCAATTATTGCATCGGTAATTATGGTGGAGTAAACACATTTTTATGAAATGCCTAAATACTTTTAAATGAATTTAAATAGAAAAGAAATAATAAAAGAAAACACAAAAATAGAAAACAAAACAAAAAAGGAATAAAAGGCCCACGACCAATCTGGGCCAGCGGCCCACTCACCGGCAGGCCGGCCCACACCGCCCGACCCACCCACCGCCTTTATCCCCACGAGGGGGGGGGAACCCTAGCCACCCCGTCACCCACTCGCCCCCTCCCACTCGCTCTCCCCCCACCCCCTCGTTCTGGATCTGGATTGGGAGGAGCACGATCCCCTCCTCCCTCGCTCGACCCCGACGCTGGCACCTCCCCTGAACGGCGTCGCCCTCCGCCGCTCCCCATCACGCACCCCCGCCCGTGGATCGTTCCACCACATGCCACCCGGAACGCCACCACACCACACACACACACACACACACACACGCACGCACGCATCGTGCCGGGGAGAGGAGCTTCCCGCGCCCGATCCCCTCGCGTGCATCGGTGCGCCGCCTCCCTCCGTCACCGGCGACCACCAGCAGGCCGCCGCCCCGGTCCGCCGCCGCCAACAACCCCATGTTGGCTGCAGCTTCATCGCCGACGCCGCCTGGAGGCCTCCAGCGCCCGCTGCCTCCGCTCGGGCTCGTCGTCTGTCGCCGCCTCCTCCCGCGCCGCTCGTCCCCATCCTCCTCCTCAACTCGGCTCCTGCGAGCCTCGCCGCCCCAGATCCCCTGCAACGGGGGTGAGCAACGAATTCTTCCCCTCTCCTCCTCCCCCTGCCCCGGTGGACATCGTGGCCCGGCGCGCCACAGGTGTCTTGTGGCGCCTTGCCCCACGCTCACGCCCGGCGCATCCCACGGGCGCCCTCCGATGCTCTCTAGCCTCCATGCCCGCCAGACGATCGCCGCCCGCCGCGCCCAGCCCTCATCGCCCGGCCCCAGGCCAGCCTCCCCCTCACTTGCCGCCCGTGCGCCACAGGCGTCTGCACCTTTCAGGCAACCACTTGACCTCGCCCCATTGTCTTTGGCGGGCTAGCGCCGTCGCCACCCGTTTGGCCCCACAGGGCCTATGATGAATGGGCCCCACGCTCAAACGTTTATAAAAAAAGAATTAAAAAATATAATTAATAAATAATTAATAATAAAATTAATTAATTAATTAACTTAATTAAACTGCTTTAGTTAAACTAATTAAACGTGATTAACCTAAAATATAGAATTAACCTAACTAATATGTTAGTTAGGGTGCTTTGTCTATGACAGACGGGACCCACGTGTCAGTTTGACCCAGTCAACTCTGTTGACTGCTGACGTCAGCATGACATCATGCTGATGTCATTAATTCATTTTCGAATTAATTAAATAATTAATTAAATTCCAGAAATTAATAAAATCTTTAGAAAATCATATCTTTTAATCTGTAACTCGGATTAAAATATTTTCAACATGAAAGTTGCTCGTAACGACATTTAGACGAACCCGGATCACGCAACCTGCTCGTCCGCCACACACCCCTATCATATCAAACTCGCAACTTTTCCCCTCCGGCTCCTCTGCCCGAAAACGCGGAACACCGGGGATACTTTCCCGGATGTTTCCCCCCTTCGTCGGTATCACCTCCTACCGCATTAGGGCATACCTAACACCGTGTATTACCTCGTTATGCTTTGTGATGCTTTGATTGCTCTGTTATTTATTGTGTTCCCCCTCCGATACTTCTTTCCGGTAGACCCCGAAATTTGCCGACGACCCCTGATTCGACTACGATGTTGACGACACGTCCTTCTTGCTGCACCAACCAGGCAAGCCCCCTTTGATCACCGGATATCGCCTACTCTTCTCTATACTGCTTGCATTAGAGTAGTGTAGCATGTTACCGCTTTCGATTAATCCTATACTGTTGCATAGCCCGTCCTTGCTACTCAAGTTATTACCTTTACACCTTATCCTCTTGCTTAGTATAGGATGCTAGTGTTCCATCGGTGGCCCTACACTCTTGTCCGTCTGCCATGCTATACTATTGGGTTGTGATCACTTGAGGAGGTGATCACGGGCATATACTATATACTTTACACTATTACATTACCGTGATATCTTTGTTCGGAGATGGGGGTTTGAAAGGACAGTTGCTCCATCCCTAAGAGGTGGGCCTGGGTTCCCCGACGGCACCCGATCGTTACTTTGTGGCGGAGCGACAGGGCAGGTTGTGGCCACCTAGGAGAGAGGTGGGCCTGGCCTCGTCGGCGTTCATGGATACTTAACACGCTTAACGAGATCCGGGTATTTGATCCGAGTCCGCCATTTGGTCTATAATCGCACTAACCATCTACGCTGGAGTAGTTATGGGTATCCGGCGTCATGGTATCGGTAAAAGCCTTCGTGACGTCGGCCGGCGCGCGCCAGATTGGACCGCGTAACGTGACTTCCTTTGTAATGGAGGTTGCTAGGTATGCTTCCGGCCGCGTTCGCAACGTGCAGGTGTGCTAAGGGCGATGGGCCCAGACCCCTGGGCGCTTAGGTTTAGACCGGCGTGCTGACCGCTCTGTTGGCCTAGGTCGGGCTGCAACGTGTTGATCTTCCGCGGCCGGGCATGACCCAGAAAAGTGTGTCCGGCCAAATGGGATCAAGCGTGTTGGGTTATGTGGTCCACCCCTGCAGGGAAGTTAATCTATTCGAATAGCCGTGATCTTGATAACAGGACAACTTGAGTTGTACCTTGACCTTATGACAACTAGAACTGGATACTTAATAAAACACACCCTTCCAAGTGCGAGATATAACCCGGTGGTCGCTCTCTCTCGTGGTTACGAGGAGGATCGCCGGGTAGGATTATGCTATGCGATGCTACTTGGAGGACTTGATCTGCTCTCTTCTACATGTTGCAAGACGGAGGCTGCGAGCGTAGTCTTGACAGATTAGATATCCCCTCTTATTCCGGCATTCTCAGCGATTCACCCACCTGATATGGCCCTTTACACATATATCCATGCATATGTAGTGTAGCTCCTTGCTTGTAGTACTTTGGATGAGTACTCACGGTTGCCTTGTTCCCCTTTTCCCCTTTCTTTGCCGGTTGCTACGACTGCACGATGGAGCCCAGAGCGACGCCACCGTCGATGGCGACTACTCCCGGAGGTGCCTACTACTACGTGCAGCCCGGCGGCGACTGTGAGTAGTTAGGAGGATCCTGAGCAGGAGGCCTATGCCTCTTCGATCTGTATCCCAGATTTGTGCTAGCTATCTTATGGCAACTTGTTTAAGTTATGTCCAGTACTCAGATATTGTTGCTTCCACTGACTCGTCTATGATCGAAAGCACTTGTATTCGAGCCCTCGAGGCCCTGGCTTGTATTATGATGCTTGTATGACTTATTTTATTTTTAGAGTTGTGTTGTGATATCTTCCCGTGAGTCCTCGATCTTGATCGTATTGCGTTTGCGTGTATGATTAGTGTACGATTGAATCGGGGGTGTCACAAGTTGGTATCAGTGCCGACTGCCTGTAGGAATCCCCCTTCCAACTCCTTGGCCGAAGTCGAGTCTAGAGTTTACTAATTTTTTACTAACATGGCTGTGCGGCCCATGGGCCCACGTCGCCATTGGGTGGTATTAGGATCTTTTACTCCTCGATCTTTACTCTGGGACTCTGAACTCTCTTCTACTCGGGTTAAACGATTTTTACTAACTCTGACTCTAGGTTCTCGATAATACTTTCTCCCGGAGAGCCTCTTCAGTCCGGATGATTACTTGGTGCATCGAAGGATTCTGAAGATACCTTCCGATATTCTCTCGAGACCTTGTGCCCATTGCTTCTGCAATTCCCTATGGATAAATACTTACACCTGTCATTCTTACTTTATACCCAGTCGATCTTGTTATTACAAGATACCCCGAGAATATTTTGTGCCTACTGCCTTGCAGTTCTTTGCCACCTGAATAACCCTAAGAATAATTTCTCGCACTTTTCGAGTATCCACTCATCCCCAGTTGTTCAGGTGTTCCACAAAAGTCTTTGAAAAACTATTCAATCCTCCGAAAATCCTTAGCAGCTTTATGGCTCTGCAAACACTTGTCTACTTGCATTATGGATGCTTCCCATATATCTGGCAATATTCACTAGTATCTGTTGACACCGCCATTTTGATCCTATTGATTCAACAGGTGTGCGAATGCACACAATCATCTATCAACCCTTGTAAATTACCTTTCCGGCTGAGCTTCCATTCTTTAACTAGAATTGGTTCTCGACCAATCCAATTGTCGTTGATTGTACCCTAAGGCTATTCAACTTATCCATCCCTAATCAGAGCATTGCTTCTGATCCCTTGATTTGGAAATCATAATTCCTTTGCATTTGACAATTGAGTTAGTCAGTTGTTTCTATAATCTGATCTCCTTGCATTCTTCTTCCTCTAGTTGAGTACCGATGCTCACGTCAGATCCCTTGTGGACCACCAGAACCTTTATTGGATTTTATCCGACGACGTCCTTCATATTCAATAACTTTGTGAGTCTTTTCTCGGATACATAATGCCTTGGGTAAATTGTATCCTCTGCTTTGTCAACCATGCTCTGCTATCGATCTTGTCTTATTTACTCCTGAAGTTTGTGGTATATATTCCTAAGAGGCCCCGATGGGTCGGACATATGCCTTCTCTAATCTATGTGAACCCGAAAACTACTACGGGTCATACTCTACTAGTGTTATGTCAAATAAAATTTCAACACACAACTTCGTTGAAGGCGAGAAGTGAATGAAAGGTTATGCCTTAAAGAAGTGGGAGTCGACCTTGAACTTTGTGTTCATGCCCATGGACACGATGTAGACCTTATCATTAAAGCTTCTCTTAAATTAATTATTCCTTTGGTATAAGTTCATCTTATATCTGGATCCGCCTTTTGCAATCGTGGTTCCGACCATGTTCTCCTTTAAATACCATTTCCTGTGCAAGTTTAAGCACTTGTCTTCTATAGAGCAATACCCCAAAGACAACCTCTACTTTGATGCGTCAGGTAAGTAATACCCCACGGTATCTCGAGATTATCTTGAACCGCATAACTTCCTATGAGTTGTTCATCAAGTACTACATTCACACTGATTACAATTTTTCATGGACTCGAGTTGTTAATCACTCAAAGACACCGATAATCGAACCGAGTCCGCTTTTCACGGTTCAACAAATCTTGATGGCTTCTATAAATGCGAGTTTGTACCCGATCACGCCATTCCTAGCCTATTTGACTATATCATTGTCGTGATGATTCTAACTATGCTACCTGGTCCTTATTCTCGGAGCACCAATTTGCGATGATAGCTAAGCTTACGTCGATTTTCCTCGTCATACCCTTTCACCTTAAACAACAAGCTTGATTTCGAGTTTGTGTCGTAACTGTGATTCCAATAACCTCTTGCTGCATCATTCCTTTGACTTGATGTCGTCGCTGATTGATTACATCTTCATGAAATCTCTCGACAAATGTGTCATGATTATCATCAACATTCTGAGCTCTTCCAAGAGATCTATTGAAATCATGATGATAAATACCATCCTTGCCCTTGATGATTGGTGTTATCATCGACCACTTTATTGCCTTCCGTTCAACACAAACTTGTTCGTGTTTCGTGTTATACCTTGAGATCCTTACTATCCAACATTTGTTCTTCTTTAGCTTGGAGTATTACCATCTTTTATGACAAGAATGTCATGAGGATTACTCCACCTCTTAAGAATTCTTGGTATAGTGATACTTCTCACCATCACCATTCTTTCTTGGATCCCGTGTTAATTCTAACCGAGGTACCTACAAGTGAACGGTGTTGTTTGGATTCTGTACTTCTAGCAACCCTATTGCTTTGAAGTTAATGGTCAACCGTTCATTCTTAGACTATTGATTATTGAATCATCATTCCGACGTTGGTCGTGCAACCCAGCCCATATTTCGGTGCACCTCTCATCCAATGCTTAACTGTGTATGTTCTCCTCGAGCATACACCATTTTATCATTTGATCCGACAAATGTTATCTCATTGTTCACATAACTGTGGAAATCCACCCTTTTGGAAACCACGAGGATTTTCGTTGATTCCATCAGCTACCCCTCATCCTCTCCTTGGTTTAAGGATGAACTATTGCTTCAAGAACCGCTCCCTTAGTTCATTTCACGAGAATCTTGAAATGTCATTTCGTCTATTTGTGTTGCACCTTTTCTTCTCGGACATCCTGAGTCTGAGGTATCATGACACCAATCGGATCTGAATCTCAGTCAGATATGATGGTTGGGACAACTTTCCAAGAGTTATGATGTTGGTCCTTTGATGACCCGGTAACATGATGTCATGCCTAGCACACCTGGCCGGAGGCCCTATTGTTATAGATTCCTTTTCAGCAAGGTTATCCATTCTTCCTTGAGGAAATTGTAAGACTTATTCTATAAGTTGTTTCCGATGGATCCTTTGTATCCAAAATCTGACATTTGCTTGAAGGACCATGTCAATGCTATCTCGAAGCATGTCTGTGGTACTCCGATTTTCAACAAGGACATTTGAAGCCAAATGCTAAGATGTTTCTTGCTCAATTATCCAAACACCGTTGTATGGGTAATGTCTTGAAATTTCTCTCCCCTTACCTAAAAGGGTTTTCTAAATTATATCCTGACATGGATATCATGCTCTGCTTGTCCTTGGGAAGGATATATCCCTGAAATGTGTGTTTAAACACATTTTCTTTTCCATTGTTCATTTAATCTCATGATCACCTTTTCCTTTCCATTGTTTCGTTTAACCTTACTGGTGATCTATATGATCTAAGCAGTAATATTCTCCTGCTTATGTAAACACCTCGGTGTACAATTCTGTCAGAAAGACCCTGTTACTTTTGTTGATGGCATTCCTTTAACCGCCGATGGCCGAGAACTTTGCCTATTGTCCCGCCTCGTTCAACGAGCGGGAAAATGGTTCTCTTCGTCCCTCGCCCTTGGTACCGACATTGTTGCCAACATAACTGACATGCTATGCTTTGACATGTCTTTCTTATGCGATCGTGCAAGACGTCAACGCCCTTCCTTCTTTTATCCCACATGGTGGGCCCATAACCCACAGTTACACAGGATCGAAACCTGACTCTCATGTACCCTCTGTTGTCAAAGTTATTCCTCACGCTTGACTTTGTATGTAATTCACGGGCCACTTGCCTGTTGATCTATTCAGGTATCAGACGCAATACTTATTCCCGATTGCTTTGAGCCCCTTTCACGCCCTGTTTCAGGCATCGAACAGTTGCCTGCTCGCTCGAAACATCCCATGAAACCTCATTACTTTGCTCTCGATATTTTCTTAAGTTTCAATTCGAGAGGGACAGCTTCCCCGATGATATCGACCGATAGTCAACCTTGTAGAGTTTCGTTCTCCCGGAATACCCCCTTATTCTTTTGTAAGTACGATGGAACCCCCGAAGAAAGGATACCGACTTTATCTTGATGACTTGAAGCAGAGAAATGAAGACATCAATGTATTGGACCGGTCTCTTCGAGAAGAGCAAGCCAAAGCATGAGAAGACCCGCTAGATTCGTTACCAAACCTTCCCCTTTTCACTACCTCTTAAATCTCGGACGAGATTTCTTGTAGTGGAGGAGAATTGTGACGCCTTGGGATAATCATGCTACAGTAATCTCACGTTAATGGTGCCACGTCACCTTCACAATCCGTAATTAATCTCGGGTTAATTCAAAACCGCTTTCAAATTTAAATCCTAAATAAGTCAAACGACAAAAGTTTTCAAATATTAAAACAAAAATGTTCGGGCTATGTCAATTATTGCATCGGTAATTATGGTGGAGTAAACACATTTTTATGAAATGCCTAAATACTTTTAAATGAATTTAAACAGAAAAGAAATAATAAAAGAAAATACAAAAATAGAAAACAAAACAAAAAAGGAATAAAAGGCCCCCTGACCAACTGGGCCAGGCGGCCCAGCTCACCGGCCAGGCCGGCCCACCTGGCCCAGCCGACCGACCCACCCCTGCCTTATCCCCACGAGGGGGGAAAACCCTAACCACCCCGTCACCCACTCGCCCCCCCCTCGATGCCGCTCTTCCCCACCCCTCGCTCGATCTGGATCGGGAGGAGCCCCTCCTCCTCCTCGCTCGACCCGGCAGCTGCACCTCCTGAGCAGGCGTCGCCGCCTCGCCGCTCCCCATCACGCACCGCCCGTGGATCGTTCCGCCACATGCCACCGGAACGCCACCACACCACACACACACACACGCATCGTCGGGAGAGAGCTTCGCTACCGATCCCCTTGCGTGGATCGGTGCCCCGCCTCCCTCCGTCACCGGCGACCACCAGCAGGCCGCCGCCCCGGTCCGCCGCCGCCAACGGCCCCATGTTGGCTGCAGCTTCATCGCCGACGCCGCCTGGAGGCCTCCAGCGCCCGCTGCCTCCGCTCGGAGCTCGTCGTCCGTCGCCGCCTCCTCCCCGCCGGCGCTCGTCCCCATCCTCCTCCTCAACTCGGCTCTTGCGAGCCTCGCCTCCCCAGATCCCCTGCAACGGGGGTGAGCAACGAATCCTTCCCCTCTCATCCTCCTCCCCCCTGCCCCGTTGGACATCGTGGCCCGGCCAGCCCTTGCCGTCTTGCCAGCACGCGCCACCCGCTCATGCCCGGCGCATCCCACGGGTGCCCTGCCGATGCTCTCTGGCCTCCACGCCCGCCCGCGGCAAGCATCGCCGCCCCTGGCCGCGGCCAGCCCCTCATTGCCGGCCCCAGGCCACCGGCCTCCCCACTCCGCCGCCCGCCCACACAGGCGTCTTTGCTCAAGCAAGCCCCGCCCAATCGCCAGTCTTTGGCAGCTAAGCGCCTGTCGCCCGCACCGTTTGGCCCCCACAGGGCCTATGACAGATGGGCCCCACGCCCAAACGCGTTTATAAAAAAAGAATTAAAAATATAATTAACAAATAATTAATAATAAAATTAATTAATTAATTAACTTAATTAATCCAGTTTAGTTAAACTAATTAGACGTGATTAACCTAAAATATAGAATTAACCTAACTAATATGTTAGTTAGGTGTCTTTGTCTATGATGAGATGGGACCCACGTGTCGGTTTGACCCGATCAACTCTGTTGACTGCCGACGTCGACATGACATCATGCCGATGTCATTAATTCATTTTCGAATTAATTAAATAATTAATTAAATTCCGAAATTAATAAAATCTTTAGAAAATCATATCTTTTAATCAGAATTTCGGATTAAAATATTTTCAACATGGAAGTTGCTCGAGCAGCGAGACGAACCCGGATACGCAACCCGTTAAATCCGCCACACACCCCTATCATATCAAACTCGCAACTTTTCCTCCTCGGCTTCTCTGCTCGAAACGCGGAACACCGGGATACTTTTCCTGGACATGTTTCTTCGCTTCAGATATCACCTCCTACCGCGTTAGGGCATACCTAGCACCGCCAGTATTACACTCGTTATGCTTTGTGATGCTTTGATTGCTCGTTATTTATTGTGTTCCCCCTCGATACTTCTTCCTAGAGACCCGAGGTGCCGGCGACCCCTGATTCGACTACGGTGTTGACGACACGTCCTTCTTGCCGCACCAACCAGCAAGCCCCCTTTGATCACGTGATATCGCCTACTCTTCTCTATACTGCTTGCATTAGAGTAGTGTAGCATGTTACCGCTTTCAGTTAATCCTATACCGCTGCATAGCCTTTGTCCTTGCTACTGTTGTTACCTTTACCTGCTATCCTACTGCTTAGTATAGGATGCTAGTGTTCCATCAGTGGCCCTACACTCTTGTCCGTCTGCCATGCTATACTACTGGGTTGTGATCACTTCGGGAGGTGATCACGGGCATATACTATATACTTTACACTATTACATTACCAGTGATACTGTTCGGAGATGGGGGCTGAAAGGACAGGTGGCTCCATCCCGGTAGAGGTGGGCCCGGTTCCCCGGCCCCATTTGTTACTTTGTGGCGGAGCGACAAGGCAGGTTGTGGCCACCTAGGAGAGAGGTGGGCCTGGCCTGGTCGGCGTTCGCGGATACTTAACACGCTTAACGAGATCCGGTATTTGATCTGAGTCCGCCATTTGGTCTATACGCACTAACCATCTCTGCGGGAGTAGTTACGGGTATCCCGACGCCGTGGTATCACCGGCCTTCGTGGCGTCGGCCCGAAGCGGCGCTGCCGCCAGCTTGCACCGCGTGACTTCCTTTGTAATGGAGGTTGCTAGGTTCTGCTTCGGCCAGCGTTATAGCGTGCAACGGTGTGCTAAGGCGATGGCGGGGCCTGCACTGGCGCTTAGGTTTAGACCGCGTCTTGACCGCTCTGTTGGCCTAGGTCGGGCTGCGGCGTGTTGATCTTCCGCGGCGGGCATGACCCGTAAAAGTGTGTCCGGCCAAATGGGATCAAGCGTGTTGGGTTATGTGGTCCACCCTGCAGGGAAGTTAATCTATTCGAATAGCCGTGATCTTGATAGCAGGACAACTTGGAGTTGTACCTTGACCTTATGACAACTAGAACTGGATACTTAATAAAACACACCCTTCCAAGTGCTGATATAACCCGGTGGTCGCTCTCTCTCGTGGTTACGAGGAGGGATCGCCGGGTAGGATTATGCTATGCGATGCTACTTGGAGGACTTGATCTGCTCTCTTCTACATGTTGCAAGACGGAGGCTGCGAAGCGTAGTCTTGACGTGATTAGATATCCCCTCTTATTACGGCATTCTGCGATTCGGTCCACCGATATGGCCCTTTACACATATATCCATGCATATGTAGTGTAGCTCCTTGCTTGCGAGTACTTTGGATGAGTACTCACGGTTGCCTTGTTCCCCTTTTCCCCTTTCTTTACCCGGTTGTCTGCGACGAACGATGGAGCCCAGAGCCGACGCCACCGTCGATGACGACTACTCCCGTAGGTGCCTACTACTACGCAGCAGCCCGCCGACGCATTTACCTGTGAGTAGTTAGGAGGATCCCAGCAGGAGGCCTATGCCTCTTCGATCTGTATCCTGGGCTTTGTGCTAGCCATCTTATGGCAACTTGTTTAACTTATGTCTCAGTACTCAGATATTGTTGCTTCACGACTCGTCTGTGATCGAGCACTTGTATTCGAGCCCTCGAGGCCCTGGCTTGTATTATGATGCTTGTATGAGTTATTTTATTTTTAGAGTTGTGTTGTGATATCTTCCCGTGAGTCCCTGATCTTGATCGTACACGTTTGCGTGTATGATTAGTGTACGATTGAATCGGGGGTGTCACAGAGATTGAACAAGGTATCGGGATACCGACGATCGAATCTCGGGCAAGTACTATACCGGTAGACAAAGATAATTGCATACGGGATTGCTTGAATCCTTGACATCGTGGTTCATCCGATGAGATCATCGTGGAACATGTGGGAGCCAACATGGGTATCCAGATCCCGCTGTTGGTTATTGACCGGAGAACGTCTCAGTCATGTCTGCATGGTTCCCGAACCCGTAGGGTCTACACACTTAAGGTTCGGTGACGCTAGAGTTGTTATGGGAAATAGTATGTGGTTACCGAAGGTTGTTCGGAGTCCCGGATGAGATCCCGGACATGACGAGTAGCTCTGGAATGGTCCGGAGGTGAAGATCTGTATATTGGACGAAGGGTATTGGAGTCCGGAATTGTTCCGGGGGTACCAGGTGATGACCAGCGTGTCCGAAAGGGGTTTCGGAGGCCCCGGCAAGCTTTGGGGCCTTATGGGCCAAGGGGAGAGGGCACATCAGCCCACTAAGGGGCTGAGCGCCCCTCCCACCCCATCTCACGTAACACGGAGAGGTGGGGCGCCACCCCTAGGGCAGCCGCCCCTCCCGGCTTGGGGGCAAGTTTCCTAGGGGTGGGGCGCCAAAACCCATCTAGGGTTTCCCCTATGGCCGCCGCCCCTCCCCTAGGGAACCCTAGGGCGCCTCCCTCTCCTCCCTTCCCCCTATATATAGTGAGAGAGAGAGAAGGCAGCCGCACCCTTCCCCTGGCGCAGTCCTCTCCCTCCTCCAACACCTCCTCCTCCTCCGTAGTGCTTGGCGAAGCCTGTGGGAGAACCACGAGCTCCATCACCACCATGTTGTCGTGTTGTCGAAGTTATCCCTCAACTTCTCCTCTCCCCTTGCTGGATCAAGAAGGAGGAGACGTCCCTGGGCTGTACGTGTGTTGAACACGGAGGCACCATTGTTCGGTGCTTAGATCGGAATCAACCGCGATCTGAATCGCTACGAGTACGACTCCTTCATCCGCGTTCTTGTAACGCTTCCGCTTAGCGATCTTCAAGGGTATGAAGATGCTCATCCTCCCCTCTCTCTCGTTGCTAGTTTCTCCATAGATAGATCTTGGTGACTCGAGGAAAATTTTGAATTTCTGCTACGTTCCCCAACAATCCGTACAAGGTGCATTGTTACCTCGAGCTCTCAATGGCAAGTACTTGAAGAAATACCATCCGAGTATGTGGCAAGAAGCCCGAGTAGGCAATGGCCGATGTACGATTATCGCCCTTAGCACAAACATGGCCGATACATAATTATCGCCCTGAGAAAAATAAATGGCCGATGGAGTGTTGATCGTCTTTAGAACAAACACCGTGCATATTATTTTTCGGCGTGCAAGCTTTGCCGAAAAACAGGGGGGCATGTGTTGACACCAGATTTTGGAATGACATAAAAAGAAAATGAGATGGCTTCGAGTGAAAGGGTTTTCAGCATGGAAAGTTCACATCGCTGAGAGGAACAACTTTGATGTTTAAGTCATAGCCATCCGACCGCATCTCTATAGGCCGAAATTGTGCTCAAAGTACTGGATTTTGTATTCAGAATACTGTTCAGATGATTATGCCCCCAAGACGGCCTCACATGGAAGAATTAACTACATGAATTGTCTTCGTCTCGTCGAAAAGATTGATTTTGATATAAAGATTGTTGCAATCCGAGGTCGTATGCAAAAGTTAGAGCCCTTTCTTGAGACCCTCCAAATGAGCAAAATATGACGCCTTAACCGCATACATATGTAGGTGTGTCTGATGAGATGCGTGAATAATTTGCTGTTTTGCACGAGTGATTTGACCCTCGGGATGACCTCTGATGAAAAAATGTTCAACATGAAAAATGTTCGTCTCGTCGAAACGGTCAAGATTGCTTTTGGACTCGTTCCATCCGAGGTTGTCTGCCATCACAACGCCTACTCGGGCAAGCCCCGCCAGCCTCGCCCCGCTGTGCTGGCGGGCTAGCGCCCGTCGCCCGCACCCGTTTGGCCCCCTAGGGCCTATGACAGATGGGCCCCACGCCCGAAACGTTTATAAAAAAAAAATTAAAAATATAATTAATAAATAATTAATAATAAAATTAATTAATTAATTAACTTAATTAATCCAGTTTAGTTAAACTAATTAGACGTGATTAACCTAAAATATAGAATTAACCTAACTAATATGTTAGTTACGGTGCTGTGTATATGACAGACGGGACCCACGTGTCAGTTTGACCCAGTCAACTCTGTTGACTGCTGACGTCAGCATGACATCACGCTGATGTCATTAATTCATTTTCGAATTAATTAAATAATTAATTAAATTCCAGAAATTAATAAAATCTTTAGAAAATCATATCTTTTAATCTGTAACTCGGATTAAAATATTTTCAACATGGAAGTTGCTCAGAACGACGAGACGAACCCGGATACGCAACCCGTTCGTCCGCCACACACCCCTATCATATCAAACTCGCAACTTTTCCCCTCCGGCTCCTCTGCCCGAAAACGCGGAACACCGGGGATACTTTCCCGGATGTTTCCCCCCTTCGTCGGTATCACCTCCTACCGCGTTAGGGCATACCTAGCACCGCGTATTACCTCGTTATGCTTTGTGATGCTTTGATTACTCTGTTATTTATTGTGTTCCTCCGATACTTCTTTTCCTAGAGACCCCGAGGTCAGCCGACGACCCCAATTCGACTACGGTGTTGACGACATCGTCCTTCTTGCCAGACCAACCAGGCAAGCCCCCCTTTGATCACCAGATATCGCCTACTCTTCTCTATACCGCTTGCATTAGAGTAGTGTAGCATGTTACCGCTTTCGCTAATCCTATACTTTGCATAGCCTGTCCTTGCTACTACCGTTGTTACCTTTACCGCTATCCTACCGCTTAGTATAGGATGCTAGTGTTCCATCGCTGGCCCTACACTCTTGTCCGTCCCGCCATGCTATACTATTGGGCTGTGATCACTTCGGGAGGTGATCACGGGCATATACTATATACTTTACACTATTACATTACCTCGTGATACTGCTTGTTAGGAGATGGGGGCCGAAAGGACAAAGTTGCTCCATCCAGGTAGAGGTGGGCCTAGGTTCCTGACGGCCCCCGACTGTTACTTTGTGGCGGAGCGACAGGGCAGGTTGTGGCCACCTAGGAGAGAGGTGGGCCTGGCCTGGTCGGCGTTCGCGGATACTTAACACGCTTAACGAGATCTTGGTATTTGATCCGAAGTCCGCCATTTGGTCTATACGCACTAACCATCTACGCGGGAGTAGTTATGGGTATCCCGGCGTCGTGGTATCACCGAAGCCTTCGTGGACGTCGGCGACCGAAAGCGGCGTCGCCTTGGACCGTGTAACATGACTTCCTTTGTAATGGAGGTTGCTAGGTTTGCTTCGGCCAGCGTTATAACGTGCAGGTGTGCTAAGAGGCGATGGGCCTGCACTGGCGCTTAGGTTTAGACCGGCGTCTTGACCGCTCTGTTGGCCTAGGTCGGGCTGCGACGTGTTGATCTTCCGCGGCCGGGCATGACCCAGAAAAGTGTGTCCGGCCAAATGGGATCAAGCGTGTTGGGTTATGTGGTCCACCCCTGCAGGGAAGTTAATCTATTCGAATAGCCGTGATCTTCGGTAACAGGACAACTTGGAGTTGTACCTTGACCTTATGACAACTAGAACTGGATACTTAATAAAACACACCCTTCCATGTCGTCGTGCTGTCGGAGTTCTCCCTCAACTTCTCCTCTCCCCTTGCTGGATCAAGAAGGAGGAGACGTCCCCGGGCTGTACGTGTGTTGAACGCGGAGGCACCGTTGTTCGATGCTTAGATCGGAATCAATCGCGGTCTGAATCGCTGCGAGTACGACTCCTTCATCCGTGTTCTTGTAACGCTTCCGCTTAGCGATCTTCAAGGGTATGAAGATGCTCATCCTCCCCTCTCTCTCGTTGCTAGTTTCTCCATAGATAGATCTTGGTGACTCGTAGGAAAATTTTGAATTTCTGCTACGTTCCCCAACAGTGGCATCATGAGCTAGGTCTATTGCGTAGATTCTATGCACGAGTAGAGCACAAGTTGTTGTGGGCGTTGATTTTGTTCAATATGCTTACCATTACTAGTCCAATCTTGTTTCGACGGTATTGTGGGATGAAGCGGCCCGGACCGACCTTACACGTACACTTACGTGAGACAGGTTCCACCGACTGACATGCACTTGTTGCATAAGGTGGCTAGCGGGTGCCAGTCTCTCCCACTTTAGTCGGATCAGATTCGATGAAAAGTGTCCTTATGAAGGGTAAATAGTAATTGACATATCATGTTGTCAAATTCGGATTGGTTTTATCCGAACTTTTCATAAGTTTAAACCGAACAGTTTTGAAAAGTTCGGATAAAACCAATCCGAATTTGACTAGGGTTTTGGACGTGAATTGATGCAATTTTCTTGTAAGGAAAGATTAGATGAATCTTTTTCTTGTACGGGAAGTCCAGCCACCTCTTATATATGTTTGGGGTGACGGCCGATTGAAACAACACACAATCGAACAAATTAATACACTACTTTTTCAGTTTACATTTTATCTCTCCACCGTTTTTTCTCTCGTTCTTCGCTGTTCTTCGTGTTTGAGAGCTGCGAATCCCGAGGCTCTAGGGGCGAGCGAATCGACCTAGGGCAGCCCATAGCCGCCGCAATCCCTGATGGGGTCCCTCCCGGATGCGCGGGGTTTCGGGTCTGCAAAAGCGCCCGCCGACTGTTTTGCGTATCGCGCTGTCGGTCGGGTCTCCTTCGACGTGAGCTGCGGTGCATCACCCCCAGCGTCGAGGGTACACGTGACGTGTTCGTGTGTCAACAGGAGGAAGGAAACATCAATCTGGGTGCTCCTCTAAGTAATCCCCGGTCGACCTGTTCACATAATAGGGTTTATTAATTGGTAAATGGAAAATTTGGGGGGTATTGAAATCCTTAGTACGCATGTGTTATTCAACCTCAGATCAGTATGCTTGAAGTGTGAAATATGTGTATGAAACTCCGATTAAGACATTTTGTGTGGGGTCTTCAAATGTTAAGGTAAGCCAACACTAAGGGAAATTTGTACGGGGTTTCATAATCGGTAAAAGGGATTGGATTTCATGTGAATGCAAAACAAGTCAACATAGAACCACGTGATTCATTTAAATGAAAACAGATAAGAGCAAGGCCGAGGGTTCAACGATTGAGTAAGATACAAAAGATCACAGGAAAGCGGTCAATCAGATGCAAGGAGAAGGAGAGAGAGGTTGGAGAATGCTACGCGTTCTTTTTTATGAAGGAACAAGGTGGTCGAATATAGTCAAAAAACTGGTCGGTGAGCATATCGGTTTATGGTGCGGTTTCTGACTTGTGGCCACCTTGAGATGTTTGGTGTCTCGTTCACATCAGCTAGTGCTTTACCAGAAATAAACATAACATCATATCGCAGCCTAAGAACGACACATTAGAGCAACTCTAATGGGGCAATCCATTTCATCCGTGATCGTCTGTTTGGGTCGGTGCAGACACAAAAGGCGGCCCAACATGCCGACTCAGACGTGCGTTCGTTTTTCGTCCGCAGGTGACCCATTCCCGGCACATTTTTAAGTTGAATTTGCGTCGGCGCAGACACGCGACGGACCGTGCACGCTCGCCTACTCCTGTCCCCGGGCCCGCTGGTCTGTGGCACATTGGCCTCCCGTCTCACCCCCCCGCCAACAGGCAACCCTCACCCGCCTCCTCCGTCGCCGACGCCGCCGCCCATTTTTTCCGGCGACTCTTCCAGCTGCCGCCGCCTCCACATCCGCCCAGCAACGCCGCCCCTCCCCCCGTCGCCCTCCGCCGCCGTTTTGCCGCCGGGGAGCAAACTGCTTCCCACCGCCGCTTCCCCCACCGCACAGCCGCCCGCGACCAAGAAGCCGCCTCGCCGCCCCTGCCACATCCGACCGGCACGCTCGTCGGACGCCGGCAGGGCACCTAGCTGGTCTGTGGGCGCTGTGACTCCCCTCGCCGGCCGTCTCCTTCGTCGACGCCGGCATCGACAGTTTGCCAAGGTACGAGATGGACTCCACCGACGAGTTCTTTTTCCACAATTTCCTTTACGACTCCGACGATTCGTCGTCTGACAGCGTGTAGGAGATATTGGCTGCTGTGTTGGTCCATCACCACCTCAATAGCCAGCGGCCGTTGTTCCGTGGCTCCATTCCGGGCCACCTTCCGGCATTGAATCGCAACCGAGAGAGCTGACATTTCCTTCTCTGGAAGGACTACTTTGATATAACAAACCCGTTGTTCAAACATCACAAATTCCGCCGCCGGTTCCGTATGAGTAGGCATGTTTTCAACCATATTAGAGAGGGAGTGGTCGGCTATGATGACTACTTCGAGTGCAAAGAGGATGCCGTCGACAAGATTGGTTTCTCCTCTTATCAGAAATGCATTGCCGCCATCCGGATGCTTGCATACGGAGTGCCCGGTGATCTCATTGACGAGTACGTCCGTATGAGCGAGTCTACATGCCTAGAGTCCCTGTATAAGTTCTGCAAGGCTGTTATTGCTGTGTTTGGCCCTGAGTACTTGAGAGAGCCAACAACTGAAGATACAGCCCGTTTGTTGGCGATGAATGCCAGCAGGGGCTTCCCAGGGATGCTTGGCAGCATAGACTGCATGCACTGGGAGTGGAAGAACTGCCCTTCTGCTTGGCAAGGGCAGTATAAGGGCCATGTCAGGGCTTGCACTGTCATACTAGAGGCCGTGGCGTCTCAAGATCTTTGGATCTGGCACTCTTTCTTTGGCATGGCTGAATCACACAATGATATCAACGTGCTTCAGCGCTCGCCGGTGTTTGCTAAGCTTGCCGAAGGCAACACCCCACCGGTGAACTTTACTGTCAACGGCCACAACTACTACAAAGGGTACTATCTGGGCGACGGTATCTATCCTTAGTGGACCACTATTGTCAAGACAATACCCAACCCTGTCGGAGAAAAAGGAAAAGATTTGCCCAAGAGCAAGAGAGTGCTAGAAAGGATGTCGAGCGTGCCTTTGGTGTTTTGCAATCTTGATGGGGCATCGTTCGGTATCCTGCTAATATTTGGAGCACGCAGAAACTGTGTGAGGTGATGACTGCCTGTGTGATCATGCACAATATGATCGTAGAAGACGAGCGCCCGGAACGTCTGTACGATCAAGGCTTCCAGTTTCAGGGTAAGAATGTTGTGCCTGAGCATGGAGTAGTGACAACATTTGAGCAGTTCACTCAATTTCATGAAGACATGCGTGATTGGGAAACTCACGTGCAACTGCAAAATGATTTGGTTGAGTATATGTGGGCTCATGTTGGCAACCAATAGATGTATCTTCTTTTATTCGTTTGTAAAACTATGTGAAACATTTTTATTTGTATTTGACTTGTAAAACTATACTATTTATTTGGGCAGTCAGACTAAACATTTTCATTTGATAATATGTTGAATGCAAATCAATATACAATTGGGCGGCCAGCCGGCCACGCCGGCACATATGGGTCGGTGCGTTGGGTGCACTGCCGACCCAAATGCAAAACTGGGCGGATGCCGGACGGGCTGCCGACCCAAACGGACAAAAGGCGGACAAATGCACCGTCTGTTTAGGTCGGCCCATTGAAGTTGCTCTTATTAACTGCTCCATCTACAGCTATGGCAACGATAACGGCTCCAGCTGAATATTAGAGGATCCCGACCACAAAATGAGGGCGTCCGTTCTTCCAATCAGGAAATCCCAACGAGCAGCTTGGGCAGATTTTGACGAATCTGCTTCCTTTATTGCCAGTGATGATCTGTCCAGGACTTGCAAAATCTATCTCATCTAATTCCGTCTTATGTGCAAACACCACGATTTGCATCACAAGCCTGTATCTACTCTTCTCTTCCTTCAGCTGCACATATTAAAGGACCTCTTTACTTTGGGAGACGAGCTCTGGAGTACAGTCCGGAGGATAACAAGAAAACTCCCTGGCAGATCCGGTCACCTCCACGCAACACTCCATCCAGTTCTTCATCTCCGACTCGATAAGGTGGCGCCGACGTTACCTGGCAGCTCCTCAAGAATCTGTCGGCAAGTGGAAACAAAGCCGAGCCAGCGAACATAGAGCCACGACATCCAACCGAGGTGAGAATTCAGTGAGTGAGCGACCTTTTGAAGATGCAAAAGAGGTTGGACGAAAGGAGAGAATGGTTTGGGAGGGAGGGAGAAGGATGCAGTACTAGAGACACGATCCCGCTATGAGATTTTGAACGCGCATAACAAAAAGGCGACTAACTTAGACATGACTGTAGAAGTGCATGCTCTAGCCAATGCAACCAAAAGACCGATCTGATGGAAGAGACTAGGCGGCACATTATACGTCAACACTCCCCCTCACGTGTGGCTCCCTCAGGCCTAAACATGGACCGAAAATGGACTGCAATTTAATTGCGCCAGCCGTGTCTTGAACTCGAGACCTCTTGGCTCTGATACCATGTAGAAGTGCATGTTCTAGCCAATGCAACCAAAAGACCGATCAGATGGAAGAGACTAGGCAGCACATTATACGTCAACAATGACCACCCTGGGCGTCATCAACGCAGGTCGCATGGCACCTCCAGGCTCCAACCGAGCTGGATTGGAAGGCATAACCTGGTAAGCAGCGGTGTGAGAGGAACATCCTTTTTTTGAAAGATCCAACAAATTGCTGGCTTCAATTAGATTAAGCAGAAAGCAGCGGAAGAACAACATGGGGTGGATTCGAAGATCAAAAAGAAAAGAAAAAAGGCAACCCTATTGGCTGCCGAACAACACTACACTTACACGGCGGAACGCCATCCACCCACAGCACGACAACGCAGCTCCGACTCCAACGGAGATCTATAGAGAGCAAAGCAATGTTGGCGTGAAGGAAGACCACCGAACGGACCACTTGTCGCCCGTCATCGTACACCACCGGTGCCCCGCACCGTAGCTTCGACTTCATAGCAACAAGCAGCCGAGGTAGTCTCACGGACACGCCAGAGAAGAGCCGACTACCACGACCAATGCCACACCTCCAAAAATGCTCACCATCGTTATCGTTGCCACAGAAGCCAATCCGCCCCATTGCCGGACGGACACGACTGAGCAGCACAAACAACCTCCCCCCACCTATCACTGGTCCCTCTGGCCGGTAAGGAGCTCCTGGAACGATGCCCCAAGAGGTGCGACACACGTCGCCATCATCGTCCGATCCTAGGGGATCAAGGGTTTCCCCCGAGCATCCTTGCGTAGTGGAGCGAGCAGGAATGCCTCAAAGGCGCCTTCATGAAGGAAGTGGCACCCGCATGCATTGCCGTCGCCTGCCCCAACCCAAGAACCGGTAGCAGAGTCTTCACCCGGCGCTGCACCTCCGACCACCAAACCCGAGCCACACCACCGCCGCAAACACACGGCCGGCGGCCGGCGGCCCCACGCGCCCAACGTCCGCCGCAACCACCTTCAGAACTGGACGCCGGGGGCCAGATCTCCATCGTTGCCACCGATCCACGCCGGATAGAGCCGTCGGTCCCATGCGCCCGACGGTCATCATGGCCTCCTCGCAGAACAGGATGCCGGGGCCCGATCTGCTTCACACCGCCCCTGGAGCCCAACTAGCCGTTGGCCGCAGGTGCACAGAGTCGTCTACAGCCCACGCGCCGCCGAGAAGCTGACTCCCGCCTGACCCATCTCCTCTGCCGCAGCACCGAGCAAGAGCCCGTCTGACGGCGGCCCTCTTCAGATCTAGTAGGGGCTCGCCCTGGTGCGGCGCTACCAGCGACCCGCATGCCACCGCAGATGCCCCGAGCCCGCAGCTATCCTCAAGATCGCCCGCCCGCTCAACAGAGGAGCTCCACCATCGCGCCCAACTCGCCAGATCCACGCCCTCCTCGGAGTCGCCAAATCCGCAGCCTCTCCGACACAACCAAGTTGTGACGCCCCCGATTCAATCGTACACTAATCATACACGCAAACGTGTATGATCAAGGTCAGGGACTCACGGGAAGATATCACAACACAACTCTAAAAATAAAATAAGTCATACAAGCATCATAATACAAGCTAGGGGCCTCGAGGGCTCGAATACAAGTGCTCGATCATAGACGAGTCAGCGGAAGCAACAATATCTGAGTACAGACATAAGTTAAACAAGTTTGCCTTAAGAAGGCTAGCACAAACTGGGATACATATCGAAAGAGGCACATGCGGATCCTCCTAACTACTCCTGGTTGTCGTCGGCGGGCTGCACGTAGTAGTAGGCACCTCCGGTGTAGTAGTCGTCATCGACGGTGGCGTCTGGCTCCTGGGCTCCATCGTCTGGTCGCAACAATCGGGTAAAGAAAGGGGGAAAAAGGGGGAACAAGGCAATCGTGAGTAATCATCCAAAGTACTCGCAAGCAAGGATCTACACTACATATGCATGGGTATATGTGTAAAGGGCCATATCGGTGGACTGAACTGCAGAATGCCGAGAATAAGAGGGGATATCTAATCCTGTTGAAGACTACGCTCGGCAGCCTCCGCCTTGCAAAGCATGTAGCGTAGAGAGTAGTCCAAGTCCTCCAAGTAGCATCGCATAGCATAAACCTACCGGCGATCCCTCCTCGTAACCCCGAGAGAGAGCGACCACCGGGTTGTATCCGCACTTGGAAGGGTGTGTTTTATTAAGTATCCGGTTCTAGTTGTCATAAGGTCAAGGTACAACTCCAAGTCATCCTGTTATCGAAGATCATGGCTATTCGAATAGATTAACTTCACTGCAGGGTGCACCACATTACCCTACACGCCGATCCCATTTGGCGGACACACTTTTACGGGTCATGCCCGGCGCGGAAGATCAACACGTCGCAGCCCCACCTAGGCATAACAGAGAGGTCAAGACGCCGGTCTAAACCTATGCGCCGAAGTGCAGGCCCATCGCCCTTAGCACACCTGCACGCTATGCGTGGCGGCCAGCAGACCTAGCCTAGTGGCGTTCGATCCAATCCGGCCAGCCGCTCGATCGTGACGTCACGAAATGCTTCGGTGATACCACGGCGCGGTTGCCCATATCTTGTCCCACGTGGCGGTTAGTGCGTATAAGGTCCACGACCCAACTCAGATCAAATACCAAGATCTCATTAAGCGTGTTAAGTATCCGCGAACGCCGAAGCAGGCCGAGCCCACCTCTCTCCTAGGCGGTCTCAACTCTGCCACATCGCTCCGCCACAAAGATCCACTCACGGGTGCTCCACAAGCCGACCCGACTTTAGTCACCACATGTATCGTGTATAAAGTATATAGTATATACCCGTGATCACCTCCCGAGTGATCACGGCCCGATAGTATAGCACAGCAGACGGACAAGAATGTAGGGCCACTGATGGAAAACTAGCATCCTATACTAGGCATGTAGGATTGCGTAAAGGTAACAACTTGAGAGTAGCAAGGACATGCTATGCATCGGGATAGGAATAACGGAAGCAGTAACATGTTACACTACTCTAATGCAAGCGATGTAGAGGAGAGTAGGCGATATCGGTGATCAAGGGGGGCTTGCCTGGTTGCTCGCAAGAGAGAGGGTCGCCAACTCCGTGGTCGAACCGGGTAGCAGCGGCGTCGGTCTCGGTGTCTAGCAGAAGAAGAGGGGGAAGAAACAATGAATACAATGCAAACAGATGCATAACGGTGCATGACAAAGCAATGTGTGATGCTAGGCGTGCCCTAACGCGGTACTACACGTTGCGTTAGGAGGATTCCGGACAAAGGAAAAGAGGGGGAAAGTTCCAAGTTCATCATGCTAGGGGCATGTGACAGATGAACGGACCGCGTATTCGGATTCGTTGTATTTTTCTGAGCAACTTTCATATAGAAAACATTTTCATCGACGATTTAATTACTATGAATTTCTAAAGGTTTAAACATTTTCTGGAATTAAATAAATTAACATAAATGGAATATGACGTCAGCATGGCGTATGAGTGACGTCGTGACCAATGCTTTGGTTGGACCGTCAAATTGACATGAGGACCCACCTGTCATAGACAGTGGGTTAAACAGGGTTCAAACTAATCTAAATTTAGTTATTAAACTACTGGGCCCACCTGTCAGTGTCTAATTTAGGTTAACTAAACTAATTTAATTAATTCCTGTTAATTAGGGGGGTGGGCCCCACCGTCGCTGGTCGGGGTTGCCAAGTCAGCAGGGTTGACTGGTCAACCCAGTCAACTAGTGTCCCAGGCCCCACCGGCAAGTGAGACAAAGGCGGGGCCCATCAAGGCACGTAGGCGTCGGCGCGAGACAACTCCGCGACCAAAAAGCGGCGAGCGGCTCGACTTCACGGAACAAAGCTACGGGCACTGCTTGGTCCGCGCGTGATGGCGCGTTCGAAGCGGAGGCGGTTGCTGCGTTTTGGGGCTACGCACGGCCGAGCGGGTGCAACGACGGCGGCGACCTCAACGGCGGAGGTCGAAGCTCGGTCACGGGTGGAATCGGGCTAGGAGCACGGGCGGGGGCGCTGGCGGTTGCCACTGGCTCCTGCGAGCGTTCTGAGCACGACAGCGATCTCAGACCAGGGCTGCGGCCACGGGGGTCACGGGGGCGAGCTTGACCGCGGCGGTCGTCGGAGTACGGGCGTCCGTGGATCCAACGATAGGGGGCACGGGAAGGCGTGTGCGTGTGTGCGTTGGGTTCCTGGAAGCACCAGGAACATGATGTCGTGCTCACGCGAGCACGACGGAGACCATGGCCACGGTGGCAAGGCGATCCGCGGCGACGTGCCCACGGCAACGGCGACGGGCAGCTACGGTGCGCGAGGGGGCTAACGAAGATGGCCGGGAGATGGGGAGCTCACCGTGCGGCATGCAAGATGGCCCTTGGGTGGCTTAGTAGCTGCAGAGGCATCGCCGGAGATGAAGAAGAGCGGCGGCGGGGTTTGTCGGAGCAGAGGAGGAAGACTGCGGCGTCGGGGGCGTTGCGGTGGTTCCGGTCTCCAACGGGTTGCGCCAGACGAAGGAGCGGACGACGGCGGCCCTTGGAGACACCGTGGGGCGGTGAGGTGGCCTCGGTGGCCGTGGTTAGGCCGGAGCCATGGCGTCGGTGGCGTCCGGATGCGGAGGGGAACGAGGGGGAGAGGCGCGGTGGATCTGGAGGGGCGGAGAAAATATCTCATGGGAGGGGGATCTGACGAGGCCGAGAGGGGCGTGGCGGTTTTATCCTCCCGTCGCCGGGCGAAGGGGTCCGGTGGCGACCGCCTCAGAAGCGGCATGCGTCCGAGGAACAGGAAGGGGTGCAAGGCGAGGAGTCTGGGCTGGCCGGGCCGACCAGCTGGTTATGTCCAGGAGGCAGGGGTTGTGGTCGGTTTGAGCTGGGCCGCCTGTTCCAGGGGGGCTCCCCCCCCCCCATTTTTTTGTTTTTTTTGTAACTTCTTTCTTTTATTTATTTTCCCTTTTCTCTTTTAGGTATTTTGTAAAATTGTGTCCTCTACACCATAAATACCAGTGCATTATTTGGCATCCACCTAACATTTTTGCTTTAATATTGGAAAACTTTTGTCGTTTGACTTATTTAGGATTTAAATTCGAAACGGTTTGAACTGGCGAAAGTTTAGCAACAGTAATCAAAAGATGACATGGCATCATTAGGAGAGATTTACGGTAGCCAAATTATCCGGGCGTTACAAATCTCCTCCACTACAAGAAATTTCGTCCCGAGATTTAGGAGGTAGAAGGAAACAACGCGGGGTATTCATCACGCAGGCGATCCTCGCGTTTCCAAGTGGCTTCGTCTTCAGAATGGTGCGACCACTGGACTTTGAGGAACTTGATCACTTTCTGGCGTGTGCGGCGTTCAGCTTGGTCGAGAATGCGGACCGGATGCTCTTTATAGGAGAGGTCCTGTTGCAATTCGAGCACTTCATGATCCACTGCTCGGATTGGGTCCTTGAAGCGCCGGCGAGCCGTGACACGTGGAACACATCGTGAACCCGAGAAAGGTTCGACGGAAGCTCCAGCTTGATATGCCACTTTTCCACGCCTTTCCAGAATAGTGAATGGGCCAATATAGCGAGGAGCTAGCTTGCCCTTGATCCCGAAGCGGTGAGCACCCTTCATTGGTGTAACGCGAAGATAGGCCTTTTCGCCAGGTTGATAGACCATGTCTTTATGATGATGGTCATAATTACTCTTTTGACGTGACTGAGCAGTCTTGAGATTCTCGCGAATAATGCGGACTTGTTCTTCGGCATGTTGGATAATATCTGGACCAAAAAGTGGACGTTCCCCAGTTTCTAACCAGTTCATAGGGGTTCGACACTTTCGTCCATATAACACTTCAAAGGGGGCCATCTTCAGACTAGCTTGATAGCTATTGTTATAAGAGAACTCAGCATTCGGGAGAGATTCCTCCCATTTCTTGCCGAAGGAAATAACACAAGCTCGAAGCATGTCTTCGAGAACTTGGTTGACACGTTCAACTTGCCCTTGTGATCATGGATGAAACGCCGATCTTTGAAAGATAAGTGAGTCCCCATAGCTTCTTGGAAACTTGCCCGTAATCTTGAAGTGAATAAGCTGCCACGGTCCGAATCGATAACCAAAAAGGGAATACCGTGAAGTGAAACAATTCTGGACATATAGAGAGTTGCAAGCTGACTAGCGATGATCGTTTCTTTGACCGCCGTAAAATGTGCAACTTTAGAAAGCCGTCAATGACGACAAGAATAGCATCATTACCTTTTCTGCGATTTGGGAAATCCAAAGGATCAAGTCCATCTCGACATGGTCCCATTTCTATTCAGGAATAGAGATAGGTTGCGAGTCCCAAAGAGGCCTTTGATGTTCTGCTTTGATACGACGACAAACGTCACATTCAGCAACATAACGAGCAATGTCTTGCTTCATGTTAGACCACCAGAATCTTTGACGAATGTCATGGTACATCTTTGTACTACCAGGATGGATACATAGAGGCGTATCATGAGCTTCTTTCATAACCTTCTGAGTCATATTCAGGTTTTCCCTCTTACTTGGTACCACTAGGCGACCTTTGAAGAATAAGGTGTCTGCGTCATCCACAAAGGAAGAATGAGGGCTTTCCTTCTGCGAGATAACGCTTAATCCTTTCGACTTCATCGTCACATTTCTGTATCCATTTGATGGTGTCCACAACATCTGGTCTAGCAACTATGGTATTGAGAGAACCCCGAGAAACAACATGGAGGTTCATCTTGCGAAACTCCGGAGGAGGGGGAGCGAGTGCACCCGGAGGAACAACATGGAGGTTCAGCTTTCTGAATTCTTCAACAAGCGAGGGCTGAACCTTGCGGACCTGGAGGTGGTTGCAAGAAGACTTATGCTCAAGGCATCAGCCATTACATTAGCCTTGCACGGTGTATAGGAAATACCCAAGTCAAAGTCTGCAACAATCCCCATCCATCTCTACTGATGGAGGTTCAGGTCTGGCTGAGTAAACAGATACTTCAGACTTTGGTGGTCAGTGAAGATCTCGCAACGATTACCGAGAAGGTAATGTCGCCATCGCTCAAAGGCATGAATGACAGCAAGAAGTTCGAGGTCGTGAACTGGGTAGTTCTCTTCGTGAGGGCGCAATTGCCGAGAGGCATAAGCAACCACTTTGCGCTCTGCATTAGGACACAGCCTAGTCCTTGACGGAAGCGTCGCGATAAATGACGAAGTCCTTCTTAGTATCACGTGGAGCTAATCGGGCAGAAGTCAACTTGTCTTTGAGTGCTGGAAGCTTTCCTGACACTTGTCTCGCCCATTGGAACTTGACGCCCTTATGCAACAAAGTTAGTCGAGGCACGGCAATCTTGGAGAAGTTCTTGACGAATCGACGGCAATAGTCAAGTAGACCGAGAAAACTTCGACTTGCTTGACATTCTTCGAGGAGTCCAATCAAGAATAGCCTGAACTCGTTCAGGTTGACGGCAATACCATCCTTAGAGATGACATGCCCGAGATAGGTTACTTCGAAGCCGAATTCACATTTGGAGAACTTGGCGTATAGTCGATGCTCTCGTAGTTTTTCCAAAGACAAGACGAAGATGTTCAAGATGTTCTTCTTCGTTCTTGGAAAATACCAGGATATCATCCAGATAAACCACGCATTTAACTTGTCGAGGTAATCCATGAATATATAGTTCATCGATCGAGAGAAGGTGGCTAGAGCATTGGTTAAGCCGGAAGACATGACGGTGTACTCGTATGAACCATAACGAGTCACGAATGCGGTCTTTGGGATATCCTCTTCACGAACACGGATCTGGTGGTAACCCAACCTCAAGTCGAGTTTAGAGAACACTGACGAACCAGCCAGTTGATCATACATATCATTGATCCGAGGAAGAGGATACTTATTCTGAATGGTAGCTTGGTTTATAGGACGGTAGTCTTGGACCAATCGGTTTGTCCCATCCTTCTTCTTGACAAAGAGAGAAGGTGCTCCCCAAGGAGAGCAACTTGGGCGAATGAAACCACTGCGAAGAGACTTGTCGATTTCCTCCTTAAGCTCAAGGAGTTCATGCGCGCGGCATCTTGTAGGGTCGCTTGGCTATAGGAGTGGTGCACGGTTTCAAGTCGATGACGAATTCGACAGCTCTAGCAGGGGAATCCTCGAAGTTCTTCAGGAAAGACGTCGAGGAATTCACACACGACGGGAATGTTTTCAATGCCCTCGAGTAGTGCAGCGTTCAATGCATTCAAGGCATAAAGCCGTGCCTCGGCATTTTGCACCAGATGAGCTTGGTAAGTAACTATTTCATCTGAAGGGTGTAACAGATGGACGATCTTGGTGGCGCAAACGATAGAAGAAGTATGCGCCTTTAACTAATCCATTCCCAGAATGAGATCAATGCTATAGGACTTCGATACTATGGGAGAGACAAGAAATTCCAGTCCTTCGATTTCAACGGGGACGTCGTTGCAAATCATGGAGGTCCGACATTGGCCCGCAGGGGTGTGCACTAATAGAGAAGCGTTCATGTCCTCACATTTAATGTCGTGCAAGCATGCAAAATCTTCAGACATGAATGAATGTGATGCACCTGTATCAAATAAAACGGATGTCGGTACTGAATTTACGAAAGTGTACCCATCACAAGAGCAGGTGCTGGTCTTGAGCTTCGTTCGGATCAACGTGGTTGGCATGAACTCAACCATAAGGCTTGGCATTGTTGTTATGGGCTGGTTGCTTCCACGGCCGGGCCATGGAAGGGCCATTGATTACGGTTCTGATTGCATTCCCTAGCACGGTGCCTGGTTGACCACACCAAGCACAATCCATTGTTGGGAGTAGGAACAGGAGCTTGGGGTGGTGGAGTGGAAGCCTTGGCTGCCTAGTTGGAGGAGTAGGCGCACGAGGTGCAAGATAGGTCCGCTTTGGGGCAGGTGCATTCGGCTGGTACATGCTGTTGGGAATCCATATCTTGCGCTTCTGGGAGGACGGGCCCTAAGATGAGCCCGTGTCACGGTTGCGCCTGTTAGAGCTCTGGTATTCCTGCAGACCAGTTTCGACATAGATAGCTTTGTTCACCAAGGTGGCGAAATCAGCAAAGTCATCCACTAGAAGTGCGAGCTTGATGTCAGCTTGAAGGCCGTCACGGAACTTCTCCTGTCTGCGTGCATCGCTTGCAATGTCCTCTTCAAGATAGCGAGACAAGTCCAAGAACTCCGCCGATAAGCTTCAACAGTCTTGTTGCCTTGGGTGAGGTTATGAACTCACGCTTCTTCGGTCCATGACTCCTTGAGGGATGAAGCGGCACGGAAAGCAGCTTGGAAGTCCGCCAGTGATGATTGTTCCACTGGGTGAAATACGCCTGTGGCTGTCCCACCATTGAGTCATGGGTCCCTTCAGGAAGAAGGAAGCAAAGGTGACATAGCTGGCAGGGGCTACATCAGCAGACTCCATCTCATAGGTGATGTCACGGAGCCAGTCATCAGCATCCAGGGGCTGGGTTGAGCTGCGATACATACTTGGGTTGAGGCGCATGAAATCCTGTAGAGTTACTGGGGCTGGCTGCTGGTTCATATTGGGGCGAGGAAACTGAGCCATCATATTCTCCATGAACCTCAAGCTGCTGGATCATACCAGCCATGTACTCAGGGGGTGGTGGGAAGTTGCCACCACGACCACGACCACCTGGTCTAACCATCCTGCTAATATATAACAGGGGTAGTTCAGCATTTGAGAAATTTGCAAAGGACAAGAATCATTCATGATGAAACATGCATAATGAAAGCAGCACGATAGATACTACATAGTAGTCGGCATATCTTACAGAAGGGATCATGCACAGAGTTCGGTACACGAGTTCAAGACATAGACTAAGACATCATAGGCGGCACGCAGTTCGCGGCGTAATGCATCTAACACTTAACAAGCAAGCCTACATCAGTCCCACGCGCATCATGGAGGTAGCTGTAGCCTGAAAGCTGGTAGTGTGGCAGCGGATAGTCCTCCACGCCGGTGACTGGGGCCATGGATACTGGTGCGTAACCCGACGCCAGTGGTAGAAGAGGGCCAAGTGCGGGAGAGTAGCCTCCCACATCCGCCATCCGACACCTCGGGGCATCACGGTCATGGCTGGGTAGATCGCAGAACGCAGCAGCTCTGGATCGGACAAAGGGTGCAACAGCCGAAAGCACGGTAAAGGTGCCGACGGGTGGTGTACAACTCGTGGCGAAGAGCTCGGTTAGCTTGATCCAGCCCATCAAGATGCGTAACAAAGTTCGATGGTAGAAGGGCTCTCGGGTGACAAAGTGGAGTAGGCAGCGGTGTAGTAACCCTCCGCACCAACATCGGATGCGATAGCAATGTGCTCAAGGGGAGGAGTCCAACTCCGATACTCTCCACGAAGACGTGTCGAGAACAGCATAAGCGGATCATGGATCGCCATATCGATAGTCACCCCAACACCATGTGCGGTGTGCAGACAAGAGTGGAGTCATACTCCCGAGAGTAGAGGTGGACGATGGCACGGCATCGCTCTGGTTAAAGTCCCGGTACTCCTCAAAGACGGTGTACTCCGGGTGCCGCCGATAACCCGGATAGGTCATCATCTCAAATAGCACCGCAGTGATCCCGAGGCACCAATGGCCGTCGTGTGGCGGACGACCTGCCTCATGGGTTCCATCTGAAAACAAAGATGTTTCAAAGGAGTCAAATGACAGTGTGGAAATTGTTCAAAATACTATTCTAAGAAATAGCTATGGCTTTATCCAACTTTGGGGTGAATGTGGTCACGGGATCCTAGTGTTAGTTAGTAAATTCGTTTAACCCGAGTCGCAGAGAGTTCGAGTCCCGGAGTAAAGGTCGAGGAGTAAAAGATCCTAGTACCACCCAATGGCGGCGTGGGCCCATGGGCCGCATGACCATGTTAGTAAAAGTTTTGTAAAGTCTAGACTCGACTTCGCCAAGGAGTGTGGAAGGGGATTCCTACAGCGACGGCTCGATACCAACTTGTGACGCCCGATTCAATCAGACACTAATCATACACTCAAACGCAGTACGATCAAGGTCGTGGACTCACGGGAAGATATCACAACACAACTCTAAAATAAAATAAGTCATACAAGCATCATAATACAAGCCGAGGGCCTCGAGGGCTCGAATACAAGTGCTCGATCATAGACGAAGTCAGCGGAAGCAACAATATCTGAGTACGCATATAAGTTAAGCAAGTTTGCCTTAAGAAGGCTAGCACAAACCGGGATACATATCGAAGAGGCACGCACCTCCTGCCTCGATCCTCCTAACTACTCCTGGTCGTCGTCAGCGGGCTGCATGTAGTAGTAGGCACCTCCGGCGTAGTAGTCGTCATCGACGGTGGCGTCTGGCTCCTGGGCTCCATCGTCTGGTCGCAGCAACCGGGTAAAGAAAGGGGGGAAAAGGGGGAACAAGGCAACCGTGAGTAACCCGCAAAAAAAAGGCAACCGTGAGTACTCATCCAAAGTACTCGCAAGCAAGGAGCTACACTACATATGCATGGATATATGTGTAAAGGGCCATATCAAGGACCGAATCGCAGAATGCCGTAAAAGAGGGGATATCTAATCATGTCAAGACTACGCTTCCTAGCAGCCTCCGCCTTGGCAAAGATGTAGCGTAGAGTAGTCTGAAGTCCTCCAAGTAGCATCGCATAGCATAATCCTACCCGGCGATCCTCCTCGTAACCCCGAGAGAGAGCGACCACCGGTTGTATCTCGCACTGGAAGGGTGTGTTTTATTAAGTATCCACTTCTAGTTGTCATAAGGTCAAGGTACAACTCCAAGTCGTCCTGTTACCGAAGATCACGGCTATTCGAATAGATTAACTTCACTGCAGGGTGCACCACATTACCCGACACGCCGAGCCCATTTGGCCGGACACACTTTTCTCGGGTCATGCCCGCCGCGGAAGATCAACACGCCGCAGCCCCACCTAGGCATAACAGAGAAGTCGACACGCAGCCGGTCTAAACCTATGCGCCGCAGTGCGGTCCGCCCATCGCCTTAACACACACTCAAGACGCTATGCGGGCGGCCGAAAGCGACCTAGCCTAGTGGCGTTCCAGTCCAATCCGGCGCGCGCCGCTCAGTCGCTGACGTCACGAAATGCTTCGGCTGATACCACGACGCCGGTTGCCCATATCTTGTCCCACATGGCGGTTAGTGCGTATAAGGTCAACGACCCAACTCAGATCAAATACCAAGATCTCGTTAAGCGTGTTAAGTACCAACGCCCGAACAGGCAGAGCCCACCTCTCTCCTAGGCGGTCTCAACTCGCCATGTCGCCTCCGCCACAAAGATCCACTCGCGGGTGCTCCACAAGTTTAACCCGACTTTAGTCACCACATGTATCGTGTATAAAGTATATAGTATATACCGTGATCACCTCCCAAGTGATCATGGCCCGATAGTATAGCATGCCAGACGGACAAGAATGTAGGGCCACCGATGGAAAACAAGCATCCTATACTAAACATGTAGGAATGCAGGTAAAGGTATCAACAGAAGTAGCAATGACAGGCTATGCATCAGGATAGGAATAACGGAAAGCAGTAACATGCTACACTACTCTAATGCAAGCAGTAGAGGAGAGTAGGCGATATCTGGTGATCAAGGGTGGGGCTTGCCTGGTTGCTCTGGCAAGAGAGAGGGGTCGTCAACTCCGTAGTCGAACTGGGTAGCAGCGGCGTCGGTCTCGGTGTCTAGCGGAAGAAGAGGGGGAAGAAACAATGAATACAATGCAAACAGATGCATAACGGTGCATGACAAAGCAATGTGTGATGCTAGGCGTGCCCTAACGCGGTACTACACGTTGCAGACGAAAGGGGGAAACATCCGAGGATGAATTCCCGGCGTTAGGCGGATTCCGGACAAAGGAAAAGAGGGGGAAAGTTCCAAGTTCATCATGCTAGGGGCATGTGACAGATGAACGGACCGCGTATTCGGATTCGTTGTATTTTTCTGAGCAACTTTCATATAGAAAACATTTTCATCGGCGATTTAATTACTATGAATTTCTAAAGGTTTAAACATTTTCTGGAATTAAATAAATTAACAGAAATGGAATATGACGTCAGCATGGCGTATGAGTGACGTCAGTAGCCAACAGTTTGGTTGACTGGTCAAATTGACATGAGGGACCCACCTGTCATAGAAAGTGGGTTAAACAGGGTTCAAACTAATCTAAATTCAGTTATTAAACTATTGGGCCCACCTGTCAGTGTCTAATTTAGGTTAACTAAACTAATTTAATTAATTCCTGTTAATTAGGGGGTGGGCCCCACCGTCGCTGGGTCGGGGTTGCCAAGTCGGCAGGTTGATCGTCAACCCGATCAACTAGTGTCCTCGGGCCCCACCGGCGGTGAGACAAAGGCGGGCCCACTACGCCATCGGCCGGGCGCGCCAGAGACAACTCCGGCGACCAAAAATGCGGCGGAGCGCTCGGGACTTCGCTGAAGCAGACTCTGAGGCACCGTTTGGTCCGCGTGATGGCGCGTTCGAAAGCGGAGGCGGTTGCGTCGTTTGGGGTTACAACGCACCGGGCGGGGGTAACGGCGGCGACCTCAGCGGCGGAGGTCGAAGCTTCGGTCACAGGTGGAATCGGGCTAGGAACGCAGGCGAAGCGGCGGTTGCCATCGCTCCTGCGGCGTTAGCACGACAGCGATCTCGCATCAGGCTGCGGCCACGGGGTCACGCGAAGCGAGCTTGACCGCGGCGGTCGTCGGAGTACGGGCGTCCGTGGATCCAACGATAGGGGGCACGAGAAGGCGTGTGCGTGTGTGCGTTGGGTTCCTGGAAGCACTAGGAACACGATGCCGTGCTCACGCGAGCACGACGGAGACCATGGCCACGGTGGCGAGGCGATCCGCGGCGACGTGCCCACGGCAACGGCGACGGGCAGCTATGGTGCGCGAGGGGGCTAACGAAGATGGCCGGGAGATGGGGAGCTCACCGTGCGGCACGCAAGATGGCCCTTGGGTGGCTTAGTAGCTGCAGAGGCGTCGCCGGAGATGAAGAAGAGCGGCGGCGGGGTTTGTCGGAGCAGAGGAGGAAGACGGCGGCGTCGGGGGCGTTGCGGTGGTTCCGGTCTCCAACGGGTTGCGCCAGACGAAGGAGCGGACGACGGCGGCCCTTGGAGACACCGTGGGGCGGTGAGGTCGCCTCGGTGGCCGTGGTTAGGCCGGAGCCATGGCGTCGGTGGCGTCCGGATGCGGAGGGGAACGAGGGGAGAGGCGCGGTGGATCTGGAGGCGGAGAAAATATCTGCGGGGGATCAGAGGCCGAGAGGGGCTGGCGGTTTTATCCTCCCCCGTCACGTGGCGAAGGGTCCGGTGACGACCGCCTCAGAAGCGGGCGCGTCCGAGGAACAGGAAGGGGGTGCGGTGCGAGGAGTCTGGCCGGGCCGACCAGCCGGGTTGCTTGATCCAGTGGAGGCAGGGTCGTGGCCGGTTTGAGCTGGGCCGCTGGTCGAGGGCTTACCCCATTTTTTTTTGTTTTTGTAACTTCTTTCTTTTATTTATTTTCCTTTTCTGTTTTATTTAGTTTTAGGGCATTTAGGTATTTTGTAAAATTGTGTCATCTACACCATAAATACCAGTGCATTATTTGGCATCCACCTAACATTTTTGCTTTAATATTGGAAAACTTTTGTCGTTTGACTTATTTAGGATTTAAATTCGAAACGGTTTGAACTAGCGAAAGTTTAGCAACAGTAATCAAAAGATGACATGGCATCATTAGGAGAGATTTACTGTAGCTAAATTATCCGGGCGTTACACAAGTTGCGCCGCCCTACGCGCGCCTCCCCACGCTTGAACGCGGCCGCCCAGCCGTGCGGCGCAGTAGCGGGAGCAGCGCTCGATCCCGCCGAGATGGGCAGCTCGCTTTGGAGCTCGAATGGGAGGAGGAAGTGCCCCGCCGCCGCCGAGCCACGCAGGCTTTGCCCGACAACGTCTGGCCGTGACAACGAGGGAAGATGGCGGTGGATCTGTATTTGGCGGCTAGGTTTTCGCCGACCGCCGCATGAGGCTTAACGGAGGAGCGCTCGTTGACTTCACAAAAAAATAATAGAGGCACACCTTTCCATAAACGACATAAGCCGCACTGGCCATGTTCGGACAAGGCTCACCACAACTAACATCTTGATGAATTTTGATGTCCATCATTCACCGTTAGTATGTCGTATTGAATTCATGCACCAGCTAACTCATTCAAAAGTCCGAACTGATGGAGGTGGGCAATATATTTCAACACTCCTCTTCATGTCTAGGCTATTTTAGTTTAAGCTTAGACGTGGGTTTGATGTAGGCCGCAGAATTATTTTTTATAATACTGCGTTGGCAGGGTCTTGAACTCAAGACCTCTTGGCTCGGATACTATATTGAATTCATGCACCAGTCAATTCATCCAAAAGTCTGAACTGATGAAGGTGGATAATATATTTCAACATGTCGGCGCTCTCCAAAAAGGGCCAAAAACACTTAATCATTCGCCGCTTCTTGCTTCAATGGCAACTTCTTGGAAAAGTAGATTTCGCCTTTAGCTCAGGTATGATTCATGGGTCCCATGCTGTTAGGGTGATCATCGACCATGCTCAAACCCTTCTAGTGACAAGGCGCCTTCACGTGTACCCTACACGCCTGTCATTAGGCACAAAAGGGAGAGGCCAGATTCTGAAATAAATTTTTCAGTGCCGGTGCACGAGTTAAGTTTGGGGATGGCTCATTTAGTACCGACAGGTGCCAGTCGTAAGCATTTCTCTCCCACACAAGACCAATGTAAGTGACAGTCATAAGCATATTTCTCTTCTACACAAGACCAATGTAAATTCCACGGTATTTTTGGTAAGATCTATGAACGGGAGTGTCTAACAATTGTATCCTGGTCAACCAACCATTGTAACGGTTGAAAAAACCTGCCCCCGCGTCGTCTCATCCGAGGCGACACGAGCGGAAACCTACCCCCTTCCGCGTGGTTCATCGGATCCGGGCGGATCAACTGCATCGCCGGCGAGTCCCTGGGCTTCTTCCTAGCAACTCTTCTCTGGTGTGACGGCTTGCGAGCAGTGGCTCTCGTAGGTGGCAGCCTTGGCAGTTTCGTCGGTGGGCTATTGATCTTCAGGTGAATGCTCTTCTCCGGCAAGTAGGGGCGGGTGCAGCCCCCCTTCCTACTCTGTGGGCGCTTGCAGTGGTGGGATGCCAGATCTGGCTCGTCGGCGTCTGGCTGACGAGGAGTTGTGCTGCTTGGTAGCTCTCCGATGCTTCCGGCGCGATGGCTCTGCGAGAGGTGGGTGTGCCACCGAGGGTGATGTGCGTGAGGGTGCTGGTGGTGTTGGATTGCTCAGGGCAAAAGCTTGCCCGGTCTTGCCGGCCGGCGGCGTCAGCGTCTGTGGGCGTCGTTTAACCTCCTTGGAGGTGTCGTCGTGGAGTCCCGCATCCTCCTACACCCTCGGATCTTGTTGTTCGGGTGGAAGCATAAGGCCTGGTTGGGTCGGGCGAGGGTGTCGACATCGTTGCTTCCCTCTTTGGGGCGTCGCCTTGAAGTGCTTCAGATTCTGTTTGCGCGCTCCATGGGTTGGGCGCTCGCGGCATTGCGGCTGGCAGGTGCCCGTTCGGCAATGCGGATGTTTGCGCGGCTTCCTGTATGTGGCAACGATGTCAGGGTGTTGTTGTGCCCTGCTAATCGGTCTCTTTCGGCGTGTTTGAGGGGTTGCCATTCATCACTTTGTTTCTACGAAGTCAAAGCTATCGAGGAGGATCTGGTGGCGACGATGACACGAGGCACGTGGTTGGTTTCAGCGCTGGCTCGACACAAGTCCAAAGCTTTTCTCCTACAATGCTCGTCGATAGAGTAGGAGATGTCTGGTCGTCGACATGTCTGGCCAACCGTTTGGCATCAGCCGGCGCAGGCCTCGATGCTTGTTTGTGATGAAGGCTTCTTCGATGGTTGTCGATGGTGGAGTTAGAGTCAACCTCGCGAAGGCGTGATGACGATGACGCCATGATGCAACCTCGGCAGCATGTGTTAGGTTCTCTGGTCGCCCTGTGTGCCTTGTTTTGTGAGCGTGATGTGATGGTTTTTGTCGGATTTTTCAATAACTATTTTTTAGTGAATCAGGCCCCAAGGGACCGCGTTTAAAAAAAACAACTCCTTTGGTCGTTCCCGCGGGTGGCCTGGGAGTGAACCAAGCCACCAACGCCAGCGCCACAGCCCCCGTTCCTCCTCCCCTTGCCGCCGCCGGAGGGCGTCGCCGAGGCCCTTCCCTCCTCTCGCTCGGATTTGGCTGGCGCGGGCTGTCCGAATCGGCAGGGGTTCATGTGCTACGCTAGCGAGGATGCTCGCGTCCGTGGTGTGGCGGCGAGGCCCCTTCGGTCGGGCCGCCCGCGTGCAGGGGCTCTCAGTGGCCTGGTCGGTGCAGAGGTGTGGGGTGGTATGCCCGGCGAATCGGTCGTCTTCGAAGCAGGGGCTGCGGATGCAGAGGATCTGGCGTCTCCGATTCCCAACGTGCACGTGGTGCTACACGTCGGTGTGTCTGGTCCAGGGCTGCGGCCGGGAACCGCGGTGGTTCTCGGCCTCGGGCGGCGCTCCTCGTTCCTTGCTGGCATGGTGTGCTATGTGGGGCGCGGTGGCTCGTGCTGCGTCCGGTGGCACTGGTTCTGGCCGGCCGTGGACTGATCTGGTTGGCGGCTCCGAGATGGTCTCCACAAGGTGCGGTTGGCTACAGTGGCTGCTTGGTCCTCCTTCGTCGACTTGCTTGTCCGTGGGAGGTTGTGGCTGGTGGTCTTGCCGGCGCCGGATTGGCGTGCGGTTGCGGGTGCTAGTAGCTTGGGTGAAAACCCTGTCTCCTCAGTGGGCCTTTGACCAGTGATGACATCGGCCTTGGGCGTCGTAGACCTTCTTGTAGGCATCGTTGCATTGCTCTTGCACCCTCATGTTGGGTCCGGCCGTCGCTGCAGCTCCGAGGAAAACCCTAGATCCTGAGCGATCGGATGATGGTGGCGCTGTGGCATCGTATCCCCTCTCGAGGGCTTCATCTTTGTAACTGGGCATCAACAAGCGGGACCAGTGGGAGGTGATGAAGTTGTCACTGAGGCTTGTGTGGCAATGGTGTTACGAGGAACGATGTAGGAGACGCAACTTTGGCTGATGTGGGATGGCCTCGACTGGTTTGTTGCTTTGACGTCGAAGCTGCGGTGGCGGGGCCCTGTGGTTTACGATGACGGGTAGCAGATGATCTGTTCGGTGATCTTCCATGACGCCAGCCTTGCCTGGTTCTCCTTCGTAGCTTTCTGTTGGTGTCGGAGCTGCGCTGTCTCGTTGTGGTGGCTGAGGTTTGGCATGGATCTTCATGTCACTCCACACGTCATTTTCAATGTGGGTTGGTTCGACGAGTCTTTGGTAAAGTCTGAGTTGTTTCTCAGAGTGTGGGATGGCAATGACGCCTCTAGGGGAGAAGTGATGACGAATGTCGTTGTATTGTCTCAACGTCTCTCTCTTTGGAGTGACGTGTGTGGGTATCTTGTGTGTGCCTCTCAGCGGTTTGTCATGGTTTTCCACCGCAACTCTCTCCTGCTTATTTAATGGATGAGGCAAATCTTTTGCCTTCGGTTCGAAAAAAAGGCTCTGTATCCTGGTCGCATGCTACCCTCGTAAGACATTACACACTAGAAAGGGGCAGCTGGATATAACTGAGAAAATCCTTGGCACAATGTAAGTTCACCAAATAACACAACACAAGTGACCCCACAAAAAAAAACACAACACAAGTGGAAAATATGATTTCAAGAATCTGGCAACACATGTCTACCACCTCATGAACAAAATTCTAAAATCGAATTACATGAAACACCAAATGAAAGAAAAGCCTAGATATTTACATCAGAAGTGAAATTCTAGCATCCTACCCGAGGAGTCTCAAGAGGCGATAAAGGAACACAACAGAGCGCGCTAGGTCAAGGAATCAGTGGTTCACATTCGGAACATAGAAATCGAAGGTGACATCAACATTGCCAGATGATTCTCCAGTGTCCTTGAAGTCAACACCAACGATTTTTCCTCTGTACTGCTCTTCAGATTCCTGGTACTCAGGCTTTACACGGCGCACTGGAACAGTCACAGAATACACTGTGCCAAGGCCAGCGTCAGTTGAGATATCCACTTGTACATTATCACGTGATTCAATCTCGACAAATTCAGATAGTGCTTCAACAACGTTTTCCACTATCTTTTTCTTTGCTTCGTCACTGACCTCACACCTGTCGGAGAATAGAATCATCTTCAGCCTCTGCTTTGCAATACTTGCATTTGTGTTCTCATGTATGGTTGGTGCTGGGAAGATTATCTTCCAAGCCAGTTTCAGACGGTCAAGTAATCCCATATTAACAATACTGTGAAGGAAGCCTTCCATGTCTTGAGTAACAGGAGAGAAGTCCCGCCTTGAAAGAGCAGAGCAGGCACTAGATATCCGTGGACAGCTTTGGCGCTCAATGCATAGTCGTCCTGGTGTAAGCATGAGCTTGCTAGATGCAACACGAGGAAAAGCACGAAAGCATCCCTGCGGAATTATATAAATAGGTCAGTCTCTATCTCTAGTACTTAAAAAAAGAATAGCGTCCCTTTTCCTGCCAAGCAGAGTGCTTCATCCAACCTTACATATGTTCCTCCCTTCCCTCTCTGCATTTTTTATTTTTTTCCCTCCTATCTCTGGTTTTTTCACCGATTTTCCTTGAAAACCGTCTTAACTGTCCCACCTTTTATTGACTTACCAGATAAAATTACGTTTTCTTTGCTAAGCTAATAAGTTCTTAACAAATAAGTGATATTTATTTAGGTAGGTAAATCACGGGCATGATTTATAAACATTTACACAATGACATTAATATTGGCAGGTAAATCATGGGCTAACGTACTAGAATATTTATATCCTGTTGAATCGCACGGTCATGCATGCAATGCAAGGCAGAAGAAAACAGAACTTCGCAAAATAATCAATTTAAAAATTTCAGTGGACAGAAAGAACTATGGTAGGAAGAAACACCATGCATGGGTGAGCAAGACCAAACACAAACGAGTGTTTGTTTAACTGTGCTTTTGTAAGGATCCTAGTATATTCAGCATCAAGATCCTATCACTGCTTCTCTGCAGCACACACATAATCACCCCTAGTAGTATCCACAGCCAATACCTTATGTCATATTGATTTTTTTTTCAACAAAATTATGCAACAACAGGATTACCAGGGTGCATAACATGGCCAATATCTGTAAACAGGTATAAAGCAGCACATAAGGGTAGATATAACAGACAGGCATGTAAACACACATTTGCATTTCTGCAACAACAAAAATGAAGGATGTGCATCTCTAAAAGGAAAAGGCCCAATTGAGCAAAGCAATGGCAATACTGGTACAGGAAGAATCATAACCGAGTAAATAAATCATATCTGGAGATCCGTAAACCTCAGGATTCTTCATTCTACTTCTGTAGACAAGAACATTCTACTGTGTGCTGTTTCTCATGCGTGCCATAAAGTTAATAAACCAAATTCCCTAAATCATTAAGTTCTTCATTTTATGTTCCTTGCGAGCGCTTCAGCATCCATACTCAGCTAGGAGGAAGGTGCCAGGTGGCTAGACACATGCTCTCTAGATTGTCTACCAAGTACTGACGGAGTCCTCCTTGGGAAATATAGTACTCCCTCCGATCGAAATTAATTGTTGCTGCTTTAGCAACTTTAGTATAAAGATATACTAAAGCAGCGGCAATTAATATGGATAGGAGGGAGTACATTATTTGACAGTCCAACTATTTTGGAAATCATAGGGCGTAATTTGACTGTCCAAGTTCAAGGTTTTTCAAATAATTAATCCAATAAATGTGAGTGATGTGTCAGCACTAGAGCTCTGTTGCTGACGAACGGCGCATCAGGGAGCAGACAGGAGAAGAAGGGGACAGATACTAAGTGACAGGCCGGAAGTTGACTCAAATGTATGGGCCAAATGTATGGCCCGTTGGCCCATCTCGTAGGGCAAGAGGACCCATGTAATAGAGTGCGTTAAATAGCCGGAGAAGGCAGCGAATTGTAATTGGATCTCGATCCCCTCTCAGATTCTCCCTTCTTCCTTCTTCCCCAAGCTGTACCTCTCTTCTCCCAATCCCCATTCCAATCTCTACGAAAGTACTATGTATCCTTGAATTCGTTCAATAGATCGTGAGCACAGGGTTCTGTACATCACAATTGGTATCAGATTTGGGTCGAACGGCGGCGGGGTCGGGCTCGGCGGCGGTCGGGTTGGGTTCTCTCGTAAAATCCCCGTCCGTTGGCTGGGTCTGCGGCGGCGGAGGGCGTCCACCAACGATGGCATTTTGGGTACGCCACCGCAGCATAGGCAACCGGCTATTCCACCACCTGTGTTTGTGACTCAGGCTGGGCATTCTGCAACAGAGCATTTTGGGACAGAAGTTCAGTTGAAGAAACCGTGGATGCCCAAAATGGATTTTCCCCGTTTTGAGGGAGAGGATGTTCGTATCTAGCTAGATGGATGTGAGGCCTACTTCTCACTGTATGCTATCCCTGAAGAATTCAAGGTCACGTCAGCTACGCTGCACATGTCTGGTGATGCAGCAAATTGGTTCCATGCATACAAGGCTCTGCATCAGTGGCCGTGCTGGAATGAGTTTAGGATGGCAGTTATGCAGGAGTTTGATGTGAATGTTCATCGCACAAAGATGAGAGCTCTGTTGTTACTTAAACAGACCGGATCAGTGGCTGAGTACAAACGGGAGTTCACCCAACTAGTGTATCAACTTTTGTTGTATGAACCGACAGTAAGTGACACATTTTTGGTGACGAGGTTCACTCTGGGCCTCAAGGAAGAACTCCGGGCTGCAGTTGATATGCAGCTACCCACTACTGTTAGTGAAGCAGCTTCATATGCATTGATCCAGGAAGAGATTGTACAGCGTGCTCGCTCTAACAGAAGTTTTACTACCAGAACTGCCTTCTTCAAGCCGGACACACGCCCAAGCACTCCACCTGCTGGAGAGCTATGGAAAGCAAGGCAGTTGAAGGAGTATAGGCGCACTAATGGCCCGTGTTTCAGTTGCGGTGACAAATACACACCTGGTCATACTTGTGTGAAACCACCCACTCCTACCGCAGTCATGGCCATGACTAGTGCAGCTGAAGCCATTTTGTCGGATGATATACTTGATGCAGTAGAAGAACAAGAAACTGCTTTGCAAGAAATGCACTTGTCTGTCAATGCCTTGTCTGGAGCTGATCACCCTAGAACCATTCGCTTGCGAGCTCTTATTGGCAATCAAGTGGTACTTATTCTCCTGGACTCAAGTAGTACTCACAGTTTCATGGATTCAGCGTTGCTGCCCAGAATTCAAGTGACACCACAACAACTGTCCAAAGAAACCTCTGTAACAGTGGCCAATGGAGAGAAACTGTTGTGTAATTCTGAAGTGCCCCAGCTCAACTGGTGGATCCAGGGACACACATTTGAGTATGATTTTAAAGTTCTTGATTTGGGATGTTATGATCTCATTTTGAGCATGGACTGGTTGGAAGCTCAAGGGGAAATGACATGTCACTGGAGAAACAAATGGATCCAGTTCAGTCACAAGGATAGTCTGGTTAAGCTGCAAGGAATTCTTCCACAGTCTACAGAGGACATCAAGGAGGTCACTCTAGAACAAACTATGAAATGGCACAAAGGCAATGATATTTGGGCAGTGGCACTGATACAACCAGTATGGGACAAAAAGCCTGACCCTGTTCCTGATCCAGTACAACCCTTGTTACAGGAGTTTGCAGATGTCTTCAAAGAACCTACGGAGCTACCACCCTCTCGAACTTTGAACCATGCAATACACTTGTTACCAGGGGCCGCTCCTGTCAACTCCAAACCTTACAGATACTCACCACTGCAAAAAGATGAGATTGAAAGGCAAGTTGCAGAAATGCTTAAAGCTGGTACTATCACTCCCAGTCTCAGCTCTTTTGCTTCTCCTGTCCTATTGGTAAAAAAGAAAGATGGATCTTGGAGATTTTGTGTAGATTATAGGAAGCTAAATTCCATCACTGTGAAGAGCAAGTTCCCAATGCCAGTGGTAGATGAGCTTTTGGATGAGCTTAGTGGCACTAAGTGGTTCTCCAAGTTAGATCTCAGGTCAGGATATCATCAAATCAGAATGTTACCGGAGGATGAACACAAAACAGCTTTCAAAACTCACAGTGGACAGTATCAATTTAGGGTGATGCCTTTTGGTCTTACTAATGCCCCCTCCACTTTTCAATGCATCATGAATTGGATTTTTGCTGCTTACAACAGAAAATTTGTTCTTGTCTTCATGGATGATATCTTAATCTTTAGTGAGACCCTGGAAGAACATTTGGAACATCTCAGAATAGTGTTTCAAACCTTAAGAGAGCATCAGTTCTTTGCTAAGAGTACCAAATGCACTTTTGCACAGCAACAGTTGGAATATCTAGGACACATCATTTCTGACAAAGGGGTTCAAACAGATCCTGAGAAAACTTTGGCTATGGCCAGGTGGCCTACTCCTCAGAACGTGACTGAATTAAGAGGGTTTTTGGGGCTCACGGGATATTACAGGAAGTTTGTGCAAGGATATGGTATAATTGCTAAACCACTCACTCAACTACTGAAGAAACAAGCATTTGCTTGGTCCTCAGAGGCCCAGGAAGCCTTTGAGAAACTCAAGGCAGCGATGATGACTACTCCTGTATTAGTGTTGCCTGACTTTGACCAGCCGTTCTGCATTGAAACAGATGCATGTGGTACAGGAATTGGTGCTGTGCTCACTCAAGGAGGACACCCTGTTGCCTTTTATAGCAAAGCTTTGGGCATCAAAAATCAATCTCTGTCCATCTATGAAAAGGAGTTTTTGGCAATTATGATGGCTGTAGAAAAATGGAGAGCATATCTACAGCGAGGTCCTTTTATTATCAAAACGGATCATCAAAGTCTGTGTCAGTTGGAAGACCAAGTCCTTACAACTGATGTTCAGAAAAAAGCCATGACCAAGTTAGTGGGGCTGCAATTTCAGTTTCAATACAAAAAAGGCAGTGAGAACTTAGCAGCTGATGCCTTATCCAGAGTAGGGCACTTACTGGCAGTGACCACTACTTCCACCAGTAGACCTGTGTGGCTACAGGAAGTACTTAATTCATATGAGGTGGACCCAAATGCTCAAACACTGCTTCAGAAACTAGCTATTTCTGCTGCTGATACATCAGAGTACTCTCTGGAGAAAGGTGTGATCAAGCATCAAGGCAGAATATGGATTGGAGCAAATCAAGCATTGAGAACAAAACTCATTTCTGCCTTTCATGCAAGTGCTGTGGGGGGACACTCTGGCATCCAGGCTACATATCAAAGAGTTAGGAAACTGTTTGTGTGGACTGGGCTGAAACAAGATATCATTGATTTTGTTCATCAATGTGCTGTGTGTCAACAAGCAAAGCATGAACATGTGAAATCTCCCGGATTACTTCAACCACTTCCTGTACCTGACGGACCTTGGCAGGAGATCACCATGGACTTCATCGAAGCTCTACCAAAATCTGAGGGCTATACAGTGATCTTAGTGGTGGTTGATAGACTGACCAAGTATGCTCACTTTATCCCCTTGAAACATCCTTTCTCTGCTCCAGTGGTAGCGAAAGCATTCCTACATACTGTGGTCAAATTGCATGGACCACCCCATACTATAGTTTCAGATAGGGACAAGATCTTTACCAGTCACTTTTGGAAGTATTTGTTCAAGCTTTGGGATACTAAATTGCTCATGAGTACTGCCTATCATCCTCAAACAGATGGGCAGAGTGAAAGAGTGAATCAGTGTTTGGAGATGTTTCTCAGATGTGCAGTACATGATACTCCAACAAAATGGCATTCATGGTTACCCTTAGCAGAATTCTGGTACAATACTAATTTTCATTCTGCTTTGGAGTGCTCCCCTTTCAAAGCTCTCTATGGATATGAACCTACTTATGGGGTGTTTCCCTCTTTGCTTACCTTTGATAATGTTGAAGTGGAACAGTGGCTTAAGGAACACCAGGCACATACATCTCTGCCGAAGGCGCACTTACTTAAAGCCCAGACGAAGATGAAACACTATGCAGATCAGAACAGATCACCCAGGATGTTTTCGGTGGGAGACTCGGTGTATTTGAAGCTCCAGCCATATGCTCAACACACTGTAGTCAACCGACCATGTGCAAAATTAGCATACAAGTTTTATGGGCCTTTTGAAGTTTTGGAACAGATCAGACCGGCTGCTTACAAACTTCAGCTACCTGCAGCAGCCCAGATCCACCCCGTGTTTCACGTCTCTCAACTCAAAGAATTTGTGCCAGATCATACACCAGTCTTCTCCACTGTGCCTGCCCCAGTTGATTTTTCCAGTATGGACGTGCAGCCAGGTATGATCTTGGACAGGACTTCCAGCCAAGGCAGCCACCTGGGAGGATTACGATACAATCAAGCTTCGCTACCCTACTGCTCCAGCCTGGGGTCAGGCTGAATCTCAAGAGGGCGGCACTGTCAGCACTAGAGCTCTGTTGCTGACGAACGGCGCATCAGGGAGCAGACAGGAGAAGAAGGGGACAGATACTAAGTGGCAGGCCGGAAGTTGACTCAAATGTATGGGCCGTTGGCCCATCTCGTAGGGCAAGAGGACCCATGTAATAGAGTGCGTTAAATACCCAGTAGCTGAGCCGGAGAAGGCAGCGAATTGTAATTGGATCTCGATCCCCTCTCAGACTCTCCCTTCTTCCTTCTTCCCCAAGCTGTACCTCTCTTCTCCCAATCCCCATTCCAATCTCTACGAAAGTACTATGTATCCTTGAATTCGTTCAATAGATCGTGAGCAGAGGGTTCTGTACATCACATGATGTTATACAAAATTGATACTGTTGCATTTGTACTCTATATCACTTTCTTATGATTGTAATTTTGTAACTGTTAACAAAACATTGTTCACGAAATTTATGGTCAAAGCTCACACTTGGGCAGTCAAACTAGTCCCTACATTTCCAACCCGAGAGAGTAGATCTGAACATATTTCAGTATACTAAATGTGATGTCCAGAAGGCATTATAATAGTGCTTATACAAGATGAAATAAGCAACACACTACAGACAAGAAGTACAAAGTTGAAAAGGGCGAGAAATGCAAATCAGACAAGCGATGGAAAGCACAAAATTTTGGATGAACAGATTTTGTAACCATGATTGAAGCTCCTAGCCACTTCTAACATGCCCAGCAGCTTACTTGCATCACCAACCGAATCGACACAACATTGCAGATGTCAAGCCCACTAGGTTTCGCGGCCGCGCCTACAACTGATCTTCCATGGAGCCAGTCATAAATTCAAACAGACTCCCAAGGGCGGGGAGGGACATGGGGATGCGGAAGCAGAGAGAAGCGCTTAGCTCTGATTTTGTGGTGTGTAGCAATCGACAGGCACTTAGCATAGAGATTAGGGTTTTGAGGGAAATGGGGATGGGGAGGATGACCTTGGAGTTGGCGGCGCGTCGGACCGGCGCGGGGAGGGACGAAGCGGAAGGAGCGAGGATTGCGCTGGCCTCGCCGGATACGCGGCCGGAGATCGCCGTCGCTGTCGCCATCACCATAGATGCCCGAAGAGCTAGGGTTTTGCTTTTCAGTCCTTTGTTTCTTCTTTTTTATGGCCCTTCTCTTTTTGTTCTTCTCTTCGCTGTCTAGACGTCCCGGTCAGTAGGGGAACGGAGAAATCCATGCATCATGGAACTCCAAGTCTCCAACACCCTGAAAGCTTCAAGAGAAGACAGAACGGAGAAATCCACGCATCATGGAACTCCAAGTCTCCAACACCCTGGAAGCTTCAAGAGAAGACCAGAAGACTAGACGGCAAGTCATTAGAGCGAGCCCTCGGAGGTCGCACCCTAGTACCTTGTGGGTTTCTTGGGGCTTCGTCTAACATAATTCCAGCTCTATAAATTCTTAAAATAGAGAAACCAACAGAAAGCCATCCAAAATACTTTTTCCGCCGCCGAAAGTTTGTGTTTTTCCTCGATCCCATCTGGAGGCCTTATCCGGTGCTCTGTCGGAAGGGTAATGGATCACGGAGGCCTTCTACATCAACCTTGTTGCCCTTCCGATGATGAGTGAGTAGTTTACCACAGACTTAGGGGTCATAGCTAGTAGCTAGATGGCTTCTTCTCTCTCTTTGATCTTCAATACAGTGTTCTCCTCGATGTTCTTGGAGGTCTATTCAAAATAATCTTCTTTTTGTGGTGTGTTTATTGGGGTCCGATGAATTATGAGTTTATGACCAGACTATTAATGAATATTATTTGAGTCTTTTCTGAATTCTTATATGCATGATTGTTATAGTTTTGTATTTCTCTTCGATCTATCCATTTAGTTTGGCCAACTAGATTGATTTATCTTGCAAGGGATAAGTGCTTTGTAATGGGTTCAATCTTGCGGTGATCTATATCCCAGTGACAGAAAGGTACAAGACACGTATTTGTATTGTTGCCATTAAGGGGAAATCGACAGGGTTTATTCATATTGATTGAATTTACTTTGTCTATATCATGTCATCTTATTTAAAGCGTTACTCTGTTCTTTATGAACTTAATACTCTAGATGCATGCTGGATAGCGGTCGATGTCTGGAGTAATAGTACGTAGTAGATGCAGGCAGGAGTCGATCTACTTGTCTCGGATGTGATGGTTATATACAAGATCATTCCCTTGAATATCGTCATAACTATGTGTTTTTCTATCAATTGCCCAACAATAATTTATTTGCCCACCGTATGCTTTTTGTTTGAGAGAGACGCCTCTAGTGAAAACTATGGCCCCCGGGTCTACCTCTATCATATATTAAAATTCAAAAATATCTTGCTGCAATTTATTTACCGTTCTTTTATTTTGTGTTTTTGTTTATCTATCTACCATTATCAGACTTGATCCTTGCAACTAAACACTGAGGGGATTGAAAACCCCCTTGATTGCGTTGGGTGCAAGTATTTATTCTTCGGGACAAATGCATTTTTGCCCCTAGTTGGAACCTACCGATGGGTTTTGACCTTACTTTTCGACTCTGCTCAGTTTTGCCCTTAAATTTTCCTCCTAGGTCACCCGAATGCCCTTTGACCGTTTGATCAATACTTTAAAAATTCATAACAAATTGATATGAACTCAGAAAAATGTAAATAAAATATCAAAATGTTCAAATAAACATTACCTTTATGTGTATGTCATTTGCATTTAGGACAAAAGTACCATTTAAACAACCTAAGGTTATTAATGTTATTAACATTATTAAAAATAAAAAGGTACAAACAATACTTTTTTCAGGGATAAAATTACAGGCAAACGTAGGTGACGTCTGCTAAACATCCTGATATCTTATTTGCATTTTTTTGAGTTCATATCAACTTGTTATGAAGTTTCAAAGTAATGGTCAAAGTGTTGGAGATATGTCCTAGAGGCAATCATGTATGATGATATTTCCTATGTGTTTATGAATAAAGTTAGTCCTTGGATGCAATCAAGGATAGTTGTTGGCAAGTATGTGACTTATCTGTGAGATCTTGTGTTGTATGATACATCCTAAAATGTCCCAAGTGACGTGTGGGCGCACGTCGGACTAGACTAGCATATGACACGGTGGATGGCTTGGTCTCACTAGCCATGAAGCATTGGATGCTAACCGGATAATATGGACTCAGAAGGATCTGGTCGGATTCCACGTAGTTGGATCCGAGTCGAGATAAGGTCCGAGTCGGACAGACCCAACTATGAGACGCAATGATATGTCATCTGTGAGTCTCTAGTACAACATACGTTCTATGTCCTAAGACCTGAGCTGGTACATGTACTCGGGATGGTGACAGACTTGCTTTGGGCCAACTAAACGCTACTCCGTGACTGGGTAGTTACGAAGGTAGGTTTCAGGCTTGTCTAGACCCATGTTGCGAGACATGGTCGAGCAAGATGGGATTTGCCCCTCCGATCATGAGAGATATACTCTGGGCCCCTCGTGTGATCCGACCAGGATAAGCATGGCCATGCGACAAGGATTATGAGATAATCTAGTTTGTGGTCGGCATCACTGAAACGAGAAAGAGGTCGGGCTAGCACAAGGATGACAGACTCGCCTTGAGCCCGACAACATATATCGTGTGGCAAAAGGAATGAAAGTATGATGTACATGTTCGCCTAACCAGCTTCATAGTCTGCTTGGTGTTCGGCATGCCTTGCTAGGGGCCGCTACCAACCTTGCAGTTCGGAGGAGATCTGAACTACGACCAAGCCGGCATGAACCTAAGGGGTCGCGCGCTTAAGGGAAGGAACCTACGAGGTCGGATCCGGGGACACTGGTCGGATGTGATCCGAGCTGTATTTGGATTGTGGCCGAGTAGACTTATGGGCTTTAGGATTTGTGCGAGACCCAAGAGTTGAGCCCGCGACAGATGCCTATATATAGTGGAGGTGCGACACACTCAGGGTTGATCGCTTCGGCGCTGTCACTTGGTTTTGCATGTGTTGCGAATAGACACCTCCACTTGCCGCCAACTATGTGATCGGACCTAGCAGTCCGCCGCACGGTGTTCCTCCTGCACGCGCGGATACCGTTAGAGGCGGTGCACTTGCCCTGCTCCGACGAATTTGTACGTGGGAACCGACGACCTGCTGTTCGAGGGAGATCGGACGAGGAGGAGATGATCCATGTGGACGCGCTGCCCCAACTCTTCTTCCGCTACACGGCACAGTGCGTCTAGTGGTAACAAACTGTGATCCATTCCCGTAACATGTTCCTGGTTGTTCTCCGTGTAGGGAAATTTTAATTTGCAGTCGACGCACCCTACCGTATATCCCAACACAAAGTCGATTGAACATTCATAACAAGTTGATATGAACTCAGAAAAATGTAAATAAGATATCAGGATGTTCAAAAAATGTCACCTACATTTACATGTAATTTTTATTCCTGAAAAAATTGTTCATACATTTTTATTTTTAATAATGTTAATAACATTAATAACCTTAAGTTGTTTAAACGGTACTTTTGTCCTGAATGCAAATGACATACACATCAAGGTAATGTTCATCTAAACATTTTGATATCTTGTTTGCATTTTTTATGAGTTCGTATCAATTTGTTATGAATTTTCAAAGTATTGGTCAAACAGTCAAAGGGCATTCGGGCGACCCGGGAGAAAAATCTAATGGCAAAACTGAGCAGAGTCGAAAAGTAAGGGCAAAACCCGTGGGTAGGTTCCAGCTAGGGGCAAAAATGCAATTGTCCCTTATTCTTTTGTGTGTAGGTGATGTTCGCGAGGTTTCGTGTGGTTCTCCTGCTGGATTGATAACCTTGGTTCTTAACTGAGGGAAATACTTATCTCTATTGTACTGCATCATCATCTCCTCTTCGAGGAAATCCCAACGCAGTTCACAAGTAGCATGCAACAAAGTGGCCCAATCATTAGATAGCAAAGGACAAACCATAAAGCTCTCTCATATAAAGCAAAGTGCTCTAGAGGACACATGGGAATTGTCGTCTAGTCACGTTGGCGGACTGGTGCTTGGTTGTTGTTCTTACTTGAACAAACAACTCAATTATGATTACCCCCTCTCTCAAGCATTTGCAACTACGAAAGAAGAATTAACATAAATCTAACCATAGCATAAAATATAGGGATCCAAATCAGCCTCTTATGGAATAACACATAAACCAGAGTTTAAGCTTCTATTACTCTAGCAACCCATCATCTACTTATTAATCCATAATGCCTTCCCTTAGGCCCAAGTATGGTGAAGTGTCATGCAGTCTACGTACACATGACACCACTAAAGGAAGCAACAACATACGTATCATCAAAATATCGAACGAATACCAACATCACGTGATTACTTATAACAAGACTTTTACCATGTCCTCAAGAACAAAAGTAACTACTCACAAATCATATTCATGTTCAAGATCAGAGGTGTATTGAATATGCTTGAGGATCTGAACATTTAATCTTCCACCAAATAAACCAACTAGCATCAACTACAAGATGTAATCAACACTACTAGCAACTCATGGGTACCAATCTGGTTTTTGGACAAAGATTGAATACAAGAGATGAGCTAGGGTTTGAGATGAGAGGGTGCCGATGAAGATTGGTCCTCCCACGATGAGAGAATCGTTAGTGATGTCGATGCCTTCGATTTCCCCCTCCCAGAGGGAAGTATCCCCGGCGAAATCGCTCTGCCGGAGAGCAAAAGTGCTCCTACCCAGGTTCCGCCTCGAGATGGCGGCGCTTCATCCCGAAAGTCTTATCTTCTTTTTTCTGGGTCAAAACCCCTCATATAGCAGAAGATGGGCACTAGAGGCTAGCTGTGGGCCCTACAAGGCATCATGGCGCGCCTGGGTGGGGGGATTGTCGCGCCATGTTGCCTTGTGGTAATTGGTGGGTCCCCTTTGGTATTTCTTTGCTCCGCTATTTTTATATATTCAATAAAAATTCTCCGTGAAGTTTCAGGTCATTTGGAGCTTTGTAGAATAGGTATCTCTATTGTAGCTTTTTCAGGTCCAGAATTCCGGCTGCTAGTAATCTCCCTCTCCATGTAAATCTTGCAAATTAAAAGAGAAACGACATTAGATTTGCATCATAAATAAAGTGGAATAATGACCCTATATATATATATATATAACAATATGAAAACATTATGCAAAATGGACGTATCAACTAAACCCTAAGGGTAATGGTGATGATGATCAATGTGTCTCTACGAACTAAACCCTCCGGTTTATATAGGCACCAGGGGTATCTAGGATTACACAAGGTCGGTTGCCATCTAGGGTTTACATGATGAACCTAATAGATGTAATTAGAGTACACGCCAAGTCCTCGGCAAAGCCCAATATGCTCACACGACAGGTTAGAAACCTCTGGAGTCCTTCCTTATCAACGCACCATCAATCTAGCTCATGGACTAGACTGGCTAGTGTCATGGATTTAACACGGCAGATGCCCTAGTGAAAGGACTTAGGTGTGGAGCCACCGCAACTAGGTTAGCTTGAAGGGGTTGAACGAGACAAAGGACACAAGGAGTTTACCGGTGTTCGGCCCCTCGTAATGAGGTAAAAGCCTACGTCCTGCTTTTAGTTGTATTGCTTGAGTTTTGATTACAAGGGAGCGAATACGCTTGACCAAGTTCTCGATTGGTTGTCTCTTGAGTTAACCCGCCGCCGGGTCTCACCTTTATATACACAGGTCGAGACCCGGAGGCTTACAAAGTCCTGGCCAGCTCACACAACGTGACCGGCTCGGTTTCTAACTAATCAATTCTTACAGAGCAAGTCTTAATACGGCGGTTCACAAGCCCAGGTCTTGGGCCTTCACCAGGCCCGCCTCCAAGAACCGCCGTCTTCGTACTCCTTGGGCCTCCTTGGACCTTCTTCATGTTAAACCGCCAACGGTGTAACCCGGCCCCTCCTGGGCGGGTCACACCTCAGATCTATATCCCCAACATTAGGCCCCAGGTTGATTTGAACTTGTTCATATCAATCTTCATTGCTTCACTTAACAGACTATGCATTAGTGCCGATTTCACGCAGTCCACTATAACCCGCCATGACATCATATAAACAGAATCATTATACCCCGCCATGGCGTCATGTGCATTAATTCCGCACAAGGCGCAGGATATCCCAACGGATCTTTATCTTAATGGGCTTCCCGCACGCCCACATTGTTAACATAATCATTTTGCCTCCTCGATTTCCATGCATGCCATCTTATCACCTCCTTATAAATAGGGACAGGGGGCCCACTTTTTCACTTTTACACCTGCCTCTGCCCCTTCTTCTTCCTCCTCGCGACGACCGACGCCTCCAAAGCTCCGTCGCCCCGTCAACTGCATCAACTTGGCCGCTGCATCAACCCGACCTCGACCAGAAAACAACAGCGCCCCTCTGCTGTTCATCAGCATCACCATGTACCCATTTCCCTTTGCCTCCAATCTGCATTAGGGTTCACCTAGTTCTTCAGTGTTCGTCGAGGTTCATCAAACACATCCGTAGTTCATCTGCCATGCTACTTAGTCGAGCCCAGATACGATGTAGAAGTCATGCTTTGATTACCTTAGTATCCATTATGAATCATAGATCTATTCCCTTCTGTTGAAATTCATCCCCCCCCAACACAGTAGTTCATCCTCAGTGTTTTAGGTTTACCAATTTTTCCCTGTTTTTGCTAACTGCCGTAGATCCAAAATTATAAGGAGAACCTGTGAAACTTGTTTGTCCAGCACTAAGTGAAATTTCATTCATCTCTAGGTCTGTAGATATCTGTTAGATCACTGCTATAAGGCGGCTCAAATGATACTTTGTGACCACCAAATGCTAGCCGACTTACTTTATGAAATGTTAAGCCGCCAACATCTGTCTAGTGCTGATATCACCCAACCATGTCTTGCTGATTTAACCATGCTATTTCTTCTTCCATAACAAATAGTCTTTGCACATTAACCATTTTGCATAGTAAACTTGCCTTTTCATTGCTATTGGGCGGCTTATCATCACAATTTTGACCCGCCATGATTTCCTTTCTAGGTTTTCACCTGATAAAAAGGACTAAGACCGTCACCTCCTGCGACTGGGTCGTTTCCAATGTCACGGAGCGGTCTCTCCAAGAGTTTGTTGATATGGGCGTCTTGCCATCTAAAGACGTCATCCACTGGCGGGTTCCGGGAGCTGAGGTTCCACCTCAACCAAAGGAAGGAGAAGTTATAGTTTTCTCTGATCACATGCTCCGAGGCTTCTCACCGCCCCGCTCAAAGTTCTTTCGTGACATTCTGAACTTCTATCAGCTTCACCCTCAAGACATTGGACCCAACTCAGTCTCCAACATCTGCAATTTTCAAGTCTTTTGTGAAGTATACCGTCAAGAGGAGCCAAACATTGACCTCTTCAGAGAATATTATTATCTGAACCGCCAAACAGAGACGATAGATGGGCCTAGCCTTGAACTTGGTGGAATTTCTATCCAAAGATGAAGAGACGCTATCTTTCCTTCAGCAGCGCTTCCCAGTCACCCCAAAGATTAGAATTAGACTTGGTTTTATTGCCAAGACACCTATCCGGCGGGTGAGAAACCTCTGCCGGGTTTCCGTATCCACCGGCTCAACCCAAGGCACCCACTTACAGACCGGATCAGCTCTGCTGAACGGGCCAAATACGGACCCACTTTTACCAAGATAAGGGCCTTAATGGCAAATGGCTTGACCGGTGTTGACTTGGTTCGATGCTGGGTTAGCTGGAGGATCATGCCTTTGAGCCGCCGCCCCGGGTTAATGTGCAAATACACAGGCGATGTAAACGACCCCTTGCGGTATAATTCAACATGTCTTGAAGAAAAGGACCTCAATGAAATGACCAAGTCCTTGCTTGGGGGAACTTTAGAAAAGCAGACAAAGCGAAATTTGAGCCCTTACGTATCCTTAACCCGGCTCCAGCTGTAAGTATTTCAAGCTACTTTTACTTTATTCATTATTCTCATATACTGCACTTTCCTTATTATCTTTCTTTCTTCAGGCCGACTCTCCTTTTTGGAATAAGAAGCTTCAAGATAAACCGGCCAAAAAGGCCAGGGAAAAGACCAAAGCTTCCAAGAAGACCAAGAAGAAAATAGATACAACAGAGCAAGTCACCCTGGATGATGAGTCATAGGTAGAACTTGATTCTCTTGGCTCCTTTTTTATACATCTTATTGACGCTAACCCCTCTCAGGATGACGCGAAGACCAGCCGAGCAGATGCTGAAGAGGTAACTATTATTTCCTCCGACTCAGAGCCTTTGCCAAGACAGAAAGTTTGGCAAGTGATCCGGAAAGTAAGGTTTTCACACCCTTTAGCTTACTTGGATCCAAACTTTATTTTGAAGAAACAACAGCATGAAGCCCGGCATACAACCCCGGAGCAATGAGGGGAGACCTTCATGCCGGCCATCAACACGCCGCCCCTCGCATGGCGTCGAACAGAGGTGCCACAGAGTTCAATCCTCTCTTTTCCAAAGGCGGATCTTATTCGTCAACCACTTAATCCTTCCGACTCAAATTATCAGGGAACCTCTCACTCATCCTCCGGTGACTCTACTGGTACTCAGATACCTCCCTTCAAAATTGCCCCTGTGTGAGAACATTTGACTTCTTTGTTTTAGCACTTGTAAACCGATATATTAACATCATCATACGTCTTATTTTCAGTGGTATAGCCAAACCAAGCAAGAAGTTGAAAATGAGCAAGCCAGCCGAAAATCCCAGGGTCACTGAGCCAGTAAACAGACATCAATACCAGAAGCTTCTCATCAGACTCCTGAAGCCACTACCGATGACCCGCCACCGAAAACTCATGATGTCATAGTGGATCCAATGGGTGTTGACCCGTCCAGTGCTAAGCCGCCAAGTCCTATCAAGCCTGCCGAGGAGGCTCCTTCTCAACAAACCGCTGAGGACGTCATCATTACTGGTACAGATTTCAGAGAACCAGGGAATCCCACTATCTTAGCGAAACATAGCGCCAAGGAAGAAGGTTTAACCGCCAAAAAAGGCAAATGGAAATTAGACTTGGAAAGCTATGCCGGCTTTAATGCAAGTGAAATCCATGCGGGCTACTTGAGTCGCCTTCATACCAGCCGTGATATGGAGGCCGGTCTGGTAAACTTAATGAAGGAACACTTCGAGGTAAACACCGAAACCCTTCTCATATGAATCTATGCCAGCCGCCAAGTCTAGAGGATATGAAAGAAGTGAAAATGATGTAGACTTAAATAATAGCCTTCATCTTGTAGCTTCTCAAAATCAGTTTATATCCATTATATCCAATGAGTAGTCCCCAAGGGCCGGTTTGAACTGAATAGTTAAGCCGGGACTTAAAATCATGTTGCAAAAAATTCGAATATGTAGCCCCCATGGGCCGGCTTAAATTGAAAAATTGAGTCGGGTCATTAAATACTTTGGTGCTTAAAAATGACCTACATTAGCCCCAAGTGCCAAGTAGAGTACTTGTAATGTGCTTGGGACTTCAATGGAGTGATCATCATAATCGCCAAGTGTCGCTTGACTATTGCTTTTCGTGCTGAATTAAGCATGGGGTCACAGGTAGTTGACTTGCGGCAGAATATTAAATCACAACAAGCAGAAACTTCAAAAGCCAGGTCAGAATTGAAAGCCGCCTTGGAAGCATCTGAACAATTGAAAATGAACTTTAATACTAAAAGAGCCGGCTGGGATACTGAGAAGGCAGCTCTGTTGAAAAGAGCTGAAGACGCTGAGGCTGCTCTTAAGCGGGTGACTGAAGATTTATCCGGCTTGAAGCGACATATTACCAATATGATAGCCGCCATATTTGGTAAGTGACATTACACTTCAATCTTTCACCACCGATTTACTTTGACCCGCCTGGCGACTTATCAATATGTTTGCTCAACAGGCCCCAGGAGCTCCAACCTTGGCCAGGACATGCTTGTGAAGCTGAAAGCCGTATACACCCTGGTGGAGCAACTATATACTGGCACTCAACAGACCATAGAGGTTATCTCCCACAACAAACAACCACCCACACTCATCAGGGAGGTACTGGGCAAACTGTCTGTCATGCCCCAAAGACTGGAAGAGATAACGTGATCATCCGCCAGAGCTGGTGCCATTACCGCTCTGAGCCGGGCTAAAGCATGGCAAGCAGAGCTAGACCCGGAAGATATGGCCACTGGTTGTCCAAGTCGCAAAGAAAATGGGTCTCCTTTTGATGAAAAGGACTTTGCCAAATGTGTGAAGGAGATGCGTCCCCTGGCAAGCAAGCTAGCAGAGGAAACCGATTTATCTAGGTACCAGGCGGCTTACATGATGGAAAATGCAAAAGTGAAAGCACCGGCTTATGAAGTTGTGGATCTCATCCCTCCAACGCGTAAGCATACTTTTGCTCTTGATGTTGATCCGTCCACACTTATAGATGATGAGGTTGTGTTCAAGGCCTTAACTGGCATCAACTGGACGGTACCTGACATCCATATGATAGACGAAGAAGAAGAACCGGCGCAGGATAACCCGGAGTCTTCAACTCGCCAGGGCCAAAACAACTGATCCTAGGGGCGGCTCTCAAACTGCGGTGTGGAGCTTCTGTTGAAAAACACTCAATTTTTGGGCTTGAGAGAGCCTTGTAATAGGCTAGTTGAAACAATAATCTGTCATGCCATCGTGCATGTTTATTCTTTGCATGCTTAAACTGTCGAACTGATATTTATGACCCGCCACTTGTGCGTATAATATTATCAATCATGTGATCAGGTCAAATATGGTCATACTTCCTGCATACAAGGAAATAGCATGTGCCCTGGCGGTTTAAGCCAGGGCAGGTCACAAATATCTTTGAAAAACCCTGATATAATAGTCTTTGATAGAAAAACTAAAGGCTATCTAAGCCGGAAATATGCCAGCGACTTAAAGTCGAAAACAGAGCGGTTTACCAACCCTGCATATTCATATTTTTATGGAAAAACATACATGTAGATTAATACCATGGTAACTCCTTTAATAATGATAAGCCGTAGACATGAAATATCATGATGTGTTATTGCTCAATGCAAATATCAGGCGGGTTACCAACCCAATATGCTCAATTATGAGTCATATGATCAAGGCTACATGGCCTGTATTGCACCAAATACACTGGAGCAGAAGAAATCGTTGATGGACGTAAAACCAAGATGTCCAGAAGAAAAGAATTTCAGAAAAAGTCAAGTGCTTTTATAGTCCGCACAACCTTAAAAATTCAAGTGCTTTCATGGGCCGCACAACCACTAAGATTCAAGTGCTTTCATAGGCCGCACAACCTTAGAGTCGTCCTTGCTCACTGTAAGCCGACACTCACATGACAAACCGTCATTTTAACCTTAACAAGTTCAGGGTCTTAGTTAAAGATTGACTGTTAAGAGCACGACGGGTCATTCAGGATTACCTGGTGGAGTAGCATCATGCAGACAGGCAGGTCAAAACTCAGTTGTGGCATGTAAGCCGATCAAGAGGGTAAGCAGAGCTATGCTCATTGAGCAGGAAGCCCCCAAGTGACCTATAATATGGCATGTAAGTCGATCAAGGGGGTAAGCATAGCTACGCTCATTGAGCAGGAAGCCCCCAAGTGACCAATAATATGGCATGTAAGCCGATCAAGAGGGTAAGCATAGCTATGCTCATTGAGCAGGATCCCCCAAATGACCTTATGAACAAACAATAAAGACTCATATACTTAGAAATGAAATGACAGAGGCCCCGAATTATCAGGGATGCCGACTTTATTGTATTGATCATAATACGTACATTGATAAAAGTATGTGTCGGTGTCAAAACCGGCGGATCTCGGGTAGGGGGTCCCGAACTGTGCGTCTAGGCGGATGGTAACAGGAGACAAGGGACACGATGTTTTTACCCAGGTTCGGGCCCTCTCGATGGAGATAATACCCTACTCACTGCTGATTAATATTGATGATATGGGTAGTACAAGAGTAGATCTACCACGAGATCAAGGAGGCTAAACCCTAGAAGCTAGCCTATGGTATGATTGTTGTTAGATCCCTACGGACTAAAACCCTCCGGTTTATATAGACACCGGATAGGTTAGGGTTACACGAGTCGGTTACAATGGTAGGAGATCTACATATCCGTATCGCCAAGCTTGCCTTCCATGCCAAGGAAAGTCCCATCCGGACACGGGACGAAGTCTTCAATCTTGTATCTTCATAGTCTTGGAGTCCGGCCGTGACGATAGTCCGGCTATCCGGACACCCCCTAGTCCGGGACTCCCTTAGTATGTACAACACAAGCACCGGTGGATCAAGTGTAGTAAGGCCGAAGATGAGCGATGTTCCAAGGTCAGAGGGTTTCCTCCTCCGATGTGCGCGAGTCCTTTGTTCTCGCATATCAATGAGGTAGTTCAGGTTCTTGCTGACCACAAAAGGTCCCTCCCAAGGTGGGGATAACTTATGCATATCTGTTTGATCCTGAATCAACCAGAGTGATGACCCACAAGTATAGGGGATCTATCATAGTCCTTTTGATAAGTAAGAGTGTCGAACCCAACGAGGAGCAAAAGGAAGTGACAAGCGGTTTTCAGCAAGGTACTCTCTGCAAGCACTGAAATTATCGGTAACAAATAGTTGTGTGATAAGATAATTCGTAAGTGTAACAAATAACAAAAGTAAACAAGGTGCCGCAAGGTGGCTCAATCATCTTTGTAGCAAAGGACAAGCCTGGACGAACTCTTATATAAAGAAAAGTGCTCCCGAGGACACATGGGAATTGTTGTCAAGTTAGTTTTCATCATGCTCATATGATTCGCGTTCGTTACTTTGATAATTTGATATGTGGGTGAACCGGTGCTTGGGTGCTGCCCTTCCTTGGACAATCCTCCCACTTATGATTAAACCCTCTCACAAGCATCCGCAACTACGAAAGAAGAATTAAGATAAATCTAACCTTAGCATGAAACATGTGGATACAAATCATCCCCTTACAAAGCAACACATAAACTAGGGTTTAAGCTTCTGTCACTCTAGCAACCCATCATCTACTTATTACTTCCCAATGACTCCCCCTAGGCCCAAACAATGGTGAAGTGTCATGTACTCGACGTTCACGTAACACCACTAGAGGAAAGACAACATACATCTCATTAATATATCGAACGAATACCAAATTCACATGATTACTTATAACAAGACTTCTCCCATGTCCTCAGGAACAAACGTAACTAGTCATAAAGCATATTCATGTTCATAATCAGAGGAGTATTAATTATCGTTAAGGATCTGAACATATGATCTTCCATCAAATAAACCAACTAGCATCAACTACAAGGAGTAATCAACACTACTAGCAACCCACAGGTACCAATCTGAGGTTTTGAGACAAAGATCGGATACAAGAGATGAACTAGGGTTTGAGAGGAGATGGTGCCGTGAAGATGTTGATGGAGATTGACCCCCTCTCAATGAGAGGATCATTGGTGATGATGATGGCGATGATTTCCCCCTCTCGGAGGGATGTTTCCCTGGCAGAAAAGCTCCGCTGGAGCCCTAGATTGGTTCTGCCCAAGTTCCGCCTCGAGACGGCGGCTCTTCATCCCGAAAGCTTTCTTCTCATTTTCCAGGTCAAAATGCACCATATAGCAGAAGATGGGCGTCGGGGGCCTGCCAGGGGGCCCACAAGGACGGGGGCGCGCCCAGGGGCTAGGGCGCGCCCTCCACCCTTGTGGCTGGTAGGTGGCCCCCTCTGGTGCTTTCTTCGCCCAATATTTTTTATATATTCCAAAAATATTCTCCTTGAAGTTTCAGGACTTTTGGAGTTGTGCCGAATAGGTCTCTAATATTTGCTCCTTTTCCAGTCCAGAATTTCAGCTGCCGGCATTCTCCCTCCTCATGTAAACCTTATAAAATAAGGGAGAAAAGGCATAAGGATTGTGATATAATGTCTAATAACAGCTCATAATGCAATAAATATCAATATAAAAGCATGATGCAAAATGGACATATCACGGAGCACCAAATTGCCTTCTTGAAAGGTCCGGGTTTTAACCCGATGACTATGATAGCGACGCAGATCTTGCTAGTATATCACCGAATGAGCCATCGCAAGGTCACGCTCCTCATCCAAAACATCAAGAGCATCCTGACGTGCTTTTTCATTAACAGCTTAAACATAAGCCGCCACCCGGGGCGAGTCATGACAGATATCGCTTGGAAGAACTGCCTCTGCACCATAGACCATGAAGAAGGGCGTATAGCCTGTTGATCTATTAGGAGTAGTATTGATGCTCCAAATTACTGAGGGTAACTCCTCAACCTAACAACCTACCGTTCGCTATAAAGGAATCATAAGCCGAGGCTTTATACCTTTCAAGATTTATTCATTGGCCCTCTCCTCTCAGCTTGACCGTTAGACTGTGGGGAGCCACTGATGAAACGCCAAGACGAATATGCTCTTGTTGACAGAACTCTTTCATAGCACCCTTAGACAAATTAGTGCCATTATAAGTTATGCTACTTTGAGGGTAGCCAAAATGAAAGATCACTTTCTTAATGTATTGAACCTCCATTGCCGCATCACACTTACTGACCAGTTCTGCCTCAACCCACTTGGTAAATTTTTCAACCGCCACCAAGAGGTGGGTCTTTTTGTCCTTAGACCTTTTGAAAGGTCCAACTATATCAAGCCCCCAGACTGCAAATGGCCAAGTAATTGGAATCATCCTCAATTCTTTTGTTGACACATGAGCTCGTCTAGAAAAATTCTGACAGCCATCACACTTGCTAACCAGATCTTCTGCATCAGCATGAGCCGCCAACCAATAAAACCCATGAAGAATGGCTTTAGCCACAAGAGATTTAGAGCCGGCGTGATGGCCACAATCTCCTTCATGAATTTCCCTTAGAATCTCACGGCGCTCTTCAGGAGAAACGCAACGTTGGAACACGCCTGTGACGCTACATCAGTGTAACTCGCCATTGACAATAGTCATAGACTTAAACCGCCGGGTTATTTGCCTGGCCAAAGTTTCATCCTCAGGTAACTCTCCCAGGGTCATATAAGCCAAATAGGGAACTGTCCAATCAGGGATGGCATGGAGAGCCGCCACCAACTATGCCTCCCGATCAGGAACAACAAGAACTTCTTCGGATGGCAACTTAACTGAAGGATTATGTAATGCGTCAAGAAAAACATTAGGGGGTACCGCTGTCAGGACCCCGATTCCAAGTCACATCGATCTAGCCGGTAACACCTCATATCACTTTGCGGCCTCACGCACGGTATTCCCACAGGTGTCGCCTTACCATGGCCCAGGACCGTTTGCGCCTTTTGGCTCACGTATATGATATTGTCGCTAGCATCCATATGACAGAGAACCCGCGCCGACATGACTAGTCGTGAACCCAAAGTGGCACTAACTTATAGGGACATGCATACATGAATCAACATCGAGCATGTCGGTCGTGACGTCAAATCAATCCGGGCTGTAACCTTTGGGCTATGAGGACTCAGGAACCCGGGTGTAGCAGGCTAGGCGAGGACTCTGGATGTCACCGCGTGACATTTCCCGAAGGACGGAACCACGAACGAAGTGAATCACATACCCGGCAGATCAAGTGTTAGGAGGCGGTAGTCTTTGGGCTAGCGGGACTCCGGTGAACCGGCACAGCGGACTACTATGACTCATGGAAGCACAAGACTACATTTCCCCATAAAAGAGGCTACCAAGGATAAACAACTAGGTTGTCGGATCCCACACATACCAAGCATTTCAATCATGCACACAATATGCTCGATATGTGTAAATACAACATGGCATCACAACATAACTCTACGACTCAAGTATTTATTCAATAGGCTCCGAGGAGCGAGATATTACAAACATGGGTCTCATGACCCAACATTCAGAACATACAAGTCAAAGCACCAGCGGAAGCTTAACATGTCTGAGTACAGACATCTACAAATGAAAAAGGCTTAGAAGCCTGACTATCTACCAGATCCTGCCGAGGGCACAAGATCGTAGCTGAGGTAACAAGCTAAACGTCGAAGTCCACGCGGAACTACTAGCGAGACTGAAGTCTCTCTGCAAAAACATAAAATAGGCAAACGTGAGTACAAATGTACCCAACAAGACTTACATCAGAACTAACTACATATGCATCGGTATCAACAAAGGGGGTGGTGGAGTTTAACTGCAGCAAGCCAGCTTTGACTCGGTGACTATCCTAAACTACATTTGCAAGTAACTCTTTTTAGGTGGCGCTGCGAGTCCACATATTCACCATTTCAATACACCACTAAGGATCCGCTCCCGTCTCCCTACGAGGCGCCATCCATAGCACTCACGCTTATCTTGCGGCGTTTTAGAGTATCCACTTTCACTTGTCTATGAACCTGCGAGCAACCCGAAGTCCTTTACACGCGGACACGGCTATTCGAATAGATGATGTTAACCTGCAGGGTGTACTTCTTCGCACACGCTCTCGCCACTTACCACCATGTACACATCGTATATCTCGGCAACCTTCAAGCGGAAGCCGTGCGAGGGAGTTGGCCACGACCTGACTAACCACACAAGTCTCTAGTCCAGGTTTATCGCCTATTCGGGTTCCATCCGCGAGGAGATCCGGCCGGGGTGTCGCTCACGGCACCAAACGATGAGCGAGGTTCGAGGCACCAAGCAGGCGTCGGTACACCGTGCCCGTGTCTCTACCGCAACATAGCCCACCCCTAGGGTCAGCGCCACGCACGGCCCCCAACACATATCCTACAAACACGAAACTAGTTGCTACTCACGGACGAAGATCGAGGCGATTAATAAGCCGAGAGGGGTCGAGATGCAGAACCCAATGTGTGGTAGTAACTGTTCATGGATCACAAACACAGAACTCAGTTCCTGAGGACGACTTCAATGAGAAAACCCACCATGTACTCCTACATGGCCTCTCACCGCTACCTTTACCAAATCGTGTTCACACACTTAGCTCATACACAGTAGGACATGTTCACACACCTCTGATTCATCCTCGATGAATCGGACTGACTCAACTCTAAGCGATGGCAGGCATGACAAACAAGCATGAATGAGTAGGCACAACAGGCTCAAACAACTCATACTCATGCTAGTGGGTTTCATCTATTTCTTGTGGAATGACAGTCATCTGCGAGAGGATAAAGGGTTCAGCTACATGACAAGTAACAGATGAATCGTTGTTGTCCTAATGCAAAAAAAGAGAGCAGGAGCGAGAGAGTGGGATTGTATCGGAATGAACAAGGGGTTTTGCTTGCACAGCACTTCCGAAGATAATATAGCTCTTCATCGCTGTCATCGATCTCATCGTCGAAACCACGTCTATCGAGAGGGGACAACATCGCAACAGAGAAGAAACACAATCAATGCAATGCACAATATGATGCATGATCATGACATGGTAAAATGAGTGTGTTGGGCTAATGCAACTACAACCATATGGGTTTGAGCTATTTTGAACCAAAGATTCAAAGTTCAAACACATTTGTGATCTTAAATAGTGCTTTATCATGTTTTGCACTAAACAGCAAGTTAACTTGTTTAAACATGCATGAAACTAGTACAGATGGATAGATTGGATTTTTCTGATCATTTCTCATATATAAATTATTTCATTTGGAGTTACGGTTGAATTACTATGAATTTTAGAAGTTTGTACTATTTTCTGGAATTTCCTGTATAAGAATAATTCCAGTAATCGAATTAATGCATCAGCATTGCGTCAGGGTGACGTCAGCGGTCAACGGGGCCGGTCCAGGTCAAACTGACTAGTGGGTCCCGCGTATGAGTAGTTACTTAAACTAACTAAATTTAGTTAGTGCTAATCTAAGTTAATTAGTAGAGCGGGCCCCACTTGTCATAGACTCGGGGGGAAGTCAACCTGGCCACCCAGTCAAAGGTCAACGGGGTCAAACCCACCGGCGTTTAGCCTTGGCGAGGCCGATCTTGGCGGAGGAAGTGCAAATTAGTGCTCCATTGACCAAATGGTGGCGGAGACCATCTACGGGTAGTCGGGAGCAAGCCGCAACGTTTGAGTGGCGGTGGTTGGGCTCGGGGTTGCCGAAGGCGTCGCCGGCGATGACCTTGGCGGTCGCCGAGTTCAGTGAAGACGAACCCGGCTACGGGCACGCACGAGGCGCGCGGAGTGGTGCTCTGAGTTCCTGCGAGTCACGGTGAGTCGTTGGACATGGTGGTGTGGCGATTGGGTGGCGAACATCGTCGGCGACGAGCTCATGCGGTGCGTCTTGGTGAAGCCTCATGCATTTGCTACGGTGCTCGGGGGAAGGAACGGAGAGGATGGGGAGGTGCAGCAGCTCACGACGATCACATGGGAGCAGACGGCGAGGTCAGGGACGAGCTGACGCGGCGGTGACGACGAAGGGGATCTCCGGCGATGGCGGAGTCGGGCGAGGTTGTTGCAGAGGCTGCGGGGCAAGCGAGTGCTCGGGGCTCGGCCTGCTAGGAGGAGACGACGACGGCGGAGCTTCAGGACACGGTGGCTCGGCGTGGGGACGACGGAGAACGCGACTACGTCGGCGGTGCGGCGGTAGGTGCGTCGGCCATGGTGCGGGAAGCGAGGGAGAGAGGCAGGGGCGAGTGAGGTGTCCACGGGGTCGGGGCGGCGACGTGGAGCCTGCCCAGGTGTCCAGGGGCGCGGGCGGCAAGCAGGTGGCGCCATGGCAAGCTCGGGCTCGCCGGCGTCACCTCTCGTGCACATGGCGAGGGCAAGCAGCTAGTGGCATGGGCGGCCACAGTCTTTGGGCCGGCCAGTGGGCTGCCAGTGGGCTGTGACCAGGCCCGCCCGAGTAAGTTTCTCTCTCTCTTTTATTTGTTTACATTTTCTATTTTTCTTCCTTCTGTTTTGATTTAGTTTAGCAACTAAATCATTTTAATAAATTATGTAGGTTATTATATGGCTTGCTAAAATATATACAAAGCCACTCACAAACTTCAGAATTATTGGAGTCATATTTAATATATATTAAATATAAATCCAAAGCAAATAGTTATTGGATTAATTCAAATGGCTGTAATAAATATTTCTGTGACTCCAAAAATATTGGTTTGAATTTCACCTCATGCCAATATTTTCACAGAATAACAGGAACATTTTCTTGGACTCATTTGATGAGATTTAAATATTGGTTATTTTTAGGGGTTTTCTGAGGCTTTGAAAATTCCTCAATTCAAATTTCATTTGAATTTAAACATGATGCACACATGGAAGCTAGCATAGGTCAGACCAGGATTAGGGATGTGACAACTAGCTTATGCTGCGACCCAAGCCGACTCAAATCATCAGCCGCCTCATTCTTCCTATGATCTAGATGCTCCACTTGATAACCTTTGAAGTGACCATCAATATTATCAACCACCCGACGATAAGCCGCCATGAGTGGGTCTATAGAATCCCAAGTGTCAGAGACCGGCTGAGCCACTAAATCTGAGTCGCCGAAGCACCTAACCCGGCTTGGATTCATCTCTTTGGCCACCTTCAGGCCATGAAGCAAGACCTTATATTCGGCTGCATTGTTAGTATAGGGAAACATCAACCTTAAAACATAACAAAAATTGTCACCTCGTGGGGAAGTCCAAATAACTCCAGCCCCCGAGCCTTCCAATTGCCTGGACCCATCAAAATAAATAGTGCAATACGTATTATCAGGCTTATCCTCAAGCATCTATAACTCTGTCCAGTCATTGGTAAAATCCACAAGAGCTTGAGTCTTGATAGTTTTCCTTGGCATATATTTCAAACCATGGGGTCCAAGCTCAGTGGCCCACTTGGCCACTCGGCCTGTGGCTTCTCTGTTTTGAATAATATCGCCTAAGGGAGCAGAGCTGACCACACTAATGGGATGACCAAGGAAATAATGCTCCAACTTGCGACCGACCATGAACACCCCATATACTATCTTCTGCCAATGTGGGTGTCGGTGTCAAAATTGGCGGATCTCGGGTAGGGGGTCCCGAACTGTGCGTCTAGGCGGATGGTAACAGGAGACAACGGACACAATGTTTTTACCCAGGTTTGGGCCCTCTCGATGGAGGTAAAACCCTACTCACCTTGATTAATATTGATGATATGGGTAGTACAAGAGTGGATCTATCACGAGATCAGAGAGTCTAAACCCTAGAAGCTATCCTATGGTATGATTGTTGTTCGTCCTATAGACTAAAACCCTCCGGTTTATATAGACACCGGATAGGGTTAGGGTTACAGTAGTCGGTTACAATGGTAGGAGATCTACATATCCGTATCGCCAAGCTTGCCTTCCACGCCAAGGAAAGTCCCATCCGGACACGGGACGAAGTCTTCAATCTTGTATCTTCATAGTCCGGGAGTTCGCCAGCGGTGATAGTTGACTATCCGGACACCCCTAATCCAGACTCCCTCGGTAGCCCCTGAACCAGGCTTCAATGGCGACAAGTCCGGTAGCATATATTGTCTTGGCATTGCAAAGCGGGTTCCTCCTCGAATACTTCATAGAAGATTTTGAACACAAGGATAGTGTCGGCTCGCAAAACAAGTTCCACATACCACCGTAGAGAGAATAACCTTTGCACGCAGATCTGGCGGCGTATTCCACGGCGTGAAACCACACCTGCTGTGCCTTTATCACGAATCGTTTTTACTGTTCCACCTCAGCGCGTTTAGCGAGGCGGTTTCCTTGGCACATCTTATCAAAGCGGAGATCGTGCCCCCTTATTCCGGGATTCTCATCAATACGGGCGTGGGTAACCCAGTCGTGCCCGTTGGCACGCCTCCTCCATCGAAGGCGAGTCCCGAACGGTCACGGGGAGGGCTCTTGGTATTCGTGTCTCACTTCCTTCGGGGTTTAGGCTTCTCGACGGACCCCTTTGCGAGGGGGCTCATGTTTTATTATGGGCTGGAATTCCATGACTTGGATTCGGAGTCCATCCTCCACATCTCGTTGTTCATTGTCGTATGTGAAGCCTTCCTCCGCATTACCCCTCACTTCGGATTGTGGCTCAAGACCTTCAAAAAAAGTGGAGCCGAAGATGATCAAGGGGCATCAGGCAGAGTGTGGAGGGGCTGTTATAAGCAAGAATGCGACTCCATGGCCCGAGGGCTCTTTTCAAGGGAGCTCAATTTATGGCAACAAGAGTGGTTTTATATCACCGCTCCCGGGGGGCACCAAATGGGCGGCGCCACTGCCTTCGCTCGGGTCCTCCAACTGCAGCGGGCATCATGGGTCAATAAAGGGCTCGGCGGGGACCGTCCAAGGGCGTGCCTGCATTACGAGGCCGTGTCGAGACCTCTAAGAGAGAGAGAGATCAATCTGGTCGTAGTAAGCGCAGGTCATGCTGATTAAATGCCGTACCTTGCCACCTGCAAGCGCCGCCCCCGCTGTGGGAGTTTAACCGGAGGGACCACGAGCTCTCCAACATTTTATGGGCGTAACGCCCGTGGAGATGTACCAACTGTTCTTCGGATCACAAGCAATGTGTCTGGACTTAACCGAGGACACAGGTCTGAGCTGCAATCGCCCGGATACTCAAGTAAGTAGTCCCGTACCCGGACATGCTATTCGCATATTTATCATACACTTGCCCTTAAAAGAGCTATCCTTTAAACATGAGTGGATAGCAAAAGCAAAACTGATCAGGTGTCCGGCCCCCCTCCCTGAGACCACGCAGGATCCTGTATTAACCAAGATGCTAGAGGTTGTGCCTTTTGAAGAAGGCGAAGGGGGGAACAAGGGAACTACAACCTCCGTGAAGGAGACTATCAAGAAAGGGGGGATCGAGAATCCCTCCCTCCAAGGGGAGAAGAGGACCGCTTCTGAAGATCCGGAGACCGAAGCCTCGAAGCAGGGGAAGAAATCTTCACCAGAGGGTCCTGCGGCGGGAGATGCCATGTGCGCACTATTTCCCCAAGGAGATCAGCCCTCCAGCGAGCCGTAAGTAAAGGGGGTTGTTTTTTTAAAAGAGAGGCATCCCCGTTTTATTTCTGAAGGTAACCGAAAGTTTACCTTGTAGTTCGGATCTCAGCCCTTCACGGCAGAGCTTGTCTTCAGGGGATCTTGGTCCGGAGATGATGGAGAGCGAAACGCTTCCGCCTTCCATACCGTTATGCGAGGTGGAAGACCCTGAGGTGTCGTCGTGGAGAGTTCCTCCGAATCCGGCGGGGCCAGAACGCAGCCGTATGTCCCCTTAAAGCCCTCCGTGTCCGGCCTTCGAAAAAGGCCACCGGACGAGTCCGGCACCAACGGGTGTGCGGTCGGAGGAGCTGAAGGATCTGCTTTCGAGCGGCGTCTATCTCGGAAGATCACCACACGTTAATGGGTACGGTGATTGAAAGAATTTCATCGGCTGAGAGCGGATTGCATGAAACCGTCGTAAGTTTCTTGGCGGGTTTTTGAGGTCTGTGAAATGATGTACCTTGACGGTTTGCATATAAAATGCGCCTGTATAGATAGTAGCCCACGAGACTTGGTGCGATGTCAAAAATGACGGCGCGCCGAGGATCATAAACCAGTATAATATGTGCTCTTCCTATGTAGGTGGCGGCGTCCGTGGCTAGCCGGGCTGATGAATTTGCCGAACTCAAGCGGCAACTTGGCGTGGCGGATGCGGACATCACGCTTGTTAATAAGCGGCTTGACGAGTCACAAGGTATGCAACTTCTCCGCGGACACACTGGTAAGGAGCTTGGCGCCCATGCCTTACAACATGTATGCTTAATGCAGATGGTGCCGCTGCTATGGAGAGCCTTGGTGAGCTTCGCCGAGCCAAGGAGCAAGCCAGAAAAAGTGATGCGGCTGCTTTAACGGCGGTCGCAGAGCTAAAAGCAGAACAGCTACTCACTGTCGAAGCAAGAAAGAAATGGCCGAGATGGCCGTGAAATTGAAGAATGCTACTGACCGTTGCGAGCTTCTTGAAAAAGAAGATCGAGCGAAATAAGAGGACCTGAAAAAGGCCGCCACCGAGGCCAAGGATACTCGCTCTTGTCGGGTTCTGGGAACGGGGGTCCCCAGACTTGCCTGCCTGCGGCCTGCGGCATGGCTCAAAGGAGGCCCAGGACAGCCCATCTTCATCAACACAAGCGCAAGACCCTCGCGAGGGGCCAAGCCTCGCGGGGTGGGCGACCAGGAGCTTCCTCAGGCACGGCCTCATCAGGTTGGCTCATGAGGAGGCGGAGAGTTCAAGGAAGGGTACCTCGCGAGGTGCCCATGACGCAAGCCATGACGACCAAGGCGCCGATCAGGCGCCAGCCCATGGCGTCCTCCTTTCCTCTTTGGTGCAAAGGGAGCAAGCGCAGCGAGAGCATCAAGCAAAGGCATCCGTTTAGGTGCAACAAGACCAAGACAAGCCCCAACGGCCGGAAGGAGTCATCATGGAGCCCAAGCGGCGTCATCACGAGCCTTTGGCGGCGAGGACCAACTTTAGTCAGGATAAGTGTACCCACTGTTCCCCTTCAAAATGGCCAATTGTTGGCGCCCTTCCCGCTCAATATTTGGGAAGAGGCCCAGGGCCTTCGCCTATAAATAGGAGTAGCCACACTCAGAGTAGGGGGATTTGGGGATCTGGGGATCAAAATGATCGGCATCCAGAGAAAGACAGAGACACGATCCTCAAGCTAGAGCGACGGGACACCACTTAGCAGTTCATCACACTCACCAAGAACAGACCCTCGTGAGGCTGTTCTTCCCTGTACTGTTCCTCAACAGCCCCAGAGGCAATCCACCACGCCACAAACTAGAGTAGGGTATTACACCTAGCAGTGGCCCGAACTAGTATAAATCTTGTGTCTCTTGTCTTTGTTCTTCTTAGTAGTTTAGGTCCCTGCGATTCGGCCGAGGTGCGAGACGGTGGAGGGTTGGATCTCCGCGTGCACCCAGTGTTCGAACCTCAAGGGTCTGCGGAACCCGAAATCCGACATTTGGCGCGCCCGGTAAAGTGCGCGGAATCTACTGCTTCGTCGCCTCGTTCTTCCCCGACCACGCAACCATGTCGACGCCCGTCGAACCAGCTGCCAGCGCCGAAACCGCCCTCGCCTCCCATGTCGCCCCAGACGGCTCCCGTCGTGGGCGCCCTCGTCGTTCCCGTCACCTGCCGTCAACTCCGCCACGGCCCGGCGGGAAACGAGCGTAGCGTCGTCCAGCACATCCATGAGGCGGACGGCCGCACCGCCACGCCTTTCGCTCACCCCCACTGGTTCTTCGTCCACGCGCCCAGCGCTCGCCATGGAGGCCCGAAAGCTGCACTCATCAGCGGCTAACGAGCTCTGCGCTACCGCCCGTCGGCAGCGTCTCTGAAGAATGGCTCGACCGAGTCGCCGAGCTCGTCCGCGCTGCAGGAGGCGACCCCGCGCCGTCCGTCTCGCTGCACCGCACCCCGCCCCGCGCGGGCGATGAAGCTCCCGGGGCGCCTCAGCCGCCTCCTCCTCAAGACGGCGCCCTGGCCCCAAGGCACGCGGCCCCTGGGCGGAACCCGTTCCGCCAGGCGCCGGCGCGGCAAGAGCAGAGCTGCCAAGAAGTTCCTCGCCCGCAAGAAGCTGCCCGAGCGCTCCCCGCTCCAGCACGTCAAGACCCTGCGCTGCCCCCAGCCGCGGCACAGGGAGGCCCACAAGACCAAGCTCTCTGCCGTCCGAGGCCCCCCGCGGCCATGGCGGGCTGCCGCGCCTTCACCTCCGAGCTGCGCAGCGTCGCGTGGCCTGCTAAGTTCAAGCCAGACCTGCCTCCCCACTACGACGGCACAGCTGACCCTACGGAGTTCCTCCAGCTCTACGAGCTGGGCATCGAGGCTGCCAACGGGGATGAAAAGGTCACGGCGAATTGGTTCCCCATGGCGCTCAAGGGCCAGGGCCCTTTTGGCTCTGAATCTGGCCCCGAGCACGATCTCTTCCTGGGCGAGATGCGTACCGCTTCATCGCCAACTTCCAAGGTACTCGCGACCGGCCACCGCCGTGGCGACATGCGTCGAATCAAGCGGCAGCCAGGAAACCTTGCAAAAGTACATCCAGTAGCTTCAACAACGCTACGCCTCAAGATCCCAGGGGTAACGAAGAGGCCATCATCTCTGCCTTCTCCGTGGTCTTGCGACGTCAAGATGAAGGAGGAGCTGGCGATGCATGAAGATCTGTGCACCTCCCTGGAGCTGTTCAATTTGGCGACCAAGTGCGCCAGGGCGGAGGAGGGGCGCCTCTCCCTCCTCGAGCTGCCTGCCACGGATCCCGAAGAAAAGAAGTCCAAGGCCAAGGACGTGAAGCGCAAGGGGGCTGCCGTGCTCGCAGAACGGACACCAAGCAAGGCGAGAGATCAGCCCGAGTCCTCCAAGGGCAGCGATGCTGCGTGTACCACGACCTCCACACTCACAACACCAATGAATGTCAAGAGCTCCGGGCCGTCTGTGAAGGAAGGGTCGGCAGGCGCCCCAGCGCCTTGGCCAGACGGGGCTCTGACGAGGAGGAGGAAGGAATGCGAGGGCCAGGAAGACCGTGGCCCGCACCAAGGGTGGCGCGACCAACCTCGCGAGGACCGGGCAAGACCCACCTCGCGAGGGAGGCTGGAGGGATCAGCCTCGCGAGGATCGCCCGTGGGGAACGCGAGCCTCCCTCATTTGCCGCTGCCGCCAAGGAGAATTGAAGACCGTCATCGGGGCCGAGGGGGTGGGGGCTTCGAGGAAGCGCGTCGATCGCTTTGCATCCTGGCGGAGCTCAAGCCCAGCCTCTCAGCGCATCTTCAAGCGATTCGCCCTTGAAGTGAATGCAGTCCTCCCCAAGCTCGAGTCCACGCACCCTCTCGGGTTGTCGGCGTGCGCCATCGAGTTCGGCTCGGCGGATCAGCTCAAGTCTTGCAGCCACAGCCGGAGTTCTCCCGATGCTTTGTTCCCCAATCATCAGCAATGTGCTAGTCACCAAGACCCTCATCGACGATGGAGCAGGGCTCAACGTCCTGTCCGTGGAGACATTCAACAATCTTCAAGTGCCTTCTACGGTCGGCTTCAGCCAACCAAGCCTTTCTCACGGAGTCACCGAAAAGCGGCTCCACGGTCCCGATCGGGCGATACGCCTTCTGTCACCTTCGGGCTCGCGACAACTTCTACACCGAGCTCATCGACTTCGACGTCGCCCACATTCGCCTGCCATTACAACGCCATCCTCGGGTACCCAGCGTTGGCCAAATTCATGGGCGTAACCCACCATGGCTACAACGTCCTCGGGATGCGAGAAGCGGCGGAGTCATCACGGTGCCACAGTGAAGAGAGCGCGATGTGCTCACAGGCGAGCTTTTGAGGCCGCATCATTTGGAAGACCCAGACCACAGCAGCAGGAGGCCTCCCGAGGCCGCGCACCAAGAAGAAGACATCGACCGCCCGGCTCCTCAAGAGGCAAGCCCCTCGGGGCCCGCAGGGACCGAAGGGGAGCCTCCTTCCATCGCATAGGGAAGCGCGCTGGCGCCCTCCTCGGCGAGGGCTCGAGGGCTCTCCCTGGAGGCCGCCGACCTCGCCAAGGTCTCGAGGGAGGCGCTTGGGCACCACGTGGGCGTGCTTGAGCACCTTTCTGTAAGGTGAGCAAGGCAAGGAGGCCGAACCCTCGGGAGTTTGTCGGCAAGGCCATTCGGGGAGCCTCTGAGTCAAGGGTCATGAGGGGCCACGCCTACCTGGCTGTGGCCCCCCATCCGGCGAGGATGGTGGGATGCAGCGTCTGCATCGACATACGAGGCTCGACCGAGCCGCATCTCAAGAGCGCCTCTGGCCCTCATGAGTGGGGCGTTCACGAAGGTCCGCCCCACCACGTCGCATGCCTTATGGCACCTTAAGCAGTGCCGCCGAGCACCGGCGTCTCATGAGGGCCATCCTGGAGGCTCAAGAGGTCGAGCACGCCGCAGCCACTGGCGGAGATGGAGATGGCCCCTAAGGAGCCGCCCGGCGCCTCGGAGCCTCCCGAGGCCCCGGGCACAGGGGCTCGTGAGGACCCGGCTCCGCAGCCCACCGAAGTCGCTACATCAACACCCGTTAAGTCCCCAACATCACCACGTGACATCTTTAAGTTTCGTTTTGGTGGGGCGCCTTGAGGCTGCATTATTCCCAGGCCGCGTGGGTCCGTCCCTGCGGTATGTATCCCTTTTATTTCATGTCATTAGCTTATCCTGTTGGGGGCGCCCCTCGGGCTGCATCATCCCCAAGCCGCTCGGGCTGCATCATCCAGGGTCTGTTGTTCTGTCGTATGCCTCTATGTTCACGGGTTTGAATCCCGTTGGGAATTCGTGATCCAGCACCTCATCGGTGAAACACAGGGGGTGTGCGGCACCCCTATACTTGGGTGTGCCGTGATGTTCGGATATTTGGCGTGTTGCATTGCTTGGAGGAGCTTGCTTTCTCGGCCCATAGATGGACCCTAGCTGGGCCATCCTCTTGATCTGAATCCTTATGCGGATCGCGTGCCGGCTTGTGTGTGGCGCCGCTTGCCGCTCCATGTTTGCCATGTGGTCGTCTATCCGACCGGGCGGCCTCTTGCTCTTTGATTGCGAGGGCTCTCACGGCCTCCTCATCAATTGAGGCGGTAATTTGCGCTTCGGGTAGCTCTTTGTTTGGCGGTCGCCGCCGTGTTCTCTCTAGCGGTGTTGAGTACTTTGCTCCATCTGATTCGAGTGCATCTTCCACTGCTTTTGAGCTTCGCTTTTGCTTTTTCAGGCTACACGCGATGGCAGCGAAACCTTTGTGGAGGTTCTTCTGCTCAATAATTTGTCGGCGTGAGATCGTCCATTGTTATCTTCATGAGGGACAGGTTGTTTATCCAAGTTGTCCTGTTCGGACGGTTGCTCGATAGCATGTTTGTCGTCACTTGGTTAAGCCACCTGCTCTATGGCTGGAGTGCGTGTGGCTGCCGTCTTTGTCGAGGCGGGACTTGGTGCGGCGTTTACGTTGCCGTTTTGACTGCTTTTCGAGGGATTTATCCTTCGTAGTGTCCCGTTGTTCCTCGTCGTCACTTCCTTTAGGTGTGTCCACCATGTATACATCATGGGATGAGGTGGCTGTCCAATATCCTATAGGTGCTGGTTCATGGTTGTCTCCTACATCGTTGTCCATACCGTCGATGTCTTCGGAGTCGAAATCGAGCACGTCGTTTAAGCTTTCGACAGTGTCTACAAAGTGGGCCGTGGGTGAGCGTTGAATTTCTTCGCCGTCCGCATCCCAACCTTCCTGACCGTAGTCCGGCCAGGGCTCTCTTGATAAAGAGAGAGACTTTAGTGAATTCGGGGATGTCGCCAAAGGCGAGAGTCTTTGAAAAGATGTCCATGACGATGAACTCCATAACCGGGCGCCCAATTGGATTCGATTGGCGGGCGTGGAGGTTGAGTCCGGAGAGGAGTCCGGCACCTTGGAGTCACGGTCTTCACAAAGGACGGGGATGGAGTTCGCTCAATCGCCGTAGAGATCGTAGCCCAGGCGGTGTCCAACCACTCGTCCTCGATCGGCGGAGTTGGCTCCGAGCTAAGGAGTCGGGAGGCGGCTGATCTTGACCTCCGGAACCTTTATTCGGCCAGCGAGCTAGATCGTGCCCATCGAGATAGTCTTGGCCGGCGGCTTGGGCGTGGCTCGAATCCGTCGAAGATCAAGTCTCCGCGGATGTCGGCCGTGTAGTTCAAACTCCCTAATCGACACGATGGCGAGCGTAGCTTTCGATCTGCTCCGGATGGCCAAGTGAATTGGCCCCATGATGCAAAAGCCGCGAATATGAAGATCTGCCCGGGGAGAAAAAGTCTCACCACTGGACCGCGTCGTTGTTGATGATAGAAGGAGCCATCGGGCCTAAGGATGACGACACGCAGGAACTCTCAATTAAAGCACCAATGTCGGTGTCAAAAGCCGGCGGATCTTGGGTAGGGGGTCCCGAAGCTATGCGTCTAGGCGGATGGTAACGAGGAGAAAGGGACACGATGTTTTTACCTGAGTTCGGGCCCTCTCGATGGAGGTAAAACCCTACTCTGCTTGATTAATATTAATGATATGGGTAGTACAAGAGTGGATCTACCACGACATCACACAAAGGCTAAACCCTAGAAGCTAGCCTATGGTATGATTGTTGTTAGATCTCTACGGACTAAAACCCTCCGGTTTATATAGACACGGATAGGGTTAGGGTTACACAGAGTCGGTTACAATGGTAGGAGATCTACATATCCGTATCGCCAAGCTTGCCTTCCACGCCAAGGAAAGTCCCATCCGGCCACGGGACGAAGTCTTCAATCTTGTATCTTCATAGTCCAGGAGTCCGGCCAACGGTGATAGTTCGGCTATCCGGACACCCCCTAATCCAGGACTCCCTTAGTGGGTATCTCTGTTTAGACTCAATTAAGACCTCACTAACATAATAAGCCGGCCTTTGGACTGGATATTCCTTACCCGACTCTTTTCTTTCCACTACAACCACCACACGCCGACGGGCTTTCTTGTTAGCGACCACATATAAGAACAAGGTTCCTTCTCAATATGAGCTGCAAGAACCGGCGGCTCAGCCATCTGCTTTTTAAGCGCTTCAAACGCCTCATTAGCGGCATCACTCCAAACAAAACGACATGTTTTATTCATCATCTGGTACATAGGAATAGCCTTCTCTCCCGGTGACTTATAAACCGGCTTAAAAAGTACGTCTGACCCGCCAAAGCGCTAGACATCATTGACGCACGCCGGCTTAGCCAATGAAGTGATAGCCTTGATTTTCTCCGGGTTAGCTTCAATACCTCTCTCAGAGACCAAAAAACCCAAGAGCTTGCATAGGCCGGTACACCAAAAACACATTTGGCCGGGTTAAGCATCATTTTATATACCCGAAGATTATCAAAGGTCTCTTTCAGATCATCCAACAGAGTCTCCTTCTTTCTGGACTTCACAACAATATCATCCACATAAGCATGAACATTACATCCAATCTGATTATGGAGACAATTCTGTACACAACGCTGATAAGTCGCCTAGGCACTCTTGAGCCCAAAAGGCATAGACACATAGCAGAAAGCTCCAAAAGGTGTGATGAAAGCCGTCTTCTCTTGGTCTTTAACCGCCATCTTAATCTGATGATAACCAGAATAAGCATCCAAGAAGCTTAAACGCTCACAACCCGCCGTAGCATCTATGATCTGATCGATACGGGGAAGAGCAAAAGGATCAGTTGGACACGCTTTATTAAGGTCTGTGTAATCCACACACATACACTACAAAAAAAGACACATCCGTGACATTTTGGGCCGAACGAATTTTTTTCCTATCATACTTATGAAACTTCTATGACGATAATTGTGACAAAACCCGGTATCATCATAGATGTGGTGGGCTCCTACTTCTATGACAATAAATCATGACAAAAAAAATGGGATTTTTGTCCTGGGCGGGCCGGAGACGCAGCTGCATGACATTCTTTGGGCCGTCCATGACAGAAAAACCATGGTAGAAGCGAGGGGGAGGAAAATATCGGGGTGTTCCCGGTTACGGTGGGTGGTCGGGGCCGAGCGATGCGCGTTTCTCTCGTACATGCTGCAGCGTGGAGTGCGGCGTTGGGCTCTGGCGAACCCGAAGCGAGGCGTTGGGCTCTAACTGAACCCGGCGATTAATCAGCAGGCTACGCGTTACTGAACCCGAGCAATCGATCGATGGCTGTTAACTGAACCCGATCAAGCGATTCCTTCGCTAATGCTGCTAACTGAAGCCGATCGATGCTGCCTCTGGATGAACAGTTCCCGGTGGGCGTGGATGAACAGGACCCCGTGGTGTCGCCTCTGGATGAACACTAAGCATTGCTGGGGGGTTTGGATGAACAGTTCCCGGTGGGGGTGGATGAACAGGACCCCGTGGTGTTGCCTCTGGATGAACAGGACCCCGATCAATCGAGCCGGTTGGGGCTGGATGAACAGTAGACGGTGGAGGGACTAGATGAACAGTAGTCCCGTGGAGGGGTGGTTGAACATGAGCCTGTGGAGAGGCTGGTTGGATAGTAGCCGGTGGAGTAGCGCGCGGTGGAGGCTGGATGAGCTGGAGCTCGTGGATGAACAGTCGCAGGTGGAGGCCGGAGGAGGTCGACGGTGGATGAACAGTAGCCTGTGGAGGCTGGAGAGAGTCAACGGTGGAGATGAACAGTATCCCGTGGAGTCCCGTTTTGTGGTACGCCACACCCCTCCCGATGAACAGGACCCCCGTTTCGATTGTAGCGCTCCAACACAAGTTCGTTTCCTCCGTTTTGCGGTACGCCACACCCCTCCGGTCAACAGGACCTTACCGTAGGAGGTTCGTTTCCTCCATTTTGCGGTATGCCAGACCCCTCCCGATGAACAGGATCCCGTTTTGACCATGGCCGGTCGAACACAAGGCCGTTTCCTCCGTTCCGCGGTACGCCAGGCCTCGTTTCCATCGGCTGTCCCGTCCAAGCCCTCCCGATGAACACGACGACGCATTCCGTTCCGACCCAGCCGGTTGGCTCCCCATGAACACGATGACGACGCTATTTCTCCGTTCCGACCCAGCCATGTACACAAGCCACGGCCGTCAGACGCACGCGAAAGTAGGGCGTTCGAGACCCCACCCGTATGTAATCGCGTGGCAGTATTTACTTTCTCGCACTTGTGCCAGCACGCGTGTACATGCTACGTCGGCGCTCTTACTACTTAATGCGTGCCCGCCTCTACATCGACCAGTATGTACGTACACGTTCGCGACCAGAATGACAACGCTAGTACACTTCGACCAGGTGGGTCCCGACTGTCAGACACTTCCTTGCATGCGAAGATGTAGCTGGTGGGTCCCCAGCGATCGAAGCGAATCATTTTTGCCGGACGCACTTCCTTGCGTGGGAAGATGTAGCTGGTGGGTCCCAGTAGTAAGGGGGAAACATTTTTTTCGTGAAATACGGTGGCCCGTTCAGTGGGTCCCCGCTATCAGGTGGAGGAAGATTTATTTTGCGCGTAATAAGGAGGCACTTCCTTGCTGCGGCTGTGGACCTAGCTGTCAGCCTCTCCACGTACAGTACTCTTCCGATGGAAGTTGGTCGTTCACCACATTGACACGCCGCGCCGAGAGCACCAAGGCGGTGGATGACGGCGAGGCTTAGGAAGGGACGGCCTTGAAGCCGAGGAACAGCGGCGGTGGATGCCCACGTGGAGAGAATGCGAGGGTTCACTGGTTCGGCTGCGGTGTGAGGCCGCCGTCGCCCCTGAGAATAACAGGGGTTGTGGGTGAGTAGAGGGATGGCACAGCCAACAAGTGGGAGTAGTAGGGGCGGTGAGGCCTCCATGACATCATAACCCGCCACGGGAGGCAGGAGCACGAGGCACGACCGACGCGCTGGTTTGGGCGGTGGAGCAAGAAGACCGGAGGTTGAAGAAGCACCTCTTTTGCGTTGGATGGACATCGATGCAGTCCTTTGGAGCTAGAATCATGCATATTGACTAAGTTGACAAAGCCCTCCATCCCCGTCAACTTAGTAGGCCCACAAGTCAGCCTCCCACTATACTGGGTCCCAGCTAGCCGGGGGAGTATTCATTTTTTTGTGCATAATAAGGAGGCACTTCCTTGCGTGCGAAGATAGGTGGTGGAGTCCGAGCTGTCAAATGATACCGCTTTCTCCACGAAATCTGAAGGTCCTTTCGGTGGGTCCCAGATGTCAGGTGGAGGAATCATTATTTTGCGCGTAATAAGGAGGCATTTCCTTGCGTGTGGTCGTGGACCCAGCTGTCAGGCTCTCGATGTACAGTCCACTTCAGATGCATGTCGGTCGTTGACCACATTGACCAGGCCGCGCCGAGAGCACTAGGGCGGTGGATGACGGCGAGGCCTAGGAAGGGAACGACACGGAGCCAGGGAAGACTCGATAGTTGTTTCCCACGCGGAGGGGAGTACGACTGTACGAGTGTTTACTGGTTCCTCTGCCGTCGCCGGAGAATAACAGTAGGTGTGGGTGAGTAGAGGGATGGCTAGGCCAGCGATGGGGAATCTGGTGGGGCGGTGAGGCACTGCTGCAGTAGCACAACCGACCCGGAGGAGGAGGGAGAAGGTAGTCCTGCCGGCGCTTGTTTGAGCGGCTGGAGCAGGAAGAGCAGAGATTGAAGAAGCACGTCGGCCGTTGGATGGACATCCAACAGTCACTTCTTGTGCGTCAACCTTTTTTTTAGGAAAGCCTCAAATATGTGGAAAACAGCATATAGCCCATCTGCCATTACTTCTAATAATTTACAGCCCATTTGCTAATTCTTAAGGTTTTTTGAGCCCATATTCTTTTTGTTAGCATTACAGCCCATATTGTGGCCACGGTTAAAAAATTATCTAAAATTTACCTGCAAATTCGGTCTTGGTCCGAATTGTTTTTAATCCCGAAATTTCGAGTCACGTTCAAACTGATTTTAAAAATAAATATATATCAATATAAAATCCAACAAGTTGTCCATGCATAAAAATCAATGCAATTTAAAATCTCGAAATGAAAAAAAGAAATTTGAAACTAATTGCCTGTTTGATGTGTTTTAAAAATGTACAACCCATTTCTCATTACTGATAGGCCATTTTCTCGGCCAGCCGAATGAAGCTCTCCTAATCTTGAAAGATTTGCAGCCCAACAGTCCTGACAAAGCGACTTACTTGGCAAATCACAAACAAACTAGGTTGTGGCCGTGGAACCAGCTGCGGCCCTGGATCCAGCTGCCAGCCTCTCCACGTACAATACTCTTCCAATGGAAGTCGGTCGTTGACCACATTGACCATACCGCGCCGAGAGCACGTGGACGACGGCGAGGCCTAGGAAGGGGACGATGCGGAGCCGGGGAAGACGCGGCAGTGGATGCCCACGCGGAGAGGAGTACGAGGGTTCACTGGTTCGGCTGCGGTGTGAGGCTGTCGTCGCCATAGAATAATAGGGGGTGTGGGTGAGTAGAGGTATGGCCTGGCCAGCGGTGGGAGTAGTAGGGGGTGGTGAGGCCTCCGTGACATCGCAGCCGGCCACGGGAGGCAGGAGCACGAGGCACGACCGGCGCTGGTTTGAGCGGCTGGAGCAAGAAGACCAGAGGTTGAAGAAGCACTACGGCCGTTGGATGGACATCGTCTGATCCCTTTGGAGCTAGATAGTTATGTCAGTTTTTTCTTTGCTTTCCTTTTTTAGCTGTAAGAAGACTCGGCGATTTCTCTTAATAGAAATTGGAGAGAGAGCTCTCTTTTATAAAAAAAATACAAATTCCTCCATCCCCGTCAACTTAGTTGGCCCACAAGTCAGCCTCCCACTATTGTGGGTCCCAGCTAGTAGGGGGTATCCATTTTTTTGTGCGTAATAAGGAGGCACTTCCTTGCGTGTGAAGTTATAGCTGGTGGGTCCGACCTGTCAACGGTGGGAACGTTTTTTTTTCACGAAATACAGAGGCCCTTCCGGTGGGTCCCAGCTGTCAAGTGGAGGAATCATTATTTTGCGCGTAATAAGGAGGCATTTCCTTGCATGCGGCTGTGGACCCGGTATCGACCTCTCCACATGATCTAATTACGATGGCATCGTTAGTTGACCATGTTGACCACTCCGCCGGCGCATCCAAGGTGGTGGGACGGCAATGAGGCCTAGGAAGGGGCGACACAAAGCCGGGAAAACGCGGCGTTGGATGCCCACGCGAAAGAGGAAATACGAGGTTCCTTTGGTTAAGCTGCGGTGTGAAATTGCCCGTCACCTTGAGGAACACTGGCTAAGCGGTGGGAGTAGTAGAGAAGCGATTAGGCCTCAACGACAACCTGACCCGACCCTTTGGAAGCGAGGCGAGGCAGTCTCGCCCGTATTTGGTTTGGTATTTGGTGCAAGAAGAGCAGCGATTGAAGAAAGCGGCAGGACCATTCGATTCAAATCCAATGGTTCTTCTTTGCTAGAATCGTTTGTTGACTAAGTTGACAAGCCTAACGTCTGCGTCAACTTAGTAGGCCCATGTGTCAGCCTCCCAACCGGTGCGCCCCAGATGTGAGTGGGAGGAATCATTTTTTTCACGTAATAAGGAGGCAGTTGATTGCGTGCGGCTAGGCCAGCGGAGGGAGTAGGGTGGGCTGAGGGAAGCTGCTGGCGGCATCACAATGAGCCACAAGAGGAGGGAAGCAGCCGATCCCAGCTGGCGCTAGTTTAAGCTGACTAGAGCGGGAAGATCGGAGATTGAAGAAGCACGTCGGTAGATTGGATGGACATCCAACGATCAACTTCTTCTTTGGAATCGTGTGTTGACTGACAAAGCCTTGCATAAACAAGTCAGCCTCGAAATTTGTGGCGTGTACAACCCATTTACTATTATTTTTATTATTTTACTCATTTTCTAATTCATATGGAATTTATTGCAGCCTGTTTTCCATTTTTAGAATTGCTGCCCATTTTAAGTCGATTACGAGGTTAAAAAATTAACTAAATATGTGGGAAATTTTGAAAATTTGCAAATTTTTGTTGGGGAACAAAATATTCTTCATCCAAAATTTAGTAGCCATACTAAAACAAATTTAAAAATAAATTAGTACTATGTCATGTTAAATCCAATGAAATACTCCCTCCGTCCCAAAATTCTTGTCTTAGATTTGTCTAAATACGGATGTATCAAGTCACGTTTTGGTATTAGATACATATGTATCTAGACTAATCTAAGACGAGAATTTTGGGGACGAAAAATATAAGATATCGATGAAGAACAAAAACAAAAAAGAAACTAATATCCCATTTGCTATTTTTTGGAATTTTCAACCCCATTGATATTAGTTTTAACAGACACTGACCGTACTCTTTGGCCAGGCCGGAATGCATCCCTCCTCGTCTTGAAAGATTTGCAGCCCAGTAAGTCGGAGAAAACAAATAGGCCTAGCTTGGGTATTCTTCAAAAAGAAATAATGGGCTACCTATTTTCCCAAAGAAAAAACTGCTGGGCTGGTCATGTTGTTAGGCAGACCACGAGTCCGCACAACCCGGTTTATAGCCTGCTCCTCCAATTACTACTAAAAAAGTTCTGCAATTACATGCGTTAATTGAATATCGTTGAAAATGATGTGTGTCCCAGATATCAACGGGGTGGATTAGAGTAAAAAATGAGGGGTTCATCTGAGTAGTAAAAGAGGCGCTTGCTTGTGTTAGAGTGGACTTGGTGGGTCCGTCTTGTCATACTCACAACTCTGATCCTCTCCGATTCACTATGTTGGCGAGGACCGTTTGGAAGAAAGCTATGTTGACAGACGGCGGCGACAGCATGAGCGCACTTACCAAGGCGGAGGATAATGTGTTGTCGCCAATGTGCTGGGCTGGGTTGGAATTCTTATTGAAAAATAAAAATGGACCGTAACTATTTACGACATTGACTACTATTTGCATGGGTCCGCTGGTTGCAGGAAGAAAATGCTAGGAGAAAGAAGACTGGTCGCTATCTTTGCCGAAGAATAATATCGACTGAATGTAACGACACTATCATAGGAAATAATATCCTCCTGTTAAATCGTGAATTTAAAGAACTGGTGCATGAGCATTTAGCTTTATTTATTTATTTACTTATTTATGTTTAGGGACCATGAGCATGTACCTAGGCGGATTCATGTGAGAGCCTCCCATTCGATTAATTATAGGCTTCTCTATTGGGCCTTCATCGATTGGGCTGCATGTTATCAACAAGTGGAAAATGTGTTCCGTCTGAAAAATAGTATGCGCTACGTGCAGTGGCAGGCACTAAAGGATCGAACCGTGCAACGAATTCCAAAACATTGTGTTTGTCGTTTTAACAACACATTTATTCAACCAACAGACGAAATATACTACTGACTGACGCAGACTAAGGCATAGCCTAGTGGTGGGAAGGGGCTGATGCCTTTCCACCCACCTAGGTTCAAGGCATGGTACTTGCAATTTGGGTTTGTTGCACCAATTATATTGTAGGGGGTTCCCTTACAGTCTTTCTGTCAAAAAAAATATACTACTGATTGTACATTGAAAGCAATGGCTGACAACAACCCGAGGGCTGGGGGTACCTGTGAAGCGACAAGCGAGCCCGAGGAAAGAGTGAAAGCGGCTCTCTCTTCCAAACCAAACATCAGCCATCATTACAAAAGGGCTACCAAAAAGAACAAGTGTATGCATCAAACTAAATAAAGATCCTACTACACCAAGTGTGCGCATCTAACTAAGCGGCTCAGTTAGGCGTTACTATTTATTAAGCTGTGGAGATTGGGCGGCTTGAACTAGATGGGTGCTGGCAGGAAACTCCGGCCCGGCGGTCGAAGTCCGATACTTGCGACCGTCTCTCCAACTTTGGGTCATGAGCGTGGCGGCACATATCGATGTATGGTGCATGCGAGACACATGGTGCGATATGTACACACAGTTTTGCACGATGAGCGAAACTGCGCTGCCATCATGATCCTTGCCGCGGTTATCTCACAGTTAATCGGATAATTCGGTCACGACAAAGCGAAGGCGTGTACCAAGGCTACTTACCAACCTCCACTAAAAAATTCACGAAGGCCCGGAGAAGGCGGGATCTGCTCAAAAGACCTTGCGGTGGCTGTGATTGTATTCCACGAAACAACACGTCGGTATGTGCGAATGATCATCAATCGTTCGCCGTCGTTTGATCGAGCCAGGAACCACCTGCAACTGCCATGCCGCTTTTCTTTGAAAGGTTCTGGGATTAGGAAGGGTAGGGACACCAGGCGACCTACAACATCATATCAAGTTGGAGTCAAATAACCCTAAAAAAGTTGGATTCAAATAAAAAAGGGCTCTTGATGTAGTCAATCTTAAGAACAACATGTTATGAGCATGAATATTTTTTGATGAAATGTTGTGATAATATAAGCAAGCCATCATGATATCATAGGAAAGTAACACCTTCTTTGTAACAACCATTTGTAGCGATGGTAGAGTAGGCCAGCAATACGTCCGACCATAGAAGGAGTCGACAACAGTAAATGAAGCCCTTGTGTTCAATGGCATCGAGAGAACCAAGGAGGATGTATGATCTGTGATGGGCGTGCAGATTTATCCACTTACCGCGATGACCTGTCGGATAAGCGAGACCGCGGTTGAAGAAGCATAATTAATTGAAGTCTTTATAATTAAGTAGATCTTGTGGGCACTTGGCAGATTACAACCTTGAGCAAATCAAACTTGGTATCATGTTAGCTCTTGTAAGATTCCGAGTATTACGGCGCGGTGCCAAAGCGATGTAGTATTAATCGAAGGAAGGGGATCAATGCCGGTGTAGACCTCCACGAGCATCCAGCTGCCGCGACCGTCGGCGAAACACTGTCCGGATTTTGGGTTCAGCAGACCCTCTAGGTTCGAACTACAGGGGTGCCGCGGAGATCTCGCCTCCTACCTACCTACACCTCGTCGCCTGCGCAAGGATCTAAACTACACAAAGAGCAACACAAAGGGACACAAGGTTTATCTTTGGTTCGCCACCATTGTGGTGTAATACCCTACTCCGATGTGTGGTGTGGTGGATTGCCTCAGGGGCTGATGATGAACAGTACAAGGAAGAACAGCCTCGCGAGGGTATGTTCTTGGCCGGTGCGACGAACTGCTAAGGGGAGTTCGGTCGCTCTCTCTCTCTAGATTGCTTGATCTCTAGCTCTGTTCCAGATTCCGGATCCCCGGATCTGTGGGTGGCTAGTCCTATTTGTAGGCAAAGGCACTGGGCCTCATCCCAAATATTGAGCGGGAAGGGCGCCAACAATTGGCCATTTTGAAGGGGAACATCTAGTACACTTATCGTGACTAAAGCTGGTCCTCGCCTGCCAAAGGCTCTGACGATGACGCCGGCTCGGGCTCCATGATGACCTCCTTCCTGCCGTTGTGTTGGTCTTGGTCTTGTTGCACCGAAACGGTTGCCTTTGCTTGATACTCTCGCGTGCGCTTGCCTCCTTTGCACCAAAGAGGAAATGAGGACAACTACTTGGCAGTGGCGCCCGCTGGCGCCTGGCGCCCTTAGTTGTCATGGCTTGCGTCATGGCCACCTCGTGAGGTACCCGCCTTGATCTCTCCGCCTCCTCGCGAGCCATTTGATGAGGCCGTGCACGAGGAAGCTTCTTGTCGTCCGCCCATGAGTCTCAGCCCCTCACGAGGGTCTTGAGCTTGTCTTGATGAAGATGGGCGTCTTGGGCCACCCCTTGAGCCACGCCCGCAGGCGCAGGCGAACAAGTCTGGTACCCGTTCCCGAGAACACCGGCAGTAACCCCGGGCCCAAAGGCGGCGCTGGACTTGGCTTAGCGGAGAAGCGAAGGGGCAAGTGCGAAGCGCCGCATGCCCTAACGGCCTGCGGCCTTGGGCGCCGCGTGGCGGTTGATTGGACATGGGCGCCCCTGCTTCCCCACGACGCCTTGACAAGCTGCGAATCGACAAAAAGAGCGGCACCGTCTAGGCTTTTCCTCCTTTGCCTTCTCGAGTCATTGCCGGATCCCTTTCTTGCTCCTATCCTTCACCTTCCGAAATCCCGGATCTGCTCCGACCCGTGCCTAGCAAGGTATGGCGCCTCGCCCGGAGACCCGGCGGAGCTTGGTACTCGCCCTCTTTGGACTCCCCGAGCGTGTCGGAGAAAGAGCCTTGCCGGCGCCGCCGGATGATGGTGGCGCAAGGCAGCAGCAAGAACAGCGGTGCTCAAAGGCGCTCTGCCCTTCTTGAGGACCAAGGAAGCACATTCTATCCGCTCTTCGTGGCGCCATTGCCCTTGATGCAGGTGCCTCCTTTTTCTGAGTTCTTCTTTTCTATCCTCCGCCATTACAAATTGCACGCTCTGCACCTCCACCCCAACTCTGTTCTTCTCCTGGCGATCTTCGCCTACTACTGTGAGGCTCACATCAGGGTGCAGCCCTCAGTGGCCTTGCTGCGCCACTACTTCTACCTCCGGGCCTCTCGCGGCCCCATCACCAGCGTCTTGTGAGCTTTGTCGCGTCTGACAGCTCAACGCCATCTCGAAGCCGGGAAGAGGATTGAGGCTTCGAGGAGCAAGTGGGCCATGGTAGATCTTTGGGCGCATCCATCCTCATTTGATCACCTTGCAGGCAGCCCACACCCATCGGCAACGGTCTCGCCTTGAACTCGTGGATCCCCACGTGAAGCCGATCTTGGAGAGAAGATGGGCCAGCGGACTGTGGCGGGCAACATGGCGGCAACAAAGGCTGGCCAAGGCGTCACTCCCGAGGGAGTTCTGGAGCATCGGGTGGTCCCTTTGGCAATACTAAGCTTTGTTGTGGAGGCCTCGCTCGAGCCCGTAGTCTTGGCCGACGAAGATCTGGCGCGGTCCTCCAATCTTGATCGGGGAGGCAGCGAGGCTGGAGGGCGCGCTCTGTACCCTGTTCCTTGGCGAGATGATTGAGGCGGTGGTGGACTCCATGCCTGCTTTCAGCGAGGCGGGCCTATGCCCGCGGAGGTTCTGAGGACCCGGGCCTGGCGGCAGTGAGCGTGTCCTCCGGCAACTCCAGCAAAGAGGAGGAAGAAGAGGCGGGAAGAGGGGCCCGACTCAAAGCGTGTGAGGGGAGTCGAGGCGCCTCCCTCAGGCGCAGGTCCCACGCTCTCCGCCTCTTGCGGATGGCGATGAGGATGGCGATGGCCGAGGTGGCGAGCTGCCCACGATCCCGAAGAAGGACAGGGCCAGGGCTGGTTCCCCAGGTCTGCCCGGCTCGAAGCGATCTGCAGACGTGCCTCCTGCTCCCGAGCCTCTTGAGGCTGATCCCTGCAGCCGGCTCTCGGGCTTCAAGTTCGGCCGGAGGTTGCTTGAGCCCGCGAGCGATGACTAGTAAGTGCTTGATTCTCGTTTTTCTTCTTGCTTCGTCATTGAGGCTTGATATATGTATTCCTTGGCTAGGCTGGCGCCTGCGGCGAAGAAGCTAAAGGGGGCTCCTGAGGCTTCGTCCGGGGCAGCGCCTCCATCCGCGAAAGAAGGTGATGGCAAGACACGGGCCTCTCCTGCCCGGTCATCCTCGCGAGGCCTGGCGGAGCTAGCTGGGGGGAGTTCAGCCCCCATGGCCCAAGCGACTCGAGGTACCCTTGCACTGGCCTTGATGTCGCGATCGGCGGGCGCATGAAAGTCCCGTCTCATGGTGCTTGTGATTATGCTTGCCGTCCTCTCCTCCTACTCCGCCAACTGCCCGTTTCTCCGACTCCTTCTCTGTCCTTGATCGTCTTTCTTCTTTGGCTGGACCGGTGCGAGAAAGATCTTTTGGGCGCCGACCCTCGCTTGGTGGCGGGCGCTTGGAGCCTCTGGTGGGTTCGCTCTGGCCTTCGATTCGGCGCGGTATTTGGTTGGTCATGACGGCTTGCGGCGAGGAGAAGCGAGCCGTCCTTGAAGGCGAGCCGCTCGTGACACCGCCTTGGGAGGTGGCGATGTCGAGGAGTTGCTGCAAAGTATTTGGAGAAGCGAGCTGCAGAACTTTCTTGTGACCAACTTGCCAAGGAGGCCAGCGTCGCCAAGAAGAAGGAGGAAGACATGAAGGCTCGTGAGGCGGCCGCCAAGGACCGGGGCCTTAAGCTTGATGGCGCCATGGCGCTTAGGTGCGCTGGAGCAGGAGTTGGGCGAAGAAGAAGATCGAGGCTGAGCCCGGCAAGGCCGCAGGTCTGGCCGAGGACCGCGTGGCCTTCATGAAGGCTGGAGGTGAAGGCTCGCACCTTCTTGAGGTCGCTTCTGACGGCTGACTGGAGAGCCAGCTGGCGGCGCCAGGACGGCCCGCCAAGCTGCTTCCTTCCTGGTCAGCCCTTGAAGATGTCACCCTTGGCCTCGGCCCCACGGTGAGGCGGTAACGTCATCTGTCTTCTGCAGCGGCCGGCGCGTCCTCACCCACGTCTACCTTCGCGACTAGCGTCGACCTTGACATCCTGTTGGAGCTTTGTGGTGGCGAGCTTGCGGCTGCCGCTTGAAGTCCGTGAAGGTCGGCGGAGGCTCTGCTGGCGAAGTTCCGGGCCTTCAGCACCAAGCTGAAGCGAGGCGCTGCCGATCCTGAGGCTTCACGAGGCGAACCCGCCCAGCGCAGCTCCGCCGCCAGCGATGGTGCTGCCAACAAGTGACTCCTGCGTGGCTCCTGTCCTGCTTTCAGCTCCTGCAACATGCATCATGCCTCGTGGAGGCATTTAAACTTGCGTTTGGCGTTGTGAAAACAGTTGGACTGTAATATTTGCTTTTGAATTCCTTGAGATTTGCGCTTTTCCTTCCTACTTGCTCATGTTCTACGTCGGTAGAGCACGGCCCCGCGCATACCTCAGCCGCCGTTAGCCGACCCAGGGAAACCGGGGCCGGGACTAAGGAGTGAGGGGCTACGTGACAAGTTAGGCTCTGAGTCGCGATGCTCATGAGTCCCCCTTAGGCGCCTGAACAACAAGTAGGGAGGTGAGATGTATGGGTGAATTTACCATTCTCGTCGGCGAGCCGGCCCGCGCATACCTCAACCGCCGTTAGCCTTCGGAACTAAGGGGTGAGGATCGTGACGATTAGGCTCTGAGGCGCGATGCTCGAGTCCCCCTTGACATTCAAGCGGCCTTCGTACCTTGGCTCCGCTCGGGGAGGCGTCACGACAAACCAGGAGCCCTTGAGGCTGGCTGGAGTGGCGTCTTGTCTGGCGTGACCAGGCGTGGCCCGTGCCCAGCCCTCGCGGGGAGGCGTTCACGATGAGGCCATACATTGAGCTCTGGGCTCCCCTAAGGTTGATGCGGCGGGGCCACCCTCGATTGTTTATCACCAGCGGTAGCAGCATAAGCGCTTCCGTATGTGTATGGGCATAGCCGCTCCTCGGCAGTTTACGTTAGCCAGTAGCGGACATGGTGCTTCCAGCAGTGCGTGGGAGGGGCTCCCCTCGGGAGGAACCCGGGGCATGTCTGACCCATACGACACGTGGCTGTCACGGTAGGGCTGACGAGGTGTATCTGGGTACCCGTGAGCGGTAGCGGGACTCACGGGGCCCTACCTCAAAGTGGGTTGCGCTTTGGCAGCACAGGCCTTAACTTGTGATGTGTTCCTGCAAATTTGGTTAGATGTCGGCGCTCTCGTCCTCGGGTCGGCCCTCGGCGGGGCTCGGCCGTCGGCTGGTATGCGGTCGCGATCTGCGTGGACAAGGCGAGGGTGAGGGTTGGAGAGCTAGTAGGATCCCATGAGTCGCGATGCTCGGTACCCCCCTTTAGCGTAAGCGGCCGACATGAAGGAAGAGGGTGCCATGGGCGGGCACCAAATAACAACCATGATGGGTCGACGCATAACCGAATAAGCGCCAAAGAGGATACGTGCCACTTTGGGTCTGGCCAGTGGCTTGGGGATGATGCAGCCAGGCGCCCCCAATAAGGTAAACTAGAAACATGAAGCAAAGGGATACACGCGCGAGGGCGAACCCACGCGGCACAGGAATGATGCAGCCACAGGGGCGCTCAGCTGAAAATAAAACTTCGAAGGATGTCACTGATAATGTTGAAGATGGCCGGGGCGCGTGCTCTGCGGAAGCCGATCTTCCACGAGCCCCAGGCCAGGGAGCCTCGGGAGGCTCGAGGCGCTAGTGGCTCCTCGCGGACCATCTCCATCTCCGCCGGGACCACGGAGCGTCGGCCTCTTGAGCCTCAGGATGCTCCTCATGGTATTTGGCGCGCAAGCGGCAGCGCTCGACAAACCGTAAGGCATGCGAGCGTGGGCGTGGGGTGGACCTTCCACAGGCGCCCCTGCAGCGTGAGGGCGAGGCACTCTGAGAGGCGGCTCGGTTGAGCCTGGTATGTAGGTGCAGGGCGCAGCCCTCCATCCTCGCTGGATGGGGAGCTACTGGCCAGGTGGCGGCGGCTGCCACTCATGACTCTTGGCTCCTACAGCTCCTGAATGATCTGGCTAACGAACTCCTGAGGGTTTGGCCCTCCTTGCCTCGCTCCTTCCTGAGGGAAACATGCTTTGAAACACGCCTCCAAGTGGTGCCCAAGCGCCTCCCTCGTGATCTTAGCAAAGTCGGTGGCCCTCCAGGAGAGAGCCCCTGAGCCTTGCTCGAGGGAGGGCACCGGGCGTGCCTTCCTATGCGACAGAAGGTGGTGCCCCTGAGCAGGCGCGCGGACCACGAGGGGCCTGCCTCCCGAGGGGTCGGGCCAGCGATGTCTTCTTCTTCTTAGGAGCAGCCTCGGTGAGCCTCCAGCTCTGTGATATGGGTCTTCAATTGATGCGGCTTGAAAAGCACGCTCCGAGGGAACACTGCTTCGTCTCTCTCTTCGCGCAAGGCATCGTGATGACTCCGCCCGCTTCCTGGCATCTTGAGGACATTGTAGCCGTGATGGGTCACGGCCATGAATTGGCGAGCTGGGTACCCGAGGATGGCATTATGCAGATGGCGAATGTAGGCGGCGTTGAAGTCGATGAGCTCGGTCTGGTGGTTATCGTGCACCCGAAGGTGGCGGGAAGGCGGACCTGCCCAATCGGAACCGTGGAGCCATCGGTGACTCGGAGAAAGGCTTGGTTGGCTGAAGCTGATTATACGACACTTGGAGATTGTTGAATGTCTCGGCGGACGGGACATTGAGCCCTGCTCCTCCATTGATGAGGTTCTGGTGACTTGCACGTTCTTGATGATTGGGGAACAAAGCATCGGGAGGACTCGGTGTGGCTGCACACTTGAGCTGATCCGCCCGAGCTGAGCGTGATCGCGCCTGTGACCACTGAGAGAGCGCGTGGCTTGAGCTTAGGGAGGATCATGTTCACTTCAGGCGAACTGATTGAAGATCGTTGAGAGGCTGGGACTTGAGCTCCGCCCGGGATGCAAGAGGTCGCCTTGGCTCTGAAGCCCAGCCCCTCGTCCCGATGATGGTCTTCATTTCTCCTTAGCTCTGGCCGGTAGAGGAGGGAGGCCTGCGTTGCCTTGCGGGCGATCCTCGCGAGGCTGATCCCTCCAGCCTCCTTCGTGAGGCGGGTCCCTCCAACCTCCCTTGCGAGGCTGATCCTGCCAGTGGTCCTCGCGAGGTCGGTCACGCCACTCTTGGCGAGGGCCACGGTCTTCCCAACGTCCTGTGTTTCTTCCTCCTCCTCTGCCGTAGCCTCGATCACTGCGGTCGGGGCGTCGACCGATTCGCCCTTCTCGCACGGCTTTGAGCTCTTGGCATTCGTTGGTGTTTTGTGGGTGTGGAGGCCGTGGTACACGCAAGACCGGCTGCCCTTGGAAGACTCGGGCTGATCCCTGCCTCGCTTGGTATCTGGTTCTGCCGTGAGCACGGCAGCCCCCTTGCGCTTCACGTCCTTGACCTTGGGCTTCTTCTCTTCTGGGTCGGCAGCCGGCAACTCGAGGAGGGAGGCGTCCTTCCTTAGCCTGGCGCGCCAGGTCGCCAAGTTGAACAACTTCGAGGATGCGCACATGTCTTCATGCATCGCCCGGCTCCTCCTTCATCTTGACGTCCACGCACACCGTCGGAGAAGGCTGAGATGATGGCCTCCTCGGTCACCTTAGGAATCTTGAGGCGTGCGTTGTTGAAGCGCTGGATGTACTTCTCGAGGTCTCTCTAGCTCTTTGCTTGATCTGGCGCATGTCGCTCCTGGCGGGAGGCGATCGCGAGTGCCTTGGAAGTTGGCGATGAAGCGGGTGCGCATCTCGTCCCAGGAGGGCATCATGCCAGGAGCCAGGTTCAGGAGCCAGGTGCGGGCACTGTCCTTGAGCACCATGGGAAACCAGTTCTCCATGACCTTCTCGTCCCTGTTGGCGGCTTCGATGCCCAGCTCGTAGAGCTGGAGGAACTCCACGGGGCCGGCCATGCCGTCATAACGAGGAGGCAGGTCTGGCTTGAACTTGCCGGGCCACGCGACGCTGCGTAGCTCGGCGGTGAAAGCTGGCGACCCTGATAGCCACGAGAGGCCTTTGGCGGCGAAGGGCTTGATCTGGCGGATCCCGTGCGCTCCAGCTGAGCAGCCTTGAGGTCTTAAGCGTCTTGAGCAGGAGGCCTTGATACGTGATGGGCGGTCGAGGAGCACTCGGATAGCTTCTTGAGGCGAGGACCTCTTGGCAGCTCTGCTCTTCTTCTTGGTCTGACAGAGCGGGTTTCACCCGAGGGCCCGCAGCGCCTTGGGGCCAAAGCGCCTTCTTGAGGGGGCGGTGGCGCCCGAGCTTCATCGCCCGTGCAAAGGCGGGCGCGGTGCAGCGAGAAGGGCGGCATGGGGAGCCCCTGCGGTGCCGGATGAGCTTCGGCGGCAGCGGTCGAGCCACTCCTCGTGGGCGTCATCGGCCAGGCGGTATGGCGAGAGCTCGTTTGCCGCGATGAGCGCGGCTCGAGCCTCCATGGGCACGCGAGCGCCTTGAGCAGACGAAGAACAACGGTAGGCGGCGAGGGAGTAGCGGTGCGGCCGTCTCGCCCGCCGCGGATGGATCTTTGGGACAACGCTTGCTGCTTTCGTTCCCGCCAGAAGGTGGCGGCATTGGACAATGACGCATGTGGAACGGCGGGCGGCCGCCGGACGGGCCGTCTGGGCGGCGAAGTGGCGAGCGGCCCGGCGCTTAAGCGGGCCCGGCAGCGTCCGACATGGATGCGATGGGCGGCGAAGAACAGGGCGACGGAAGACGGATTCCGGTGCACCCCTACTTGGCGCGCCAAATGTCGGATTTCAGATTCCGGCAGACCCCCTAGGTTCAAACTCTGGGGTGCATGTGGAGATCTCGCCTCCTACACCTCGTCGCCTCGCAAGGATCTAAACTACACAAAGAGCAACACAAGGGACACAAGGTTTATACTGGTTCGGGCCACCATTGTGGTGTAATACCCTACTCCAGTGTGTGGTGTGGTGGATTGCCTCAGGGGCTGATGATGAACAGTGCAAGGAAGAACAGCCTCGTGAGGGTCTGTTCTTGGCCGGTGCAACGAACTGCTAAGGGGAGTTCGGTCGCTCTCTCTCTCTCTAGATTGCTTGATCTCTAGCTCTGTTCCAGATTCCGGATCCCCGGATCTGTGGGTGGCTAGTCCTATTTATAGGCAAAGGCCCTGGGCCTCGTCCCAAATATTGAGCGGGAAGGGCGCCAACAATTGGCCATTTTGAAGGGGAACATCTAGTACACTTATCCTAACTAAAGTTGGTCCTCACTTTTGCCAAAGGCTCACAGCGATGGCCTTGGCTTGGGCTCCACCATGACCTCCTTCCCGCCATTGTGTTGGTCTTGGTCTTGTTGCACGAAAGCAGTTGCCTTTGCTTGATACTCTACTGCGCTTGCCTCCTTTGCACCAAAGAGGAAATGAGGACCTTTGTGTGGGCTGGCGCCCGCTTTGGCGCCCTTGGTAAATCATGGCTTGCGTCATGGGCACCTCGTGAGGTACCTGCCTTGATCTCTCCTCCTCCTCCACGAGCCAGCCTGTGAGGCCGTGCACGAGAAGCTTCACGTAAATCCGCCCAGCAATCTGGCCCCTCGCGAGGGTCTTGAGCTTGTGCTGATGAAGATGGGCCGTACTGGGCCACCCCTTGAGCCACGCCGCAGGCCGCAGGCAGGCAAGTCTGGGTACCCCCGTTCCCAGAACACCAACAAGCACCATCCAAGACGTGTTCATGCCGACTCAATACATACCGTTAATGTAGTTGAGGGTGTCGGGGATCGGATCGCAGTCAAGGGGATTGATGCTCGCCACCCTACGATCGTTATGCTACGTGACACGCCATTTCTGAAGATCAGGCGGCATCAACAAGCAAGGAGGTGGCTTAAAAAGCTCCGGCCTGAGGGCTGTGAGTAAACGGTACAGCCCCGACGAGCACACGGCGAGCAGCATGGTACTGAGATTGTCCACACACGAAACAATGAGCTTGATTACCTCTGTGGGGAGCGAATTCCAGCCACTCTTTCGGCGGCACTGCTCGGTTCTGCCATTGTTAGTGCTTGGGTTTCGGACGAGGGGGGGAGGCGCCTTAGCGGGGATGGAAGATTGGACAAGGGGGGAGGCGCCTTAGCAGGGATGGAAGAGCGGACAAAGATGGAGAAGCAAATATGTGTTGCGGGAAGTGGACAGGTGATGATGAATACAGCACGCCGCTTGACTTACGAGACACATACCAGCAACGTAGGGTCATATCAAAGTCAGCTAACTTGCTTGAGTGATCACAATACTGGTACTCCCTACAGTACCTACTACTATGCCCTAACTTGCTTGAGTAGAGTAGTAGTGGAGTAGGCTGCTCTACTACTAGCACCGGAGGAGTAGTATGTTCTAATCTAAAATAATTCTGAGACTTTAATGCTGGCGTGGAACGACTACGAACCGCCATCGGTGCTAACTCCAATCCCCAGCAAACGTTCGCTAGGAGACATCGCGGTTGCAAACGCCCGCGACGCAGTTACAGTACATGTGTAAGGGTGGCGGTTTTGTCAAATACTATGGCTTAAAAACAGGCCACCGCCGGATGGAGATCTGACGGTTACGTGGGATTAGCTAGGATTGAGCTCGTGCCGAACAATCGCCAGATATCATTACTAAAAAAAGGTTAAAAGACCTGGGGCTATAACTTGCACCGGCTGACCACTAACAATGATACTAACATAGTTGTAAAATGGTCAAAGACCGTGTCTACGTGGTGTTTGGAATTATATGCAAAAAAATTTAGCAAGATGCCCGTGCATTGCACGGAACATCAAGATGCATTTTTTTACAAAACACTTGTTGTGATTGACCCATGCAGGAGTAATCCCATGTGTAAAAACTAATGATTTCTTGAGAATTTTATCAGAAAATGGTATGTCGACCAATTCATTGAAATAATGATATGTCAAGAAAGATGATAGAGGTGAGGAGGAGTGGGGCGTGGTGGTGGTGGTGGTGGATCGGGCGGAGGCATGGGATGGGCCCAGGCGCCCGGCAGCCACCATGCAGAATGTTCGAGACTTCCTTTTGTAATTGCTCAGCAATGAGGTTGTGGGAGATAAGGATGAACGAGACAAGGCCTTATCTGTAAATGTGGAGAGAGGTGCGGGTATCTTTTGTAAATTTGTCATAGTTCGCTTTCTATCCATCAGATATAGATCAGACAGTCTATATTATAAGATGGCAGCCACACCATCATCACCAACTCGGTTTTTTCTCTACTCCTACTCCTATAAAAGACTCAGTTGGTGATGATGGTGTGTCTGCCATCCGCCATTTCTAACCATTAGATCTGCATCTAACGGCTGTGATGTAAGTTGTGGCCTTTTGCAACAATTCCCACTTCTCTGCTCCAGTTTACACAAAACCCCTTAGTATCTTCAAACCAACCACATTCCTCCCTTACATCATCAAAACAGCAAAACGAATATATTTGGAGTGAAACATAGCACAGACTCCAGGAAATTTGGCCACAATGTGAGGTGGGCCATATGTTAATGTGTTGGCTGTATGTAACCAACACCTCGAATCCTTGATATATAGTAGGATGGCATGGGCCAGAACAAGCATTCACGTCCAGGAGTACGGCACACGCCACCAGCACGACTTCCATCCAACACCATATTTCTTGGAGTATGTGCTACAACTATCTCTTCAACCTCCTCGTTTCTCTAACTCAGCCATCGCGTGGCAGGCGAGGTGGGGGTTTGCCAATAGTCAGTTTCCTCTCCTGCGGTCCCACTTGTAAGGCCAACTCCAACGCATGACCCCAAATGGGCGTCCGTTTTGCTGCATTACATCCCGTTTGGGTAGGGCAATGGGGTCGTGTCCGTGCCATTTCTCGGATGCGGTGGCTGTGCGAAGGAAATATGCTCTAGATGCAATAATAAAGTTGTTATTTATATTTCCTTATATCATGATAAATGTTTATTATTCATGCTAGAATTGTATTAACTGGAAACTTAGTACATGTGTGAATACATAGACAAAGCAGTGTCACTAGTATGCCTCTACTTGACTAGCTCGTTGAATCAAAGATGGTTAAGTTTCCTAGCCATAAACATGAGTTGTCATTTGATTAACGGATCACATCATTAGAGAATGATGTGATTGACTTGACCCATTCCGTTAGCTTAGCACTTGATCATTTAGTATGTTGCTACTGCTTTCTTCATGACTTATACATGTTCCTATGACTATGAGATTATGCAACTCCCGAATACCGGAGGAACACCTTGTGTGATATCAAACGTCACTGGCAATCGGGTGATTATAAAGATGCTCTCTGGTGTCTCTGAAGGTGTTTGTTGGGTTGCCATAGATCGAGATTAGGATTTGTCACTCCGAGTATCGCAGAGGTATCTCTGGGCCCTCTCTGTAATGCACATCACTATAAGCCTTGCAAGCAATGTAACTAATGAGTTAGTTGCGGGATGATGCTTTACGTAACGAGTAAAGAGACTTGCCGGTAATGAGATTGAACTAGGTATTGAGATACCGACGATCGAATCTCGGGCAAGTAACATACAGATGACAAAGGGAACAACATATGTTGTTATGCGGTTTGACCGATAAAGATCTTCATAGAATATGTAGGAGCCAACATAAGCATCCAGGTTCCGCTGTTGGTTATTGACCGGAGATGACTCTTGGTCATGTCTACATAGTTCTCGAACCCGTAGGGTCCGCACGCTTAATGTTCGGTGACGATCGGTATTATGAGTTTATGTGTTTTGATGTACCGAAGGTTGTTCGAAGTCCCGGATGAGATCAGGGACATGAAGAGAAGTTTCTAAATGTTCGAGACGTAAAGATCGATATATTGGAAGGCTATATTCGGACATCGGAAAGGTTCTGAGTGGTTCGGGTATTTATCGGAGTACCGAAGAGTTACCGGAATTCGCCGGGGAGTATACGGGCCTTTTTGGGCTTTAGGGGGGGAGAGAGAGAGGGGCTGCCTAGGGAAGGCCGCGTCCCCCCAAGGCCTAGTCCTAATTGGACTAGGGGGAGGGGTGGCGCCCCCTCCTTCCTTCTCTTCTCTCCTCCCCTTCCTTCTCTCCTACTCCTACTACTTGGAAGGGGGGAATCCTACTCCCGGTGGGAGTAGGACTCCCAGTATGCCGCCATAGTAGAGGGCAGCCCTCCCTCCTCCACTCCTTTATATCACGGGGAGGGGCACCCCATAGACACCCAAGTTGATCATTGATCTCTTAGCCGTGTGCGGTGCCCCCCTCCACCATAATCCACCTCGGTCATATTGTCGTAATGCTTAGGCGAAGCTCTGCGCCGGTAGCTTCATCATCACTGTCATCACGCCGTCGTGCTGATGAAGCACTCTCTCGACACTGCTGGATCATGAGTTCGTGGGACGTCACCGAGCTGAACGTGTGCAGATCACGGAGGTGCCGTACGTTCGGTACTAGGATCGGTCGATCCTGAAGACGTACGACTACATCAACCACGTTGTCGTAACGCTTCCACTTTCGGTCTACGAGGGTACGTGGACAACACTCTCCCCTCTCGTTGCTATGCATCACCATGATCTTGCGTGTGCGTAGGAATTTTTTTAAATTACTACATTCCCCAACACCGTGTGTCCAACACGCGGACGCATCCCGGCCGCGTACATTTTTCTTTGCAAACACATATCTTTTTATTCATCATTGATTTTTGGTACATGGAAATACATCACCAAATTTTGACTAGAAAAGCAAGACCAAAGAAAACAAGAACCACAAGAATACATTTTAGAAGATATCCAACTTCCATAACTACCCCTGTAAGTTGGATTAGTGCCTTCTCGATGCATTCATTGTTGATCCGCGGAGGTTCGATCTTGCGTGCTTCTTTCTTCTTCGAGTGTAGACGTTGCTTCCTCGCATCTAGTCTCATGTCTAGACTCTATTCTATCAACAAGTGCACTAGTCTCATCTCTAGCCTCCATGCTAGCTAAAAGTGCTAGAACATCTACTAAATTGCGCTCTATCAATATATCGATGTACTCTTCTTCCCAATACCAAAAGTTGCATCCATTCTACACAATAAAATTTTAAGTTGGCACAACTAGTCAAATCCGAGAGCATAACCGAAGCTAAAGTAGCACATACCCCATCGGTTGAGCACTTGATGAACACCCATCCGGGATGTTTCAATGTTGTAGACACGCGGCACAAGACCTTCTTTGGGCAGTCGTCGCACGTAATGAGTGGCAATGGTGCACCGACGAGCTTTTGGGCCAGCACCGAGCTCGGCCGACCGCCATTCATGTATCTACCGGCGGACCACCGATGGTGTAGATCCGAGCGGCTAGAGGAGGAGTCAGTACCTGCATGCGGCCTTGCGGCCTTGTCGGGGCCTTCCGGCCCGGTGCCCGGCCAGTCCATGGCGTGGCGCGGCCTCCCACAGCCGTGCGAGCTCAAGCCCGACCGGATCCGCTCCAAATCCGGCCGTCGGGTGCGCAAAACACGTAGCCGTGGTTGGGTAGCTCGAGGCGTCGAGGAAAGAAATTTGGCGGCGGCGCCCGAGCTGCACAGGCTGGAGTTGGCCTAAGTGAAGATGCAAGACAGCATGCGTTTCCCTAGCGGTGTGGCGGACCAACTTTGTGGGGGGCGAAGTGGCTTTGCTCGTGTGGGGGACGGGGCCCATTTGTTGTGTGATGAAAACTTTAGTATTTACTAGAATGTTTCATTGGAACTAATCTATAATCCAACATGTATCCTCACCGTCGTTGTGTGTTGATGACTTGTTGTATGTAATGAATGGTACATTTGCATATGCATGTCTAAGCTCAATTTATGAATGATTTTCGACTCACTTCTTGGAGTGTGAGTACCGTAGTATTAAAGCCAACATCCAATTATATGAAGTTGCCACGTCACATAGAGCCAACCTAATATTGGAGTATGCTAGCACAACAGTAGTTAGTTCTAGTTAGATCAACTAGAGCTAGGTGTCGCACGGAGGCCGAGAAATATGGTGATAGCGTGACTGCGTAAGGTGGGCTTGTACGTAGTATGATGTAGGCACATGGCTTGCTGGGTTTCCTACTCCTCCGGTCCAAATGCGGAGAAGATTTGGTCGAGTTCTTCCTCCTTTTGCCGACATGTGGGACATCCAGCATCCATGTCGTGTCATGCAAGAAAATGGAGTGCTAGTTGAAGCCCGTGATGTGCATCTTGGGTTAAACTGTAAATAGAATCTTACTCTTGGGTTAAACTGTAAATAGGATTTGTTTTTCATCACCAGCACATCGAGGTGAAAGATGTGCAGGTTCAGTGGGTCCTCTTGCGTTTTCACTGACATGTGGGACCGCATGTGAGCAAATAGACGATGGGCTCAACGCATCTGCTGGCTGGCTGAGAAGAGAGAGAGAGGAGGGTTGAGCATGGACTCCAGGAAATTTATTCTACGTAACCAGCACCTCGATATACGCTCGATATAGTGGGGTGGTATGGGCCATAACCAGCATTCATGTCTAGCAGTACGGTACATGCCACCCACACGAGTCCCGTCTGTGTTGGGGAACGTTGCAGAAAATAAAAATTTTCCTACGGTTTCACCAAGATCCATCTATGAGTTCTACTAAGCAACGAGTCAAGAGAGAGAGTTTGCATCTACATACCACTTGTAGATCGAGTACGGAAGCGTTCGAGGGAGTGGTGATGATGAAGACGTTCTAGCGTGATTCCGATCACCGATGACCAAGTGCTGAGCGGACAGCACCTCGCGTTCAACACACGTGCGGGACGATGGGCGTCTCCTCCGTCTTGATCAAGCAAGGATGAAGGAGAGGTTGAGGAAGACAACTCCAATGGCAGCCTGACGGCGTGGTGCGGTTAGTCTGACAGTTCTCGGCGAGGCTTCACCAAGCTTCGCGTGGAGAAAGAGAGGTGTTGGGAGGGAGGGCTGCGCCTTCAATGATGTGTGCAGCCCTCCCCCACCCCTCTATTTATAGGAGGAGAGGGCAGGGGCGGCCATCTAGGGAAACCCTAGATGGGGCGTGACGGCAAGGGAGGAGGGAGGGTGGCTTGCCCCCAAGCTGGGGCGCCCCTTTAGGTTTCCCTCCCCATGCCCTAGCCGCATGGGCCTAGGTGGGAGGTGCGCCCAGCCCACCAGGGGCTGGCTCCCTCTCCCACTTAGCCCATGTGGCCCCCCGGGAGGGGTGGCCCCTCCCGGTGGACCTCCGGAACTCTCCCGGTGGTCCCGGTACATTACCGGTATACCCCCGAAACTTTCCGGAGTCCGTTTAACCACTTTCCATATATAAATCTTTACCTCCGGACCATTCCGGAACTCCTCGTGACGTCCGGATCTCATCCGGACTCGAACAACATTCGGTAATCACATACTTGTCTTCCTAATAACCCTAGCATCACCGAACCTTAAGTGTGTAGACCCTACGGGTTCGGGAGACATCTGAACATGACCGAGACTACCTCAGGGCAATAACCAACAGCGGGATCTGGATACCCATGTTGGTTCCCACATGCTCCTCGATGTTGTCATCGGATGAACCACGATGTCAAGGGTTCAAGCAACCCCGTATTATATTCCCTTTGTCAGACGGTATGTTACTTGCCCGAGACTTCGATCGTCGGTATCCCAATACCTCGTTTAGTCTCGTTACCGGCAAGTCACTTTACTCGTACCGTAATGCATGATCCCGTGATCAGACACTTGATCACTTTGAGCTCATTATGATGATGCATTACCGAGTGGGCCCGGTGATACCTCTCCGTCATACGGAGTGACAAATCCCTGTCTCGATCCGTGTCAACCCAACAGACACTTTCGGAGATACCGTAATGCACCTTTATAGTCACCCGATTCGTTGTGGCGTTTGGTACACCCAAAGCATTCCCTACGGTATCCGGAGTTACCACGATCTCACGGTCTAAGGAAGAGATACTTGACATTGGAAAAGCTCTAGCAAAAGCGAACTACACGATCTTTGTGCTATGCTTAGGATTGGGTCTTGTCCATCACGTCATTCTCCTAATGACGTGATCCCATTGTCAATGACATCTGATGTCCATAGTCAGGAAACCATGACTATCTATCGACCAACGAGCTAGTCAACTAGAGGCTCACTAGGGACGTATTGTGGTCTATGTATTCACACGTGTATTACGATTTCCGGATAATACAGTTATAGCATGAATAAAAGACAATTATCATCAACAAGGAAATATAATAATAATGCTTTTATTATTGCCTCTAGGGCATATTTCCAACAGTCTCCCACTTGCACTAGAGTCAATAATCTAGTTTACAATGTGATGAATCGAACACCCATAGAGTTCTGGTGTTGATCATGTTTTGCCCGCGAGAGAGGTTTAGTCAACGGATCTGCGACATTCAGATCCGTGTGCACTTTACAAATTTCTATGTCTCCATCTTGAACATTTTCACGGATGGAGTTGAAGCGGCAACTTGATGTGCACAGTCTTCTTGTGAAACCTGGGCTCCTTGGCAAGGGCAATAGCTCCGGTGTTGTCCGCAGAAGAGTTTGATCGGCCCCGACGCATTGGGTATGACTCCTAGGTCGGTGATGAACTCCTTCACCCAAATTGCTTCATGCGCTGCCTCCGAGGCTGCCATGTATTCCGCTTCACATGTAGATCCCGCCACGATGCTTTGCTTGCAGCTGCACCCGCTTCTTGCTCCACCATTCAACATATACACGTATCCGGTTTGTGACTTAGAGTCATCCGGATGCGTGTCGAAGCTAAGCGTCGGCGTAACCCTTTACGGCGAGCTCTTCGTCACCTCCATAAACGAAACATGTCCTTTGTCCTTTTCAGTACTTCAGGATATTCTTGACCGCTGTCCGGTGTTCCTTGCGGGATTACTTTGGTACCTTCCTACCAAACTTACGGCAAGGTTTACATCAGGTCTGGTACACCCATGGCATACATAATAGATCCTATGGGTGAGGCATAGGGGATGACACTCATCTCTTCTTTATCTTTTGCCGTGGTCGGGCATTGAGCTGAGCTCAATCTCACACCTTGCAACACGGTGCAAGAACCCCTTCTTGGACTGATCCATTTTGAACTTCTTCAAAATCTTATCAAGGTATGTGCTTTGTGAAAGACCTATGAGGCGTCTCGATCTATCCCTATAGATCTTGATGCCTAATATATAAGCAGCTTCTCCAAGGTCCTTCATTGAAAAACACTTATTCAAGTAGGCCTTAATGTCTGTCCAAGAATTCTATATCATTTCCCATCAAAAGTATGTCATCTACATATAATATGAGAAATGCTCTGAGCTCCCACTCACTTTCTTATGTAAACGCAGGCTTCTCCATAAGTCTGCATAGATAACCCAAACGCTTTGATCATCTCATCAAAGCGAATGTTCTAACTCCGAGATGCTTGCACCAGCCCATAAATGGATGTTGGAGCTTGCATACTTTGTTAGCGTTCTTAGGATCGACAAAACCCTCCGGTGCATCATATACAGACTCTTCCTTAAGATATCCGTTAAGGAACGCTGTTTTGACGTCCATCTGCCATATCTCATAATCATAGTATGCGGCAATTGCTAACATGATTCGGATGGACTTAAGCTTCGCTAGGGAGAGAAAGTCTCATCGTAGTCAATCCCTTGAACTTGCCGATAACCCTTAGCGACAAGTCGAGCTTTATAGATGGTGACATTACCATCCGCGTCCGTCTTCCTCTTAAAGATCCATTTGTTTTCTATCGCTCGCCGATCATCGGGCAAGTCACCAAAGTCCACACTTTGTTTTCATACATGGATTCTATCTAAAGATTCATGGCTTCTAGCCATTTGTTGGAATCTGGGCCCACCATCGCTTCTTCATAGTTCAAGGTTCATTGTTGTCTAACAACATGATTTCCAAGACGGGGTTGTCGTACCACTCACAGTGCGGAACGTGTCCTAGTGGACCTCTGAGTCGGTAGCAACTTGATCCGAAGTACCTTGATCATCATCATGAATTTCCTCCTCAATTGGTGTAGGCATCACAGAACATTTTCCTGAGCTGCACTACTATCCTGTTCAAGAGGTAGTACTTCATCGAGTTCTACTTTCCTCCCACTTACTTCTTCGAGAGAAACTCTTTTTCCGTAAAGGATCCGTTCTTGGCAACAAAGATCTTACCCTCGGATCTTAAGTAGAAGGTATACCCTCTACGGTTTCCTTAGGGTATCCTATGAAGACGCATTTTTCGACTTGGGTTCGAGCTTTTCAGGTTGAAGTTTCTTGACATAAGCATCGCATCCCCAAACTTTTAGAAAGCGACATACTTAGGTTTCTTCCCAAACCATAATTCATACGGTGTCGTCTCAACGGATTTAGACGGTGCCCTATTTAAAGTGAATGTAGTCGTCTCTAGAGCGTATCCCCAAAATGATAGCGGTAAATCGATAAGAGACATCATAGACCGCACCATATCCAATAGAGTGCGATTACGACGTTCGGACACACCATTACGCTGAGGTGTTCGGTAGGCGTGAGTTGTGAAACGATTCCACATTTTCTTAAGTGTGTACCAAATTCGTGACTTAAATATTCTCCTCCATGATCTGATCGTAAGAATTTTATCTTTCGGTCACGTTGATTCTCTACTTCATTCTGAAATTCCTTGAACTTTTCAAAGGTCTCAGACTTGTGTTTCATCAAGTAGACATACCCATATCTACTCAAGTCATCTGTGAGAGTGAGAACATAACGATATCCTCCATGAGCCTCAACGCTCATTGGACCGCACATCGGTATGTATGATTTCCAACAAGTTGGTTGCTCGCTCCATTGTTCGGAGAACGGAGTCTTGGTCATCTTGCCCATGAGGCATGGTTCACATGTGTCAAATGATTCATAATCTAAAGACTCCAAAAGTCCATCGGCATGGAGCTTCTTCATGCGCTTGACACCAATGTGACCAAAGGCGGCGATTGCCACAAGTATGTGGGACTATCGTTATCAACTTTACATCTTTTGGCATTCACGCTTATGAACATGTGTAATACTACGCTCGAGATTCATTAAGAATAAACCATTGACCATTGGAGCATGACCATAAAACATATCTCTCATATAAATAGAACAACCATTATTCTCGGATTTAAATGAGTAGCCATCTCGCATTAAACGAGATCCGGATACAATATTCATGCTCAAACTTGGCACCAAATAACAATTATTAAGGTTCATAACTAATCCGTAGGTAAATGAAGAGGTAGCGTGCCGACGGGCGATCACATCGACTCTGGAACCATTTCCGACGCGCGCCGTCACCTCGTCCTTTGCCAGTCTCCGCTTATTCCGTAGCTCCTGCATGAGTTACAAATATGAGCAACGGCACGGTATCAAATACCCGGGAGTTACTACGATTCTTGGTAAGGTACACATCAATTACATGTATATCAAATATACCTTTGGTGTTGCCGACCTTCTTATCCGCTAAGTACTTGGGGCAGTTCCGCTTCCAGTGACCCTTCCCCTTGCAATAAAAGCACTCAGTTTCAGGCTTGGGTCCATTCTTTGACTTCTTCCCGGCAACTTGCTTTGCAGGCGCGGCAACCTCCTTGCCGTCCTTCTTGAAGTTCTTCTTACCCTTGCCCTTCTTGAACTTAGTGGTCTTATTGACCATCAACACTTGATGTTCTTTCTTGATTTCAACCTCGGTGACTTCAAAGATAGAGAATACTTCAGGAATGGTCTTTACCATCCCACGCATATTGTAGTTCATCACAAAGCTCTTGTAGCTTGGTGGGGCGATCGAGGATTCTGTCAATGACCGCCTCATCGTGGAGGTTAATATTCAATTTGGGTCATACGGTTGTGCAACCCAGACATCTTGAGAATGTGCTCCTTGACAGAACTATTTTCCTCCATCTTACAACTATAGAACTTGTCGGAGATGTCATATCTCTCGACCGAGCGTGAGCTTGGAAAACCAGTTTCAGCTCTTGAACATCTCATATGCTCCGTGATGCTCAAAAGCGCTTTTGGAGCCCCGGTTCTAAGCTGTAAAGCATGCCGCACCGAACGAGGGAGTAATCATCAAGACGAGACTGCCAAGCATTCATAATGTCTTGGTTCTGCAGACGGGAGGCGTCACCTAGCGGTCCTTCTAGGACATATTGTTTCTGGCAGCTATGAGGATGATCCTCGAGGTTAGGACCCAGTCCAGTATAGTTGTCCGTCATCTTTCGACTTGGTTTTCTCTAGGAACGTTGAAGTTCAAGTTGACATGAGCGTTGGCCATTTGATCTACAAGACATATTATGCAAAAGTTTTAGACTAAGTTCATGATAATTAAGTTAATCTAATCAAATTATTTCAATGAACTCCCTCAGATTAGACATCCCTCTAGTCATCTAAGTGTTACACGATCCGAGTCGACTAGGCCGTGTCCGATCATCACGTGAGACGGACTAGTCATCATCGGTGAACATTCTCATGTTGATCGTATCTTCTATCGACTCGTGTTCGACCTTTCGGTCTCCGTGTTCCGAGGCCATGTCTGTACATGCTAGGCTCGTCAAGTAAACCCTAAGTGTTTTCGCGTGTGTAAATCTGTCTTACACCCGTTGTATGTGAACGTAGGAATCCATCACACCCGATCATCACGTGGTGCTTAGAAGCGACGAACTTTAGCAACGGTGCACAGTTAGGGGAAACACTTCTTGAAATTGTTGTAAGGGATCATCTTATTTACTACCGTCGTTCTACGTAAACAAGATGTATAAACATAATAAACATCACATGCAATTATATAGTAGTGACATGATATGGCCAATATCATAAAGCTCCATTGATCTCCATCTTCGAGGCTCCATGATCATCTTGTCACCGGCATGACACCATGATCTCCATCATCATGATCTCCATCATTGTGCCTCCATGAAGTTGTCACGCCAACGACTACTTCTACTTCTATGGCTAACGTTTAGCAATAAAGTAAAGTAATTTACATGGCGTTCTTCAATGACACGCAGGTCATACAAAAATAAAGACAACTCCTATGGCTCCTGCCGGTTGTCATACTCATCGACATGCAAGTCGTGATTCCTATTACAAGAACATGATCTCATACATCACAATGTGTCATTCATCATTCATCACAACTTGGCCATATCACATCACAATGACAATTGCTGCAAAAACAAGTTAGGCGTCCTCTAATTGTTGTTGCATCTTTTACGTGGCTGCAATTGGGTTCTAGCAAGAACGTTTTCTTACCTACGAATAACCACAACGTGATCTTGTCAACTTCTATTTACCCTTCATAAGGACCCTTTTCATCGAATCCGCTCCAACTAAAGTAGGAGAGGCAGACACCCGCCAGCCACCTTATGCAACTAGTGCATGTTAGTCGGTGGAACCCGGTCTCACGTAAGCGTCGTGTAAGGTTGGTCCGGGCCGCTTCATCCCACAATACCGCGGAAGCAAGATAAGACTAGTAGCGGCAAGTAAATTGACAAGATCCACGCCCACAACTAAATTGTGTTCTACTCGTGCAGCAGAGAACTACGCATAGACCTAGCTCATGATGCCACTGTTGGGGAGCGTTGCGAGAAAATAAAATTTTTCCTACGGTTTCACCAAGATCCATCTATGAGTTCTACTAAAGCAACGAGTCAAGAGAGAGAGTTTGCATCTACATACCACTTGTAGATCGAGTGCAGGCGTTCGAGGGAGTGGTGATGATGAAGACGTTCCCAACGTGATTCCGATCACCGATGACCAAGTGCCGAATGGACAGCACCTCCGCGTTCAACACACGTGCAGTGCGATGGCGTCTCCTCCGTCTTGATCCAGCAAGGATGAAGGAGAGGTTGAGGAAGACAACTCCAATGGCAGCACGACGGCGTGGTGCGGTTGGTAATGCAGTTCTCGGCAGGGGCTTCGCCAAGCTTCAGCGTGGAGAAAGAGAGGTGTTGGGGAGGGGAGGGGCTGCGCCTTCAATGATGTGTGCAGCCCTCCCCCCACCCCTCTAGGTTGAGGAGGAGAGGGCACGGGGGGGCGGCCATCTAGGGGAAACCCTAGATGGGGCGGCGGCCGAAGGGGAGGAGGGAGGGTGGCTTGCCCCCCAAGCTAGGCGCCCCTTTGGGGTTTCCCTCCCCATGCCCTAGCCGCATGGGCCTAGGTGGGAGGTGCGCCCAGCCCACCAGGGCTGGCTCCCTCTCCCACTTAGCCCATGTGGCCCCCCGAGGGGTGGCCCCTCCCAGTGGACCTCCGGAACTCTCCGGTGGCCCCGGTACATTACAGTATACCCCGAAACTTTCCGAGTCTGTTTAACCACTTTCCATATATAAATCTTTACCTCTGGACCATTCCTAACTCCTCGTGACGTCCGGATCTCATCCGGGACTCGAACAACATTCGGTAATCACATACTTGTCTTCCTAATAACCCTAAGCGTCCAAGAACCTTAAGTGTGTAGACCCTACGGGTTCGGAGACATCGACATGACCGAGACTACCTCAGGTCAATAACCAACAGCGGGATCTGGATACCCATGTTGGTTCCTACATGCTCCTCGATGTTGTCATCGGATGAACCCACGATGTCAAGGGTTCAAGCAACCCCGTATTATATTCCCTTTGTCGACGGTATGTTACTTGCCGAGACTCGATCGTCGGTATCCCAATACCTCGTTTAGTCTCGTTACCGGCAAGTCACTTTACTCGTAAGTAATGCATGATCCCGTGACGGACACTTGATCACTTTGAGCTCATTATGATGATGCATTACCGAGTGGGCCCGGTGATACCTCTCCGTCATACGGAGTGACAAATCCCTGTCTCGATCCGTGTCAACCCAATGACATTTTCGGAGATACCGTAATGCACCTTTATAGTCACCCGATTACGTTGTGACGTTTGGTACACCCAAAGCATTCCTACGGTATCCGGGAGTTACACGATCTCACGGTCTAAGGAAGAGATACTTGACATTGGAAAAGCTCTAGCAAAACGAACTACACGATCTTTGTGCTATGCTTAGGATTGGGTCTTGTCCATCACGTCATTCTCCTAATGGCGTGATCCCGTTGTCAATGACATCGATGTCCATAGTCGAGGAAACCATGACTATCTATCGACCAACGAGCTAGTCAACTAGAGGCTCACTAGGGACGTATTGTGGTCTATGTATTCACACGTGTATTACGATTTCCGGATAATACAGTTATAGCATGAATAAAAGACAATTATCATCAACAAGGAAATATAATAATAATGCTTTTATTATTGCCTCTAGGGCATATTTCCAACAGTCTGACACCAATTTTCTTGGAGTCCGTGCTACAACCATCTCTTCTCCCTCATGTTTTCTCAGCCATCGCACGGTGGGCGGGGTGGGGTTTTCCGCGATAGTCAGTTTGCTCAACTGCGGTCCCACTTGTAAGTGAAAATGCAACACAACACACATTCCCCCTTGAGCAGCGTGCTGGACCAACAGCGTGGGGGTGCGACGTGAACACGACAGGCTTTTCCTTTTGAACTTGTAACTTGTAAAATTTGGTTGTGCTCCGTGGCGCGACCGATATATAGAAATAACGATTTTCCCTAGAGTAATGAGAAGTTTGGTTCTGGTGCGGTTCATGCGAGTAATGCGTCTGAAAATTATGAAGTTGATGCGAAAGGTAAGATAATTACTAGTAGTACGTACCATATACTACTACATGGATTTGATAGAAAGATAAAGATAGATATGAATCCATCAACGACATCCTCACGCCCTAGTGCGCTGGATCACCAACCGACGTGTGAGGAGCAACGGTGTTGGCGGCGAGCTCAATGTGCTTCTGAACAATGCCGTTCAAGGTTGCCCTGCGGTCCAAGAAGGCCAGCAACCTATCATCCTCCTCTTGCACGTTGTAGTCCTTGTGGACGATTTGCGCATAAATGTGAGTAATTATGTCGAAGGTGTCTTGCTGCACCAGGCGCTGCGTGATGTCGCTTGAGGCTATGTCGGTATTTCCCCAAAGAGGAAGGGATGATGTAGCACATTGGTGGTAGGTATTTCCCTCAGATATGAAACCAAGGTTATCGAACCAGTAGGAGAACCAAGCAACACAATGTAAACAGCCCCTGCACACAAATAACAACACCTCGCAACCCAACGTGTTAAAGGGGTTGTCAATCCCTTTCAGATAACGGCGCCAAAAACGGCGTGCGGATGGGAATAAGTTGTAATAATTTGATAGATCGAACGGCAAATAAAATAAATAGAAATAAAATGCAGCAATGTATTTTTGTATTTTTTTAATAGATCTAAAAATAAATGCAAGGAAAAAGTAGATCACAAAGGCAAATATAAGAGAAATAAGACCTGGGGGCCATAGGTTTCACTAGTGGCTTCTCTCGAGAAAGATAGCAAACGGTGGGTAAACAAATTACTGTTGGGCAATTGATAGAACTTCAAATAATTATGACGATATCCAGGCAATGATCATTATATAGGCATCACATCCAATATTAGTAGACCGACTCCTGCCTGCATCTACTACTATTACTCCACCCGAGGTGGGCAAAACCCACCCAGGCGCGCTGAGCCTCTGGCGCCTCGTGGGTTGTGCCTCCCTCGGGGCACCCCCCAGGTGCAGCCAGGACCCGTTGTGTTCCTTCTGGCCCATAAAAATCATCCTGAAGTTTCGTGGCATTTGGACTCCGTCTGGTATTGATTCTCTGCGATGTAAAAAACATGGAAAAAACAACAACTGGCACTTGGCACTATGTCAATAGGTTAGTACCAAAAAATGATATAAAATGACTATAAAATAATTATACAACATCCAAGATTGATAATATAACACCATGGTACAATAAAAAATTATAGATACGTTGGAGACGTACGGCATCTAAGCTTAACTCCTACTCATCCTCGAGTAGGTAAGTGATAAAAATAGAATTTTTGATGTGGAATGTTGCCTATCATGTCATATCATATTCTTTTCTTTATAGCATGGACATTTGGACTTTTATGTGATTCAAAGCAGTAGTCTAGTTTTGACATAATAATTTAGATACTCAAGCATATCAGCAAGCCACCAAGTCTTTCAAAATATCAATGCTAAAATAAGTTATCCCTAGCCCATCATGCTCAAACATTGATCCATTCATGAAACACACTTGAATATTAGCTACACCCAATACTTAAGTACGATCATATTGCCTCCTAGTTGGTGCTTTTTATGAGAGAAGATGGAGACTCAAATTCAAAATAAAAAATTGCATAAAGTAAAAGAAAGGCCCTTCGCAGAGGGAAGTAGGGATTTGTAGAGGTGCCAGAGCTCAAAGCGAAAAACTTAGAGATAAAATCATTTGGGAGGTGTATCCATCCCACCAACAAAAACGACTTAGAGTTCCCAACACTTTCCATGCTACATATGCAATAGGTGGTTCCCAAACAGATAATAAAGTTTATTCCTTTTTCCACCATACTTTCACTTTCCATGGCTAATCGTATCCACGGGTGCCCTCGATACCAACACTTTCCAAGGAATTTATTATTTGACAACATAAAGTAAATTCATGTTTGCACTTCGGGACTGGGCATCCCTAAGAGCTTTGCCTTACTCTCGTGCAATTGCATGTGAATAAACACTCATCGTGAGAATAACACATCCAGCATGGAAAATATTAGCCACCCGTCACCGCTCCGTGAGCGAAACAAACACACAAAAGAGAAGTTTATTTTGAAAATTAGAGATGGCACATGAAAATTTGCTTAGAGCGGCAAAAGAATACCGCATATAGGTAGATATAGTGGACTCATGTGGCAAAACTGGTTTATAGGATTTTGGATGCACAAGTAGAGATCATACTTGGTGCAAAGTGAAGGCTAGCAAAAGATTGGGAAGCGACCAACCAAGAAACGAATAATCTCATAAGTAAGCATTAAGCATAAATAACACCAAATAATGCACCACAAGTAGAATATAATTTCATTGCATATCTATTGACTTTCCTACTTGCATCGGGAATCACAAACCTTAACACCAATATTCTTACTAAAGTATAATTACTCAGCAACATAACTCACATACCACATCATCACATGTCAAAACTATTACTAAGAATCAAGTTTATTTTGTCCAATGATCTTCATGAATTTTTTATTATATCGTTCTTGGATATCTATCACTTTGATACTAATTTTCATGTGTTGCTTTTCATAAGCTCAAACAAATATAAGTGAATATCATGAGCATAATTTTTCTTCTTTCTCTCAAAATAATTTATGTGAAGCAAGAGAGAATTTCTTTAAAATTTTACTAACTACAAATAAATCAAAGTGAAGCAAGAGAGCATTTCTTCAAAAATACTAAGCACAACGTGCTCAAAAAGATATAAGTGAAGCACTAGAGCAAGTCCTATTGCTCATAAAAATTTAAGTGAAGCATAGAGAGCAATTCTAACAAGTCATGACATAATTTTGGCTCTCCCAAATAGGTGTGTCCAACAAGGATTGATGAGTTAAAACACAAAATAAAACAATAAAATACTCATATCATACAAGATGCTCCAAGGAAAACACATATCATGTGACGAATAAAAATATAGCTTTGAGTAAAATACCGATAGTTGTTGGAAGAAAGCGGGGATGCCACTCGGGGGCATCCCCAAGTTTAGTTGGTTGCTCATTTTTGGATAACAGCATGGGATGCCGGGGCATCCCCAAGCTTAGGCTCTTCTATCCTTCCTTCATCCATCGTAAGATGATGACCCAAAATTATAGGGGATCTATCGTTGTCCTTTTGATAGGTAAGAGTGTCGAACCCAACGAGGAGCAGAAGGAAATGACAAGCGGTTTTCATTAAGGTTTTCTCTGCAAGCACTGAAATTATCGGTAACAGATAGTTTTGTTATAAGGTAATTAGTAACAGGTAACAAGCAATAAAAATAAATAAGGTGCACCAAGATGGCCCAATCCCCTTTGTAGCAAAGGACAAGCCTGGACAAACTCTTATATAAAGGAAAACGCTCCCGAGGACACATGGGAATTATCGTCAAGCTAGTTTTCATCACGCTCATATGATTCACGTTCGATACTTTGATAATTCGATATGTGGGTGGACCGGTGCTTGGGTACTGCCCTTCCTTGGATAAGTATCCCACTTATGATTAACCCCTATTGCAAGCATCCGCAACTACAAAATAAGTATTAATGTAAACCTAACCATAGCATGAAATAGATGGATCCAAATCAGCCCCTTATGAAGCAACTCATAAACTAGGGTTTAAGCTTCTGTCACTCTAGCAACCCATAATCTACTTATTACTTCCAAATGCCTTCCTCTAGGCCCAAACAATGGTGAAGTGTCATGTAGTCGATGTTCAAATAACACCACTAGAGGAAAGACAACATACATCTCATCAAAATATCGAACGAATACCAAATTCACATGACTACTTATAGAAAGAGTTCTCCCATGTCCTCAGGAACAAATGTAACTACTCACTGTTAGATGGAAGAGAGGAAATTGGTGGAATAGTTCGTTGTATTGCTTGAGCCTCGTGGGCATATATATAGGAGTACAATGATCTACTTGGAGTACAAGACAAGCCAGAACAATCCTAGTCTATCTCATCTTTCCTAATAAACAATATACTCAACATCCCCCCGCAGTCACAACGGTAGCGACGTAGATGGTGAGACTGGAGAAGAATCCGAAGGCAAGCCGATGGATACCCCCCCACGGTCGTAACGGTCGACGCATCGCAGAGTCGTGGCTGGAGTGGAAACCAACGAGGTTGCTCAAGCAGGCGGTAGCCCTTTGTGCCATTTGTCGATGTAGCCAAGAGCGTATGTGGTGGAGCCATGGTCGAGGTAGCCATGCGAAGAATGCCGTGGTCGATGTCGAGTCGGGGTGGCCGGTGTCGAGGAAGTCGCCGTGGAGCCGAGGGCGCAAGGAGGCGCCGAGTTAGTCATAGGCGCATAAGTGTCGAAGTAGTGGTGCGCCGGGAAGAAGACGTTGTTGACGCGTCGCGACGGGGTTGCCAAACCCGGGGACACATCGTAGAAGAAGGCAAGCGTCGGTGTTTCCAGCATCGGGCATGCGTAGACGGACAAAGACAAAGTTGACGAAGCGTCGCACCAGGTTTGCCAGGCCCGGGGACACGTCATGGACAAAGGCACGCGGCGGTGTTGCCAGCACCGGACATGCATGGACTGGGACCTGCACGAGCTGTACGCCATGTCGAAGAAGTCGGAGAGGCCAGCAAAGAAGGACTCGACGACGGTTGCGGTGCCAATCAGCGCGGGGTCGATGTCGCCTGCGGTTGTCGGAGTAGACGAAGTGGTCGTGGTAGATGACGGTGACGCTGGCGACGGATGGTGCTGGATGAAGCCGAAGGAGGTGGACGGGCGGCCGCTACGTGGGTAGCAGCGGCCAAAGAAGAGCGGTGGCGGCGGCTAGGTTATAAACACGGCAGCGATGCTCGAAGTAGGCGAAGAACCCTGACAGCGTGATGAAGACCGGCGCGGACGGTGGCGTTCCCGCTCCAAGAGAGGCGGCGCGGCGCATACCACGGAAAGTCGACGCGCAGCAACGGCGGTGGACTGTGGGCCGTGGCGCTATGGCCCGAAGGGGCGATGCAGCGGCGACGGGCAGGTCAGGGCGACGGCGGGAAGACCTCGGGGTGGCGGCTGGGACCGCGGGCCGTGGCGCGCTACAAGAAGGCGACCTGTGATGGCCAGCGAGTCGGTGCAGCATGAGGCGGCCTCGGGCGGCGGTGGAGACCGCGTGCCATGCTCGCTATGACCCGATGGGGCGACGCAGCGGCAGCGCGAGGGTCGTTGCTGCCACGGAGACGGCCTGGAACAGATGTACTCGGGGCGGCGGTAGACCGCGGGCCACGGCACTATGGACCAAAGGGGCGATGCAGCGGCAGCACGTGGGTCGATGCAGTCGCGGGGAGAACCACGGGGCGGCGGCGCTGCGGCCTGACGGGGCAACACAACGACAACCCGATGCTCGATCGTTGGAGAGGTGCGCTGAACTTGGGGAAGATCTTCACGGGGCATGCGAAGGCGCGCGCAACCGACGGGCCAGGTCGGTCGCACTGCGTAGCTGAGGCGGATCGCGGCGGCGGGCGGGTGATCAATCCGATCGCTGAGGTCGGGACGCCGCTCGGTGGAGGAGGGATGGCGGCGGAGTCCGAGATGAAGCCGGCGACGGCGGGCGGCAGGGCGGCTATGATTGGCCGCCGCATGGCGCGAGGCCGCCGGGTCGGGGTGACGCAGGAGTCCCGGTCGGAGCAGGGCGGTGACGGTCGGCGCAGGGCGATGGGCGGACAGACGCGTGGACGGCGGCTGGCCTTGACGGGCCGTCTTGGTGCGTGTGGACGCCGGGTCGGAGGAGAGGCCGGCTGGTTGCGCCGGGGTTGGAGTAGAGGCTCTGAAAGTGCAACTATCCCTAGGTGGTTTTGGTAATTCCTAAACACATATAGCTCATTGAGCTAACATCATTCCAAGATGAATATTTCAGGAAAAGCTCAATGGATGGCACGACATGGATGAGAAAAGTGGATCCCTCAAATTGCTAAGGATAAAAGGATTGGCTCAAGCTCAAAAGCTCAAGACTCTACATTTTATATTTTTGTGATCCAAGATCACATTGAGTCTATAGGAAAAGCCAATACTATCAAGGAGGGATGAGGTGTTGCTTAATGAGTTTCTTGCTCTCTGATTGCTTAGTGATATGCTCCAAAACCCTCATTACTTTCTCATATCCACATATGACCTAAACCCAAAGTCAAACTCGGCCCTACCGAATCTTTCTACCCGGCGCCACCGAGTTCAGATGTCATAGCCACTGCCACAAACCCTAGGCAAATCGGTCTCACCGATAGGGATCTCGGTCTCACCGAGATGGGATTGTAATCTCTCTGTTTCCCTTCGTAACGTTTCGGTCCTACCGAGATGAGCGATCGGTCCCACCGAGATTGCAATGTAAACTTTCTGTTTCCCTTTCGTAACATTTCAGTCTCACCGAAAAGAGCGAATCGGTCCCACCGAGTTTACCTGACCAACTCTCTGGTTAGCTTATTACCAAAATCGGTCTCACCGAGTTTGTGTAATCGGTCTCACCGAGATTACGTTATGCCCTAACCCTAACCATATCGGTCCTACCGAGTTGCTTGTTGGTCCCACCGAAAATCCGCTGAATCGGTCCGACCGAGTTTATCAATTCGGTCCCACCGAGTTTGGCAAGTTGTGTGTAACGGTTGGATTTTGTGTGGAGGCTATATATACCCCTCCACCTCCTCTTCATTCGCGGAGAGAGCCATCGGAACAAACCTACACTTCCAACTTGCTGTTTCTGAGAAGGAACCACCTACTCATGTGTTGAGGCCAAGATATTCCATTTCTACCATATGAATGGAATGAGGAGCTCATAATGCAATTCTACTCCACAACCCACTTCTATCCAGATGGCAGGATAGTATGGATGTCTGAAGGTACAAGGTACCAATCAACTATTGAGGAATGGGCCAATCTGATCAATGCACCAAAGGAGGAAGAGGATGACTTGGATATCTATGCCAAGAAAAAGATGGATCATAACACAATGGCACGAATGTACAAAGAGATTCTGAAGCAGATCTTGAGACTCACCGGTTTGGATTAGTGAAACACTTGCTATCGTGGACTGCCTACTATCAATTGGATCCTTAGGCACACTCTCTTTCCCAAGTCCGTGATCACAGGATGATCAGAGGCCATGCTATAAACTTGCTACATATATTTGATGCGCCACAGAAGTTCAAGGTCATGAGCCTTATAGTTGAGACTATCAAAAGGACAACTGCTGACCAGAAAAGAAGTTGCGGATATGCCCCACAGATCCAGGAGCTGATAAACTCCAAGATGGGCACAGGCACATACCTATTGGATAAGGAGCATATGCCTATTTATCCAGATTTCAAGGACAACCAAGTGGTCATGGATGAAGATGAACCATCCTCAGTGCAAGCACAAGCTAAAAAGGAGAAGGCAAGGCGGAGGCATCCAAAGACCTTCCAAGAGCAAACAAGATCAACTTGGCTACTTGATTGCATCCACTCTAAGGATTGAGAAGGGGTTGGCCACCTTGACTCGAAACCAGGAGAGCTTGGAGAGGATCATGGAGCAGAAGTTCTATAACATGGATATAAAGGTCACTGAGATCCAGTCTGTTGTTGAGCAGCTACAGGATGACATGCAGGAGAGGAAGGGCAAGTCAACCACAGATGCATTTGCCAGAGTGCCTAGAGCTCACAGATCACCAGTGCAGTGCGAAGGATGATACCAGAGCCACTTCATCTGCACCAGCTACAGCTTCAGTGCCACCAGCTCCAGCACCTACACCACGAGCTCCATCTACATCAACAGATGCTTTCGTCCTTGGCGTCCTGTCTACACCACCACCAGAAGATCAAGCCTGAGAGTCGATTTAGTACTATGCATTTTCTATGAACTTTTTGGTAACTTGTTGCCAAAGGGGGAGAAAAATGTATAGATCATAGGCTTCAACATAGAGTGTTGCCTTTTGTTCTCTCTTGCTTTGGTGGTTAAACTTTATTTGCTTGTTTGAGATACATTATGTCTGTGTGATACCTGGATGATCATGTGTTTGATCATATGCTACAATTATGCTTGATCGGATGATATTATCTTTCTTATCCCTATATGATCATTCATTTTGCTTGGTGATGAGTGCATGTATTTAATCTTTATCATTTTGAGCGCTCCACCAAGATGTATGTGACATGGAAGAGTTACCCATGAGCCTAACTCCTTGTGCATTTGCAGTCCAAAGCAAATCTTAAACTATGCACAAATTTAGGGGGAGCTCTTGCTTATCACATACTTCTCAAAGCGATAATGTTTTTCACTCTTATTATCATTTGTCGAAGCTTTGATCTATATGTTGTCATCAATTACCAAAAAGGGGGGGATTGAAAGTGCAACTATCCCTAGGTGGTTTTGGCAATTCCTATAGCTCATTGAGCTAACATCATTCCAAGATGAATATTTCAGGAAAAGCTCAATGGATGGCATGGCATGGATGAGAAAAGTGGATCCCTCAAATTGCTAAGGATAAAAGGATTGGCTCAAGCTCAAAAGCTCAAGACTCTACATTTTATATTTTAGTGATCCAAGATCACATTGAGTCTATAGGAAAATCCAATACTATCAAGGAGGGATGAGGTGTTGCTTAATGAGTTTCTTGCTTTACAGTGCTTAGTGATATGCTCCAAAAACCCTCAGCTACTTTCTCATATCCACATATGACCTAAACCCAAAGTCAAACTCGGCCCTACCGAATCTTTCTACCCGGCGCCACCGAGTTCAGATGTCATAGCCCTTTGCCACACACCCTAGGCAAATCGGTCTCACCGATAGGGATCTCAGTCTCACCGAGATGGGATTGTAATCTCTCTGTTTCCCTTCGTAACGTTTGGTCCTACCGAGATGAGCGATCGGTCCCACCGAGATTGCAATGTAAACTTTCTATTTCCTTTCGTAACATTTCGGTCTCAATTAAAAGAGCGAATCGGTCCCACCGAAGTTTACTGACCAACTCTCTCTGGTTAGCTTATTACCAAAATCGGTCTCACCGAGTTTGTATGTCGATCTCACCAAGATTACGTTATGCCCTAACCCTAACCATATCGGTCCTACCGAGATTTCTTTGAATCGGTCCGACCGAGTTTATCAATTCGGTCCGACCGAGTTTGGCAAGTTGTGTGTAACGGTTGGATTTTTGTGTGGAGGCTATATACCCCTCCACCTCCTCTTCATTCATGGAGAGAGCCATCAGAACAAACCTACACTTCCAACTTGCTGTTTCTGAGAAGGAACCACCTACTCATGTGTTGAGGCCAAGATATTCCATTCCTACCATATGTATCTTGATCTCTAGCCTTACCCAAGTTGCTTTCCACTCAAATCTTCTTTCCACCAAATCCAAATCCTGTGAGAGAGAGTTGAGTGTTGGGGAGACTATCATTTGAAGCACAAGAGCAAGGAGTTCATCATCAACACACCATTTGTTACTTCTTGGAGAGTGGTGTATCCTAGATTGGCTAGGTGTCACTTGGGAGCCTCCGACAAGATTGTGGAGTTGAACCAAGGAGTTTGTAAGGGCAAGGAGATCGCCTACTTCGTGAAGATCTACCGCTAGTGAGGCAAGTCCTTCGTGGGCGGCGACCATGGTGGGATAGACAAGGTTGCTTCTTCGTGGACCCTTTGTGGGTGGAGCCCTCCGTGGACTCGGCATAACTGCTACCCTTCGTGGGTTGAAGTCTCCATCAACGTGGATGTACGATAGCACCACCTATCGGAACCACGACAAAAACATCCGTGTCTCCAATTGCGTTTGAATTCTCCAAACACTTCCCTTTACATTCTTGCAAGTTGCATGCTTTACTTTCCACTGTTCATATACTCTTTGCATGCTTTCTTGAATTGTGTTAAGATTGCTTGACTTGTGCTAAGATAGCTAAAATCCGCCAAAGACTAAAATTGGGAAAAGGATAAGTTTTTAATTGGTCAAGTAGTCTAATCACCCCCCTCTAGACATACTTTTGATCCTACAAGTGGTATCAGAGCTTTGGTCTCCATTTGCTTTGATTTCCATAGCTTTTGGTGGTCATAGCCTTGGTTTCACAACCTAGGAGAGTATGGCGTCTAGCAAGGGAAATTATCACCGTAGAGGTCCTTACTTTGATGGTACTAATTTTGCTAGTTGGAAGCATAAGATGAAAATGCATATTCTTGGACATAACCCGCCGTTTGGGCTATTGTGTGTATTGGCTTGCAAGGTGAATTCTTTGATGGGAGAGAACCAACCGTGAAGCTAATGCGGAAGAGTTGAAGATGCTGCAATACAACGCTCAAGCTTGCGATATCCTCGTCATTGGATTGTGCCCCGAAGAATTCAACAAAATCAGCTGTCTTGAGAATGCAAAGGAAATTTTGGATACTTTGATTGATATGCATGAAGGTACCGACTCCGTCAAGGAATCCAAGTTGGATGTGCTCCAAAGTCAACTTGACAAGTTCAAAATGAAGGATGGTGAAGGTGTCATTTGAAATGTACTCTAGGCTTTCTCTTATCACAAATGAGATTGCCGGCTTAGGAAGTGAAGAGATGACCGACAAATTCATCATCAAGAAGATCCTAAGAGCTTTGGATGGAAAATATGATACCGTGTGCACATTGATCCAAATGATTCCCAATTACAAAGATCTCAAGCCAACGGAAGTCATTGGAAGAATTGTTGCTCATGAGATGTCGCTCAAGGATAAGGAGGAACTTCACAATAAGTCAAGTGGTGCTTACAAAGCCTCATGTGAAGCCCCCACATCATCAAGTGAGAAACAAACCTTCAATGAAGAATTGAGCTTAATGGTGAAGAACTTCAACAAATTCTACAAGAGTAGAAGCAAAGAGAGAAGCTCCAAGTCAAGGTCCTACAATGACAAAAGATATTCTAGTCGGGAGCGTAATTGCTACAATTGTGGAAGACCCGGACACTATACCAATGAGTGTACGACACCCTACAAAAGAAGAGAAGATTCTCCAAAGAGAAGAAGTAGAAGAGAAGAATCACCACCAAGAGAGAGAAGGAGTAGAGATGATCGTTATGAACGAAGACCCTCACGGAGAAACAAGGATTCGGAAAGGAAGGACAAGTCATCAAGGAGCTACACAAAATGAAGACATCAAGCTCATGTTGGTGAATGGGTATCCGGCTCTGACTCCGACAATCACTCCGAGAGAAGTTATCACTCCGACTCCGAATATACTCAAGATGAAGGTGTTGCCGGTCTAGCACTTGTGTCAACCAACTCCTATGACATATTTGATTCACCAAATGAAGGAATTGGAAGACGCTTCATGGCCAAAGGCCCGAAGGTAACACACCCCGAGTATGTTGATTCAAATAGTGATGAAGATGACTTGCTAGGAGATGATGATTTACGTGTTGACAACTCTAGTGATGAATACTATGATGAAACATCAATTAATCGTGCTAATCAAGATAAAACGAATGACAATGATAAGGAGAAGATTGAGCATCTAACTAAAGAACTAAACACTCTTAAGTTAGCTCATGAAACTATCTTAGAAGATCATCGAGAACTTTTAAGTACTCATGAGAAGTTACGCTTTGAAAAGCTCAATGTTGAGCAAGAGCATGAGTTCTTAAAGGCAATCAATGATGATCTTCGTAAGAAAAGTTCTTCTTACATTGCCAAGCGTTTACTCTTATCTACTTACATGCCTCAAGTCAAATCCACTAACAAGAACAAGAAGGATTCTTCCTCTAGTAGTAACAATAATCATGCTAAATCAAATGTAGTTGCTTCTAGTAGTTCTCTTGATTCCACTAATGATTCTCTTAGCCAAGTTACACTTGAGCAAGAAAATAGCTTATTGAAGGGAATTATAAAGAAAGGTGTTTACAAGAGCCTTCTTGCGGAGTAAGCAATTTGAGGAAATTGTACGCAAGCAAGGAAGGCACAGGAAGAATCAAGGTGTTGGTTTTGAATGAAAGTTCAATGCAAATGGAGTTGAGTGGGAAGAAGATCAATAGCCCAAGACGAAGTTTGTTCCTCAACAAGATAAGTATGATCCTACTTCCTTCAAAGGGACACAAGCTCAAGATGATCTTCCACCACAAGACCACAAGGAAAAAGGCAAGGACAAGCTTCAAGAGGAGATTGATGCATTTGAAGAAGCTCCTAAGGCCTTGGTCAAGTGGGTTCCCAAGACTACGACAAGTTCTACTTCATCAAGTACGACTACAACTCCAAGGATTCCCATCAAGATGATGTGTATCCCAAAGAAGAAGAACTAGAGAGTTCTTGAGGGTGACTCTGCCAACATATTTCACTCATATCATTTTGGCAACAACGAGTGCAATCAACTTCCACATCTTGCACTAGTTCAAGGAGTCACAAACCCTCTTGTTGGTAAGACAAGGGACAAGGCAACCTAATGCTTTCATAGACATCATCTTATGTGTGCATCACTCTATGTCTATGGATATCCTAGTTTGTTCCTTGTGGGACTAACCCGTGTAGGTATTGAAAGTGCAACTCACTCCAAAAGGATTGCTCCAAATGATCTTCATCAACATTGAGCATCCACATCTTCAACACCTACATGAAGTCATCATCGACAAAACCCAAGGTTAGTTCATCCCTCTAAAGGGGGATCTCACATCTAGGGGGAGCTTTACTCTAAAGAATTGAGCTAAAGCAACTCTAATGGTGTGAACACAACAATGCACTATGTAAAAGTGGTAACCCCACTTGAGCTTAAACGATGAGTATGACCTATGATCAAATGTTCTCATTTGACTCCTAAGTCAATATACTCATATATAGATGACCTAGTCATCGCCAATTGTTTGATAGATGCTAGAATTGTTTGTGCATGCTTTGTCACATATTTCATTTGTCATTTTTATTGTGTGAGCATGTTGGTTGCATGTTTTACTCATTCGAGGACATCCACTTGTGGTTTTGATTGATTGGTTTCTTTTTCTTTGGCCAAGTGGATGGACAAGAATGCCTAAGAACCTTCTCTAGCTATCTATGCTCTTCTCGTCTCAAACTCTATTCATGCTACGTCACAAATTTGATCAAGTCAGATTCGAATCACTCTGTGTGAGGAGCACTCGGAGTCCCCGATTCATCATAGACTTAAACTTCCAAAACTTCTTTGTGCTTTTCGGTCTGACCGATTCTTCCATTTCGGTCATACCGGGATCACTGAGTCGATCTAGGTTTTCAATCTCGGTGCAACCGATTTGAACTTTTCGGTCACACCGAGTTGCTGTAACTGTCAACAGTTATGCATCTTGATGCCACCGAGTTGTTCCACTCGGTCACACCGACAGGGTCGGGCTATATATACTCACGGGTAAAAATTAGGAAATTTTCTCCAAACCCCTTCGCCCGCGCATAGCTCGCTCTGCCTCCAGGGTCTCCGGATCGTCCTCCTCGTCACCAGCCGCCTCCTATCACCGGTCTCCGCCGCTGTCAACGGAATTCATCCCCGCCGTTTCCGCTGTAGCGAGTTCATCGCCGATCTAGGGTATGGAGTCGATCACAGTGCTATCCCCGTCCGATTCCTAGCACATTGTGTTCATCATGATTCTTGCCACGATTGAAACGACTCTATCCAGCCAAAACACTCCATATATTAGAGATGAATTTAAAATTTAGGGTTAGGTTTCCGCCGAAACCATCTCGGACCCACCGAGTTGCAGAACTCGGTTCCATCGATTCGGCCAAGGCCATTGCACATGTGGTTCTCGGTCTGACCGAGAATTGCAAATCGGTGTGACCGAGTTTAGGACTTTGTGAAACCTAGCAGTCTCGGTGCCACCGAACTGTGACTCGGTCTGACCGAGTTCACTAGTTTAGGTTCCAAAAGCTGCTTCGGTATCACCGACTTTGCAAATCGGTTGATCAGAAATGCTTTCTGTGGAAAACTAAAACTAAGTTTTTGACTCATTCTTTTGCAAAAATATCTGAATGTTGTGATGCTCATCAACTCGATCTCATATTTATCTATTCACAGTGGTCTGCGGTCGGTGTTTGCAATATGTCCCACTGCAGTGATAGCCAGAACAAGTCAGAGGAGCAGATTCAGATGAGTGAGGGCACTAGTCCCTCTAGCAGCTCAGATGAGGGAAGCAGAAGCACCCCAAGCAAGCTGCCCAAAGCTGCCACCAGGACAAGGCAGAAGAGAAACTCAGAAACTGAGGATGAGGATTATGTGGCAGTAGAGGATGAGGCTATTTCAAAGAAAAATGTTCTCAAGAAGGAGTATAGCTCAGCTGCAGTTAACCAGGTCTGAAGATCAAAAGGCCAGCAGGAAGACAACCCATGTCTAAAGCCAGAGCCTCCACTCAAGCATCTTTGGAATCCCAACCCAAAGAGGCTGCTGCATAAGGAAAGAAAAGGAAGGAAAGGGTCAAGAAGACCATGGCCAGAGTGATTGGAAAGCCTTCCATGATGGAAGAAGAGGAAGAAGAAGAGGTTCTTTTTGACACCCAAGGCTCGAGAAGCTTATGGGTGATGCTATTAAGTCGAGGCTGCATCATCAAAGCCTAAAGAAGCACCCAAAGCTGCCTCCAAACCAAAGAGTGCACCAAAGAGGAATACCAGGAACATATCTGCTGCTGAGAAGAACAAGGCCCTAGTGCCTGAGACTGTTGCTGAAGAAGAAGATGATGAAGAGCAAATCCTGAGAAAGTTGAAGCCAAAGATTCCAGACCACAATGATGCTCATCCTGTGGCTGAGAACATGAAGATCAGGAGAGACTCAGGGTTGAGGCTATGGAGAGAGTCAGATCCATATGCCGCCAGAAGAAGGGCTGCTGTTGATTATAGGTTCCACACAAAGGAACAACAGGACTTCTATGAGACAATCTTGTTGGACAAGAAGCCTATAGTGTGTGATATGAGGTGGGTCGACTGGACCTACATAAAGGAGAATGAGGAACACTATCCTGGTGTGTACGATAGTTTCAGTGCTTGTGGAGTTGCAGACTTTGTTGGGAAGAAGCTCACAAAATGGAATGAGGAGCTCATAATGCAATTCTACTCCACAACCCACTTCTATCCAGATGGCAGGATAGTATGGATGTCTGAAGGTACAAGGTACCAATCAACTATTGAGGAATGGGCCAATCTGATCAATGCACCAAAGGAGGAAGAGGATGACTTGGATATCTATGCCAAGAAAAAGATGGATCATAACACAATGGCACGAATGTACAAAGAGATTCCTGAAGCAGATCTTGAGACTCACCAGTTTGGATTAGTGAAACACTTGCTATCAGGACTGCCTACTATCAATTGGATCCTTAGGCACACTCTCTTTCCCAAGTCTGGTGATCACAGGATGATCAGAGGCCATGCTATAAACTTGCTACATATATTTGATGCGCCACAGAAGTTCAAGGTCATGAGCCTTATAGTTGAGACTATCAAAAGGACAACTGCTGACCAGAAAAGAAGTTGCGGATATGCCCCACAGATCCAGGAGCTGATAAACTCCAAGATGGGCACAGGCACATACCTATTGGATAAGGAGCATATGCCTATTTATCCAGATTTCAAGGACAACCAAGTGGTCATGGATGAAGATGAACCATCCTCAGTGCAAGCACAAGCTAAAAAGGAGAAGGCAAGGGCAGAGGCATCCAGTACCTTCTGAAGAGCAAACAAGATCAACTTGGCTACTTGATTGCATCCACTCTAAGGATTGAGAAGGGGTTGGCCACCTTGACTCGAAACCAGGAGAGCTTGGAGAGGATCATGGAGCAGAAGTTCTATAACATGGATATAAAGGTCACTGAGATCCGATCTGTTGTTGAGCAGCTACAGGATGACATGCAGGAGAGGAAGGGCAAGTCAACCACAGATGCATTTGCGAGTGCCTAGAGCTCACAGATCAGGCTGCAGTGCCGATGGCGGATACCGAGCCACTTCATACACCGGCTCTGACTTCAGTGCCACCGACTCCAGCACCTACACCACGAGCTCCATCTACATCAACAGATGCTTTCGTCCTTGGCGTCCTGTCTACACCACCACCAGAAGATCAAGCCTGAGAGTCGATTTAGTACTATGCATTTTCTATGAACTTTTTGGTAACTTGTTGCCAAAGGGGGAGAAAAATGTATAGATCATAGGCTTCAACATAGAGTGTTGCCTTTTGTTCTCTCTTGCTTTGGTGGTTAAACTTTATTTGCTTGTTTGAGATACATTATGTCTGTGTGATACCTGGATGATCATGTGTTTGATCATATGCTACAATTATGCTTGATCGGATGATATTATCTTTCTTATCCCTATATGATCATTCATTTTGCTTGGTGATGAGTGCATGTATTTAATCTTTATCATTTTGAGCGCTCCACCAAGATGTATGTGACATGGAAGAGTTACCCATGAGCCTAACTCCTTGTGCATTTGCAGTCCAAAGCAAATCTTAAACTATGCACAAATTTAGGGGCAGCTCTTGCTTATCACATACTTCTCAAAGCGATAATGTTTTTCACTCTTATTATCATTTGTCGAAGCTTTGATCTATATGTTGTCATCAATTACCAAAAAGGGGGAGATTGAAAGTGCAACTATCCCTAGGTGGTTTTGGCAATTCCTATAGCTCATTGAGCTAACATCATTCCAAGATGAATATTTCAGGAAAAGCTCAATGGATGGCATGGCATGGATGAGAAAAGTGGATCCCTCAAATTGCTAAGGATAAAAGGATTGGCTCAAGCTCAAAAGCTCAAGACTCTACATTTTATATTTTAGTGATCCAAGATCACATTGAGTCTATAGGAAAATCCAATACTATCAAGGAGGGATGAGGTGTTGCTTAATGAGTTTCTTGCTTTACGATTGCTTAGTGATATGCTCCAAAAACCCTCAGCTACTTTCTCATATCCACATATGACCTAAACCCAAAGTCAAACTCGGCCCTACCGAATCTTTCTACCCGGCGCCACCGAGTTCAGATGTCATAGCCACTGCCACACACCCTAGGCAAATCGGTCTCACCGATAGGGATCTCGGTCTCACCGAGATGGGATTGTAATCTCTCTGTTTCCCTTCGTAACGTTTCGGTCCTACCGAGATGAGCGATCGGTCCCACCGAGATTGCAATGTAAACTTTCTATTTCCCTTTCGTAACATTTCGGTCTCACCGAAAAGAGCGAATCGGTCCCACCGAGTTTACCTGACCAACTCTCTGGTTAGCTTATTACCAAAATCGGTCTCACCGAGTTTGTGTAATCGATCTCACCAAGATTACGTTATGCCCTAACCCTAACCATATCGGTCCTACCGAGATTTGCTGAATCGGTCCGACCGAGTTTATCAATTCGGTCCGACCGAGTTTGGCAAGTTGTGTGTAACGGTTGGATTTTGTGTGGAGGCTATATATACCCCTCCACCTCCTCTTCATTCATGGAGAGAGCCATCAGAACAAACCTACACTTCCAACTTGTCGCTTTACGAGAAGGAACCACCTACTCATGTGTTGAGGCCAAGATATTCCATTCCTACCATATGTATCTTGATCTCTAGCCTTACCCAAGTTGCTTTCCACTCAAATCTTCTTTCCACCAAATCCAAATCCTGAGAGAGAGAGTTGAGTGTTGGGGAGACTATCATTTGAAGCACAAGAGCAAGTATTCATCATCAACACACCATTTGTTACTTCTTGGGGAGTGGTGTCTCCTAGATTGGCTAGGTGTCACTTGGGAGCCTCTGACAAGATTGTGGAGTTGAACCAAGGAGTTTGTAAGGGCAAGGAGATCGTCTACTTCGTGAAGATCTACCGCTAGTGAGGTAAGTCCTTCATGGGCGACGGCCATGGTGGGATAGACAAGGTTGCTACTTCATGGACCCTTCGTGGGTGGAGCCCTCCTTGGACTCACGCAACCGTTACCCTTCATGGGTTGAAGTCTCCATCGACGTGGATGTCGATAGCACCACCTATCGGAACCACGACAAAAACATCCGTGTCTCCAATTGCGTTTGAATTCTCCAAACCCTTCTCTTTACATTCTTGCAAGTTGCATGCTTTACTTTCCGCTGCTCATATACTATTTGCATGCTTGCTTGAATTGTGTTAAGATTGCTTGACTTGTGCTAAGATAGCTAAAATCTGCCAAAGACTAAAATTGGGAAAAGGATAAGTTTTTAATTGGTCAAGTAGTCTAATCACCCCCCCTCTAGACATACTTTTGATCCTACAGGTGCACAGGGATCAACGGCGGCGGCGGGCGACGCAAACCGATCAAGATTAGATCAGAAAACCAAAAAGAAAAACGCCGATCAAAACAACCGGCGAGAGAGCGAAAATACCCCGAGCAAGGGCTCGGGAAAAAGACTCTCTAGGGCAGCCGGCCAACACGGCCGGCGGACGAACCCTAGGTACGGGCGGCGTGCGGGTGCGGAAGCGGTGGCGGTTAGGGTTTGGATCGTGATTAGGCTGATACCATGTTAGAAAGGAGAGAGGGATTTGGTGGAATAGTTCGTTGTATTGCTTGAGCCTCATGGGCATATATATAGGAGTACAAAGACCAACTTGGAGTACAAGACTAGGCAGGACCAAATCCTAGTCTATCTTATACTTCCTAATTGGAGTACAACGAACTATTCCACCAAATCCCTCTCTCCCTTCTAACACTAATAATCCTTATACTCAACATCCCCCCGCAGTCACAACGATAGCAATGCAGACGGTGAGACTGGAGAATAATCCGAAGGTAAGCCGACGGACACCCCCCCACAGTCGTAACGGTTGGCGCATCGCGAAAGTCGTGGCTGGAGTAGAAACCGACGAGGTTGCTCAAGCAAGGCGGTAGCCCTTTGTGCCGTTTGTCGATGTAGCCGAGATCATGGGTGGTGTAGCCGTGGTCGAGGTAGCCGTGCGAAGAATTTCGCGGTCGATGTCGAGTCGGGGTGGCCCGTGTCGAGGAAGTCGCCGTGGAGCCGCGGGCGCACGAGGGCGCCTAGTTAGCATGGGCGCAGTGGTGTCGAAGTAGGGGTGCGCCGGGAAGAAAATGTTTTTGAGGACGCGTCGCGGCGGGTTTGCCCGCCCCGGGACATATCGTGGACGAAGGCACGCACCGGTGTTGCCAGCACCGGGCATGCGTAGACGGACGAAGACGAAGTTGACGAAGCGCCGACCAGGCTTGCCAGGCCCGGGGACACGTCGTGGATGAAGGCATGCATCGGTGTTGCCAGCACCGGGCATGCGTAGACGAGGGACCTGCACGATCTGTACGCCATGTCGAAGAAGTTGGAGGGGCCAGCAGAGAAGAACTCGACGACGATTGCGGCGTCCATCGGCACGGGGCCGATGTCACCAACGGTGGTCGGAGTAGACGAAGTGGTCGGGGTAGATGACGGCGACGCTGGCGATGGGCTGGTGCTTGGACGAAGACGAAGGGGGTGGACGGGCGTCGGTGGCGGCCAAAGAAGAGCGGTGGCGGCAGCCTGACAGTGGCTGGTTAGGAGTGCGGCGGCGGTGCTCGAAGTAGGCGAAGAACCCTGACAGCGTGACGAATACCTGCGCGGACGGTGGTGTTCCCACGCCAAGGGAGACGGCGCGACGCATACCACATGAGGTCGACGCGCGGTGACAGCGAAGTGGACCGCATGCCGCGACGCTACGACCCGAAGGGACGACGTAGTGGCGGCGGGCAGGTCGGGGCGACGGCGGGAAGACCTCGAGGCGACGGCGGGGACCGCGGGCCGTGGCGCTGCACCCGAAGAACAACGCAACAGCGGGCGAAGTGCGGCAGCCGCGGGGACGGCCTCGGTGCGGCGGCTGGGACCGCATATCACGGCACTACGACCCGTAGGGGCGACGCAGCGGCGACGCACAAGTCGATGCAGCCGTGAGGAGAACCACGTGGCGGCGCCGCTGCGGCCCGACGGGGCGACACAGCGGCAGCCCGTTGCTCGATCGATGGAGGGGCGCGCTGAACTCGGGGACGATCTTCACGGGCCCTGCGGATGCACGCGTAACCAACGGGCCAGGTCGGTCGCGCGGCGTAGATGAGTCGTATCGCGGCGGCGAGTAGGTGATCAAGCCGATCGCGCGCGAGGTCGGCGACACCGCTCGATGAAGACGGGGTGGCGGCAGAGTCCGAGATGAAGCCAGCGACTGCGGGCGGCAGGGCGGCTATGATTGGCCGCCGCATGACGCGAGGCTGCCGGGTCGGGGTGATGCAGCAGTCCCGGTCGGAGCAGGCGGTGACGGTCGTCATAGATCGACGGGCGGCCGGGCGCGAATAAGCGGCGGTGAAGGGCCGCCATGATGACGCGAGGTCAGCGGTCGGGGCGACCGGCAGGCAGACGCGCGGACGACACGCGAGGCCGCCGGGTCAGTGAAGACGCCGGTTTAGTCGATGCCGAAGTCGGAGTAGAGGCGCGCGGGGGTCGATGGCAGCGGCGGGCGACGCAAACCGATCGTAGATCGGAAAACCAAAAAGAAACGCCGATCAATACGATCGGCGAGAGAGAGAAAACTCGGATCAAGGGATCGGGAAAAGGACTCTTTAGGGCAGCCGACCGACACGGCCGGCGGACGAACCCTAGGTACGGGCGGCGCGGCCCCCGGCGGTAGTCATGGAGGCCGACCGCCCGGGGCGGCGCGCGGGTGCGGAAGCGGCAGCGACTAGGGTTTGGATCGTGATTAGGCTGATACCATGTTAGAAGGAAGAGAGGAAATTGGTGGAATAGTTCGTTGTATTGCTTGAGCCTCGTGGGCATATGTATAGGAGTACAATGATCTACTTGGAGTACAAGACAAACCAGAACAGTCCTAGTCTATCTCGTCTTTCCTAATAAACAATATACTCAACACTCATAAATAATATTCATGTTCATAATCAAAGGGGTATTAATATGCATTAAGGATCTGAACATATGATCTTCCACCAAATAAACCAACTAGCATCAACTACAAGGAGTAATCAACACTACTAGCAACCCACAGGTACCAATCTGAGGTTTTGGGACAAAGATTGGATACAAGAGATGAACTAGGGTTTGAGATCAGATGGTGCTGGTGAAGATGTTGATGAAGATTGACCCCCTCCCGATGAGAGGATCGATGGTGATGACGATGGTGACGATTTCCCCCTCCCGGAGAGAAGTTTCCTCGGCAGAACAGCTCCGCCGGAGCCCTAGATTGGTTCCGCCTCGTGGCGGTGGAGTTTCGTCCTGAAAGCTTGCTTGTGATTTTTTCTCAGACGAAAGACTCCATATAGCAGAAGATGGGCATCGGAGGCCTGCCAGGGGGCCCACGAGGCAGGGAGCGCGCCCCCATCCTCGTGGCCAAGGTGTGGGCCCCCTCTGGTAGATTCTTGCTCCAGTATTTTTTATATATTCCAAAACGTTCCTCCGTGAAGTTTCAAGACTTTTTGAGTTGTGCAAAATAGGTCTCTAATATTTTCTCCTTCTCCAGCCCAGAATTCCAACTGTCGGCATTCTCCTTCTTCATGTAAACCTTGTAAAATAAGAGAGAATAGGCATAAGTATTGTGACATAATGTGTAATAACAACCCATAATGCAATAAATATCAATATAAAAGCATGATGCAAAATGGACGTATCAACCCCCCCAAGCTTAGACCTCGCTTGTCCCCAAGCGGAAACCGATAACGAGAAATATGTCCACATGTTTAGAGATAGAGGTGTCGATAAAATAAAATACGGACATGAGGGCATCATGATCATTCTTAGAACAACAACATATATAATTATTGTCATATGATTTATTATGTTCAAGTAATAATCTATTCACAATGGCAAGTATGAATCAGAAACTTCATTGAAAACTAACAAACTATGAGCTCGGTCATAGAAGCAATTGCAATTTATCATAACATCGGAAAGCGTCAATACAAGAGCTTTTCAGCAAGTCCACATGCTCAACTATCATTTAGTCTTTCACAATTACTAACATTCACGTAATACTTATGGGTATGGAGTTTTAATCGGACACAGAGAAAGATAGGGGCTTATAGTGTTGCCTCCCAACCTTTTACCTCAAGGGTAATGTCAACAATAATAGTTCATGATAACTTACATCCAATTTGATATATATATATATATATATATATATATATATATATATATATATATATATATAGGACAAATTTTATCTACAAGCAGTGGTAGTTACCCCCTAGCTCTTTGTCCTCCACGTGTCCCTCCTCTTAGCACCAAACTAACAGGGTAGAGAGCGTTCATGATGGCCTGACCACGGTAGAAACCCGCTAACCCACTTCGCACGAGCAAGGCGGAGAAAAAATATTGTTTTTTTATAGATAAAGCAAGGCCCTGAATTTTAGGTGGGAAGATACTACGTGCATTTGATCAGATAAGATGGTGTTTGTTGAACGCCTTCCTGATTATGAGCCGACTTTTTGCAGCAATTCACCGAGTGGATAACCACAGCGTGACAAGCTAGCTAACTAACGAGTAGTTATTAAATGGAAGAGTGTATACACATCTTTTCAACAGGGCGCATATACTCCATTTGAGCGTATGCACCTTTTCCAAATATGTGCATTTGTCCCTTCGTTGGAGTGGGGGTATATACTTAAGTAAAAAGGAGTGGGACATATACTTACATAAAAAAAAGGAGTGGGGGTATATACACATTTTTAACTAGAGTATATATGGAGCGTATATGCTTTTGGAAATAAGAGTATGGAGTACTTTTTATTTGGGTATATATACTTCAACAACGGAGAATGGAGTGTTTCCATGTAACAGTATACATACTACAGAAAGGAACATCTCCAAATGAAAGTGAGTATATATACTACCAAAATGGAGTATCTAGAAAAAAGAGTATCTCCAAAAATAATGCATATACAACACTGAGTATGTATCATTGTAAGAGTGTATGGAGTATATTCAATAAAAGAGTATGGCCCCTCCAAAAAAAAAGAGTATGGTGTATACTGTATTCAAAAATAAAAAGTATGGAGTATACTGTATTTGGAAATAAAAAGTATATATGGAGTAAGGAGTATGGAGTATACTGTATTTGAAAACAAAAAGTATGGAGTAAGGAGTATGGAGTAAGGAGTATGGAGTATATTGTATAAGAATGTGTGATGGGCCTTGACATAGATGAAGTATGTGTTGATATCTCAAGTTTCTAAGTGTCCAACGAAGAGTATGTGACATGGATTCTTACAAAAAAATGGAGTATATAGTATTTTAGAAAGGAATTACGTAGTATTGATTGTATAGTATATCGCAACATACATGCACGTGGCCGGCCGGCCAAAATGATGTATAGGTGAGCGTCTGCCAATCCATTTTTGAGAAAAGAGAGTATGAAATCTGTACAACCTTCAGTTAAAAACAGAGCATATATATATTTATGCGTTTGATTGATTAATTTTGTGAAGTACAAATCTTGTACGTAGATGATGCAGGAAATGTGATGTCAGCTATCCATGCATGTGACTACATGTTCTCATCCATGGAGTTGTGAGAGTAACTATGTTGCATCCTTCCATCCGTCGTTGTGGTTGCGGTGTGCCTTCATACAACAAGCGTCCTCTTGAGCGGCCGCTTGACGATGCAGATACCGTAGGTAGTATATGCAGCAGCGCCCGTGCTAGTGCAGTCACAAGTGTCTTGTGGCTGGCCTCATTACCAAGGAAATTAATGGCACCTTCTCCATCTCGGAATGACTGAGGCACGATCACTCTGCCGTCTGACGTGTAGTCGACAAGCAGCGTACCTGCAGATTTACAAAAGAAAATATATCAAACAAAAATAGGACACAAATTATCAATTAACTACACATCTCACTTGTTTCATCAATCAATACCACAAACGTCCATGCATGCAACCAATCCAACGGCGTTTCACCTGTAACCAAAATACTCATGAGATGCGCAAGCTGTTATTACAGCACCTCGGAAGGAGAGAGAGCGGAAGGATCAGGTCATGTCCATTAGGGAGCACATCGTGGTACCATTGTCCGCCGTGAAAAAGGAAAATGTGAACTAGGAAGACAATGAATTAACAAAGATGCTTATATGGTAAAATAGACTAACTTGATCCAACCTCTGGTTCACCTTGCCCTCGGATCCGGCGACGGCGTATGCATAGTGGGCCGCCAGGCCATGCATACATCTTCAACGCCATGCAACCCCCGCGGTTTAACACCACTAGAAATACATATCCGTCCGATTACTAGTTCATGCATTAGCTTGTGAAAAGCATCTGATTCACATCGATTGGTGGGACGGCGGCCACAGCGTGCAACAGCGTCATGTGCGGAAGGTTGGAAAACAAGAGGATAAATGATCTACTGGCTCTCAAATTTGAAGGCACAAAACAAGGGAAGTTTGGTACGTTATTGGGTTGGATTCTGGAAAACGGCAGTAGCTTCGCACCCACGACCCGTTTAGAGAAGCACGTATCTAAAAGCATCCAACGGCCTAAAAGATGGTGGTAACTACCACTAGATGGTAGTATGTATTTTTCATATATATATATATATATATATATATATATATATATATATATATATATATATATAGTGATGCTATTCATCACCCAGGGTGCAGAATAAGTTATTCTTCATCTGAAGTAATCTTACGATCGCTTCCTAAATAAATTACGTTTGAAATTCAAAAAGTTACATTCTTATTGATTCACTATGTCAAATTTGGCATAAGAAAATAAAAATGTAGGTCATAAGACAAGAAAATTTGTAGTTTATGTATATTTTACACTATGTTTTTACGTTTGTAAATTTACATAACATAAAATATTTTTACGGTGACTATATGTTTTCTTACAGTCTCTTTTACATCAGATATAAGAAAAAATTTACCGAACTTAAAATCACAGCGCATTGATGCTAAAATTCAGGGGGGTGCACAATATCTATACCTCACCCAGGGTGCCGAATAGTCAATCCCTATATATATATATATATATATATATATATATATATATATATATATATATATATATATATACATATATATATACATAAACACTATTCTGATCACGGGATCAGAATAATATTCTGATCACAAACTGACCTGCCCCACTAGTAGTACGTTAAACTTCCCTATGAACTCAGTTGAACTTCCGACAACATTGCCCAAACGGGGCTTGCGATATACCGTTGGAAACTTATGGACACCAATATCATGACCCAACTTAAATTTTTGGCAAAATATAAGCGGTTTAAGAGCAGTTTTGAAAACCATTTTTTCTTCGCACAAAAAACGTGAATCGTATTTTCGATCGCATTTCTAAACCATTTATCGGAATGAGGCATATAATATGGCGTTGGAAAGCTGCTGCAAAACCGCTCCTTCCACATGTTTAAAGTTTTTTCTAATTCCCTATGGTTAAAGAGTAATTTAAAAAAACGTAAAATTTCGTAAACCGAACAACTGAGTTTGTTTTTCCGATGTCATTTCTAAACGGCTAATCCAATGGAGGCATATGATATGGCGTTGGAAAGCTTATGAAAATGCGCTACTTTTTCATCTGGAAAGTTTTTTCTAATTTTGATTGGTTTAAGAGTAGTTTAGAAAATGGTCCAAGTCCTACCGAGTTCGTATTTTCGAGCTAATTTTTTAACCGTGCGTCCAAATGCAGCAAATGACATGGCGTTGGAAAGCTTGAACAAATGCGAAACTTTTTGGTATGTATTGTTTCTCCTAATTCTTTACGGTTTTAAGTCAGTTTCGAAAATGGCGAAAAACGTATTTTCGCCATAATTTCTACAAACTTTATCGGAATTGGGCAAATAATATACCGTTGAAAAGCTACGGAAAATGTGAAACGTTTTCATGTTGATGGTTTTCTCTGATTCCTAGCCGTTTTCAAGTAATTTCGAAAACGGCGGGATCATTCGTTCCGCCTTTACCGCGAAACAGATTCTTCGAAAATGCACCGCGTGAAGAACCTGAACTTCTCGGTGCGTGTACCTGAACTTCACTCTGTTTTTCACGTGATTTTTTTGCTCGTAGATCTTCATCCACTGCTCGTAGCTCTCCATCTCACTCACGAGAATTGAGTGGGTGATATACCGATGGAAAGCTGAAGTAAACACGCAACTTTCCCGTGTTGATCATTTTTTCATACTCGCGACGGTTTTAAAGTTTTTCATCCGAAATTCATTCAGTGTAGTAATTGAACTTCTTGCTGTTTTCATGTTGAACTTCTTGCTGTTTTCACTCTGACGTATTTTTAATAACGAGAAAAATCTGAGTTTTCTATAATCATCGAACTTCTCCATCTTTTTAACATGGTCTTCTTGGTTTATTTCTTAATCATTTTTTATGAATAAAAATATTTTAAGACACCAAAACAACATTGTTGTGTGTGTTTTTGCATTGGTTTGCACATCAAACCGCGTCATCTTTAGAAATTGAACTTCTCGTTTTCTTTTTATTTTCTTTCAACATTGTTTAGCACGTCGAACCACGTCATCTTTAGAAATTGAACTTCTCCTTTCTTTTTGTTTTCTTTCAACATTGGGTTGCACGTCGAACCGCTTCATCTTTAGAAATTGAACTTCTCATTTTTTTTGTTTTCTTTCAACAATGGTTTACACGTTGAACAGCGTCATCTTTAGAGATTGAACTCCTCCCTTTTTGTTTTCTTGCATGTTTTACCTTGCATGTTCAAATTTATTTTGAACTTGCTGAGATAACACACTTGACCTTCTCGAACACAACATTTTGACCTTCGCAAAACATAAATTAAAGCCAAACTTTTGACCTACAGAGCATGTATAATTTTCTCCACCTTTTCAAGAATAAGCGCTGAATCACCCTGTTAGGTTGACTTGAACTTCTACTGCACATGAATAAGCTGCTGTAAACACACAACTTTCGCGTGTTGATCTTTTTTTCATACTCGCGACGGTTTTAAAAGTTTTTCATCTGAAATTCATTCAGTGTAGTAGTTGAACTTCCTGCTGTTTTCAAGTTGAACTTCTGTGACGTATTTTCATTTGTAATTTTCTCACCGGTGTAGTAGGTGAACTTCCGCGATTATCTACACGAACTTCTCTTGGTTACGTGAAAATATCTAAAAAAATTATGAACTTTAATCCGAATTTCTCAATCCTTTTTTGATGAAATTTTGAAGCGCTCTATTTTTAAAAGTTGACCTTCTAGTTATTTTATTTTTGAACTTCTTATTTCCATTCTTTAATAACGGGGAAAATCTGAGTTTTCTACAATCATCGAACTTCTCCATCTTTTTAATATGGACTTCCTGATTTTATTTTCTTAATGTTTTTTATGAAATTTTGAAGCGCTCAATTTTTAAAAGTTGACCTTCTAGTTATTTTATTTTTGAACTTGTTTCCATTCTTTAAATAACGAGGAAAATCTGAGTTTTCTACAATCATCGAACTTCTCCATCTTTTTAATACGGACTTCCTGGTTATATTTTCTTAATCTTTTTTTATGAAATTTTGAAGTGCTCTATTTTCAAATGTTGAACTTCTTGTTATTTAATTTTTGAACATCTTGTTTCCATTCTTTAATAACGAGGAAAATCTTAGTTTTCTGTAATCATCGATCTTCTTCATCTTTTTAATATGGACTTTCTGGTTTTATTTCTTAATTCCAAAATAAAATGTTACGTTCTATACACTTAGTAATATAGAAGTCAAAAGAAGTTAATTTTTAATTTGAATTTCTATAATACATTTCACTTACTATACTAGGTAGTTATAATACATGACCTTTACACTCAGTAATATATGAACTTCTTAGAACATAATTTTCGTTGAGCAATTTAAACACAGAACATATATGAAGAAGGTCAAAGATGCGGACGTGGGTGCATCTACATGTAAGGAAGTTTTGGAAGATCTTTTAACAAGGCAAGGTCAAAAGAAGTCTCACGTCCATCAAAATTTCATAACCTGGAGTTTTCTACTTGCAAAAATATTAACTATCAAACATCATCACAACAACTTTGAAGAAAAAAGTTGGTTCTCATTGACATATCAACAAGCATGTACAGAGCACATAATCGAACTTGTTCTCTACATCAACTTCACACTATGGTGCCCATTAGCGAAGAGAGGTAGGGAGAGAGGTCCACTGTTAGGCGGGGCTCATCGAAGATGACCGATTTTTCCGCCTGGCCTCTTGGAGCACCTTTGACGAAGGAGAGGCGGGACTGGTGCAAGCTCCTCTTGCAGACGGCCGGGGTGGAGTCAGCGGCCTTTCGGTGAGCGGCGAGCATCCACGCAGTTGGGCAACGCCCTCAACCCATTATAGTGAGTAGAAGTAGTTAAATAATAGTAGCGGCAGCAGCTTGTGCTTTGAGAACAAGAAGCCACCAAGTGGAGAGAGAGCTTGAGGCTTGCGACTCCTACTCCATTTTCTTTTGCATTTTTTCTGAAGGATTTCTAAAACTGAAACCAACATATCAAAACCCCAGTTTTGCCTGCACTAATACTATTGAACTTCGAAAAATGGTATAGAACAAGAACTAGACAACACAATTTTAAACCTGAATAATGGGGATATATAACAATATGAAGGACGTGTCACTGAACTATCTTTTACCTGGTGGTGAACCTTCATCAAAGCTAAAGTGGAATTGGTAGAACACACAAACAGACATACACACATATATGGAGGGAACAATTATATGTGCACACACTTAGTAATACACGAACCTTCTGGGTTAGTAATACATGAACTTCTTTGTGTAGACTTTTTTCTCACGTTTACATGCACATTTGTTTTTCAAAACAAAAGCTCGGTATACAATTTTGCAAAAATGGAAACATGCACGCATATACAAGTGGTTGGGCAAAACTAAAAACTGCATGTATATGGCCATGGAAAGCCGCATCTTACTCTCAAGAAGCAGAGAGGTGGCTGAGGAGGTGGACGGCAACTAACTCCCAAGTTCTACTAGCGCTAGCAACCTCGTTTGCGTAAAATAAAAGCACAGCCACATGTCAGTAGTTTAGCCTTGCGAGTGGTTTTGGCTACAGTGCAATGGAAAAGCTCTCTAGATGTACTAAGAAATCTCTTTGAACCTCGTTTCCCCATTATCTCTAAACTGCATTCCTCTTAAAAACTTTCGTGTGATTTGCTTTTGCAAAATAGGACGCTATGGTTAAATCATGGTGGTTGCGAAACACAAGGATCAATAGAAGCACCCAAGAAGAATTAGCACTCCTTGTGTTGATGCATTTTGGAGAAGAAAACTCATGCTTTCCATTTTTTGAAGGACCTTTAAAAATGAACCAACATATCACAACTTTTTTGCGCCTCCAAGTATTTCAGAACTTCAGACAAGAAAATAACTAAGAAACAATACAGAACTGAACATAGTACAACAACAAGGAACAACACGTATGCGAGATGGAGAGATAATGTACCTTGGGGCGTCGATGTGCTAGGCAGCCACACGCCATAGCTGCCGGGCGGGAGGGCTATATATGCGCTGCATACAATCCGTACATGAGAAAATGGTCAAGAGCAGCTTCCTTGTCTATTCTTGAACACAGGAAGTTGTTGGAGAAGTCCTCTAGGAAACATTTGTTGTTGTGAACAGGAAGCATTATTTCACAAAAAAGCTGATGAAAAATCATAGTGCAAATTCATTCGGTATGAATCAAGCGAAGTTCGAAGAAGCGGGGCACAATTCCGTAACGTGAAGAACACTTGCCGCCTGAATTTTTGGAGGAGCATTCCGGAGGAGCGTGCATGACATTTATTTGGCGCAGGGTCCGGCTCAAAGCTCTGCACTAGTGAGGAACTGCGGCCGAGAACCTTGAACGACGCCGGCATGGCCGCAGAGTCGAGGTAGTTCGCGATTGTCATTATTCGTGGCCAAGGAGGATTGGGCGCGGGGTTAAACTACTGAGTTGGCGAAGTTGGGACGGCACAGGTGTCGCGATGGCCGCATACGCCTGAGCGATTGCAGGTCGGGGCCTCCTCCAGCTGCAGGTCGACGTCTCCTCTAGCTGCAGGCAGTGCCCAATCCGCACGTGCACTCATGGTCGCCGGCGAGGTGGAGGCGCGGTGGAAGGAGGGGGAGGCCGGCGCCATGGTGGAAGGAGGGGGTGGCTGGCGCAGTGGTGCAAGAAGGATGGGATGGCCGGCGCAGTGGTGGAAGAAGGCAGCGGTGGCCGGTGCAGCGGTGGAAGAAGGTGGAGGTGGCTGGCGCCATCGTCGAAGCAGGTGGAGGGAGGCAGCAGGAGCCGCGTCGGGGCCGGAAGGGTGGTGGCGGGAGGCGCGTCGGGGGGCGTCTGATGGAGGCGTGTCGGGGCCAGGGTGGGCGGAGCGGCGGCGGAGGCGCTGTCGCGCCAGGGTGGGCGGCGGCGAGGGCGTCGCGACCAGGGTGAGCGGCGGCTGAGGCACGTCACGGCCAGGGTGGGCGGTGGCGGGGGAGCACCGGGGCCGAGGGAAGCAGCGGCAGGAAGCACGCCGGGGCCATGGGGCTAGCGACAGGCGCCGAGCCGAGGCGGCGGCGGGAGGTTGGTCGGGGAGGATCGTGGGAGGACGCGTGGGGAGTGGATAAGGTGGGTTCTGAGGGAATTTTTTCTTTTACGGGAAGTTCGGGTGGGCTGGCTTTTTCAGATCCAGGAACATCTCCGCGCCCCTTATATGCCTGATTCGTGATCCGAATAGCTATTCTGATCCTCGGATCAGAATAGTGCTACTATATATATATATATCTTTCCAACACAATGTGCTTGCCAAAGGATAAAATGTAAAAAGGAAAGGTGAAGATCACCGTGACTCTTGCATAAGGTATAAGACAGAAGTAAACGACAAGCCCTTCGCAGAGGGAAGCAGAGGTTGTCATGCGCTTTTATGGTTGGATGCACGAAATCTTAATGCAAAAGAATGTCACTTTATATTGCCACTTGTGATATGGATCTTTAATATGCAGTCCGTCGCTTTTATTACTTCCACATCACAAGATCGTATAAAGCTTATTTTATCCACACTAATAAATCATACATATTTAGAGAGCAATTTTTATTGCATGCAACAATGACAACTTACTTGAAGGATCTTACTCAATCCATAGGTAGATATGGTGGACTCTCATGGCAAGACTGGGTTTAAGGATATTTGGAAGCACAAGTAGTATCTCTACTTGGTGCAAAGAATTTGGCTAGCATGAGAGGGAAAGGCAAGCTCAACATGTTGGATGATCCATGACAATATACTTTATTTTGGATATAGAAAACATGACCCATCACGTTGTCTTCCTTGTCCAACATCAACTCTTTAGCATGTCATATTTTAATGAGTGCTCACAATCATAAAAGATGTCCAAGATAGTATATTTATATGTGAAAACCTCTCTTTCTTTATTACTTCTTATTAATTGCAACGATGACCAAAACTATGTTTGTCAACTCTCAACAACTTTTATTCATCATACTCTTTTATATGTGAAGTCATTACTCTCCATAAAATCAATATGATCTCTTTATTTCTTTTTATTCTCTCTCTTTTCTTTTACTCCCTCAAGATCATGGCAAGATAACCAAGCCCTTGACTCAACACTAATCTTTATTATATATATCTCACAGACTCGATTACATAGAAGGATCATAAAGCAAAACTCAAAACTAGATCATACTAAAACTTTATTGTACAAGATCAAGATATTATCAAAAGGATCGAACTAAGAAAAACGGTAAAGATAGGAGTGTGATGGTGATACGATACCGGGGCACCTCCCCCAAGCTTGGCAGTTGCCAAGGGGAGTGCCCATACCCATGTATTTATGTCTCTTTCTTCGGAGGTGGTGATGTGATATTCTTGGCGATGATGCCCCTCAGCATACGATTCTCTTCCTCGAGCTTCTTGACTTGCTGCTTGAGGTCCATTATTTCCTTATGGAGCTTACCCGTGACGGCTAAAGCTCCTTTCACCCATGGATGTTGCATAGCTGCGGGAGAACAAGTAACACTCTTTTTCATATTTTCATAAGAGAGAAATCTAACATTGGAGGGGATAACTGAGTTTGGAATAGCTGAGCTCTGTAGTTCCCCCGTCGTGAATCCGGCTCGGAAATGAGAAGTAACTTCTTGCTCCTCCTCCATAGCATCTATCCTTTTCAAGTCGGCCTCCATCTCTTCCTCCGTTGATGGCCCAAAGTGGTCGGCATCACTGTTTCCTCCTGGTCTCGGTCTCAGATGAGCCACCCGGCTCTCCCCGACTGACTCTTGAGATGACATCTTGCTCTAATCTGCGGCAGAAACAGCTCGAAACAAAAACAAAGAATATTTGCATGGTATGGTGGTCAAAACCTTCGGGATATTATATAATGATTTTTTAACGACTAAAAGAAGTATTGTGTAAGAAAACAGAGTCCGGAGGGCACACTAGGTGCCCACGAGGCGGGCCTTTGGGGAGGGGGTAGGGCGCGCCCTCCACCCTCGTGGATGCCTCGTGCCCCTTTCGGACTACTTCTTATTTTCCTATTTTCTTAAATATTCCAAAACGGAGAAAAAATGCCCTTAGAACTGTTTTGGAGTCGGTTTACTTACCGTACCACATACCTATTCCTTTTCGGAGTCTGAAACATTCTGTAAAGTGTCCCTTATGTATTCCTCCGGGGTTACAGTTTCAATAACATTGGTTTCAACATTTATGGGAGTACCTGAGATATAATGTTTGATTCTTTGACCGTTCACCACCTTCGGATTTGTGCCTTCAAAGTTGTTGATTTTTATGGCACCGGAACGATACACCTCCTCGATAACGTAAGGACCTTCCCATTTAGAGAGGAGTTTGCCTGCAAAAAATCTTAAACGAGAGTTGTATAGCAAAACATAATCACCTACGTTAAGTTCATGCTTTTGTATCCTTTTGTCATGCCATCTTTTAACTTTTTCTTTAAACAGTTTGGCATTCTCATAGGCCTGGGTTCTCCATTCATCAAGTGAGCTAATGTCAAATAGCCTCTTCTACTTGACAAGTTTGAAATCATAATTGAGCTCTTTAATGGCCCAATATGCCTTATTCTCTAGTTCGGGAGGTAAGTGACATGCTTTACCATAAACCATTTTATACGGAGACACACCCATAGGATTTTTGTATGCAGTTCTATAGGCCCATAATGCATCATCAAGTTTCTTGGACCAATTCTTTCTAGATCTATTAACATTCTTTTGCAAAATTAATTTAAGCTCTCTATTACTCAATTCTACTTGACCACTAGATTGTGGGTGGTAAGGTGATGCAATTCTATGATTAACATCATAATTAGCAAGCATCTTACAGAAAGCACCATGAATAAAATGTGAACCACCATCAGTCATTAAATATCTAGGGACTCCAAACCTCGAAAAAAAAACTTCTTTAAGCATCTTAATAGAGGTGTTATGATCAGCACTACTAGTTGGAATAGCTTCTACCCACTTAGTAACGTAATCAATAGCAACTAAAATATGTGTATAGCCATTAGAGGAAGGAAACAGTCCCATATAATCAAAGCCCCAAACATCAAATGGTTCAATAACAAGTGAATAATTCATAGGCATTTCTTGACGTCTACTAATATTACCAATTCTTTGGCATTCATCACAAGATAAGACAAACTTACAAGCATCTTTGAAGAGAGTAGGCCAATAAAAACCGGATTGCAATACCTTGTGTGCAGTTCTATCTCCAGCGTGGTGTCCTCCATAAGCCTCAAAGTGACACTTGCATAGGATCTGTTCCTGTTCATGCTCAGGTACACAACTTCTAATAACACCATCTACTCCTTCTTTATAAAGGTGTGGGTCATCCTAGAAGTAATGTCTTAAATCATAGAAGAACTTTTTATTTTGCTAGTATGTGAAGCTAGGTGGTATAAATTTAGCAACAACGTAATTAGCATAATCATCATACCATGGAGCAGTACTAGAAGCATTTATGACAACTAATTGTTCATCAGGAAAGCTATCATCAATAGGTAGTGGGTCATCAAGAACATTCTCTAACCTAGACAAGTTGTCTGCAACGGGGTTCTCAACTCCCTTTCTATCAACAATATGCACATCAAACTCTTGTAGCAAGAGAACCCATCTAATAAGTCTAGGTTTAGCATCTTTCTTTTCCATAAGATATTTAATAGCAGCATGATCTGTGTGAACAGTTACATTAGAATCAACAATATAAGGTCTGAACTTATCACAAGCAAATACAACTGCTAAAAATTCCTTTTCAGTACTAGCATAATTTCTCTGGGCACTGTCTAGAGTTTTACTAGCATACTGGATAACATTCAATTTCTTATCAACTCTTTGTCCTAGAACAGCACCTACAACATAATCACTAGCATCACACATAATTTCAAAAGGTAAATTTCAATCAGGAGGTTGAAAAATAGGTGCAGAAATAAGAGCTTTCTTAAGTATGTCAAATGCTTCTACACAATCATCATCAAAGACAAAAGGGACATCTTTTTGTAAAAGATTAGTCAGAGGCCTAGAAATTTTAGAGAAGTCTTTAATGAACCCCCTATAAAAACCGGCGTGACCAAGGAAACTTCTTATACCTTTGATGTCCTTGGGACACGACATCTTTTCAATAGATTCAACTTTAGCTTTATCAACTTCAATACCTCTTTCAGAAATTTTATGCCCCAAGACAATACCTTCATTGACCATAAAGTGGCACTTCTCCCAATTCAAGACAAGATTAGTTTCTTCACATCTATGCAAAACTCGATCAAGGTTTCTTAAGCAATCATCAAAAGAAGTTCCATAAATGGAGAAATCATCCATGAAAACCTCAACAATCTTTTCACAAAAGTCAGAGAATATAGCAGCCATACATCTTTGAAAGGTAGTAGGTGCATTACATAAACCAAAAGGCATACGTCTATAAGAAAAGGTACCAAAAGGGCAAGTAAAAGTGGTCTTTTCTTGATCCTCTTTTGACACAGGTACTTGAGAGAAACCATAATAACCATCTAGAAAGCAAAAATGTGTATGCTTGGATAACCTTTCTAGCATTTGATCAATAAAAGGTAAAGGGTAATGATCCTTTTTAGTAGCTTTATTTAGTTTGCGGAAATCAATTACCATTCTATAACCTGCAACAATTCTTTGCGGGATCAATTCATTTTTATCATTAGGAACAACAGTAATGCCTCCCTTCTTAGGGACGCCAATGGACAGGACTTACCCACTGACTATCAGCAACGGGATAAATTATACCTGCCTCCAGAAGCTTTAGTATTTCTTTTCTTTCCACTTCTTTCATCTTAGGATTTAACCTTCGTTGGCGATCAACGAACGGTTTAGTGTCTTTCTCCACTTTTATTTTGTGTTGGCATAGAGTGGGACTAATGCCCTTAAGATCATCAAGAGTATATCCAATAGCAGCACGGTGCTTCTTTAGAGTTTTCAACAATCTCTTTTCTTCCTGCTCTAAAAGGTTAGGACTAATAATAACAGGATATATCTTATTTTCATCGAGATAAGCATACTTAAGAGTACCAGGTAAAGGTTTAAGCTCAAACACGGGATCACCCTTGGGTGGAGGAGGATCCCCTAGAATTTCAACAGGCAAGTTGTGTTTCAAGATGGGTCCTTGTTTAAAGAATACTTCATCTACTTCCCTTCTTTCATGCATAAACATATCATTTTCATGGTCTAGCAAATATTGTTCTAAAGAATCATTAGGAGGCACGGAAATAGAAGCAAGACCAATAATTTCATCTTTACTAGGCAATTCTTTATCATGGGGTTGTCTACGAAATTTAGCAAAATTAAACTCATGGGACATATCCCCCAAACCAATAGTAACTACATCCTTTTTCTAATCTATCCTAGCATTGACAAGATTCAAGAAGGGTCTACCAAATATAATGGGACAAAAGTCATCTTGTGGGGAACCAAGAACAAGAAAGTCAACAGGATATTTAACTTTCCCACATAAGACTTCAACATCTCTAACAGTCCCAACAGTGAAATAGTATCTCTATTGGCAAGCTTAATTGTAACATCTATCTCTTCTACCTCAGCAGGTGCAATATCATGCATAATTTATTTGTATAAGGAATGAGGTATTTCACTTGCACTAGCACCCATATCACACAAGTCATGATAGCAATGATCTCCTATTTTAACAGAAATAACAGGCATGCCTACAACAGGTCTATGTTTACCCTTAGTATCGGGTCTAGCAATTCTAGCAGCTTCATCACAGAAATAAATAACATGCCCATCAATATTATCGGCCAAGAGATCTTTAACCATTGCAATACTAGGTTCAACTTTAATTTGCTCCGGAGGTGTAGATGTTCTAGTATTACTCTTACGAACCACAGTTGAAGCTTTAGCATGATCCTTTATTCTAACAGGGAAAGGTGGTTTCTCAGTATAAGCAGTAGGAACAATAGGATCAACATTATAAGTGATAGTCTTTTCTTCAAATTTAATAGGTTCAACTACTTTTATTTCAATGGGAGGATTATATTTAAAACACTTCTCCTTAGGGAGAATAACATGAGTAGCAAAGGATTCACAAAAAAGAAGCTACTATCTCAGAGTTAAGTCCATATTTAGTGCTAAATTCAAGGAAAACATCGGTATCCATAAAAGATTTAACACAATCAAACTTAGGTGTTATACCTGACTCCTTACCTTCGTCGAGATCCCAATCTTCAGAGTGGCATTTAATTCTTTCCAATAAATCCCATTTGAATTCAATAGTCTTCATCATAAAGGAACCGGTACAAGAAGTATCAAGCATGGAGCGATTGTTGAGAGAAAGCCGAGCATACAAATTTTGAATAATAATTTCTCTTGAGAGCTCATGATTGGGGCATGAATATAACACTGATTTAAGCCTCCCCCAAGCTTGAGCGATGCTTTCTCCTTCGCGAGGCAAAAAATTATATATATAATTACGATCACGATGAACAAGATGCATAGGATAAAACTTCTGACGAAATTCCAATTTCAATCGGTTGTAGTTCAATGATCCCATATCATCACATAACCTAAACCATGTAAATGCATTTCCCTTCAAAGATAAAGGGAAGTCCTTCTTCTTGATAACATCCCCGGGCATACCTGCAAGCTTAAATAATCCACAAACTTCATCCACATAGATTAAGTGCAAATCGGGATGTAATGTTCCATCACCTGTGAAAGGATTAGCTAGCCGTTTCTCTATCATACCCAAAGGAATTCCAAAGTAAACATTTTAAGTAGGTTTAGTAGGTTGAGGAGCAACTCTTTGCTCTACTGTTTCGGGTGAAGATAACCCGAACAAGCCCCTCAAAGGATTATGTTCCATAGTAACAAGTGACAGTAAATTTCACCACACTATATAAATTTGTCCTTACCAAATTCCACCTACCAAAGGCGCTTCACTCCCCGGCAATGATGCCAGAAAAGAGTCTTGATGACCCACGAGTATAGGGGATCTATCGTAGTCCTTTCGATAAGTAAGAGTGTTGAACCCAACGAGGAGCAGAAGGAAATGACAAGCGGTTTTCAGTAAGGTATTCTCTGCAAGCACTGAAATTATCGGTGACAGATAGTTTTGTGATAATGTAATTGGTAACCGGTAACAAGCAATAAAAGTAAATAAGGTGCAGCAAGATGGCCCAATCCCTTTTGTAGCAAAGGACAAGCCTGGACAAACTCTTATATAAAGGAAAACGCTCCCGAGGACACATGGGAATTATCGTCAAGCTAGTTTTCATCGCGCTCATATGATTCGCGTTCGGTACTTTAATAATTTGATATGTGGGTGGACCGGTGCTTGGGTACTGCCCTTCCTTGGAAAAGTATCCCACTTATGATTAACCCGTATTGCAAGCATTCGCAACTACAAAAGAAGTATTAAGGTAAACCTAACCATAGCATGAAACAGATGGATCCAAATCAGCCCCTTACGAAGCAACTCATAAACTAGGGTTTAAGCTTCTGTCACTCTAGCAACCCATCATCTACTTATTACTTCCAAATTCCTTCCTCTAGGCCCAAACAATGGTGAAGTGTCATGTAGTCGACATTCACATAACACCAGTAGATTAAAGATAACATACATCTCATCAAAATATCGAACGAATACCAAATTCACATGACTACTTATAGCAAGACTTCTCCCATATCCTCAGGAACAAACGTAACTACTCACAAAGCATATTCATGTTCATAATCAGATGAGTAATAATATGCATAAAGGATCTGAACATATGATCTTCCACAAAATAAACCAACTAGTATCAACTACAAGGAGTAATCAACACTACTAGCAACCCACAGGTACCAATCTGAGGGTTTGGGACAAAGATTGGATACAAGAGATGAACTAGGGTTTAGATGAGATGGTGCTGGTGGAGATGTTGATGAAGATTGACCCCTCCCGATGAGAGAATCGATGGTGATGATGATGGTGACGATTTCCCCCTCCCGGAGAGAAGTTTCCCCGGCAGAACAGCTCCGCCGAAGCCCTAGATTGGTTCTGCCAAGGTTCCGCCTCGTGGCGGCGGAGTTTCATCCCGAAAGCTTGCTTGTGATTTTTCTCGGACGAAAGACTCCATATAGCAGAAGATGGGCATCAGAGGCCTGCCAGGGGGGCCACGAGGCAAGGGGCGCGCCCAGGGGGGGCGCCCCAACCCTCGTGGCCGGGTGTGGGCCTCCTCCAGTAGATTCTTGCTCCAGTATTTTTTATATATTCCAAAACGTTCCTCCGTGAAGTTTCAGCACTTTTTGAGTTGTGCAGAATGGGTCTCTAATATTTACTCCTTTTCCAGCCCAGAATTCCTGCTGCCGGCATTCTCCCTCTTCATGTAAACCTTGTAAAATAAGAGAGAATAGGCATAAGTATTGTGACATAATGTGTAATAACAGCCCATAATACAATAAATATCGATATAAAAGTATGATGAAAAATGGATGTATCATAAGATAACCCAAAACTTGAAAACTTCAATCACGCAAAACTCAACAAAACCTTCATGAGATCGTTAGTGTAAGAAAAATAAATCACTACTATAAGTGCTGTATCGAACCAATTATTACTTTGTTTTTGTATTATATCTACTCTATTCCAACTTTTCTATGGCAAAAACTCATGAAAGAAAACCATAGAGCCATCAAAATAAGCAGACAACACAAAGAAAACAAAATAGTCTGTAGAAATCTGATTTGTTCGAATACTTCTGGAACTCCAAAAATACTGAAAAACTAGGACGACCTGGGTAATTTGTATATTAATCTTCCGCAAAAAGTATAGGCATTTTATCACGTTCTGGTGATTTTTAACAATTACTTTTGTGAGCACAAAGTTTCTGTCTTTTTTAGCAAGATCAAACAACTATCACCCAAAAAGATTCTATTGGTTCTACTTGGCACAAACACTAATTAAAACACAAAAAACACAATCATAACAGTAGCATAATTGTTCTAACACTCAAGAACAGAAAGCAAAGAGCAAAAGTAAAATTTATTCATTGGGTTGCCTCCCAACAAGCGCTATAGTTTTACGCCCTTAGCTAGGCATAAAGAAATGATCTATGTTTTTGTCATCTTTCTTCTTAACTTTCTTAGAGGTATTTTCATCATGAGGCTTTGTAAACACAACATGAAACATGTTATACATAGAAGCCTTAGCAATCCTAAGTTGGTTTTCATCATACCCCTTTTGATTTCCCGCAACAATCCAAGAGTAATGTTGATTAACATTGTTGAAGACTTGTTGGATTATATCTAAAACTGGGACTTTCTTTTTAAGATTCTCATCAAAGATTTTATTGTCCCCAAGCAAATGTCTTAAATCATAGTCACTATTGTAAAGAATTTCATCTATCACAGGTTTTTCATCATTCATACCATAAAAATCAAAGATTTCCCTAGCTTCCCGTATTATGTAGTTGTCGGTGTACTAGAGTAGGGGTACCCTAGTATCCCGAACTCGTGCACGGGCAGTTGCAGCACCCCGCGGCAAGGCTTGCCTGGTCACCGCCAAGATCCTCCGTGGTTCCTTTGGAGCCATTCACGAACAAAGTATTTAACCAAGAAGACAAGGCCCGGCAAGAGGAGCTTGCCGGGAAGGCCACTCAAAGGCACGCAGAAGACAAGACCCGGCAAGAGGAGCTTCTTTGGGAAGGCTCGAGAGCGACAAGCATCCGGACGCGACAAGGATTCAGCCGCGGCAAGGCACTTGCCGCGGCAGTAACCTCTTCATCTCCGCTCCGGCTCATCCACCAACGTGTCGCCATGGGACCATTCCATGCGCAGCGTGTCAAGAGGCTGTGCAGCCGGTGAGGGAGCAGCGATAAGCGGCAGCGACAAGCTTGCCATCGTGGCGAGCGGTGGCGCTCTGACGGTCCCTGTTGCCTTTGTTTAGGCGACGAGGACGGCATTTAATGCTTTTGTCCCTTGCCGTCGGGGTTAGGTAGAGTACACTATACCTTTGTACAAGTAGGTGTACCAACTACTATTTTTCCATTTGTACCCTCATCTACGTTGCCACAGTCGGAGACCCCTTGAGCATATAAAAGGAGGCCCATGCGCAACGTGGCGGGGTTCGATTCGATTCAACGTAACCGAGAGAACACTCACGCTAGGTCTTGTAGCTCTCATCGCCTCCTTAGCAAGAACACAATACAATTAGACAAGCAGCAGTAGGAGTATTATCTCTCCGGAGAGCTCCGAGGCTGGGTAAACTGCTCGTGTGCTTCGCCTCGATCCGCTCTTCGTGCGATCTCCGCCCCCCTCTGAACCAAAAGGGACTCGGTCCGCCGGTCCCATAGGTGTTCGTGGGTCCGATCAGCCTCCCCGACAGTAGTCAAACTCATTCATAAGAACAAGAGTGGCCAACTTTTTAGCCCTAGGATTCTTTATGTCGGGAAGCTCAAAAAATAATCTTTGCAAAGTGGGATGGGTATGAATAAATTTACTTTCAAGTTTCCAAACTAGTGCTGAAATAGCATCTGCATAAGATCTAGTAGTTTTAAGTATAGGAGCATCATCAAGACTTAGATTCCCAACACAATTGAAAAATTCTTGGATACATTCTTTTCCCATAATGTTCCCTTGCCCCAAGATAAAAGTTTTAGCATCTAGATTGCCCGTACATCCAATCTTAGGAGTTAGGCCATCATTTGTTGGTGCCATACCGAAATCACTCATGATTGCAAGCAAATGATAAATCGAGAAAATTGCGAACAGAAAAAGCGAGGCGAATAAAATAGCAATTTTTTTGTGAAGTGGGGGAGAGGAAAACGAGAGGCAAATGGGAAATAATGTAAATTTCAAGGAGATGAGATTTGTTATTAGGAACCTGGTATATGTTGAAGATCCTGCCCGGCAACGGCGCCAGAAATTCCTTTTGATGTGTGAAGGTTCGTCGATATTTCCCCAAAGAGGAAGGGATGATGCAGCACAGCGGCGGTAGGTATTTCCCTCAGATATGAAACCAAGGTTATCGAACCAGTAGGGGAACCAAGCAACACAATGTAAACAACCCCTGCACACAAATAACAACACTTCACAACCCGACGTGTTAAAGGGGTTGTCAATCCCTTTCGGGTAACGGCGCCAGAAATGGCTTGCGAACGAGAATAATTTGTAATAATTTGATAGATCGAACGCCAAATAAAATAAATAGTAATAAAATGCAGCAAGGTATTTTTGTATTTTTGGTTTAATAGATCTAAAAATAAATGCAAGGAAAAAGTAGATCGCAATGACAAATATAAGAGAAATAAGACTCGGGGGCCGTAGGTTTCACTAGTGGCTTCTCTCGAGAAAGATAGAAAACGGTGTGTAAACAAATTACTGTTGGGCAATTGATAGAACTTCAAATAATTATGACGATATCCAGGCAATGATCATTATATAGGCATCACGTCCAAGATTAGTAGATCGACTCGCCGCATCTACTACCATTACCTCACACATCGACCGCTATCCAGCATGCATCTAGTGTATTAAGTTCATGAAAAAATGGAGTAATGCAATAAGAACGATGACATGATGTAGACAAGATCTATCTATGTAGAGATAGGCTCCATCGTTTTATCCAAAGTAGCAACTATACATATGTGTCGGTTCCCTTTCTGTCACTGGGATCAAGCACCATAACATCAAACCCACTACCGGGCACCTCTTCCCATTACAAGATAAATAGATCAAGTTGGGCAAACAAAACCCAAATATTGGAGAAGAAATATGAGGCTACAAGCAATCATGCATATAAGAGACCAAAGAAACTCTAATAACTTTCATGGATATAAAAAGATATAACTGGTCATAAACTCAAAGTTCATCAGATCCCAACAAACACACGCAAAAAAGTTACATCATATGGATCTCCAAGAGACCACTGTATTAAGAATTCAGCAAGAGAGAGAAAGCCATCTAGCTACTAACTACGGACCCGAAGGTCTACAAAGAACTACTCACACATCATCGGAGAGGCACCAATGGAGGTGGTGAACCCCATCCGAGATGGTGTCTAGATTTGATCTGATGGTTCTGGACTCTGCGGCGGCTGGATGAATATTTCATCGACGTTCCTCGGGTTTCTAGAATATTGGGGTATTCATAGAGCAAAGAGGCGGTCCGAGGGCACCCGAGGTGGGCACAACCCACCAAGGCGCGCCTGGGCCTCCTGGCACACCCTGGTGGATTGTTCCTCCCTCAGGGCACCCCCAGGCGGAGCCAGGGCCCGTTGTGTTCCTTCTGGCCCATAAAAAATCATTGTGGAGTTTCGTGGCATTTGGACTCCGACTGTTATTGATTTTCTACAATGTAAAAAACATGAAAAAAATAGCAACTGGCACTTGGCACTATGTCAATATGTTAGTACCAAAAATTGATACAAAATGATTATAAAACATCCAAGATTGATAATATAACAACATGGAACAATAAAAAATTATAGATACGTTGGTGACGTATCACTGCGCGGCGAGCGCGACCTCGAGGTGGACATTCTCCGACGCGACGGCGGGCAGTCGCACGGCCACCAATGTGTTGAAGAGGTTGTCACCATAGAGGCTGTCGGCGTTCTGGGAACGGGGGTCCCCAGACTTGCCTACCTATGGCCCACGGCGTGGCTAAGCAAGCAGGCCGTACGGCCCATCTTCATCAACAAGGCATCCAAGACCCTCGCGAGGGTCCAAGGCTTGCGAGGTAGACGATGCAAGACCTCCTCCGGAGTGGCCTAGCCAGGCAAGCTCACATGGAGCGGAGATATCAAGGCGGGGCAAAACCTCACGAGGCCCTCGTGATGTGAGCCATGACGAACGACACCAGGCGGGCGCCAGCGCGCGCAACGTCCTTGTTTCCTCTTTGGTGTAAGGAGGCCAGCGCAGGAGAGGAGTACCGAGGCATCAGGCAAAGGTTGCTATATTGGTGCAACGAGACCAAAACCAGGAGGACGGCAAGGCGGAGGTCATCGTGGAGCCCAAGACGGCGTCACCATCAGAGCTTTCCGCAGGCGAAGACCACTTTTGTCAGGATAGCTTGTACTAGCTGTCCCCCTTCAAATTTGCTCCCCGTCGTTGGCTCCCTTCCCGCTCGATATTTGGGAAGAGGACCAGGGCCTATATAAGTAGAGCTAGCCACCATAGTAGAGGCATCTCATCTTAGCTTGATCCAACCCGATCGAGAGCCTACCCTAGCCACAAGAGCACCTCAACCTCAGGAGGCTGTTCTTCCCTTGTACTGTTCATCATCAGCCCTAGAGGCAATCCACCACCACCACATTGGAGTAGGGTATTACACCACAATGGTGGCCCGAACCAGTATAAACCCCGTGTCTCTCTGTGTTGCGAGTTCATCGAGTTCGTCCGCGATATCTTAGCGAGCTAGGGCGTAGATCGGTAGGAGGGAAAGACTTCGCGCGCACCCCAGTGTTCAAACCTTAAGGGTTTGCCGGAACCCCACATCCGACAGAGGCCGTTGAGGGTGGCGAGCATCGCAGAGCCTGGCACTTGGGCTGGAGGCGTACGTCAAGGTCGTTCGTGAGCTTGTTGACGACGGTGAACTTGTCGAGGAAGCCGACAAGGACCTCATCGAACAAGGAGACAAAGTTGTCGTCCAATTGGTCTCTTGCCCTGGCGGCCTCAAGCACGACCTGGAGACGTTCCTCGGTGCCGGGACGCAGGCCGGCATCGTGGACCATCAGGCACAACCGACTGATGCTCGCGCTCATCGCCTCCATGGGTCTAGCTTCTAGTCAACTGATCTTGTGATTGGAGTGATCACTCTTGCCCTTGGTTAGGGTGCGTAGGTGCGTAGGATTTCGTTGATTGGACTGGTAGGGATCCTTTATATGAGAAGTGCAGACTGTGTTGCATCCACGTGTTTGTTGGCCATCTACTCCTCGACCCTCTACTGCACCTGCCTTTGGCTGTATGATAGGTGGGCCAGTCACCTATTGGGCCCACCTGTCATACACCAAAGGCAAAAGAAGTCAATGAAGCTGTCCTGTGGATCGAGCTCTGGTGCCTTAACTGCACCTGCCTTTGGCTGTATGACAGGTGAGCCAACCACCTGTTGGGCCCACGTGTCATACACCCAAAGGCGGGTGCAGTAAGTCAAGAAGCTGCGTTCCCCTCCGTGCTGGTGTAGTAGAGTCATCTCACTGGACCTCTAGTTGGGGCCAAACAAGAGAACTTTGATGTTTACTGGTTTATTGGCCCCCTTTGCATTTTGCGCCAAGTTTTGACCTTTGATTTAACTAATAAAATGTTAATGCATGTAACCAAAAATGTTGTGCTAAGTACTCCCTCCGTCTAGGTGAGTAAGTCACCTTACGAAAACCAAATAATCCCAAAACACTTAGGCACGGTACGTTAACTCCCTCCTCGTTTCTTATTTCGTGACATATCAACCAATGAGAGATGTGAGCCGTGCATGCTTTCAATGACTTGAGACTACCAAACATGACCTGCAGTGGTTAGTTCATTGCATGTAATGCTATTAATTAGCAAAAAGACATTAAGTTCTCTCGCTTTCCCCTTCGTCTTGGTCACGGTGCACAACCTAAGAGCATGGTTAATAGTATAGCCAGCTGCTGGCAATATGATGTTGCCATGTCATATAGAGCCATCACTTGTAGCCACTCATACAACAAGGTTAGCTATAAGGCTGGCTATAAGAGTACTACTTTTTCTCATCTTCTCTCTCTCTCTTTTTCTTCATATTTATTGTATCGGCCTAGGAATCCGCATATAGCTAGGCTCTTGCATGAGAGCCCACTACCCTTTTTCACTTGCTCTAAGATGACTTATACACCTAGACAGAGGGAGTAGTCTCAAGTCATTGGATGCATACGTACCCCACGTCTCGTATTGGGTGATTTATTTTTCCGTGGCTAAAAACAAGGAACGAGGTGGGTAGTTAATGCACCATGCCTAAAAGTTTTGGGATTACTATTTGGTTTTCGTAACGTGACTAATGCACCAGTACGGAGGGAGTACAATAGTAGTCTTTGATTGCAATTTTTTGTTGGTTGCTTACCAAGCTGAGCGCTCGGTGAGTACAATAGTAGTCTGATTGGTGAGACTTCAGATTTTAGCCATCTACCGAAAGGAATAAAACAACACACCATGTATTTATTTACAACGGGAGTAGTACATTTTTTTTGACATGCATTACTAGATATTGCTAGTCAAATACTAAATCCTGATGGACGTGGTAGTACTACTAAATCCAAACGGTGGTGCTAGTACTAGTAGTAGTACTACCAATGTAGTAGTACTGTACTACCCGTTGGTCAAATTATTACGTGCTGCTCCTCACAGTTAAGTGACAAGACCCTGGGCCGGAGATGACACCTAGGCGCCGTGTTCGGCATACCATAGTCAGCCTCACCGTCTGCAGTCACTATCATCATGGCTGTAGAGCTAGCCTGCTTACAACTAGCCGTGTTCGACATAATTTCCCGTGCGTAGATGCCCGTGCATTGCACGGAACACCAAGATTAGGGGTGTACGGCGCTGGCAGCGGCCATCACGCCCGATTTTTCCATGGCCTTCTACTCCCTCTTTTCCGGTTTATAGGGCTTATCTCAATTTTTTCATTTTTCCGATTTAAAGGGCTCATCTCCATCTCCTTTTGAGATTCCAAGGCGCATTAAAACTTTGCATGCAAGAATTAGAAAGGAACTCACCAATGCATGCGATTCTACTACTTATCTAGTGGTCAAGAATGCATGCATTGCCATTAATCCCAATTAATGCATCAATTTACTTTGGATAGTTTTGTAAAGTACGAGGTACATTCCTCCACTCACCATGTGCCTTGGTTGATGAGATTTTAGATTTGGCCTTATAAACCGGAAAGGAGGGAGTAGATGTGGTGGGGAGGAGGTAAGGCTGATAGTGAGAGACAAGGAGTTGTTTGTAAATAGGGAACAAGTGTGGGCATCGTTTTGCAAAACTGCAGAAGTTTGGTTTGTATGCGTCAGATCTAGATCCGACGACTATTGGTGAAAGATGGTAGGCACAACATCATCACCAGCTCAGGACCTCTTTGATTCATAGGATTTTGAAACGCAGGAATAGGACACGACAATATTACAAGTTTCGAACTGATACAAATGTTAGGAGTAATGCTGCACCTACAAAGAGGGAATTACTAGGAAGTTTACGTAAGAACTTTCGTTACTTTAGGTGGACGCATCGTTATCGTACAAACTAAAATCCACCGCTCTGACAAGTCACTAATGGGAAAATAAATTTTTGAGTCTCTGGCCACTTGATGTTTCAAAAACAAATTCAGCTTCTGAGGAGACTTTGTCATTTAGGTGACCAGCACGCCATTCATTGCTGCGCTCATACAATAGGGTTGGCTGGCTAGTGATATTTTTTCACTCTCTCTCTCTCTCTCTCTCTCTCTCTCTCTCTCTCTCTTTCCTCTTATTTACCTAGGAGCACGTGAAGAGCTTGGGCATTTGTTGCCTTCCACTATGTGGCCGATGCCATATTTATCAAAAGTATGCCACATAATACGCATCAATGTCAAATCAAAATATTTTGGCACCGCTCTAGCGATGTGAGAGAGTTGGCACCACTGTGCACACAGACCCACATGTATAAACAAATCAATCAAACCAACTACACCAGCCTCTCACTCTGCCAAACAAGTGTTTTTTATTGCCTCAGTCCTCTGCCACTCCCACCCAACTGTTTTTTCATTGCGTGAGTTAATTTGGCACTGGAGCAAAGTAGGTGATCCAGATTGGGGCACCAGGTGACCAATGGAGGGGCATCGATGCCAAATGCATCACAAGTGAATTTGGCACGTGTTTTGGCCTGCATTGTGGAGGGCGGTTATAGCCCACTTTTGTACTACCTCGTATTTAGTGTAAAATTTTGACCATAGATTTACCTAAGAAAATGCCAGTGCATGTCACAAAAAATTATACCATTTGAAATTATGTTCAAATACGAATCCAATGATATAATTTTTAGTGACATGCATTAACATTTTGTCAGTTAAATCTATGGTCAAATTTTGATACTACAAAATAAGAAGAGTAAACCAGGACGGAGGTAGTACTTGCTCTTAGGGTAACCACAGAGTTACTAGTCTAACTTACTTGCCAATGACTAGCCTAGGCTACTATAGTAGTACAACAAAACAATATTGCAGGTGATCACGTGAGAAAAAATACTAAAGACATTTATTTCGGTGCAGTGCGTAGATGCAGTTTTGAACACTACACTAGTCATCGTAATTTGGAAAATTAAGAAAAAATTGAGCTACGTTGTGATTACCGTTTACTAATAGGAAAGAAGTTTCACCTCGATGAGTAGCTTCTCCGTGCATGGAAAGCATGTAAGGAATCCAACAACTTGATCCAGATTGGGACCGATAGATTTTATTGCCAAGATCTTCACTGTGCGCATAGACTGGGTCAAGCTTGTCGGAATCATTTTCTGGATGACAATCGTATATACATCAAGAAGAAATTTAAAAATGTGAATTTCAAGAAGACGGAGAAGAAGATGAGTGCTGTACCTGAACGATTACGGATCCAATAAAGAGTTCGGAGAATTTGGTGGATGAGTACACTAACGCTGTCAATTTTGGCGCGTCAATGAACCTGCTTTTTGTTGGACCTTCTAGATCAGATACAAGCAATCTCTCAAGGAAAGGCGCATTCTCAATGACCATAATGTGGAACAGCTGGAGTGATATCTTCCTAATTGATGTCTGGTTGCGGGGCCAGCAAGACACATAACTCCATCGGAGATTCGTCGAGGCGATGTGGAGGCTAATGAACCCGTGGATCTTGTCAAGATGAAGGTACTCGAGCGCAGTACAACTGTCGAGCAGGTGCTCCATAGCATTCTTCGAGATGCCAACGTCGAAGAGGTCAAGCTGCTTGAGTTGAGGAAGAAGAAGGGCAGGCGCGTCATTAATCTGGGGAAGATAGCAGGAGCTTAAGCTGGCGCGGCACATCGTTGGCGTGAGGCGGAGCGCGAACGGTGGCAGAGAGCGAAATCGTCCAGCTTCAAAGCTGAGCTCCTCGAGTTGATCTAGGGCGTGGGATAAGAACCACTCATCGAACTTGGCTTGGACCTTGCAGTTGGTACTGAACATGCGGATGTCAAGGCGTCTGGCTGGCCCAGGGTGCGATGAAAGGATCTTGGAAACTTCGGCCATGCATTTGCAATCCCTGTCGCAGAGGCAGCTGTCGACGGTGAGGTTGAGGGGGACGTGGCGCCAGAGGGGGAGCCACCACCGGGAGAGCAGGGTGGTCCGCATGGAAGATTTGGTGGGGAGGAGGCCGATAATGACGAGCATCATGTCATCGGGGAGGCTGCTGATGAAGTCCAGGCTCGTCAGATGCGGTTTTGGCTCAAGCCACCTCTGCTTGTTGGCTGCCTTGCCGTCCATCTCAGCCGGCGGCGTCGCCGGTGTACACGTGTGCTGGTGTGTGTTGTGTGCTGGGTGTGCGCGAGTGCGTCCTTCTGTGCATGCCGCCGCGCAGTGGTGAAGTGTGCGCGAGTGCGTCCTTCACGCGGAAGAAGTGTGCCCTCAATTTACTAGCGTGCGGGGTGCTACCCCGAGTGGTTTCAACTTTGTTTACTTCACTGCGTGTCAGATGTGTCGGCATTCTGGGAAAGGGGGTCCCCAGACTTGCCTGCCTGCTGCCTGCGGCGTGGCTCAAAGGGGGGGCCCATCATGGCCCATCTTCATCAACACAAGCTCAAGACCCTCGCGAGGGGCCAAGCCTCGCGGGGCGGACGACAGGGAGCTTCCTCAGGCACGGCCTCATCAGGCTGGCTCGCGAGGAGGCGGAGAGATCAAGGCGGGTACCTCACGAGGTGCCCATGACGCAAGCCATGATTTACTAAGGGCGCCAAAGTGGGCGCCAACCGCTGCAGTTGTCCTCCTTTCCTCTTTGGTGCAAAGGGAGCAAGCGCAGGCGAAAGCATCAAGCAAAGGCATCCATTTCGGTGCAACAAGACCAAGAACAGCCCAACGGCAGGAAGGAAGTCATTGTGGAGCCCAAGCAGGCGTCGCCACCAGAGCCTTTGACAAAGTAGGACCAACTTTAGTCGAGGATAAGTGTAATGATGTTCCCCTTCAAAATGGCCAATTCTTGGTGCCCTTCCCGCTCAATATTTGGGGAAGAGGCCCAGGGCCTCTGCCTATATAAGTAGAGCTAGCCACCATAGTAGAGAGATCTGATCGCATCTTGGATAGACAGAGCTAGAGGCCAAGCAAGCAAGAGAGAGAAAGAGAGGAAGCGACTGAACTCCTCCAAGCAGTTCATCGCTCAGCTAAGAGCACACCCTCACGGGGCTGTTCTTCCTTGTATTGTTCATCACCATCGGCCCAAGAGGCAATCCACCACACCACAAACTAGAGTAGGATATTACACCACAATGGTGGCCCGAACTAGTATAAACCCTGTGTCCTTTGTGTTGTTCCTTTCGTAGTTTAGATCCTAGCGAGGCGGCGGGGTGCAGGTAGGTAGAGAGCGAGATCTCCGCGCGCACCCCAGTGTTCGAACCTCAAGGGTCTGCCGGAACCCAAAATCCGACATTTGGCGCGCTAGGCCACCTTCTGCCACTTCGTGTCCCGTCGCATCGTCACCATCATGTCCGGCGACCAGGCAGGCAACCCCGGTCCCTGGGCGGCTTGGCCCGCCCACGCAGAGCCGCTCGCCTCAGGCGACGCGGACATGCTTCGACAACTCTCACGCCGCGGCAGGCGCGGTCGGCAGCGAGGGCCTCCAACCACGCCATGTCAGCGACGCCATACACACCACGGAGCAAAGCGAACTCGAGGGTCAGCGCCACGGTGGCCCGAGAGCTATGCAGTGCAGCAGGCTGGAAGGCGGCCGCGACGCGGTCGCTAGAGCGGGTGGTAGAGCTCCTGGGCTTTGCCGCCTCGGGGGCTCACCCCTTCTGCACCCAGCTCCCACCTCAGGTCCAGGGCGGCCTGCGCGGGGGCTCCACACGCGGCCGTGGGCTCCAAGGCTACTCCAACACCAGCGAAGCTGTCAGCACCAGGCCAGCAGCAGCGCTGCCTCCGCTCCCGGCCAGCGAAGAAGGACTCGCCGCAACCCACAGCCCCAGTGGGCCGCCGCGCTACCAGCCCCAGGTGGCCGCCTCAAGCAGAGCTGCATGGCACGCGGAGCACTATGGCGCGACCTTCGGGATGACGGCCCCAGAAGAATACGTGCCCCACATGATGGACCAAGGGCACCAACATGAGGGCAAACAAGGCTCGCTCCTCAGCCCAAGCTGGGGGGACGAGACGACAGAAGCTGAGCCCTTCCAGGAGCCCCGTGAAGGCCCCACCGGCCATGCTGGAAGCGACGATTATCGGGTACCGCTAATCCCTCAGGAGCAGGCATACGCTAATCATGGATCGCAGGAGGTGCAGGTTGCCACAGCGGCTGCCCCACTCCCAGCCTCCTACCCTCGTGAGGAGGGCATCGGGGCTGCAGGAGAGGGGCCGAGATCCGCATCACCACCGGGCGGAGCAAGGCGTTCTCGTGGAGGTAGGCCTTCTGCTGGGAGGTGCCTCGGGCCTGCCCCTGGCGGAGGACCCGTGGTCGCTTGGGAACCGTTGGCGACCGCTCTACCCCATCGGCGGCGTCTGGTTTCCGGTCGTCGTTGATGGCACTAGAGTGTGGCGCAAGGCGGGCCTCGTCTGGCGATATGAAGCAAGGCCGGTACTGTGAAGAAGGCCCAAGGTGCGTGAAGCTCGCCGCCTCGTGACACTCTCACGTAATAATGAGTGGGGTTATACACGCCCCGGAGTCTCAGGGGTGCCGGCCTCAGGCCCTGGGGCTCCCTCCCACGCCAAGTGGCAGCACTTAGCTCCGCGCTGGTGAGAAGACGTCCAAGACTAGAATAGGTGCCGGACGCGGCCTTTTTCTACTTTCATTGCTTTTCCCTTTGGTTGTCACTTTCCCCTGCTGGATTTAAGTTGGATTCGAATTTGAGATTTGCGTGTGTTTGGGGAAGGGGGTCCTTAGTCTCGTTCGAGCAATCTCTCGCGTTCCGGTTACCGTTTTGCCTCAGCTGCCTCCCCTTGTGAGCCCTTCACGAGCCGGGTTAGGCCTAGCTTGCGTGCAGCCCAGACAGCCGCCGCTGCATCCTCTCAGGAGGTTTTTACTGCAGATCCTACGGGTTCGATCAGGAGACACTTGAGACGCCACAGCCCTCCACAGGCTATCTCAGGGCCCGCACAAGACGAAGGTAAACTAGCCAGCCACTTGGCGCAGGCGTACGGGTGATATAACATCTACTAATACATAGAACACAAGTCTTACATGAGGGGCTCTCTAAGTGCATCTAGTGCCCCTTAGTGATTTTGGTGTATTGAAGACTTATAGCTTAAGGGACTAATGTGTTTATGAGTGTACACATGTCTATTAGTCTATGAGGAGTTTGAATTTCTGAGAGAAAGTCGACCCTAAAAATGAAGTTCTTCGATCAAGACTTTGATATTCTGAAGACTTTCTGAAGACCTTGAAAGTGAAGAAATTGGTGCGACCTTGAAGACTTGGTATTCATTTGAGGAACATGAAGCGTGAAGACTTTTGTTTTCGTTGTTTCGTTTTCTCTTTCTTGAGTCATAGAAACACCGTACTGTTAAAGGGGGTCGAGGAAATACTAAGGAAAAATTTCCATGTGATGCTCAACTCAAAATCCTACACCTACCAATCCCTCCGAGTGAAGCCTTTGGAAATCTCATACAGCTCAGTCAATTTCTTCGATGTGAGACGAAGTTCTTCTGATCGTTGAGGAATTTGTTCTGACTGAGGAGTTAGGAATTCGCCAGTGTGGATTGCCTACACAGTGAGGAACATGATAGCCCTGAGGAATTTGAGAGTCAAATTTTCGACTGCTTTGTCTTCTTGGCGCCTGTCCCAAAATATCTTATCCACCTAACGGTCATATCATTGAAGGGCATTTATGTCTTATCATGTCGGGCTGCTCCCTAGGCTATAAATAGCCGCCTCTACAACCACTAGCTGGTTGGCTGCTCGAGAGAACTTGACACTTGTCATTTGAGAGCAACCCATCCTCCGAGGACTTTGAGCGAAAATCATCGAGTGAGGAAAACCCAAAACCAAACCCCTACAAACCCAAAGTGATTGAGCATCATCAAGAGATTGATCTGCGTGGATCCGACGCTTGTTACCTTTGAAGACTGTGCTTCTTCCAGACGGTTAGGCGTCATGGTCTAGAGCATCCAAGAGGAATTGTGGATCGCCGAGTGACCAAGTCTGTGAAGGTTTGGAAGTCGCTGAAGACTTACCACGAGTGATTGGACGAGGTCCGTGTGACCTTAGTTCAAGGAGAATACGGTGAGGACTTGGTGTCCTGAGCTGCGTTTAGCGATCGGGTGTCCGGGATGTGTGTCCTCGAAGTTTAAATACTCAGCCGCTCCAACCAGCTTGTACAATTGAGACAAGCAGCTTGAACTGGTCTACCAAATCATTGTCTTCACCAACCTAATCGGGTTCTATTTCCTCAACTCTTTCATTTCCTCATTCTTTGTGTTGAGTGTTCGTTCATATCTGTGTTTGAAGACTTTGATCAAAACTTTCTCAATTTCCTCAGTTCAATTTCTTCAGTCTGTTTTTCTTCATATTGTGATATCCTGTGTTTATGCTTTCAGTACTCTTTTATTGTATTCATTTCATCATGATGACCATGCCCGCATTCTGTTATGCATATTTCTGAGTACTTATTCCGCTGCAAGTAGTTCTTCGCTTAGGAATTTTCTCACCAGCAAATTCCTCAGTGAAGAATTCATAAAAATCGCCTATTCACCCCCCCTCTAGTCGATATAACGCACTTTCAATTGGTATCAGAGCAAGGTGCTCCCTTGTTCTGTGTGATTTTGGTTTAACCACACGAGTTTTAGTTATGTCGACCGCAGGTATGAAGAAAGTAACATGCCCTATCTTGGACGGTCATGATTATCCCAAGTGGAAGGCCATGATGAGGAAGCGCCTCATGGCAATGGACAGCGAGCTGTGGACCGTCACTGAAATTGGTCTTACTTATCTATGCAAGACGGCGAACACAGATGATATTCGCAAGTACACTCGACTTGACATCATGGCGAAGGATATCATCTGTTCCTACCTATCTAGAGATGAATTCAAGCACATTATGCATCTTTGCAATGCGAAGCTTATCTGGGACCGAATCTCCGACGTGTATGAAGGTCATCGAATCCGTCATGATCCTTGGTTTGAGGACTTCAAGGAATCTCTCAAAACGATGACTTTCGAACCAGAATCATCATCTTCTGCATCATGTCTCATGGCAAAGGGTGACAAGGTAACCGAATGTTCCTCATCCGAGTATAGTGACGATGAATCTGATGATGATGGATCTGATGATGATATTGAACCTAGCTATACCAAGCTTGTTTGTATTGCCACCAAACAACAACATGCCTTAGAAAAGGTTCAAAACATGTTAGGTAAAAGTGATGATATGTTAGGTGAATAAATGGATCGCACTAAGGCCCTGACTGAAAATCTTCGTAGACTTCGCCTAGGTTTGACAGCCTTCAAGGTCATCATAACTCTCTCTTGTCTGATCATGAGAAACTTTCTTATGAATTTCTTCAAAGAAAGCAAGATCTTGAGAAACTAAGAGTGAGTTATGAAGATCTTCAGAAGGAGCGTGATTCATTACTTGCTCAACAAATCAGCGCTTCTCGTGAAGAATTTGTTCCTCCATGCTTAAAGTGCATTGAACGTGAATCGCTAATTCTTCACATGTTCAAATGCTTCAAATGTTACAAATTCTTCACCTGCCTCTCGCTATCACTAATTCCTCATCCGAGGACATTGCTAGTATCACCGACGATGCAGTGGTTGAGGGAATTGTACATGACAGGCATGTACAAAAGCCTCAAAGGGCATCGACTCTTTGTGATGTGCTTAAAAGCGAGATCCTCAATGTAAACCCTAGGAAAGAGGGTATTGCCTTTGAGAGGAAACTCAATGCTGATGGAACATATTGGAAGCCCGAACAGTACCCCAAAACCTCATGGGTTGCTGCAAAGGGACCTCCAGTTGATCCATCTAACTTATCTGGCTTTACATGTGAATCTCCTCATTCTTCTGATGAGTCATTTGACTCAAACTATAAACTGTTCAAAAATCGGAATGGTGAAGTATTTGCTAGATATGTTGGCACTAACTGCAGGAACGGTTCCCCTATGAAGAAAATCTGGGTTCCCAAGAAGTGCCTCGAAAGTCTTCAGGTGAATGTCCTCATGACACCACCTGTGAAGAAAAGGAACCCCAAATCAAATTCTTCATATGGACCAAATTCTTCATATGGATTCAAGTCCTCATACAGACCAAATTCCTCACGTGGATCAAGTTCCTCAAAAGGATCAAAGTCCTCATATGATTATCATCGTGCTAACAACTCTGTTTCGCAGGGTAGAGCTAAGGGCTATGAATATGTGCATTATTCTTCAAACCAATATGTTCATAAGTCCTCAAAGAATTTCTCTGCTTATTCATATGCTTACCCTAACCCCTCTTATGTGAAACGAAATGGATTGGCCTCTATGCCACCATTCTCATATGGAGCCCGCAGAGTGATGGACTCTTTGCCACCCCTTCAGATGTGGGTGGTGAAGAAAAATAACTAATCTCGCTCATAGGGTCAGGTCTCCGCACGTGCTTTAACGTCTCAAGAATTTGCCGGGGCCCCATACAAAATGCCCGAAAGGACGCAGGCTAATCATGAAGAAATGAACTTTCATTTCACACGCCCTTCATCGCTTATCTGTTATAATCGCTCGATGAAATTCATCTCGATGAAATTGATATCATATTCTTCACTGATGAAGTATATGAGATCGTAAGTTGCACTAATTCATCTGCAGGATAATCAACCCAAAGCCAATGAGTGGGTCCTCGATAGTGGATGTACAAATCACTAATGATGCATCTCTATATGGCTTTGTTATTGTTGATGATTACTCTCGTTACACATGGGTACACATTGTTACTTACAAACATGAAGTGCAGGAAGTCTTCAAACGATTTTCCTCGAGGGCTTCAACTAACTTTGGTGTGAAGATCGGACACATCGAAGTGACAATGGAACCGAAGTTCAAGAATTCTGGTCTTGATGCCTATCTTGATGAACTTGGTATTACTCATGAGTTATCTGCTCCCTATTCTCCTCAGCATAATGGTGTAATGGAGCTCAAGAAGTGTACTCTTGTTGATATGGCTCGCACTATGCTTGATGAATACAAAAAGCCTAGTCGTTTTTGGATTGATGCAATTGATACCGCGTGCCACATCATCAACAGAGTATATCTTCACAAATTCTTCAAGAAGACTGCCTATGAACTCCTCACTGACAAGAAACCCAATGTGATTTATTTCAAAGTCTTTGGTGCTAAATGCTGGATTAGAGATCCTCATCACAATTCTAAATTTGCACCGAAAGCACATGAAGGTTTTATGCTTGGTTACGGAAAGGACTCGCACACGTACAGAGTCTTCAACATCGCTCTTCACAAGATTGTTGATATCAGAGATGTGCGGTTCGATGAAACTAATGGCTCGCAAAGAGAGCACCTACCTTCTGTGTTAGATGAACCAGCACCGAGGAATCTATCAAGTTCAAGGCAACCGAGGATGTCATTCCCATCAAGAATCATGAAGAATTCATTCTCAGACGCGAAGAACGTCGAGCTGATGCACCTGAGGATAATGCTGAAGAAAATGGTACTGAAGAAAATGGTGATCAAATTCCTCGACGACAACTAGCTCATCCTCACATTGCAAAAGAAGTGCAAGTTGACAAGATCATCAATGACATTGAAGCGCCAGGTCCTGTCACACGCTCAAAAGCTTCACATTTATCTAACTTCTGTGGGCACTATGCTTTTGTCTCTATCACAGAGCCCACTAAGGTAGATGAAGCATTTCGAGCCCGAGTGGAGTCGTGCAATGCAAGAAGAATTACATCATCGAACTCAACAATGTCTGAACTGGTCAAACGCCTGCATCCTCGCAAGCATAATATCATTGGCACAAAGTGGATCTACCGCAACAAGCAAGATGAAAATGGCCTTGTGGTGAGGAATAAGGCACGACTTGTAGCTCAGGGCTACACACAGGTTGAAGGAATTGATTTCGATGAAACTTTTGCACCTGTTGCTAGACTTGAGGTTATTCGCATAATACTTGCTTATGCTAACCATCATAATATCACTTTATATCAAATGGATGTGAAAAGTGCATTCCTCAATGGTAAGCTTGAGGAAGAGGTATATGTTGCTCAACCCCGTGTGTCGAAGATCCAAAGAATCCCGACAAAGTCTTCAGACTCAACAAGGCCCTCTATGGTCTCAAACAGTTCTACGGGCGTGGTATGATACATTGAAGGAATTCTTCGTGAAGAATGGCTTCACACCAGTTCACTCGACCCTACTCTCTTTACTAAATCATATGATGGTGAACTGTTTGTGTGCCAAATATATGTTGATGATATTATCTTTGGTCAGACTTGACCAACGTTATAGTGATGAATTTGCCTACATGATGAGTGAAGAATATCAAATGTCTATGATGGGAGAATTGAAATTCTTCTTAGGTCTTCAAATTCCAACAACACAATGGCATATTCATATCTCGTGATAAATACCTCAAAGATGTCCTCAAGAAATTCAGCATGCAAGATTGCAAAGGCGCTAAAATTCCTATGCCCACAAATGGCCATCTATGCAATCGATGAAAATGGTATTGACTTCGATCACAAGGTATACCGCTCCATGATTGGTTCTCTATTGTACTTATGTGCATCTAGGCTAGATATAATGCTTAGTGTTTGCATGTGTGCCCGATTTCAAGCTACAATCAAGGAATCACGCCATAAGGTCATGAAGCATATTCTTCGATATCTAGCACACACACCAACACTAGGATTATGGTACCCCAAGGGCTCTACTTTTGATCTCATTGGATATTCGGACTCGACTATGCCGGGTGATCGTGTGGACCGCAAGTCAACATCTGGTACTTGTCATTTCCTTGGGCGATCTTTTGGTCCGTTGGTCCTCGAAGAAACAGAATCGTGTATCACTGCTTCATCATGGAAGCCGAGTACATTGTCATGGCTCTTGCTATGCTCAATTGCTGTGGATGAAGCAAACTCTCAAGGACTACGACATCAACGTGAAGAATGTGCCTCTCATCGTGACAATGAGAGTGCCATCAAGATTGCTCACAAACCAGTTCAAAGAATAAGACAAAGCACATTCAGATTCATCATCATTTTCTTCGTGATCATGTGTTGAAGGGCGACATCTCCATCGAGCATGTAAAGACTGAAGAACAGCTAGCAGATATCTTCACAAAGCCCTTGGATGAGAAGAGATTGAGCAAGTTGCGGTGTGAGCTAAATATCTTAGAATCTTCGAATGTTCTTTGAAAAGGACACACATCCTGACACTTATGCAAAATTGATGATTTAGATGTGCAACACATGAAGAAACGTTTTCTTCAATCAATGAAGAATAACACTCTAAGTGTGAAGAAATTAATGAAGAATTTGATTCTCAGAACCCTACGACAATTGTACGCAGTGTCTGAAATCATCATTCTTATACGGTGGGTCACGCCACCACCAAAGTTGAAAATCTTCAATTTGAGTTTTTTCCTTAGTTTTTCAAATTCTTCAACTTTGCAAAATCTTCACTGATTCCGTCATTTTTCTTCATTGGCTATATATATATGGGTTTATGTCCTCTACAGCATTCACTTATGGCTATTTCTTCAAGTTTCTTTTTCTGCTAAGTGAATGTGATCGGACCCTTCCCCCTCTCTGCTATACTCAACCCAATCTATTCACAAATTCTTCATGTGCGTTCTATTTGAAACTCGTTCAAAATCTTCACTGTGTCCTTGTCAGCTGAAGAAATTGCGAACGGAACTTTTAACTTGTTTTATCCAAATTTTCGGTTTTGCCGCTCAAACCGTTCCGCATCCCACGATAGACTTATCTATTCACCCACGGTCTAACACAATCTCCACTTTTCAGTACGTGGGTGACACATGTCAAGCGAATGAGAAGGGTCAGGGGCACGTTCGTCCAAAATCTTCGGGCGATCGGTTTTCACCGTGGCTATATATACCCCTCTCCCTTCCTCACTTCCTTTACTCCGCCGACCGCTTCTCTCTCTCGCCGAAGCTTCTCAAACCCTAAGCGCCGCCGCTACTCCATCGTCAGCCGGTGAGGAAGAGCTTCACCGCTTCGACCTCGTTGCCGTCAGACTACGCCGATCATGAAATCTTCACTCCGCCGCCGTAGCTATCTTCCTCCGCCAAGTTAGGGCGTGGAAGATCTAACCTGATGAACTTCCCATCTGTTCTTCTCAGTTCGTCGTGTTCTTCACTCCGGGTAATTAAAAGTTACTTTTATTACTCGCTTTGATTCTCAAACCTTCCTGAAAATCTTCAAAGGTGTTTATTCTTCAAATCTTCACATATATGAACACCTCAAACGAAATACGCTCTTGATTCGTTTCTCTAAGCAATGTTTTTCTTCAAGATTCCTCAATTGTGTAGATCCTTGATCTATACAACTCTGGAACCTAAGACAAAGATCGCTTAGTGAAATTCTTCAAGGCTCATCTGGTCAAATTCCTCAAACTAGTTCTTTTTGAAAAACCTTCGAGAACGAGCATATGACCCAAATTCCTCGCAACTATACTGCTCACAGTACTCATGTCCGCTGCTGAATCACTAGGTTCTCATCAACTTAACTCATTTGCAGCGTTCCTCGAAGAAAAGTTGCATACCTCTTCAGAGAATTCGATTGTTCAAATTCCTCAGCTGAAGAATATGGCAGAAGGAAAGAAGCCACAGAAAGGAGAAAAGAGGCCTGAGGTCATGACTGCGTTTGAGATTCCAGAGGACATCTATGCTGATTATTGCACACCTGATGAAGCCAAGTTCGGCAAGGAAAACAAAAATCAGCGCAAGGTGCGCATTCAAAGGATTGAAAGGAGATGGGCAAGGGAATGGAGGAGTATGATATGTTACTCCAAAGTACATGAAGAAATTCGCTCTCAATCCTCCATGCTCAAGAGCTCCATTGGCACCTGGTCAAGAAGCTGATCCCACCAGCATCAAGCGTGGTGAGGACTTTCCTGAAGAATGGGCCAAGCGCCAAGCCAAATTGGCAAGACAAGCCAACGAGGCAAAGGAGGAAATTTAGTGAGGACTCTGCTACTGCTGCTACCACTGAGGCCTCTGTCAAGCCAAGAAAGTCTATGGCAAAGAAGCCCGCACAAAAGCCAAGTGCTTCACCAACAGTGCCCTCACGGCCAAGTTCCTCAGCAATGCCCTCACGGCAAATTCCTCATACTGCTCCTGCTCCTCCCAAATCCTCAGCTCCTACAAAGTCCTCAGCAGTTTCGACAAAGTCCTCAGCACCTGTGCATCTAGCCACATGCCAAAGGACTGCAGGCATCTCCATTGCCTCTGGTGATTCAGCAAGTTCCTCAGCTGCACCAAATTCTTCATCTGGCCCGACTGCTTTGAAGACTAAGGCCACAGCTGGACGAGGTCCTCGGCCAAGTCCCAAGAAGAAACAGGTCGCATTCCAAGAGCCACCTTAAGATGATGAGGCTGATGATGATGAACTTGCGGAAATCATCAGAGACCGACAAGAAAGGGCCGCTAGAGCCAAAGGCACACCTGTACATCGCTGTTGGATCCAAGAGCGATCCTAGACTACATTGATCTCGGCACAAGGACCCAAACACTCCTATGCCCGACTTCAAGTCGACACCGCCAAAATCACATGTCGACTCATTTCATCCAAGAGGAGAAATGGAAATTTGATACGCTAGAGAGATCAAGAAATCGCGATGTAAAAGAGAAATCATTGAAGAAAAATGTTGTCAAGATGACAACTCAAGAACTTATCAAGATGCGGTGACATCAAAGCCCTCAGCGACAAATTTGACTCATATTATGCTGATTGACAAGGAGCAAAAGTCAGATTTGTCAATCTGACAAAGAAGTTCTCAAATGTTGCAGCCCCAACGCAACAAGAAATTCCTTAGGCTGGAGCCTCTGCTCAGCCAACTGAAGAACATGCCAGCACTGCTGATGAAGTTCAGGCTGCTGAAGACAATGCCAGTTCCAGGGCTGATGATTCCATTCCAAATTACCGAAGAAATTGCCGTGGCATCCACTAGTGGTGCGCTGAAGAAATCGAAGAAGTCGTGGCAATCGCATCGGGCCATACCGAGGAAATTCAACCAGATTCCTCAGCTCCTCCTGCGCCTACACCAACTCCAATCCTTCCATCTGCATCTGATGTGAAGAAGACCAAGGCTGCAGAACGAGCTGCAGTGAAGAAAAGGAAAGCATCTGCTGCTTCAAATTCTTCAGCCCCGAAGAAGATGAAGACAATGACCAGCTCATTTGAAAATCCCATTGATGTTGTTCCAATTTCCTCCATGCCATCAAAGGACCTTGTTCCTTTTGGTGAAGATTATGAGATCCCAAGCGGATCTGATGAAGAAAATCATTCTGCTGCTTCGTTAGAGCAGATTGATGAAGAAATTGAAGTGGAAGCTATCCCTTCAACCCCAATCATTTCCTCGCCTATGCCTCGGTTCACAGTGAAGAGGCCGGTGTTGAGGAAATTGAAGAAGATGTGGATATTGGAAGCACAACGCCGGTGATGAACGATGACTTTTGGGAAAGTCGGCATCCAAATTCTCCACTCTTCACCCCAATCCAACAGATTCCTCACCCCCGCTCCAACAGTTCAAATGGACTCAAGAAACTCATCCCACTTCATCTCAGACATGAAGAAATTCCAGTCACTAGCGCTGATGAACCTGCTGCTGCTGATCCTCAGATGGCACATGTAGAGGAACCAGAAATTCCTCAGCCTGAAGAACCTGAGATTGCGATTCCAGAGGTCGTGATGCAACTCACTGACACTCCATTGCCAAAGCCAAAGAATCCATTCTCAACGAAGCAAAAGTTCAAGGCTGAAGACTTCTTTGGCGAGCACGTTTTCTTCACGGATTACAACCCATACAACTCGCCGCATAAGGAAGAGGCGTTTCGGACTGCTAGTCAAGCCAACTTCTATTCCTCGGTCTTTGTTCAACAAAGACAAAGTCTTCGATCATGCACATATTCCTCATGTGGACATGGAATCTCCGCCAGCTTCGAGCCGCCCTTAGTGTTCTTCATGATGCAGGACTTCAATTTCTGCACCGACATCTCGTGGATTGGAATGAAGAACTCATTCTTCAATTCTATGCAACGCCGCACATCACCGGTGACGCCGAAGATGTGAACTCATGGGTGTTGGACCGATGTCCGAAACACTCACTACAAGGCACCATCAATCGAATTGCTTCGTGCCCTACCACTCGGTCCTCCCTTGATGGTGCTCGTTGTATCTACAACGAACTCGAAGCTTTCAAATTACTACATGCAAGTGCCGATGAAGCCTTTGAAGCCCGGACAGCACCTCAACCAAATTCCTCGTCAAGGAATTATCAGACGTGCCTCGGATCGCCTATCGGATTCGACGAAGACAATGAGTCCTATCAAAGGCCACGACTCAAATGATGAAGAAGTCGTTGGCATCATGAAGAATATGCTTTTCAATATCATTCATGGCGTTCCGTCAACTTCCATGATTTCTTCATGAGGACTCGCAAATATTGCTATGTCACCTTTTGAGCTGAAGCCTTATGCACCATGGATTATGAGGTTCATCAGGACAAGGTCTTCACTCAATTACAAGGCTGATACTATGAACCACTGCAGCTACTTGCCTCCAATTGAAGTCCTCAAACGGACATTTTCCTTAGCTGATGACAAGGGCAATGCTACTGCTGTGATAGATGAAGGCATTCGTCCATTGGATGGTTAGTTTTGCAAAGATGCATCCTACTCCACCAATGATGACTCTGCCACACATGACTCTGCCGCCAATACCTCAGCCAAGCAAAATCCTCAAGCCACAAGACCTGTGGTGATGACCGATCGTGAGTTACTCCTCGGTCTTCATCGAAGGTTGATCGCAATCATAAATGGGTCAAGCATGAGTTTGGTTCAATTCTTCACAACATGACCTCTACACACAATGCAAGGAAGAAAACCACTACTACCTCTATGAAACCTTCAAACGCACTGGGCTGTTCTTTCTAATGTCTACATCGCGGAAGAATCAAGACAATGGGTCTCAAGGAAGACTTTGACTGGTCTGCACCTCCAATCAAGAAATACAAGAAGGTCAAAGTTCCTTCCTTGGTGGCTAGCTCCTATTCTTCATCGCGAGACACCGATGAAAATGAAGACTTGGACGACATCGTGACAGTTCCTACTACGACAACCGAATTCTAACAATGCTGGCGCTCCTTCATCAACTTGAAATTCTTCAGGGGCGTTAGTCCTCAGTTTCGATCCTTTTGGTCATTCGATGACAAAGGGGGAGAAATGTGAGTTAGTCTTCAAGCGGGTCTATTATATGGGCAATTTTTGATAAGTTACAACTCTCGTTCTTCTGAAACTTTTATTGGATCAAGTTGTAATCTTAAACCCGATGGTGCTCTGATACTTTTGATGCACTCTGCTCTGATACTCTTGATGCGTTATTTTGCATGCTTGTTCCTCATTAATGTAATTGCACGCATGCGGAATTTCATCAAGCACCATATTTCGTCATGCATTTCAAATTCTTCATATTATATGTCAAATGCGTGTATGAATTACAAGATATAAGGGGAGATCTCCATGATTCAACTCTTCAAATGTGCATTGCCTCAAAAGCAAATTCCTCACTATGCATATCTTCAGGGGGAGTTCTTCTATATTTTGCAATCAAATTCCTCAATATCAGTATTTACACTTCATATGTTTATCCCCGTTGAAAACTTAACCTATATTGTCATCAATCACCAAAAAGGGGGAGATTGTAAGTGCATCTAGTGCCCCTTAATGATTTTGGTGTATTGAAGACTTATAGGTTAAGGGACTAATGTGTTTATGAGTGTACACAGGTCTATAAGTCTATAAGGAGTTTGAATTTTACAGAGAAAGTCGACCCCTAAAAATGAAGTTCTTCGACTGAAGACTTTGATATTCTGAAGACTTTCTGAAGACCTTGAAAGTGAAGAAATTGGTGTGACCTTGAAGACTTGGTATTCATTTGAGGAACATGAAGCGTGAAGACTTTTGTTTTCGTTGTTTCGTTTTCTCTTCTTGAGTCATAGGAAACACCGTACTGTTAAAAGGGGTCGAGGAAATACTAAGGAAAAATTTCCATGTGATGCTCAACTCAAAATCCTACACCTACCAATCCCTTCGAGTGAAGCCTTTGGAAATCTCATACAGCTCAGTCAATTTCTTCAGTGACAGAGACAAAGTTCTTCTGGTCGCTGAGGAATTTGTTCTAACTGAGGAGTTAGGAATTCGCCAGTGCGGATTGCCTACACAGTGAGGAACATGATAGCCCTGAGGAATTTGAGAGTCAAATTTCCGACCGTTGCCGTCTTCCACCTGTCCCAAAATATCTTATCCACCTAACGGTCATATCATTGAAGGGCATTTATGTCTTATCATGTCGGGCTGCTCCCTAGGCTATAAATAGCCGCCCCACAACCACTAGCTGGTTGGCTGCTCGAGAGAACTTGACACTTGTCATTTGAGAGCAACCCATCCTCCGAGGACTTTGAGCGAAAATCATCGAGTGAGGAAAACCCAAAACCAAACCCCTACAAACCCAAAGTGATTGAGCATCACTGAAGAGATTGATCCTGCGTGGATCCGACGCTTGTTACCTCTGAAGACTGTGCTTCTTCCAGACGGTTAGGCGTCATGGTCTAGAGCATCCAAGAGGAATTGTGGATCGCCGAGTGACCAAGTCTGTGAAGGTTTGGAAGTCGCTTGAAGACTTACCACGAGTGATTGGACGAGGTCTGTGTGACCTTAGTTCAAGGAGAATACGGTGAGGACTTGGTGTCCTGAAATGCGTGATCAGCGACTGGGTGTCCGGACTGTGTGTCCTCGAGTTTAAATACTCAGCCGCTCCAACTGTGACGCATAACCGAGACAATAGTTGGAATTGGTCTACCAAATCATTGTCTTCACCAACCTAATCGTTCTATTTCCTCAACTCTTTCATTTCCTCATTACTGTGTTGAGTGTTCGTTCATATCTGTGTTTGAAGACTTTGACTGAAAACTTTCTCAATTTCCTCAGTTCAATTTCTTCAGTCTGTTTGTCTTCATCTTGTGTTATCCTGTGTTTATGCTTTCTGTACTCTTTGATTGTCTTCATTTCATCATGATGACCATGCCCGCATTCTGTTATGCATATTTCTGAGTACTTATTCCGCTGCAAGTAGTTCTTTGCTTAGGAATTTTCTCACCAGCAAATTCCTCAGTGAAGAATTCATAAAAATCGCCTATTCACCCCCCCTCTAGTCGATATAACGCACTTTCAGGCTCCCCCTCCCAAAATGCTCTCACAACCGTCAGGGCAAAACCTGAGCTCTATTCGTGCAGGGTAGGGAAACAGGAACAAAGTGCAGTCAGTCGGATAAATCCCCCAATGTATCCTCAGGGGCACCTCCCACGAGCTATTCTTTGGCGTCATTGGCCTCGCCGTCGCTCTCTGCGTTGTCACCAGCGGCGTCAGGGCCGTCCACCACGCCGCCTTCATCAGCAGCCACGATTACGCCATCGTTATCTGAAGTGAAGGCCCTGACGAGGGTGTCCACGTTGTCCTCCACCCAGTGCGCCAGGTCGCCCCGGACGGCCTGGGGTACTGGGGCGATGGCAGCGTCGAAGTCGAAGTGGGGGTCCATATTCCGGAGATGGCTGAAGACGCGAGAAAAGGCGCGCCCGAGCAGGGCGCGGCTCCTCTCCTCCACCAACCTGCCGGCCCTGACCGACCGCGCCTCCAGCTGTGTCATCACGTTGGTGAAGAACTGAAGGCTGCGTGCGGCTCGCGAACAGCCGCCTCGCAGATGTTACCCAAGGCTGCGTTGGCTCTCTCCCGGAGCGTGGTGAGCATGGGGCCGTGCTCATGCTCCAGGATCCGCTGCTGGCGCATCTCGTCCGCATTCTGTCGCGTGTTGGCCTGAGCCTCGTCCACCCGTTGGCGAGGAAGAAGCACCTCGGCACGGGAGGTAGTTAACTCCTCCTGCGCCACCTCAAGGGCGGCCCGAGAAGCATCGGCCCGCCGCGTCACTTCCTCCAGCTTGGCCCTCAAGGCAGCGGTCCTACCTTCAGCCTCGGCTCGGATCAACCCCAGCCTCTCCTCGAACTCGCGCTCAAGGTTCAAGCGCGCCGTCGCCACCCGACGTCCGACCTCCTCCAGGACACGCGCTTCCCGCGCAGCGACATCATCCTCCGCCCGCGTTACCAAGCGCTCCCTTGTTTCCAGGCGCTCATACTCGCGCGCACGTTCAGCGGCTTCCAGCGTGAGCGCCTCCTCACGCTTCTGGAGCTCTGCCGGGTCGCCTGAGGCCACCTTCATCGACGCAAGGGCCGTCTCGCGCAGCTCCACCTGCTCCTCCAGTGAGCGGCATCGGGCCAGGAGTTCCTGCGCCCGCTCCTCCGCCGCCTCTCATCACTGGTCAGCTTCCCGAGCCTCCTCGACGGCCCGAGAACGGACCTCCCAAGAGGCCGCCAGCGACGCCTTGGCCTCCTCATTGTAAAGATTACGCTGATGGCGCGCAAGGGCGACAGCCGCCTTCAGCTCGCGCCTCTCCGCAGCCAGGCGCAGGCCCTCGGCCTCAAGGCACGTGTCTTCATCAGCGAGCTCTTCACCAAGCAGGCTCACCGCGTCAGCCGCCCTCCGAAGAAACCCTTGGCGCGAAGCGCCCCGGCGCTCGCCAAGCACGCCTTCCACACCATCATCCGCCTCAAGCGAGCGCCGGAGCCACGACCAAGACTGCCCTTCCCGGGGGGGCCGGAGGTCAAGGCGTCCTCGCCGCGGCCGGGCACGCCTCGCCAGAAGCCCGGCCAGGAGCCAGCCCATCCCCTAAAGAAGAGCGCAGGGAATACCTCAGCCAATCACGGTCGATGACCAGACGAGAAGCCCACGGCAGGCTAGCTATGCCACGAGAAGGCTCGTGAAGGAGGGTCGCGAGGCGCGCGGGGCCGCGATGCGCCTCAGGATGGTTCGCCTCTCCGACCGGCCTCACCATGAGGGCTCTGCTGCCCAGAGTGCTCGTGGGCGGTGGAGAGGGCTGAGCCAAGGGGGATGGCTCCTCAGCCATCTCCGTGAGCTCGGCGGGAAGGGCCCTGCGGAGCAAGGGTCAGTAAAAGCAACAGAAGGATCAGGAGCTAGAAAAGGGGAAGGCTTACTCATCGGTGGCGGCACTTCCCACGCTCAAAGAAAGCGACAAGGGTAATCACACCCAAGGCCTCCCTTCTCTTCCCGAGAGCCTCAAAGTCCACGCAGAAGCGGCCCAAGAGTTGAGCGCAGGGGTCACCGCGACGAGGAAGGAGCGCCAAGGCGACCAGCCGGGGCGTCTACCGATGCACGCCGCCACCACCTCACCAGAAGAGTAGCCTGGGCCCTGGGCCTCACCAGAGGCATCATGGGCAGCTGCTCGCCACCCCCAGCCTGCTGCAACTGAGCCTCAGGAGCTGCTCCCTCAAGAGCGCCGCCTGGCGCCGTCACCCCGGCGGAGGCCCCCTCAGCCTCCGGCGGCCCATGCCTCCCTGCTCCGCCACTTGAGGAGGAGCCGCCGTGGCCGACTGGAAGGGCGGCCACCACCACTGGGTTCTCGCGAGGCCCCCGGTGGCCAGCGTGGCGCAGCCCCCATTCGTCGAAGACGGGCATCTGATTTACAAAGTCGCCCCCGTTCGGGCAGAGGTACAGCAAGTCCCCCCCTTGCCGGATGCTGCCAGGGGTGGGGTCCCCAGGCAAGACCAAGAGCACCTTCGCTGCTGCTTCAGCGCCGTGTCCTCTTCCCGGAGCCTCATACGGTCTTCACGCCTACCAAGGCCCACATCCGGCGAGAGTGACATTGGAGAGGGGCAACACGACATAGCAGGAACTCCTTCACCACCTTGGGCGCCGTCATGCCGAGCTCCCTCAAGAACGCAAAGCGGCGCCAGACGAAGACAAGTCGGGAACTCGTGAGCGTCTCCTGGCCCCAGCCTGAATTGGGGATAGCAGACGAAGACGGCTCCGACAGCAGGGGGCTGGGCACCCCTACGTCCATGTACAGCCACCACTCGTGAAACCCAGGCGCAGGCGGAGGAAGGCTGAAGTCAATCCCTGAAGCTGCTGTTTCAGGTACGGCAATGAAGCTCACACACCCCGAACATTGGGTGGGGTCAACAAGGCACAGAGAGAAGAAGTGGCGCAGCAAGGCAACTGAGGGAAGGATTCCCATCATTGCCTCGCAAACAAAGGCGAAGACCGCAAGAAGAGTGATGGATTCGGGACCCAAATGCATCATATGGATATGATAGTGGGAGAGCACAGCGTTGAAGAAATCGGAAAAGGGGGGAACCAGCCCCGCCCACAGGGTGTCGGTGAAATACCGGACCTCGATGATTATCCCGTCGATGGAGAAGTGGGACGCGGGCCAGGCCGTCGTCCGCCCGCATTCGTTGAAGATGGTGGCCAAAGCCGAGCTGACCTTGCCCAGGCCCTCTCGATTGAGTATGATCGACCAATCGACGGTGGGGGCCGCCGACGACGGCGAGCGAGGCAGAGGCATAGGCTTCTTCCCTCTTCCCTTCTTCGTCGGAGCCATGGCGACGGAAGGGGGGGGGGAGGTTTGAGATTGGATTGGGAGCGGTTGGAGTTCGAGAGGAGGAAGAGCGGGGACGGTCGAGCAGCGAAAGGGGAGCGGCCGGTACGACCACGAGTCCGCCTAGCACGGCACCAAGTAAGGAGGCGTGGGGAACAAAGTGTCACCACGTACAATCAACCGCCACGCTGCACCCAAGGTCAAGAGCTGTTAGGGGCTCAAGGGCGCTCAGACTTGCTCCTTCGCCTCTCGCTCGGCCAAGTTCGGGCGCGCCTTGGGCTGGGGGCTATCGTCATGCTTCGGGAACAGGGGTCCCTGACTTGCTTGCCCGAGGCCCGCGGGCGTGGCTCAAAGGGGGCCCATCATGGCCCATCTTCATCAACACAAGCTCAAGACCCTTGCGAGGGGCCAGACTGCTGGGCGGATGATGTGGAGCTTCTCGTGCACGGCCTCATCAGTGGCTCGCGAGGAGGCGGAGAGATCAAGGCGGGTACCTCACGAGGTGCCCATGACGCAAGCCATGACGACCAAGGGCGCCAGCGGGCGCCAGCCCGTCTTGAGGTCCTCCTTTCCTCTTTGGTGCAAAGGGAGCAAAAGCGCAGCGAGAGCATCAAGCAAAGGCGTCCATTTCGTGCAACAAGACCAAGACCAGCCCAACGGCAGGAAGGAAGTCATTGTGGAGCCCAAGCCAAGGCCACCACCAGAGCCTTTGACAAAGCGAGGACCAACTTTAGTCAGGATAAGTGTAACAGATGTTCCCCTTCAAAATGGCCAATTGTTGGCGCCCTTCCCGCTCAATATTTGGGGAAGAGGCCCAGGGCCTCTGCCTATATGAGTAGAGCTAGCCACCATAGTAGAGAGATCTGATCGCATCTTGGATAGACAGAGCTAGAGACCAAGCAATCAAGAGAGAGAAAGAGAGGGAGCGACTGAACTCCTCCAAGCAGTTCATCGCTCGGCTAAGAACACACCCTCGCGAGGCTGTTCTTCCTTGTATTGTTCATCACCATCGGCCCAAGAGGCAATCCACCACACCACAAACTAGAGTAGGGTATTACACCACAATGGTGGCCCGAACTAGTATAATCCCTGTGTCCCTTGTGTTGTTCCTTCCGTAGTTTAGATCCTAGCGAGGCGGCGGGGTGCAGGTAGGTAGAGAGCGAGATCTCTGCGCGCACCCCAGTGTTCGAACCTCAAGGGTCTGCCGGAACCCGAAATCCGACAAGGTGGGCCTCTAGTTTACTTATTTTCACCCACTGCCACATGGGTCAACACACGAAGAAAGAGAACACGAGATGACAAGGCAGCATGTGGACTGGTTGACCAGTCAACTAAACAATATACAGAGCTATACGCTAACACAGTGACCATACAATCTGTCGGTATAGAGAGTTCGAGTGAGAGGGGAGGCCCGTGAGAGATAGCAGAGAGAGAAAGAGCTACTCCCTTCGTTCGATAATGTAGTGCCTACATTTTTTTAATTAAACTTTTAAAACTTTGACCAAGTTTATAAAGAAATTACTTATATCTACAATACCAAAGATAAATGATAGTATGAAGTAAGTACATGTTGTGATGAATCTAATGATCGTTTGATAACCCACAAGTATAGGGGATAGCAACAGTTTTTGAGGGTAGAGTATTCAACCCAAATTTATTGATTCGACACAAGGGGAGTCTCAAGTATTAGCAGTTGAGTTGTCAATTCAACCACACCTGGATAACTTAATATCTACAACAAATTATTTAGTAGCAAAGTAGTATGGAAGTAACGGTAACGGTGGCAAAAGTAACAGTAGCAGTTTTGTAGTAATTGTAACAGTGGCAACGGAAAAGTAACTAAGCAAGGAACAATATGTGGAAAGCTCGTAGGCATTGGATCAGTGATGGATAATTATGTCAGATGTGATTCCTCATGCAACTATTATAACATAGGGTGACACAGAACTAGCTCCAGTTCATCAATGTAATGTAGGCATGTATTCCGAATATAGTCATACGTGCTTATGGAAAAGAACTTGCATGACATCTTTTGTCCTACTCTCCCGTGGCAGCGGGGTCCTATTGGAAACTAAGGGATATTAAGGCCTCCTTTTAGTAGAGTACCGGACCAAAGCATTAACACTTAGTGAATACATGAACTCCTCAAACTACGGTCATCACCGGTAGTGGTCCTGATTATTGTCACTTCGGGATTACCGGATCACAACACATAGTAGGTGACTAATGACTTGCAAGATAGGATCAAGAACTCACATATACTCATGAAAACATAATAGGTTCAGATCTGAATTCATGGCACTCGGGCCCTAGTGACAAGCATTAAGCATAGCAAAGTCATAGCAACATCAATCACAGAACATAACGGATACTAGGGATCAAACCCTAACAAAACTAACTCGATTACATGATAAATCTCATCCAACCCATCACCGTCCAGCAAGCCTACAATGGAATTACTCATGCACGGCGGTGAGCATCATGAAATTGGTGGTGGAGGAAGGTTGATGATGACGATGGCGACGGATTCATCTCTCCGGAGCCCCGAACGGACTCCAGATCAGCCCTCCCGAGAGAGATTAGGGCTTGGCGGCGGCTCCGTATCGTAAAACGCGATGAATTATTCTCTCTAATTTTTTCTCCCCGAACGTGAATATATGGAGTTGGAGTTGAGGTCGGTGGAGCACCAGGGGACCCACGAGGCAGGGGGCGCGCCCAGGGGGGTAGGCGCGCCCCCACCCTCCTGGACAGGGTGTGGGCTCCTTGGTCTTGATTCTTTCGCCAGTATTTTTATATATTCCAAAAATATTCTCCGTGAAGTTTCAGGTCATTCCGAGAACTTTTATTTCTGCACAAAAATAACACCATGGCAATTCTGTTGAAAACATCGCCAGTCCGGGTTAGTTCCATTCAAATCATGTAAGTTAGAGTCCAAAACAAGGGCAAAAGTGTTTGGAAAAATAGATACGATGGAGACGTATCAACTCCCCCAAGCTTAAACATTTGCTTGTCCTCAAGCATTTCAGTTGACAAACTGAAAGTGATAAAGAAAAACTTCTACAAACTCTGTTTGCTCTTTTTTTTGTAAATATGTAAAGCCAGCATTCAAGTTTCAGCAAAGATTATGAACTAACCATATTCAAATAACATTTAGGTCTCATGTTTACTCATATCCATGGCATAATCAACTAGCGAGCAATAATAATAAATCTTGGATGACAACACTTTCTCAAAACAATCATAATATGATATAACAAGATGGTGTCTCGCTAGCCCTTTCTGAGACCACCTCTGAAGATCAAGGACTGACTAAACATTGTAATCCATGGTAAAAGAGATCCAGTCATAGTCATACTCAATATAAATTAATAGTAATGGATGCTAATGACAGCGGTGCTGTCCAACTGGTGCTTTTTAATAAGAGGAGGATGACTCAACATAAAAGTAAATAAATAGGCCCATCGCGGAGGGAAGCAGGGATTTGTAGAGGTGCCAGAGCTCGGTTTTTGAAATAGAGATAAATAATATTTTGAGCGGCATACTTTCCTTGTCAACATAACAACCAAGAGATCTTAATATCTTCCATGCTACACACATTATAGGCGGTTCCCAAGCAGAATGGTAAAGTTTATACTCCCCCACCACCAACAAGCATCAATCCATGGCTTGCCGGAAACAATCGGTGCCTCCAACTAACAACAGTCCTGGGGGAGTTTTGTTCGCAATTATTTTGATTTGGTTTGAGCATGGGACTGGGCATACCGGTGACCGGCCATTTTCTCGTGAGTGAGGAGCGGAGTCCACTCCTCGTGAGAATAACCCACCTAGCATGGAAGATACAGACAACCCTAGTTGATACATGAGCTATTCGAGCATACAAAACAAAATTTCATTTGAAGATTTAGAGTTTGGCACATACAAATTTACTTGGAACGGCAGGTAGATACCACATATAGGAAGGTATGGTGGACTCATATGGAATAACTTTGGGGTTTATGGAAGTGGGTGCACAAGCAGAATTCCTGCTTAGTACAACTGAAGGCTAGAAAAAGACTGGGAAGCGACCAACTAGAGAGCGACAACAGTCATGAACATGCATTAAAATTAATCAACACTGAGTGCAAGCATGAGTAGGATATAATTCACCATGAACATAAATATCATGGAGGCTATGTTGATTTTGTTTCAACTTCATGTGTGAACATGTGCCAAGTCAAGCCACTCGAATCGTTCAAAGGAGGATACCACCCTATCATACCACATCACAACCATTTTAACAGAATGTTGGCACGCAAAGTAAACCATTATAAACTCTTAGCTAATTAAGCATGGCATAAGCAACTATAATCTCTAATTATCATTGCAAACATGTTTCATTCATAATAGGCTGAATCAGGAACGATGAACTAATCGTATTTACAAAAACAAGAGAGGTCGAGTTCATACCAGCTTCTCTCATCTCAACCAGTCCATCATATATCGTCATTATTGCCTTTCACTTGCATGACCGAACGGTGTGGATAATAATAATAGTGCATGTGCATTGGACTAAGCTAGAATCTACAAGCATTTAATTCAAGGGAGAAGACAAGGTAATATGGGTTCCTGGTTAAATCAACAATAATGCATATGAGAGCCACTTCACATTTTCATTATGGTCTTCTCCTCTCGACCCCCAAAGAAAAGAAAGGAAATAAAACTATTTACACGGGAAAGCTCCCAACAAGTAAAAGAAGAACGAGAAATCTTTTTAGGTTTTCTTTTAGTTATTACTACCACACGCATGGAAAGTAAACTAGCTAAAAGCTACAACTATTTTTTTTGGTTTTTCTTAAGTTTTTCAAACACACAAGGAGAAGGCTTGAAACAGAAAATAAACTATCATGGATAGTACAATGAAAAAGTATGAGCACCGAAACTACAATGAGTGTGTGAACATGAATGTAATGTAGGTGAAAGATGCGTACTCCCCCAAGCTTAGGCTTTTGTCCTAAGTTGGTCTATGCCCATGGATCAAAGTGGTCCTCTCCAGTGTACTGAGGAGGATCCTCCGGATGCCACTGGTTAGCGAGCTCCTCCGGATCCCACTGATAAACAGACTGCCGTTAAGGGTCAAGTGGTGGCTCCGGCTCAGCCTCTGGAGCAGGTGTCATGCTCAAGTATGCATGAACGGCCTCCGGCAGAATGAGGTACATGCCTGAAAATATGTTAAACAAAGAGGGCGCAGGCAAGGTAATAATCTCACAATAATTTTGATCAAATATCAATTTATACTTAAGCATCTTCTTCTTATCTTTAACAATAAAATCATGTGCTACCATACTCTTATAATCTAGAAAAATAGGAGGCAGCAACTTTTCCTCGTTCTCATAATGCCTGATAGGTATGTTAAAGTATGCAGCAAGGCATGAAGCAAAGATGCCTCCAAAGATGGGACCCTTTGTACGGTTCGGATTTAACCGTTTAGCAACAATAGTGCCTAAACTGAAGGTAGTATCACGAAACAAGGCATGGCGCAAAATAACAATATCAGGGGCACTAAGGTTTCCACTGTTCCCGCGACCAATCAAGCATCTACTAGCAAATATTACAAAGTAACGTAGAACAGGAATATGTATGCTATGTCACAGCCCCAGAATTGTTTGTAATTAGTTGCATCTACATCCATGCATCATGTTTGATTTCAAAGGAAATTTTGAACTGGGGATGAACAAACCCTAGTACCAAATTAAATCAAATAGGCTCAACTTAAAATGATTTTCAAAGAATCCAAAATGCCTTGAGAAAAGTTCATGATTTTTGGTTAAGGTGGATACCTCTGCCAAAAATGATGCACCTATTTTTAGGACATATCTGGATTTTTGAATGAATTCATTAAGTATTTGAATTGGAGCAACTAAATGCTATGCATATTATTTATTGCTCTGATAATTCTGGAGTTATGTGTGGGGCCCTGTAATAATGCATCTAGCATCCACACTAATTTCCAGAAGCTGCAAAAATAATTTGGTTAGCAAACCAAATTCAAAAAACAGTAGCAGAAATGGAAAACAGAAACAAATGAATAAAAGATAGATCAGAGAAAGACTTACCTGGCGCTTACCTGCAGCAGAGCCGGCCCAACTCTTTTTCCTGGCCCAAGCCACCACCGCAGCCTCCCTGTCGTCTTCCTCCCTGGACAGAAGGACAGGCGCGTGGTCGCCGCGCGCACGCACGCGCTGCGCCACCTCCTGCTTGCCGCCGACCGCCTGGAGCTGGCTAAGGACGCCACGCACTCTCCCGCGCCTCCCTCGACCGCTTGCTCGTCCCCATCCCCTCTCTGACTCTCTGTCCCGTGACCGTCCAGACAAGACTCGAGACCGCCGAAGAGAACCACGGCGGCCACAGCTACCCCCTCGCCACTCTACTGTGCCACGAGCTCCGCATCATCTTCCTCGTCATCTCCACCGAGCCAACACAGCCGGGACGCGCTGTAGCGTCGCCATCACCATCGTCTTCCACCTCGGGAGCCGGTCGCCGCCGACGTCGATTCGCCGCCGATAGGACGTCCCCGAGCCTGCTAACCAACCCTACAGCTCCGCGGTGAGCCGCTGACCCGATTCCCCCTTGCCACGTCGCCCCTACCCTGTAGCTGCCGTCCCCATGAGCTCCGAAGCTCGCCGCCACCATGGCTTCTCGCCGCCGTGGCCAGGGCACCCAAAGCTCGCATCCGAGCACATGATTGTGCTCCTACTGGTCCGTAGATGCCGCCCCACTGCTTAATTTGCTCCGCCACATGCTCTAGCCGCAGCTGCCGCACACACTGAGCTCCGGCCGCCGCGGCCGAGCTCTTCGTTGTCGCCTCGGGCCACCCCAGGCCCGACTGGCGCCACTGTCCGACGCTCGCTGGTCTGGGCTCTCGAACGAGCCCAGCCATGCTGCGAACGGGGCACCACAGCCCGTTCCCGAGTGCCCCGCCGCGTTTGCTGCCGTCGGCGGCTAAACGCCGGCCTAACCCCGTTTAGGTTAGTGCTAATGACCCCCCAGGTCACTGACACGCGGGCCCGGCCCTACTAACTAATCTAGGATTAGTGCTAATTAAACCAGGATAGTTTAGTTACTAACTGACCTACGGGTCCCACTGGTCAGTTTGATCTGGACCGGCCCCGTTGACCGCTGATGTCACCCTGACGCAATGCTGACACATTAATTCAATTACTGGAATTATTCTTATACAGGAAATTCCACAAAATAGCCAAAACTTCTAAAAATCATAGAAAATCAACCGTAGCTCAGAATGAAATAGTTTATATATGAAAAATGATCAGAAAAACCCAATCTATCCATCTGCACTGTTTTCATGCGTGTTAGAACACTTTAACATTGCTGTTTAGGTGAAACAAGTTAATGCACTAATATGACCTCTTAAAATGGGTTTGCATTTGAATCTTTGGTTCAAATGGACTCATCTCAATTTGTTCTAGCTTGCATTAGCGCAAAACACTTTCATATTGCCATGTCATAGCATGCATCATATTGTGCATTGCATTGATCGTGTTTCTTATCTGTTTGCCGGTATTGTTTCCCCTCGATAGACGTTGTACCGACGTTGTGATCGTTGACACTGATGAAGACTCAATGCTATCTTCAGAAGTGCTAGGCAAGCAAAACCCCCTTGTTCATTCCGATACAATCCTAGTCTCTCGCTCCTGCTCTTTTTACTGCATTAGGACAACAACGATTCATCTGTTACTTGCTGCGGTAGCTGAACCCCTTTATCCTCTGCATGACCTGTCATTCCATAGTAAATAGATGAAACCCACTAGCATGAGTTGGAGTTGTTTGAGCCCTGTTGTGCCTACTCATTTATGCTTATTTGTCATGCCTGCTACTGCTTAGAGTTGAGTCAGGTCTGATTCATCGAGGATGAATCAGAGGTGTGTGAACATGTCCTATTGTGTGTGAGCTAAGTGTGTGAACACGATTTGGTAAAGGTAGCGGTGAGAGGCCATGTAGGAGTACATGGTGGGTTGTCTCATTGAATCCGTCCTCGTGAACTGAGTTACGTGTTTGTGATCCATGAACAGTTACTACCACACATTGTGTTCCGTAACTCGACCCCTCTCGGCTTATTAATTGCCTCGATCTCTCGCCCGTGAGTTGCAACTAGTTTCTGGTGATTGTAGGATATGTGTTGGGGGCCGTGCGTAGCGCTGACCCTAGGGGTGGGCTATGTTGCGGTAGATACACCGAGGCACGGTGTACGGGGACGCCCGTTTGGTGCCTCGGGAACCCTGCTCTCATTGTTTGGGGCCGTGAGCGACACCCCGGCCGGATCTCCTCGCGGATGGAACCCGAATAGGCGATAAACCTGGACTAGAGACTTGTGTGGTTAGTCAGGTCGTGGCCGACTCCCTCGCCAGGCTTCCGCTTGAAGGTTGCCGAGATACACGACGTGTACATGGTGGTAAGTGGCGAGAGCGTGTGTGAAGAAGTACACCCCTGGGGTTAACATCATCTATTCGAATAGCCGTGTCCGCGGTAAAGGACTTCTGGGTTGCCTATAACAGTTCATAGACAAGTATAAGTGGATACTCTAAAATGCGCAAGATAAGCGTGAGTGCTATGGATGGCGTTCTCGTAGGGAGACGGGAGCGGATCCATAGTGGTGTATTGATATGGTGAATATGTGGACTGCGTAGCGCCACCTCAAAAGAGTTACTTGCAGTCGTAGTTCAGGATAGCCACCGAGTCAAAGCTGGCTTGCTGCAGTCAAACTCCACCACCCCCTTTGTTGATAATGATGCATATGTAGCTAGTTCTGATGTAAGTCTTGCTGGGTACATTTGTACTCACGTTTTCCTATTTTATGTTTTGCAGAGAGATGTCAGTCTCGCTAGTAGTTCCGTGTGGACTTCGACGTTTAGCTTGATACCTCAGCTACGATCTTGTGCCCTCGGCAGGATCTGGTAGTTAGTCAGGCTTATCAGCCTTTTTCATTTGTAGATGTCTGTACTCAGACATGTTAAGCTTCCGCTTGTGCCTTGACTTGTATGCTCTGTATGTTGGGTCATGAGACCCATGTTTGTAATATCTCGCTCCTCGGAGTCTATTGAATAAATACTTTGAGTCGTAGAGTCTTGTTGTGATTCCATGTTGTATTTGCACATATTAAGCATATTCTATTTATGATTGAAATGCTTGGTATGTGTGGGATCCGACGACCTAGTTGTTTATCCTTGGTTGCCTGTCTTATGGGGAAATGTAGTCTTTTGCTTCCATGAGCCATAGTAGTCCGCTACAGCCCGGTTCACCGGAGTCCTGCTAGCCCAGCACTACTGCTCCGGAACATTTGACTGGCCGGCATGTGATTCACTTCGTTCCTGTGTCTGTTCCTTCGGGGAAATGTCACGCGGTGACATCCGGAGTCCTGCCTAGCCTGCTACAAGCCCGGGTTCCCGGAGTCCTGTTAGCCCAGTGCTACAGCCCGGATTCGCACGCTGCTGACCGGCATGCTCGATGTTGATTCATGTATGCCTGTCCCCGTATGTTAGTGCCACTTTGGGTTCACGACTAGTCATGTCGGCCCGGGTTCTTTGTCATATGGATGCTAGCGACACTATCATATACGCGAGCCAAAAGACGCAAATGGTCCCGAGCCATGGTAAGGCGACACCCGTGGGAATACCATGCATGAGGCCGCAAAGTGATATGAGGTGTTACATGCTAGATCGGTGTGACTTAGAATCGGGGTCCTAACAGCTTTGATATCAGAGCCCGACTGCCTGTAGGATTACCAAGCCAAATAGGTCGAAGTTGTGTCTAGAAATGCTTTAGTTATATAAGGGAATTGATTGTGGAAGGGAACGTAAGGCTCTTTTTACTTCTTATACCTTATGCCCTTCTGATCTGAGTCACCCTCTTCTTTTCTACGGGGATTAAGAACTAGGCTTTCTCATCTTTCCATCAGGATCACGTGTTACTAATCCATAGACTTATAGGATTGTTGGTTTGAAGCCTCAGTTAAGTTCCTACTACTTCCGTATGTTCATAGTTGGTCTTAGAACCTTGATATTGTGCTTTTGAGTGGCTATGCCACCATTTTGTAGGATGCCTTAAATCGTTTGGAGCATTTACAGCCGTTATGATGTCCGAGTCATCCCAGGTTTCTAATACAATCTGAAGCATTTGCAAAATCCCTTCCTCCCATTTTGATGTCCTTTTGGGCCAGATTAACCACACTAATCGGTGAGTTGAGCTACTCTGTTGCCTCGACATATATGTTGGAACTATTATTATGACCATAGGTGTCTTAGAGGATCATCTAGTAATCTAGCCATGCTTTATATTCCTAGTGTGATGATTCTAGCCATTATTCTCGAAAGCATCCCGTGATGCAATTTAGTTAGTAGGTACTCTACTCCTGGGTTCTTGACCCAAGATTCACTCTACTTACCTCGTGTTGATAGTGTTGCTCGTACCTTTAGGGTACTAGTAACCTTTGTGATAGTCTTCGAGGTCCGTGGTATATCATTCTTCCAAATACCATGAACCATCCTTGGCAGGAGTTCCTTTGAACCAAATATCACAATAAGAGTGCTCTTGATGAGTTCTTCGTTCTACATTGTGAATCTGCCAGTTCTACTTTCCTGCATGGGTTATCTGGAAGAAACTTGTTGAACTTGATTCGACATACTAACCTATGCATCCACAACTCAGAAAGTTATAAGTTCCTCGAGTTGTTCCTCCTTAGTTGTATTGTAACCCCCGTCTATCAATTGATAGTCAAGGGTATGTGTGCGATCGTGTTTATCGATGCCTATTATGCTTGTGGTCCGTCAAGCCATTCTATTCCAGAATGACTAGGAAAAACAAACTCCGGTACCTCATCCATATCCAGGATTGGGTCAAAGTAGTTGTGCTCTGCAGATCAAATGCCAATCCATCCTTTGCTGTTTCTACCTTGGAGTGTTACCATCTTTATGTCAAGAATGTCATAAGAATTGCACCATTTCTCATGAATTCTTGACGTAGTGATACTTCTCGCCATCATTATTCATTCCTCGGTCCCGTGTTGTTGTAACCGGAATGCCGACAAGTGAACTGTGATGTGTGAAATCAATACTCCTAGCAAGTCCGTTGCTTGGTAGTTATTGGACAATATTCTCATCCTTAGCATGTTGGTTATTGAATCACCATCCTAGGACTGATCGTGGTACCTGGTCCATTTTTGTTGGTGCACTCTTTGATCGATGAGTTAGGATTGTGTCAAACCCTCACTCTTTTGATCATATCATCTTGCCCTGAAAGGCAAGATTGTTCTCGAGCTTAATAACATATTGGTGGTTCGTGATTTTTCAAATATCTTCTCGGAAGTAATAGCAGGTTGTTCCCTGACCGTTATGTTGAGTTCGTGGTCTTGTTGGTTTTTCTCTAAAACTACCATTCTCCAAGAATCTGTGTTGGATACCCCTGAGCTAGTTGGTTAAGCTAAACAACAACTTGGAGAGTTGGAAGATAAATGCTTGCCTAACTTAGTTCATTTCTAAGGGATATCCTTCTGTGTGTGTGCGTATGTTGAAGAGAGATGATATCTTCATCAATTGTTCCTCGTGATCGGTTGTTGAATATATCGTCTTGTCCCAAACCTTGATTTGAGTATGGGCTATCCTCAAATCAAATCAGAACCAACGATGTTCTCAATGTTGTCTTACTCGTGGTTGATTCCTCGAGCATACACCATTATATCCTTTGGTCTGACCAATGCTATCACCTTGTTCACATTATTATGGAACCCCATTTATATGGACGCCTGGATGAATTGTTGTGGAGCCCATCGACAACATCCATGTCCTCCCCATGATTTTGTTGGACATTAAGCTAGTATTGGAAACTTTTATAAACTATATCTGCATGTCCCGATTCATGAGGTATATGTTAGGATGAAAGAAGAGACTTCCTCTAATTCACGTGCACTTGATGTAAGTTGCCGCCATGAGTTTGAGAAAGATTGTTTTTGTTTCCTCTGGAATCGTCCCAAGTCAGTCATGCATGTGCAAAGTATACTATGGCTTGAGAGATTAGCTACCTCCATTCCATCGGTATTTCCTAGCACACCAAGCCACTGATTGATTTGTTCAAGGAGAAGGAGTTCCTTCAAAAGAGCTAATCATGACTTATGTTAGGACTTTGTTATCCTCGATGATGGTTCCCGACCTGAACTCGGTAGTGTTTTATTGGAAGACTACTATGTGGTCATGCTTGTCTGGGACATCGTGTTCACATGTTTGTAGCAGAACCAGCTCATGTTTTGGAGCTTGCTATCGTAGTTCATTTCCCGAGAATCTCGCAACGTTATCTCGTTGGTTTGTGTTGCAACTCTTCCTTTCAGACATGCGAGTCTGAAGTATCCTGTTTCTAACCAGATCTGAATCTCAAGGAGATATGATGGTTGGAACATTCCCAACATTAGCATTTTATTCCTAGCTTGCACCCCATCATGCCAACTTTCCATGGGCTGCCCTTCCCAGCAGTTGTTATCCAGGATCATCTTCAAAAGTGGACGTATCATGGATCCCAACCATTTTCGATGATAAGAAAAAGTCATCCATTGCGTTGTCTTCAACAAGGTGGTCCACATCATCCATCCTAGTCTGAGTATGCCATTTCTTCGAGATCTTTCAAACGATCAATTATCAATTGCCTTAAGATGGTATGAAGAGTTTCAATGATATATGGATAAAAAATAATTCTTTTTGCCACTTAAGGGAACAGTCCAACGAGTCACCTCTCCTAAGGTGCCCCGTTATGGAATCATGGCAATTATTTCCTCGCCACCTTGACACCATCCACCATCTTTCTAAAGTGGAATTGTTGCCCATAAAATCAAACCCCGTCGTTGTTCTTCCATCCCTCTCGATGTGTTTTGTGTCTCAACTCGAGATGTTTCAACATCCCATTCCGCGAGTTGATATGGTATAGCTCGATCTTCGAGAAGATCAATTCTAGTAGAGTTTCTTTCCGTCGTCATCGCGTGGATGAAGATCTCAAAGGCAAGGATGTCAAGATCAACGTATGCAACGAATCAACAACCTTATGAGGTGCAACCTGGATCGTGAAGATTGTGTTGGTCTTGTGCCCCTCTGTCTTCTTACCTCACGTCTTGAATCTCGGGATAAGATTCTTGTTTAGTGGGGGTGAGTTGTCACAGCACCAGAATTGTTTGTAATTAGTTGCATCTGCATCCATGCATCATGTTTGATTTCAAAGGAAATTTTGAATTGGGGATGAACAAACCCTAGCACCAAATTAAATCAAATAGGCTCAACTTAAAATGATTTTCAAAGAATCCAAAATTCCTTGAGAAAAGTTCATGATTTTTGGTTAAGGTGGATACCTCTGCCAAAAATGATGCACCTATTTTTAGGACATATCTGGATTTTTGAATGAATTCATTAAGAATTTGAATTGGAGCAACTAAACGCTATGCATATTATTTATTGCTCTGATAATTCTGGAGTTATGTGTGGGGCCCTGTAATAATGCATCTAGCATCCACACTAATTTCCAGAAGCTGCAAAAATAATTTGGTTAACAAACCAAATTCAAAAAACAGTAGCAGAAATAGAAAACATAAACAAATGAATAAAAGACACATGAGAGAAAGACTTATGTGGCGCTTACCTGCAGCAGAGCCGGCCCAGCTCTTTTTCCTGGCCCAACCCACCACTGCAGCCTCCCTGTCGTCTTCCTCCCTGGACAGAAGGACAGGCGCGTGGTCACCGTGCGCACGCACGCGCTGCGCCACCGCCTGCTTGTCGCCGACCGCCTGGAGCTAGCTAAGGACGCCACGCACTCTCCCGCGCCTACCTCGACCGCTTGCTCGTCCCCATCCCCTCCCTGACTCTCTCTCCCGTGACCGTCCGTACGCACACGAGACCGCCGACGAGAACCACGGTGGCCACAGCTATCCCCTCGCCACTCTGCTGTGCCCACGAGCTCCGCGTCATCTTCCTCGTCATCTCCACCGAGCCAACACAGCCGGGAGGCGCTGCAGCGTCGCCATCGCCATCGTCTTCCACCTCGGGAGCCGGTCACCGCCGACATCGATTCGCCGCCGACAGGACGTCCCCGAGCCCGCTAACCAACCCTGCAGCTCCGCGGTAAGCCGCTGACCCGATTCCCCCTTGCCCCGTCGCCCCTAGCATCATGTAGATGCCGTCCCCATGAGCTCCGAAGCTCGCCGCTACCATGGCTTCTCGCCGCCGTGGCCAGGGCACCCAAAGCTCGCGTCTGAGCACATGGTTGTCCTCCTACTAGCCCGTAGATGTCGCCCCACTGCTTAATTTGCTCCTCCACATGCTCTAGCCGCAGCTGCCGCACACACCAAGCTCCGGCCGCCGCGGCCGAGCTCCTCGTTGTCGCCTCCGGCCACCCCAGGCCCGACTGGCGCCACTGCCTGACGCGCGCTGGTCTGGGCTCTCGAACGAGCCCAGCCATGCTGCGAACGGGGCACCACAACCCGTTCCCGAGTGCCCCACCGCGTCTGCTGCCGCCAGCGGCTAAACGCCGGCCTAACCCCGTTTAGGTTAGTGCTAATGATCCCCCCAGGTCACTGACACGCGGGCCCGGCCCTACTAACTAATCTAGGATTAGTGCTAATTAAACCAGGATAGTTTAGTTAGTAACTGACATATGGGTCCCACTGGTCAGTTTGACCTGGACCGGCCCCATTGACCGCTGACGTCACCCTGACGCAATGCTGACGCATTGATTCAATTACTGGAATTATTCTTATACAGGAAATTCCAGAAAATAGCCAAAACTTCTAAAAATCATAGAAAATCAACCATAGCTCAGAATGAAATAGTTTATATATGAAAAATGATCAGAAAAATCCAATCTATCCATCTGCACTGTTTTCATGCATGTTAGAACACTTTAACCTTGATGTTTAGGTGAAACAAGTTAATACACTAATATGACCTCTTAAAATGGGTTTGCATTTGAATATTTGGTTCAAATGGACTCATCTCAATCTGTTCTAGCTTGCAATTGCCCAAAACACATTCATATTGCCATGTCATAGCATGCATCATATTGTGCATTGCATTGATCGTGTTTCTTCTCTGTTCGCCGGTATTGTTTCCCCTCGATAGACGTTGTACCAACGTTGTGATCGTTGACACTGATGAAGACTCAATGCTATCTTCAGAAGTGCCAGGCAAGCAAAACCCCCTTGTTCATTCCGATACAATCCTAGTCTCTCGCTCCTGATCTTTTTACTGCATTAGGACAACAACGATTCATCTGTTACTTGCTGCGGTAGCTGAACCCGTTTAACCTCTGCATGACCTGTCATTCCACAGTAAATAGATGAAACCCACTAGCATGAGTAGGAGTTGTTTGAGCCCTGTTGTGCCTACTCATTCATGCTTGTTTGTCATGCCTGCTACTGCTTAGAGTTGAGTCAGTCTGATTCATCGAGGATGAATCGAGGTGTGTGAACATGTCCTCTTGTGTGTGAGCTAAGTGTGTGAACACGATTTGGTAAAGGTAGCGGTGAGAGGCCATGTAGGAGTACATGGTGGGTTGTCTCATTGAAGCCGCCCTCGTGAACTGAGTTACGTGTTTGTGATCCACGAACAGTTACTACCACACATTGGGTTCCGGTAACTCGACCCCTCTCGGCTTATTAATCGCCTCGATCTCTGTCCAGGAGTTGCAACTAGTTTCTGGTGTTTGTAGGATATGTGGTGGGGGCCGTGCGTATCGCTGACCCTAGGGGTGGGCTATGTTGCGGTAGATACACCAAGGCACGGTGTACCGGGACGCCCGTTTGGTGCCTCGGGAACCCTGCTCTCATCGTTTGGGGCCGTGAGCGACACCCCGGCCGGATGTCCTGGCGGATGGAACCCGAATAGGCGATAAACCTGGACTAGAGACTTGTGTGGTTAGTCAAGTCGTGGCCGACTCCCTTGCCAGGCTTCCGCTTGAAGGTTGCCGAGATACACGACGTGTACATGGTGGTAAGTGGCGAGAGCGTGTGTGAAGAAGTACACCCCAGCAGGGGTAACATCATCTATACTAATAGCCGTGTCCGCGGTAAAGGACATCTGGGTTGCCTATAACAGTTCATAGACAAGCGAAAGTGGATACTCTAAAATGCGCAAGATAAGCGTGAGTGCTATGGATGGCGTTCTCGTAGGGAGACGGGAGCGGATCCATAGTGGTGTATTGATATGGTGAATATGTGGACTCGTGTGCGCCACCTCAAAAGAGTTACTTGCAGTCGTAGTTCAGGATAGCCACCGAGTCAAAGCTGGCTTGCTGCAGTCAAACTCCACCACCCCCTTTGTTGATACTGATGCATATGTAGCTAGTTCTGATGTAAGTCTTGCTGGGTACATTTGTACTCATGTTTGCCTATTTTATGTTTTGCAGAGAGACGTCAGTCTCGCTAGTAGTTCCGTGTGGACTTCGACGTTTAGCTTGATACCTCAGCTACGATCTTGTGCCCTCGGCAGATCTGGTAGTTAGTCGCTTATCAGCCTTTTTCATTTGTAGATGTCTGTACTCAGACATGTTAAGCTTCCGCTTGTGCCTTGACTTGTATGCTCTGTATGTTGGGTCATGAGACCCATGTTTGTAATATCTCGCTCCTCGGAGCCTATTGAATAAATACTTTGAGTCGTAGAGTCTTGTTGTGATGCCATGTTGTATTTGCACAAATTGAGCATATTGTGTGTATGATTGAAATGCTTGGTATGTGTGGGATCCGACGACCTAGTTGTTTATCCTTGGTAGCCTCTCTTATGGGGAAATGTAGTCTTGTGCTTCCATGAGCCATAGTAGTCCGCTACAGCCCGGTTCACCGTTGTCCTGCTAGCATAGCACTACTGCTCCGGAACACTTGACTGGCCGGCATGTGATTCACTTCGTTCCTGTGTATGTCCCTTCGGGGAAATGTCACGCGGTGACATCCGGAGTCCTGCCTAGCCTTCTACAGCCCGAGTTCCCGGAGTCCTGTTAGCCCAATGCTACAGCCCGGATTCGCACGCTGCTGACTGACATGCTCGATGTTGATTCATGTATGCCTGTCCCCTTAAGTTAGTGCCACTTTGGGTTCACGACTAGTCATGTCGGCCCATGTTCTCTGTCATATGGATGTTAGCGACACTATCATATACGTGAGCCAAAAGACGCAAACGGTCCCGGGCCATGGTAAGGCGACACCAGTGGGAATACCGTGCGTGAGGCCGCAAAGTGATATGAGGTGTTACAGGCTAGATCGGTGTGACTTAGAATCGGGGTCCTGACATGCTAGTAATTCTTGCATCGGAAACTTTCCTCGTTTCCCTACAACAATCATATCAATAAACCCTTCCACATAATTACGATGTGGTTCCTCTATGCTGCCCGCAAAGGGTAACTTGCAAACCGCACAGAAATCATAAAGTGACATCTCCTTAAACTCATCATATAAATAAAAATACACCGAAGGTGGCGATCTCCTAGCATGCAAATGAAAATTTTGCACGAAAATATTAGTGAGGAGGAGATACAGTTCGCGCTGGTCGCGGAGGAAGTCGACGAGGCCCGCATTCTCAGCCAAATAATAGAAACCATCATGAATCCCGGCTGCTCTCGAGAATTCATCACAAGGCTATTCACACGGACGAACTTCCGTGGTGCGAGGAAGATTATATTTGGGCTTCTTCTATTCTTCACTTTGCTTTTCCTTTGAGCTTCGGCTCGAAGAGCCCCTCAATAATCTCTTCATCATTCTCTGAAAATTTCTGAAATTTTTAGTAACTCAAAATAAAAGTGAACCAATTTCAACAAAGTTGATAGCAGCCACTCCCACAAGTGCCTAGAGAATATATCATGCATTAGAACTACTTGGGACCAAATAAATTTGACATGCAAGCTCAAGAACAGGGTCGCCTAAGCAGCAAAAATTTGCAATAAATGAAGCACTAGAACAAAAACTAATTGGACCATTGGATGAGTCACATGCCGAAGAACAATCCCCCAAAGCAGTTTTGAGAGTGAAGCTTTGAGCAAGGAGATCGAAAATCGCAGCAAAATGAGCTAGAACACGGGTTTGAGCTGTGTGGTGATTTTTTCTGGAGGAAGACGAAGTGTGTGGGTCCAAGAATAAGTGGAGGGGGCCATGAGGGGCCCACGAGGCAGGGGGGCACGCCCAGGGGGGTGGGCGCGCCCTGGACCCTCGTGGCCAGGTGGTGGCTCCCCTTGATGTGTTCTCAGTGCCAGATATTCTTAAATATTCTACAAAAAATCATATTCATTTTCAGGGCATTTGGAGAACTTTTATTTTTGGGGTATTTTTTATTACAAGGATAATTCAGAAAACAGACAAAAAAAATACTATTTTGCTTTATTTAATCTAAATAACAGAAAGTAAAAGGAGGGTACAGAGAGTTGTGCTTTCTAACTTCATCCATCTCATGCTCAGCAAAAGGAATCCACTAACAAGGTTGATCAAGTCTTGTTAACAAACTCATTCCGAACCGCATGAAACCGGAGAATTTTCGGATAGCACTAAGTTACCTCAACGGGGATATGCACGTCCCCTACAATAAGAATACCATATTTCTTCTTGACAATAGGAAGAGGAAATTCAAAACCTCCAATAGTAATCGTTGGAATTTTTCCAATGGAATTGATACTGTGGACTTGAGGTTGTTTCCTCAGAAAGTGTACCATATGCTGGTTACCATTAACATGAAAAGTGACATTGCCTTTGTTGCAATCAATAACAACCCCTGCAGTATTCAAAAAGTGTCTACCAAGAATAATATACATACTATCGTCCTCGGGAATATCAAGAATAACAAAGTCCATTAAAATAGTAACGTTTGCAACCACAACAGGAACATCCACAAATACCGACATGTATAGCGGTTGATTTATCGGCCATTTGCAAAGATATTTCAGTAGGTGTCGACTTATTCAAATCAAGTCTACGATATAAAGAGAGAGGCATAACACTAACACCGGCTCCAAGATCACATAAAGCATTTTTAACATAGTTTCTTTTAAAGGAGCATGGTATAGTTGGTACTCCTGGATCTCCAAGTTTCTTGGGTATTCCACCTTTGAAAGTATAATTAGCAAGCATGGTAGAAATTTCAGCTTCCAGTATATTTCTTTTATTAGTAACAATATCTTTTGTATACTTAGCATAAGGATTCATTTTAAGCATATCAGTCAAACGCATACGCAAAAAGATAGGTCTAATCATTTCAGCAAAGCGCTCAAAATCCTCATCATCCTTTTTCTTGGATGGTTTGGGAGGAAAAGGCATGGGTTTCTGAACCCATGGTTCTCTTTATTTACCGTGCTTCCTAGCAACAAAGTCTCTTTTATCATAACGTTGATTCTTCGATTGTGGGTTATCAAGATCAACAGCAGGTTCAGTTTCTACATCATTGTTATTTCTAGGTTGAGCATCAACATGAACACCATCATTAATATTATCAGTAGGTTCATGTTCATTACCAGATTGTGTTTCAGCATCAGAAATAGAAATATCATTGGGATTCTCAGGTGTGTCAACAACAGGTTCACTAGAAGCATGCAAAGTCCTATCATTTTTCTTTTTCTTCTTTTTAGAAGGACTAGGTGCATCAACATTAGTTCTCTGAGAATCTTGCTCAATTCTCTTAGGGTGGCCCTCAGGATACAAAGGTTCATGGGTTATTTTACCCCCTCTAGTCATAACTCTAACATCATTATCATTTTTCTTATTATTTAATTCATTGAGCAAATCATTTTGAGCTTTAAGCACTTGCTCTACTTGAGTGGTAACCATAGAAGCATGTTTACTAATAAGTTTAAGTTAACCTTTAAATCTAGACATATAGTCACTCAAGTGTTCAATCTTATAAGCATTACGTTTCAACTGTCTACCAACATAAGCATTCAAGTTTTCTTGTTTAACAATAAAATTATCAAACTCATCTAAGCATTGGCTAGCAGACTTATAACGAGGAATATCACCTTCATCAAATCTATAGAGAGAATCTACTTTTACTACCTGTGTTGGGTTATCAACACCATGTATTTCTTCAATAGGTGGTAAATTCTTAACATCTTTAGCTTTAATACATTTTTCTTTCATAGATTTCTTTGCCTCTTGCATATCTTCAGGACTAAGAAATAGAATACCCCTTTTCTTTGGAGTTGGCTTAGGAGTTGGTTTAGGAAGTGTCCAATTATTTTCATTACTCAACATATTATTCAATAGCAATTCAGCTTGATCAATGGTTCTTTCCCTGAAAACACAACCAGCACAACTGTCCAGGTGGTCTCTGGAAGCATCGGTTAGTCCATTATAAAAGATATCAAGTATTTCATTTTTCTTGAGAGGATGATCAGGCAAAGCATTAAGTAATTGGTGAAGCCTCCCCCAAGCTTGTGGGAGACTCTCTTCTTCAATTTGCACAAAATTATATATTTCCCTTAAAGCAGCTTGTTTCTTATGAGCGGAGAAATATTTAGCAGAGAAGTAATAAATCATATCCTGGGGACTACGCACACAACCAGGATCAAGAGAATTAAACCATGTTTTAGCATCACCCTTTAATGAGAACGGAAATAGCTTAAGGATATAGTAGTAACGATTTTTTTCCTCATGAGTGAATAGGGTGGCTATATCATTTAATTTAGTAAGATGTGCCACAACAGTTTCAGATTCATAGCCATAAAAAGGATCAGATTCAACCAAAGTAATTATCTCAGGATCGACAGAGAAATCATAATCCTTATCGGAAATACAGATAGGTGATGTAGCAAAAGCAGGGTCATATTTCATTCTCGCATTCAAAGTTTATCTTTAAGCTTAGCTAATAATTTCTTAAGATCATATCTATCATCGCATGCAAGAAAATCTCTAGCAGTTTCTTCATCCATAACATAACCCTCAGGTACAACAGGCAATTCATATCTAGGGGGAGAATCTTCATCATCACTTTCATCAATATTATCAGTTTCAATATTTTCATTCTCTCTAGCCCTAGCAAGTTGTTTATCAAGAAATTCACCTAATGGCATAGTAGTATATGCATTGAAGCAGTTTCATCATAAGTATCATGCATAGTAGAAGTGGCATGATCAATAACATGCGACCTGTCAGAATCAATAGCATGTGTACGTGTCACAAATTTACTCATAACAGAAGGTGAATCAAGTGCAGAGCTAGATGGCAGTTCCTTACCTCCCATAGTAGTTTAGGGATAAATCTTGGTTTTCTCGTCTTTCAAGTTCCTCATAGTGACAAGCAGATATAAATCCCAAGTGACTCAAAGACTAGAGCTATGCTCCCCGGCAACGGCGCCAGAAAAGAGTCTTGATAACCCACAAGTATAGGGGATGGCAACAGTTTTCGAGGGTAGAGTATTCAATACAAATTTATTGATTCGACACAAGGGGAGCCAAAGAATATTCTCAAGTATTATCAGTTGAGTTGTCAATTCAACCACACCTGGATAACTTAATATCTGCAGCAAAGTATTTAGTAGCAAAGTAGGATGGAAGTAACGGTAACTGTGGCAAAAGTAACAACAGCAGTTTTGTAGTATTGTAACAGTGGCAACGGAAAAGTAACTAAGCAAGGAACAATATGTGAAAAGCTCGTAGGCATTGGATCTGTGATGGATAATTATGTCGGATGTGATTCCTCATGCAACAGTTATAACGTAGGGTGACACAGAACTAGCTCCAGTTCATCAATGTAATGTAGGCATGTATTCCGAATATAGTCATACGTGCTTATGGAAAAGAACTTGCATGGCATCTTTTGTCCTACCCTCCCGTGGTAGCAGGGTCCTATTTGTCGGTGTTCTGGGAACGGGGGTACCCAGACTTGCCTGCCTGCGGCCTGTGGCGTGGCTCAAGGAGTGGCCCAGTACAACCCATCTTCATCAACACAAGCTCAAGACCCTCGCGAGGGGCCAGATTGCTGGGCGGATTTACGTAAAGTTTCCTCGTGCACGGCCTCGTCGGGGGCTCGCGAGGAGGCAGAGATCAAGGCAGGGTACCTCACGAGGTGCCAATGACGCAAGCCATGACGACCGAGGGCGCCAGTGGGCGCCAGCGTGCAAATGTCCTCATTTCCCCTTTGGTGCAAAGGAGGCAAGCGCTTGAGCCAAGGCATTAGGCAAAGGCAACCATTTTGGTGCAACAAGGCCAAGACCAGCAGAACGGCAGGAAGGAGGTCATCGTGGTGCCCAAGCCGTCGTCACCGTCAGAGTATTTGGCAGGCGAGGACCGACTTTAGTCAGGATAAGTGTACTAGATGTTCCCCTTCAAAACGGACAATTGTTGGCGCCCTTCCCGCTCAATATTTGGGAAGAGGCCCAGGGTCTCCCACTATAAATAGAGCTAGCCACCACCAAGGCAAAGAAAAAAAGAAGGGAGAAAAGAAGGGAAAGGAGAGGATCTATCTGAGAGAGCCCTAGCAGAGTGAGAAACCGAGGCGATCGAAATCCCCAAGCAGTTCGTCGCACCAGCTCAAGAACAGCCCCTCGCGAGGCTGTTCTCCCTTTGTATTGTTCATAATCAGCCCCTGAGGCAATCCACCACACCACAAACTGGAGTAGGGTATTACGGACAATGGTGGCCTGAACCAAAGTATAAACCTCGTGTCCTCTCGTGGTTGTTCTTCGTGTAGTTTAGATCCTTGCGAGGCGACGAGACGTAGGTAGGTTGGAGGTGCGATCTCCGTGCACCCTGCACCTCGAACCTAGAGGGTCCGCCGAACCCGAATCCGACATTTGGCGCGCCAGTAGGTGCACCGAATCCGCCTTCCGCCGCTCTTTCGCCGCTTCGCGCCCATGTCGACGCCGCTAAGCCAAGCCGAAGCGCAGGGCCGCTCTCGCTACTCGCGTCGCCCAGACGGCCCCCGTCGGCGGCTGCCCCCGCCGTTCCCCGTCACCTGCCGTCAACGCCGCCATCGGCCCGGCGGGGAACAAGCATCAGGCATCGTCTCTACATCCTTCGGTGCGGCGGGAAGGCCACACTGCCACCCCGTCGCTGATTCCAGCCGGTTCTTCGTCCCACGCCCGTCGCGCTCCTGCGGATGCGCACGCCGCGTTGCTCCTGGCGCGGGAACTCCTGGACTACTGTCCCGTCGACGACCTCTACGAAGAGTGGCTCGCCCGCATCACCGAGCTCGTCGGCATTGGGCTCCCTCGCGCCATCCTCTCGGCGCACCGCGCCCGCCTTGCGCGGGCGATGATGCTCCGGGGGCGCCTCAGCCGCCTTCCCCTCAAGAAGGCGCCTTGGCCCCAAGGCGCGTGGCCCCTGGGAGGAACCCACTCCGTCCGGCACCAGCACAACAAGAGAAGAGCTGCCAAGAGGTCCCTCGTCCCCAAGAAGCTGCCCGAGTACTCCCACACCGGCCCGTCACGACCGCGCTCCTGCTCCAGCGCGCCAAGACCTCACGCTGCTCCTGGCGGCAGCGCATGGAGACCTCCAAGATCAAGCCCTCCATCACCAAAGGCCCCCCGTAGCCACTGCAGGCTGTCGTGCCTTCACCGCCGAGCTGCGCAGCGTGGCCTGGCCGGGAAAGTTCAAGCCATACCTGCCCCCACGCTACGATGGCACGGCCGACCCTGCGGAGTTCCTCCAGCTCTATGAGCTGGGCGTCGAAGCCGCCAACGGGGACGAGAAGGTCATGGCGAACTGGTTTCCCATGGCACTCAAGGACAGTGCCTACACCTGGCTCCTGAACCTGGCTCCTGGCACGATTTCCTCCTGGAACAAGATGCGCACCCGATTCATCGCCAACTTCCAAGGCACCCGCGATCGGCCCCCGGCCATGAGTGACTTGCTCCGCATCAAGCAGCAGTCAGGGGAGACCCTGCAAAAGTTCATCCAACGTTTCAACAACGCTCGCCTTAAGATCCCCAGGGTGTCTTAGGAGGCCATCATCTCAGCCTTCTCCGATGGTGTGCGTGACGTCAAGATGAAGGAAGAGCTCGCGATCTATGAAGACGTGTGCACATCCCTGGAGCTGTTCAACTTGGCGACCAAGTGCGCCAGGGCTGAGGAAGGATGCCTTTCCCTTCTCGAGCTGCCGGCTGCCGACCTAGAAGAGAAGAAGCCCAAGGTCAAGGACGTGAAGCGCAAGGGGGCTACCATGCTTGCAGCAGAGCCGGACACCAAGCGAGGAAGGGATCAACCTGAGTCATCCAAGGGCAGTCGGTACTGCGTGTACCATGACCTCCACACCCACAACACCAATGAATGCCAAGGGCTCAGGGCCGTGCGGGATGTGCATGCCGGCCGCAGCCCCGAGCGCAGCAACCGGGGCTATGGCCGAGGAGGAGGAAGAGGTGCAGGACGATGGGAAGACCGTGGCCCTCGCCAAGGGTGGCGCGACCGACCTCGCGAGGACCGCTGGCAGGATCAGCCTCGCGAGGGAGGTTGGAGGGACCTGCCTCGTGAGGAAGGCTGGAGGGATCAACCTCGCGAGGATCGCCCACAAGGCAACGCACGCCTCCCTCCTCTGCCAGCGCAGCCAAGGAGAAATGAAGGCCATTGTCAGGACGAGGGGGCTGGGGGCTTCCAGGAGCCGCGCGCAATCGCTTGCAGCCTGGGCGGAGCTCAAGCCCCAGCGTGCCATCGCATCTTAAAGCAGTTCGCCCACAAGTGAATGCAGTCCTCCCAGTGCTCGGCCACACGCCTCGGTGGTCAAGATGCGCCATCACATTCAGCTCAGCAGATCAGCTCAAGTGCGCAGCCACAACCGGAGTCCTCCCGATGCTTTGTTCCCCAATCATCAGCAATGTGCAAGTCACTAGGACCCTCATCGATGGCGGAGCAGGGCTCAATATCCTGTCCGTCGAGACATTCAACAATCTCCAAGTGCCATACAATCAGCTTCACCCAACCAAGCCTTTCTCCGGAGTCACTGATGGTTCCACAGTTCCGATAGGGCAGGTCCGCCTTCCTGTCACCATCGGGACGTGCGACAACTACCGCACCGAGCTCATTGACTTCGCTGTCACAAGACATTCGCCGCCATACAATGCCATCCTCGGGTACCCAGCCCCGCCAAATTCATGGCCGTGACTCATCACGGCTACAATGTCCTCAAGATGCCAGAAGCGGTGGAGTCATCACGGTGCCTTGTGAAGAGAGAGACGCTGTGTTCTTCCTCGAGCGCCGCTTTCCAAGCCGCATCAATTGAAGACCCAGATCACAGGAGCGGGAGGCTTCCCGAGGCTGCACCTAAGAAGAAGAAGACATCGCCTGGCCCAACCCCTCGGGAGGCAGGCCCCTCAGGGTCCACGCCTGTTTAGGGGGCACCTCCCTCTATCGCATAGGAAGGTGCGCCCGGCGCCCTCCTCGAGCAAGGCTCGGGGGCTCTCTCCTGGAGGGCCACTTCGCTAAGATCACGAGGGAGGCGCTCGGGCACCACTTGGAGGCGTGTTTCAAAGCATGTTTCCCTCAGGAAGGAGCAAGGCAAGGAAGGCCAAACCCTCAGGAGTTCGTCAGCAAGATCATTCAGGAGATGCAGGAGTCAAGAGTCATGAGTGGCAGCCGCTGCTTACCCGCCGTAGCTCCCCATCCAGGCGAGGACGGTGGGCTGCGCGTCTGCATCGACATACCAGGGCTCAACCGAGCCGCCTCTTAGGAGCGCCTCTGGCCCTCACGCGTGGGGTGCTGTGAAGGTCCACCCCACAGCTATGTTCGCATGCCTTACGACTTGCCGAACGCGGCTGCCGCGCGCCAGCGCCTCATGAGGAGCATCCTGGAGGTTCAAGTGGCCAGCGCCCGCAGTTCCGCGGAGATGGAGATAGTTCGCGAAGAGCCACTAGCGCCTCCGGAGCCTCCCGAGGCTCTGGGCCCGGGGCTCGTGAAGATCGGCTTCGCAGCGCATCGATGTCCGCTACTTCAGCATCCTTCATCTCCAACATCACCAGTGACGCCTTTTCGAAGTTTCCTTTTCACCGAGCGCCTGTGGCTGCATCATTCCCAGGCCGCGTGGGTCCGTCCCTGCGGCATGTATCCCCTTTGATTCATGTTTCTAGTTTACCTTATTGGGGGCGCCCCTCGGGCTGCGTCATCGCCAAGTCGCTCGGGCCCGACCCAGCGATGTTCGCCTTCTCTACGCCTTTCTAAATGGATTTTCTCCTTCGTGATTAACGTGTTTGACCTAATCGCCCGCTCGATTGACACCAACTGATGGACCTGCTCCCTAACGGCACGACGCTTGCGCATGGGTCCATCCCTACAACGTCGACAAACCTGAATGGCTGAGCTCTGGCCGCGGCAGCCCCGTAGGGCGCCACCTCGTCAAGCCTTCAGTGCCTCGTCACCCCTCCAGAGCAACCAATGGCTGACTGTCGATTGTCATGGCGAACTCTCGTTCTTCTTGTGATGAGCCTGCAGGATCTCTTCAAGGAGCGGTGTCAGACGAGGCCTTCACGGCGTCTCCTTCACTCTCGTCTGCACGAACCGCTTGCACGTTAAAGGGGGGGGGGTACCTGAGTATCGCGACTCATGGACTCCTACTGGCTCTCCAACCCTCACCTCCTGGCCTTGTCCACGCCATCACGACCTAGCATACCAGCGACGGCTGAGCTTGCTCGAGGGCCGGGACCCGAGGATGTAGAGCAGAAAGGGGAGTAAAGGCGAGAGGGAAGAGGCACGCGGGGACCTCGCCTGGCAACTCTTCAGCTGCCAATGCGCAGACCTAACGCCGCACCAAGAAGCGGTTCCTGACTCCCGAGATAAGTCATCCTCCAGAAATACTAGCTATCACAGCACCGACCTTGCACCTAATGCAATCCCATGTTGGCAACGTGGCGCTCCTTTCTCACCGAACGATGGCTGCTTGAGCGCTAAAGGGGACCTCCTGAGCATCGCGACTCAGGGGCTCTTACTGGACCCCGGGCCGCTCACCTCCTGGCCTTGACCACGGCATCGCGACCTGGCATACCAGCGACTGCTGAAGCCTGCCTTGGGACCGGGACCTGTCGGCGCAGAGCGTCAAGCCCTCGCGAGGTTCGAAGGGAGGAACTAAGCTAAGATGGGATGAGCATCTCGCACCACTTCACGACAAGTATCATATTAACAAACCAAACCACAGGCACCTTACAAGCCCCCACGGGGTGTGTTCTTCGATTCCTCGCAGGGAACAAAAGGAGCAGATCCTAAAGAGCACTAACTACGCGCGTCTCTGCAAGGAGACGCCATCATCAACAGTGGGCCGCCAGGCACCAACGCCAACCCCATCCAGATCACCGGCGCCGGAAGCCTGACGCGCCCGCCAGGCTCCTAGCGCGGTGCAAGCTCGGAGGCTCATAGCTGTCGTCGCTCGTCTCCGGAGTCGCGAAGAGCTCGGCGGAGTCGCTGGATCCTCCGACGCCTCCGCTGCCTGAGGAGCTACTGGGGGAGCGATCGGCGAGCATGGTCCTCGCCACGGCAGGGCCCCGGCCGCCTCTCTCAGGGCAGCACTCCAGCCGGCGTCTTTCCGCGTCAAAGACCTTGAAGAACATCAAGGAAGCGCCATCGTACTCCAGGTGGATCATGAGGGCGCCCCTCGTCCGGCAGACCAGGGCGATCTCGCCCCAGCCTCGGGTCACGAAGACCTTGCCCGGAGCGACGACCGCAACCTCCGCTCCGGTCGCAGGGGTGCTGCAGCCGGCATGCTGCAACCAGAGCTCCAGAGAGCCCCTCTGCGGAATCACGAAGGCGAAGGAGGGAGGAAGGCAAATCCAAGACTGAGGAGGCATGGCGGCCTGGAGCACAAGCTCTTGGGAGGAGCCCTCGGCATAGACTCCGGGAGGAACAACGCGCACCGCCGTGACCCGCCGACGCCGACAACGGCGTCGTCCGTGGCGCTCGGCGTCAACTCCTTCAGGGCCCTCAATGCGGGCGTACAAGGACAGCGGGAACCCTGGCGGTGGCCGCTCGCATTGTGGCCTCGACACCTCTCGCCGGGCGCCCTCATCTCGGCAGCAGAGGGCTAGCCATTTCTTCGGCGGAAGTGGATCGACCCTCTCGGGGCCTTTCCTTTCTTTCTTCATGGGACCCGGCGGATCGGAGCCATTGTCGCAATGTGGAGCAAGGGCAAGGATGGAGAAGAAGGAGAAGCAAGAAGAGATGGACTGGAAGGGCTCGCGCCGTTCCGTACATATAGCCGTGGGAGGCCAACCGTCGACCTCCATGATCACAGGTAATCATGACCCGCTTTGCATGCAGGGACTTGTCAATTCGTGCAGTTGCCGATGCATCATGGGGAAGTGGAGACGCCCATGACCAATCAACCGCCAAAGCGGCGCCTAAGGCAGCAGTTGTTGGGGCCAGCGGCCGCCGACCTGCCCCTTCGCTTCTCCTCGCTAAGCCAAGTCCAGCGCACCTTGCGCCTGGGCTCTTGTCGGTGGTCCGGGAACGGGTACCCAGACTTGCCTGCCTGCGGCCTGCGGCGTGGCTCAAGGAGTGGCCCAGTACGGCCCATCTTCATCAACACAAGCTCAAGACCCTCGCGAGGGGCCAAGCCTCATGGGGCGGATGACAGAAAGCTTCCTCAGGCACGACCTCGTCAGGCTGTCTCGCGAGGAGGCGGAGAGATCAAGGTAGGGTACCTCACGAGGTGCCCATGACGCAAGCCATGATGACCGAGGGCGCCAGGCGGGCGCCAGCCCGCGCAGTGTCCTCATTTCCCCTTTGGTGCAAAGGAGGCAAGCGCAGGCCAAGGCATCGTGCAAAGGCAACCATTTCAAAGGCAACAAGACCAAGACCAGCAGAACGGCGTAAAGGAGGTCATCGTGGAGCCCAAGCCAAGGCGTCACCATCGTAGTCTTTGGCAGGCGAGGACCGACTTTAGTCAGATAAGTGTACTAGATGTTCCCTTCAAATGGCCAATTGTTGGCGCCTTCCCGCTCAATATTTGGGAAGAGGCCCAGGTCTCCCACTATAAATAGAGCTATCCACCACCAAGGCAAAGAAAAAAGAAGGGAGAAAAGAAGGGAAAGGAGAGGATCAATCTGAGAGAGCCCTAGCAGAGTGAGAAATCGAGGCGATCGAACTCCCAAGCAGTTAAATCGCACCAGCTCAAGAACAGCCCCTCGCGAGGTTGTTCTCCCTTTGTATTGTTCATCATCAGCCCCTGAGGCAATCCACCACACCACAAACTGGAGTAGGGTATTACAGCACAATGGTGGCCTGAACCAGTATAAACCTCGTGTCCTCTGTGTTGTTCTTCGTGTAGTTTAGATCCTTGCGAGGCGACGAGACGTAGGTAGGTTGGAGGTGCGATCTCCGCGTGCACCCCAGAGTTCGAACCTAGAGGGTCTGCCGGAACCCGAAATCCGACACTATTGGAAACTAAGGGATATTAAGGCCTCCTTTTAATAGAGTACTGGACCAAAGCATTAACACTTAGTGAATACACGAACTCCTCAAACTACGGTCATCATCGGGAGTGGTCCCGATTATTGTCACTTCGGGGTTACCGGATCATAACACATAGTAGGTGACTAATGACTTGCACGATAGGATCATGAACTCACATATATTCATGAAAACACAATAGGTTCAGATCTGAATTCATGGCACTCGGGCCCTAGTGACAAGCATTAAGCATAGCAAAGTCATAGCAACATCAATCTCTGAACATAGTGGATACTAGGGATCAAACCCTAACAAAACTAACTCGATTACATGATAAATCTCATCCAACCCATCACCGTCCAGCAAGCCTATGATGGAATAACTCACGCACGGCGGTGAGCATCATGAAATTGGTGATGGAGGAAGGTTGATGATGAGGACGGCGATGGATTCCCCTCTCCGGAGCCCCGAACGGACTCCAGATCAGCCCTCCCGAGAGAGATTAGGGCTTGGCGGCGGCTCCATATCATAAAACGCGATGAATTCTTATCTTTGATTTTTTTCTCCCTGAATGTGAATATATGGAGTTGGAGTTGAGGTCGGTGGAGCACCAGGGGGCCCATGAGGTAGGGGCGCGCCCTCACCCTCGTGGACAGGGTGTGGGCCCCCTGGACTTGATTCTATCGCCGGTATTTTTTATATATTTCAAAAATATTCGCCGTGAAGTTTCAAGTCATTTCGAGAACTTTTATTTCTGCACAAAAATAACACCACGACAATTCTGCTGAAAACAGCGCCAGCCCTCCCGAGAGAGATTAGGGCTTGGCGGCGGCTCCGTATCATAAAACGCGATGAATTCTTATCTTTGATTTTTTTCTCCCTGAATGTGAATATATGGAGTTGGAGTTGAGGTCGGTGGAGCACCAGGGGGCCCATGAGGTAGGGGCGCGCCCTCACCCTCGTGGATAGGGTGTGGGCCCCCTGGACTTGATTCTTTTGCTGGTATTTTTTATATATTTCAAAAATATTCTCTGTGAAGTTTCAGGTCATTTCGAGAACTTTTATTTCTGCACAAAAATAACACCACGACAATTCTGCTGAAAACAGCGCCAGTCCGGGTTAGTCCCATCCAAATCATGCAAGTTAGAGTCCAAAACAAGGGCAAAAGTGTTTGGAAAAGTAGATACGATGGAGACGTATCATCGTTCCAGATGTAAATGTTTTTCTCCACATATACCTGGTCAAACTTTTCTGAGGTTTGACTTTTCAAAACATTGATACGTCCATTTTGCATCATGCTTTTATATCAATATTTATTGCATTATGGGCTGTTATTACACATTATATCTCAATACTTATGGCTATTCTCTCTTATTTTGCAAGGTTTACCATGAAGAGGGGGAATGCCGGGCACCGAATTCTCGGCCGAAAAGGAGCAAATGTTGGAAACCTATTATGCACAACTCCAAAAGTCCTGAAACTCCACGAAACAAATTTTTGGATTTGATAAGAATTTATGAGCGAAAGAAATAGACCAGGGGGCCCACACCCGGTCCAGAAGACAGAGGGCGCTACCAGAGGGCGCGCCCCCTATCTCCTAGGCCCCCTGGTGGGCCTCCGGCGTCCATCTTCTGCTATATCATCACTTTTACCCTGGAAAAAATTGGGGGCAAGCTTACGGGACGAAACTCCGCCGCCACGAGGCGGAACCTTAGCCGAATCAATCTAGGGCTCCGGCGGAGCTGTTCTGCCGGGGACACTTCCCTCTAGGAGGGGGAAATCATCACCAATGTCATCACCAACGATCCTCTCATCGAGAGGGGGTCAATCTCCATCAACATCTTCTCCAGCACCATCTCCTCTCAAAACCCTAGTTCATCTCTTGTATCCAATCTTGTATCAAAACCACAAATTGGTACCTCTGGGATGCTAGTAGTGTTGATTACTGCTTGTAGTTGATGCTAATTGGTTTACTTGGTGGAAGATCATATGTTTAGATCCTTTATGCATATTATTACTCATCTGATTATGAACATGAATATGCTTTGTGAGTAGTTACGTTTGTTCCTGAGGACATGGGTGAAGTCTTGCTATTAGTAGTCATGTGAATTTGGTATTCGTTCGATATTTTGATGAGATGTATGTTGTCTTTCCTCTAGTGGTGTTATGTGAACATCGACTATATGACACTTCACCATTATTTGGGCCTAGAGGAAGGCATAGGGAAGTAATAAGTAGATGATGGGTTGCTAGAGTGACAGAAGCTTAAACCCTAGTTTATGCTGTTTCGTTAGGGGTTGATATGGACCCATATGTTTAATGTTGTGGTTAGGTTTACCTTAATACTCCTTTTTGTAGTTGCGGATGCTTGCAATAGGGGTTAATCATAGGTGGGATGCTTGTCCATGTTAGGGCAGTACCCAAGTGCCGGTCCACCCACATATCAAATTATCAAAGTACCGAACGCGAATCTTACGAACGTGATGAAAACTAGCTTGACGATAATTCCCAATGTGTCCTTGAGAGCTTCTTCTTCTTTATTAGATTTTGTCCAGGCTTATCCTTTGCTACATAAAGGATTGGGCCACCTTGCTGCACTTTATTTACTTTATTTACTTTTTGCTCATTACTATTTATCTTATCACAAAACTATCTATCACCTACTATTTCAAAGGTTGCTTGCAGAGAAAACCTTCATCGAAAACCGCTTATCATTTCCTTCTGCTCCTCGTTGGGTTCGACACTCTTACTTATGGGAAGGACTACGATAGATCCCCTATACTTGTGGGTCATCAAGACTCTTGTCTGGCGCCGTTGCCGGGGAGTGTAGCGCTTTTGGTGAGTGGAACTTGGTAAGGAAACATTTATATAGTGTGCTGAAATTTTCTGTTACTTGTCACTATGGAAACTAATCCTTTGAGGGGCTTGTTTGGGGTATCTTCACCCCAACCAGAAGAGCAAAGAGATGCTCGTCAACCTACTGAACTTTATGAAAATATTCACTTTGAGATTCCTTCGGGTATGATAGAAAAACGGTTAGCTAATCCTTTTGCAGGAGACGGAACATTGCATCCCGACTTACACCTTATCTTTGTGGATGAAGTTTGTGGATTATTTAAGCTTGCAGGTATTCCCGATGATGTTTTCAAAAGGAAGGTCTTCCCTTTGTCTTTGAAGGGATATGCAATGACATGGTATAGGCTATGTGATGATACGAGATCTTGGAATTATAAGCGGTCGGGTTGGAATTTCACCAAGTTCTATCCTATGCATCTTGTTCATCGTGATCGTAATTACATATATAATTTCTGGCCTCGCGAAGGAGACAGCATCGCTCAAGATTGGGGGAGGCTTAAGTCAATGTTGTATTCATGCCCCAATCATGAGCTCTCTCGGGAAATGATTATTCAGAATTTTTATGCTCAGCTTTCTCTTGATAATCGCAACTTGCTCGATACTTCCTGTGCTGGCTCCTATATGCTGAAGACTATTGATTTCAAATGGGATTTATTGGAAAGAATTAAACGCAACTCTGAAGATTGGTGTTCCGATGATGGTAAGGAGTCAGGTATGACACCTAAGAGTCAGGTATGACACCTAAGTTCGACCGTGTTAAATCTTTTATGGATACCGATGCTTTCCGTGGATTTAGCTCTAAGTATGGACTTGACTATGAGAGAGTAGCTACTTTTTTTGAAACTTTTGCTACTCACGTTGATCTCCCTAAAGAGAAGTGGTTTAAATATAATCCTCCTGTTGAAGTGAAAGTAGTTGCACCCATTACAGTCGAAGAGAAGACTATTACATATAGTGATCCTATTATTCCTACTGCTTATGTCGAAAAACCTCCTTTTCCTGTGAGGATAAAATATCATGCTAAAGCTTCGACTGTTGTTCGTAAGAGTAATACTAGGACCTATACACCTCCTGAGCAAATTAATGTCGAACCTGGTATTGCTATGATTAAAGATCTCTTGGATGAGGACTTAGATGGGCATGTTATCTCTTTCTTGGGTGAGACTGCTAATATTGCTAGACCTGATACTAAGACACGTAGACCTGTTGTAGGCACGCCTGTTATTTCTGTTAAAATAGGAGATCATTGTTATCATGGCTTATGTGATATGGGTGCTAGTGCTAGTGCTATACCTTATGATCTTTATAAAGAAATTATGCACGACATTGCACCCATTGAATTAGAAGACATTAATGTTACTATTAAGCTTGCTAATAGGGATACTATTAAACCTATTGGGATTGTTAGAGATGTTGAAGTTTTGTGTGGAAAGGTTAAATACCCTGCTGATTTTCTTGTTCTTGGTTCCCCACAAGATGATTTTTGTCCCATTATTTTTGGTAGACCCTTCTTGAATACTGCTAGTGCTAAGATTAATTGTGAAACGAATATAGTCACTGTTGGCATAGATGGTATGTCTCATGAGTTTAATTTTGCAAAGTTTAGTAGACAACCTCATGAAAGGGAACCACCTAGTAAGGATGAGATTATTGGTCTCGCTTCCATTGCTGTTCCTCCAACTGATCCGTTAGAACATTATTTGCTAGACCATGAAAATGATATGTTTATGAAGGAAAGGGAAGAAATAGATGAAGTGTTCCTTAAACAAGAACCTATGCTGAAACATAACCTTCCCGTTGAAATTCTTGGGGATCCCCCTCCACCCAAGGGAGATCCCGTGTTTGAACTCAAACCTTTACCTAATAATCTTAAGTATGCATATCTTGATGAAAAAGAAATATATCCTATTATTATTAGTGCTAACCTTTCAGAGAAAGAAGGAGAAAGATTATTGAAAACACTGAAGAAGCACCGAGCTGCTATTGGATATACTCTGGATGATCTTAAGGGCATTAGTCCCACATTATGTCAACACAAAATTTCAGTGGAGAAAGATGCCAAACCAGTTAGAGATCCTCAAAGACGATTAAATCCCAAAATGAAGGAAGTGGTAAGAAAGGAGATACTAAAGATCCTTGAGGCAGGTATTATTTATCCCGTTCGATAGTGAATGGGTAAGCCACATCCATTGTGTCCCTAAAAGGGAGGTATTACCGTTGTTCCTAATGATAAAGATGAATTGATCCCGCAAAGAATTATTATAGGCTATAGGATGGTAATTGATTTCCGTAAGTTAAATAAAGCTACTAAGAAAGATCATTACCCTTTACCTTCTATTGATCAAATGCTAGAAAGGCTATCCAAACACACACATTTTTGCTTTCTAGATGGTTATTCTGGCTTCTCTCAAATACCTGTGTCCACGAAGGATCAATCTAAAACTACTTTTACTTTCCCTTTTGGTATTTTTGCTTATAGACGTATGCCTTTTGGTTTATGTAATGCACCTGCTACCTTTCAAAGATGCATGATGGCTATATTTTCTGATTTTTGTGAAAAGATTTGTGAGGTATTCATGGATGATTTCTCCGTCTATGGATCCTCTTTTGATGACTGTTTGAGCAACCTTGATCGAGTTTTGCAGAGATGCAAAGACACTAGTCTCGTCCTGAATTGGGAAAAGTGTCACTTTATGGTTAATGAAGGCATTGTCTTGGGGCATAAGATCAACGAGAGAGGTATTGAAGTTGATAAAGCCAAAGTTGATGCTATTGAAAATATGCCATGTCCCAAGGACATAAAAGGTATAAGAAGTTTCCTTGGTCATGCCGGCTTTTATAGGAGGTTCATTAAGGACTGAGGGAGTCCCTGATTAGGGGGTGTCCAGATAGCCGAACTATCGCCGTTGGCCGGACTCCTGGACTATGAAGATACAAGATTGAAGACTTTGTCCCGTGTCCGGATGGGACTTTCCTTGGCGTGGAAGGCAAGCTTGGCGATACGGATATGTAGATCTCCTACCATTGTAACCGACTGTGTAACCCTAACCTATCCGGTGTCTATATAAACTAGAGGGTTTTAGTCCGTGAGGACGAACAACAATCATACCATAGGCTAGCTTCTAGGGTTTAGCCTCCTTGATCTCGTGGTAGATCTACTCTTGTACTACCCATATCATCAATATTAATCAAGCAGAGTAGGGTATTACCTCCATCGAGAGGGCCCAACACAGGTAAAAGCATTGTGTCCCTTGTCTCCTGTTACCATCCGCCTAGACGCACGCTCGGGACCCCCTACCCGAGATCCGCCGGTTTTGACACCGACATTGGTGCTTTCATTGAGAGTTCCTCTGTGTCGTCGCCGTCAGGAAGGATGCCTCATCCCGTCTTTAAAGACGATACTATCGCCAAAGAGGCCTTGGCCACTGGTCAGACTCTTCGGCTAGGTGGTTTTCTCATGACCGCCAGTTCGGCCACCGCGCCGACGATGACTTCTCGAGTCATCGAAACCAATCTCCGCGTTAATTCAGAACTCGCCGAACAGTTAGATCCGATCGAGCTCTCCTCCGTAAACGAGCTCTTGGATCGCATCGCCGCTCGAGTCGCCACAGACTACGACCGGATCGGGCCTAAAACCGATCTGAGAGAGATCAACTCTCCCCAGGCTACCCATCATATTGCTGTGATAGAGGAGCAATGCGGCGATTCTTCTTCTATCTTACAGACTAGCTACATCCGGATTCCCAATCCCTCTATGCCGGATTCCCGTAGAGGGACGGATGTCGATCAAGCCCTGAACTTAAAGTCAGGCGACGGGATGGATAAATTGGATATCACTAAAAAATCCAAACTTCCGAATTCGGAAACTTCCCGGCCCCTGAGTCTTAAATTGGACGGGGTTCCGGATCCAGTTCCACCCACCCACCCAAACATTAGCGACCTATCCCGAATCCGGCAAGAGCCCGCTGAAACAGTACATCATTACTGGGCTAGATTCCTCCTGGTTATGGACAGGATAAAGGATTGCCGAGAGGAGGACACAATCCCAATTTTCTGCAATAATTGCACGGACAAGGGACTCCTAAACGCCATAAGTCATCGCGAAATTACACGCTTTACTGACTTGGTAACCATAGTACAAAAGTACTGTGCGATGGAGAGCGCCTGGAAAAACGAAAGTAAATTTTGGGATAATCCGGCCCTGAATACATCCCTAGTCCGAAATAAAAGGGTGCATCATTACCAAGCACCTGGGTTAAACACCAAAAAACCAAAACCCCCCTAAAGGGTACGGAACAGTACTAGAGGGTTGGCTAAACGGACTCTGCAAAATTCATAGCACAGAGGGCGCCACTCCAACTCATAGCCTTCGAGCATGTTGGATACTACGGCAGGTGGCCAAAAGTGGCGAAGAGCTTCTAGCTTCAGAATCCCAGCCCAGCAGCACCAGTACGGTGTTAACAGTCTTCGAGACTTTCGCATCAAATAACATGCGGAAACGAACACTCCGCAACCTTGCCGAAGTCTACCAAGTAGCAACAATAAATCCATGAAGTGACACGGCTATCACCTTTAATGCCAGTGACGAACCTAAGTTTCGATAGTGGACGGCTTTCGCCTTACTAAGGTACTCATGGATGGCGGCAGCGGGCTAAACCTCATCTATGAGGAAACCCTACGAAAAATGGAAATATACTGGAACCGCATTGAGCGAAGCAGCACAACCTTTAGAGGAATAATCCCTAGCCGGGAAGCATGCTGCACAGGAAAAATCACACTGGACGTAGTGTTCGGCTTGCCGGACAATTACAGGTCCGAGGAGGTCACATTTCAAGTGGCCCCGTTCAGCAGCGGATATCATGCTTTATTAGGGCGAGAGACATTCACAATTTTTCAAGCTATACCCTATTATGGGTACATGAAGCTTAAAATGTCCGGACCTAACGGAATCATCACTCTCGTTAGTGATCCGAACATAGCACTCTGCGCCGAAAACAAGACAGCCGCACTAGCCCTCAAGACACCATCCGAAGCCCTAGCGGCCGAGGAACTCACTGCGATGCGCTCCACGGTAAACAGGGACGATGTGATACTTGATAAAAGATCCAAGTCCACCTCTTTTAAACCAGCGGATGAAATAGTCAAATTCCAAGTCCACCTAATGGACCCCGCAAAGACAGCCTCCATTGGGGCACAATAAAACCCTGATGTAGACGCCGCACTACGAGAATTTCTACGAGAAAACTGGGACATCTTTGCCTGGCACCCTTGTAGCGACCCGACCCGAATGGATCAAGTCTCTGTGCTTAAGTGTCATCCCTGGATCGGTATGCTGACACACACAGTACTCGAGGATTTATAACAGAGGTAAATCACATGTATAAATAATGTAAATACCATTACCTCAATCCAAAAATAGCGGAAGTAACAAGGTTGTGGATTCCCATCAACACCAACGGCAAAGTTGAGTGTAGAAATCGTAACCCTAACGTATCACTTACTCGTCATCTGAAAAGTCTGCAACATGAAAAGTTGCAGCCCGAAAACGGGTCAGCACATGGAATATGCCGCAATGTAACACATAGAGAGTAATGAAATAATAAGCTATACTACATGCATATATGGCTGGTGGAAAGCTCTATGGTTACAGCTTTTTGCGTAAAAGCCAATTTTTCCCTACCGCAAAGGAATAAATTTATTTAACTATCATGGTGGTTGTTAAACATTGAGAATGGTTGACAGCATCCTCAATCCCAATTAAAAGTACTCATTAACAACCCAACAATATTAATTAGAGTAACATGATGAGATTCACATGATAATCCAAGTACTAGATACTCAAGATGTCCATAACCGGGGACACGACTAATCATGATTAGTTTATACACTCTGCAGAGGTTTGCGCACTTCTCCCCACAAGACTCGATCGCCTCCGTTGGATTTCTCGCACTACATGATGTTTGAGAAACGGATGACCGAGACATAGTCTTTCGGAAGCGCTAGCACCTTACATAGGGTAGACCGGTACACCTACTTTCCCCTACATCTTCTAGTCTACCCGTAAGAGTTCACACAACTTAATAAACTATGCCAGAGCCCATAATGGCTTGTGGCTGCACACGTAAGTTTCTAGTTTAATAATCTCATGATCCCTTTGAGCCTAGGTGGCGGTCCGAAGAAATACAGGCAAGTCCTGATGGAAACCAGGTGCCTCAATCCACCCAGATGTGTGTTTAAGTTGCCACCTTAAATAAACCATTAATTTAACAATCTCACATTTGTCATGGAATACACTCACCCAATCCACGTCTACTAGCATAGCATGGCATAATAAGCAAACGTAGAAGTAACTCCCAAGGGTTTGATATAAAACAGGTAATAGGTACTACCTCAACTACTTCCCATCCCACAATTTAATTAGATCCTAATCATGCAATATTTGAGGATTGATCTAATGCAATAAAAACTGGGTATGAAAAGTATATGATCAAAGTGTTACTTGCCTGCAATGTTGATGAAGATGATTCGCACTCAAAACTCTTGATAGTTCTACTCGTCACACTCCGGTCAATCTATCGTAATCAAGCAATAGTAGCCACACATAAGCAATCACTCAAAACATCGGATCGAACGAAGAAAACGATTCAGAAAACATCAAAACCAAGCAAATAACTCTTGCAACATAAAACAATTTCTAACAGTACCAAAATTATGTAAATTTGGCATTATCAGAAAGTATGTCAAGAGCTTTAATTTGCAACAAGAATCAACTAAATCGGAGTTACGAAACTCCAGTTATGAACAAAAGAAGTTTGAATATGAATCTGAACAAATTTCGAAATTTGAAAATTTCAAAAAGTTGATCGTGACAGGTTAATTGGATAGGTGAAAACAAGACGAAACTATAGGCGCTGGTTTTATCTAATTTGGATGAACGAGTAAAAAGTTATGGCTATTTGAAAAATCAGGGCCAAGCTGTTTTACGAAAGAAAAATAAGCTATGGAAAAAATATACAAAGAAATATACCTTATAAGGTAGAGAAAAGACAACTTCAAAGAGGGAAGAAGTCGCGCCGGAGAGGAGAAAAATATTTTTCTTTAAGGAATCTAGTCAAACCAAAATATTGATTTAACCCGAATCGGATGATTTTTAGAGGCTCTATGGGTCTATATTTATTGGTGGAAAAGAGGCTTAAAGGTCAAAGGCTAGGCAATGTGGGACTAAACATATACGTACACATAGATGAAATTTAAAAAAATATCATGGGCTAAAAGTTCGGCCCGGCCGCGCGCGTACACTGGCTGCATTTTTTTTTTCCGAAGTCTATTTTTTTTCTGAAATTTGTTTAAAAAAAACCTAAACATTAACGAAAATAAAATCTCTCCCTAATAATAAAGCACGGATTGACTCCATGGGTTCACCGTCACAATACGCTTCTTCCCCTGAATTTACGCTTTCAGTTTTGTTTCACGTCCAGTGTTTCTACATACGTTCTTTTTTTTTCTATATTGTCACGGTCGGCAAGGATCCGAGAAGCACACATCGGATGAATCGTGTGAAACAAGGCCAGAAATTCTTCTACAACTCGAATCAGAATCCTCCAAGGTATAGGATCCCTTCTTCAATCACGCCCAAATGATGGGCGGGCTTGCGTTAGTGTTGTCGGAACCAGGTCTAAAGTTCTGCGGGAGGTAGAACTATTGGTGGCCATGATCGGGAAGGAGGAGAGGGTGGAGGAGTGTACGCCGGAGTTGGTCGCAGAAATTGTGTAGCACTTCGTCGTAAATGCCGTCCCCGACACAAACGTTCTCACGACGGGCGCCAGGTCGTGTTGCTGTGGCCCAAGCCTGCGTCGATGTCAAACTGGCCCCACGTGCGGCTGGTCGGGATCCTCTAGGTCGCTACCGGACTCCGCTTGCCCCTCACTGCCGAGCTCAAGATCCAGATTCACCCCGACCTGTCTGACCCGGGCAATTCCCGAGCTCCACTTGGACCCGCCCACCGCGATTCCTCCGCAGGCTTCTCTTCCGCTCAGCGTCGTCCCTTCTGGACGCTTGCCGGTGGGCTCAAAGTGCTTAGCATGCTGGCGCGCATCAAACAGTAGCAGCGGTAGTTGCTCGGGTGGCCTGCAGCGGCAATGACGGTGGAGCTTGGTTGCAACGGCCATGGTGAAGCAGTTCAAGGCAAAACGAGCTAGCTGGCCCATTAGGTTCCTGGGGATACTGGGACCATGCTTACGTGCTTGGACGCGTCGAAAATGTGCTCTGGCTACAGCAGCTATGCAGCATCACGGCGGCGAGCTCCAAATTTAAAGCGGGGGCTGGCTAGAGGGCGGGCGCAAGCCATAGTGACGAGGATAGAGGAAGAGGAGCTCACGGGGGATGCGGAAGAGCAAGTCAGCGGGGTCGGAGGTGCTCGGACGGTAATGAAATCGATGACGGCGGCCGGCGTGTCCGAGAATAAGACGCGGTCGGTTCTGTCGTATTGCGGCGTCCCGGCTCGTGATCTTCCTCGGAGAGGATGGGCAAGTCGTGTCGGAGCTCGTGGACATGTCAGTGCATCGAGGCGGTGGCGGTTGCCTTGCCAACGGCGTGCATCTCGCATTGGTGCTTTTTGAAGCTCGAGATTGAGCGAGGCAGAGGGAGAAAGAGAGCCGCGATAGAGGGGAAACGACCAGGGGGTCATCCTCATCTCCTGGGCGAGGAGGTGGCTTCGCCAGCAGGAGGACGCACTCTTAGCTCGCGCCGGGTCCGAAGATGGTCGTCATCAAGTCCTCCTATTCTGTGGCGACCTCCTTCTCTTATTTCTCAATCTCGGTTGCCCGCTGGGCCGTGATGCTACAGCCGTCAGCAACCCAAGGCTGCAAGCGCTCTTAGAGGTAAATCTACTACTACACTCCATGGTCGGGGTAACAAGAGGACCCTCTATTCTTGATTCTCGTTAGCACATCAGCACCTCTGTTTGCATTGCAGCCTTTCTGTTATGTTTTTAGTACTTTTGTCTTATGTTTTCATTGCAGTGGAGAGAAAACTGATGATCTGGCGCTCCTTTCATCTCTTTGTGTTGTATATTTTGTGCTCATATCTTTTACATATTATTAGTTAGAGATGTAAAATTCATGCTGATTATTCTCATTGTTATGCAAATTCATCATGTGTACTATAATTTCATGACATAGAGCCAAAATAAAAAGTAGAATTTGGAGGAATAGTACTGCTCCTGAATTTGGGGTTTAGATTTGTGCTACAGGTTGTATATATTGAGACTAAACCTCAACTCCAGAAATGATTTTCTTCTTCTTATAGCTTCAAGATTTGTCCAGTTGTTCAAAAGATCCCAAATCCGTTATCGCCTTTGAAGGTTTTCGAGCTTCCAGACGCTTAGCTTGAAAAATTCCTTCGTGAAATAACTACTCCGCCCCGATCCTAAATCCATCCAGAATGTATCCGGTTTCACATAGCACATGACCTGCCGAGGTCCATTAGTCAATAAGGCTACAACGACTTTACTTGGAGGGTTTCGTACACAAAGGAGGCTTCAAATCATGGCTTTTGGTATTCTGACAACCCAAAAACATCTTATATTTTGATACGGAAGGAGTAGTTCATTAGCTTGCAACTAAAATTAGAATAGCTTTGAACACTAAGTGCATCTGCAATTATTGTATAATGCGGCTGTCTTTTCTACTTTGTGCAAAATATTTATGCATATTTTCAAATGGGATATAATAATAGTTAACTTCAAGTGATGTACAGCGTAGCTTGCTGATGGTTTTAGGATGGTAACTTTGTAACTTGCAAGATTTAGAATAGAATAGAACTATGCATGACATAACCTAATGCAAAAAAGGTAACATATTACATGTGGTGGTATTTTGCAAGCTTCTGTTATACAAGGCCTATAAGAAACTATCCTTGCATGGAAAGAAAGGTGACACATGCAACTTGCTCTTGTCTCTCGCAAGCTTCTATATCTGGTCAATTATGCGTAGGCAATTTATTTTCTTAGAAATAGCATCAAAGGATACATCTCATAGTTGCAACAAGAGGAAACATAGTGGGCCGCATGGTTGAATTTGAAGGGAACAATTATAGTGAGGCAAGTACTTTCATCTACCGTGGTGCAGAGACCCTCATCACAAGTTTGTGATATTGTAAGTAGTTTATTTGCTTTGAATATTTGCTCAAGAGATTGTGTTACTTTACTTGCATCTTTCCCATACCCTAGATTTAGACAATTAACCAGTATATCATAATATGTTGAAGTAGAGTCCCTGCACCTTCTTTATCATTTATGACTAAGATTTGTACATTTAGCTTCTATTTTACAAATCAATCTCTAATTCAGCATGTAGTTAAACAAAAATCTAATCACCACATACATTTTGTCTATATAGAAGATATTATAGTCAAGCTGACTAAAACTTGCTGGGAGAAATGCATCACCGAGGACCGAGATCAACTTTAGCAGCAATGATGCATCTGGGCCATTTGATGAATATTGTTTGCATATACAATTTTCACCAAATTTTATTTTTTCCCCGTTGCAACGCACGGGCATTTGTGCTAGTAAAAGACAAAAGAAAACAAAAGAAAACAAAAGAAAAACGGGCCGGCCTGCTGCTATGCTACGCATGTGGGCGACAGTTAGTTTCAGGCGCGCACGCAGTTTTTGTTATTTTTGTTTTTTTAACAGAAAGCGATAAACTAAAAAAATGAAAATGAAAACAAACTTTTATATAGGCATATTATATATCAAAATTTTCAGAAAAAGATTTCCTACAAGCTAAACATTTTTCTAGAGTCAAATAACATACATACAAATTCAGATAATTCAAAGAGTGCTACTGGTCTAATAAAATCCAATAAAAATCATTTTAAAAATACCAAAATGATTTCAAATTTATTTCTCTCCAATTTTCTGATGTAGGGAATCATTTTACCCTATTTTCCATGTATTTTATTTTTGGAGAAAAATAATTTGAATAAAATTCAAATAACTCCAAATTGAAAATAAATTCAAAAGAGCTTTGAATGTAATTCTTTTAAACTCCCAACTCATATTTCATATGTTTTTAAGAAGTCATTTTATCTTCTCTCATGAAAATCATTGAGTTGCTTGAAGTTTATGAATTGGAAATAATTTCAAATGAAATTCAAATATTTTCAACACCCCTTGTCATTTTAAATTTTTTTTTGGAAGAAGTCATGTCATCTTCTCTCCAGGGTTTTGTGGTGAAAAGAATTCACGAAGATCATAAAATGCAAAATGAAAGTTTGGGAAAGTCCTTTTATTCCCTCTCATTTAACTTTCAAAAGTTTCGAATTCACTCACTTCCAGTCAATCAATCAAACAATCAATCAAAACTATATATTTATTTATAACATTCCAAAATTTAGAATTTTGGGATGTTACAACCCTTCAGACATGCGAGGAATCCCACGTCGGCTGGCTGAGCACAACCTAAATATTCTCAAAGGATTCAAGCCAGTCAAACAGGCTCTTCCGTGCTTTTCTGAACCCAAGAGACAGACCATGGGAGAGGAGCTAGCCAAACTTTTGGAAGCCGGATTCATCAGAGATATAAAACATCCGGACTGGCTAGCAAACCTGGTGATGGTACCAAAGAAGGATAAATCCTGGCGCCTATGTGTTGATTTTAAAGACCTTAATAAGGCTTGCCCAAAGGATCCCTTCCCTCCCTCGAATTGACCAAATTATCGACGCCACAGCAGGACACGACTCATTGTGCTTCCTCGACGCTGCATTACTCGGCTACCACCAAATCAAGATGGCGGAGCTGCACCAAGCTGCAACAGCATTCATCACTCCATACGGCCCGTTCTGCTTCAATACAATGCCCTTCGGGCTAAAAAACGCTGGCGCAACATATCAGCGCATGATTCAGACATGTCTGGCAAACCAGATCGGCAAAACAGTGAAAGCATATGTAGATGATGTGGTCGTCAAAACCAAGCATGTCGAAACTCTAGTAGACGACTTGAGGCTCACATTCGACAATCTTCAAAAATATGACATCAAGCTCAATCCGGAAAAATGCGTCTTCGGCGTTCCAGCCGGAAAACTCCTGGGCTTCATTGTGTCCGGTAGAGGAATTGAAGCAAACCCAGCTAAGATCCGAGCTCATCACAATTGGATATTCCAAAAGACCTCAAACAAATACAAAAATTGACGGATGCGAGCGGCTCTAAGCCGCTTTATTTCTCGCTTGGGAGAAAAGGCGTTACCCCTTTACCGCCTCCTCCGTCAGCACGTAACACTTCGAGTGGGACGGATGCCGCCACGTCCGACTCGAAGAGATAAAAGCCATATTGGCAACAAATCCGGTCCGCCGCGCCCAACATGGGCGAACCAATGCTATTATATATCGCCGCAACACATCAAGTTGTCGGTAGCGGTGCTCGTCGTCGAGCGAAATGGACGGACACCGTTCCCTCTTCAAAACCGGTTTACTATGTGTCCACCGTCCTAACTCCATGCAAGTCCCGGTACCCACACTATCAAAAGATAGCATACGCGGTGTTCATGGCATCCCTAAGCTGCGACACTACTTTCAAGAGTGTTCGATAACGGTAGCCTCCAAGTACCTCTTAACGACATTATAAACAACCGCGACGCGACGGGCCGGATTGCTAAATGGGCCATAGAGCTCCTTCCATTCGACATAACCTATAAGCCACGACGAGCTATCAAGTCGCAGGTTTTGGCCGACTTCGTGGCCGAATGGACCGGCCGAACTCCCTAAAGAGTACGACGCATACTCCAATTGGATCATGCACTTTGGCGGCTCCAAAATTTTGGCGGCTCAGGGCTGGCGTCGTCTGACGTCCCCAACCAGGGATACAGTCCAATACGTCCTTCAGATAATGTATATGGACTCCAACAACGCAGCCGAATACGAGGCCCTTCTGCACGGCCTCCGGATGGCAGTCTCCATGGGCATTAAACGCCTAGAGGTGCGCAGGGATTCGAACCTCGCGATATCTCAAATAAACTGAGACTTTGATGCCAAAGATCCGAAAATGGCAGCATACCGCAATGCGGTCCTAAAAATGTCAAGACGGTTCAAGGGCTCAATTTCATCATATAGCCGGGATAACAACCAGCGGCGGACATATTGGCATGCATCGGTGCAAAACGCGATGCTGTCCCGTAACATCTTCCTGGAACGGCTATTCAAGCCATCCGTACTATGGGAAGGGGAGTCCGGAAATAACAATCCGGACCCAACCGCACTGCCTGACGCCGAACACTCTGACACAATCGGCAGCTCTGCCACCGAGATAACACCCTCCGCCCACGAAATAATGGCGGTTATCGCCCCGTGGACGGAGCCATTCCTAGCCTACCTAACTAGGCAGGAACTCCCCGAAGACCAAAATGAGGCCCGCTGCATAGTACGGCGATCTAAAGCCTATAAAGTCCATGAGGGAGAGCTTTATAAGAAAAGCACAACAGGAGTCCTTCAAAGGTGTATCTCCGAAGAGGAAGGGCGCAACCTCCTGGCTGAAATTCATGCCAGAGTGGGTGGGCACCACGCCGCAGCCCGGGCCCTTGTAGGCAAGGCCTTCCGTACAGGATTTTATTTGCCGACGGCCTGGGCAGATGCGCATGATTTAGTCCAACGATGCGTTGGTTGCCAGCTTTTTGCAAACCAAAGCCACATGCCACCCACTGCCCTCAAAACTATACCCATCACCGGTTGTTCATGATGCAGGGCTTGACATGGTTGGACCCCTTAAGGGGGGAACCCACAAGCAAAATACCTATTGGTCATGGTGGATAAATTCACCAAATGGATAGAGGCCAAACCTGTTAAAACGGTCGAATCCGGACCGGTGATAGACTTTATATCAGGGGTAGTTCACCGTTACGGTGTCCCCCACAGTATCATCACTGATAATGGCACCAACTTCACGGCCGATGAGGTCAAATTATGGTGCAAAAACATGGGAATCAAGCTTGATTACGCCTCAGTCTATCACCCTCAAACCAACGGCCAAGTCGAACGAGCAAACGGTCTAATCATGAGCGGCATTAAACCCGGACTAGTGCGGTCCTCAAGGAATCTAACACGACCGGGTTGATGAGCTCGACTCCGTACTACAGGGGCTGCGAACCACGCCGAATCGTACTACGGATTCACACCATTTTTTATGGTGTACGGTGCGAGGCAGTCCTGCCTGCGACATAATTCATGACTCACCTGGCGTGCGCATGTATGAAGAAAGAGAAGCCGAGCTCGATCGGCAGGACAGTTTGGACGCATTGGAGGAGGAGCGCGACGTGGCAAAAGCTTCGTTGCGCATTCTATCAACAAAGGCTCGAAGATACCAAAGCAGGGAAGTACGGGCCAAAGCTTATAACATTGGCGAACTAGTTCTACGCCTGTTGGACAAGAAAAAGGACAAACTCAAGCCCAAATGGGAAGGTCCCTTCATCATCGACCAGGTCCTGACCGGCGGAGCATACCGTCTGCGAAACGCATCGGATAACCGACTCGAGCCGAACCCATGGAACGCAGCCCGTCTATGAACATTCTACACCTAAGCGCCAGACTTCAAGTTCGTTTCCTTCCTCCGTCCACATTTTCTATTTTTTGCTGTCTTTTATTTCTCTCCTTCCCCCTCCTTCTTCCTGAAGCCTTTAGAGGCTCGTTTGCGCTTTGTTCGCACATATTTGACGCGCTGTACGCGCTCATTATACCTGGGGGCTTCTTTACCAGAAGCTTATTTTATACGGGCTTCATGCCCAACACATGCGTCAAACTTCCGCATGTACCTTTTATTCACCATTATATGCATCGATATGACTTAAGTTTTGGCCAAGCTGGGTTTCCTGGCTCCTGTGCTTACCCCTACGTTCCCGATTGTTCGGCTAGGTGGTAAAGGGAGCACCTCTGCGATTGTTACTGCCGGGTCAGCCGGATGTGTACCTCAGACTGGGTGAAGCCAAAAGCTAGCATTCTTAAGGGAATATTCGGTCGGTGAACTGAAAGATGATTTTTAACTATTTACCCATCTGCCCCCATATGATTTTCTGCTTTCATAATAGTTTTGACATGCACTTTAGGGCATGCATCCCAGCGAAAGGAACCCTTAACGGAACTATTCTCCCTGGAAGATGTTTCTTACTATCCATATAATATAACATAACTAGTTGGGCACTTGTCTGATACAACAATAATGACCCCTACGCCTTGTCTCCATGCATATCCCGGTTCTTATATAACCACGAAGGTATTCGGACACACTCCGGACTATTGGGTCCTGAGGTCGAAGCAAAAAGGTCCGCTATGACAAACGATCTACAATCCGGCTAGAAGACATTTTTCATGTCGTATTTAATTACAAAGTCAACTTGACTCATTGTATTCCTCCTCAATGCCATCTAATAGGCTATCTAATTTACAATCTTGCTGAGAATACTTGGCGGCCAATTCTACTTGGCCATACACTAAGCTTACAGGGATCTCCTTCCCATCAGGCCCCACAGGTCCGACCTCGGCCATGTGGTTTTGGTCAGCCTTCATGTACCGCGTCTTCACCATGGCCCAGGCCTCCCTGGCGCCCTGACGGCAGGCCGATATCTTCCATAGTCGGAAGCGCCGCCGTGCTCCTTGAAGCCGCTCCGCCTGCTCTCCAATGCCTTCAGGCAGGGAGATAGATGGCCACAGGGCCTGGCCGACGCCTTTCATCACCTGCCGAACTTCGTTAAATGCGGTAGCTAGTTCGGGAAGAAGATCACCCCAAGAATCGGGCATCTCCTCTTCGTGACGACTGTGAGAAAACCTACATACATGTTTATGTTAGTCGCCTTCCTCGCCGAACTCTTTCAAAGTTCGCTCAAGCACTTACTGAAAATGCCGTGACGAAGCCGTCGATTCTCCTTCTGAGTCAGACAACTGGGCACGAACATCCTTTAGTTCCTCACCCAGTTGGGTGTTGGCATCTTGGAGGTTATTTTTCTCCTGCCGCACCCTCGTAAGCACGCTCTCGCCGGCCTTTAGCTAACGTAAGAGCTGTTGCTTGACCGGATCTAGTCCGGCGCCATCTGCAATATTTTTGTCAGATTTACACACCCGCCGCACTTCATAAACTATTTATCTTTTGAAACATATGTTACCAGAGGGGGTCTCTGTGGCTCCCCTCAGAGCGGCTAGTGCGGCCTCAAGTTGGGCCTTGCATTCTTCAAGCTCCTGGGACGGTCGGGTATTCTTTTCTCAGAAGATCCTCAGATAACAAATGATCCTTAAATCAGTTATTCTAACTATTTTAAGTCTCGGGGCCATCGACATATATAATCACAAATCTCCTTACCGTATGTCCTTTACATACTGCTCCGTGGCTCGCTAGACCATCTTGAGCGGCACGGAGGTGCGCATCTCCAATTGAAGGCATTCAAGGCCTCTTGGGAGAAACACGCCACGAAGAACTGTCCGTGGCGCCTGTGATTCATGGCGCTCTCCACCTCGGAGTTGGTGGCGGACAATTTGTCGGCATCCTCTGTCGGAGGAGCATCCGACGCACGTCTCGTGCTCGCCTCAGCCTCCGGACCTGGCTTTGAAGCCTGGCCGGTGAAGGTTCGATTGGCAACCTCTCCGGACTCAGTCCGGCGAGCGGTCTTTTTCCTGAAAAGAGCACCAGCGTTAGTACGCCTTCCAGGAATCAATCACTCGAGTATGGTGACACGCCATACCGCTATGGGCGGAGTTTCGATCTGGACCGCACTTCTTTTTAGCCTGCGGGGCCGCACTGCCCCTTGTTGGCTGGCCACCGCGGGCTCGGCTTCCTGCCTCGAAGGTACCCCCTGTGAAACACCATTGGTATATGGTGATCAAAAAATAAGCATGGATGGGTCATTATCGTGGTTTTGGGACCTCGGTCTCGATTACTGTGAGGTCGAAGTATTCCGTGTAATCGGCCGTAATGGCAACCAAAGCATTGTCGATGCTAAGTTGGTAGAACACCCGTCGATCAACTCCACCTTTATATTCGGATCCTCTTCGAGGTCGGATCGAGGGACCGTTCGGATCCTCGGGTTGTGGGGGCGGGCTGTGTATCTTCTCCATATCCGGCGCAGCCTCAAGGTAAACCATGAAATGAGATATTTAATCAGGGGAACATGGATTGGACAGGCCACAAAGATGTTTGCTTACCCAGCTTCGAGGATTATTCGAAGAAAACTCGCTCAGTGGGTTGACACAGAGAAAATCCTCCTCCTCCCCTTTATACATGGCAGACAAGGTCTTCACCAGTTCGGTGACCGATCCCGGCCCGTTGCGGCCATGGCGGTTGGCGTCGTCCTCCCCGTTGTACTCCCACATGGGGTGGCCCCTATATTGAAGCGGCTGCACTCCCCTCATAATGCAGATTGCCATGACTCCAATCATGGTCAATCCGGCATGAGCCAGTAATCTTATTCGGCTCATCAATTAAAGGACATCCCGATCATTTTCCCTCTAGGGGCTCATGGGCGCCAGCTTAGGCGCTTCTTGAGGAGCGTTGCTAAACTCCGGAAGGCCGATCCGAACAGGATCCCGGCGGGACGCCCTCCATGTAAAACCATTCCGAAGGCCGTCTTGACGCCTTCTTGAGGTTCCGGATAGATATCCGTCCCGCGATGCGCCATAGTTCGCTCTGCCAACTTGATATATTGACCCCTCATGAGAACGGGGTACTAGGCAGAATAATCTCTTCCACAGCGAAATGAGCCTCGACGCCCAAGAACAGCTCAGAGAGGCCACGAAGCCCGTGATGTGCAAAATGGAGGCAAAGGAAGGTGGTGCAATTGGAGGCCGTAGAACTCCAAGAGCCCCCGGAGAAACAGATGGATTGGGAATCCGAGTCCTCTTACTAGATAAGAGATGAAGCATACCCGCTCTCCTTTAGAGGGATCGGGGACACTCTCCGCTTGCTTTCCGCCCTTGTAGGTGGCGAGTCCGGCTCAAACCGGAACCATGAAGGCCGTGGGAAGGAATCCCTTGGTTTGGAGTATAACTAGCTCGCTATGCGGGACTGAGCATCTCTCCCAATTTCCAGGCTGAGGGCTGGGAGCACGAGAGGAGGAGCCTTGTCGACTGTCCATGATGGAATGGGCTTTGGTCAGAGGCGCTCCAGTGAAAGCTTCATGAAGGGGATGGTGTGACTCAGATCTAGATCCTCGCCTTTTATAGGCAGCTCATTTGCGCAGCTAGGGGGTAAGTGTAAAAATACCTGGCTTTTCGCATTCGTTCAAACACGTGGAAGATGGCCATTATTGGGCGTAGAAGCCAAGGAGCGCAGCATTTATCGTGGCCGGACACTATTCGACAAGTATATGGAATTTGGAGAAGAACCCGCCGCAATGCCGAAGACAATCAATGCGCCGGACTCATCGTCATTGAAGCCTGGTTCGGGGCTACCGAGGAGTCCGGATTAGGGGTGTCCGGATAGCGAACTATCGCCATTGGCGGACTCTGGACTATGAAGATACAAGATTGAAGACTTCGTCCGTGTCCGGATGGGACTTTCCTTGGCGTGGAAGGCAAGCTTGGCGATACAGATATGTAGATCTCCTACCATTGTAACCGACTGTGTAACCCTAACCTATCCGGTGTCTATATAAACCGGAGGGTTTTAGTCCGTGGGGACGAACAACAATCATACCATAGGCTAGCTTCTAGGGTTTAGCCTCCTTGATCTCGTGGTAGATCTACTCTTGTACTACCCATATCATCAATATTAATCAAGCAGGAGTAGGGTATTACCTCCATCGAGAGGGCCCGAACCTGGGTAAAAACATCGTGTCCCTTGTCTCCTATTACCATCCGCCTAGACGCACAGTTCGGGACCCCCTACCCGAGATCCGCCGGTTTTGACACCGACAAGGACTTTTCTAAAATCTCTAGGCCTCTGACTAATTTATTGCAAAAAGATATTCCTTTTATCTTTGATGATGATTGTTTGGAAGCATTTGAAACACTTAAGAAAGCTTTGATCACTGCACCTATTGTTCAGCCACCTGATTGGAATTTACCTTTTGAAATTATGTATGCGATGCTAGTGATTATGTCAGTAGCTGCTATTTTAGGGCAAAGAGTCGATAAGAAATTGAATGTTATCCAGTATGCTAGTAAGACTCTTGATACTGCCCAGAGAAATTATGCTACTACTGAAAAAGAGTTCTTAGCAGTTGTGTTTGCATGTGCTAAGTTTAAACCTTATATTGTTGATTCCAAAGTTACTATTCACACTGATCATGCTGTTATTAAATATCTTATGGAAAAGAAAGATGCTAAGCCTAGACTCATTAGATGGGTTCTCTTGCTCCAAGAATTTGACTTGCATATTATTGATAGAAAGGGAGCTGAGAACCCGCTGCGCATAACTTGTCTAGGTTAGAGAATGTTCTTGATGACCCACCGCCTATTAATGATAGCTTTCACGATGAACAATTAACGGTCGTCAATGCTTCTCGACGCTCCTTGGTATGCCGAGTATGCTAATTACATTGTTGCTAAATATATACCGCCTAGTTTCACATACCAAAGAAAAGAAAAAGTTCTTTTATGATTTAAGACATTACTTCTGGGATGATCAACACCTTTATAAAGAAGGAGTAGATGGTATTATTAGATGTTGTGTGCCTGAGCATGAACAGGAACAAATCCTACGCAAGTGTCACTCTGAATCCTATGGAGGAGACCACGCTGGAGTTTATATTGGCCTACTCTTTTTAAAGATGCTCGTAAGTTTGTCTTATCTTATGATGAATGTCAAAGAATAGGTAACATTAGTAGACGTCAAGAAATGCCTATGAATTATTCTCTTGTTATTGAACCGTTTGATGTTTGGGGCTTTGATTATATGGGACCTTTTCCTGCCTCCAATGGTTATACACATATTCTAGTTGCTGTTGATTACGTTACTAAGTGGGTAGAAGATATTCCAACTAGTAGTGCTGATCATAACACTTCTATTAAAATGCTTACAGAAGTTATTTTTCCGAGGTTTGAGATATCTTATGACTGATGGTGGTTCACACTTTATTCATGGTGCTTTCCGTAAGATGCTTGCTAAGTATGATGTCAATCATAGAATAGCATCTCCTTATCACCCGCAGTCTAGTGGTCAAGTAGAGTTGAGAAATAGAGAGCTCAAATTAATTTTGCAAAAGACTGTGAATAGATCTAGAAAGAATTGGTCCAAAAAACTTGATGATGCATTATGGGCCTATAGAACTGCATATAAAAATCCTATGGGTATGTCTCCTTATAAGATGGTTTATGGAAAAGCATGTCATTTACCTCTTGAACTTGAACATAAGGCATATTGGGCTATTAAAGAGCTCAATTATGACTTCAAACTTGCCGGTGAGAAGAGGTTGTTTGATATTAGCTCACTTGATGAATGGAGAACCCAAGCATATGTGAATGCCAAGCTTTTCAAAGAAAAATTCAAATGCTGGCATGATAAGACGATACAAAAGCGTGAGTTTAACGTAGGAGATTATGTGTTATTGTTCAACTCTCCTTTAAGATTTTTTCAGGAAAACTTCTCTCAAAATGATGAGGTGTATCGTTCTGGTGCTATAAAAATCAACAACTTCGAAGGCACAAATCCGAGGGTGGTAAACGGTCAAAGAATTAAACATTATATTTCAGGTAATCCTATCAATGTTGAAACTAATATTATCGAAACCATAACCCCTGAGGAATATATATAAGGGACACTTTCCAGAATGTTCCAGACTCCGAAAAGGCATAGGTGCATTAGTGCAGTAAGTAACCCGACTCCAAAACAACTCTAATGGCAATTTTTATCAGTTTTGAATTATTTAAGAATTTTAGGAAGAAAGAAGTAGTCCGAAAGGGACATGAGGCTCCCACGAGAGAGGAGGCCGCGCCCCCCTGTCATGTGAGCACCTCGTGTGTCTCCGGAATCCGTTTTCTTGCATGTTACGTATTTTGGTCGGTAAAATCATTATATATACTCCCGGAGGTTTTGACCACCGTATCACGCAAATATCCTCTATTTTTGTTTCGAGCTGTTTCCGTTGCAGATTTAGAGCACCATGACTTCTCCCTCCTCCAACCACGAAGACAAGGATGCTTGGCTATTGAAGATAGAGTTGAAAGAGAGGAACCATAAGAGATCAACAAGGATGAAGGGATCAAGAAGGCCATGGAGGTTCAAGCTCCGGTGGTGAAAGAAGAAGACATCCCTCAACCTTTACCTAACCTTTTCACTCCGACAGAGATTGAAGCTTTCAAGATGATTGAGTTAGCCCGCATACAGAACAAGTATCTCACACAGGAGAATATTTTGCTGAAGGATCATATTGCTGGGCTCAAGGGCATTATCTGCAAATTGGAGGAGCTTTTACGCTCAATGTGCGATTATCTACCGTCATCATCACCACCTCCATCACCTCCGAAGAAATAATCACATGGGTATGGGCACTCCCCTTGGCAACTGCCAAGCTTGGGGGAGGTGCCCCGGTATCGTATCACCATCACACTCTTATCTTTACCGCTTTATTTAGTTTGATCCTTTTAGTAGTATCTTGATCTAGCAGTTTGAAGTTTTTGTTGTCAAGTAGTTTTGAGTTTTGCATTGTGATCTCTTTATGTAAGCGAGTCCGTGTGCTATCTATAATAAAGATTAGTGTTGAGTCAAGGGCTTTGCCATGTTGCTATGATCTTGTGAAAGTAGAAAGAATAAAAGAGTTCATATTGATCTTATGGATAGTGATAACTTCACACATAGAAAGTATGAGGCATAAAAATTGTTGAGAGTTGATGAATGTAGCCTTGGTCATCGTTGCAATTAATAGAAAGTGATAAGGAAAGAGGGGTTCACATATAAATATATTATCTTGGACATCTTTTATGATTGTGAAGCACTCATTAAGTATGACATGCTAAAAGAGTTGACGTTGGACAAGGAAGACAACGTAATGGTTTATGTTTTCCGACATCTCAGTTAAAGTATATTGTCATTTACCTTCCAAACATGTTGAGCTTGCCTTTCCTCCTCATGCTAGCCAAAATTCTTGCACCAAGTAGAGATACTACTTGTGTGCTTCCAAATATCCTTAAACCCAGTTTTGCCATGATAGTCCACTAGACCTACCTATGGATTGAGTAAGATCCTTCAAGTAAGTTGTCATCGGTGCAAGCAATAAAAATTGCTCTCTAAATATGTATGACTTATTAGTGTAGAGAAAATAATCTTTGTACGAACTTGTTGTGGAAGTAATAAAAGCGACGGACTGCATAATAAAGGTCCACATATAAGGGGCAATATAAAGTGATGTTCTTTTGCACTAAGACTTTATGCATCAACCCTAAACGCGCATGACAACCTCTGCTTCCCTCTGCGAAGGGCCTATCTTTTACTTTATGTTTTACTTTATGCTTGAGTCAAGGTGATGTTCACCTTTCCCTTTTTATTTTTATCCTTTGGCAAGCTCCCCGTGTTTGAATGATCATGATACATATATCCAATTGGATGTAAGTTGGCATATGCTATTATTGTTGACATCACCTAAAGGTGAATATGTTGGGAGGCAACACAATAAGCCCCTATCTTTCTCAGTGTCCAGCTAAAACTCTATAACCACAAGTATTGCATGAGTGTTAACAATTATAGGAGACTACGAGATAGTTGAGTATGTGAGCTTGCTGAAAAGCTCTATAATTGACTCTTTCTGATGTTACGATAAATTGCAATAGCTTCAATGACTGAGATTATAGTTTGTTAGTTCCCAATAAAGTTTTTGAACCATACTTGACATTGTGAATTGCTTATTACTTGAACATAGGAAATCATATGACAAAAATCTATATATGTTACTGTTATTAGAATGATCATGATGCCCTCATGTCCGAGAGAGATTAGGGCTTGGCGGCGGCTCCGTATCATAAAACGCGATGAATTCTTCTCTTTAATTTTTTTCTCCCCGAATGTGAATATATGGAGTTGGAGTTGAGGTCGGTGGAGCACCAAGGGGCCCACGAGGCAGGGGGCGCGCTCATGGGGGGTAGGCGCGCCCTCACCCTCATGGACAAGGTGTGGGCCCCCTGGTCTTGATTATTTCGCTGATATTTTTTATATATTTCAAAAATATTCTCCGTGAAGTTTCAGGTCATTTCGAGAACTTTTACTTCTGCACAACAATAAAACCACGGCAATTCTGCTGAAAACAGGGCCAGTCCGGGTTAGTCCCATTCAAATCATGCAAGTTAGAGTCCAAAACAAGGGCAAAAGTGTCACGCCCAAGATGCGACCCTATCCTAAAGGAACTCGAAGGTCCCACCAAGGATAGAAGCACATCTTGAAGACGCTTTCGCAAGGTGGATATCATTACATCAAACCATTACATAATAGTTGGGGATACATACATAAGGCACAAACGCCCCAAGAATACATCAACATCACACAAGAGATCAACATCCGACTACGGATGAAACATAAACAGAAACTCAAACAATATCCACCCTGCTAGCCTAGGCTGCCGACCTGGAACCTATCCCCTGATCGAAGAAGAAGCAGAAGAAGAACTCCAAAACAAGTAACATCGCTCTCGCATCATGATCATCGCAAACCTGTACCTGCAACTTGTGGTGTAGTAATATGTGAGCCACGAGGACTCAGCAATCCCATTACCATGGGCATCAAGACTAGCAAAGCTTAATGGGTAAGGAAGGGGTAAAGTGGTGAGGTTGCAGCAGCGACTAAGCATGTATGGTGGCTAACTTACGCAAATCAGAGCGAGAAGAGAAGCAAAGCAAGCGGTCGTGAACTAGTAATGATCAGGAAGTGATCCTGAACTCCTACTTACGTCAAACATAACCCAGAAACCGTGTTCTCCTCTCGATCAACCCCAAAAAGAGACACTCACGGTTACGCACATGGTTGGTGTATTTTAGAAGAGTTTACTTCAAGTTTACTACAACCGGATATTAACAAATTCCCATCTGCCACATAAATCATGCACGGCTCTCGAAAGTTTATACCCTGCAGGGGTGTCCCAACTTAGCCCATCACAAGCTCTCACGGTCATCGAAGGATATTCCTTCTCCCGGGAAGACCCAATCAGACTCGGAATCCCAGTTACAAGACATTTCGACAATGGTAAAACAAGACCAGCAAGACCGCCCGATGTGCCGACAATCCCGATAGGAACTGCACATATCTCGTTCTCAGGCAACACCGAATGAACACTACGTACGGCAACCGAAGATACCCCAAGTTGCCTAGGGGCAGCACCGCAAGTGGCTCTAGCTTGGACCAACACTTAGACAAGCATTGGCCCGGGGGGGGCCAAAATAAAGATGACCCTCAAGAGAGCGACTCTCAAGGGAAAAGTAGTCGGTGGTGGTTGGACAGGAGGGAAAAATGAGGAGAAGGTGGAGGCTGCGAGGGGATTGAGCGCTGGTGGATCCCGAGGGGGATTGTGCGGCGGCGGCAGGGACAAACTGCCTAGGATCTAGGGTTTGGTCTAGAAATGGACTAGGGGTCTATATATATATATATACGAAAGGGGATGATTTGGATCCTCCGATCGCGATCGGGCGGTCCGGAATAAATGGGTTAGGGACTCCAAAAGAGAAAACAGAGATGTTTTATAGATGTTAGGGGATGATTTGAATGCAACGGTGATGACTGAGCGGTTCGGGTTCGGAGTAGGTTTCGGGCGCGCACGTGAGGGGTCTGAGAGAGGTCAACAAGGACAAGGGCCTGACAAAGTGACAACGGAGGCAAAGAGAGAAAGGGCAACTGCGAACGGCTGCAAGCTTTATGAAAAACATGCGGATGCAATGCTCATGATGCTATGAGATGAGATGCATGACATGAACAAAATGGAAAACAAAAGAAAAAAAAACAATCACGGAGAAAAAACATATCACATAGCCGGAAATGGCAAGAGTTGGAGTAACAATATGGAAAGTTGTATCCGGGGCGTTACAACACTCCACCACTACAAGAGGATCTCGTCCCGAGATCTTGGATGGCACCGGAGAGAAACGGAAGAGAAAGAGGTAAGACAAAGTTGCTTCTTTGAGAAACGAGTGAAACCAATGAACCTTCAGAGGTTGAAAATTTGAAAGAGAGAACACAACGGAGTTGAAAACAATTGAGAGCACTGCGGTAGAGAATAGAAAGAAGGAACACCATGTGAACCTTGGAGGCTGCAAAGCTATGAATGATGAGTACAATGGACAAGAAGGAATTGGAACCACTCTGGTTGAAACGAGATAAACAAGGAATAAGGACGAACAAATTCGGACAACACTCCGGTTGAAAAGAGATGCAAGACTTGATAAGATGAAAAGAACTTGAAGAGAAGACACCACCCTCCGATTAAATGGATAAGCATGAAAAGAACACGATCCTCACAATTCGAGATGATGAGTGAAGAGAGCAACAACACAATGCCTCCGGAAGAAAGAACAGAAGATAGATCATTGGAATAATAGAATGAAGAAGAAAATGCCAACTTCTGCCACAAATAATCTTGGAAAGCACCCTTCCAAGAAGGTTAGAACGGATTTGTTGGAAAACCAACAACGAAACGAATAAGCTTGTAGTGGGCTTATGGAAAACATCTCAAGACAGTGAGGTGACAACCGGCCACTAATGGAAACCATTGATTTGATTGAGAGCACCGAAGAGATGAAAAACTTCTTCACCGAGATGAGAAGGAGAAAATTGGATCATTGATAAGCACCACAAATAACTACATTCCTTAGGGAAGGCTGTAGGTGAAATATAACCCAATATAACTCCAACAAAAGATTGATTGGTTGAAAAGATCTCTTGAACGAAGAGAAAATGATGGATTTAAAATACCTCATTCTTGACAACATATGAATCATGAAACATGAAGGAAATTGTCAAGAGTGACATAACACCACCTCAAAAGATAAGGTAGAAAGAATTGCACTTTGGAATGCAAGATGAAGAATACTTGAGCTCCTCAAAACAAAACATGTGTTGAACACCATGTTTATTTTAGAGTATAGCTTGATGGATCATAACTTCGAGAGAAATCTTGAAGAACAATTGAAGAATGAAAAGAATCCTTGACGAACCACCATGTAGAGCCTCCATGAAGAACTCCGGTAATAAAAGGATGATAAAAAGAAAGAGAAGTTGAAAACACAGGGTGAAGCCTTGCGATGATTTAGAAGGAGCTTCGTGATGAGATAATGCCGAAAACTTGGAACTCCAGAAAAGAAAGGTTAATCAACTCGAACCGAGAATTACTTCATCATGAACAATCTCGGGAAGAAAAGAATTGAATCACCTCGAGGAAATAAGAACAAGATTTATTGTATGCTTATCCTTCATCAAATTAAATTGATGACAAGCAATGGATTTGGCATACTACTTATTCCCGTAGAAAGGATTAAGAGAGATATAGCGCAAACTTGAGAAGGTATTGATGGAACCACCGGTGGAATTTGGAAACAACGAATGAATTAATATGATAACGAAGGAAGTGAAATATTGAACGAACCACCATAAGAATTGAAAATGAACGTAGCAAAGGCACAATTCACCGGGAAGAATTGGAAAATGAATGAAGATGCTTGAGAGAATTTAGATACAAGAGAATGAAGAGATCATGAACTGATTAGAGGATATTTGAACGATTCACCGGTAAGATTTGGAGAACGGTAGCTACACGCTGAGAATGAAGAATTATGACATGATGGCCTTCGAAGGAAAGAAATGGAAACAACTCATGAAATGCTCCGGATGGGTGAAAAGAATTCCCACAATCGAAAACAATTATGAGAGGATGGCATCAAACTTGAACTACGCATATTTGGAAAAACGGGTAAGGATTTAAGAGGAACTCTTCTTCGGTCTTCACATGCTGAGAATGACGAGGAGAAACACCACCAAATTGTTGAGAAACTCCGAAAGGATTAAAAGAGGAAAGGTTGAGCCAGAGATGAAAAGAATTTGAAAGCTGCATAGGAGACCGCAAGAGACTGATGAAAATTCATTCTACGTCAAACTTTGAAATGAATTTGAGAATAGTTCCGGGAAAATTAGAAGAGTCAGGTAAGATCCTGGAAAAATACCTGTGGGTTAGGGCCCACTTGAAAGAAACATCATTGAAGGATTGCTTGAAATAAAGATTGCACCGGTAGAATTAAATGGCTTGATTGAGATAACAACCTCAAAATAACTTGAACGGATCTGGAATGAAAAGACGAGCCTTCTGAGATATCTTCAACACTCCAGAACAAATGAATAGCGAGAAGTGAATGATTAAGAGGTGCATCTGCAAGAGAAAGCATTTGCAACAAGGAAAGGAATATGATCATCACTGAAAGCTTGAGTTAAATCCACCGGAAAAGAATACGAGAATGAAGAATGATGAACTTGAAGCTGTTGAGCATCTTCATGAGGGATCACTGGATCAGAACATTGATTGAAAAGAGTGAAGAGACTTCACATGAATAAATGGATACTTGATTAAAATATATAAGTCCTTGCAGAAAAGGGTGGGAGGGCGGGAAAACAAAGACAACTTGGGACGGATGAAAATAACACCGTTGTGAAAACTTAGAATTGATCTCGCAAATGTTGAAATGATCGGATCCACTTGAAAAAGAGCACGTCGGTTGGAAAAGAATTGGCATGACAATCTCGATGATCAAGAAGGATTAGTATTCACATAGCAATATGAGAACACCGTTTAGGAAAGGTATGGATTCAACATTTGACTTCGAAGCAACTCGAATACCACAAATAAAACAAAACAAAGTATTGGATTAGGAAATAAGCGGGAACAAATACATATGATAGAGATTTACCCAATCCCATATCATGCATCTGTCGGAAAGATATTCTAGGAGCTACTTCAATTCCCACCTATAAACTCCCGAAACTTTCTGGTTATGCAATCAGGTGTTGGGGATACAAGGGACACAAAATATATCACCCAAACTAACAATACCTAGATCCAGCTGTATCCATCCTTCAACACATAACCAAGAAAACTCCGGAAATCATGTACCTCAACCTTCGAAAGGCATCCGTTATACAAGCTATGGCAATACTCCCGAACTCCCCAGTACTGGGTGGCGTCGAGGTTATCTCACCAACAACTGCATAAAAGAGATTTTCGATGTCAAGAAAACTCGTATTCCAGAATCGCAACGATAAAATTGTGACGACAACACCTCGGAGCTCAACTCCCCGGGACACTGCCACAACCCCTAAATGTCAGGAGGCACCAAGAACAATGTTCTCATCACAAGACTATCGGAACGATCCCAAGATACCCGCGTGATCCTAAATTTTTTTTCGTGAAATTTGAGGAGAGGAAAGACAAAACATCTACGTCAGGGGGCCTCACCAGAGAGACGAAGGGACTGAGGAGTAAAAAGAATCCTACTCTCCGACATATATAATCCTAAGACTCAAAATAGTTTTCTTCTAGACTCAACAACGGCCAACAATCAAGGGGTCTCCTATGGTCGGTCGAGGCTCTGATACCAACTTGTCATGCCCAAGATGCGACCCTATCCTAAAGGAACTCAAGGTCCCACCAAGGATAGAAGCGCATCTTGAAGACGCTTTTGCAAGGTGGATATCATTACATCAAACCATTACATAATAGTTGGGGATACATACATAAGGCACAAACGCCCCAAGAATACATCAACATCATACAAGAGATCAACATCCGACTACGGATGAAACATAAACAGAAACTCAAACAATATCCACCATGCTAGCCCAGGCTGCCGACCTGGAACCTATCCCCTAGTCGAAGAAGAAGCAGAAGAAGAACTCCAAAACAAGTAACATCGCTCTCGCGTCATGATCATCGCAAACCTGTACTGCAATCGGTGGTGTAGTAATCTGTGAGCCACGAGGACTCAAAGAATCCCATTACCATGGGTATCAAGACTAGCAAAGCTTAATGGGTAAGGAAGGGGTAAAGTGGTGAGGTTGCAGCAGCGACTAAGCATGTATGGTGGCTAACTTACGCAAATCAGAGAGAGAAGAGAACCAAAGCAAGAGGTCGTGAACTAGTAATGATCAAGAAGTGATCCTGAACTCCTACTTACGTCAAACATAACCCAGAAACCGTGTTCTCCTCTCGATCAACCCTGAAAAGAGACACTCAAGGTTACGCACACGGTTGGTGTATTTTAGAAGAGTTTAGTTCAAGTTTACTACAACCGGATATTAACAAATTCCCATCTGCCACATAACCGCGGGCACGGCTCTCGAAAGTTTATACCCTGCAGGGGTGTCCCAACTTAGCCCATCACAAGCTCTCACGGTCAACGAAGGATATTACTTCTCCCGGGAAGACCCGACCAGACTCGGAATCCCAGTTACAAGACATTTCGACAATGGTAAAACAAGACCAGCAAGACCGCCCGATGTGCCGACAATCCCGATAGGAGCTGCACATATCTCGTTCTCAGGGCAACACCGGATGAACACTACGTACGGCAACCGAAGATACCCCAAGTTGCCTAGGGGCAGCCCCGCAAGTGGCTCTAGTTTGGACCAACACTTAGACAAGCATTGGCCCGGGGGGATAAAATAAAGATGGCCCTCAAGAGAGCGACTCCCAGGGGAAAAGTAGGAGGTGGTGGTTGGACAGGAGGGAAAAACGAGGAGAAGGTGGAGGCTGCGAGGGGATTGAGCGCTGGTCGATCCCGAGGGGGATTGTGCGGCGGCGGCAGGGACAAACTGCCTAGGATCTAGGGTTTGGTCTAGAAATGGACTAGGGGTCTATATATATACGAAAGGGGATGATTTGGATCCTCCGATCGCGATCGGGCGGTCCGGAATAAATGGGTTAGGGACTCCAAAAGAGAAAACAGAGATGTTTTATAGATGTTAGGGGATGATTTGAATGCAACGGTGATGACTGAGCGGTTCGGGTTTGGAGTAGGTTTCGGGCACGCACACGAGGGGTCTGAGAGAGGTCAACGAGGACAAGGGCCTTACAAAGTGACAACGGAGGCAAAGAGAGAAAGGGCAACTGCGAACGGGTGCAAGCTTTATGAAAAACATGTGGATGCAATGCTCATGATGCTATGAGATGAGATGCATCACATGAACAAAATGGAAAACAAAAGAAAAAAAATAATCACGGAGGAAAAACATATCACATAGCCGGAAATGGCAAGAGTTGGAGTAACAATATGGAAAGTTGTATCCGGGGCATTACAAAAAGTGTTTGGAAAAGTAGATACGATGGAGACGTATCATCATTCCAGATGTAAATGTTTTTCTCCACATATACCTGGTCAAACTTTTCTGAGGTTTGACTTTTCAAAACATTGATACGTCCATTTTGCATCATGCTTTTATATCAATATTTATTGCATTATGGGCTGTTATTACACATTATATCTCAATACTTATGGCTATTATCTCTTATTTTGCAAGGTTTACCATGAAGAGGGGGAATGCCGGCAGCTGGAATTCTGGCTGGAAAAGGAGCAAAAGTTGGAAACCTATTCTGCACAACTCCAAAAGTCCTGAAACTCCACGAAACAACTTTTTGGATTTTATAAGAATTTATGAGCAAAAGAAATAGGCCAGGGGGCCCACACCCTGTCCAGGAGACAGGTGGCGCGCCCCCCTATCTCCTGGGCCCCCTGGTGGGCCTCCGGCGTCCATCTTCTGCTATATCATCACTTTTACCCTGGAAAAAATCGGGGGCAAGCTTACGGGACGAAACTCCGCCGCCACGAGGCGGAACCTTGGCGGAATCAATCTAGGGCTCTGGCGGAGCTGTTCTGCCGGGGACACTTTCGTCCGGGAGGGGGAAATCATCGCCAACATCATCACCAACGATCCTCTCATCGAGAGGGGGTTAATCTCCATCAACATCTTCACCAGCACCATCTCCTCTGAAAACCCTAGTTCATCTCTTGTATCCAATCTTGTATCAAAACCACAAATTGGTACCTGCGGGTTGCTAGTAGTGTTGATTACTCCTTGTAGTTGATGCTAATTGGTTTACTTGGTGGAATATCATATGTTCAGATCCTTTATGCATATTATTACTCCTCTGATTATGAACATGAATATGCTTTGTGAGTAGTTATGTTTGTTCCTGAGGACATGGGTGAAGTCTTGCTATTAGTAGTCATGTGAATTTGGTATTCGTTCGATATTTTGATGAGATGTATGTTGTCTTTCCTCTAGTGGTGTTATGTGAACGTCGACTACATGACACTTCACCATTATTTTGGCCTAGAGGAAGGCATAGGGAAGTAATAAGTAGATGATGGGTTGCTAGAGTGACAGAATCTTAAACCCTAGTTTATGCGTTGCTTCGTTAGGGGTTGATATGGACCCATATGTTTAATGTTGTGGTTAGGTTTACCTTAATACTCCTTTTTGTAGTTGCGGATGCTTGCAATAGGGGTTAATCATAAGTGGGATGATTGTCCATGTTAGGGAAGTACCCAAGTGCCGGTCCACCCACATATCAAATTATCAAAGTACCGAACGCGAATCTTACGAACGTGATGAAAACTAGCTTGACGATAATTCCCAATGTGTCCTCGGGAGCTTCTTCTTCATTATTAGATTTTGTCTAGGCTTATCCTTTGCTACATAAAGGATTGGGCCACCTTGCTGCACTTTATTTACTTTTTGCTCACATTATTTATCTTATCACAAAACTATCTATCACCTACTATTTCAAAGTGCTTGCAGAGAAAACCTCATCGAAACCGCTTATCATTTCCTTCGCTCCTCGTTGGGTTCGACACTCTTACTTATCGAAAGGACTACGATAGATCCCCTATACTTGTGGGTCATCAAACATCCATATGCTTATGGACATGAGAGAGTCCTAACTAGAGAGAGAGAGAGAGTGAAATAGAAAGAGTGACTGAAAAATGTGTGTGTGCGTGTGTGAAGGAGACATGGACAACACACGATAAAAGTAGAGAAAAAGCGTGTGTGTCTTATGCAAACATATCACACATGCATCTTTGACAGCCGAAGCAAGGTGAGGAGATAGTGTGTGGTTGTTTCCAACCGAGAGAGAAAGACCCCTAGCACGTGGCCAAGAGGGGTCTGACAAACAAGGGAGAGAGGTCGAGAGAGACGTACAGAGAAAATGCAGACATGGGGAGGAGAGAGTGTATGTTTGTCATAGAGAGATCCCCTGGAGATCGTGATGGGACTACATGGGTGGGAGATTGAGTGACAAGGGGTGTGCGCGAAGAAGATACCCTGAGAGATATCGAGATAGACGTATGGATGGAAGGAGACAATACGTGTGTTCCTGATGGCTAGTGAGAGATAGTCATACTTAGGGGGGAGTGCGTGCGCCTATGATGGAGTGAGGGATTATGGTACTTAGGGGGGTGCGTGTCACATAGAGAGAGAACAAGGGCGGAGAGTGTTAGATGGGTCTATGTAGCGCAAGCGAGACATGTGTATGTGTGAACCAGGGAGATATGAAGTTTGAGAGAGATAGAGGAGCCCCAATAAGGCTGAGTGGTGTGCGTCAGATAGCTGAGAGGGGGAAAGAGATATTCCATCCGCTCAATAATGTAGTGCATATAAATTTTTTAAGAGTCAAACTTTGGAAACTTTGACCAGGTTTCCGCAAAAATTATTTGTATCTACAATACAAAAGATACATCATACGAAACTACATCTCATGATGAATCAATGGTATATGTTTGCCGTTCCAAATGTAAATGTTTTTCTCCACGTACATGGTCAAACTTTGTGATGTTTGACTTTTGAATAAATCTATATGCTATGGACCGAAGAGAGTGCCTAAGTTGAGAGAGATCAAATGCATGTGAAGGAGAATGAGCGAGTGTATAAAAAGAGTATGTGTGTGAAAGAGAAAGGGACAACAAATGATAAATTAGAGAGAGAGTGTGTCGTGGTTTTGTCACGGCAGATGTCCTAGGGAAAGGACTTAGTCGCGGAGCCATCACAACGGGTTAGCTTGAAGGGGTTAAAGCGGACACAGGGACGCAGAGGATTTTATACTAGTTCGGCCCCTTCGATGAAGGTGAAATCCTACGTCTAGTTGTGATGGAATTGATGGGGTTTTGATGACTAGGGAGCAAACAAGCTTCGCCTAAGTCTCGAGTTGTTCTCTCTTGTTCTTGAACCGCCCCAGGTCGTCCCCTTATATACACGGGTGACGCCCGTCGGTTCACAGAGTCCCAATCTCCGGTTCATACTCGTATCCGGGTTGGTCTCTCTCTATTCCTAACTTACAATACAAGTTTACATACCAGGCCGGTTTACGGCTACAGGTTCTAAACCGACTACAGGCCTTGGGCCCTTACCTTCATGCTTGGGCTTTTACACCGTTGAACTACTAATGAAGTTAACCCGGCCCAGATAGGCCGGTTTACGCCCAGTAGTAATATCCCCAACATTAGGCCCCAGATTGATTTGAACAGGTTCATGTTAATCCTTGATAAAAATCCTTCATCTTCAACATCTTCTTGTAGTTGTTGAACCGCCGTGATGTCACCTTCTCTGGTTGTTGTAAACCGGCATGACGTCCCCATAAAGATAGCATTCATGATACCTTCTTTGTTTAACAGATCCGCAATAACCGAGGCGACAGCTCTGCTTCCCAGATTTGTGGTTCCTTGATTCACGCGCCTGACACAGGTCTCTTGCCTTATAAATAGGACCGAAGGGTCATTCCTTTTCTCCCCTCCGTCCCCTTTCTCTTCGTCTTCCTCGCGTCACTAGCTTCGGAGCTCCGCCGCCGCTGTCGACCTCTGCACCGTCTTGGGCCGCTGCATCAACCTGAACGCACCAAAAAAATGCAGCGATCTTCCGCATCTCCTCAACTCTGGTAGGTCCTCAGTTTCCCTCGACCTAGATTTGTTCTAGGGTTTCTTGTTCTTGCAGTGCTCCATTAACTGTTCATGCTCATACCAGACTCCTGGATAGATCTGTGACACCTTGCTCTGATTAGTAGTAGCTTTTAGCATCCGCTGTAGTTTCGTGCTCACGTCCATAGATCTCGCATATTATTTCCTGCTCATTGCATCAATACTTTGCTCGCTTTATTCTTTTGTGGATATTTTTCTTCTTTTACGATCCGGCTGGATCCTTCGTTCAGAGAAATCTTGTGAAACCTGTTTCTACACACTTAGCCGTTCGCAACCTCAATTGCTTTCAATATTTAGATCAAAGTGTTTAACTTAACATAGAAAGAATTAATAAACCGGTATACACCATTAGTCCCTTGTTGAACCGCCGTAACTCCTTAACCGCATAATCGCCGCTTCATAGAACTCCGGTTTAGATGTAGTTGTCTCCGATTTAGCATTGTACACGGTTCTCTCTTTGTCCCAACACATTTCTTGAACCGGATTTATATTTTTTGTAGATTTTATCATGGCCAAACAAGTATATGAGTGCAACTGGGCTTCTTCCCGTGTCACCGAAACTCAACTAAACAATCTGGTCCTGACTGGCGCTTTAAGCAGTAAAGATACTATCTATTGGAGGGTTCCTGGCAAAGAATGTCCACCCACACCTCAATAAGGAGAGGTTGTAGTTTTCGCAGATCACTTAGCCTGGGGTTTTAACCCGCCCGGTTCAAAATTTTACCGGGATGTCTTAGCCAATTTTCAACTCCGTCCAAGATATCGGCCCCAATTACATTACCAATATATGTCACTTCCAAGTGCTCATGAGGCATACTTTCAAGAAGAACCCACAGTTGAGCTGTTTAGAGGCGCTTCCATCTAAAACGCCGCATAGAATTCACTGATGGGTCCAACATAGAATTGGGTGGTGTGGCGATTCAAAAAAGGAAGGAGGTCACTTATCCTCATGCCAAACTGCACAGCCACCCCAAGGAATGGAATCAATCATGGTTCTATTGCAGACACCTCTCCTGCCAATGAAAATCCTTTGCACGGCTTTCGTCCGAGCGATTCAAGAATACACATCCCTTTCCGCAAAGATTAACCGCCAAGGAGAGAAGTAAATACGCTCCTCAACTCTCCAAGCTCAGAGCCTTCATGGCCAATGGTTTAACAGGAATTGATCTCGCACGCTGTTGGATATCATGGAGTATACTACCCCTCTCCCAGCGCTCCGGTTTAATGTGTGAGTACACTGGTAGCGTCAACGACCCCCTCCGACATGTTAATATCCAGCTTACCAATGATGAGGTCACCGAGGCTGTGAAGAAAATGTTGAACGAACGTAACACCTCGTGCCCGAACCGGTCTGCTTCCCCTTCGTAATACCAACAAACCACCGTCAGCAAGACTACTCGTATTTTTATTGAATATATTACTGCCATTTCCGGTATCTTTTTAACATCAACTGCTGCTTAATCGTGGTGATGATCCATTCGAGCAAGAAACTTCCACAAGAGAAACCAGAGAGGCCGGACAAACCGGAAAGACCAATCCGCCAAAGACCAAAGTTGTCAAGAGGCCTGCTCATAAGAGGAAAACCACTACATCTTGATCCCATTTGTGGATGACGATGTGGGTAATCCGGACCTTGAGGTAGAACTTGATTCACTTGGCTTACTTTTCATATGCCTAATTGATGATGATATTTGTCGGGATGATCTTTGAAGCCGATGTCTTGATGTTGTAGAGGTAACTATTCTCTCCTCGACTCAAATCCTTTGCCTTCACTAAAATCCGTCAGGCAAACCAGAAAATTAAATTTTCTCATCCCCTTGCTTGCTTGGATCCCAAATTTCTTATGACGACTCAACAACATGAAGTTCGCCGCACAACTCGGCACAGCGGCTAGGTAGTTACCTCCGCCGGTTTACCGAACAGCCCGGTTCGGAAACGTCGTTCAGCGGTCTCTAATTTGCTTGTCAGTGCTTGTCCTAAAGCGGGCTGTTTTCGTCAACCTCTTAATCCATCTGACTCCGATTATCGTGTCACTTCCCATTCCTCATCTGGCGAGTCATCACCACTCACCGCCACCACTTAAAATGGTGCTTGGGTAAGTTATACATATCATATTGTTTCTATTGCATCACTGCGTAGTATATGCTGTATTTGACTATTATTATGCCTTTTCAGGGCAAAGCCTAGGCCGAGCAAAAAGGCTCGTCTGGATAAAGCGGCCGACGAAGAGACTGCCCCTGAACCGGACAGCGCCCCAAATCTTGAAGCGGCTATTTGTGAAGATATGCCCAATGATCCGCCACTGCAAGATGACGATTTTGTTCTTTGAAGAAAGGCTGTTGACACCTCCCGCCCCTGCCGACCAGCCCGTAAGCCCAACCCGGATTGAAAAATCCACCAGTCCAATCCGCCTGGCGACAAACCGAGTATCCTGGTCAAACCGGTGATACCAAGGACGATGGCGTTGTGATTATCGGCTTTGGCCACAATGAACCGGGTAATCCGGTCGCCTTATCCAAACGATTCGCCAAAGAAGAATTTGCCACTATGAGCAAGGGCAAGTGGAATGTTGATCCGCAACTTACGCTGCTCTGAACCCCCAAGATCTTCATCTTTGGCTACTTGAACCGGTTGTATACCAGCCGTGATTATGAAGCTGACCTGGTGAATATGATGAAAGAAAAATTCGAGGTAACCTCCATGTTCTTTTTCCTGCTTGGATATTTTAATTTTTGTTAACTCTCCTAGCCCCCAAGGGCCTGTTTGTAATATTCTTTCAAAACGGGACTTGATATAGAACTCAATACTTTCAGAATCCACTGATGTAGCCCCCAAGGGCCGGTTCAACTTAGTATAGTTAAACCGGGACTTAACATAAAACTCAATGCTTCAGAATTCACAGATGTAGCCCCTAAGGGCCGGTTCAACTTAGTATAGTTAAACCGGACTTTAATTTATATCGCAAAGATCGTAACATGTTCGAGCAAATAGCCATTAGCCCCCAAGTGCCAAGTTGAATACCTGTATTGAGCACAGGACTTTGTGATTTTATTGACGAGATGAAGATCAAATATGCATTAGCCCCCAAGTGCCAAGTGCATATCTTGTTATGTGGTTGGTTCTTCAAATCTTGTATCATTTGTTAAATCGGATATGGTATGCGTATGTAGGCTGAAATGAGGACTAATGAAAGCCAACTCACCGATCTTCAAGAAAACTTGAAATCCCAACAAGCTGAAACCTCAAAGGCAAAAGAAGAATTGACCAGCGCTTTAGGCGTCATGGAACAGCTTAAGGAGGGCTTCAAAAAGGAGCGGGCGGATTGGGCCACTGAGAAGGCCGCTTTAACCAAAAAGGTGGAAAATGCTGAAGCTGCCCTTAAACCGGTGGTAGATGAGCTGACCAACGTGAAGCGGCAAGTGCATGACATGACTGCCATCTTTGGTAAGCTTCCTTTGGTTTCTATGATAACTTGGCCTTCTTATGATAAGTCCGGTTTGTGATCTTTCTTGTAATGTCTGCGAGCACACGCATTGGTCACTTGGGGTCGATGTTCGGATGAAATTGAAAGCTGCCTACACTTTAATCGAACAATTTGTACCTTTGGGCGCAGCGGATCATCTCCTTGCATCACATAACAATCCGACACCCTCTTTTTCAAGATACTCTTAGGAGGTAGTCAATGCTTCCCGCCTGGGTTGAAGAGCTGAAGAAATCTGCTGCTCGAACCGGTGCCATTAATGCCTTAATCCGAGCAAAAGCATGGGTGCCAGATTTCGATCTTGTTGAGGCAGCTCAGGGCTATCCCAGTCTGAAGGAAGACGGTTCAGAGTTCAACGAAGACGACCTGAGAGCGATAAACCGGGCGGTGCGCCCTCTGGCTTGCCAATTGGCGAAGAGGCGGACTTGTCGCATTATCAAGCTCAATATAACGATCGAATAGACGAGTAGCTGCACCAATTTCAAGCGGAGAACCTGATCCCTCCGATCCGTAAGCATACTTACGCTCGATATTGAACCATCTTCCCGATCCATGAGGAGGCTGCCTTTCAAGCTTTAATGGGAATCGATCGACCACTGTTGACTTCGGCCGCTGAGTAGGGATGAAGAAGGCTGAAGCGGCGGGGCGACCCACAACCGTCGAGACCAAGGCGGCGAGCAAGCATGAACCGGAAGCCGGTTTAAATAGCTGCTTTATTATATTCCGCCAAGAAAACAATGATCTTATTTGGGCACCATGTTGCCTTGTAATAGGATAGCCAACACTTTTGCTCTTAATATGCCTTCGTGCATAGGTGCTGATACTTTTGATTGAATGATCGAAACCTTCAATCTATATTGCCTGCATTCACAAAATCTTAAACTGCCACGGCGGTTTGTGCCGCCAGCCGGCTTGTGACGTTCATATATATATATATATATATATGCAATGAAATATTGAGGTATATGATCAAAATTTGTGATACAAAATACCTGCCATCACTGGGCATGAAGTTGGCTTAGCCAATCTTGAAGCGGAGGTTGTAGAAACCATTACCGTCAAAGGAGAAAACAGCTCATGTGTTTATAATGCCGGTTTACCATGTAAACCGTGCCGGGTCATGACAAGCCCCCTGTTACTCCATAATGGGATGTTAACAGAAAAAATCAAACCGGAAAAATTATTTCCGGATTAAAAATTGACCGAATTCCGTCAATTGACAGTTTGAACCGGTTTAAAAATGTTACCGGTTTAAAAAACGCAACAAAAATCAAATAACAGTTATGAAAAAATATGGAAGCAAAGGCAATGATAAAACCGTTTGCAAAAAGAGGCTTTACTGAGCTGATCAGATGGTGTTACCATGGTCGGACACGACCAAGCTCCCAATAAGGTGTAGCTATGGTTCAAGTCAGCCAGGTCCCCAACTGAAACTGTGGCATTATGCCGATCAAGTGGCGTGGCAATGGTTCGGGTTCGACCAAGCCCCCAAGCGACTCTATGGCCTTAGGCCGATCAAGAGGCGTGACTGGTTCAGACTTGACCATGTCCCCAAGTGATCTGGTGGCTTTCGTCTATCAAAAGGTGTTGCATTGCTTCGGACACGACCAAGCCCCCAAGTGATATCATAAAGCTTTTGAAAAGCAAACTCAAGGGGTAAACCGGAGGCCGCTTTAAGACAGAACAACTCCATGTAACCACGCATGATGTAATAGAACAGATACCCCGCTTTAGCTGAGGCTCCGGTTTATTACTTTATTCATAATATATACACTGTCATAATATGTACATGAGTAGAGCCGATGGATCAGGTATAATAAGGCCGAAGATGAGCTATGTTCCACGGCCTGTTGGTCTCCTCCTCCGATGTACGTGAGTCTTTATGCTCTCGAATATCGATCAGATAGTATGACCCGTTGTGCAGATTCTTGCTGACCACGAAAGGTCCCTCCCAAAGGTGGGGATAACTTGTGCATATCGATGCGGTCTTGGATGAGCCAAGCACCAAATATCCTTCTTGAAAAGTTACGGTTACGACCGGCGACTATGGTAACGACGAAGATCCTGTTGGTAAATCGCCGAGCGGGCAGCTGCTATGTCACGCTCCTCATCCAACAGGTCCAAAGCGTCTTGCCGTGTTGTCTCGTTGTCCACTTCAACATAAGCTTCCACACGAGGTGAGTCATGACGGATGTCACTGGGGAGAACCGCCTCCGCTCCATAGACCATAAAGAACGGTGTGTATCCTGTGGATCTGTTGGGCGTAGTGTTGATACTCCATAACACAGATGGTAGTTCTTCTACCCAACAACCCGGTGTCCTCTCGCAAAGGGACCATAAGCCGGGCTTGATGCCTCTCAAGATCTCTTGATTAGCCCTTTCCGCTTGACCATTGGACCGTGGGTGGGCTCTCAAGAAAGCGATCAAGCCGGATGTGTTCACGTTCGCAGAACTCTTTCATGGCACCTTTGGACAAATTGGGACCATTATCTTTGATGATACTGTGTGGAAAGCCAAACCGGAAAATCACCTTTTTGATGAACTGAACCGCCGTGGCCGCGTCACACTTGCTAACAGGTTCTGCCTCTACCCACTTTGTAAACTTGTCAACCGCCACCAGGAGGTGGGTCTTCTTGTCCTTGGACCTTTTGAAAGGTCCAACCATATCCAGCCCCCAGGTTACAAACGGCCAAGTAATTGGAATCATCCTCAATTCTTGGGCCGGTACATGAGCACGTATGGAAAACTTTTGGCAACCATCACATCGTCTGACCAGATCTTCCGCATCAGCATGAGCAGTCAACCAATAGAAACCGTGGCGGAACGCTTTAGCCACCAAGGATTTTGAACCGGCGTGGTGACCACAATCTCCTTCGTGGATCTCACGCAATATTTCATAGCCTTCCTCAGGGGACACACAACGTTGAAACGCCCCTGACACGCTGCAATGATGAAATTTGCCATTAACAATGGTCATAGACTTGGATCGCCGGATTATCTGCCGGGCCAACGTCTCATCTTCTGGTAACTCGCCCCGGTTCATGTACGCAAGATAAGGAAGCATCCAATCCGGAGTGACGTGAAGAGCTGCCACCAATTGAGCCTCCGGATCAGGAATAGCCAAACCGCTTCACCAGGGAGCTTGACCGACGGGTTGTGCAGCACGTCCAGAAAAACATTGGGCGGGACCGGTTTACGTTGAGAGCCCAACCGGCTTAAAGCGTCCGCCGCTTCATTCTTCCGACGGTCCACGTGGTCCACCTGATAGCCCTTGAAATGACCAGCAACAATATCCACCTCACGACGATATGCAGCCATGAGTGGGTCCTTCGAATCCCAAGTGCCAGACACCTGTTGAGCCACTAGGTCCGAGTCGCCGAAGCACTTAACCCGGCTTAGATTCATCTCCTTAGCCATCCGGAGACCATGGAGCAAGGCTTCATACTCAGCAGCATTGTTAGTACAAGGGAACATTAAGCTGAGAACGTAATGTAACTTGTCACCTCGTGGGGAAGTTAATACGACTCCAAAGCCCGAGCCCTCAATTGCTCGGATCCGTCAAAATGGATGGTCCAATATGTGTGATCCGGCTTTTCTTGGTGCTTGCAACTCCGTCCAATCATTAATGAAATCCACAAGTGCTTGAGACTTCACCGCCGTCCGAGGCACGTACTTGCACCGTCGGCCCAAGCTCTATAGCCCACTTGGCAATCCGGCCAGTCGCTTCCGGGTTCTGTATGATATCGCCTAAGGGAGCAGAACTGACCAACGTGATGCGGTGCCCTTGGAAATACTGCTTCAGCTTCCGGCTTGCCATGAAAACTCCATATACCAGCTTCTGCCAATGCGGATACCTTTGCTTAGATTCAATAAGTACCTCGCTGACATAGTAAACCGGACGTTGAACCGGATGCTCCTTCCCTGCCTCCTTCCGCTCCACCACAACGGCCACGCTGACCGCCCTGGCGTTAGCAGCAACATATAGCAGAAGCGGCTCCTTGTCAATGGGGGCGGCGAGCACAGGTGGGTTGGCCAATTGCCGCTTTAAGTCCTCAAATGCCTTATCAGCCGCGGGACTCCAGACGAACTGATCCGTCTTCTTCATTTTTTGATATAACGGAATCGCCTTCTCACCAAGGCGGCTGATAAACCGGCTCAACGCGGCAATCCGGCCGGCCACACGTTGAACATCATTAATACACCTCGGTTTAGCCAGGGAGGTGATGGCTGTGATCTTTTCCGGAATAGCCTCAATTCCTCTGTCTGACACCAGAAAACCCAATAATTTGCCTGCCGGTACACCAAAAACACACTTGGCCGGATTGAGCATCATCTTATACGTCCTCAGGTTATCAAAGGTTTCCTTCAAATCATCAACCAGAGTCTCCTTCTTCCGTGACTTAACCACAATATCATCCACGTAAGCATGTACATTACGACCAATCTGCTTGTGAAGGCAATTTTAAACACACCGTTGATAGGTTGCCTGGGCACTCTTGAGCCCAAAAGGCATAGACACATAGCAAAAGGCTCCAAAGGGAGTGATGAACGCCGTCTTCTCCTGATCCTTGACCGCCATTTTGATCTGATGATAGCCAGAATATGCATCCAAAAAACTCAAACGCTCGCAATCCGCAGAAGCATCAATGATTTGATCAATACGAGGGAGGGCAAAAGGATCTGCTGGACAAGCTTTATTAAGGTCTGTGTAATCCATACACATACGCCAGGTGCCGTTTTTCTTAAGGACCAGCACCGGATTAGCCAGCCACTCAGGATGGAAAACTTCAACAATAAAGCCAGCTGCCAAGAGCCTGGCTACTTCTTCACCAATAGCTTTGCGTCTTTCTTCGTTAAACCGGCGGAGGAACTGTTTCACCGGTTTGTACTTAGGATCCACATTAAGAGTGTGCTCAGCGAGTTGCCTCGGTACACCTGGCATGTCAGAAGGCTTCCATGCAAAAATGTCCCGATTCTCACGGATGAACTCGATGAGCGCGTTTTCCTCTTTCGGATCCAAGTTGGCACCGATCTTTGAACTGCTTGGACGAATCTCCGAGCACGAAGTCAACAAGCTTAGTCTCACCGCCGATTTGAATTTCGTGGCGGATCATGCTCAGTAGTTGGCTTCTTCAATGGAGTCATGTCCGCCGGATCAACATTGTCCTTAGAGTACTTCAGCTCCTCGGTGGCACAAACCGACTCTGCGTAAGCTGCATCTCCTTCCTCGCACTCCAAAGCGACCTTACGGCTTCCGTGAACTGTTATGGTCCCCTTGTGACCCTGCATCTTGAGCTGTAAATACACATAACAGGGCCGTGCCATCAATTTGGCGTAAGCCGGTCGTCCGAACAGGGCATGATATGGACTTTGGATTTTTACCACTTCAAACGTCAATGTTTCCGATCTGGAGTCATAATCATCACCAAAGGCCACTTCCAGAGATATTTTACCAACAGGATATGCTGACTTGCCAGGTACCACACCATGGAACACTGTATTTGATGATTTGAGATGTTTATCCGTTAGCCCCATACGACGGAAGGTCTCATAGTACATGATGTTAATGCGGCTCCCTCCATCCATGAGTACCTTGGTGAACTTATAACCTCCCACCTGAGGTGCCACCACCAGGGCTAGTTGACCCGGATTGTCGACCCGGGGAGGATGATCCTCTCTACTCCATATAATGGGCTGCTCCGACCAGCGTGAGTAATGGGGCACGCGGCGGTTCAACGGCGTTGACTGCCCGCTTGTGAACCTTCCGGTCTCGCTTGTCTAAGCTAGTGGTGAAGATATGGTACTGCCCACTATTCAACTGCTTTGGGTTGCTCTGATAACCCGACTGTTACTGCTGCTGGTTGTAACCACCTTGGTTACTCTGATTGTTCTGATTGTTATGTCCGCCTAGATTACCATTAAATCTTGAACCGGAATTTCCTCCACCATAACCCGGCCCGGATCCTGAACCGCCGCCAGAGCCGTGATCATACCGAAAGCATTAGAACTCTTGAACTCCTGCATAATGTAGCAATCCTTCCGTAGGTGGTCTGCATTGGCGTCTCCTTCGTCCCATGCTTCGGACAGGGTTGATTCAATAGATAGTTCAAGCGGTCCGAATTGGGATTAGGCGCTCCACTTCGATTCGGCTGTTTACCCTTGCGCCGCCGGCCCTTGTCCTGCGCGCTGGTATTAGCTACGAAGTCCATGTTGCCATCCGCTTTACGCTTGCCTCCGCCACCATTGCCTGCTGAGTGATGTTCTTTGGCCCTTGGAGTTGCTGTTCTTCCTTCCCTTCCCTGTCTTGTCATCGTCAGACTCGGGATCCTTGGTACTATCAGAATCAGCATACTTTACCAAAGCAGCCATGAGGGTCCCCATATCAGTGCAATGGCGCTTCATCCGACCCAACTTCAATTTCAGGGGCCCAAACCGGCAGTTGCCTTCTAGGGTTATAACCGCGGTGTCAGCATTGATGCGGTCCGATGAATCTGCGTAACCTGCGAGACCCGGCGCACCCAATGAGTCGTTGATTCTCCTTCCTCCTGGACACAAGCAGCTAGATCCACTATCGACATAGGCTGTTTGCACGTGTCTTTGAAATTATTGATAATCCGGGCTCGTAATTGGGCCCATGAGCCGATAGAATTAGCCGGTAAGCTTTTTAACCAAGTCCGGGCCGTTCCTTCCAGCATCATAGTGAAATACTTTGCACATGCCGCATCATCCACATCAAGCATCTCCATGGCCATCTCATAGCTCTCCACCCATGTCTCTGGAGGTTGATCCGCCGTATAGTTTGGCACCTTGCACGGGCCCTTGAAATCCTTGGGCAGGCGCACATTGCGTAAAGCGGGGACGAGGCAAGGCACCCCCAAAGAGCTAGAGGTAACCCCAGGCTCGACCGATATGGTTGGACGAATCGGCGTGGTAGCGAGCCCTGATCTTTGTCTTTGCTTCTCGGCCTCCACATGCGCTCGGGCCCGGTCCACCACCTCCTGGGCGTTATCGACACCACCTGTCGGGTTGTTGCCACGGGGTGGACCACGCCGTGCATTACTTGATACGGCCGGTTCATCCATGTGCCTGCTATAGCTCCGGCTTGGGCGGGGGGTAGAGTGGATCCGGTCGCGGCTGTACGAATACGCTTCCTGTTGGACCAAAGCTGTCCTAAGGAGCTCCTTGACCCGGCGCGTCTCTATCGCCTGTGGTGAATCACCTTCAATTGGAAAAGCCTCCAGCCGTGCCGCAGCTGCAACAAGGTTATCCATCGGGTTGGAGTAGTGACCCGGAGGTGTTTGCACAGCCTGAGGCACACTGGCATTATGGAGAGGTAGATCTATTAAGCGGGGCTGGACCGGCGCGCCCGTCCCAGGTGCTTCCACCCGGTCTACCACCGGCGGATTACTGGTTCCCGCTCCGGGGGTGTTGAAGAGGTCTCTGGCTTCGAAAACTGAAGGCAAATGGTATCTGTATTTCCTCTTCATGACTTCATGTGACGCGTTCTGATCCAACATGAGCCTATAAGCATGCACATCTAAAGCGGCCCGCTCTGCCGTCATCCTGGCGTCTGCAGCTGCTAGATCCGCTTTAGCCTGAGTGATTTGTTCCTTCACGTTCGCAATCTTTGCGTTATGAGCGTCCTGATCCGCCGGGTTAGCCTCTGCCATGAGCGCAGCCAACGCATCGAACAGATCTGATAAAACTTGAGCCGGCGGGCGCACAGGGCCTCCTGCCCCGGCAGCCGTCGCCGTCGTTGAACCGGAGATCATTGCCGCAACAGTCGAAGAGTGAAGCGCTGCTTGTGTACCGGCCATGAATATTCCAACCCGGTTGGGCAGATCGGAGGGGTCCGGAATACTGTCACCATCAGAACAGCCCCCAATCCGGCCATCTTGTAACTGATATAGAGATTCAGTTTCTCCGGTTGACGACTAAATCGCCAGAGTAGACGACGGTCTCGCCACCAGATTCTGATCCGTCCTCATAACTTCCACCGTGGATGACTCCCACAAAGGCACGCTTCACGGCGGTTTGACTGGGCAGATCGCGCTGCGAGCTGTCTCGGCGAGGTCGGTGCAGTGTCCAACTCAGGGCCGGTTCACCTATCTTGCCAATGAAAACGTGTATGCCACCAAAGGGACCCGGTACCCGTACTCAATCGAGCGGCCTCGGGGCCCCGATCTGCATCGTCGATGTAGAGCTTGCCGCGATGACTTTTAGTCATCCGGCCCACAGCGTAGCCCTCGAGTCCTTCGAAGCGGCCCTCCAAGAACTTGAAACCATCGTGCGATAGCCCCACGGTGGGCGCCAACTGTCGTGGTTTTGTCACGACAGATGTCCTAGGGAAAGGACTTAGTCGTGGAGCCATCGTGACGGGTTAGCTTGAAGGGGTTAAAGCGGACACAGGGACGCAGAGGATTTTATACTAGTTCGGCCCCTTCGATGAAGGTGAAAGCCTACGTCTAGTTGTGATGGAATTGATGGGGTTTTGATGACTAGGGAGCAAACAAGCTTCGCCTAAGTCTCGAGTTGTTCTCTCTTGTTCCTGAACCGCCCCGGGTCATCCCCTTATATACACGGGTGACGCCCGTCGGTTCACAGAGTCCCAATCTCCGGTTCATACTCGTATCCGGGTTGGTCTCTCTCTATTCCTAACTTACAATACAAGTTTACATACCAGGCCGGTTTACGGCTACAGGTTCTAAACCGACTACATGCCTTGGGCCCTTACCTTCATGCTTGGGCTTTTACACCGTTGAACTACTGATGAAGTTAACCCGGCCCAGATAGGCCGGTTTACGCCCAGTAGTAATATCCCCAACAGAGTGTGTGTTCGTTTCTTATGCAAACATATCACGCATGCATCTTCGAGATAGAAAAGCGAGGCGAGGAGATACACGAAGATAGCTAGTGCGTGATTGTTTGCAACGGAGAGAGACACCCCTATAGCTCATGTCCAATAGAGGTCTGGCCAACAAGGAACAAAGGTCGAGAGGGACGCATGGAGAAGATGGATGCATGGGGAGGGAGAGAGGGTGTGTTTGTGATAGAGAGATCCCCTCGAGATCGTGAGGGGACTATATGGGTGGGAGATCGAGGGACAAGGTGCGTGTGCGATACAAAGATGCCCCGAAGGAAATCGAGATAGACCATGCACATGTTTGTGATGGAGACTAAGAATTAGCTAGTCATATACATATGGGGGGGACTGCGTGTGCCTACAATTGAGTGAGAGACCAACATACTTGGCTAGGCATGAGATTATGTGTGTGTGTGTGTGTGCGTGTGAGATGGAGAGAGAACGAGGGAGAGAGATAGAGTTTTAGATGGGTCTATCGAGTGCGGATGAGATATGCATGTGTATGTGTGACCGAGGGAGATGGAGAGTTTGAGAGAGAGAGGGAAGAGCTCTGAGACTACAGAGTGGTGCGTGAGAGAGTTACGGGCAATGAGCCAGGGAATTTGTGTGCGTACGATGAGTGCACCCAAGATATTTAGCTTGGACTAGAGAATCATACATAGTGTGCGAGAGAGACCTATACATGGAGTATATATGCATGCAAACTAGAAAGCCCCCCCCCCACATACACAAAGAGAGAGAGAGAGAGGTACCAACAAGGTTTGTGTGTTGGATGCGTGTGACAGAATTGAAGATTGTCGGCGAGAGAGAGAGAGAGAGAGAGAGAGAGAGAGAGAGAGAGAGAGAGAGAGAGAGAGCAGGAGTCCGGGAGAGGAGGATGTCGCGTTTTATGCATCAAAGACTGATATAAACCATGTTTCGATATAAACTTGCATTCAAATATTTAAATTGGAGAACATGTTGTCTGCAATCCACACATGAACGGAGATATGCGTATCAAACAAGTTCATTAATTTGACTTTCAACATGTTCATGGAGTACTATAATACTGTACAACATGCTACTCGATTGAGGTGGTCATTTTTGGATTTAGTTCACTATTTTGACCTGGTGAACGAGCTATTTCATTGAATCGAGATATTTCATTTTGGGTTTGATTCCCGTTTTTGAGTGGGTCAACTATTTGTCATATAGTAAATCGTTAGCAACGAGCATGTAAAAACACATTACTCCCGAGCATCATCTCTCCATCTAAAAAAGAAGTGGCAAGCTAATATTTCAAATTTTGATTCGAATCGACTTGGTAAGGTAGACGTGGATGCTCGTTCTCCCAAAATTTGAATGAACCGTTAAACACCCTCTGCTCGGTGGAATTTGCCTGAGCAAATAAATGGGAGATGCGAAATTACCGGCCTATGTGGGACACACATGAATTGGCCCGTTGTACATCGAGGGTCGGTTCGTAACTTCATCCAAGCACACCTTCTCCTCGGCCGAAATGACGTGTCGAATAATTCATAAACCATGGGCGGCAAAACACCCTCTCCTCGCCCAAACTCGCTCGCGCTGACTATTTCAAAACACGCCCTCCTCGCTCGAAATAGCTCGCGCCCACTATTTCAAAACACGCCCTTGATAACCCACAAGTATAGGGGATCGCAACAGTTTTCGAGCGTAGAGTATTCAACCCAAATTTATTGATTCGACACAAGGGGGGCCAAAGAATATTCTCAAGTATTAGCAGTTGAGTTGTCAATTCAACCACACCTGGATAACTTAGTATCTGCAGCAATGTGTTTAGTAGCAAAGTAATATGATAGTAGTGGTAACGATAAAAAAGGTGACAGTAGCAAAAGTAATATTTTTGGTGTTTTGTAGTGATTGTAACAGTAGCAACGGAAAAGTAAATAAACGAAGAACAATATATGAAAATCTCGTAGGCATTGGATCGGTGATGGAGAATTATGCCGGATGCGGTTCATCATGTAACAGTCATAACATTGGGTGACACAGAACTAGCTCCAATTCATCAATGTAATGTAGGCATGTATTCCGAATATAGTCATACGTGCTTATGGAAAAGAACTTGCATGACATCTTTTGTCCTACCCTACCAAGTGGCACAGTAGTGTCAAGAATAGAAGTAGTTTCATCATAAGTATCATGCATAGCAGAAGTGGCATCATCAATAACACGCGACATATCAGAATGAATAGCAGAAGCAGGTTTAGGTGTCGCAAGCTTACTCAAAACAGAAGGTGAATCAAGTGCAGAGCTAGATGGTAGTTCCTTACCTCCCCTCGTGGTTGAGGGATAAATTGTTGTCTTAGCGTCTTTCAAGTTCTTCATAGTGAGCAGCAGATATAAATCCCAAGTGACTCAAAGAATAGAGCTATGCTCCCCGGCAACGGCGCCATAAAATAGTCTTGATAACCCACAAGTATAGGGGATCGCATAGCAGTTTTCGAGGTAGAGTATTCAACCCAAATTTATTGATTCGACACAAGGGGAGACAAAGAAAATTCTCAAGTATTAGTAGTTGATTTGTCAATTCAACCACACCTGGATAACTTAGTATTTGCAGAAAGGTGTTTAGTAGCAAAGTAATATGATAGTAGTGGTAACGGTAACAAAGGTGGCAGTAGCAAAAGTAATATTTTTGGTGTTTTGTAGTGATTATAACAGTAGCAACGAAAAAGTAAATAAGCAAAGAACAATATATGAAAATCTCGTAGACATTGAATCGGTGATGGAGAATTATGCCAGATGCGGTTCATCATGTAATAGTCATAACATAGGGTGACACAGAACTAGCTCCAATTCATCAATGTAATGTATTCCGAATATAGTCATACGTGCATATGGAAATGAACTTGCATGACATCTTTTGTCCTACCCTCCCGTGGCAGCGGGGTCCTAATGGAAAATAAGGGATATTAAGGCCTCCTTTTAATAGAGTACCGAAACAAAGCATTAGCACATAGTGAATACATGAACTCCTCAAACTATGGTCATTACTGGGAGTGGTCCTGATTATTGTCACTTCGGGGTTGCCGGATCATAACACATAGTAGGTGACTATAGAATTGCAAGATAGGATTAAGAATTCACATATATTCATGAAAACATAATAGGTTCAGAGCTGAAATCATGGCACTCGGGCCCTAGTGACAAGCATTAAGCATAGCAAAGTCATAGCAACATCAATCTCAGAACATAGTGGATACTAGGATCAAACCCTAACAAAACTAACTCGATTACATGATAGATCTCATCAAACCCATCACCGTCCTGCAAGCCTATGATGGAATTAGTCACGCATCGGCGGTGAGCATCATGAAATTGGTGATGGAGGATGGTTGATGATGACGACGGCGACGGATTCCCCTCTCCGGAGCCCCGGACGGACTCCAGATCAGCCCTCCAGAGAGGTTTTAGGGCTTGGCGGCGGCTCCGTATCGTAAAACGAGATGAATCCTTCTCTCAGATTTTTTCTCCCCAAAAGTGAATATATGGAGTTGGAGTTGAGGTCGGTGGAGTGTCAGGGGGCCCACGAGGTAGGGGGCGCGCCCTAGGGGGCAGGCGTGCCCTCCACCCTCGTGGACAGGGTGTGGGCCCCCCGATGTGGATTTGTCTTCCAGTATTTTTCTTATTTTCCAAATAGATGTTCCGTGGAGTTTCAGGTCATTCCGAGAACTTTTGTTTCTGCACATAAATAACACCATGGAAAGTCTGCTGAAAACAGCGTCAGTCCAAGTTAGTTCCATTCAAATCATGCAAGTTAGAGTCCAAAACAAGGGCAACAGTGTTTGGAAAAGTTGATACGACGGAGACGTATCAACTCCCCCAAGCTTAAACCTTTGCTTGTCCTCAAGCAATTCAGTTGATAAACTGAAAGTGATAAAGAAAAACTTTTACAAACATTGTTCGCTCTTGTTGTTGTAAATATGTAAAGCCAGCATTCAAGTTTTCAGCAAAGATTATGACTAACCACATTTGCAATAACTCTTAGGTCTCATGTTTACTCATATCAATGTCATAATCAACTAGCGAGCCATAATAATAAATCTCGGATGACAACACTTTCTCAAAACAATCATGATATAATATAACAAGATGGTATCTCCCTAGCCCTTTTTGAGACCGCAAAACATAAATGCAGAGCACCTTTAAAGATCAAGGACTGACTAGACATTGTAATTCATTGTAAAAGAGATACAGTCATAGTCATACCCAATATAAATTAATAGTAATGGATGCAAATGACAGCAACGCTCTCCAGCTAGTGCTTTTTAATAAGAGGGTGATGACTCAACATAAAAGTAAATAGATAGGCCCTTCGCAGAGGGAAGCAGGGATTTGTAGAGGTGCCAGAGCTTGGTTTTGAAATAGAGATAAATAATATTTTGAGCGGCATACTTTCATTGTCAACATAACAACCAAGAGATGGCGATATCTTCCATGCTACACAGATTATAGGCGGTTCCCAAATAGAATGGTAAAGTTTATACTCCCCCTCCACCAACAAGCATCAATCCATGGCTTGCTCGAAACAATGAGTGCCTCCAACTAGCAACAGTCCCAGGGGAGTTTTGTTTGCAATTATTTTGATTTAGTTTGCATAAAGCATGGAATTTGGGCATCCCGGTGACCACCCATTTTCTCGTGAATGAGGAGCGGAGTCCACTACTCTTGAGAATAACCCGCCTAGCATGGAAGATACGGACAGCCCTAGTTGATACATGAGCTATTCAAGCATACAAAATAGAATGTTTATTTGAAGGTTTAGAGTTTGGCACATACAAATTTACTTGGAACGGCAGGTAGATACCGCATATAGGAAGGTATAGTGGACTCATATCGAATAACTTTGGGGTTTAAGGGATTGGATGCACAAGCAGTATTCCCGCTTAGTACAAGTGAAGGCTAGCAAAAGACTGGGAAGCGACCAACTAGAGAGCGACAACAGTCATGAACATGCATTAAAATTAATAAACATTGAGTACAAGCATGAGTAGGATATAATCCACTATGAACATAAATATCGTGAAGGCTATGTTGATTTGTTTCAACTGCATGTGTGAACATGTGCCAAGTCGAGTCACTTAAATCATTCAAAGGAGGATACCACCCCACTATACCACATACCAACCATTTTAATAGCATGTTGGCACGCAAGGTAAACCATTATAACTCATAGCTAATCAAGCATGGCATAAGCAACTATGATCTCTAATTGTCATTGCAAACATGTTTATTCATAATAGGCTGAATCAGCAATGATGAACTCATCATATTTACAAAAACAAGAGAGGTCGAGTTCATACCAGCTTCTCTCATCTCAGTCAGTCCATCATATATCGTCGTAATTTCCTTTCACTTGCATGACTGAACGATGTGAATAATAATAAGAGTGCACGTGCATTGGACTAAGCTGGAATCTGCGAGCATTCAATAAACAGGAGAAGACAAGGCAATATGGGCTCTTGGTTAAATCAACAATAATGCATATAAGAGCCACTTTAACAATTTAATCATGGTCTTCTCCTATCGACCCCCAAAGAAAAGAAAAGAAATAAAACTATTTACATGGGAAAGCTCCCAACAAGCAAAAGAAGAACAGGAAATCTTTTTGGGCTTGTTTTTTTAATTATTACTACTACAACAAGAAAAGTAAACTAGCTTAAAGCTACACTAATTTTTTTGGTTTTCTTAAAGTTTATTAAACACACAAGAAGAAAGCGAGAAAAAGAAAATAAACTAGCATGGATATTACAGTGAAAAAGTATAAGCACCGACATGTAGCAATGAGTGTGTGAACACGAATGTAATGTCGGTGAGAAATACGTACTTCCCCAAGCTTAGGATTTTGGGCTAAGTTGGTTTATTGCCACGGATGGCCTGGCAGATATCCATAGTTGTAGCCGGGGTCGTACTGAGATGAAGAAGACTCCGACTGCCACTGGTTGGCAATCATATCCGGATCCCACGGGTAGTTAGACTATCGTGGAGGTTCAAATTGTGGTTCCGGCTTCGTGGCTGGTGTAGGGTTCCGGTAGGCGTGAATGGCCGCCAACGGAACGAGATACAGACTGATTGCATTGGTCGCGGAGGAAGTCGGTGAGGCCTGCATTCTCAGCCAATTCATAAAAATCATCATAAATCCCGGCTTCTCTCAAGAAATCATTGGAAGGCCATTCACACGGCCGGACCTCCGCGATGTGAGGCAAATTATATTTGGGCCTCTGTGCTTCTTCACTTTGCTTTTCCTTCGAGCTTCGGCTCGATGAGCCCCTCAAAAATCTCTTCATTATTTTCAGAAAAATTCTGAATTTTTTAGCAACTTCAAATAAAAAGTGAACCAAGCTCAACAAAATTGATAGCAACTACTCCTACAAGTGCCTAGAGCCCATATCAAGCATTAGAACTACTTGGAACCATATAAATTTGACATGCAAGCTCAAGAACATGGTCACCTAGGCAGCACAAATTTGCAATGAATAAAGCACTAGAGCAAAACTAATTGGACCAATGGAGGAGTCAGATACCAAGGAACAATCTCCCCAAGCAGTTTTGTGAGAGGTGCTTTGAGCAAGGAGATCAAAAATCGCAGCAAAATGAGCTAGAACTCGTGCTTGAGCTGGATGGTGATTTTTTTGGGAGGAATAAGAAGTGTGTGGATGAATGAATAAGTGGAGGGGGGCACCGTGGGCCCATGGGGCAGGGGGGCGCGCCCTCCACCCTCGTGGCCAGGTGCTTGCCCCTCCCGCTGTGTTCTCAGTGCCAGATATTCTCAAATATTCCAGAAAAAATCATATTCCATTTTCAGGGCATTTGGAGAATTTTATTTTCGGGGTATTTTTATATTGCACGGATAAATCAGAAAACAGACAGGAAAATACTATTTTTACTTTATTTCAACTAAATAACAGAAAGTAGAAAGAGGGTACAGAAGATTGTGCCTTCTAGTTTCGTCCGTCTCATGCTCATCAAAAGGAATCCATTAACAAGGTTGATCAAGTCTTGTTAACAACTCATTCCGAATAACATGGAACGGAGAAATTTCGAATAACACTATGTTACCTTAACGGGGATATGCACATCCCCAATAATAAGAATATCATATTTCTTCTTGACAGTAGGAAGAGGGATTTCAAAACCTCCAAAAATAATCGATGGAGTTTTTCCAATAGAATTGATACTGTGGACTTGAGGTTGTTTCCTCGGAAAGTGTACCGTATGCTCATTACCGTTAACATGAAAAGTGGCATTGCCTTTGTTGCAATCAATAACAGCCCCTGCGGTATTCAAAAAAGGTCTTCCAAGAATAATAGACATACTATCGTCCTCGGGAATATCAAGAATAACAAAGTCCGTTAAAATAGTAACATTTGCAACTATGACAGGCATGTCCTCACAAATACAGACAGGTATAGCAGTCGATTTATCAGCCATTTGCAAAGATATTTCAGTAGGTGTCAACTTATTCAAGTCTAGTCTACGATATAAAGAGAGAGGCATAACACTAACACCGGCTCCAAGATAACGTAAAGCAGTTTTAACATAGTTTCTTTTAATGGAGCATGGTATAGTAGGTACTCCTGGATCTCCAAGTTTCTTTGGTATCCCACCCTTTAAAGTGTAGTTAGCAAGCATGGTGGAAATTTCAGCTTCCAGTATCTTTCTTTTATTAGTAACAATATCTTTCATATACTTAGCATACAGATTCATTTTGAGCATACACTACTGGAATCTGGCACTTTGCCATCTGCCATGGCAGATGGCAAAGGCATGTTCGGCGGATGGCAAAGGCTTTGCCATCAGCCAGCAGATGGCAAACAGGTCGTCTAAACCCTGCCGTAAAGGCTTCTTTGCCATATCTTTGGCTGATGGCAAGAGCATAACTTTGCCATCTGGCGGCGTATGGCAAAGCCTCTTAACGGGTTAGCTCCATCGAGGTTAACGACATACTTTGCCATTAGCCGCCAGATGGCAAAGGCTGCAGTTCTTTGCCATCGGCCCGCCAGATGGCAAAGGCTGCAGTTTTTTCCATCTGCCGGCAGATGGCAAAGGCTGCGAGTTTTTGCCATCGGCCAAATAGATGGCAAGGTCGCAGGCTCTTTGCCATCTACCAAATAGATGGTAAGCTCTTTGCCATCTGCCAAATAGATGGCAAAGTGACTATATTGCCCCATTTAATTTTGTTGTTCTTATATCAATTCATTTTCACAGAAATCAAACACAAATATATTTATATGACCAATATAGCATATTCAACACATATTACCAATAGTCATGAACACATATGTATCCAACACATGTTACCAATAGTAGCAAGTTTCATCCGTACATATACATAGTTTCATCAATATTACAGTTTCATCCATAGGAAGCAAGTTTCACAAGTTCAAAACAAAACTAAATACAAGCACTCCATCAACCCAAGCTTAGTGATCTTAAGCAAATCTGTAAAATGGGAAAGAAGAAAGTTAGAAGAAGAAGATTATTATGATGCATCTTGAAACTTTTTGAAGAGACTTTGATGAATGAATGACTTACTACAAATGTAGAGTATCATTTTGGAAATGTGATTTGCGTTTGCTTAGAAGCATCACACTTCAGTGGTAAATTTCATTTCCTTCTTATCGCCGTAAGCATCACACTTCAAAGGAAAATTTCATTTCTTTCTTATCACACCTCATGAATTTTTACAACTTGGTATGTTAATTTTCCTTGACAACGCTGAGGTTGTTATCTAGTTTCTTAAGCATATTATGTCATTTTAGAGTTAGCTAAGCATATTAAGTCATTTTGGAGGAAAAGATGCTAAGTATAGGTCATTTTTGAGCTACCCTAGGTTAAATAGGTCATTTTTAAGCTAGCTAAGCATATTAAGTCATTTTGAAGGAAACAATGCTAAATATAGGTCATTTTAGAGCTATACTAGGTTAAATAGGTCATTTTGGAGCTAATTAAGCTTATTATGTAATTTTTGAACTACCTAAGCATATTAAGTCATTTTGGAGGAAAATATGCTAAGTATGGGTCATTTTAGAGCTAGCCTAGGTTGAATAGGTCATTTTGAAGCTAAGTAAGGTTATTATGTCATTTTGAAGCTAGCTAAGCATATGAAGTCATTTAGGACCTAAAATATGTCATTTCTTAAGCATACTATATCATTTTAGAGCTAGCTAAGCATATTAAGTCTTTTTTGAGGAAAAGATGCTAAGTATAGGTCATTTTAGAGCTATCCTAGGTTAAATAGGTCATTTTTATGCTAGCTAAGCATATTAAGTCATTTTGAAGGAAACAATGCTAAGTATAGGTCATTTTAGAGCTATCCTAGGTTAAATAGGTCATTTTGGAGCTAATTAAGCTTATTATGTAATTTTTGAACTAGCTAAGCATATTAAGTCATTTTGGAGGAAAAATGCTAAGTATAGGTCATTTTAGAGCTAGCCTAGGTTGAATAGGTCATTTTGAAGCTAAGTAAGGTTATTATGTCATTTTGGAGCTAGCTAAGCATATGAAGTCATTTAGGACCTAAAATATGTCATTTCTTAAGCATACTATATCATTTTAGAGCTAGCTAAGCATATTAAGTCTTTTTGAGGAAAAGATGCTAAGTATAGGTCATTTTAGAGCTATCCTAGGTTAAATAGGTCATTTTTATGCTAGCTAAGCATATTAAGTCATTTTGAAGGAAACAATGCTAAGTATAGGTCATTTTAGAGCTATCCTAGGTTAAATACGTCATTTTGGAGCTAATTAAGCTTATTATGTAATTTTTGAACTAGCTAAGTATATTAAGTCATTTTGGAGGGAAAATGCTAAGTATAGGTCATTTTAGAGCTAGCCTAGGTTGAATAGGTCATTTTGAAGCTAAGTAAGGTTATTATGTCATTTTGGAGCTAGCTAAGCATATGAAGTCATTTAGGACCTAAAATATGTCATTTCTTAAGCATACTATATCATTTTAGAGCTAGCTAAGCATATTAAGTCTTTTTTGAGGAAAAGATGCTAAGTATAGGTCATTTTAGAGCTATCCTAGGTTAAATAGGTCATTTTATGCTAGCTAAGCATATTAAGTCCTTTTGAAGGAAACAATGAAAAGTATAGGTCATTTTAGAGCTATCCTAGGTTAAATAGGTCATTTTATGCTAGCTAAGCATATTAAGTCAATTTGAAGGAAACAAAGCAAAGAATAGGTCATTTTAGAGCTATCCTAGGTTAAATAGGTCATTTTGGAGCTAATTAAGCTTATTATGTAATTTTTGAACTAGCTAAGCATATTAAGTCATTTTGGAGGAAAATATGCTAAGTATAGATCATTTTAGAGCTAGCCTAGGTTGAATAGGTCATTTTGAAGCTAAGTAAGGTTATTATGTCATTTTGGAGCTAGCTAAGCATATGGAGTCATTTAGGACCTAATATATGTCATTTCTTAAGCATACTATATCATTTTAAAGCTAGGTAAGCATATTAAGTCTTTTTTGAGGAAAAGATGCTAAGTATAGGTCATTTTAGAGCTATCCTAGGTTAAATAGGTCATTTTTATGCTAGCTAAGCATATTAAGTCATTTTGAAGGAAACAATGCTAAGTATAGGTCATTTTAGAGCTATCCTAGGTTAAATAGGTCATTTTGGAGCTAATTAAGCTTATTATGTAATTTTTGAACTAGCTAAGCATATTAAGTCATTTTGGAGGGAAAATGCTAAGTATAGGTCATTTTAGAGCTAGCCTAGGTTGAATAGGTCATTTTGAAGCTAAGTAAGGTTATTATGTCATTTTGGAGCTAGCTAAGCATATGAAGTCATTTAGGACCTAAAATATGTCATTTCTTAAGCATACTATATCATTTTAGAGCTAGCTAAGCATATTAAGTCTTTTTGAGGAAAAGATGCTAAGTATAGGTCATTTTAGAGCTATCCTAGGTTAAATAGGTCATTTTTATGCTAGCTAAGCATATTAAGTCATTTTGAAGGAAACAATGCTAAGTATAGGTCATTTTAGAGCTATCCTAGGTTAAATACGTCATTTTGGAGCTAATTAAGCTTATTATGTAATTTTTGAACTAGCTAAGTATATTAAGTCATTTTGGAGGAAAAAATGCTAAGTATAGGTCATTTTAGAGCTAGCCTAGGTTGAATAGGTCATTTTGAAGCTAAGTAAGGTTATTATGTCATTTTGGAGCTAGCTAAGCATATGAAGTCATTTAGGACCTAAAATATGTCATTTCTTAAGCATACTATATCATTTTAGAGCTAGCTAAGCATATTAAGTCTTTTTTGAGGAAAAGATGCTAAGTATAGGTCATTTTAGAGCTATCCTAGGTTAAATAGGTCATTTTTATGCTAGCTAAGCATATTAAGTCATTTTGAAGGAAACAATGATAAGTATAGGTCATTTTAGAGCTATCCTAGGTTAAATAGGTCATTTTTATGCTAGCTAAGCATATTAAGTCATTTTGAAGGAAACAATGCTAAGTATAGGTCATTTTAGAGCTATCCTAGGTTAAATAGGTCATTTTGGAGCTAATTAAGCTTATTATGTAATTTTTGAACTAGCTAAGCATATTAAGTCATTTTGGATGAAAAAATGGTAAGTATAGATCATTTTAGAGCTAGCCTAGGTTGAATAGGTCATTTTGAAGCTAAGTAAGGTTATTATGTCATTTTGGAGCTAGCTAAGCATATGAAGTCATTTAGGACCTAAAATATGTCATTTCTTAAGCATACTATATCATTTTAGAGCTAGCTAAGCATATTAAGTCTTTTTTGAGGAAAAGATGCTAAGTATAGGTCATTTTAGAGCTATCCTAGGTTAAATAGGTCATTTTTTTGCTAGCTAAGCATATTAAGTCATTTTGAAGGAAAAAATGCTAAGTATAGGTCATTTTAGAGCTATCCTAGGTTAAATAGGTCATTTTGGAGGTAATTAAGCTTATTATGTAATTTTTGAACTAGCGAAGCATATTAAGTCATTTTGGAGGAAAAAATGCTAAGTATAGGTCATTTTAGAGCTAGCCTAGGTTGAATAGGTCATTTTGAAGCTAAGTAAGGTTATTATGTCATTTTGGAGCTAGCTAAGCATATGAAGTCATTTAGGACCTAAAATATGTCATTTCTTAAGCATACTATGTCATTTTTGAACTATCTAAGCATATTCATTCATTTTGGAGTAAAATATGCTAAGTATAGGTCATTTTAGAGCTATCCTAGGTTAAATAGGTCATTTTTTTGCTAGCTAAGCATATTAAGTCATTTTGAAGGAAACAATGCTAAGTATAGGTCATTTTAGAGCTATCCTAGGTTAAATAGGTCATTTTGGAGCTAATTAAGCTTATTATGTAATTTTTGAACTAGCGAAGCATATTAAGTCATTTTGGAGGAAAAAATGCTAAGTATAGGTCATTTTAGAGCTAGCCTAGGTTGAGTAGGTCATTTTGAAGCTAAGTAAGGTTATTATGTCATTTTGGAGCTAGCTAAGCATATGAAGTCATTTAGGACCTAAAATATGTCATTTCTTAAGCATACTATATGGAGGAAAAATGCTAAGTACATGATTATGTCGTTAGTATCCATATGGCAGAGAACCCGGGCCGACATGACTAGTCATAGAACCAAGGTGGCACAAACGTACAGGGACAGGCATACATGACCCAACAATGCACGTGTCGGTCATCAACGAGTGCAACCAAGTCGTAGCAAGCTACAAGGACTTCGGTGATACATCGCGTGACATTTCCCCGTAGGGACAGACACAGGAGCAAAGAAGGACACATGCCGGTCAAACCATGTGTTCCGGAGCAGTAGCGAACTACCATGGCTCTGTGGAAGCACTAGGAGGCATTTCCCTATATGGAAGGCTACCAAAGGCACACGACTAGGTGTCGAATCCCACACATACAATGCATTTCAAACATACACACATTATGCACGATATGTCTAGATATATACAACATGGCATCACAACAAAACTCTATTAAGAAAAACACTTGGGACACTTACCGTCATCACGGAGGTGTAGGTGTAGGACCGGTCGCGCCAGTGGCAGACGGAGAAGGATCGGTCGATGCTTGTTGGGAGTTACGCTGCACCAAAGATTATTTCCAATGTATCGTTAGCATGATGCAACTCAAATGTGAAGACTAGTAACTAATGACCGTTCAAATGAAACTCACCGTGCCGCCGGAGCAATGGTAGCATCGGCGGAGGGTTCGCCGTTCTTCGCACATGGACTGCACATTTGGTTTTGACGAGTCACCATATTAGTTACTAATGAAAGGAACATTGCGTGCATGATTTAGCTAATATGCGTAAGAAACTTACCACGAAGAGCTCGTACATGGCCGGTTAGCCAAGTCGTTCGGTTCCTCTCCTCCTCCAACAGCCTAGCCGTCCTCTCCTCATTCTCCCCTGTCCCTCTCCGCCGCCGCCGTCCCTCTCCGCCAACCGCCGGTCCCTCTCCTCAAAAGCAGCACAGGTCTTCACTCTCTCTGCCTCAATAGCAGCCTGCAACATCACTCGTTAGCATTGTAATCATCGACGACCGCAAACACAATGTAATGGAGGAAAGGCTACTGAGTCCGTATAATTAACAAACCTGGAATTCGGTTTCCACCGGTAAATGGCAGCAGTATCTCGTGATCGAGCTGGCTGGCGCTTCTTGATCTGCGGAGAGTGCTACTACAACGTGTCAGTCCATTACCAATGGCTAACGAGCCATGGGACCTCCCGCCACCAGATATCATCACCAGCTCGATCAAGAGGCCGGCTCGGGTTAAAGTCCGCCCTTTCCTCGCCTTCCCTCGCTTAACGTCTTGCACCATCTTGTGGTGGGAGGCCTCGTTCTGAAGTTCTTTGCATTTTCGAGGTCAGACTCAGAGAATGCCTTGGCCTTCTTGTATGGTGCAATATTGGACATGACATAGAGGTCGAACAGCTCTGGCACTGGAGCCTTGTTGTGTTTTGACTAAAAGAGAGGAACAGAGTATTAGTTAATGACTCAATCTAGAACAAATAATGAATTTGCATGAATCATTAATCAAACAACACATACCCAGTTTTTCCCATTACCCATGTAGGTCGACGCTGCCTAGATGGTGTGGCACACCTTTCATTTTGAAACGCTTCTCCTTTGCTATGTTGTGGGCGACGCCATTGGGGAGAGCACCACTCATCCACCAACACCTCCCAGCAGTCCATCTTGTCCGCACACCATCTCGGAGGCACCTAAGTTAAGCAAGAGAAATTTGAGCGCTTACGCCTCTGAATCAAATCAAGGAAACTAAGTACAAGGCCTTAAGAATAGGTAATTACCTTCATGTACTTCTCCTTACTCGAGATACTTGTCCGGCACTTCTCTTTTCTCCTCCTAATACCAGTCTATGCTAAGTAGTCTCGAACAGCCTGCGTCCGAGCCTCGTGCGAAAAGTTTCCAAGTAGGCGCTGCTTTTCGGCGTCGATAACCCGAGGAGCCGCCTCCTCCTGTCCCTCAGCACACCTGTAGAAGGTCTGCAATCAAACAAGAAAACACGGATTAGAAGGTCTACAATCAAACAAGAAAACACATGTAGAAGGTATGCAATCAAAGAAGAAAACACAACGTAAATGGCAAAGGAGAAATTACCCAAAACGTGGCGATCACAATGTCAGCCACCGTGTCGAACTCGACATCGCTGACCCTATGCTCCGGCGGGGCAGGCAGCCAAATAGTGCTCCCAGTCATTCCTAGCTCGAACACGGCCCTCACCGGCAACGTGACCCACCCCGGGAAGCAAGCGACAAATCACACCAAGGACAGTGTTGGGCCTGCGGACACCATCTTTGTGTGTCCAAGAACTTCAAGATGACAAGGCCAACGCATTAGATATTCAAGAAAGCGTCAAGGCAAAAGGTTAAAAAAAGAGTAAATGCACTTACTTCTCCCCGTTAGGCGCAATCAACCACCTTTGGTCGGGGGTCGCCGGGGTGGGCGGGAGCTTTGTACGACTACGCTGGTAGACTTTGCGCCCCTCAACCCACTCACCCTCGCTATAGCTATCAGGACTATTGTCTCCACCTTGAACACAACCATGTGCACTCGACTCCGACTCAGCGTGACCCCGGCCGAGCTCCGGGGTCTCGTGGGGCAAAGACTCGGCAGCCCGAGGCTCCGACTCAGCGTGACCCCGTCTGAGCTCCGGAGTCTCGTGGGCGAGACTTCAGTAGCCCGAGGCTCGGCGGCCGAGGCTCGTCATTGGCCCGAGGCTCGTCGGCCGTGGCGCGTCACGCCATAGATGGGTCCACCTCGGATGGCTCGATCTCGGACGGAGCAGCCACAGTGGTCGGGTGACTCAGGTGGGGGTGGTGGCGAGGAAGGCGTGGCAGCCTTCCTACCTCTCCCGACGCCACGCCCACCTCTAGCAGCCTTCTCCTTCTTACCCCTCGACCTCTCCGGCCCGAAGAAGAAGCGACCGTCAGCTGGACTCGCAAACCGAGATCTAGCGCTCTCCGAGGCTATGGGGGGAATGGAACTACCCTCCCACCACGCCGAGGTTGGAGCCCCGAGCGCTCTCGACCACGCCCACCATCTCACAACACTGGAATGACAAAGAGTAAACGAAATTAGTACAACATAAAAAATGAATACGACATGAATAATAATATGTATATAAATTCATTTTAGAGGAATAAATGCTAAGTATAGCTCATTTTAGAGCTATCCTAGGTTAAAGTCATTTTGAGCTAATTAAGGTTGTTATGTCATTTTGAGCTAGCTAAGCATACAAATTCATTTTGGAGGAATAAATGCTAAGTATAGCTCATTTTAGAGCTAGCTAGGTTAAAACTTGAACTAATTAATAATATATATGTATATAATAATAATGGAATACCTGACATGAACTATAATATTAATCTTCATCGTCATCATTAATAAATGCATCATCATCGTCTGTATATGCTTCGGGGTCAATAAATGCATCATCCTCATCACTATCAGTAATGACGTGCTCATCATCATCATCAACATCTGGAAGGCCTCCTCCTGCATGTAATCGGTCAAGCATTGACAGGTCATCCGCAGATAACCTCTTCTTGTTCCGCTCTTCTTGTTCCTGCTCAGGCTCAGATTCACTGCCGCGGTCTACTTGAATGTTATGAGGTGAGCGGTTCTTGAAACGTTTTTTGGAAAGACGTGTTTCTTGGAACAATTCTCCTTCATATGTGTCTGGATTAACGTGAGGTTCATAATCCTCTTCATTGGGGGGAGGTGGTCTAACACGTGGCGGCCCTTCATAAACGACATCCCAACCTTCGAGATTTGGATCACTTTGGCAGGCCCACGTTAGATAGAAAACTTGGGTTGCCTGTTGAGCCGTAATATAGACATCGGGAACATCCAAATGGGTGCTTTGTTTGATTTCGACTAGCCCTAGATGTTCATGAGTCCTTCTAGTCTCTTTCGGCTGGAACCAATGACATTTGAAGACTACGACGTTCGTGGGTTTGCACCATAGAATAGAAGTCCATAAATTGCTTCAACTCTTCCATAATACTCGGTATCTCCTTCACGATAGCGTAGACACAACAATTTGTAGACTTTCGATTGACCATAGATACCTCTTTGCCATAGGTACGAAAAGCGATACCCGTTGATGTCGTATTTGTCAAATGAATGGACCTTATAGTCAAAACCATTAGCGACTTGTCTCAATTCGGCGTCCATAGACTCTGAACTAGCCTACAAGTTTAATACGAAAGGATTGTTGCATTAGCCAGAAATTAGAAGAAGAAATGAAATGGTCTAATGGAAATTACCGTTTGTTTGAACCAAGCGATGAAACCAGGATAGTCGCCTCCATGCATTGCCAGAAGCTCATACTCTTCGACGGAATCCTTTTGGATAACCGCTCCATACGAGAATTTGGCGACGTATCGACTGTATCAAATATCTAGGAATAAGAGCAGTTCAAATGAAGTAGAGGTTGCGAAACAATGTACCGAGAACTTACTCGATGTATGGCCGCACTTCTGTTAGATTGTTCAAGATATACAACGTAATGGTCCGCCATTCGTTGTTATCCAACAATAAGGAGTATAAGCACCGGCTGGTGCGAGCTTCCCTTTGAATAGGCTGAGGTTGGATCCACCCTTTTAGGGTCGCCAACATTGTACCGAGGCTTGGATTATGCAAATGACGATTTTTGGCTTTGTAGTGTGCTGTCATGAAGTTTGCCGCCTCCTCAGTAATGAATGCCTCAGCCATCGATGCTTCAATTCGACGTTTATTTTTACATTTTGCTCGAAGCGTCTTCTGCATCCTCTCAGTTGTGTAGCACCAACGATTCTCCACGGGCCCCCCCAATCGTGCCTCGGTCGGGAGATGCAAAATCAAATGCTGCATTGGATTAAAGAAGACAGGTGGAAAGATCTTCTCCAACTTCCAGTTCAAATCCGTCGCCAACTCTTCCATATCTTCTAGCAAGCCAAGAGATAATTCTTTCGCACATAGAACACGAAAGAAATAGCTCAGCTCTGCCAGTACTAGCCATTCATCCTCAGGGATAAAGCCACGCAACATCACCGGCATTACCCGCTCAAGCCATATGTGCCAATCATGACTCTTGAGACCAAATATTTTCAATTTTTCAAGGCTCGCTCCCTCTTTAGATTCGATGCATACCCATCGGGAACATCAACTCCTTTTTCACCCACAGGAGTATTTCCCTCATAACCGCCTTCCAATATTGAACCATGCCTTTGGCTTCGATTCTTCTTTCCTTTTGGTTGTTTCATGTTTTGTAGCGGTCTATCACATAGAGCCTCTGATCGACTCGGCCTTAGTATTATCCTTCGTTTTCCCCTCTATGCCGAACAATGTACCAAAGAGGGCCTCGCCGACATTCTTTTCAGTGTGTATCACGTCGATGTTGTGTGGGCAAAGGAGGTCTTTGAAGTATGGCAGATCCCACAAGCATATCTTGTGGGTCCAGGCGTGTTCCGTATTATACCCCTTGAAATACCCTGGACGCTCTGGATCCGGCTCGAGAGGCGTTTAATCGATCCAGTGGTCATTGGCTGTCAATGCAGGTGGTGCAGAGTTTTTGACATCTCTACCTTTGATGAAGTTCTTCTTATCTTTTCTGAACTTATGGTGAGGATCCAGAACTGTCTAGGCATGTCGAAGCAAGAAAACTTGCCACCCGCGCAGTAATGATTTAAACTCAAGAGTTGCCTTGCATGTGGGGCACGGAACCTTCCATGCACACACCAACCAACGAATAAGCGCATACGCCCGGCAAGTCATGCATCGAGTACATGTACCACACACGCATTAGGAAGTTTTTTTGTAGCGGCGTCGTATGTCTTGATCCCATTATCCCAAGCTTCTTGTAGTTCATACTTGCGGCTGCATGTACACATTCATATTCTTCCCGGATAGTTGGGCCCCGGAATTATCAACGTCGGGAAAATGTTCTTTCTTTGCATAATCTGTCCGGGGAGATTGAGTGGAATGACAAATACAGGCCAACAAGCGTATTGGGCTGCCATCATACCAAACACATTGAACCCATCCGTCTTGTGACGGCTACTCAAGGATTCCTTGGATCTGCCGCTTTTTCATCATGCAATGCATCGAAGTGTTTCCATGCAGCACCATCCGATGTGTGTACCATCATCGATTCCCATCTGCATCCCGTTCGGTTCTTTTTGCCCAATTTGTGCCATGTCATCTGTCGGCCGTCTCTTCGACCATGAATAGACGTTGAAGTCTTGGTATGATTGGCATATACCGAAGAACGTTAATGGGGATTTTGGTCCGACTCTTCTCACCCATACCGTTGTCTACCTCAACATACCGGAAGACTTGCAAATGGGACAATAGTTCAAGTCCGTGACATCGGAGCCTAAATAAGGCACATCCATTCTCACAGGCATCTATCTTCTCATAGGGCATCTTAAGTACACGGAGGATTTTGTCCGACTGGTACAGGTTTGTAGGCATTATATGGCCTTTGGGTAGAAAGCGTCCAAATAGTGTCACTATCGCGTCATAGCATTCTCTGCCCAAGTTGAATTGAGCCTTCAGAGCCATTACTTGTGCGATGGCATCCAGCTGACAAAGCTCGGTGTGCTCATGGAGAGGACGCTTCGAAGACTCCAACATATCATCGAAGGCCTTTGCAGATTCCTCCATCTTATCGTCCGAATCCCGAGCATCATCAAAGTCTTGCACCATGTCTTCCATCCCGGTACCATGCTCGTTGGTGCGACGACGGCCCTCCTCAGCTCTGGAACATTGGGCAAACTCACCATGAAATGTCCACATCGTATAACCGGGCGTAAAACCCCACTTCTGCAGGTGTTTGATCATTTCAAACTCTGACATCTTACGATCGTTGTTGCACTCGCAACAGGGCACCGTGTTGTTTTCTCATCCATTTGCAAATGCGGCTCGATAAACCCCTTGGTTTTTGTCATCCATTCGTGGGTCATGTCTTTACGACTAGGGTGACGGTGTACATCCATACGATCACTCATCTTGCCTAGCTCTTTGGACACACAAGAAATACATACATAACTCAGCAAACCATATTCATCGATTAATAAAGTTTCTCGGTTTATTACGTCCATGCAACCTAGACGCTAATAGGTAAAGATAGGTCCTAATCCCACCCGAGTATGTGTAGATTGGGTTTGTTTTCCCATGCTCTGCTCCGGATCCGACACAAAATTTTGGCAGCACCTCCCCGCTGTTCTCCTGATACACGTCTCGGTAATAAGCAGAGAGGATGTGTACCCGGAGAACAACAAAGAGGCACTGACGAAATTCTGCATCAGATCCGGAGCAGAGGATATGGGAAAACGAACCCAATCTACACATACTCGGGCTGTCTATGGATAACGTTGGACAATTCGAAAGAATTACGGTTATAAATATGCAAATGAATGCATATTTATAGATGTAACCCTTTCAAACGGGAGACGCATAGTGGTCACGCATACTGATGATTGAATACACCTATAGCTAGCAAGTTTCATCGGCACGAAGACCGGAACAGAGCAAATGAAGGGGGAGAGAAGGAGATGTCATTTGTGCTCACCCACGAGCAGGGCGGAGCTCGTCGAACGCACGGGGAGGTTGTTGAACACCAGACCCTCACAGCAATGAAACAACTGCACATTTAAATCCACCCGATCAACGCAAATATATATGATGTTTTTCATAACAAAATTGGAAAATATATGACCTAACTCATAATTCACAAATATATGACCCGAAAAACCACCCGTGAAACACCAGCCAAACACCTAGGTAGTTTTAGTAAAATTGAGAAAACCATAGTTTTGGTAGTTTTTTCCCTGTGCAACCCGTACATGCTAAGGCACACACTGTTCCTATACATTTGCTAGTTTTGCATATTTGTGTGCTTGATTAATATCCAAACTAAATTTTGTTCGGCAGTCATTGGCCAGTCCCAGATGCTCATGTTTCCGTGTGTTGTTTTTTTGAGAGGATACCGTTCTTCAAATATGGAAGGGTCTAACAATGAATTAGTTCTTCTTGATGTGCAACCTAACCTATTTCCCAAATTCATATATAACCATCTGGCAGGTTTGGGATGTACGAGCCCCATCCCTTGCCAAAGTTTTGATTTTACTTGCATTTAATTATGCATATCTTAGATGGTAAAATCATTTGATTTTTAACATGTCTTACATAGCCTATCGGATAATCTTGCTGCAGGCACAAATATATTTAAGCTGTGGTTTAATTATTTACCTTTGGTGAGAAAGAAAACACATAAGCTTATAGACTTAATGTAGCATCAATTTGGTCCATTGTTTGCATTTTTTTCGAACCATGCAGGAGAACTGCATGTCATATATTAAGACGAAACCAAGTACAAAGGGTAGTACAAGCGGTGATGACCGGTCAAGAGGCAAAACAGGGAGGCGAGGAGCCTATGTGCTTTGCCCAAGAGACAAAAGCAGGAGTAGGGAGCCTAATTGCTTTGCTCCAGCCTGAACCCATAAATGACATTCAGATTTATTAAATCAACAAGCTTTAGAAGTGGAAGATGGGCATTGTGAAAGACTATATTGTTCGCTCTTTCTAGACGGAGCAAAAGACCAAGGCGACTCAGAGTTAAACCCTTTTTTCCTTGATGTTCGAAGTGTTGAAACAAAGAAATTCCACCATTATCCAATCAAAAAATTGATGTGAACAATTTTTTCACACCATTGCCTTTTTGGCACCCACCGTTGCATCTTCTTGATGAATAATACATAATGGAAGGAGTATATTTTCTAGATGGCAAATATTAATTTCGAATGGAGGAGTATATTTCGAATGGAACAAACTGACAGATGGAGGGGAGGCGGCGCCGTGGCGGGAGGGCAGCTGGAAGGGCGGCGTGGCCTGGCTCGATGGAGGCGGGCATGAGGCACGCCCATGATGGCCGGGAGGGCCGCGGTGGCCAGGAGGCGGGGAGGTCCGGCTCGGTGGAGGGACGGGCGGTGGTGCTGACGGGCTCTGGTGGAGGGATGGGCGCAGGCGAGCTGGTGCGCGGGAGGGGCGGGAGGGCGGGGAGGGCCGTGGCCGGGAGGGGCGGGGAGGGCGAGCTACGATGGCGGGAGGGGCGGGTGAGGGCGGGGAGGGGCGGGGAGGGCTGCGGTGGCGAGGGGCGGGGAGGGCGGGGAGGGCTGTGGCGGGAGGGGCGGTGGAGGGCGGTGGCAGGCCGGGCGGCGCTGGGTCGCCGGGTCGCGCTGGTGCGGTTGGGGCCGGGCTGGTGGGTGGGTGAGGTTGGGAGAGAGAGAGAGGGGTGGGGCGGGCTAGAAGAGAGAGAGAGAGAGGGCCGGGCTGGGAGAGAGGGTCAACCTCTTTGCCATCTCTGCCACCGGGCTGATGGCAAAGATATGGGCCTTTGCTATCCATTTGGCAGATGGCAAAGAGGTGGGAGCTCTTGGCCGTTATAGCGCCGTTACCCATTGGGCTCCACCCACTTCTTTGCCATCTGCCAACAGATGGAAGATTCTTTGCCATCTATTTGGCAGATGGCAAAGAGGTGGGTTGACAGCCGTTGTAGCATCGACCCTACCCACCTCTTTGCCATCTGTTGGCAGATGGCAAGATTATTTGCCATCCACTAGCGGATGGCAAAGAATTACCGATGGCAACCATGTTCTTTGCCATCTGTCAGTTCTTTGCCATCTGTTTTTTATAAGCAGATGGCAAAGACGTTCTATGCCATCAGCTGGCAGATGGCAAAGAGCTGGCTGATGGCAAATTCCCAGTTTCTAGTAGTGATATTAGTTAATCGCATATGCAAAAAGATAGGTCTAATCATTTCAGCAAAGCGCTCAAAATCCTCATCATCCTTTTTCTTGGATGGTTTGGGAGGAAAAGGCATGGGTTTCTAAACCCATGGTTCTCTTTCTTTACCATGTCTCCTAGCAACAAAGTCTCTCTTATCATAACGTTGATTCTTTGATTGTGGGTTATCAAGATCAACAGCAGGTTCAATTTCTACATCATTTTCATTACTAGGTTGAGCATCATCATGAACATCATCATTAACATTATCACTAGGTTCATGTTCATTATGAGATTGTGTTTCAGCATCAGAAATAGAAATATCATTTGGATTCTCACGTGTTTCAGCAATAGGTTCACTAGAAGCATGCAAAGTCCTATCATTTTTCCTTTTCTTCTTTTTAGAAGGACTAGGTGCATTTATATTATTTCTCTGAGAATCTAGCTCAATTCTTTAGGATGGCCTTCAGGATACAAAGGTTCCTGAGTCATCTTATCAGTTCTAGTAGCCACTCTAACAGCAAACTCATTATTCTTACTATTCAATTCATTGAGCAAATCATTTTGAGCTTTAAGTACTTGTTCTACTTGAGTGGTAACCATAGAAGCATGTTTACTAATGAGTTTAAGTTCACCCTTAACTCTAGACATATAATCCCCCAAGTGTTCAAGCGTATCGGAATTGTATTTCAATTGTCTACAAAAATAAGCATTGAAGTTTTCTTGTTTGACAATAAAATTATGAAACTCTTCTAAGCATTGTCTAGCAAACATATAGTGAAGAATATCACCTTCATCAAATCTATAGAGAGAATTTACCTTTACTACCTGTGTTGGGTTATCATGACCATGAGTTTCTTCAATAGGTGGAGGATTAAGATCATATGTTTCTTCAACAGGCGGTAGATTAAGACCATGTATTTCTTCAATAGGAGGTAAATTCTTAACATCTTCAGCTTTAATACCCTTTTCTTTCATAGATTTCTTTGCCTCTTGCATATCTTCAGGACTGAGAAATAGAACACCTCTCTTCTTCGGAGTTGGTTTAGGAATAGGCTATGGAATTGGCTTAGGAGCTGGCTCAGTAAGTGTCCAACTATTTTCATTTGTCAACATATTGGGAAAACTTTGTTTTTGCCACTCTAGCTTTTGCCATTTTTGCTTATGCCACTCTAAAATTTGACATCTCACTTTTGCCACTCTTTGCTTTTGACAATACATCACAAATGCCATTCCGTGGCAAAACCGATAATTTTTCATTTCACTTTTGCCACTCTTAGCTTTGAACAATGTATCACAATTGCCGCTCTAAATTTTTTGCTTTTGCCACTGAATGGCAAAAGTGATATATTGTCAAAATATAAGAGTGGCAAAAGTGAAATGTCAAATTCTAGAGTGGCATAAGCAAAGTGGGCAAAAACTAGAGTGGCAAAAACAAAGTTTCCCCCAACATATTATTCAATAGAATTTCAGCTTCATCCGGTGTTCTTTACCTGAAAATAGAACCAGCACAACTATCCAAGTAATCTCTGGAAGCATCGGCTAGTCCATTATAAAAGATATCATGTATTTCATTTTTCTTAACAGGATGATCAGGCAAAGCATTAAGTAATTGGAGAAGCCTCCCCCAAGCTTGTGGGAGACTCTCTTCTTTAATTTGCACAATATTATATATTTCCCTTAAAGCAGCTTGGTTCTTATGAGCAGGGAAATATTTAGCAGAGAAGTAATAAATCATATCCTGGGGACTACGCACACAACCAGGATCAAGGGAATTAAACCATATCTTAGCATAACCCTTTAGTGAGAACGGAAATATTTTAAGGATATAAAGGTAGTGGGTTCTCTCATCGTTAGTGAACAGGGTGGTTATATCATTTAATTTAGTAAGATGTGCCACAACAGTTTTAAATTCATAGCCATGAAAAGGATCAGATTCAACCAAAAGTAATTATATCAGGATCAACAGAGAATTCATAATCCTTATCAGTAACATAGATATGTGAAGTAGCAAAAGCTGGATCAGCTCTCATTCTAGCATTAAGAGATTGCTGCTTCCATTTAGCCAATAATTTGTTAACATCATGTCTATCTTTGCAAGCAAAAATTTCGTTAGCAACTTCTTCATCCATAACATAGCCCTCAGGCACAACAGACAATTCATATTTATTAGGGGAAGAGTCTTCATCATCACTTTCATCAATATTATCACTAATTTCATTCTCTCTAGCCCTAGCAAGTTGTACATCAAGAAATTCACCAAGTGGCACAGTAGTATCAAGAATAGAAGTAGTTTCATCATAAGTATCATGCATAGCAGAAGTGGCATCATCAATAACATGCGACATATCAGAATGAATAGCGTAGCGAGGTTTAGGTGTCGCAAGCTTACTCAAAAGCAGAAGGTGAATCAAGTGCGAGCTAGATGGTAGTTCCTTACCTCCCTCGTGGTTGAGGGATAAATTGTTGTCTAAGCGTCTTTCAAGTTCTTCATAGTGACCAGCAGATATAAATCCCAAGTGACTCAAAGAATAGAGCTATGCTCCCCGGCAACGGCGCCATAAAATAGTCTTGATAACCCACAAGTATAGGGGATCGCAACAGTTTTCGAGGGTAGAGTATTCAACCCAAATTTATTGATTCGACACAAGGGGAGACAAAGAAAATTCTCAAGTATTAGTAGTTGATTTGTCAATTCAACCACACCTGGATAACTTAGTATTTGCAGAAAGGTGTTTAGTAGCAAAGTAATATGATAGTAGTGGTAACGGTAACAAAGGTGGCAGTAGCAAAAGTAATATTTTTGGTGTTTTGTAGTGATTATAACAGTATAGCGGAAAAGTAAATAAGCAAAGAACAATATATGAAAATCTCGTAGACATTGAATCGGTGATGGAGAATTATGCCAGATGCGGTTCATCATGTAATAGTCATAACATAGGGTGACACAGAACTAGCTCCAATTCATCAATGTAATGTATTCCGAATATAGTCATACGTGCTTATGGAAATGAACTTGCATGACATATTTTGTCCTACCCTCCCGTGGCAGCGGGGTCCTAATGGAAAATAAGGGATATTAAGGCCTCCTTTTAATAGAGTACCGGAACAAAGCATCAGCACATAGTGAATACATGAACTCCTCAAACTATGGTCATTACCGGGAGTGGTCCCGATTATTGTCACTTCGGGGTTGCCGGATCATAACACATAGTAGGTGACTATAGAATTGCAAGATAGGATTAAGAATTCACATATATTCATGAAAACATAATAGGTTCAGAGCTGAAATCATGGCACTCGGGCCCTAGTGACAAGCATTAAGCATAGCAAAGTCATAGCAACATCAATCTCAGAACATAGTGGATACTAGGGATCAAACCCTAACAAAACTAACTCGATTACATGATAGATCTCATCAAACCCATCACCGTCCAGCAAGCCTACGATGGAATTAGCCACGCACGGCGGTGAGCATCATGAAATTGGTGATGGAGGATGGTTGATGATGACGACGGCGACGGATTCCCCTCTCCGGAGCCCCGGACGGACTCCAGATCAGCCCTCCAGAGAGGTTTTAGGGCTTGGCGGCGGCTCCGTATCGTAAAACGTGATGAATCCATCTCTTTGATATTTTTCTCCCCGAAAGTGAATATATGGAGTTGAGGTCGGTGGAGCGTCAGGGGGACCACGAGGTAGGGGGGCGCGCCCTAGGGGGGCAAGCGCGCCCTCCACCCTCGTGGACAGGGTGTGGGCCCCCTGATGTGGATTTTTCTTCCAGTATTTTTCTTATTTTCCAAATAGATGTTCCGTGGAGTTTCAGGTCATTCCGAGAACTTTTGTTTCTGCACATAAATAACACCATGGAAAGTCTGCTGAAAACAGCGTCAGTCCGGGTTAGTTCCATTCAAATCATGCAAGTTAGAGTCCAAAACAAGGGCAAAAGTGTTTGGAAAAGTAGATACGATGGAGACGTATCAGCCCTCCTCGCCCGAAATCGCTCGCGCCCACTATTTCAAAACACGCCCTCCTCGCCCGAAATCGCTCGCGCCCACTATTTGGGAGAAGCAAAGTTACTCTACTATCCCCGACCCTCAGTACACAGACCCAAGCCGAGAATCCTGAAGGCAGGGGTAGAACTATAACTCCCCCCCCCCCCCCACATTTCAGACAAATGCGTCCGTAAGACATGGTTCCCCCTCCCAATTCCCCATTCATACCTCGTGGGCGCCAAATCACCTTCTCCCCGGAAGCTCCCTTTTCCAGATCCACGAAACCTCAGCCCCTCCTCCTTGGCGCCCCCACCACACCAAATTCACAGCCGCCCTCATCCCTAATGCCGGAGACGCTGTCCATTTGCCGTCGTGCATTGGGTTGTGTGCCTCTTACTCCGTGCTGCCAGAGCTGCATCGACGACAGCCGTGTGAACCGTACCGGAGCTGATTCACCCCGCCGTTGTTCACGGCGCTGGAGTGACTCCAACTTCGAATCCCTCCAGAGCCCCGGGGCTGCTTCCTTGTAGCTGTCGACCGTCGCGACATCTCTGCTTCCCTGCCGCCAGTAGCCACCGCAACCGCGCTGGCTTCACCGACTCGGCAGCTGGAGCTGCCTACTTCACCGGGCCGCTAGATAGGTCGCACCCTAATCTCAAATCACTTTATTTAGGCGTCAGTTATCTGAATTTTTATACTGGGCCAATCGGTTCCCAATGGGAAGCAGCACCCTCGAGGCGGCAGAGCTCCTAGGCTGCCGGTTGGCTGGTGTCTAACGTAATTGTGCGAGGGTGCAAGTTTGCCGCGGAAGCATCGCTTAGATGGCTATCTTAGAGTTGCATGGGTTGAAGGTACTGCCACCACCGGATCTAGATGACGTCGACTCTTTGTGGATTGGCCGGGGGCGGCGCAACCACGGCAGTGCGGTGGGGCGGGGAGCGGGGTTTTGGTCGAAGCTCTCGCGGCCACTAACAGCAGAGACAGGCTGCTCTGCCGAAGGTCGCTGGCTCTTCGGGAAGATTCCGAACAGTGTCAGCTGGGAGGCACAAGACGGCCATCAAGCCATCTGGCGTAGATCGGACATTACCAAAATAAAATAAAATCGTGTCACCCCAATTTAGTCTTCAGTCAACAGACGTGTGACCACTCTCGTACCTTGCTCTTGATCTCCAAGGACATTTCTTCAAATCAGAGAGATGTGTCGTTCTTAACATTATGCGTTTTCTACATCTTCATCCACACCGTCTTCCGACTCACCGCAGCTGCTCCAACAAGGGAAGCGTACACCAGAAGGGAGCTATAGTCCCCACTCAACAGTTCCCTGCATCGAATGCGCGTGCCCGACATGGACAACCACAACAACTGCAGGGCCATCGACAAGTCAGCACATGATGCTCACTCTTATGCATGGCGGCCAGATTGGTTGTACCCTCATCTTACTTGTGTGCATTATTTATGGCTTTGTTATTCATCTAAGCATGGTAAATAGATTATCACATTTCACTGTATATTCATGTTGATCTCTTACAGGTCTTTTCAGGAGTTAACGATGTTGCATAGTTTAGCTAAAAGACTTGTTCTTTAGGTAACTCTATTCCATAGTTATCATCCATCAGCCAATGCTATCCCACAGGCAGGTGATTATAGTATTATACCAATTCTAGTATTACCTATGTTGTTCTTTAATACTTTTGTGTGCCATCTAGTTAATCTCGAGTACAAATGATACATATTCTGTAGCTTTCAACTGTGTTCTCCCTTTAGTTTTTTAGACCTGTTGCTGCTAGTTAACCCCAGTCCTACTATTTATGTCGTCTCCTATAGGCACTCATTACATAAATCTAACTACTAGTTGTCTTCCATGCATGTTAGATATAATTGCACACACTGATTTATCCACAAGAACCTCACGTTGCAATGTAACGGCCAACAAACTTGACGTCAATGATACCCAATATGATGGAACATGTAAAGGAAGTTCTTCACAAGACTTGCGGAAAGGTGATGAATCCTATTCACCCCACAAGGTCCTTGCTCTAACTTGGCCCGTTATATGGGTACAACATGCATATAATGTCCTGGAGTGCATCTATTCTGTTGCAATGCCTTGTGCTTAGCCTGCTGATCATGCATGTAAATATGGCATGCCTTCCTGTTTTTCAGTACCTATTCCATTCATGATAACATGCTTTCAAATTCAAGTACTGTCATTCTACTCTATCGCAATGCCATCTGCTTAGTTTGGACATCATGCTTCCGAGTAACTTATGCATTGTTATTCATCAGTATGTACTTCATCTGTCTACCATACCATGTTTTTTTACATTGAAGTGCTGTTCTAGTGGTCTCTTGCAATGCCATCTTAGTTTCCCAATCATACATGCATATGTTTCCTTAGTGTTTTTCTGTATGTATTCCACTAGCATACAATTTTACATTCAAGTAGTTGTTTTTTTACACCATTGTCGTGTCGTATCCCTAGCTCTTACATCATACTCCCTCCGCCCAGATTACATGCTGCGGAAATGGATAAAAATGGATGTATCTAGAACTGAAATACGCCTAGACCCATCCATTTATTTCTAGACGGAGGGAATACATGTCAATATGTCATGCCTTTCTATTCTTCAGTACCTATTCCATCTCTGTTGTAGCATGTTTTATAATTGAAGCACCATTCTTCTATATAAGGCACACAAGGGGAAGACGACTATGTTAGAATCTGAAGGGTTACAAACCAAGTCTTAGGAAAAGATCCAAATGCCAGGAGATAATAAACCAACTCTAGTTTTCATAGATACTGCTCCAGCACAGAGAAACCCAACTCCCACTGATAATAAGCAGATTCTAGTGGCCAAAGAACTAGTCTGCTCCAGTCCAGAAAAAATATGGCAACTCCATTCTAAGAAGCGTGTGCGTATCCTTGCATCATGAAATTTTATAGCATTCTGATAATATTTTCTACATGTTTCCTACCCATCTCTCTTTTAGAAAATAAGGATAAACGATACAAGACTTCCTCCATTGGGATCGTATTCGAGGAAAGTATCTTGCGGGAATTCTCTGTGCTCTAATGCTGATGTAAGTACCTGTTGTATATCACTATATCCTTACATCAACATGTATTTTGTTAATCAGCGTGAATCCAACCTTTATCTGATCTAAATTTAGTTGTAGCAAAATGTTAAAGGCTACAATGTTGATTTTTGTAAGGAAAACTGCCTGGTAGTTTTGCATACTGAGCTGCATGAGTGTACTATCTCATATCTTGCACATTACTAAATTGTAGTGCTGCTCTGGTTGCCCATTCATTCATTGTGTCAATGTTGCTTTTGTATTACCTTACCTGGCTGATGATAGCCGTGCCATATTGTGTTAATTTGGTGTAGGCTGGTGTGGTCTGGTTGCCCAAACGTTCGTTGTGTCAATGTTGCTTTCCTATTATCTCACTTGGCCAATGATAGCAATGCTAGTGTGTTAATTTGGTGTAGGCTGCTGAAGATAAGAAGACAAACTCTGAAAAAAGAGGCAACCCTATTGTTTCTTTCCAATAAATCTAGGCCAGGTAATATGGCAATAACTCTTGATTAATCTGTTCGGTTCCCCTCCTAATTTATGTTATGATGCAGTGGTCGAGACACTCTCCGCTATCAACAATACAAGCCTGCCAAAATCGCCATCTGAATCTGTTCAGTTTCCTCTGTCTCGAATGCAAGAGAAAAAATGTATGTTTGTGAACCAATTAATGGCCGAAGCAATGATGGAAATGGTGAAGGAGTCAGAGGTGCACATTTGTGCGCAACAACAACTGATCAATGTTTTCAGAGACAATGTAGCAAAGCAGCAAGAACTTTCCCACATGCTTACACTACAAAAAAAGACACATCCGTGACATTTTGGGCCGAACGAATTTTTTTCTGTCATACATATGACACTTCTATGACGATAATTGTGACAAAACCCGATATCATCATAGATGTGGTGGGCTCCTACTTCTATGACAAAAAATCATGACAGAAATGGGCTTTTCGTCCTGGGCGGGCCGAAGAAGCAGCTGCATGACATTCTTTGGGCCGTCCATGACGGAAAAAACCGTTAATAGAAGCGAGGGGAGGAAAATTTCGTGGAGTTCGATTACGGTGGGAGGTCGGGGCGGCGATGCGCGTTCTCGTACACACATGCGTAGGCGTTGGCTCTAATCGAACCCGAGCGAGGCGTTGGGCTCTAATCAACCCGGCGACAGACCGCAGCTACGCGTTCTCGAACCCGGCGATCGATCGATGGCTGTTAATCGAACCCGATGGAGCGATTCTTCGCTATCTGCTGCTAATCAAGCCGATCGATTGGGATGAGCGATGGCGTTGCGGGGGTTGGATGAGCGATGGCGGTGGCGTTGCCTCTGGATGAACAGGACCCCGTGGTGTGGAGGGCTGGATGAACAATAGACGGTGGAGGGGTGGTTGAACAGGACCCCGTGGTGTGGAGGGCTGGATGAACAGTAGACGGTGGAGGGGTGCCCGTGGAGGGGTGGTTGAACAGTAGCCGGTGGAGTAGCGCGCGGTGGAGGCTGGACGAACAGGAGCCCGTGGAGGCTGGAGGAGGTCGACGGTAGCCCGTGGAGGCTGGAGGAGGTCGACGGTGGAGATGAACAGTATCCCGTGGAGTCCCGTTTTGCGGTACGCCACACCTCTCCCGATGAACAGGATCCCCGTTTCGACCGTAGCGCTCCAACACAAGTCCGTTTCGTCCGTTTTGCAGTATGCCACACCCTTCCCGATCAACAGGACCCCCGTTTCGACCATAGGAGGTCCGTTTCATCCGTTTTGCGATACGCCACACCCCTCCCGATCAACAGGACCCCCGTTTCAACCGTAGGAGGTCTATTTCCTCTGTTTTGCGGTACGCCACACCCCTCCCGATCAACAGGACCCCGTTCCGAACGTAGGAGGTATGTTTCCTCCGTTGTACGGTACGCCAGGCCTCGTTTCCATCGCCTGTTCCGTCCAAGCCCTCCCGATGAACACGACCACGCATTCCGTTCCGACCCAGCCGGTTGGCTCCCCATGAACACGACGACGACGCTGTTTCTCCGTTCCGACCCAGCAATGTACGTATGCGTGAGTAGGCGTTCGAGACCCTGCCCGTATGTACGTACGTGGCCGTATTTTCTTTCTTGCACCCTCGCCGATGTACGTACGTGTACATGCTACGTGCGCGCCTCTACTATGACACGTGCGCGCCTCTACATCGACCAGTATGTACGCACACCTTCGCGACCAGAATGGCAACGCTACGTACGCTTCGACCAGGTGGGTCCCGACTGTCAGGCATTTCCTTGCCTGCGAAGATGTAGTTGGTGGGTCCCAGCAGTCAGGGCGCAAATCGTTTTGTTTTTTGCCCGGACGCACTTCCTTGTGAGTGAAGATGTAGCTGGTGGGTCCCAGCAGTCAGGGGGGCGAATCGTTTTTTTTCCCGGACGCACATCCTTGCGTGCGAAGATGTAGCTGGTGGGTCCCAGCGGTCGAAGCGAATCGTTTTTGCCCGGATGCACTTCCTTGCGTGCGAAGGTGCAGCTGGTGGGTCCCAGCAGTCAGGGGGAAACATTTATTTGCGAAATAAGGTGGCCCATCCGGTGGGTCCCTGCTGTCAGGTGGAGGAATAATTATTTTCCCCGTAATAAGGAGGCACTTCCTTGCTGCGACCGTGGACCCAGCTGTCAGCCTCTCCACATACAGTCCACGTCCGATGGAAGTCGTTCCTTGACCACGTTGACCACGCCGCGCCGAGAGCACCAAGGCGGTGGACGACGGCGAGGCCTAGGAAGGGGACGACGGGCCGGGGAAGGCGCGGCAGTGGAAGCCCGCGTGGAGAGGAGTACGAGGGTTCACTGGTTCGGCTGCGGTCTGAGGCTGCCGTCGCCGCAGGGCCTGGCCAGCGGTGGGAATAGTAGCGGGTGGTGAGGCCTCCGCGGCAGCACATCCGGCCACGGGAAGCAGGAGCATGCGGCACGACGGCAAGAAGACCAGAGGTTGAAGAAGCACTACGGCCGTTGGATGGACATCGTACGGTCACTGGAGCTAGAATCGTTTATATTGACTAAGTTGACAAAGCCCTCCGTCCCGTCAACTTAGTAGGCCCTAAGTCAGCCTCCCACAAAGGTGGGTCCCAGCTAGCAGGGTGGTATTCATTTTTTTGTGCATAATAAGGAGGCACTTCCGGTGGGTCCGAGCTGACAGCAGGGGGAACGTTTTTTCGTGAAATACGATGGCCCGCCGGGTGGGTCCCAGTAGTCAGGGGCAAACGTTTTTTCACGAAATACTGGTGGCCCGTCCGGTGGGTCCCTGCTGTCAGGTGGAGGAATAATTTTTTTTCGTGTAATAAGGAGGCACTTCCTTACGGCTCCCGTGGACCCAGCTGTTAGCCTCTTCACGTACAGTATTCTTCCGATGGAATTCGGTCGTTGACCACATTGACCACGCCGCGCCGAGAGCACCACGGCGGTGGACGACGGCGAGGCCTAGGAAGGGGACGATCAGAGCCGGGAAGAAGCGGCGGTGGATGCCCACGCGGAGAGAATCTGAGGGTTCAACTGGTTCGGCCTGCTGCCGTCGCCGCAGAATAACATGGGGTGTGGGTGAGTGGAGTGGAGGGATGGCCTAGCCAGCGGTGGGACTAGTATGGAGGCGGTGAGGCCTCCGCGGCAGCACAGCCGGCCACGAGGCAGGAGCAGGCGGCACGACCGGCGCTGCTTTGGGCGGCTGGAGCAAGAAGAACAGAGGTTGAAGAAGCACTACGGCCGTTGGATGGACATCGCACGGTCAGTCGAGCTAGAATCATGCATATTGACTAAGTTGACAAAGCCCTTCGTCCCTGCCAACTTAGTAGGCCCCGTCAACTTAGTGGACATCGTATGGGGAGTATTCTTTTTTTGGGCGTAATAAGGAGGCACTTCCTTGCGTGCCTCAAGCAGGCGTATTCTTCTTCACTTCCTAAGAAGATATAGCTGGTGGGTCCGAGCTGTCAGCGGCGGTAACGTTTTTTTCGCGAAATACAGAGGCCCTTTCGGTGGGTCCCAGATGTCAGGTGGAGGAATCATTATTTTGCGCGTAATAAGGAGGCATTTCCTTGCATGCGGCCGTGGACCCAGCTGTCAGCCTCTCCACGTACAGTCCACTTCAGATGCATGTCGGTCGTTGACCATGTTGACCACGCCACGCCGAGAGCACCAGGGCGGTGGATGACGGCGAGGCCTAGGAAGGGAATGACACGGAGGCAGGGAAGACTCGGTAGTTGTTTCCCACGCGGAGGGGAGGACGACTGTATGAGGGTTTACTGGTTCGTCTGTCGTCGCCGGAGAATAACAGCAGGTGTGGGACTGTGGGTGAGTAGAGGGATGGTTAGGCCCGCGATGGGAGTACGGTGGGGCGGTGAGGCTGCACAAGGCTGACAGCCCGGCATGAGGAGGAGGAGCAGCAGTCCACCGGTGCTTGTTTGAGCGGCTGCAGCAGGAAGAGCAGAGATTGAAGAAGCACGGCGGCCGTTGATTGGACATCCAACAGTATACAAGCCATCTGTGGAAAGCCTCTGTGGAAAACAGCATACAACCCATCTGCCATTATTTCAAATAGTTTACAGTCCATTTGCTAATTCTTACGGGTTTTTTTGGAGCCCATATTCTTTTTGTTAGCATTACAGCCCATATTGTGGCCACGGTTAAAAATTATACAAAATTTTGCATATGTCGGTGCGGTCTAAACTGTTTTTAATCCTGAAATTTCGAGTCACATTCAGACTGATTTTAAAAATAAATGTATATCAATATAAAATCCAATAAATTGTCCATGCATAAAAATCAATGCAATTTAAAATCTTGAAATGACAAAAAGATATTTCAAACTAATTGCCGGTTTGATGTGTTTTAAAAATGTACAACCCATTTCTCATTACTGATAGACCATTTTCTCGGCCACCCGAATGAATCTCTCGTCGTCTTGAAAGATTTGCAGCCCAACAGGCCTGGTAAAGCGACTTACTTGACAAATCACAAAAAAACTGGGCTAGCCATTTTTAGAAAGAAAAAAAACTACTGGGCTGGTCTGTGGTAAACATAAAAGGAAAGGCTGTCTAGACAGGCCAGAGTGTCCCGCACAGCCCAGTTGACACCCTGCTTCCGTCTCAAAAACAAATTAGATAAATGCCACTCCAATTATGGCGATTCATAAAAATGCCACTGCAATTTCCAAACTTTGAAAAACGCCACTGCAAGTTTTGCAAACTTTGAAAACGCCATACTGCAGTTTGCAAACTTTGAAAAATGCCACTCCAGACTTCGAAAAATGCCACTAGAAATGGCATGAAATGGCATTTTTCAAAGTTTGGAAATTGCAGTGACATTTCTCGGAGGAATTTATCAAATTAACCCAAAACAAAAATAAATGGGCGAGCTACTGGGTCCCTGGTGTCAGCCGCTCGTTGTGCAATTCTCTTGTTTATTGACTACGTTGACAATGGCGTGGGACCCAGATGTCAGAAATCCACTAGGAGGAGCCATTTTTTTCTTGGCTTGAAATAAGGAGGCACTTGCTTGCGTACTGCCATGACCTTGGCGGGTCCCTGCTGTCATCCTCTCCACGTACAATCATCTCCTGATTGTGTATGCATCAACTTGCTAGGCCCACAAGTCAGCCTCTAAACCCGTGGAGGACAAATACAACCCATTTAAAAAAATAACAGCCCATTCCATATGTTCAAACGGAAAGTTCAACATTCAGAGCAAAGTAACAGGTCTGATCCACATATAGAGTATTGAACTTCCACGTTGACAACCATCATAGCCAAGTTAACTATCTACTCCCACTAGACAAGTACTAACTTACTCTTAGCTAACTAGACGATGCTGGCCGCCATCTGTGGTACACGCTAAACACCGGCACCGGCGTCCTGCGCCTCGCCTCGGACTTTCCAGACGTGCGATAGGGCGCGTTGCTGTAGCGTTGGCCCTTTCCATGCCGGCGTGGTCCACCGAAGCTTCGGCTTCCAAGCGGGAAACCCACTTGACGAGCTGGTAGTAAAAATCGGTGTCCCGAACGCGTGCGTGCCCGACAGCCTCCAGGGCTATTTGCCGGGCGCCGGCCTCCACGTAGTCGGCCCAGTTGCCGGTGCTCTGCTCGCGACTCAGAGCGTTGGTGCACTGCTGCTCCATGTCCCGCTGGCGGCGCAAATCGTCGATATGCTGCTCCTCCGCCAGGCGGTCGCGCTCCAACAACTCCTGCTCCTCCGCCATGCGGTCGCGCTCCAACAACTCCTCGATCTGCGCATTGCCATCTAAAGACAGATAGAATGCCTCCTCCCTCCGTCTGCCTTCCGGTGAAAAACCGAACACTAGTTCCAGCGGTGACCGCCTCCGGCGTCGCCTACTGCGGACGGGCGGGGGCATGGCGGACGTGGCGAGCAACGTCGGGCCGGTGGGAGCTTATGAGGATATGGCGAGTTGGGTCACGGTGGCACCGGAGAAGGCGGGAAAAAATACTTATAGGGGGAAGGTAGCGCGACGGTCATCGGAATTCAATGCATAATGGCTTAGCGCACCAGCTTGCCATGGAAAAGTAGGGAAACTGAAATTATGATTGTGCCGTCCCGTCCCGTCTGGGTCGCACGCCCACATGGTGGTCAAACGAGTGCACTCGAATCATCTCCCTCCTTGTCAATAATGATTTCACGGATTTAAAAAGCCCGCAACAATTAAAGCATATCTTTTTTCGCATCAGTTAGCTGCCTTAATTACGGCCGGCTGCATGCAGGAACTCAGAATCTCTCGCAGGCAAGACGCTGGCAAGATGCAACGAGTCGCAGCCGAGGGCACGCATGCAGCCACTTAAATCGCTGGAATTAATTAGGCTTAAACTTCTGCATGCCGTTAATTATTGCCATGCCTTGGTCTTGCTGCTTTGCTCACGGGACTAATAAACCGGACGGAGGGAGCACCTTGGTTGGTGAGAGGTTTGAATTAAGCCCTGCAAACCGAAAAGGAGGTACTAGTACGTGCGTGATCCGCTATTTATTCGTGTAGGATCGAGTAGGTCGTTTCTTGAATTGAGCCCTCCAAACCGGAAAGGAGGTAGTACGTGCGTGATCCGCTATTTATCCGTGTAGGATCGATAGTGTAGCTTGTCAGTTTCTTCAGAGGTAGGCATTTTTATCCATGTAGGATTGATAGTGTAGCTTGTCGGGTTTCTTTAGAGGTAGGCATTTTATTCAAAAACTGCCACTTCGCATCTTGCGTCGCAAATAAAACTGCCAGGAGCGCATTTGTAGGCTAGCTAGTGATCGATCAATAACTTGTAAACACTGAGCGAACAGAAATAAGTAAATGTTAATGCATCTCAATGATTCACATATCATATACAAATATGTAGCTCCAAAAGCAAAGATCAGCCACTTCGGATCTTGCGCCGCAATACTCGCAACTAAAACTAACTAGTACGATTCCCATACATAAGATCAACATGTTAATGCATCTCAATGATTCACATATCATATACAAATATGTAGCTCCAAAAGCAAAGATCTAGAAAAAACATCTATTCTTCCTACTAACATGGATGCTTCTCTTGGCCAACGTTCAGTACAGACTGAAACACAAATTTGTTTGTGAAGTCTACAATTCCTCTTGCAAACGTAAGTGGTTTCACCAACAGCTGGAACCATGAGAATGAACCACACATGATGGAGGAACATCTACTATATAATCAGACCAAAGCAATGAAGCACCTAGTGTTGGCCAGTAAATAGTACAGTACTACTTTTCTGCAGTCCATGAAGTGACTATCCAATCTTTGTGTCTATTTTCAAATGGCACTGCATGCAGTGACTATACTATTCTTTTGTGCAGTTCAACCAAAATTGCGGACACTTTGTTTGTTTGCCAAATAGCAACGGGTAGACATCTCTGTCTGTACAAATATCAAGCAGCTAGTAAACATATACCACACCATTTTCGCAGTGATGGAAGAGGTGAAATCGATACAACCGAAATTGAGCATCCAATCATTGAATCCTGTCCTGCACCTCCAATGTAGGTCCACCCTGCCAATAAATTCACATGCAAACCACTAGTATTACTATCTAAGGACAGTACAAAAAGAGTAGCAAGATAGTAGCAAACCATGTACCATCCTAATGAACAGCTCATAGTGCCACCAACTGGATATAAAGGTTTGGAAAAAAACATGCTCCTAATGTTGAACCAGTTGGACTTTTTGTGCAGTTCCACTAAAATCGAGCATCCCTGTTTGCATAGATATTGAAAGTGTGATTACTATAAAAGTGGCACTAGTTGAAGCATAGACTCACAAATATAAGTATTCCAATTTCATAATGGGAAAATGTAGCAAGACTGTTTGTAACCACCTGGTTGAAGGAATAAATAAAGCAACAACGGCTGATGTCAGCAAGGCATACATAGTTTTTTCTGAAAAACTGAGCCATTCCTGACCTTTCCTCTTCTTTTAAGCAATTTTTGTGCAGTTCTACTAAAATAAAATGACATCACCGCCTTGAGAATTTAGTGACACTGTACAAAAGGAAATGACTTAACATTACATCATGATGTCGGCTATGTAGTCGACAGGCATTAGAGACAAACATACAGACCTCCTCCGATAACATAATGAACATTAATTTTAAAAAGGTGTGACTAGCTTTACCGGGATAATTTGAGTGAACTCTACACCCTCTGTTCCTTAATATAAGACGTTTTCACGGTTCAATTTAAAGTACCCAAACGTCTAGTATTTATAAAAACAGGTAGTAGTTTTCTTGAGCACATATCTGGGAAAGCTTGCCACACTTTATTTATGTCCATACGCTAATGCAACACCATTCGAATACTACAAATATACACTAATCCAGTGGCTAGTGCAACAGTAGAGTAGTTAGTTTATTACATGTTGTGCAACAGCATTAGAATGCCTTAGCTGAAAAATCTTTAATACATCCACAATCAACAGCTAACCCTGAAATAATCCAAAGGACATTAAATGGCATTGCTTAAATTTATCGGTGGCATTAGACCGAGAGCGGCATTAGTTAAATGTGGCATCACTTTAGCAGTAGCATTGCTTGACTTGATCTTTGGCGTCATACTAACAGCAAAAAAGTGGCAATAAGAGCATGGGAGGCCCATTCGGACAGGAGGCGCACCAGTACGATGTACCTCCACGGACGCAGAGTGGTGAGGGAGGTATGGTTGCCCAGAGCAACAAATATCCAGGCAGCATATGTGGATTACGTCCCATTTTTGTTCTCTTTAGCCACCTTTTTCCTATGTGAGGACAACAAACCGATCGACCTGGTCATTCTCTATTGCGTTGTCATGCCTTTCTACCCTTCTTCAACCAAGAGACACGATACTGCTCCTTAGCTACTGATTTTCCCTTTTCAACCTAGATGCGGGTTCGATGCCTACTCTCTTGGACAAGATAGTCTCCCTTCCTTTCCTTATTCAACCTGCATATGGATTAGTCTGCATGAAGTAGGGTTTCCTTTAATAGTGCAAATTATGGTTTTCGTCTGTGTGGCGAGCAGAGCAGATGATAGAAAATTGGGAAGATGGTGGAGTGGAAAAAGATCCACATGCAACGACGTGCCAGATGGGGCAATAGAACAAGGGTATGGTTCGAAAAGAGGTAGCATACCTGAGGGTCGGTGGGAAGTGGCTTCGCTCGTGGTCGTCGTCCTCCGCACACACTACGGCAGCGAGCTTGGGGACGGAGGCCATCCATCTCGGGCGCTAGGTCTGAGAGGACGGCCTTGTCGTCAGTGCGTGACCTCGCTCGCCGCCGACGAGTGCGTCAACGCTGCGCGTCCTTTTCTTCCCCGGCGGATCTGTGACCACCATTGAGGAGGGAGAGACGAGCCGTCTTTTTTAGATCTGGAGAGAGGGTGGTAGTGTGAGAAGCAAGTGGGCAGCCCTTGGCAATAAAGCGCTGAAGCTCCAAACTATATATCTTTTTTATACTACTAGTACTGGAGGTGGAGTAGTGGTAGAGTAGTTTATATTTTCTCTGTGTATAGTACCAGTTAGTCGTGCTTCAAAACTGAACGGTACGCTATTGAAAAAATAAAGGTCGATAACTAATGTGGCACCTCGGGCCAACGCGGCCAGATTGCATTTTGCACGAGAAATTACACACCATGTTTCGTTGACATGTGGTCTCGTTCCAACATATCAGTGAGACGACGGCGAGTAGTAGGAGTATTTCCAAACCGACGATAGGCGAAGCGCCCTTCGTGAACCGTCGCAAACTGGCAACCGTCCACCGACTCTTTTCCTTTCCCTCTCGATTTGGAACTGCTGTCGCACGCTCTTCCTCTCCCTCCTCCATTTTCCTTCAGCCCTTCACCCTTTCTTCTGCCATTGTTCGATTGTCTTCTCCATGGAGGGAATAGGACGGAAACGACCCCGTTATTCTTGCCCCGATCTGAAAGATGATGTGGTGGAGGAACTCATTGATCGGTGCGACGTCATCACCTCGGCTAGCATGGCAGGTTCGCTCAAGCCCATTCTTTACTCAACTAATAACATCATTACAAGGAACCCAAGAGTCAAGGAACGGTTTGATCTCCCCTATCTTCTTCACCGTGACCCTGATAACTGGCGCCGTCACGACGGAGGCCTCGCCCTGTGCAAGTTGATGCCGCTTGATAATGATACGTATGATGGTAAGATGCCATCGCTTGAGGGCAAGGCTTGGGCAGGCACAAATGGAGATTGGGTTGTTTACATTGGGTCCAACTGCGAGTGGGAACTTGTGAATGTGTACAGTCGTGACCGAGTTCCACTTCCAAAAATCTCAGCAGACTGCCCAGAGGTTGAGCACACCGGTATTGTACGCGCGTTCAAATACAATCATGGTGACTGTCTTCTACGGAATATAGCAATTTCTCGAGTTCCCAACCGCTCTTGGAATTACAACAAGTATGAAGTTGTTGCTATCTTTGACAAGCTTGTTGCCGTCGTTGCTGGTTTGACTCGATGGATATTGCTCAAAAATCAGTTTTTGTACACGGATGAGTACTGTGATGCAATTGAATACGAGGGCCTTGTGTTTGCTGCCACCACTCATGGCACTGTTTTTGCATGGAATCGTTATTTCGGTACGTTTGTCTTCCACCGTAATTATAATTGTGTCATCCACATGCATGCGGGTTAGCAAGTTTCCCTTTACTAATTAACCTTTTTCTTGTGTTTCCAAGGTCCTGCGAACATTCCACCACCTATACCTGAAGATTTTTATAACCAAGGGGGAGATGACGATGGTGATGATCACGAGCATGAGGACGAGCAGCGCCCATATACTATTTGGCGCCTGGCAACTAATTCCTATGGATCACCTCTTCTCGTGTGTATACAACCCACTGATGATGTTACTGCTAAGGAAGCAGGTGTAGTCTCCCATGGTCGCACTCTCCGGACCTATTCCAACACCTGTTGCATGGTATTCGGGATGGATACTAGTGTGCTAGCGCCAACTCCTTCTCCCTGGTACAGAATTGATAGTCTTGGAGAAAACTCGCTCTTCCTTCGACAAAACTATCCAATGATGGTGAAAGGCGATCCAACTGTTGTTGATACAACGTTACTACCATTTATGAGAAGCAACTGTGTCTATACCTCGGACATTTGGGTGGTTCCCTACCACGCATCGATATAGTAGGCCGCTTCAGCCTGGATGATCAGTCCTGCGTTGGTCTCCAGATCGACAATGGATGGCCCGTCCCAAAGAATCACTTGTGGTTCAAAGCAAGCGTTTCCAACACCGAGGAATGGTTGAGTTGAAGTTCATTTCATTGCTTGTTATTTGTTGTGTGGTGAAAACTTTAGTATTTATAATGTATCCTCATTGTCGATGTGGGTTGATGACCTGTTGTATGTAATAAAATGATATGCCTGTGATAAACTTACTAAATTTATGAATGGCTTTCGAGTTGCTTCTGTGAGTGAGTGGTGCGACGAGGCAAAAAACTATTTTCCGAATACATAATTGTAGGTGCACTGCAACAGGCTATCGGATGAGGCCAATCAACAATAGTAGTACACTATTTGTACTACCTTCACATGCTTCGCGCGTCGTGCGGGTGTTTTTACTGTAGCCATATTGTACTACGTAACCAGCACCTCGAATCCCCGATACTAGTAGTACTAGTAAGTAGTAGGAGTAGTAGGGTGGCATGGGCCAGAACAAACATTCATGTCCAGGAGTACAGCACATGCCACCAGCACGACTTCCATCTGACACCATATTTCTTGGAGTCTGTGCTAGAGCAATCTCTTCAAACTCATCGTTTCTCTAACTCAGCCATCGCGCGGCGGGCGAGGTCGGGGTTTGCCGATAGTCGGTTTCCTTAACTGCGGTCCCACTTGTAAGGCCAACTGCAACGCACAACCCCAAACGGACCTCCGTTTTGCACGAACTCCAATATAATTTTGACTAGAAAAGCAAGACCAAAGAAAACAAGAACCACAAGAATACATTTTACTACTCCTGTAAGTTGGATTAGTGCCTTCTCGATGCATTCATTGTTGATCTGCTGAGGCTCGATCTTGCGTGCTTCTTTATTCTTTGAGTGTAAAGAAGTAGACGTTGCTTCCTCGCATCTAGTCTCATGTCTAGCCTCTATTCTAGTACTCCCTCCCCGTCTGCTTTTTCTCTCAAGGCCTAAGCAGCAACACACATACCAAGTAGGAGTATCAACAAGTGCACTAATCTCATCTATAGCCTCTGTGCTAGCTAAAAGTGATAGAACATCTACTAAATTGCGCTCTATCAATATATGGATGTACTCTTCTTCCCAATACAAAAACTTGCATCCATTCTACTCCCTCCGTTGCACAATACATGCCTTCTATTTTTTTAAATATATATGTATCTAGACATGTTTTAGTATATAGGTACATCCATTTTTGGACAAATGGAAGTCAAGTATTTTGGAACGGAGGGAGTACACAATAAAATTTTGAAGTTAGCACAACTAGTCTAATCCGAGAGCACAACCAAAGATTTGGTCGGGTTCTTCCTCCTTTTGCCGACACGCGGAACATCGAGCATCCAGGTCGTGTCATGAAAGAAAATAGAGTGGTAGTTGAAGCCACGAGATGTGCATCTTGGGTTGAACTGTAAATAGAATCTTACTACTCTTGAGTAACTCCAAAAGCGGCCACCGAAGATCTTTCTTGGATTTGTTTTTCATCACCAGCACGTCGAGGTGAAAGATGTGCAGGTTCAGTGGGTCCGCTTGTGTTTTCACTGACATGTGGGACCGCATGTGAGCAAACAGACGATGGGCTCCGCGCGTTCGCTGCCTGGCTGAGAAGAGAGATAGAGGAGGGCTGAGCATGGACTGCAGGAATTTTGTTCTACGTACCTCGATATAGTGGGGTGGCATGGGCCAACTGAGATTAGTGAAAAGAGTGGTACATAGTAGTCAGAAATAGGGAGAGAGAGAGAAACAGAGAGAGCATATGCGTGAGACACCCCGACACCCAGAGAGAGATTGTGAGCATGTGAGAAAGAGAAATGCCGATGCATATAAAGTGTGTGCACTTATGCGTTAGATAGAGAGATATATAACACATCTGTGAGAACGGGGCGAGGCATAGTGCATCTACGTGTAAAAGGCGGTTCTACGCATTAAATTAAAATATAAATGGCATTATTATTTTTGGATGAGATCATGAATTTTGCAAATTGCGTATGCACGAAAATCAGTCTATCAGACACCCATAATCTATTGAATTCTAGCATGTACATGTGTTTATTTCATATTATCGATCCATAGAGTGAGAGTGGTTTGAAATACAGGCAATGGATGCTTTTGCAATTCTATAAACATTAATTAGTGCACTCCATGTTGTTAGTGTGAAGCACTTTATACATTTGTCACTTGCATGGATACATTCCAAATTGCTAGCTACGAAATAGAATACATGTCGAATTCAGCAGAAAGGGGGTTTCGAAGATTCGAATTCATAGGAAGTGCATTCATCTATTTGAACCCGAGATAATGGCATTTGTAAATCAGATGTAAAAGGGGGCATCAATCTTTGTTGTGAGTTCGAACATGCTATATATATTCATACGCATATCTAACTTTTCTTTTTTTGCAACCATGGAGATTATATGTGGAACCATGCATGAACTAAGGTAAGTTGCATATTTTTTAATATATACTCGTGTACAATGTATATTCAAATGTACCCCCTCCATTCCAAAATAATCGTAGCTTTAGGATTTTCAAGAGTAAAGATTTGTGAAGTTTGACAAATCCAGAAAGTTTAATTCAAGAGAACCGAAAACATTAATGCTTCTGCTCCCAAATATTGAATGGAGCGCCAAATAGGCTTCTGGTCACCCGAAACCGCGCGAGACTAATGTTTTGGTGGTAGGAAATTAATGTCACGACTCACTGGCCGTGTAGCCTATCGGCCCGATGTCCAAAGGTCTAAACTGGGGTAGGTTTGTAACTTCACCAAGACGCCAGTCTCAACCGCCTCCGAGAAGCATTCATATGCCGTGGGCACCTAAACACCCATGCTCTCGGCCGAAATCTATCCCACCCACATTTGGGACACCTGATATGACTGTCCTACCCCCAACCCGCAATATGTCCGAAAATTTAGATGGGGGCAAAGTTTGTAACTTTCCCCAAATTTCAAACAAGCGCGTCTCAAACCAAACATTGTTCCCCCTTAGTTCCCCGCCTCCCTCCGTTTCCCCATTCATACTCCGTGGGCGCGAAAACGCCCTCTCCACCAGCAGCGAAACCCCAGTCTCCTCCGTCGGTCCGCCCTCCAGCGCGTAGTGGCCAATCCACCGCCGCCCTCCTCCATCACGCCGGAGCCGATACCCCGACGTCGTTGTCCAACGCAACCGCCACCGCAACGCCCTCAAGGACTTAGCAGTTGAAGCCGAGGCAGAGCTGCCTCCACGACGCTGACGCCGACGTGCGCCGTACCAGAACCACTCCGACTATGCCGTCCTGCGCCTCACTGCTGCGGCTCCACTGTCGCAACTCTCCACCGCATCTTAGCTGTTCTCGCTACGCCGTCGTTCGCCGCCTCGGATCTGCTTCCCCGCCGCCGACAGACAGCCACCGCACCACACTCAACAACTTGGCCATGGGTTCATCCAAGGCTGCACCGTCCTCCACAACTTCTGGTTTCCGGTGAACAACAAGAAGATCGTCGGAAAAATGTATGAGGACACAACACCGCCAGTAAATAGGTACTCCTATTCCCTTATTCGTGCAAATCTTATGTCTCCGCCACACCGTATTCATCCCACGAAAGAAACTAGTTGAGCGCTTTCTTCGCATCTTCTTCATGATACTAAATGCACAAGGTTTCCTCCCTTTTACTATTTCACCTTTGCTAGAGGTCAGTAGCTCGCCTGGATTTCAATTCAGGGTCAGTCAAACCGCAATTAAAAGAAACAACACCCTCTTAGGCGCGCGGAGCACCTAGTCCGCCTGTTCCCCGGGGAAGCGGCGCATTGGTGTCTATAATAGGGGTGTGGGGCGCAGGAGCTGCTTGCGCCCGATCTGGAGGTCAACCGGGCTTGAATGGATGGCCGGGGGGGGGTGCCAAGCACGGCAGTGCGGTGAGGTCGAGGGGATGGCGCAGGCAGGGGAGGAATACTGGGCCGGTGGTCACTGGCGTTTCGAGGAAGATCGTCAACACTGACTGGCTGGAGGTAGATGAAGGCGATCTGCCCGTTCTTTGTACATCGGACGTTGCAGAAAAAATGGTCTGACCTGTTTGCTTTCAGTCGAATGTTATTTTCATAGAATCATGTAATAATTTAGTGTGCCATGCATGTTGTAGAGCTATCATATGTCTCCCGTCATTTATTTCTCACGGACCTGCTATCTGCTACCTTAACACTGTACTAATTGTGCACACACTTCACCCATACTCACACTATTGTTTTTTTATGCATGGGTATTTCAGACTACGCAGTGTTGATGAATGCGTAAAAGAAAAGACAGAACTCGCTCGATGTAATTTGAAGACAAGCACTACGCGTTTTCAGCTCTAATGGGCGTAGTGTCGGCCAGCTGGAGACAGATGGCGTAGCTCATGCAGTTGATGGTCTCAATTGCCACACACAACCATCCTGTGTGCTTGCTTTAACTTCGCTACCGTCAAATGTGGTTGCATGTTGCATATGGTGTCTAGCTTGTATTGCTTCCAATTTGGTTAAATTGCATCTGCTTACTTTACACATTATACCTTTGATAATGACATGCCTTCCTGTTTTTGATACATACTACATATGTCTATTAACCATGTTCGTACATCAAACTAATGCTCTTTTGTATCCCTCGTCAATCACTTATGATGAGACAACACCCGGTGGAGTTATCGTGGAGACGCCCTACTCGTTTAAAGAGTGCAAGGTCATCCTCCCACATGACTCTCAAGAAACAGCAAGGCTAAATGAAGATAGTCAACGTAGCTCTCTAGTTGATCACCGCAATTCCCCCACACCACCATCGCAGTGCTTGCTCTTACTTGGCGATTGTGATATGTGGTTGCATGTTGCATATGGTGTCTACCTTTTAATGCTTCTAATTAGGGTAAATTGCATCTTCTTAGTTAACACATTATACCTGTGAATATGACATGCCTTCCTGTTTTTGGTACATACTACGTCTTTCTATTAACCATGTTCTTACATCAAACTACTTTTCTTGTGTATCCCTCATCAATGCTCCTAATTTGTTAAATTGCATCTCCTTAGCTTACACATTATAAATGTGAATATGACACGCCTTCCTGTTTTTGGTACATACTACATCTGCCTATCACACCATGTTCTTACATCAAACTACTGTTCTTGTGTATCCTGCGTCTATCGCTTATGATGAGACAGTCCTGCTGCGGTTAATATGAGACGCAATACTCTTATAAAGAATGCAATTCATCCTCTCCACATGATTCTCAAGAAACAACAAGCCTAAATGAAGACATTGAATGTAGCTCTGTACCTGAAGACCGCATTTCCCCTAGACCACCATCACAGGTGCTTGCTCTAACTTCGTAGTGTGATATGTGGTTGCATGTTGCATACGGTGTCTAGCTTGTAATGCTTCTAATTAGGGTAAATTGCATCTGCTTAGTTTACACCTTTCTTCTGTATCCTGCATCAATCACTTACGATGAGTCACCTTTATTCGTTGCATATTGCATATTATTTCTAGCCTGTTGCCATGTATTGCTTCTAATTTGGTCAAATACATTTGTTAGGGCACCCTTTTAATTTGGCAGAGTGATATTGGTTTCATATTTCATATGGTTTCTAGCTTGCATAAATTCTAACAAGTTCAAGCACCTTGTGCTTAGTTTAAATTTTATACATCATACATGTCAATATGTCACGCCGTCCTGTTTTTCATACATATTCCATCCTATCATGCGGCTGCCTTACATGAAAGTAGTGTTCGTCAGTATCATGCATCAATGAGTTCTGAAGAGCAAATTTTATTCCTTTTTCTTGTGGGTTTGACTTGACAAGGCAAAATCAAGAAAGAGGAAGGAAAAGAGTAAGGAAGGCGATGATGGTGGTTCTCTGCAGCAACGTAAACAGAGCATCTGTGCTGATTCTCCTTGTACTGATAGTGCATTACAAGGTCAAAGTCTCCGCTCCCCTACTCCACCATCCAAGGTGCTTGCTCTAACTTGGCAGTGTGATATCTGGTTGCATGTTGCATATGGTGTCTAGCTCGTATTGCTCCTAATTAGTGTGAATCAGCATTCTGCTTAGCTTACACATGATACATGTGAATATGACACGCTTTCCTGTTTTTGGTACATACTATATCTGTCTATCACACCATGTTCTTTACATGAAACTACTCTTCTTGTGTATCCCGCATCAGTCACTTATGATGGGACACCTTTAAGTTGGCAGTGTGATATTGGTTTGCGTCTTGAATATGATTTCTAGCATGTACTGCTTCTAGTTTGATGAACGCCACCTATGACGAGGCAATTATAACTTGGCAGAGTGATATTGATTGCACCTTCCATATGGTGTCTTGCAGTGTTTCTAATTTGTTGAAGTGCCTTCTGCTTAGTTACCACATCATAGGTGTGAATATGTCAAGCCTTCCATTTTTCGTACATATTCCATCCTCGTATCATGACTTTGCCTTTCATCAGAGTAGTGTTCGTCAGTATGATGCATGAATGAGTTCTGAAGAGCGAATGATATTCCTTTTTCTTGTCGGTATGACCTCACAATGAAAAATCAATAAAGCTGAAGGAAATTAGGAAGGCATTGGATGATGGTGGTCCTTCCGAGCAACTGAAACGGAGGTTCTCTACAGATTCTACTCCGCCATCCTCCCAACAAGATTCACAAGGCAACGCAGGGCTAGACAAATCCAACGTGCTGTGTAGATGATGAGCACATCTCCCTACTCCACCATCACATGTGCTTGCTCAAACTTGGCACGATTATATGTGGTTGCATGTTGCGTATGATGTCTAGCTTGTATTGCTTCTAACTTTGTTGAATTGCATCTGCTTACTTTACACATAATGCCTGTGAATATGACATGTGTTCCTGTTTCTACAACAGACTACTATTCTTGCATATCCCGCATCAGTCACTTATGATAAGGCACCTTTAAGTCGCCACTGTGATATTGGTTGTGTCTTGCATATGATTTCTAGCATGTACTGCTTCTAATTTGTTGAAACGCCATACAGTTTGAACTTGGCAGAGTGATATTGGTTGCATCTTTCATATGGTATCTAGCTTGAAGTGCTTCTAATTTGTTGAAATGCCTTCTACTTAGTTGCCACATCATAGGTGTGAATATGTCACACCATCCTGTTTTTCATACATATTCCATCCTCACATCATGTGTTTGCCTTTCATCCGAGTAGTGTTCACAAGATATCATGCATGAATGAGTTTTGAAGAGCGAATTTTATTCCTTTTTCTTATCAGTTTGACTTCACAATGCAAAATCATTACAGCTGAAGGAAATTAGTCCCAAAGTGGATGATGGTGGTCCTTCTGAACAACTCAAACAGGGGTCTCTACAGATTCTACTACGCCATCCTCCCAACAAGATTCGCAAGACAACACAAGGCTATGCAGTCAACGTGGCTGTGTAGATGATGAGCACATCTCCCCTACTCCACCATCACAGGTGCTTGCTCTAACTTGACACTATTATATGTGGTTGCATGTTGCGTATGATGTCTAGCTTGTATTGCTTCTAACTTGAATTGCGTCTGCTTACTTTACACATAATGCCTGTGAATATGACACGTGTTCCTGTTTCTAGAACATATGTGTACATGATGAGCACATCTCCCCTACTCCACCATCGCAGGTGCTTGCTCTTACTTGGAACTGTTATACGTGGTTGCGTTTTCCATATGATGTCTAATTTGTATTGCTTCTGATTATGTTGAATTGCATCTGCGTAGCTTACAACTTATACCTACAACGATCACTTACCCATAGGACACATTTAACTTGGGACTGTGATGTAGGTTGCATCTTGCATTGTCTTCTAGCTTGTACTGCTTCTAATTTCTTGAAATGGCACTTACGACGAGACACTTTTTACCTCATAGAGTGATATTGGTTGCATGTTCATATGGTGCCTAGCTTTCATTTCTTCTAATTTTGTTGAAATGCCTTCCGCTTACTGTTTTTTCATACATATTCCATCCTCCTATCGTACGTGTGAATATGAAACGTTGTCTTTTTTTATATATTCCATCCTCCTATCCTGTGCTTGCCTTACATCAAAGTAGTGTTCGTCTATATCATGCATCAACCAGTTATGCAGAGCTAATTTTATTCATCTTCTTGTGGTTTTGACTTAATAAGGCAATATCAAAAAATAGGAAGGAAAAGAGTAAGTTAGGTGATGTTGGTGGTCCTCCGCACCGACGCAAACAGAGACTCTCTAGATTTGCCCCTGCTACTGCTAATGAAGTTGAAGTCCCATGTCTACATGATGAGTTCATCTCCCGTACTCCACCATCGCAGGTGCTTGCTCTAAGTTGACAGTGTGATAATTGGTTTCATGTTGCATATGTTGTCTAGCCTGTATTTCTTCTATTTTGATTAAATTGCACCTACTGAGTTTATACGTTATACATGTGCATATGACATGGCTTTTTGTGTCTAGAATACTCTGCATCTATCTATCATACCATGTTCTTACATCAAAGTACTGTTGTTGTGTATCCCGCATCAGTCACTCATGATTCGACGCTTTTAACATGGCAGTTTGATAGTGGTTGCATCTTGCATTGATTTCTACGTTGTACTGCTTCTAATTTTTCCACTTATGACAAGACACTTTTAACTTGGTAGAGTAATATTGGTTGCATCTTTCATATGGTGTCTAGCTTGCATTACTTCTATTTTCTTGAAAATCCTTCTGCTTAGTTTGCACATCGTAGCTGTGAATATGTCATGCCGTCCTGTTTTTCTTACATATTCCATCCTCATATGGTTGTCTTACATCAAAGTATAGCTTGTCTGTATCATGCATCAATGAGTTCTCAAGAGTGATTTTATTCTTTTGTGTTGTGGGTACAGCTTGACATGGCAAAGTCAAAAAAGAGAAAGGAGAATAATATAGTAGGGAGTCTTTGTTACTCGTCGGGTGAAAGCGGAAAAGGTTCTCGCCGTCGAGATTCTGCTGGTACTTATAGTGTAGTAGAAGGTCCAAGTCCACCGGCTAAATCTACAAACACAGTATCACCTGCTCCACCAGATTCTGACATCCGCTTCAACTGCATTTCAGCATCTCAACCATTTACTCGTTCGCTTGCTCGAACCGCCAGCCCCAAGCTGCCTTCACACCTAACACTACTTCCGAAGCACTGCTGACACAACATGACTTGGCAAGATCAGATTAACCTCATGAGCATCAACACCAAGATGGTACCTGACCGAGTCAAGTTGCAGTTGCATGCTCCTTTATATGCACTCTCACAGTTTGATGTACACTAACACTTTCCATATTCGTTGTTGAACTAGCACCACGGCGCAAGCGGAAACAGACATCAGGGATAATGCTTGACAGATTAACAAAATCTAAAGGAGGAAGAATGGAGATCCATTTTGAGGCAGGTTTAAAAAGGCCACGTGATGCTACAGAGTCAGCCAAGTTAGTATCAGAGGCAGCCGTTGCCGTTAGGTGTCATGCACATATCCTCCCAACATGGATCCAGTACAGGAATGAGAAAACCAATACCCAGTTTAACACCTTCCTTGACCATTTATCCGTAAGTAATGTTATTCATCGCAATTAGTAATATTGTCTTGCTCTGTCCCATACTTTCTAGCTTCCTCCTATAAGACTCACATTCTTTTTTAAATAGATGAGGTTCAAGTTGGATCCGAAAGATGATGCAACTAAACAAGCCTGCACTCATGTTTTTCAGTCTACTCTGCGACAGTATCGGTACCACCTTAGAAAATCTCACTTTGAAGGAAAGGCTAACAATGAAATCGCCCAAACATCTCCAGTGGAATATATTACAGATGAAGACTAGACAGCCCTCGTTAAACACTGGTCCGATCCAAAGTATCAGGTAGGCTATATGTATTTTTTTACAGAAAGACTGTAAGGGAACCCCTTAGAGTATAATTGGTGCAACAAACCCAAATTGCAAGTACCATGCCTTGAACCTGGGTGGGTGGGAAGGCATCAGCCCCTTCCCACCACTAGGCTATGCTTTAGTCTGCAGGCTATTTGTATTTGATCAGACCACATATTGAACTTGTATTTATGTATGTGCCTTATAAGTGTATCTTCTTCTAGGCTAACTGTTTGAAGAACAAAACCAACCGTTCTAAAGTGAAATTCCAACAGACAACAGGATCTCGTAGCTATATTGCACACTGTGAGGCTTTTGTAAATAGCTACTACTTCCTTCTTTTTTTGTGCCATATTATCGTATCTATATTGACTTGTGCAAAATACAGAGAAAAGCCCGTGCGGACCAAAAAGAACCTGAACCGAATGCAGTGCAAATCTTCAAGGATTGCCACACCAGCAAGATGAAGGGCATGAGCACACCAGTTCAAGCCGCTCTTGTAAGTCCTTACTCCTCCTGCCTTGAACTGATTGGTACTGTGATGTGTTCATTTAACTACTTGGTTTGCAGCCAATGTCAGTTACTCTGTTCACTTTTATACACGGTTTTCTTAACGTATCATTTCACCTTACATGGTTTAAAAGAGATGAAGGATATTATTTTGGTCTTGATCTGTAATCTAGTTTTTATGTTCACGTGCGCACACAATGATAAAATAGGCTGTTTGTTTTATATCTGTTTGCCCATGATATGAATGATGTCATACTATGTTCATCCTACTTTAAACCATGTCTCTTTATCCTTAGATGTCAACAAATGTGAGGAAATAGACAATACAGTAGGCATGCTACATGGACATATGTTCCGAAAGTGATTTTATTATGTAGTTGGCACTACAATACATGCTAATGTATTACAATAGTTCACCAAAAATAAGTTATGTATAAACGTTTAACCTACTTTGTTTGTTTTTGTCTCATTAGTAACTTATCCGGTACACTAATCTACAAGTTCAAACTTTCAGGAAGCTATGGAACAAATGGTTGAACAGCCACAACCACCTGAAGGTGACGAGGCTACTACAGGCACAATGTCACCTCTTGCTGCAGTGCGTCAGTATCTCTCCACTAACAGTGCAAAAAGCACCTTCCTGCGTAATTCCGGGTTGGTTGTCAAGGTAACCTCGTCCAAATCGCCTACTGAACAAAATCTTCCTGCTAGACAGAGTGATATATCTGTGCTCCAGACACAAGTCCAATCCCTAATGGACGTTGTTTCGGAAACAAGAATAGTGGTTGAGAAATGTCGTCAAGATATGAATGGTTTTAAAACCAGACTATCAGACATTCACTTCGTTGTTCAAGAGCAATGGCGGAAAGAGGTGGAGATCGTATGCTCCATCAGATTCTACATACTGAAACATTAGCACTCGTGTCAAATGATCTGTGCTTCTATACATCCGATGGTGCTTTTATCTCGAAGGATCAGAACTTTATGCCAACAGGCCTTTTTTTGTATGGTTGGAATTTATTTTGTTGTGATACAACATTTATGATGCTGCCCAGGCTGCAGTAATTACGACGCTATTTTTGTATAGTGTAGGTTTATCTTAGTAATGTATTCGGCCGAAAGCTTGGCAGGAGCCCAACATGCCAACATTCGTCGGGCCCATTCCAATTGGGCTAAAAACTATTACGGGCCAAAATTGACATGTAGCCCACTAAAAATATCTGGGCCTAAATCAGAATAAGCTTTCATATTTTTCTGGTAGGCCTGTGCCCATAGTGGGCCTTTAACAGGCCTAAACATATTTTGGGCTCTCCGTAAAAATAGGCCGTTTACAGGTGTCAATATCTTGAGCCCATAAAAAACATGGGCCTTTAATAGACCGAAAGTGAGATTGGCCCCTGATTGTGCCAAATAACCCACTGGACTTAGTAGGCCGAAATGGTGGCCCATTTACGACGCGGATCTTTGACAGGCCGAAATTCAGACAAAGTCAGAATGCGCCGACCTAATACACGGGCCTTTAACAGGCCGGAACTTCGGTCGGGCTAGATTATCGTCATTTTTATATGGGCCCTTAATGGGCCCAATATGATGTTGGGCCACATATGGCCCATGGTTTACGTTCGGCGTTAACGGGCCAAAAATGACAACAGGAAGAAAGTGGCCCAAATCTATAGTGGGCCTCTAACAGGCCGAAAGTTTTGATGGCCTGTAAATGGGCCCAAATGAAGCCAGACCTTTAACAAGCCGAAAATACACCGGGCCGTGATTCGGCTCAATTACTTAGCGGACTGTTACCGGGCCAGAAGTGACCATGGGCCGTGTTGATGGCAAGTTTAGGACATGCCGTTGACGGGCCGATTTGACAGAGAATGTTGGGCCTTTAGGTGGGCCGGCCCATTATGGTCTGCAGAATCTTGTGGGCCTTTAGCTGGGCCGACCCATTGTGGTCCGCAAAATCTTGTGGGCCTTTAGCTGGGCCGCCCATTATGGTCTGCAAAATCTTGTGGGCCTTTAGTCGGGCCGCCCATTGTGGTCCGCTAAATTTTGTGGGCCTTCAGCTGGGCCGGCCCATTATGGTCCGCTAAATCTTATGGGCCTTCGGTTGGGCCGACCCATTTAAACTTTGTGGGCCTCTGTTGGGCTGGTCCACGTGTCAACATATCATAGGCCCATCTCGACCGTTGGATGAGTGACACCTGTGCCAACGCGGAGCTGACGCGTGGATCCGTCAGCCAATGAGAATTTTACATGTGGAAAATCAGCATTGGTCGTGGCTGTTAACGGGTTATCGGATCCAAAACCCGACCCGATAGCTTAACGGCGTTCCGTTACGGTGGATGCCACGTGTCGGCCACCCTTGACGAAAGCACTTCCGTGATGCGGGATTTATCATCATGGAAGTGGACACTTCCGTGATGATAATTTTGGTAATGTCATGGAACACTTCTACGACAGCACAGGTATGGCTATCTTGATTTTGTCATAAATTTGTCATGGATGTACATGCATGAGAAAAAACTACAGGGCCTCGGCACGCACGCGGATCCGCCGCAGCCGAGGCAGGCGGTTGCGCTTCCAGGCGCGTTAAATACACGTCGTTTCGGCGCGGTAAATGCAGGGTCATGGGGGGAGTGGGCGCAGTTAATCCTGCCCCCCACGTCACGCCCCCTCGGCTCCGCCGCCGGGGGGCTATAAGTAGGGGGGACGAGGGGGTGGCAGAACGCACGTGCATCCTCCTTGCCCTTTGCCTTCTTCTTACTTTGTTTCTTCTCATCGCTGTCGCGCCCTTGCTCGCCGCCAGAGCTCCTTTGCAACCGCCGGACTCCGTTCGCCCATCACCGCGCCGCGCCACCGTCGAGCAGCCGCATCCATGATACGCGGCGGACGCTCCGGCGATTGGGACGGTTCCAATGTCCACGAGGATCACCTCGCGTTCCTTTGACAGACGCGGCGGCTGCCCCATGCATCGCGCGTAAAGATGCGCGTTCCTCCCGAGGCAGAGATCTCACCGGCGCCAGCGGACGCCGAACACGTCGTCTTCCAGTCACACTTCCTTCGCGGCTTCGGCCTGCCGGCGAGCGGATTCCTCCGCTCGTTCCTCACGTTCTACAAGGTGCAGCCCCACCATCTCACGTCGAATACGGTGGTGCTGCTCTCCACCTTTGTCACCCTCTGCGAGGGCTATCTCGGCGTGCTCCCCACCCTTGAGCTCTGGGGGGAGCTCCTCTACCTCAAACTTGGCACCGCCGCCAAGGACGAGGCGGCCCAGTGCGGGGCCTGTGTCACTATGCGGCGTTCGGGTTCCGGGGTCCGCTTCTCGGCCCTCGCCTTGCTGCAGTTGGCCAAGCTGTGGTAGAAGTCATACTTCTATGTCGAGAACATCCACTCGACGATGGACTATGTCGACCTGCCGGCTTACGTAGCCGGCCCGCCTGCCGAGTCCCGCACCAACTGGAAGTTCCGGCCGAAGAACCCATCGGCCGCCTCCTCCGCCACTCTCACCCGGCTCCAGGAGATGATGGAGTCGGAGGGCCTCAGGGCCTCAGATTTGCTGGCCGCCTTCGTGGAGCGTCGGGTGCTGCCCCTTAAAGCCTAGCCCCACATCATCAGCTACATGAGCGGGCGCCGGGACCCGTGCCGGATGTGCACCAAGGTGCTGCCGGACATGGAGGTGGTCCGACTGGTGAACTTCTTCTCTGACTGCAAGCTGTCGGAGACGGAGTGGCCGTTCAACAAGGAACATACAACAACGCAAATCCCCCGCCTGCGGTAAGTCTTCTAGTTCTCTTTTCTTTGTTAGTTCAAAATTTCTCTTGCCGCCTGACCTCCCGGCTGCGATGCAGCGCTTCCCGAGCCAGACGACAGATGGCGCGCCTGCCCCACGTCATCAGTACCTGGCGGACCGGGTGGAGAGTGATGCGGACGACCTCAAGTTGGGGGCGGCCGCCATGGAGGAGGACAATGCCACAGGCGGTGGCGGTGAGGTAGCAGGCGGCTCCTCAGGAGGCGGCCTCGAGGGGTGGCCGGACGACGATGAGGAAGATGACGAGCCGCGTCGTACCCATTGTGCCGACAGGACAGGCGCCGGCTCCTCGGATGTGCCGACTGCAACAGGCGGCATGCCGAAGCGTCGGGCTGACGCCGGGCTGTTCGGCAGTCGGCCTAAGAAGCCCAAGACCTCGGCCGCCGCGAAAGTGGCCCTCCTACAGAAGGCCCCGAAGCGGCTCCCGCTGGTGTCCGTGTAAGTGCCTTGATTCTCTTCGCATTTCTGTTTTGCGTTTTCTTTTCTTTTTTTCTCGCAGTCTCCTTATTTCCTTCATTCTTTGGTGCGTAGCGCCCCACTTTCTTTGTCGCAAGCTTCGTCCGGCTCGGTGATCGGGGCGGCAGCCGGCTCCGCAGAGCCCCGCCGCGTGGACCAGCTCGCTGCCCTCCAAGAGGTGATAGAGAAGAACGCGCGGGAGGTGCGAGATGTGCGGGAGGCCGCGGCCTGGGAGAAGGTGGAGGCGGCCAAGGCAGCGCAAGCGGAGGCTGGTGCGGTGGCAAAGGCTCAGGCCGACGCAGCAGCCATGGAGCAGGCGGACGCAGCTGCCAAGGCGCAGGAGGAGGAGGCGTCCCACAACCGGGCTCCAGAGTCCACCGACCTGCCGCACACGGATCCAACGGTGCCGGAGGGCCAGGCGCCAACAGGAGAGGCCGGCGCCGACCAGCCGGCCTTGGAGAGGGGAGGGGGCGACCCCGTTGTCTTGGAGGTGGCGGTGCCCCCGCAAGCGCCTCTGGTGCCGCCATCTGGCGGCGAGTTGGTGGTGGGTCCGACTCCCACGACCTGCGTTGCAGCATGGCAGCGCCCGGTGAAGGCGGCCTCAGAGCCAAGGCCAATGGAAATCAGGGCCTCGAGCTCGTCGCGCTTGATACCGATGTCACCAGTGCCGCCCCTCCGGACTGGTTGTCTGGGGATGGCTCAGGCGTTCTGAACGTGGACGTGCAGGACGTCATGGCCTAGTTCAAGGCCCAAGGCACCGTTTTTTAGCAGTCTATGTAGAAGTACTTGGCGACGTGGACGGCCGTCCGGGTATGCCATTTTGCTTCTTGCTTTTGAATTCTTGCAATCTTCCATGGGGGCGCCCTAGTGCACCCACTGGGTGTTGTCGGATCATGGGTTCTGGCAAAACCCTCAAGGTTCAAACACTGGGGTGCGCGCGAAGATTTCCTCGCTACCGATCCACGCCCTAGCTCACTAAGATCTCGCGGACGAACTCGATGAACTCACAACACAAAAGACAAAAGATTTATACTGGTTCGGGCCACCGTTGTGGTGTAATACCTTACTCCAGTGTGGTGGTGGTGGATTGCCTCTTGGGCTGATGATGAACATTACAAGGGGAAGACGGCCTCCTGAGGTTGAGGTGTTCTTGTGCTCGGCGTGTGGCTAAGGTTGGATCTAGATCTGATTCCCTTGCCCCCTACTATGGTGGCTAGTTCTACTTATACAGGCCCTGGTCTTCTCCCCAAATATTGAGCTGGAAGGGAGCCAACAACGGCCAATTTGAAAGGGGACAGCTAGTACAGCTTATCCTAACAAAAGAGGTCTTCGCCTGCGAAAGGCTCTGGTGGTGACACCGTCTTGGGCTCCATGGTGACCTCCGTCTTGCCGTCCTACTGGTCTTGGTCTCGTTGCACCGATATGGAAACCTTTCCTTGTTGCCTCGGTACTACGCGCCTGCGCTTGCCCCCTTAGCACCAAAGAGGAAGCAAGGACGCTGCGAGCGCTGGCGCCCGCCTAGCGCCTGCCTGGTCTCGATCGTCATGGCTCACGTCACGAGAACCTCGCGAGGTTTGCCTTGCCTTGATCTCTCCGCTCCTCACGAGGCAGCCTGGTGAGGCCGGTCCTAAGGAGGTCTTGTGTCGTCCGCCTCGCGAGGCTTGGCCCCTCGCGAGGGTCTTGAATGCCCTGTTGATGAAGATGGGCCGAATAGGCCTGCTAGCACAGCCACGCCATGGGCCGCAGGCAGGCAAGTCTGGGGACCCCCGTTCCCAGAACGCCGACAGTAGCCCCCGGCGAGCGTCGCGGGCCCCAAAAGCCCGCGGCCTTGGTCGACGTGTGGCGGTTGATTGGACGTGGGCGTCTCCGCTTTCCCACGCTGCCTCGGCAACTACCTGACTTGACAAGTCCCTGCGACATGCAAGGGAAGCCATCATTACCTGTGATCATGGGATGCGTCGGTTGGGCTTCTTCCGGTATAATTGGGGAGGGGGAGAGCCCCCGTCGCCCATCTCTTCCCAGTCCGCTTGCTTCTTCATTCTCTGCTCCATCACCGGCTCCCATGGCGCCGTCGAAGAGGTTCTCCGCCGAGGAGAAGGGAAAGGCCCCTCGCGAGGGGCCCGGCTCCCCAGCGCCCAAGCGGGGACGCAGCCGTCCCCGTAAGCACACCGTGACTCCCGTCACGGCCCCCGCTCCCTGGGCGGCGCCGCGGCGCGTGGCAGGGGTCGCTCCAGTCACGGAAGTCCCGTTGATGAAGGGAGACGTGTCGTGGTTGCGCGGCCCCCCGACCGTGCTTCCACTCGGAAGATGTGCTGCCGGAGTTCGTTGTCTGGTCGGAGGATCCGGCCGGCAACTGGCTTCAGCTTCCTCACTTCTTCGTCGACGAGCTGCCAGCCTCTGGTCCAGGCGGGCTCTGGCTGCAGGCGGACGGCTGCTGTAGCAGGGCCTCCTGGGTCGTGGTCGAGGTCTCCGCCGCGGGCAACATAGCTCTGGCCCGAGGTTGGCAGACGTTTGCCCGCGCGTGCGGCCTGCGCAGGCGATGCACCCTCGATTGCAAGTACGATGGTGATGCGACCCTCTATGTGAGGGTGTTTGGGGAAGATGGTCGCCGCGCCGGGTGCTGCCCTGAGATGAACGACGGCGAGGAGGTGCTCGGCCTCGGCGACGGCCGTGACGAGGGCGAGCGCGAGCCCGCCGGCGGCGCCTCATCCAGTTACGGTGGGTCTTCTCTTGGCGACAGCTCCAGCAGCGGCGGCTACGACCAGCCACCACGCCGCCGCGCTCGCTACGAAGGTGGTAGCGGGTCGTCTTGTCATCGCGCCTCCATGGCAAGGAGTGATCCGGCTAAGCTCGGGACGTCGCCAAGGGCCTTCCCCCGTGGACTGCTGCAGGGGTGAGCGCCGCTTTTATTTTGTTCTTCTTTTCCTTCCTGCATCAAAATGGAACCAGCATGGGCCCGGAGGGGCTTGTATCGAACTATGATTCCTCAATCACTTTGCTATGTTTGTTGTTTCCATGCTGTGTCGTTATTTTGTGCAGAGATAACTTAGCTTGGCGCGTTCGGGGTAGCCTCCTCTTCACGAGGAAGTTATTTCCTCGTGCCCGTTCTGACTTGGCGGTCACTCAGGAACTGCAAGAAATTTGTTAGGAAGCTCGCTAGGAAACTTGTCATTCGCCCAAGCCTTGACCCAGCGCTTCATATCACGGCACCCGAGGGGCATGGATTAGGAGAGGTGCACCAGCTTGTTGGCTTGAACAAGGGTGCCTCACGAGAAAGCAGGCGGAAGGCAGAGAGACGGAAAACGCTCGCGAGGGCACTGGCCTAGCCCCATTGTGAGGTATGCGGGAGAGAGAACACATGTAAACTAGAGTCGGAAATAGCAGCAAAAGAAGACGGAACCAAATCAGCAAGGAACACCAGAAGCGAACTTCGATTAAAAGAAGGCGAGCCAACTATCGAAAGCAAATGAAAAGCCGCGTCCGGCACCTAGTCTAGTCTTAAATTCTTCTCACCAGCGTGGAGCTAAGTGCTTCCACTAGGCGTGGGAGGGAGCCCCCGAGGCCTGAGGGCGGCACTCCGGAGACTACGAGGCGTGTACAGCCCCACTCATTATTACGTGAGAGTGTCACGGGCGGCGATTCTTCATAGGTACTGGGCCTTGCTTCATGGGTAAAACTTCCGGAGGTGCTGGATGTTCCAGGCGTTCTGGATGGGCACCCCGTTCTGTGTCTCCAGGCGCGCGGCGCCACGCCCGAAGACATGGACGACCCTGAACAGGCCCTCCCACATAGGGGAGAGCTTATGCAGCCCTTCCTTGGAGAGGAACCGCCTCAGGACGAGGTCACCCTCCTCGAGCATCCCAGAGCGGATGTTGCGGTAGTGGTACCGCCGCAGCGCCTACTGGTACCTTGCCGCCCTCAGTGTAGCCTCGCGGCGATGTTCTGTCGGATTTCGGGTTCCGGCAGACCCTCTAGGTTCGAACTCTGGGGTCCACGCGGAGATCTCACCCCCTACCTACTTGCACCTCGTCGCCTCGCAAGGATCTAAACTACACAAAGAGCAACACAAGGGACACAAGGTTTATACAGGTTCGGGCCACCATTGTGGTGTAATACCCTACTCCAATGTGTGGTGTGGTGGATTGCCTCAGGGGCTGATGATGAACAATACAAGGAAGAACAGCCTCGCGAGGGTCTGTTCTTGGCCAGTGCGACGAACTGCTAGGGGGAGTTCGGTCGCTCTCTCTCTCTCTCTCTCTAGATTGCTTGACCTCTAGCTCTGTTCTGGATTCCGGATCCCTCTATCCTGTGGGTGGCTAGTCCTATTTATAGGCAGAGGCCCTGGGCCTCTTCCCAAATATTGAGCGGGAAGGGCGCCAACAATTGGCCATTTTGAAGGGGAACATCTAGTACACCTATCCTGACTAAAGTTGGTCCTCGCCTGTCAAAGGCTCTGACGGTGACGCCGGCTTGGGCTCCACGATGACCTCCTTCCTGCCGTTGTGTTGGTCTTGGTCTTGTTGCACCGAAACAGCTGCCTTTGCTTGATGCTCTCGCCTGCGCTTGCCTCCTTTGCACCAAAGAGGAAATGAGGACACTGCGCGGGCTGGCGCCCGCCTGGCACCCTCGGTCGTCATGGCTTGCGCCATGGGCACCTCGTGAGGTACCCCGCCTTGATCTCTCCGCCTCCTTGCGAGCCACCGACGAGGCTGCAGGCTCGAGGAGGCTTCCTGTAAATCCGCCTCATGAGGCTTGGCCCCTCGCGAGGGTCTTGAGCTTGTGCTGATGAAGATGGGCCGCGCTGAGCCACTGCTTGAGCCACGCCGCAGGCTGCAGGGAGGCAAGTCTGGGTACCCCCGTTTCCAGAACGCCGATAGTAGCCCCCGGGCCATAGGCGCGCCTGGACTTGGCTGACCAGAGAAGCGAAGGGGCAAGTGCGAAGCGCCGCGGGCCCTAACATGCTGCAGCCTTGGGCGCCACGTGGCGGTTGATTGGACGTGGGCGTCTCTGCTTCCCCACGACGCCTCGGAGACTGCACGAATTGACAAGTCCCTGCATGCAAAGCGGGTCATGATTACCTGTGATCGTGGAGGTCGACGGTTGGCCTTCCCCGGCTATAAGTACGGAATGACGCGTGCCCTTCCGGTCCATCTCTTCTTGCTTCTCCTTCTTTTCCATGGCTCCGCCGAAGAGGTTCACGGCCGCGGAGAAGGGAAAGGCCCACCAGGTGGGGCCTGACTCTCCCCCAGCCAAGCGCGGTCGAGGCCATCCTCGCAAGCACCTTTTGGCTCCCGCAGCGGCTTCTCGCGGCCGTGGAGGCGATCTCCCGCGTGGCGACGGGCGTCAGGCCGTTGATGGGGGGTGCGCTACGGCCGCGCGACTCCCTAGGCCGCGCTTCCATTCGGCAGAGGTGCTGCCGGAGTTTGTCGTGTGGTCTGCAGAACCGACCAACACCTGACTCCAGCTCCCCCGCTTTCTTTTAGGTGAACTTCCGGCCGGCGCCCCGGGCGGCCTCTGGCTCTAGGCGGACGGTTGCTGCAGCCGGTCCTCCTGGGCTTCGCTGGAGGTCTCCGCCGCCGGGAGCGTGGACCTGACCCGCGGCTGGCAAACGTTTGCCCGCGCGCGAGGCCTGAGCCGGCGGTGCACTCTGCACTTCAAGTTCGGGGAAGACGGTTATCGCGCTGGGTGCTGCCCCGAGGACGACGACCGCGGCCGTTGGCCTAATCCCGACGGCGATCGGGACGAAGATGACGGCGCGTGCGTGGTTGGCGGCGCTCGAGGTTCGTCAAGCTTCGGCGACTCTTCTTCAGACAGCGACTCCTCTAGCGGTGGCCGTGACCAGCCTCCGCGCCCGCCTGGAGGGAGGTAGCGGGTCTGCCAGCCGTCACGCCTAGGTGAAGCACGAGAGGGAGTACGCTTGAGCTCCGGAGGCAGTTCAAGCCTCCGCCGCGAGTTGGTGTCAAGCGAGCCGCGCCTGTCTTGTTATTTTCCCTTTCCTGCACAAAGAGACAGTAGTGTAGGGCCCCGCGGGGGCGTGCTTGGACTGTTGTTGTTTAATTATCGTACTGTTTCTACTACTTTCGTATTAGGCTTCTGTGCCACATGCCTGCGCGTAGAAATTACTTAGCTTGGGGGCGGCCTGTCCCGGTCTTCGCCTCCCGAGGCCGAGGCCTCGTCGAACGCTTCATGCCCTGCAAAGATTAGCCAGGAGAGGTAGTTTCTGGCCTCGGCCAGGAGGCGACCGACCCAGGTCCTGTGTTCACGTCGCGGTGCCCGTGGGGCACGGATCGAGGGGTGCTCCCAGTAGCAAACCCGTCAGGAAGCCTCAAACAAGAGGGGCAAAAACACTCATGAGGGTGCCCGCGTTGCTCCCTCGCGAGACTCGCGCGAGAGAAATCGAGGTAGGAGAGCGAAGAAGGAAAAGAGTCGCAAGCCAAAGACGGCAACACCTTCAATAAAACTTCAAATGGTAATGAACAAGCCAACTGCAGAAAGCCAATGAAAAAAGCCGCGTCCGGCACCTAATCTAGTCTTCGATGTCTTCTCACCGGCTGAGCTAAGTGCTGCCATCGGGCGTGGGAGGGAGCCCCAGGGCCTGAGGCCGGGGCTCCTGAGACTCCGGGGCGTGTACAACCCCAACTCAATATTACGTGAGAGTGTCACGGGCGGCGAGCTTCACAGGCGTTGGCCTTCTTCACAGGCCCCCAGCCTTTCTCAGAAAGATAAGCTTCACAGGCGTTTGCCTTCTTCATAGGCACCGGGCCTTTCTCAGAAAGATAAGCTTCACAGGCACCGGGCCTTTCTCAGAAAGATAAGCTTCACAGGCGTTTGCCTTCTTCACAGGCACCGGGCCTTTCTCAGAAAGATAAGCTTCACAGGCGTTTGCCTTCTTCACAGGCACCGGACCTTTTTAGGGGTAAAACATCCGGAGGTGCTGAATGTTCCACGCATTCTGGACGGGCACCCCCTCCTGAGTGTCCAAGCACGCGGATCCGGTCCTGGAAACATGAACAACCTTGAACGGGCCCTCCCACACGGGAGAAAGCTTATGCAGTTCCTCCCTGGAGAGAACCCGTCTGAGCACGAGGTCCCCTACCTCAAGAGTTCTGGGGCGAATGTTGCGGCAGTGATATCGCCGCAGTGCTTGTTGGTACCTCGCCGCTCGTAGCGCGGCTTCTCGACGATGCTCCTCCCCCAGCACGAGGTCCGTCCCCCGCATGGCGTCCTGCTGCGCCTCGTCGAACGTCAGGACCCGTGCGGAACGACGTCTGACCTTGTGAGGGATGACTGCTTCAGCTCCATAGGCCAGGAAGAACGGGGTCTCGCCAGTCGGCTTGGCCCCGGTCGTGCGGATGGACCACAACACGGACTCAAGCTCGTCGTACCAGCCTCTGCCACAGGCCTCCAGCTTCTTCTTGAATGTCTTGGTTTTGAGGACCCTCAGGACCTCTGCGTTGGCCCGCTCGGCCTGACCGTTGCTCCGCGGGTGCTTGTAAGCTCGGGAGTTAGGAACCGCTTCCTGGTGCGGCGTTAGGTCTGTGCATCGGCAGACGAGGAGTTGCCTGGCCAGGTCCCCGCATGCCTCTTCCCTCTCGCCTTTACTCCCCTTTCTGCTCTACGTCCTCGGGTCCCGGCCCTCGAGCGGGTCTCAGCCGTCGCTAGTATGCCAGGTCGCGATGCCGTGGACAAGGCCAGAGGGTGAGGGCTGGAGAGCCGAGAGGAGCCCATGAGTCGCGATGCTCGTGTACCCCCCCTTTAATGTGCAAGCGGTTCACAGGACGAGAGTGAATAAGACGCCGTGAGGGCCTACTTTGGCGCTGCTCCTTGAAGAGATCCTGCAAGCTCATCACAAGAAGAACAAGAGTTCGCCATGACAAGCGACGGTCAGCCGTTGGTTGCTCTGGAGGGGTGACGAGGCACTGAAGGCTTGACGAGGTGGCGCCATGCGGGCCTGCCGCGGCCAGAGCTCGGCCATTCAGGTTTGTCGGCGTTGCAGGGACGGACCCATGCGCAAGCGTCGTGCCGTTAGGGAGCAGCTCCATCAGTTGGAGTTAATCGAGAGGGAAACTAGGTCAAACACATTAATCACGAAGGAGCAAGTTCATTTACATAGGTGCAGGGAAGGCAAACATCGCTGCGTCTGGCCCGAGCGACTTGGGGATGATGCAGCCCGAGGGGCGCCCCCAATAAAGTAAGCTAGGAACATGAAGCAAAAGGGATACACGCCGCAGGGACGGACCCACACGGCCTGGGAATGATGCAGCCCTGGGGGTGCTCCCAGCTGAAAATGAAACTCAAAGGATGTCACCTGATAACGTTGAAGACGAACGGATGCTGAAGTAGCGGACGTCGTGGGCTGCGAAAGCTGATCTTCACGAGCCCCAAGGCCCAGGAGCCTCGGGAGGCTCCGGAGGCGCTGATGGCTCCTCGCGGACCATCCCCATCTCCGTCAGGATTGCGGAACGCCTGGCCTATTGAGCCTCCAGGATGCTCCTCATGAGGCGCTGGCGCGTGGCAGCCGCGTTCGGCAAACCGTAAGGCATGCGAACATAGCTGTGGGGTGGACCTTCACAACGCCCAGCCGAGGGCCCAAGCGCCTCGAGAGGCGGCTCGGTTGAGCCCTGGTATGTCGATGCAGACGCGCAGCCCACCATCCTCGCTGGATGGGGAGCTACGGGCGGTAAGCCGGCGGCTGCCACTCATGACTCTTGACTCCTGCAGCTCCCGAATGATCTGGCTGACGAACTCCTGAGGGTTTGGCCCTCCTTGCCTCACTCCTTCCTGAGGGAAACGTGCTTACAAACATGCCTCCAAGTGGTGCCCAAGCGCCTCCCTCGTGGTCTTAGCAAGGTCGGTGGCCCTCCAGGAGAGAGCCCCCGAGCCTTGCTCGAGGAGGGCGCCGGGCGCGCCTTCCTATGTGACAGAAGGAGGTGCCCCCTGAACAGGCGCGGACCTCTAGGGGCCTGCCTCCCAAGGGGCCGGGCCAGGCGATGTCTTCTTCTTCTTGGGAGCAGCCTCAGGGAGCCTCCCGCTCTTGTGATCTGGGTCTTCAAGTGATGCGGCTTGAAAAGCACGCTCCAGGGAGCACACTGTGTCCCTCTCTTCACAAGGCACCATGATGACTCCGCCGCTTCCCGGCATCTTGAAGACGTTGTAGCCGTGATGAGTCACGACCATGAACTTGGCCAGAGCTGGGTACCCGAGGATGGCATTGTATGGCAGGCGAATGTGGGCGACGTCGAAGTCGATGAGCTCGGTGCGGTAGTTGTCGCGTGCCCCGAAGGTGACAGGGAGGCGGACCTGCCCAATCGGAACTGTGGAGCCATCGGTGACTCCGGAGAAAGGCTTGGTTAGCTGAAGCTGATTGTACGACACTTGGAGATTGTTGAACATCTCGACGGACAGGACATTGAGCCCTGCTCCACCATCGATGAGGGTCCTGGTGACTTGCACGTTGCTGATGATTGGGTAGCAAAGCATCGGGAGGACTCCGGTTGTGGCTGCACACTTGAGTTGGTCCGCTGAGCTGAACGTGATGGCGCACGCTGACCACCTGAGAGAGCGTATGGCTTCGAGCTTGGGGAGGACTGCATTCACTTCGCGGGCGAACTGCATGAAGATGCGCTGAGAGGCTGGAGCTTGAGCTCCGCCCAGGATGCAAGCGATCACACGCGGCTCCTGGAAGCCCCCAGCCCCCTCGTCCTGATGGTGGTCCTCATTTCTCCTTGGCTGCGGTGGCAGAGGAGGGAGGCATGCGTTGCCTTGCGGGCGATCTTCGCGAGGCTGATCCCTCCAGCCTCCCTCACGAGGCGGGTCCCTCCAACCTCCCTCGTGAGGCTGATCCTGCCAGCGGTCCTCGCGAGGTCGGTCACGCCACCCTTGGCGAGGGCCGCGGTCTTCCCAGCGTCCTGCGTTTCTTCCTCCTCCTCAGTCGTAGCCTCGATCGTTGCGGTAGGGGCGTCGACCGATTCACCCTTCTCGCACGGCTCTGAGCTCTTGTCATCCGTTGGTGTTGTGGGTGTGAAGGTCGTGGTACACACAGTACCGGCTGCCCTTGGAAGACTCGGGCTGATCTCTGCCTCGCTTGGTATCTGGTTCTGCTGCGAGCACGGCAGCCCCTTTGCGCTTCGTCACGCCCTGACCTTGGGCTTCTTCTCTTCCGGGTCAAGGTGGCAGCTCGAGGAGGGAAATGCATCCTTCCTCCGCTCGGGCGCACTTGGTCGCCAAGTTGAACAGCTCCAAGGATGTGCACAGGTCTTCATGCATCGCCAGCTCCTCCTTCATCTTGACGTCACGCACACCGTCGGAGAAGGCTGAGATGATGGCCTCCTCGGTCACCTTGGGAATCTTGAGGCGTGTGTTGTTGAAGCGCTGGATGTACTTCTGCAGGGTTTCTCCTGGCTGCTGCTTGATGCGGCGCATGTCGCTCACGGCAGGAGGCTGGTCGCGAGTGCCTTGGAAGTTGGTGATGAAGCGGGTGCGCATCTCGTCCCAAGAGGAGATCGTGCCAGAAGCCAGGTTCAGGAGCCAGTGCGGGCACCGTCCTTGAGCGCCATGGGAAACCAGTTCGCCATGACCTTCTCGTCCCCGTTGGCGGCTTCGATGCCCAGCTCGTAAAGTTGGAGGAACTCCGCAGGGTCGGCCGTGCCGTCGTAGCGAGGAGGCAGGTCTGGCTTGAACTTGCCGGGCCACGCGATGCTGCGTAACTCGGCGGTGAAGGCGCGGCAGCCTGCATTGGCCACGGGAGGCCTTTGGTGACGAAGGGCCCGGTCTTGCGGGTCCCCATCATGCGCCGCTTTGGGAGCAAGCGCAGGTCTTGGCGTCTTTGGAGCAGAGGCCTTGGTCGTGACGGGCCGGTGCAGGGAGCACTCGGGCAGCTTCTTGGGGGCGAGGGACCTCTTGGCAGCTCTGCTCTTGCTGCGCTGGTGCCGGCCGGAGTGGGTTCCGCCTAGGGGCCACACGCCTTGGGGCCAAGGCGCCTTCTTGAGGGGGAGGCGGCTGAGGCGCCCCCGGAGCTTCATCGCCCGCGCAAGGCGGGGAGCGGTGCAGTGAGAAGGACGGCGCGGGGGAGCCCCCTACGGCACGGACGAGCTCGGCGACGCGGTCGAGCCACTCCTCGTAGACGTCGTCGACAGGGCGGTAGCGCAGGAGCTCGTTTGCCGCGATGAGCGTGGCTCGAGCCTCCATGGGCGCGCGGAGCGCGCGAGACGAAGAACCAGCTGGGGCGAGCGAAGGAGTAGCGGTATGGACATCTCGCCTCACGGACGGATGCTGGGACGATGCTTGCTACTCGTTCCCGCTGGGCGGCGCGATGGCGGCGTTAAAGCGACGGGAAACGGCGAAGCGGCGGCAGACGGGGCCGTCTGGCGGCGTGCGTGGTGAGAGCGGCCCGGCGCTTCGGCAGCGAACCCGACGAGCGTCCAACATGGATGCGATGGGCGGCGAAGAACAGGGCGGCGGAAGATGGATTCCGGTGCACCCATACCTGGCATGCCAAATGTCAGATTTCGGGTTCCGGCAGACCCTCTAGGTTCGAACTCTGGGGTGCACGCGGAGATCTCACCCCCTACCTACCTGCACCTCGCCGCCGCAAGGATCTAAACTACACAAAGAGCAACACAAGGGACACAAGGTTTATACTGGTTCAGGCCACCATTGTGGTGTAATACCCTACTCCAGTGTGTGGTGTGGTGGACTGCCTTAGGGGCTGATGATGAACAATACAAGGAAGAACAGCCTCGCGAGTGTCTGTTCTTGGCCGGTGCGACGAACTGCTAGGGGGAGTTCGGCCGCTCTCTCTCTCTAGATTGCTTGACCGCTAGCTCTATTCTGGATTCCGGATCTCTCTACCTTGTGGGTGGCTAGTCCTATTTATAGGAAGAGGCCCTGGGCCTCTTCCCAAATATTGAGCGGGAAAGGCGCCAACAATTGGCCATTTTGAAGGGGAACATCTAGTACACTTATCCTGACTAAAGTTGGTCCTCGCCTGTCAAAGGCTCTGACGGCGACGCCGGCTTGGGCTCCACGATGACCTCCTTCCTGCCGTTGTGTTGGTCTTGGTCTTGTTGCACCGAAAACGGCTGCCTTTGCTTGATGTTCTCGCCTGCGCTTGCCTCCTTTGCACCAAATAGTAAATGAGGACACTGCGTGGGCTGGCGCCCACCTGGTGCCCTCGGTCGTCATGGCTTGCGTCATGGGCACCTCGTGAGGTACCCCGCCTTGATCTCTCCGCCTCCTCGCGAGCCAGCCCGACGAGGCCGTGCCTGAGGAGGCTTCCTGTCGTCCGCCCCGCGAGGCTTGGCCCCTCGCGAGGGTCTTGAGCTTGTGCTGATGAAGATAGGCCGCGCTGAGCCACCCCTTGAACCACGCCGCAGGCCGCAGGTAGGAAAGTTTGGGTACCCCCGTTCCCAGAACGCCGACACGTTCCTCCCCCAGCATGAGGTCCATCCCCCGCGTGGCGTCCTGCTGCGTTTCATCAAATGCCAGGACCCATGTGGAGCGATGCTTGACCTCATGAGGGAGGACCACTTCGGCTCCGTAGACGAGGAAGAACGGGGTCTCACCCGTCGGCTTGGTGGTGGTGGTGCGGATGGACCACAACACGGATTGGAGTTCATCGTGCCAGCCCCTGCCGCAGGCCTCGAGCTTCTTCTTGAAGGTCCTGGTCTTGAGGCCCCTCAGGACCTCTGCGTTGGCGCGTTCGGCTTGACCATTGCTCCTGGGGTGCGCCACCGAAGCATAGCAGATCAGTGTTCCAAGGTTAGCACAATATGTTTTGAAGAAGTTACTATTGAACTGCGAGCTGTTGTCGGTGATGATGCGGTTGGGGACCCCGAAGCGGCTCATGAGACCCTTGATGAATTTGACCGCGGAACCGGATGGGATGGTGCAGATGGCTTCCACTTCCGCCCACTTGGTGAACTTGTCGATGGCAACGTAGAGGTAGCGGTAGCCCCCAGGCGCTCGAGGGAACGGGCCCAAGATATCCAGCCCCCAGACCACGAATGGCCATTTGAGTGGGATGGTCTGGAGGCCTTGAGCCGGCTGATGGATCTTCTTGGCATGGAAGTCACAGTCTACACAAGACTTCACCAGCTCAGCTACGTCGTTGAGCGCCGTGGTCCAGTAGAATCCACTGCGGAATACCTTGCCGACAAGGGTTCGTGATGACGAGTGGTGCCCGCAGTCCCCGTCGTGTATGTCAATTAGTAACTCCTTCCCCTGGTCCCTGGAAACGCAACGCAGCGAAACATCATTTGGTCGCTTCATGTACAACTCACCGTCCTGGATGCAGTATACCGTGGCTTGCTGGGCCACGCGCTCTGCGTCCTCCTCCTTCTCTGGCAGCGCCCCTTGCATCAGATATTCCTTGAATTCCTTGGTCCAGCATCCCTCCTGGGGCTCAAGCGCCAAGAGCAGGCGAGCTCCTGAGGTCGGGCCACAGGCTGGGGCTCCCGTGGCAGGCGGCAGTGGGAGCTCCTCCCGAGGCTGAGCTGTGCTTGAAAGTGGTGGCGTCACTGACGGCTTGAAGAGCTCCTCCTCGAAGACGCCAGGCTCTTGGGGCTGCCGCTTGGAATCCCTCCTGGCGATGTCGTCGGCTTCCTTGTTGGTGCCACAGGGCACATGCTGCACCTCCAGGCCTAGGAACCGCACTTTCGCGAGGTATGCCTCCATGTGCTCGTCCTTTGGCTCGTACACTTTGTTGGAGAAGTTGACGAGGAGCTGTGAGTCGCCCCTAACAGTAAGGCGCTTCACCCCCAGAGCTGCCGCGGCCGTCAGGCCAACTATGAGGCCTTCGCATTCTGCGATGTTGTTGGAGACCTTCTCGCCCTGCTGAAAGCAGAGTTGCACAGTGTAGTAGAGCTTGTCCTGAGTGGGTGAGATGAGTACTGCTCCAGCCTCCACGCCCTGATGCGCGAAGGTGCCATCGAAATACATGACCCAACCGTCTGGCGCCTCGCTTCCTGGTGAGGTGGACCGGTCTTCGCCTACTTCAAGTGTTGGGGCATCCGTCCATTCCGCCACAAAATCAGCGAGCGCGGCTCCTTTGATGACCCTGGTAGTGCTGAAGTCCAACTGGAATGTCTGCAGCTCGATGTTCCACTCAGCGATCCTTCCAGCAGAGTTGGGGCTCCTGAGCACCCTCTCCAATGGGTAGGCTGAGACGACCTTGATGGGGTGGCCCTGGAAGTAGTGCCGCAACTTGCGTGAGGCCACTAGGAGCGCGAGAAGGAGCTTCTGAGGCATGTGATATGGTGCCCTCGCGTCCCGCAACACCGTGCTGACGAAATACACCGGGTGCTCGACGAGGGCAGGCGCGTTGGTGAGGCTCGCGTATTGCGAAAGTTGGGGCGTCTCCTAAGGCGGTGGAACTCCTGGCGCCTGGTAGCTTGCGGGAATCTCTATGACGTCGTCCTACCGAGCTTGGTCTTCTACTGATGCCGCTACGGCTCTTGCTGCGCCTTTTCCGATCTTAAGCGCCATCTCTCGGGCGGTGTAGCTTGGCCAAGCGCCTTGGCTTGGTGCCCCCCTCCCAAACCGCCACTAGCGCCACGCTGGCGGAGTACGGGGTGGCGGCAAGATAAAGTACTAGAGGCTCGAGAGGTCGTGGCGGCACCATCACCAGAGGGCTGGTCAGGTATCTCTTGAGGTCTTGGAAAGCTCGGTCGGCCTCCGTGGTCCACTTGAATGTGCCCTTCTTCTTCATCAGCTTGAAGAAGGGTAGGGCGCGCTCTCCCAGCTTGGAGATGAAGCGTCCCCACGCAGTTACCCGACCATCCAGCTTCTGCATTTCCTTGAGGGTCTGCGATGGGCTCATATCCTCAATGGCCTTGATCTTCTCCGGGTTCGCCTCGATCCCTCTGTGGGACACGAGGAATCCTAGCAGCTTGCCGAAAGGGACACCGAATACACACTTCTCTGGGTTAAGTCGCAAGTTCACCTGGCGCAGGCTCGCGAAGGTCTCCTCCAGATCCTGGATCAAGGTTCTTGCCTCCCGAGACTTCACCATAATGTCGTCGACACAGGCCTCCGTGTTTCTCCTGAGCTGCCGCCCTAAGGCGATGTGCATCAGCCGCTGAAAGGTTGCGCCCGTGTTGCGCAGTCCGAAGGGCATGCAGGTGTAGCAGTACACCCCAGACGGGGTCAGGAAGGCTGTCTTTTCTACATCTTCCACCGCCATCTTGATTTGGTGATACCCTGAGAACGCATCTAGGAAGCACAGCAGGTCGCACTCGGCGGTGGAGTCAACAATCTGGTCGATGCGCGGGAGCTGGAACGGATCTTGGGGGCAGGCCTTGTTGAGGCTGGTGAAGTCGACGCACATTCGCTCCTTTCCGCCTTTCTTCGGCACTACGATGGGGTTCGCCAGCCATTTGGGGTACCTAACCTCGCGAATGGCACCTGCCGCCTCCTTACTTGCGGGTCTCTTGGACGATGAAGGCCTGCTTCTCCGTGGACTGCCGTCTCACCCGCTGCTTCACAGGGCGCACATTACGGCATACCCTTAAGTGATGCTGAATCACCTCTCTCGGGACCCCCACCAGCTGATTGGGCTCCCATGCGAATATATCCTTGTTTGCACGCAAGAACTTCACCAATGCTTCCTCTTGGCTTGGGTCGAGGCCGGCACATATGGTAAAGGTTGCTCCTGAGGACCCGTCCTCGTTGACTAGCACCTGCTTTGTTTCTGCCTTGTCTTGTGTGAACAACTGCTTCTTCTTGGTTGGTGCGGTTCCCTTGGGCTCGGAGGTGCCCGCGTCGGCAGGCTGCGCTGCCGCAGCGGTCTTGAGGGCGAGCTTGAGCACTGCTAGGGCCTCCTTGGCCACCCCCTTGACGGTGAGGACGCCTTTCCTTCGAGGGATCTTCATGAGGTTGTAGGCCGGATGAGTCGCTGCCGTGAACTGGGCAAGAGCTGGGTACCCGAGAATGGCGTTGTACGGGAGGCCGATGCGGGCGATGTCGAAGTCGACCAGCTCGGTGCGGTAGTTGTCGCGCGTGACGAAGGTGACGGGGAGGTGGATCTGCCCCAGGGAGCGAGCAGTGCCGCCACCAACTCCCGAGAAAGGCTTGCTGAGGCTGAGCCGCTCGAGCGACACGTGAAGAAGGCTGAAGGCCTCCACGGAGAGCAAGTTGAGGCTGGCACCGCCGTCGATGAGGGTCTTGGTGCCGGCCACGTTGTAGATGGTGGGCGTGCAGAGCATCGAAAGCATGCCCGAGCCGGTGGTGGTGACGGGGTGGTCTTCTGAGTTCAAGGTGAGGTCGGCCTCAGGCGCGGCCCAGCCCGGCGGAGCCCCCGAGCACTTGGAAGAGGCACCAATCTGGCGGAGGAACGACTTTATGTGGCGATCTGAAGGTGGTGCCTGAGAGCCGCCTAGCAGGGCCGCGACCGCGTGGTGCGCTAGTGCCGCGTAGCACGTAGTGAAGAGGTCACGCAGCTCCTCCCAAAACAACACCGTGGATCCGGGGAGGTTGAGCAGCCAAGCGCGCGGCTCGCGCGAGGGCCATGGGAAGCCAGTTGGCCATGAGCTTGTCATCACCCCCGGCCTCGAGGACGGCCTCCTCATATGCCAGCAGGAAAGCCGACGGGTCCACTGCACCGTCGTAGCGCGGTGACATCTCCGGCTTGAACTTGGGTGGCCACCGCACCTGTCGTAGGGTGGGGGCTAGGGCTTGGAGCCCCCTGGCCCCGTCATCAACGCCGACCGTCGGAGTCGGTAGCGGGGCGCCTGCTATGAGGGTGTGGCGCGGTGGCGACGGAGCGTAGATCGACGGAAGAGAAGCTACGGTGCACCCCTACCTGGCGCACCAAGTGTCGGATCACGGGTTCCGGCAAAACCCTCAAGGTTCAAACACTGGGGTGCGCGCGAAGATTTCCTCCCTAACGATCCACGCCCTAGCTCGCTAAGATCTCGCGGACGAACTCGACGAACTCACAACACAAAAGACACAAGATTTATAATGGTTCGGGCCACCGTTGTGGTGTAATACCCTACTCCAGTGTGGTGGTGGTGGATTGCCTCTTGGGCTCATGATGAACAGTACAAGGGGAAGAACGGCCTCCTAAGGTTGAGGTGTTCTTGTGCTCGGCGTGTGGCTAAGGGTTGGCCCTAGATCTGATTCCCTTGCCCCCTACCGTGGTGGCTAGTTCTACTTATACAGGCCCTGGTCCTCTCCCCAAATATTGAGCGGGAAGGGAGCCAACAACGGCCAATTTGAAAGGGGACAGCTAGTACAACTTATCCTGACAAAAGTGGTCTTTGCCTGCGAAAGGCTCTGGTGGTGACGTCGTCTTGGGCTCCATCATGACCTTCGTCTTCCCATCCTGCTGGTCTTGGTCTCATTGCACCGATATGGAAACCTTTCCTTGATGCCTCGGTACTCCGCGCCTGCGCTTGCCCCCTTAGAACCAAAGAGGAAGCAAGGACGTTGCGCGCGCTAGCGCCCACCTAGCGCCCGCCTGGTCTCGATCGTCATGGCTCACGTCACGAGAACCTCGTGAGGTTTGCCTTGCCTTGATCTCTCCGCTCCTCGCGAGGTAGCCTGGTGAGGCCGCTCCTGAGGAGGTCTTGTGTCGTCCGCCTCGCGAGGCTTGGCCCCTCGCGAGGGTCGTGAATGCCTTGTTGATGAAGATGGGTCGTACAGGCGTGCCAGCACAGCCATGTCGTGGGCTGCAGGCAGGCAAGTCTGGGGAGCCCCGTTCCCAGAACGCCGACAGGTGTAGCCCCCGAGTTCCGGGCCGGCTGCTGAGCAGGTGGCCTGGAACTTCAAGGTGAGCTCCGAGTGCTAATCTTCCTTTTTTGTTCGTTGTCTTCATTGCAGGACTACCACAACATCCACGTGGTAGCCTACAACTCCCAGAACCAGGAGCTAGCCAAGCGGACCACCGACCTGAACCAGAGCCGGAGTAAGCATTCCATCTTCCTTCTGGCAGGGGCGTGTCAGCGCACCCGCCAGGTGTAGCGCCTGAGATTCAGGACGATTGCTGAGCAGTCGGGCCAGATCTCCCGTCAACTACTTATCTTTTGGTTGGTGTTGACTTTCTTCTTTTCCGCTATCTTGGCAGAGGCCACCACTGATCTGCGGAAGCGCCTGGGCGAGGTACAGTCCGCGCTCCACAACAAGGAGCAGGAGTGCAGCCAGGCGGTTAAGGAGTGCACCTGCCAGATTAAGGAGCTGGTGGACCAGGCGGAGCGGCACAAGGTGGAGCTCGAAAAGCTGAAGGACGGCGAGGCTCACCTCCTGGCCGAGTTCGAGACTCAGTGCTCGAACTTGGCCGAGAAGGAGAAGTTCATGTCCGAAGGCTACGGTGAGATCGAGGACATGATCAATGGTAAGTTACTTCTTCTTCTGAGTAACTCCCGACTGCAGCAGGGGCTGGCTTCTGGCTCTTAATTTTTTTGGCATTTCTTCTTGTGCAGAGTTCTTTCCCAGTCGCTCCGTCGCCGTCACTCAGGCCATCAAGGCACAGCGCGGGGTGCGGAGGAGGGCGGGCTCGGATATCGCCCAACGCGCCCCAGACTCTCGGCGAGAAACTTCTTGCCGTCCAGACGCGCCTACAGCCGGCTCATCGGGTACTCCGCCGTCTGCAGCGTGCCGGCTCTCAGGTGCTGGCCGCCTTCTGGCCAGACGCTCAGGTCCCGCGCACTCCAGGTCGGACTACCGACTGGCTGGAGGTAACAGTCGGTGCTTTGAGGCCTGGAAGGGCGCCGCGGCTCAGGCGGGTGCCCGGACGGCCTTGGAGTTCGTCAAGGCCTGGTATCCGGGGCTGGATCTGGCACAGCTGGCCACCTTCTGGCAGGAGGCTACACCAGAGCTGGCGGCGGTGGGTGGCGCGCTCACTCAACGCGCGGCGGCGATCGCCGAGTACGCCAACACCACCATCTTCATCCATGAACTGGATCAGGAGGGCGCTGAAGTGGCACCCAACTTGTTCGGGCTGAACCCGGAGGATGGGGAGGACTCGGTTGAGGAGATCGCTTCCAGTGATGAGGGAAAGGACGAAGAGGACGAGGACGGCGAAGACGACGCATCGGACGACCATCCTCAGCCCGACCAAGCCTCGACCAGCGAGCCATGTGTTAGCGGGCCAACTGCTGTTGGTGCCGACCAGGGCGAGACCCATCAGTCGGCCGCTCCACCACCCAGCGCCTCTGCCTCCGCCGACCCGTCGGATCAGCCTGCTGCTCCTCTGTCCTAGGCAGCCACCTTATCTTTCTTTCCTGTTCTTGTAATCTTCCGAACAAGTTAAATTCACACAATTCCACCCGCTGGGGGTCTATTTTCAAACTCTATTGAAAACTGGCTGTGAGCCTTTTGCTGTGTAAATTAATTATCTGCACAAGTCTGTGCTCTGCCGGGTTCTACTTTTGTCTTGCTTTTCTATTCTTTTTGGTTTTTCGTTTGTCGCCTTCCTTTGGCTACCGCCCTGCCAGCCAAACAGTCGCTCTGCGGTCTGTGGCTGGGTCAGGGACTTGGCCGTTTTTAGGATAGACAAGTATTTTGGCCATCTAGAATGTAGCAAGTCAAGTGAGAAGCTGGCTGGCCGGCTGCTCAGCAGCCGGACAGTGAGATGAGGAGCTGGCTTGCACTATGCTGATTTTTTCCTTAGTCATTTTTCATGTGGACACCTTTCCTGCCTTTAGCTCTTGCCAGCCGGATAGTAGCTCTGCGAGCTGTGGCATAAGGCAAGAGATGCCTTAGATGTCGGCACACTACTTGTCCGATTGCATCTGGTATCAACATAGGACAAGGCGGTGAGCCCCCGGGCCGACTGGTCGGACCTGGTGCCGGGCAAAGGAATGAAATAACACATTCACAGGAAGTTAACTTATCATATAGATAAAAAAGGGTAGCCCCCGAGTGCTCCTCGGGGGACCCGTTGTCTTTGCTCTTAATACAAAAGGTAGCATGGTACATACTGCATTAACTATAAAATATTAGGATGAGATTTGCGTTCCATGGGCTCTCTATTTCCTTGCCAAAATCGTCCCTCATGCGTGCCCTGGGCTTCTGCGCGTCGATGAGGTAGTAGGAGTCCTTGCCCAAGGCTTTGCTATCGATTAAGGGCCCTTCCCAAGGGGCCGAGAGCTTGTGCTGGCCGACTGTTCACTGGATCAGTCGGAGCACAAGGTCCCCCTCTCAGAAGGATCGAGGCCTGACCTTCCGACTATGGTAGCGGCGCAGGTCCTGCTGGTAGATGGCAGACCGACTGAGTGCCAGTAGCCTGCCTTCTTCCAGCAGGTCGACACCTTCTTCTCGCGCCTCCTTCGCCTCTGCCTCCGTGTACATGGTGACGCGGCAAGTCAAACTTGATATCAGTTGGGATGATGGCCTCGGCCCCGTACACGAGGAATAAGGGAGTGACGCCGGTTGCTTTGTTCAGCGTGGTACGGAGACTCCAAAGGACGGCCGGCAGCTCTTCGATCTAGCAGCCAGCCGAGCGCTCCAATGGCTGGACCAGTCGGGACTTGATGCCGGACAAGATGAGGCCGTTTGCTCGCTGGACTTGGCCGTTTGACTGCGGATGGGCAATGGACGCTAAGTCCAGTCGGATGCCCTGCATCGCGCAGAAACGGGCCAAGCGGCCTTTGGCAAAGTTTGTGTCATTTTCGGTGATGATGCTGTGCGGTACGCCGTACCGGATGGTGATATTTGCGATGAAGGTCACAACAATCGGACCATTCAGCTTCTTGATCGGCTTTGCTTCAATCCACTTGGTGAATTTGTCCATGGCGACAAGCAGATGGGTCATGCCGATGTGTGCTGTCTTGAATGGGCCCACCATGTCCAGCCCCCAGACGGCAAATGGCCAAGTGAGGGGGATGGTCTTGAGTGCAGAAGCCGGCAGGTGTTGCTTGGAGCCGAATATTTGGCAGCCTTTGCACTTCTTGACCAAATCCTTGGCGTCGTCCAAAGCAGTCGACCTAAAGAATCCATGGCGGAAAGATTTGGCGACAAGGGATCTGGAGGCCGCGTGGTGGCCGCACTCGCCTTGGTGGATATCTCTGAGGATTGCCTTGCCTTTCTCTAGCTCGACGCATCGCTGGAAGACGCCAGTCATGCTGCGCCAGACAAGCTCTTTGTTTACTACCGTGTATGCTACTGCCTAGTGTTGCACCTGCCGGGCCGAGATCTCGTCGGCTGGTAGCTCTCCACTCACCAGGAAGTTGAGGATGGGTTGCACCCATGATGGTGCTTCTACCACTGTCATCACGGCCACTGGAACTAGGGCGATTGGGTTGGGAGGCGGTGGGTTGGAGTCGGACGCCGCTTGTTGTGTTGTTGAAGTCCCCAGGCCGACAACTACATGTCCCGAGCTGGGTTCTAAAGTCCCCGAGCCGGCTGCGACTGCTGCAGTCCCCGAGCCACTTGTGGGAGTCCCTGCCAATCGCCGCAGAGCCTGGCTGGGTTCTCAAGTCCCCGGCCAAAGTGCGATCACTGTAGTCCCCGGCCGCTGCTGAAGTCCCCCCGGGCCGTCAGATCCCCGAGTCGGATCCGACTATCCCGGGAGTATCCGGCACGAAGATGGGCTCTGATTCTGGCGAAGGCTTGATAGACGGCTTGTGCAGGCACTGAAGGGATATGTCGGCTGGTATCGCTTGGCGGGTGGAGCCGATCCGGGCCAGGGCATCTGCTTGCTCGTTGTCGGCCCATGGCACGTGAAGGAACTCGCACCCGTCAAAGTATCCGCTGATCTACTGCAGGAGGAAGTGGTAGCTCGCCATGTTTGCATCCTTGGCATCCCAGTCGCCTGACGACCGCTGGACCACCAAGTCCGCATCACCGTAGCACAGCACTCGGCTAATGCCAATCTCTTTGGCCAGTCAGAGCCCGTGGATGAGTGCCTCGTACTCGGCCACGTTGTTGGAGCCGGCAAAGTGAATTTGCAGCATGTATCTGAGCTTGTCGCCTTTGGGAGAAGTGAGGACGATGTCGGCTCCCAAACCTGTCCGCATCTTTGAGCCATCAAAGTGCATCCGCCAATGGGTAGAATCCGGCGCTGGCGGCAGGTACTGGGTCTCAACCCAGTCGACGAGGAAGTGAGCCAGTGCTTGGGATTTGATGGTGGTGCGGGGCTGGTAGAGGATGGTGTGGGGAGCCAGCTCGATGGCCCACTTGGCCACACAGCCAGAAGCGTCTCTGTTATCTATGGTCTCAGCAAGCGGGGCGGTGCAGACGACCGTGATGGAGTGCTCTTGAAAGTACTGCTTGGGTTTCTTGGCGGCAAAGTACACGCCATAACTCATCTTCTGGTAGTGGGGGTAATTCTGCTTGGAGGCCAACAACACCTCACTCAAGTTGTATACGGGCCTCTGGATCGGCTGTGCTTTGCCGTCCTCTGGGCGCTCGACTACAATGACAGTGCTGCCCACCCGGCTGGTGGCGGCGACGTAGAGGAACATGGGCTCCTTAGCAGCCGGAGCCGCCAGGACAGGCGGTGTGGTCAGCATCTTCTTGAGCTAGAGGAAAGCCTCGTCCGCCTTGTAATTCCACTCGAAGTGAGTGGTTTTCTTCATGAGCTGGTACAGTTAAAGAGCCTTCTCGCCCAACCGACTGATGAAGCGGCTGATGCATGCCAATCGCCCGGTGAATTTCTGGACATCTCGTAGCCAGGTGGGTCTCTCCATCTGCTCAATGGCCTTGATCTTCATGGGGTTGCATTCGATGACGTGTTCTGAGACAAGGAAACCAAGGAGCTGGCCGGCTGGGACTCTGAAGACTTACCTTTTTGGGTTGAGCTTGATTTGAAAACGGTGCAGGTTGTCAAAGGTCTCCTTGAGATCTTCCAGGAGGGTGCCGCACTTCTCTGTCTTCACCACAATGTCGTCTACATAGATGCGGGCATTTTTGCCGAGTTTCTTGAGTAAGCACTTCTGCATGCAATGCTGAAACATGGCACCGGCATTTCTCAAGCTGAATTGAAGGAAATATGCCCTAGAGGCAATAATATAGTTATTATTTATTTCCTTATATCATGATAAATGTTTATTATTCATGCTAGAATTGTATTAACCGGAAACATAATACATGTGTGAATACATAGAAAAACAGATAGTCACTAGTAAGCCTCTACTAGACTAGCTCATTAATCAAAGATGGTTATGTTTCCTAACCATAGACATGTGTTGTCATTTGATTAATGGGATCACCTCATTAGAAGAATGATGTGATTGACATGACCCATTCCGTTAGCTTAGCACTTGATCGCTTAGTATATTGCTATTGCTTTCTTCATGACTTATACATGTTCCTATAACTATGAGATTATGCAACTCCTGCTTACCGGAGGAACACTTTGGTACTACCAAACGTCACAACGTAATCGGGTGATTATAAAGGAGTACTACAGGTGTCTCCAAAGGTACTTGTTGGGTTGGCGTATTTCGAGATTAGGTTTTGTCACTCCGATTGCTCTGAGAGGTATCTCTGGGCCTTCTCGGTAATACACATCACATAAGCCTTGCAAGCATTACAACTAATGAGTTAGTTGTGAGATGATGTATTACTTTAACGAGTAAAGAGACTTACCAAGAATCTAGATTGAACTAGGTATTGGATACCGACGATCGAATCTCGGGTAAGTAACATACCGATGACAAAGGGAACAACGATGTTGTTATGCGGTCTCGACCGATAAAGATCTTCAGAGAAAATGTAGGAACCAATATGGGCATCCAGGTCCCGCTATTGGTTATTGACCGAGACATGTCTCGGTCATGTCTACATTATTCTCGAACCGTAGGGTCCGCACGCTTAAGGTATCGATGCGATGCTTATATTATGAGTTTATGTATTTTGATGTACCGAAGGTTGTTCGGAGTCCCGGATATGATCACGAACATGACGAGGAGTCTCGAAATGGTCGAGACATAAAGATTAATATATTGGACGGATATATTTGGACACCGGAAAGGTTCCGGAGAAGTTTGGAGCTCCGGGAGGTTACCGAACCCCCGGGAGGTATATGGGCCTTATTGGGCCCATGTAGGAGGAAGGGAGAAGGAATGGAGGGGGGCGCCCCAAGCCCAATCCGAATTGGGGAGGGGGCCGCCCCCTTCCTTTCTCCTTCCCCTCTTCCTATTCCTACTACTAGTACTACTTCCTAATACTAGTACTCCTTCCTTCCCTCCAAATAAGATAAGGAAAGAGAGGGAAACCTACTTGGAGTAGGTTTCCTCCCTATGGCGCGCCCCTTGAGGCCGGCCACCTACTCCCTCCCTCCTTTATATACGGGGTAGGGGGCACCCTAGGACACACAAGTTGATCCTTGAGATCGCTCTCAGCCGTGTGCGGTGCCCCTCCACCATATTCCACCTCGGTCATATCATAGCAAAGGTGCTTAGGCGAAGCCCTCGCGCCGGTAGAACATCAAGATCGCTACCACGCCTGGCCGTCGATTTTAACTCCCTCTCCCCGGAGCTTTGCTGGATCGGAGCCCGAGGAGCGTCATCGAGCTGAACGTGTGCCAAGAACTCAGAGGCGCCGGAGTAACGGCGCTGGGATCGGCTGGATCGCGAAGAGAACATACGACTACTTCCTCTACGTTGTGATCAACTCGGAGGCGCCGGAGTAACGGCGTTGGGATCGGCTAGATCGCGAGGAGAACGTACGACTACTTCCACTACGCCAGATCGCTTCCGCTTTGGTCTACGAGGGCACGAGACAATACTCTCCCTCTCGCTATGCCATCACCATGGTCCCGTGTGTGCGAGGAAATTTTTGAAATTACCTCGCTCCCCAACAAAGTGGCATCCGAGCCTGGTTTTATGCGTTGATGTCATATGCACGAGTAGAACACAAGTGAGTTGTGGGCGATACAAGTCATACCGCTTACCAAAGATGTCATACTTTGGTTCAGCGGTATTGTGAGATGAAGCGCCCGGACCGACATTACGCCAGACGCTTACGCTGAGACCTGGTTTCACTGCTACGAGCACTCGTGCTTAAAGGTGGCTGGTGGGTGTCTGCCTCTCTCACTTTAGTTGAACTGAAAAGTGGCTACGCCCGGTCCTTGAGAAGGTTAAAACGGAGTCTATTTGACGAAGTATCGCTGTGGTCTTGATGCGTAGGTGAGATTGGTTCTTGCTTAAGCCCGTAGCAGCCACGTAAAATTTGCAACAACAAAGTAGAGGACGCCTAACTTGTTTTTGCAGGGCATGTTGTGATGTGATATGGTCAAGACGTGATGCTATATTTTATTGTATGAGATGATCATGTTTTGTAACCGGTTATCGGCAATCGGTCGGAGCCATATGGTTGTCGCTTATTGTATGAAATGCAACGCATCGTAATTGCTTTTACTTTATCTCTAAGCGGTAGCGATAGTCGTAGAAGCAATAGATGGCGAAACGCACAACGATGCTACGATGGAGATCAAGGTGTCGCGCCGGTGACGATGGTGATCACGATGGTGCTTCGAGATGGAGATCACAAGCACGAGATGATGATGGCCATATCATATCACTTATATTGATTGCATGTGATGTTTATCCTTTCTCGCATCTTATTTTGCTTTGATTGACGGTAGCATTATAAGATGATCTCTCACTAAAATTATCAAGAAGTGTTCTCCCCGAGTATGCACTGCTATAAAAGTTCTTCGTGGCCGAGACACCACGTGATGATCGGGTGTGATAGGCTCTACGTTCAAATACAACGGTGCAAAACAGTTGCACACGCAGAATACTCAGGTTAAACTTGACGAGCCTAGCATATAACAGATATGGCCTCGGAACACGGAGACCGAAAGGTCGAACGTGAATCATATAGTAGATATGATCAACATAGTGATGTTCACCATTGAAACTACTCCATCTCACGTGATGATCGGACATGGTTTAGTTAATTTGGATCACGTAATCACTTAGATGACTAGAGAGATGTCTGCCTAAGTGGGAGTTTTTAATATGATTAATTAAAACTTAAATTTATCATGAACTTAGTACCGATAGTATTTTGCTTGTCTATGTTTATCGTAGATAGATGGCTCCTCATTGTCGCACGAAGAATTACGCCCCGAAGCACCGCTGGGTGCTGTGCCTGCTGCAGAGCCGCGCTTTAAGTTGTGAACGTCTGCAAAGCAAAGCCGATGACTACTCAATAGTTCAAGCAGCCATGCTTTACGGCTTAGAACTGGTCTTCAACGACGCTTTTGAACGCCATGGAGCATATGAGATGTTCCAGGAGTTGAAGTTAATATTTCAAGCAAATGCCCGGATTGAGAGATATGAAGTCTCCAATAAGTTCTATAGCTGCAAGATGGAGGAGAATAGTTCACAAGTGAACATATACTCAAAATGTCCGGGTATAATAATCACTTGATTCAACCGGGAGTTACTCTTCCGGATGATAGTGTCATTGATGTAATTCTCCAATCAACGCCACCAAGCTACAAGAGCTTCGTGATGAACTATAATATGCAAGGGATGACCAAAACAATTCCCGAGCTCTTCGCAATGCCGAAAGCTGGAGGTAGAAATCAAGAAAGAACATCAAGTGTTGATGGTCAACAAGACTACTAGTTTCAAGAAAAGGGCAAAGGAAAGAAGAAGGAAACTTCAAAAGAACAGCAAGAAAGTTGCTGCTCAAGAGAAGAAACCCAAGTCTGGACCTAAGCCTGAAATCGAGTGTTTTTACCGCAAGGCATCGACATCGGAAGCGGAACTGCCCCAAGTATTTGGCGGATAAGAAGGATGGCAAGGTGATCAAAGGTATATGTGATATACATGTTATTGATGTGTACCTTACTAATACTCGCAGTAGTACCGGTATTTGATAATCGGGTTCTGTTGCTAATATTTGCAACTCGAAACAGGAACTACGGATTGCGAAGATTGGCTAAGGACGAGGTGACGGCGCGCTGGGAAATGGTTCCAAAGTCGATGTGATCGCGGTCGGCACGCTACCTCTACATCTACCATCGGGATTAGTTTTAGACCTAAATAATTGTTATTTGGTGCCGGGCGTTGAGCATGAACATTATATCTGGATCTTGTTTGATGCGAGACGGTTATTCATTTAAGACAAGAGAATAATGGTTGTTCTATTTATATGAATAATATCTTTTATGGTCATGCACCCTTGAAGAGTGGTCTATTTTTATTAAATCTCGATAGTAGTAATACACATATTCATAGTGTTGAAACCAAAAGATACAGAGTTGATAATGATAATGCAACTTATTTGTGGCACCGCCGCTTGGGTCATATCGGTGTAAAACGCATGAAGAAACTCCATACCGATGGGCTTCGGAATCACTTGATTATGAATCATTTGGTACTTAAGTAACCATGCCTCATGGGCAAGATGACTAAAACGCCGCTTCTCCTAACTATGGAGCGAAAGCAACTGATTTGTTGGAAATCATACATACCGATGTTTGTGGTCCAATGAATGTTGAGGCACGCCAAGCGGTATCAAGTTATTTTCTCACCTTCACAGATGATTTGAGCAGATATGGGTATATCTACTTAATGAAACACAAATCTGAAACATTTGAAAAGTTCAAAGAATTTCAGAGTGAAGTGGAAAATCATCGTAACAAGAAAATAAAGTTTCTACGATCTGATCGTGGAGGAGAATATTTGAGTTACGAGTTTGGTTTACATTTGAAACAATGTGGAATAGTTTCAAGCAACTCACGCCACCCGAACACCACACAGAAATGGTGTGTCCGAACGTCAGAATCGCATTTCTTTACTTGATATGGTGCGATCTATGATGTCTCTTACTGATTTACCGCTATCGCTTTGGGGATATGCTTTAGAGACGGCCGCATTCACGCTAAATAGGGCACCATCTAAATCCGCTGAGACGACACCGTATGAACTGTGGTTTGGCAAGAAACCAAAGTTGTCGTTTCTTAAAATTTGGGGCTGCGATGCTTATGTAAAGAAACTTCAACCAGATAAGCTCGAACCCAAATCGGAGAAATGTGTCTTCATAGGATACCCAAAGGATATCATGGGTACACCTTCTATCACAGATCCGAAGGCAAGATTTTCGCTGTTAAATTCGGATCCTTTCTAGAGAAGGAGTTTCTCTCGAAAGAAGTGAGTGGGAGGAAAGTAGAACTTGATGAGATAATCAGATTCTGCTCCCTTATTGGAAAGTAGTTCATCACAAGAAACGGTTCCTGTGACAACTACACCAATTGGTGAGGAAACTAATGATGTTGATCATGAAACTTCGCATCAAGTTGTTACCGAACTTCAGAGGTCAAGCAGAATAAAATACGCACCGAGTGGTACGGTAATCCTATTCTGAAGTCATGTTACTTGACCATGGCGAACCTACAAACTATGAAGAAGCGATGGTGAGCCCAGATTCGCGAAATGGCTGGAAGCCATGAAATCTGAGATGGGATCCATGTATGAGAACAAAGTATGGACTTTGGTTGACTTGCCCAATGATCGGCAAGCCATTGAGAATAAATGGATTTTTAAGAAGAAGACTGACTATGATGGTAATATAACTGTCTACAAAGCTCGACTTGTTGCAAAAGGTTTTCGACAAGTTCAAGGGGTTGACTGTGATGAGACTTCCTCACCCGTAGCGATGCTTAAGTCTGTCCGAATCATGTTAGCAATTGCCGCATTTTATGATTATGAAATTTGGCAAATGGATGTAAAAACTGCATTCTTGAATGGATTTCTAGAAGAAGAGTTGTATATGATGCAACCAGAAGGTTTTGCTGATCCAAAAGGTGCTAACAAAGTGTGCAAGCTCCAAATGATCAATTTATGGTCCGTGCAAGCCTCTCGGAGTTGGAATAAACGCTTTGATAGTGTGATCAAAGCATATGGTTTTATATGCACTTTTGGAGAAGCCTCAGATTTACAAGAAAGTGAGTGGGAGCTCAGAGCATTTCCGATATTATATGTGGACGACATATTATTGATTGGAAATGATATAGAATTTCTGGATAGCATAAAAGGATACTTGAATAAAAGTTTTTCAATGAAAGACCTCGGTGAAGCTGCTTACATATTGGGCATCAAGATCTATAGAGATAGATCAAGACGCTTAATTGACTTTCACAAAGCACATACCTTGATAAAGTTTTGAAGAAATTCAAAATGGATCAGGCAAAGAAAGGTTTTTACCTGTATTACAAGGTATAAGATTGAGTCGCACTCAATGCCCGACCACAGCAGAAGATAGAGAGAAAATGAAAGATGTTCCTTATGCTTCAAATGCATAGGCTCTATCATGTATGCAATGTCAGGTACCGCACTGACGTATGCTTAGTCAGTAAGCTTGGCAGGAAGGTACCAAAGTAATCCAGAGTGGATCATCGACGGACAGCGGTCAAGAACATCCTGAAATACACGAAAAGGAATAGGATATGTTTCTCGTGATATGGAGGTGACAAAGAGCTAGTCGTAAATGGTTACGCCGATGTAAGTTTTGACATCGATCCGGACGATTCTAAATCGCAAACCGGATACGTGTTTTTGTTAAACGGTGGAGCTGCCATTGGTGCAGTTCTAAACAAAGCGTCGTGGCGGGATCTACATGTGAAGCGGAGTACATAGCTGCTTGAAGCAGCAAATGAAGGAGTCTCGATGAAAGAGTTCATTTCCGATCTAGGTGTCATACCTAGTGCATCGGGACCAATGAAGATCTTCCGTGACAATATCGTGCAATTGCCTTGGCAAAGGAATCCAGATTTCACAAGAGGACCAAGCATATCAAAAGACGCCTAACTCCATTCGGGACCAAGTCCAAGTGGGAGACATAGAGATTTTCAAAATACATACGGATCTGAATGTTGCGCACTCCATTGACTAAGCCTCTTCCACGAGCAAAACATGATCAGCACCAAGACTCCATGGGTGTTAGAATCATTACCGTGTAATCTAGATTATTGACTCTAGTGCAAGTGGGAGATCAAGGAAATATGCCCTAGAGGCAATAATAAAGTTATTATTTATTTCCTTATATCATGATAAATGTTTATTATTCATGCTAGAATTGTATTAACCGGAAACATAATACATGTGTGAATACATAGACAAACAGATAGTCACTAGTAAGCCTCTACTAGACTAGCTCATTAATCAAAGATGGTTATGTTTCCTAACCATAGACATGTGTTGTCATTTGATTAATGGGATCACCTCATTAGAAGAATGATGTGATTGACATGACCCATTCCGTTAGCTTAGCACTTGATCGCTTAGTATATTGCTATTGCTTTCTTCATGACTTATACATGTTCCTATAACTATGAGATTATGCAACTCCCTGCTTAATGGAGGAACACTTTGGTACTACCAAACGCCACAACGAATCGGGTGATTATAAAGGAGTACTACAGGTGTCTCCAAAGGTACTTGTTGGGTTGGCGTATTTCGAGATTAGGTTTTGTCACTCCGATTGTCGGAGAGGTATCTCTGGCCTTCTCGGTAATACACATCACATAAGCCTTGTAAGCATTACAACTAATGAGTTAGTTGTGAGATGATGTATTACGGAACGAGTAAAGAGATTCTACCAAGAATCTAGATTGAACTAGGTATTGGATACCGACGATCGAATCTCGGGTAAGTAACATACCGATGACAAAGGGAACAACGTATGTTGTTATGCGGTCTGACCGATAAAGATCTTCGTGGAAAATGTAGGAACCAATATGGGCATCCAGCTCCCGCTATTGGTTATTGACCGAGACATGTCTCGGTCATGTCTACATTATTCTCGAACCGTAGGGTCCGTGACGCTTAAGGTATCGGCGATGCTTATATTAGAGTTTATGTATTTTGATGTACCAAGGTTGTTCGTAGTCCCGGATATGATCTCGGACATTACGAGGAGTCTAGAAATGGTCGAGACATAAAGATTAATATATTGGACGGATATATTTGGACACCGGAAAGGTTCCGGAGAAGTTTGGAGCTCCGGAGGTTACTGAACCCCCGGGAGGTATATGGGCCTTATTGGGCCCATGTAGGAGGAAGGAGAAGGAACAAGGGAGGGGGCGCGCCCCAAGCCCAATCCAATTGGGGAGGGGGCCGCCCCCTTTCCTTTCTCCTTCCCTCTTCCTATTCCTACTACTAGTACTACTTCCTAATACTAGTACTCCTTCCTTCCCTCCAAATAAGATAAGGAAAGAGAGGAAACCTACTTGGAGTAGGTTTCCCTCCCTATGGCGCCCCCTTGAGGTCGGCCACCTCCTCCCTCCCTCCTTTATATACGGGGTAGGGGGCACCCTAGGACACACAAGTTGATCCTTGAGATCGCTCTTAGCCGTGTGCGGTGCCCCTCCACCATATTCCACCTCGGTCATATCATAGCAGTGCTTAGGCGAAGCCCCGCGCCGGTAGAACATCAAGATCATCACCACGCCTGCCGTCAGGCCGACGGAACTCCCTCTCCCGGAGCTTTGCCGGATCGGAGCCCGAGGAGCGCCATCGAGCTGAACGTGTGCCAAGAACTCGGAGGCGCCGGAGTAACGGCGCTACCGATCGGCTGGATCGCCAAGAGAACGTGACTGACTACTTCCTCTACGTTGTGATCAACTCGGAGGCGCCGGAGTAACGGCGCTGGGATCGGCTGGATCGCGAGGAGAACGTACCACTACTTCCACTACGTTGTGATCGCTTCCGCTTTGGTCTACGAGGGTACGTAGATAATACTCTCCCTCTCGCTGTTATGCCATCACCATGGTCCCGTAAAGCGAGGGAAATTTTTGAAATTACCTCGTTCCCCAACATGAATGTCATGGTAAGGTAGCAGAAGGCTTCGAATGGCGTGATGAAGGCGGTCTTCAACCGATCGGTCGGGTTCAACTTGATTTGGTGGTAGCCGGAGTAGGCATCAAGGAAAGACAGCAACTCGCATCCGGCTGTGGAGTCAGTCACTTGATCTATCCGGGGCAGAGCAAACGGATCTTTGGGGCAGGCTTTGTTGCAGCTGGTGTATCCAATGCACATGCACCACTTGTTGTTCTTCTTTAGTACAAGGACTAGGTTGGCAAGCCACTCTGGAAAAAACACTTCCATGATGAAGCCGATTGCCAGAAGCCGGGAGATCTCTTCACCAACAATTCTTCTCTTCTTCTCTGACAGGCGGTGGAGGGGTTGCTTGACTGGTTTTGCATCCGACCTGACATGTAGCTTGTGCTCGGCGAAATCTGTTGGAACACCCGAGATGTCTTTGGGTGACTATGCAAAGATGTCCCGATTCTCATGGAGGAAATCGACGAGCTCGCTTTCCTATTTGCTACCGAGGTTGGTCCCCATGATAGCGTGCCTCTCCGGGTGCTCCGGGTCCAAGGGTATCTTCTTGGTCTCTCTGGCCGGCTGGAAGGAGCCCTAAGCTTCTGACTCCTTGGGGTCTGGTGACAGGTCCGGCTGCTTGCTAGCCATGGCCACAACCCGGTCAAGGAGCTTCTTCTCGGCAGCAATCACAAGGGACTCGGCCAGCCGGCTGCTGGCAGCAGCATACGTGGCCAACTTCTTGTAGTCGCCGGCTATGGTGATAATGCCCTTGGTACCCGGCATCTTCATCTTGAGGTAGGCATAATGCGACACCGCCATGAACTTGGCCAGAGCTGGCCGGCCCAGGAGTGCGTGGTAGGGGCTCTCCAGGTCCACCACCACGAACCAAGTTGGCTCGTGGCGGAAGTGATCTTTGTCTCCGAAGAGGACATCTATCTTGATCTTGCCAATTGGTGAGCAGGAAAGGCTAGGTACAATGATGTGGAAGACAATGCGACTGGGCTGGAGCTGCTTCTCCTTGATGCACAACTTCTCTAGGGTGTTGCGGTACAGGATATTGATGCTTTGCTACCTCTTGAGCACTGCGTTGGTTTTCCCTTGAAGAGGAAAGGGTGATGCAGCAAAGTAGCGTAAGTATTTCCCCCAGTTTTTTAGAACCAAGGTATCAATCCAGTAGGAGGCCACACACGAGTCCCTCGCACCTACACAAACAAATAAATCCTCGCAACCAACGCAATGAAGGGGTTGTCAATCCCTTCACGGACACTTACGAGAGTGAGATCTGATAGATATGATAAGATAATATTTTTGGTATTTTTATGATAAATATGCAAAGTAAAATAAAAGGCAATATAAATAACTAAGTTTTGGAAGATTAATATGATGGAAAATAGACCCGGGGACCATAGGTTTCACTAGTGGCTTCTCTCGAGAGCATAAGTATTACGGTGGGTGAACAAATTACTGTTGAGCAATGGACAGAATTGAGCATAGTTATGAGAATATCTAGGTATGATCATGTATATAGGCATCACGTCCGGGACAAGTAGACCGCCTCTCGCCTCGCATCTACTACTATTACTCAACACATCGATCGCTATCCAAAGATGCATCTAGAGTATTAAGTTCATAAGAACAGAGCAACGCTTTTAAGCAAGATGACATGATGTAGAGGGATAAACTCATGCAATATGATATAAACCCCATCTTGTTATCCTCGATGGCAACAATACAATATGTGCCCTCGCGCCCTCATCACATCGAAAGGACACCGCAAGATTGAATCCAAAGCTAGGCACTTCTCCCATTGCAATAAAGATCAATCTAGTAGGCCAAACCAAACTGATAATTCGAACAGACTTGCAAAGATAACCAATCATACATAAAAGAATTCAGAGAAGATTCAAATATTGTTAATAGATAAACTTGATCATAAACCCACAATTCATCGGTCTCAACAAACACACCACAAAAGAAGATTACATCGAATAGATCTCCACAAGAGAGGGGAGAACATTGTATTGAGATCCAAAAGAGAGAAGACGCCATCTAGCTAATAACTATGGACCCAAAGGTCTGAGGTAAACTACTCACACATCATCGGAGAGGCTATGGTGTTGATGTAGAAGCCCTCCGTGATCGATGCCCCTCCGACGGAGCTCCTAAAAGGCCCCAAGATGGGATCTCACGGGTACAGAAGGTTGCGGCGGTGGAATTAGGTTTTTAGCTCCGTATCTGGTAGTTTGGGAGTACGTAGGTATATATAGGAGGAAGAAGTACGTCGGTAGAGCAACTTGGGGCCCACGAGGGTGGAGGGCGTGCCTAGGGGGGTAGGCGCGCCCCCCTACCTCGTGCCTTCCTGGTTGATGTCTTGAGGTAGTGTACAAGTCCTCTGGATCACGTTCGTTCCGAAAATCACGTTCCCGAAGGTTTCATTCCGTTTGGACTCCGTTTGATATTCTTTTCACTACAAAAAAAAGACACATCCGTGACATTTTGGGTCGAACGAAATTTTTTTCTGTGATACATATGACACTTCTATGACGATAATTGTGACAAAACCCGGTATCATCATATATGTGGTGGGCTCCTACTTCTATGACAAAAAATCATGACAGAAAATGGGCTTTTCTTCCTGGGTGGGCCGGAGACGCAGCTGCATGACATTCTTTGGGCCGTCCATGACAGAAAAACCGTGGTAGAAGCGAGGGGGAGGAAAATTTTGGGGAGTTCCCGGTTAGGGTGGGAGGTCGGGGGCCGAGCGATGCGCTGCTTTCTCGTGACACGACGCTGCTGCGCGTAGGCGTTGATTTAATCAACCCGAAGCGAGGCGTTGGGCTCTAATCGAACCCGGCGATTGCACCGCAGGCTACACGTTATCGAACCCGAGCAATCGATCGATGGTTGTTAATCGAACCCAATCGAAGCGATTCTTCGCCGCTGCCGCTAATCAAGCCGATCGGTTGGATGAACAAAGGCATTATGGGGGGTTGGGTGAATAAGGAGCGGTGGCGTTGCCTCTGGATGAACAGGACCCCGTGGTGTGGAGGGCTGGATGAACAGTAGACGGTGGAGGGGTGGCCGTGGAGGGGTGGTTGAACAGGACCACGTGGTGTGGAGGGCTGGATGAACAGTAGACGGTGGAGGGGTGCCCGTAAGGGTGGTTGAACAGTAGCCGGTGGAGTAGCGCGCGGTGGAGGCTGGATGAACAGGAGCCGTGGATGCTAGACGAGGTCGACGGTAGCCCGTGGAGGCTGGAGGAGGTCGACGGTGGAGATGAACAATATCCCGTGGAGTCCCATTTTGCGGTACGCCACACCCCTCCCGATGAACAGGACCCCTGCTTTCGATCAGAAGCGCCCAACACAAGTCTGCTTTCGTCCGCTTTGGCGGTACGCCACACCCTCCCGATCAACATGACCCTGCTCAACATAGGAGGTCCGCTTCCTCCGCCAGCGGTACGCTAGGCCTCGCTTCCATCGCCTGTTCCGGCCCAAGACTTCGATAAACACGACCACGCATTCCGCTCCGACCCAGCCGGTTGGCTCCCCATGAACACGACGACGACATCAAGCTTCTCCGCTCCGACCCAGCCATGTAATGTATGCGCCGAGTAGACGCTCGAGACCCCGCCCGTATGTACACATATGTGGTCAGATTTTCTTTCTTGCACCCTGGCCGTCAGACGACGTGCGTGTGCATGCTACGTGTGCGCCTCTACTACGACACGCGGCGCCTCTACATTCGACCAAGATATATGTAACGCATATCGCTCCCACCGTAATGACAACGCCACGCACGCTTCGACCAGGTGGGTCCCGACCGCCGTGCACTTCCTTGCTCACAAGATGTAGCTGGTGGGTCCCAGCAGTCAGGGGGCGAATCATTTGTTTTTTTTTGCCCGGACGCACTTCCTTGCATGCGAAGATGTAGCTGGTGGATCCCAGCAGTCAGGGGGGAAACATTTTTTTCACGAAATACTGGTGGCCCGTCCGGTGGGTCCCTGCTGTCAGGTGGAGGAATAATTATTTTGCACGTAATAAGGAGGCACTTCCTTGCGGCCGCCGTGGACCCAAATTGTCGACCTCTCCACGCGACAAGATTCTTCCGATGGAAGTCGGTCGTTGACCACATTGACCACGCCGCATCGAGAGCACCACGGCGGTGGACGACGGCAAGGCCTAGGAAGGGGACGACACGGAGCCGGGGAAGACGCGGCAGTGGATGCCCACGCGAAGAGGAGTACGAGGGTGAGCCTGTCGTCGCCCTAGAATAACATGGGGTGTGGGTGAGTAGAGGGATGGCCTGGCCAGCGGTGGGAGTAGTAGGGGGCCGTGAGGCCTCCGCGGCATCACAGCCGGCCGCGGGAGGCAGGAGCACGCGGCACGACCGACGCTGCTTTGGGCGGCTGGAGCATGAAGACCAGAAGTTGACGAAGCACTACGGCCGTTGGATGGACATCGTACGGTCACTGGAGCTAGAGTCGTTCATATTGACTAAGTTGACAAAGCCCTCCGCCCCCCTAAACTTAGTAGGCCCACAAGTCAGCCTCCCACCAAGGTGAGTCCCAGCTAGCAGGGGGAGTATCCATTTTTTGTGCGTAATAAGGAGGCATTTCCGGTGGGTCCGAGCTGACAGCAGGGGGAACGTTATTTCACGAAATAGAGAGACCCTTCTGGTGGGTCCCAACTATCAGGTGGAGGAATCATTATTTTGCGCGTAATAAGGAGGCATTTTCCTGTGTGGGCCCCTACTGTCAGCCTCTTCTGATGGCTATTGTTTGTTGACCATGTTGACCTTGCCGCGCCGAGAGCACAAACGGGGTGGACGAGGGCGAGGCCCAAGAAGAGAACCACCCGGAGTCGGCGAAGCCACCGTAGCGGATGCCCATGCTGAGGGGAGAATGAGCGCTGACTGGTCGGCTGCGGGGTGAGGTTGACTTCGCCGAAAAATAATAGGATGTGTGGGTGGTTAGAGGGATGGCTCAAGGGCAAGACAGCCAGCCATAGGAGGAGGGAGCAGGCAGTCCAGCTAGTGCTGGTTTGGGCGGCTCGAGCAGGAAGATCAGAGATTGAAGAAGCACGGCAGCCGTTGGATGGACATCCAACAGTCACTGTTGTGTGTTGACTAAGTTGACAAAGCCTTGCGTACCTGTCAAAAAAAATTTAGGACAGCGTGATCGTCAACCTATTAGGCCCAGAAGTCAGCCTCCAAATATGTGGAAAACAGCATACAACCCATTAGCCATTATTTTCAATAATTTACAGCCTATTTGCTAATTCTTAAGGATATTTTAAGCCCATATTCTTTTTATTAGCATTACAGACCATATATTCTGGGCACTGCTAAAGAATTCAACGAAATTTTGCATATTTCGGTGGGGTTCGAACTCTTTTAATCACAAAATTTTGAGTCACGTTAAAAATAGTTTTCAAAAAATTATATCAAAATAAAATTCAAAAAACAATTATCCGCAAAAAAAAGAATGAAATTTAGAATCTTAACTAGCAAGATGCCCGTTCGTTGCACGTTACATGAAGATGCATTTGTATGAGTAGTTTATCTTGTGGGAGAAAAGATGATATTTTAATGTAATTACCAGTTGGATCTGGTTTTTATAAGAGTAGAGAGTAGAGAAATCTTGAAAAAATGATATTTTAATGCAATTGCCTGTTGGCTTTGGTTTAAAAATTTACATCCCATTTCTTACAACTTATAGCCCGTTTTCTAGGGAAGCCCATTTGTTACTACTTACATCCCTCCTTGTCTTGAAAGATTTGCAGCCCAGCAAGGCTGAGAAAAGCAAGTAGGCCTCGGTTTTGGTATTCTCCAAAATAAAAGAACTGGGCTAGCCAATTTCAGAAAGAAAAAATATATCAACTGGGCTCGTCATGTGCTTAATAAAAGCGTAAGCGTGGGCTATACTGCCACAGCCCTCAAGACAAATACAAGTAGCTTGAGCTCCGTCTCTAAAACTGAAAAACAATCGGGCGAAGCTGCCGGGTCCCTCGTGTTATCCGCCGTTGTGTAATTTTCTCATTTATTGACTACATTGACAATGGCGTGGAACCTAGTTGTCAAACAATTAGGAGGAAGTATTTTTTGCTTGTAATAACGAGGCACCTGCTAGCGAAATGCAATGACCTCGTGGGTCCTCATTGCCGCCTCTCCACGTACAAATCATCTCCCTGATTCCTCTTGTTGACCATGTTGACAACGCTAGACGGCGCAAGGCACAACGAAGCCAACTAAGGCGGAGAACGACGGCAAGGCCTCGGACGGGAATGAACAGTAGCCATGGAAGATGCGGCAGTGTAGTGGCAGGTGGAGGGGAGTACGAGGGCAACAACATGCAAGTCAAGCATACAAATGGTACAAAAAGCCCAAGGATTAATTGTTCATCAAATTTTTAGACAAAACCCAGATTGAACATGATAGTAACATCTAACCCAACCACTATTTTTTGCAGTCACAAACAAATGGATCGGTCTGATTCATAAAATCAACATCCTGTTCAAAAAAATTTATTTCAGGATGTCTACAACTTATTGTAAATATAAGCCGAGCACGTTTAGAAGACCATTTGTCCACCTGAAACTTCTTTTTTTGCTGTTCAACATGTTCGTCCACGAGAAATCTCTTGCTGTAAAAATTAAGCCTCATGGACAATAGTAACCTTTATGCTCAACAGAAGAATGTGACAAAGCTTCTGTTTGCCTGGTTGGATGCATATCGTCCCATCGTTATTGTACTCAAACGAATGTCATGAGAAATGAGAAAATCCTTGTGCTTATTATGCCAACGATTGGTTATATGTTTTTCTCCATGTGGTTCTCCCTAAGTAGACATGAAGATTGAAAACAGTTAAGGTCTGAAAAAAGAGTATGTCGAAAGAACGACAGCTGAACAGTTAATTCTAGTACAATATATTGGGCTTTCAATGTGCATGAAATCATCACCTCTATGTATAAATTCTCCGTAGATCGAAAGCATCACAGCAAGCCAATGATTATGTCCAGATCAAAACTATACATTCGATATATATGATCTTGATGAATCCAAGAAGATTGATAGGCTATCAATGGATGAACTCTTCATTGAGCATATAATATAATATTAGTACCCAAAGTGTACTCCAAGATGATATAAAACTTATGCGCACAAATGAAAAATGCAGCATATGATGACAAATGTGTAGATGATAATATACGGTACCTGAAAAAGTGAGGAGCCAAACACCAACTCCTTGTGATTATTAAACGGGTCACGAATTACACCCAAGGTCTCCAGTTTGGGCGCAGAGACAACAGTTATTTCTGAAGGTGTATAAAAACTATGAAGGAGCAACCTTTCAAGTGAAGGGGCATCTTCGATGATGAGCTGCTGTCCATTAAAACAAATTCCAATGCTTTTAAGGTGAGGCGACTTTATTTGGGGACAATTGATACCGATTTCTATTCCCAAAACAATCAGCAAGCGCTCCAGGGCAGGGCAACTGGAGTGGATGATGCTGAGCAGTGAGGCCTCCGATAGATAAACCACCACAAGCGGAAGTTTTTTTAGCAGTGGGAGTCGAAGCATTTGTACCAGATCGTCTGGTAGATGGCACTGGGCGAAGGTGGCGGTGTGGAGAGAGGAGGAAAACCGCGAGATGGACAACGGTGGTGTGGGCACGAAATTTTGGTATGTTCGTGGTATGAAACTTTCGTGGTAATGGTAGAACTCAAACTGCTGGAGTTTTCCGGATTCAGGGGATGTCAGCCAAGCGTCCACCTTGCCGGGTATGGAAAGCAGGTAGCTTGTCGGGATGCTGAGGCATTGAACGGGGCCCTGCTGGTGAGAAGAGATGATGGCTCTGATGAGATCAAATTCAGGAAGGATGATATCCGACGACAAATAAGATTGAGGGGCGCGATGCACCATAGAGGGCGCCACAGAGTTGAGAGGACTTGTGTGCGGCAGAAATCCTTGGTGGGGAGAAGCGAGATGATCTCCTCAAGGATGACGCCCGGGAGATCGCTGATGTGGTCCACCGGAGATTCTACCGGTTCCTCAGATCCGGGTGGGGGGGGGGGGGGCTCGCCACTTCTCCCCGCGCTACCGGGTGCGGGATCTACAACCGGCATCGCCGCTGGCGGGAGCCTCATCTTCTTGGCGCTGGGGCCAGCCGACTCCATTTTCCTTGTGGGCATCGCGCCGAGCTCACTGGTTTGAGTAGAGTAGCCAGAGACGAGCCTAGTGGCAGTGCGAGTGGGGAAGAAGGAGGGATGGGGATTTCTGTAGGAGTGGAAGAAGAGGAGCGGGCATTTTCTGTACGAGTGAGGAAGAAGGTGAGCAGGGTTTTCTGGAGGAGTGAGGAAGATAGGGGAGCGGGGGGAATTGGGTGGGGAAACGGAAGCGGCAGAGCGAGCTGTTCGTGTTTATAAGGCCCGCTGCACTAACTACTCGCTTTTGCCCAAGAACCGCTCTCTTCTTTATGCTGTCAAGATTGAGTGGCGCATGGGCTTGGCTGATCGCCATGCATGCAGGATGCATGTGCCCGCCGCAGGCATGCGCCTGGTTTGTTACTAGGCCTATTTAATAGGTTGGTTATGGAGTAAATTAAGGAGATTTATTTTCTCCTGTGCATCCACCAAATTAGAGGATGCGGTCTTGGATGCGTACACTCACATTAAACTAACATTCAGAAGAACAAAAGTTCAGCATGTCTATGCATCTCAATGATTCACCATACTATAACCAATATACAAAGCTATGAGAAGGTGTGGAAATAAAGAAAATCGGTCGGTGCTTCTCTGAGCAAAGGGCCTCCCTCACATGCATTAATTTCTGGGCATGCTTGTTTCTACTCAATGTTATGAGCACTTTGAGCATGTTGGCAACTCCACATTAGCTAGCTGCCTCATCTTGCAATTGATGCCGACACACTTGCAAAGAAACACATGAGGCAATAGAGATGACTCAACATGGGTCCATATTGTGCAGTTCCTCCGATATCATATTCATTGTCCTGAATCTGAAAAGATAGGAAAACAGTAGCTATACTTAAATGGTGTTGCAAAACAAAGAGTAATATATAAATAGCTCGGCATGAAAAAACACGATCATCTGGACGAAGGGGATACTGACCTGCCTGAGGAAGATTAAATATAATTTCATAAGTCCTTGGTTGATTTCCACCTTCGGCTGCACTTCTTGTTTGCTCCTCCACACATGGCAGGATCGTTCTGCACTGCATTCAGCAAGTCAACGTACGAATAAGCTAATTTCATCTTGCGGTGGTCATTGTACCTAGTTACGAATGTAGGAATACCTGGAGCACTATGAGCTTAGCTGACAACAGGTAGATGCAGCCATATAAATTTTTTGCGGTGCTACCAAAATTGAGGTTTGTATCCCTTCCCGTTATGAGAATTCTTCTTGAATTTGGTAGAATGTGACGACTTTTTCTTTGCATCAAACTTGCCTTTCCCCTGAGATTTGTTCTTGTTGTTTTGGGGATGGTTGGGCTGGAAGTTCTTCTCGTGTACCATGTGCGCACTAGAAGCTCCCTCAGTGACCCGAGCACGTGTGTCTTTTGTTTCTCGCTTTCTCCTCAAAATCAAGAGTGCTAATGAGATCCAAAACAGAAAACTCATGTCTCTTGTTTTTCAGAGAAGTAGCAAAATCGCTCCACGAAGGTGGAAGCTTGGCAATGATGGTCCCAGAACAAATTTGTCCGCAACACACACTTAAAGTACTCAAGTTCCTTAGAGAGTGATCAGATCTCATGAGTCTGCCGAACAACAGAGCTCATCACCATCTTGTAGTCATAGAATTGCTCCATGACGTACAACTCGTTGCCAACGCCCGAGGGCCCAAACGTGGCCTCGAGCGTAGCCCACATGTATTTGCCGCTGTCAAACGACATATATGAATCCACAACGGAATCGTCAAGAACACTCATCAGGGCGGCTTTGAAGAGGGTATCCATGTTCTGAAAAGCTTCCTGCTGTGTAGGATTAAGATCGCCTCGGGCTTACCCTTAGTAGCGCCATAGCAAGACATGATCTGAAACCAATATACTGCTCTTGTGGGCCACCTTTTATATTGCACCCCTTAAAAGTAGGCGGCTTCAAAAGCGCAAAGAAACCACTCAAGTAAATTGCCTGTGATTAGGTTTTTGGATTGGATTGTTGAATATATGAGCAATTTAGTATGAGATTTAATCCGAAACAGCAGTAAATAGATCATGACGATAATTGCAAACATCAAAGTAATCATGCGTACTAAACCAGGAGGATGTAATCACATACCGTGACAAATGAGCAGAACCGATGTGGTTGATGTTGTCACTCATGTCGTTGATGAAGAGGTTACCGAGGTCGTGGACGAAGGCTGTCGTTGATGAAGTCGTCATTGGCAGCAACATGGAGTGTGCTCACCAAAACCTGATCACCCCTCTCCCGCATGTGATCACGAAAGGCGGGGTTCGGAGGACTGTTGTCCCTTCTTGCGGTGCATGCCGGAAGGAGGGCTGGAGAAGAATTGCGTGGCGGCGCTAAGATCTGGAACGATGCGAAACCATATGATACAGCGGCGGCTAGGGTAGAGCATGTTAGGTCGGTCGTGCGAGTATAATAGTAGGCCTTTGGCCCCCAAACCCCACGTCCAAGTCAATAATATCTCAAAAAAATTCAATAATAGCCCCACCAAGAATTGTCTCAAACAAGGGAGTAACTAAGGCGTCCGTTAGTCCCTTCATTATAAATACAATATCATTAATGATGGCCCCACCTTTTGTCTCACAAAGTATGTTGGAGTACAACCGACTACACGTTTACAATCCGCTTCTCTTCTCTCTCCTCTTCTCTCTCCTTCAACTAAGCACAGATACTATATTTCAATCCTTATAGCCTGCTTATGTCATCTAATTGTAGTACTTGCTCTAAAAGTTGTACTATCCACTGTGTAGTCTGAAATGCTTGGCGTGCAGCGAGCGGTGCCCTCGGTCGGTGCGGCGCTTCAACGGCGGAAGCAGTGAGAGGTCGCGTCGCCCTGACTTGCCATCAATGTGGAGCGGCGGGCTCAGCTGGCGCCAGGCGGGAAGCGCGCGCGGGAGGGGGGATGGGTTTTTGTTGGGCCAAGAAGGTGAGAAGCCAACTTGGGATCGGTCCGGACGGGGAAATATCATGTGCTCCCATACTCTGCATATGACACTAGTCTATGTCACTACTCCCTCCTTTCCAGTTTATAGAGATGTTTAGAATAACATAGTAATATGTTATAGTACAAGTTACTCCCCACTATGACCAGCCTTGGCCTCTCCCAGTGCTCCACCATGTATAGCTGCTAAGCCTGCCACGTAGGCATAAAATATGATGTGGCACCAATAAACTAAGCTCCTATGCATTGAAGACTTGAGTTACTAAGCCATTTAATGCACTTAGCACCTCATCTAAAGAGCATTAATAGTATAGCCAACTGCTGGCTATAAGCCCGCCATGTCATCTACAGCCCATCTTATAGTCAACATGTACAATAGTAGATCAAAGAGTGTACTACTACTTTTTTGTTATGTGGCCCACCTTTCATTCTCACAAAGTGCCTAGGAGCACGTGCTAGAGCTGGCTGTTCACGAAGAGCCCGCTTACCTTCTCTCTCCTCTTCTCTTTCCTCCAACTAAGCAGAAATATACTATAGTTTATTCCTTATAGCCCGCTGACTCAGCTCTATTGTACTTGCTCTAAGCCCATCTAAGCACTTACTAGCACCCCCTTGACCTGGACCTTGACGATGTACGTCACCTTGTGTCTCATAATTTTCCTCGTCATCATCTGAGTCCTAGAAGATCTCACCCACATCATCATTAGCATGCAGCCGCCTTGATAGACAATGTGCATGGAAGGAGTAGAGGCGACTGGGGACGCACCACCACCACGTCGTGGGCACTCCGTATGTGCTCGTAATGCGCAGGCAGCGTGCGTGTTTTTCCATCGGTGCTAGCTCTAAGGCCGAGGCTGCGGTTGTCTTCGCCTCCGACTAGTAGTTGAGCAACGACGGCAAAGAGGTGCCGTAAGAGATGCGTATGCGCCGTTACGGCGAAGCCACCAGAAAGCACGACGAACCGCCGCCGCCAGCGGATGGTGCACGCCTCCATGCAGCCGAGTGTGTGCGCATGCATGTGTTATTCACGTGCATTCTACGGCCGAGCGTGTGTGCATGCACGTCTTGTGTACGTGTGTTGTGTGCTCCATGTTGTGCGCGTTTGTGCATGAGTTGGATCGGATGGAGTTAGTGCGTTGGCTTGTGTACATGCGTGGCTTGTTGCGTGGTTATCAATAATTCAATAAAAACTACTTCTCCGTTTTAAATATAAGTCTTTCTAGCCATTTCAAATAGACTACAACATACGGATGTATGCGTACATATTTTAGAGTGTAGATTCACTCATTTTGTTTCAGATGTTGTCCCTTATTGAAATATCTAAAAAGACTTATAGTTGGGAACGGAGGGAGTATAAAACATCTTCAACTTAGCATCCTGATGTACCGTTTCTAGTGGTTAGCGAAAAGCTCATGTTCTTTTAGTTGTTTATAGGTGGGCAGGCGGCAAAAAACAGGGGAAACGCGCAAGGTTCCTTGCTCCTTCCCGGCCGTCGGGAACCTATGCTCTTAAACTCTTTTCTTTTACGTGAGCTTTGTTCATCCATTTCCCAACACGCGAGACATCTAGCATCAAGGTGCATGTGTCATGCAAGAAAATGGAAATAATCAGATAAGCAGTGCGTAAGTGAGTCGTGCGGGGGGGGGGGGAGTGGGGGGAAACCCTTTTTTGTAAGTGAGTCGTGCACTTCGATGGCACCTATGCAATATTTTTTCTCCTCGATGGCACGTGAATAGTGCCTGTACTCAACGACGGAGCACGGGATGGTAGCAATGACATGGTCAGCCCTTTTTTGGAGAGAGTACGTACTACTAGTAAATAACTTTGATGTGTCCCATCAACTCGCAGAACGACGAGAAGCTTTATTACGCCTTCTCCCTCGCCAACGCGTGTGCGGTGGCTCGCAACACGAGGAGAAACTTTTGCTTACAAGCGGTGGACGTGCAGAAGTTCATTTGGTGTCAGATTGCCAGAAGCACTCATCAGAGAACCATCGACTTAGGAAGAGGCGAAGAGCCACGCAAGGTCACCTACTAACCTTAGGCTAGGCGAGTGGGAGTAACATAAGTAGGGGTACCTCCTTTTTTATTCTAGAAACAACCACACATGAATATCAAGGTGCCAAGTTACGAGAACAAATTTCCTGCAATCCGTGCTCAGCCCTCCTCTATCTCTATTCTCAGCCAGCCAGCAGACGCTGGAGCCCATCGTCTGCTTGCTCACATGCGCCCCACATGTCGCTGAAAACGCAAGAGGACCCATCAACCTACACATCTTTCACCTCGACGTCTTTGGCGATGAAAAACAAATCCAATAAAGATCTTCGTGGCCGCTTTTGGAGTTACTCAAGAGTAGTAAGATTCTATTTACAGTTTAACCCAAGATGCACATCTCGTGGCTTCAACTTATCAACTACTAGTACCACTATATTTTCTTTCATGACATGACCTGGATGCTAGATGTCCCATGTGTCGGCAAAAGGAGGAAGAACCCGACCAAATCTTCGGTTGTGCTCTCGGATTAGACTAGTTGTGCTAACTTACTTGACTTCCATTTGTCCAAAAATGTATGTGCCTATATACTAAAGCATGTCTAGATACATATATATTTTGACAAATACTACCTCCGTCCGGGTTTATTGGTCCCCATTATATTTCGTGCCAAATTTTGACCATAGATTAAACTAACAAAATGTTTACGCATGTCACCAAACATTATATTTTTGAAAACTATGTTCAAATACGAATCCAATGAGATAATTTTTCTTGACATGCATTAACATTTTGTTAGTTAAATCTTTAGTCAAAATTTGACACAAACTACAAAGGGGACCTATAAACTAGGACGGAGGTAGTAGAAGGCATGTATTGTGCAACGGAGGGAGTAGAATGGATGCAAGTTTTTGTATTGGGAAGAAGAGTACATCCATATATTGTTAGAGCGTTGGAGTTGGCCTTACAAGCGCGATGGCTGAGTTAGAGAAACGATGTGGTTGAAGAGATTTCTCTAGCACGGACTCCAAGAAATATGGTGTCAGATGGAAGTCGTGCTGGTGGCGTGTGCCGTACTCCTGGACGTGAATGCTTGTTCTGGCCCATGCCACCCTACTACTCCTACTACTTACTATATAGTACTAGTATCGAGGATTCGAGGTGCTGGTTACGTATAATATGGCTACAAGAAAACACCCGCATCGACGCCAAGCATGTGAAGCAAGTACAAATAGTGTACTACTATTGTTGATTGGCCTCATCTCGATAACCTCGTTGCAATGCACGCACAATTATGTATTCGAAAATATTTTATTTGCCTCGTCGCACCACTCACTCACGTATAACTCGAAAGCCATTCATAAGTTCCCACTTGCAGTGGGACCCAATGTAAACAACCCAATCTCCATTTGCGCCTGCCCAAGCCTTGCCCTCAAGCGATGGCATCTTAACATCAAGCGGCATCAACTTGCACAGGGCGAGGCCTCCGTCGTGACGGCGCCAGTCATCAGGGTCACGGCAAAGAAGATAGGGGAGATCAAACCACTCCTTGACTCTTGGGTTCCTTGTAATGATGTTATTAGTTGAGTCAAGAATGGGCTTGAACGAACCTGCCATGTTAGCCGAGGTGATGACGTCGCACCGATCAATGAGTTCCTCCACCACGTCATCTTTCGATCGGGCAAGAATAACGGGTCAAGCTCATTCCTGTTCCCTCCATGGAGAAGACGATCGAACAATGGCAGAAGAAAGGGTGAAAGGTTGAAGGAAAATGGAGGAGGGAGAGGAAGAGCATGCGACAGCAGTTCCAAATCAAGAGGGAAAGGCGAAGAGTCGGTGTACGGTTGCCAGTTTGCCACGTTTCACGAAGGGGCACCCCGGCCTAGACGTTGGTTCAGAAATACTCCTACTACTCGCCGTCGTCTCACTGATATGTTGGAACGGGACCACATGTCAATGAAACATGGTGTGTAATTTCTCGTGCAAAATGCGATCTGGCCGCGTTGGCCCGAGGTGCCGCATTAGTTTTTTTTTGAAAGTTTGCCGCATTAGTTATCGACCTTTATTTTTTAACATGCAATCTAAATGGATAGCTCCAGTGGTCATCACATGTGAGCGGATATAGTGATGGTTGATTCGCCCGAGCAACTTATTACCGTGGGAATATGGGAGTACCAAATGATTCAAGGAACAGAGAAATGATGGTTGCTTCGTCCGAGCAACTTACTATGGCGATGGTGGGGCTCTGTGATTTGACTGCTCACTAGTCATTACTACTGCGGCGCAACGACCGGGGTGAATCTTTCCCTGAAGTTGTGTTTTGCACTCAATATTGCTGCATGGCAGGTGGAGCCGGATGAAGGATGTCCAACATGTTGGCGAAACAAAGTTGAATTGTTTCTGGCATTGCTATCAATCCTTCAGGATTTGTTTATATGTACGCATAATTTTGATGAAATTGTACTGTGATGCTATGAAGGTTTCAACTCTGGTTCCCATGGGAAAAAAAGGTTTCAACTTAGGATTCATGTGTCTTGCCTCGAGATTATCTCGTTACAACATTCCATCAAATACAAATGAAACTACCATGGCTAATGCATCTCAAAGGTTCGCAGACCAACAAGAATATTCACATCACAAATCAAGACAAAGTTGTGAGAAGGTGTACAAATAAAGAAAAAAATATAATTGATCGATGTTGTTCGTAGGCATGGCTCCGTTTCCTTGGCACAGTGTTCATTGCTTGGCAGCTAGTTTCACCCAGCTCTATAGCCAAAAAAGAGGTGTATGAAGGACACCACAATCTGATCATTTTGTGCAGCTCCACTAAAATCAGGCGGACCATCCCTGTTTGCAAAGATATCCAACAAGGTGATTACAATAATAGTGGAACTAGATGATGAAACATAACACACATAAATAGAAGCCGATCACCTCTACAATCTCTCTTTAGGACTAACTTCTTGTTGGAGAAGATTAGGCACGGAGTTGGATGAGGAGGATAGCAAAACCAATCTCCCTTTCCGCAGTCCCACGCAAATGTACAAACGTTGCCCGTGTGACATTTTGGTGGAACTGCACTAAACACTCTTCAGAAAAGTGATTTGTGCAGTTCACCAAAAGGTCGCAATAGCAACGAGGTGAAAATGGATAGCCCTGTTTGCAAAAGGAGGTCGAAAGGAAACAATTACTTCCCAATAACACGAGTTGAAGACACATACTCCGACAAAAAAGAAGCATGTTCCATGTAAAAAGGGAAAGATAGCACATGGTGGTTTATCAAAAATGGTTTGAGGACAAGATTGCAAGATGGAAACTACGTCGGCCGAGATACGATTTAAGCAAACAACTAAAGAAGATCCACATGCAGCAACGTGGGAAGATGGGCAGTGGAGCAAGGCCGGAGGAAGCTGTACCTGAGGGTCGCCGGATGTTACTAGGAGGGCGCCGGCCGGGATCTACCCATACCGCAGCGAGCAAGTGGCGAAGGCCCTACCACGCCGGAGCTTGGTCAGAGAGAACGGCGGGTACCGCAGATCGGGACGAGCTGCCTCAACGTCGTCGAACGGAGAGACGATACACATCCTCCCTTTCCGCCGGTGGACGAGATGCGGCCGGATCACTGACCAACGCTGACAGAGAGAGAGGCCACGGCGGCCTTGTGTGAGATGGTGTGACGAGAGACAAACCCATTTTTCCATTTTCCCCACGGCAATCGTTTTATATTCTAGGCGTGGTACCCGACCCTCCTTCGAGTAAACAACGCTACACGCATCAAATTATCACGTGGGCTGCCTTTTCGCATGTAAACGAACTCCACCGTGTACCCGCGCGGGTGTGGCCGGGAACGAGACGTGAGTACACGTGTCCTGCGTGCACTTCTTCTTTAGGTGAAGGTACGCACGTGGGTGGGTGTGAGAGAGATGGTTTGTGCGAAACAAAGACAATGTGTTGATTATATCTCAATCAGAAAATGTAACATATGCAATGTGTGTGAAACGGAGTCATGGACGTGAGATATCGATAGAATTGAAAACAGGGATGAAGTGTGTGGCTGCGCAATCGATAAAGAGTGCCATCGAATTTGTGTTTGCCCATGTCAAAGATACAGTATGCTGGCCTACTAGAATTTGAGAGGGCAGAGGTGCAGTTCTTCTCCGTGGCATGGATACCTACCTACAACATTCGACTATCGTGTGTGTGGGGGGGGGGGGGAAGAGACCGGTCGACTAGTATATGTGTGGGGAAGGAGAGAGACCTAGCTATGTATTGAGGGAGATCGATCGACATCCATGGATATGTGTAGCAGAGGAATAAGGTTGGGAAAAAGACAAAGGTAGAGCCTCGGAGGGTTGGTGGTGGAGTGGCGTCTCATAAATGGTGGGAGAGGCCTGCTAGAAAAACGGAGGGTATGAGTGCAATATCAATAAGAGAGGGCGGGGGATGTTTGTCTGCCTATGCACGCGTGCAGAGAGACGGACCGGGAGGTATTCAAGGATGATGAGGGGAGAAGATATGGTTGTGGTAAGCATGCGTAACTACATAGGAAGATCAATTGTCGTGTGTCCGAGAAAAGGAGAGACATAACTAGCGAGGTAAGTGTATCGGTGCTTGGTGAAAACTAATTATAGTCGACCTGGCTATATGTAGGGAGATCAGTTCATATACACGCCTGCATGTGTTAGAAGCAAATAAGGTCCAGAGAGGCAGACAGGGGGAGAGGGTGTGGCTAGGAGGTGGTGCAAGAGGCCTACCATGTCGAGGGGGGAGGAGTGTGCGAGCATGTGATTAATGAAAAGAGGGGCAGGAGTGTGCACCTGCGTGGAATCGTGGACATATGGGGGCATGGACGGTGAGAAGAGAAGAGGGGAAGTATATATGTGTTTGTTGTAGGCACACTTGGCTAGAGAGGTATATCTATAGGTGTGTGCCACAAAGAAGGAGCCGGGGGCCTACACACACCGCTGGTGGACGACCTAAAGAGAAATAATGAACGTGCGTGATGGAGGGGACGCTAAGGGTGTGTGAGGGGGTGGGCGTGTGCATGCACGATAAAAAGTTAGCGCTAGCTAGCTACAAATAGAAGAGGATCGTGAAGGTGTAAAAGACGAACGAAGATCATAATTCATTATAAAAAAGTGGATACGGATTCTTGAAAGAAGATATCATAATGTAGAACATTTATCATAATTTGGGCTAATGTGTGGCTTTTGCAACTCGGGTCTAAATATTTGTCATAATGTAGGGGGCGGGGCACTATACTTTGTGTGATAAACACGGTGTACGTATGGAACATGGTTTAGATTATGAATATATAGTTAGTACATCAAATGTACTATTATTTGGAATCAACATCAAGTGTATTCAAAAAATAGAATTCGAGTTCACGTAGTACACATAGTTCATATCTATCTCTATAGTAATCATGTGTTGTCTTATTAAGGTAATACACGAATGATGGTTGAAGTTGGCAACAGTCATGATTGTAGATTCTTATTGAAATTGTGAAACGAATTCAAATTTATCGAATTGCAGCGGTAGTATAGACATTTGGAATGCACTAAAATGTTGGTATGAGTAGGTTACATGCATTATACAAGAAGTTTAAAAATTTAATCGGACATAACATGGATTCATACTCCCTCCTTCCATCTATATAGGGCGTAATGAGATTTTTAAGACCGCCTTTGACTATTGACAAGATTAATACTACATGACATGCACAATGTGAAAATTATATCATTGAGAGAACCTTTCACAAACGAAGTTAATGGTGTGCTTTGTGTAAGTTGCATGTCATATATCATTGCTCTAATATTTGGTCAAAGTTAGTATCGAAAAATGCATTAGGCCCTATATAGATGGAAGGAGGGAGTAGCTTTGAATAGCATTTTTATAGTAAAATGGGGCAAGACTCTCTCTTTGTGTGGTGTGAATAGTTTTATTTCTTTCGTTTTATTTTTGGTTGAGGGAAGTGCGAATTGATTTGGTACATACAAGTACAATATTACTACACGTTAGGCTTGTCCCTAAAATTCAACCCGCGTCTTGTTATATCCCAAAAATTCAGATATCGTGCTCCCAAAACTGGCGGCTTCACAACTCGCGCCTTGCTATCCCGAAATTACAACACGCGCAAAAACTCCCTCCAGCTGCCAAATCCCGACACGCGAAATCCCCCTTCTAACCCTGAGCCGGAAGGGCCGCTAGTTCAAATCGGTGGGGGGTACTTTTGTAACACAGCCTACATTTTGGACAAGCACGTCCCTAAGTCATGCTTCACCCTCCCATCACCCCTTTTAGCCATTCAAATCCCAGCCGCCATAAACTCTCTCGCCGAGCCGCGAAACCCAACCCTCCTCCGTCCGCCACGTCACCGCTGCCCACCGGAGCCTCTTCCCGATGACGCTGCCCACCGCAACAGCTCGACGTCCCTCGTCCACGTCCCCGGATGAGGATCCGTCGTCCATCTCGCCGTCCCGCCGGTTCAGCCGCCCCGTCCTCCATCTCCAAGGAGCTGCTCCGACGATCGCCTCGTCTATTGCGGCTGCTCCATCCCTAGAGCGTCGCCTTCACCTGCTCCACCGGAACCGCAGCCTCCTCACCGACTCCTCAGACGAAGCCGAGGCCTACTCGGCGCCACCAAAGAGGTTGTACACTCATCGCATCGCACCTTCTCCTTAACTCGACCTCCCGGCACCGACGGTGCTCCTTCCCGCACCCCCATGGAGCAGCTACCTTGAAGCCGGAGCCGCGGGCGACATCTCCACGGCGGCTCTCCCCAAGTGTGAGGCCCCTTCGGCGGTGGCGTCCATACCAACCGGATCTGCTGCTGCTGCTCCGGGTCTCGCTCGCTCGCTCGCGCTGCTGCTGCTGCTCCGGCTCTCGCTCGATCGCTCGCTTGCCCAGCTGCTGCTGCTCTCCCCATTGCTCGTGCTGCTGCTCTACTCCGATTAAGCCACACTTCAGTCGACTGAATCGACTTTGCGTCAGCCGATTTTCAGGGGTTGGGGGGGGGGCTCGCCGGAGTTAAGGAAGAACTACCCACAATGGGACGGGGCTCACGGAGAGGTACCCCACTATCTATCTTAGGGTTCAGGGTGGGGGGCCTAGAGGGCTGGCCGGGGTGGCGGTGGAGAGTTGTTTCGGGGCAGCGAGGCGGCGCTGGGGCCGGCGGTTCGGCCGGTGGTGGCTGGCGGCTCAGGGGGGTGCAGGTTGAAGATGAACTGCAGGCCCTCCCTAAACTACATGTCAAGTGCCTCTCTGCTACCATTGCGTTCAGTTTCAACAGTAGCATTCAGATTCCATAGTAAATTTCAGTTTCGACAGTTAATTTCAGAGTCAACAGTTTTTACCTCATCTGTTGTAGTCAGGTGGTTTTTGGTGATGTTAATTTTACATCCATTTTACATCATCTATTGGAGATGCTATTAGAATCCCACTTGAGATTGACGATGTCCGTCTTGTGCTACTTCAGCCTTGACGTCTTACGGCTCACCGGAGCTGCTCCAACGACGTAATCGATCCATCACAATGTAGCAAAGGCCCTGGACACCGTCTACAGATTCCTCAGATCTTCCTCCACACCTCCGACAACCACCTCTGCCTCAACTACTTCAGCAACCAACCCAATGATGCTGAGGTCGACACGGCTACGGCAAAGAGGTTGTACACTTGTTGCATCACTTTTTACTATACATTCACCTCGATCCATTAGGGCTATTTTGGTTCAACGGAAAAACATAGCAATAGGGAATTTTCGAATGACACTCTACTATTCAATTATTCATGCATTTTGTTGAAAGGAATGAAGCAAAACATCCACCTGGACCTACTTTTCAAAATCCTTTGCATGAAAACAAGACCAAGTGCATTAGTGCCAGAATAACATTCTAACTGTGACACGCTTTCATATGGTTTCACTTTATTTTGGCCATGTTTCTTTGCATTACTCTGCTCTTCCAATTCCTGTAAACCAAACACCCAAGTTAACAGAAATCCTGTGTTTACAAATGCTCTGTTTACCATGTGCATTTTCCTATCCTATTCCGTGTTTTTCCTATCCATGCTTTTAAGAATCATGCAAGCCAAATGAGCCCTTACAGAATTACTTCAGCCATGTGCGTGTCGAAGGGAACTTTGTGTGGTTTGTCCTGCTCCCGCTGCGACGTCAGTCCACCTCACCGAGCTGCTCCATCGACAAAAGCATCCACCAAACCGGACATCATGACTCTCGACCGTCTTTCGCCGCCTCAGATCTCCTTCCCTGCCGCCAGCACCCACCGCAACGGCATCACCATCATCGACTCAGCAGATGAACCTGAGGAGTACACGGGTCCACAAGAAAGGTCGCACTCTTTTGTTTCTGCTTATGTTATGCATTGCTTAAACTTACCTGCTACTTTATCGTCCTGTTCAGCTCTTGGACTCCCAAGTCAGGTCCAAACTAATGTTAAAACTTGAGTTCTAAATTAGTTGTGGGGCACATATCGAGGCAGTAATGAATAGTATGTCTGTCTAATATCTGGTTCACCTAGGGTATGCCTATGTTGTTCATCTTGGGTGGGAAACAAATAGTAAAGCAATCATCATCTGTCTTTTTGTTAATTTAAAGCAATCATCAGCCTGCCATCATTATTTTTGGATCCATCCACTGGTTTTTACCATCACTCTAAATTTCTGCATGCTCTCCTTACATAATCTCACCATATTTTTTTGTATGCATGTCAGATATTGTACACAGTCATGCTAAACAGGTAGAGAAAAGAGAAGAGTTTTATGCTGCAATACAATGTCATGCGTACATCACTCCATGGTTGGTTCAATGGCAAACCCTCCCCACCCCTCTCCAGATTGTAATCCAGAGGAAGATATCTGCTCGAGGCGGATTCGTGTCACCGACCACTCCTATTTACCCCCCAAGGTGTTTGCTCTACCTTGGCATGATGATGTTAGTCATATCATGCATATGTTTCCTTGCAGTGCCTACTCTTGACATCATATATGTCATTTGCTTAGTTTAGACATGTTCTGTAATGCCACCTGTTTGTTTCTATATCATATATGGGAATTATGCAGTCTCATGTCTTTTAGCCAGCCATAATATATGTGAAATGTGCAATGCCATCCTGTTTAACCAGGCATCATATATTTGAATGATATCTTGCCCATCCTTTTCTTCATTACATTTCCATTTGTCGACAATGTTTGTACATTAAACTACTCTTCCTGTGAATCAGCCATTTGGGTGGGAGATGGAAAAATCTGGAGTGAAAACAAGGCCTTTAGAGCGCATAAGCTACCTGTCAAGAAGATCTCTTGTTGGGTCCCGATAGCTCCTCGTAGATGGATTCAGAGACAGATGACCAGTCATATTCCCCCACTGAGGTGTATGCTCTAACTTGGCATGGTTATACTGCTCATATCATGCATACGGTGTCTTGCATTGCATAGTTTAGACATCATATACACAATACTCAACACCATGTTCTTAGTTCAGACATCATATCGAATGCCCTCTATTTAGCATATAAATCACATATGTGAATAAAATGATGCGATCCTGATTACTTAGATAACATGTAGGTGAATTATGTCATGCGATCCTGTTTAGTTATTCATCACATCTTTGAATTATGTTATGCTATGCTATCCAGTTTAGATAGACATCATATATGTGAATTATGTCATGCTATACGTTTTAGTTAAACAATATACATGTCAATTATTTCATTTCCTCTTTTTTCCACACTATCTATTGCATCTGTCTCTCATACAATGTCTGTACATTCAACTACATTTCCTGTTTATCAGCCATTTGAATTGGAGCGGGTGATGCCAGTATCTAGCGGAATAAAAACATGGTCTTCAAATAAAACAATGCTACCTCTTGGTGGAGATAGCACCCTGGTTGTACATGCAAAAGAACCAGCCCTACCACACATAACCCTAACTCTCGCAGATTGTACCCCTACTACGATGGACAGAGAACCGGCTTCACCCAATCTAGCCCCAACCCCAGCCGATAGTAACCCAGTTCCTGCTGACACAGCACCATCTCCACCACAGAGCTCCCAAACAAGAGCAGTTAGTAAGGCAGCTCCAGAGCCCAAAGGGCCAGTACTATCACGGCGAACCCCAACTCCACCAGTTAGTACGCCTATTCCTGTGGAGGAAGCACAACCAGCTAGTCGTAGTTTAGCATTTATCGCATTTGATGTTGTTAAATCGTATGTGTGTATCTTCCCATCTTGGAAATATTATACTGAAGATGAAGGAAAATGCCAGTTGCAGGTTTTTGTTCAGGAGTTATGTGTAAGTAATGTTATTCATGGCAATTACTTTGCTTCGTCCCATACATCCTACCTCCATGATGGTTATAATACAGCAAATTTTCCCATTTTTCTCTATAGAGAAGGACCAATTTGGAAACTCAGGATGAGGTAACCTATGCTAATACCTCTGCTATCTTCAAGAATGCTTGGTGGAACTATCGGAATTACCTGAAGAAAACGTACTTCATCGGCAAAGAAACTCATCAAATTCCTTTACGTTCTGCTGAGACACATTTACTGGACGATGACTGGGAACACCTTGTTCTGTACTAGTCCCGAACCAAGAATGTGGTAAGGTCTATGAGCTCATTTTCTATTTTTAAGTATTATATTCTTGCGTCTTACTGTACTATGTTCTTGCCACCGCCTTGCGCTTTACTGACCAAAGCTCATGCTTATGCGCAGTTATGCACAGATTAAGCGTAGTTATGCGCAATGCGTTTTGCCAACGCCTAGAGCCTCGGCGCGCTTAAGCGCTCGCTTAGGCACGCCTTTTTTAACTATGATTGCTTTGCTCTTGTATCACTGTATTTACTCGATACAAACTTTTTTAAAATTGAAGGATCCAATCGAAACTCCAATGGCACAAAGCAGGTATGTTCACGCATGTTTCTTTAATGTGTTTGCTCTTATCAATAGCTCTTTTGATTTCAATTTCAATTGTGTATACAGTTGACTTTCATATCATGCACATTACTAGCATCACAACAGAGCCAATAGTGTTGTTGTACATGTAGACCCGTGGTACCCATCTGAAATCTTGTTGTGCCGTGTAGTTTCCCACGCTTTGTATTCTTTCACAGCTGCTTTGTCTTGAACTGATATGATTTGAACCGTGTCTCTATTTTGATTTGGCAAGACAATGCAGTGACCATAGGACATAGATATATGTTTGTTTGATGCTTTTATTATGTACTAGTACTTGGCAATAGAAGACTTGGTAGTTTAATCATGTCCACCTTACTAATGAACTGGTTCACCGACATGAGTTTCATATACTAGTACATGCTAAACTTGTTATTTGTCTGCTTGTTTCTTCTTTTAGAATGCTGACGGAATATTGGGGAAGAGTGCCTTATTAAGCAATGGTAAAGGAAGTAATACATATAAGGTTCAGGATAGTGACACATCCTTGTTGGTCTCCAACAAAGCTGATAAAACATCTAAGGAAGACTATCTTGAAGATAGCGAGACAACCCCAAAGTCCTGTCTTGGTTTAGTGTTCGAAAGCATCGCCACTACCGCTTGCACAACCTATTCAAACTCACCGTCTGAATCAGTTCGGTTTCTTGAGTCTCAACTACAAGCGTAAAGACATCGATCAGTTGTGCGGCGACAAGAAGCGGAAGGATCATGGAAGTCCCCGGAGCATTCAGATGCATACTTTCCGGTGCAACAAAGAAGCGTTGGAGGATTTTAGCGCCAAACAGACAAAGCTAATCAGCTTGCTAAGCTTATTGCCGACATGGTGGATACCTGTGATAACGTTCTTGAGCTCTTATGAAGTTGTTTGAGTTATGCTCTTGTTTTACTGCCGTGTTTATTTGCACTGGTGGCCAATTTTGACGGCCAGTGTATATGCTGCTTTGTTCCCTATATTTGCACTGGTGGTGAACTTTGATGCCCAGTGGATGTAATATGTGTAATAGCGGTAATAGGCTAGCCTTAATTGCTTGCTTATTTATTTCCTTATTGTCTTGTTTAGTTGTTTGCTTGTAGTCACCGCAGTTCTTTTTCTCGTGTTTTTCTAGTGGCCACAATAGCCTATTTTTGGTAACTAGGCCAAAATAATCGTGCCAACACACGGACTATTGTGACCATGGGCCTCCTGCAGTCAGATGATCCATGGGCCTTTGTCCGGCCGTAGGATCCATCGGCCTTCTATACGGGCCGTAGGATCCATCGGCCTTCTATACGGGCCTTAGGGTCTATGGGCCTTCTACGGGCCGTAGGGTCCATGGGCCTTCTACGGGTCGTACGACCCATGGGCCTTCTACGGGCCGTAGATCCATGGGCCTCATACGGGCCGTAGATCCAAAGGGCCTTCTACGGGGCGTATCATCATTTCGCCAATCATGGGCCGTACAATCCGTGGACCATAATGGGCCGTTAATAGGCCGTATTTGATAACTCTACGAAAACAACCCAACGGGTTTTTTTGACATGAAAATGGCCCAACGTATTAACGGTCCACAAACGGGCCGACTGTAACGATGGGCTGAATTTGGCCCACAAGCAGAAAATGACGGTAACGGGCCGTATGTAACCGAATGCTGCAAATGAGCCCAAGAATCAATGGGCCCTGAGAAGGCCGAAAGATAACTTGGGCTGGAAATGGCCCAATAGAATAACGGGCCGTTAATGGGTATAAAGTGATACACTGTTCATTACGGGCTAGTTTCACCACGGGCCGTTAATGGGCCAAGAGTTACAAAGGGCCTCATATGTGCCGAAAGAAGTGATGGGCCACACATGGGCCGGAAGTTAAAACGGGCTGGAATCATATTGGACGGCCCAGATGATGCTACTGGGCCTAATTCGGATAGGGCATAAAGGGCCCTGGGTTAGCGGGCTGTAAATGGGCTATATGCGAACAAGCTGTTAACAGGCTTTCCGTGGGCCGGCCCGCCACCTTTTGACCAAGTCAAACGGGCCGGCCTTTTCACAGGAATGGACCTCTGTTGGGCCGTGCCACGTGTCGGCGTATAATAGGCGCCTTCGGTCCAATGAGCGGATGACATCTGTCCCAACGGTGAGCCGACACGTGTTTCCTCCAGCCAATGATGATATTACACGTGGAAAATCCCCATTGGTCGGGGCTGTTAACGGGTTATCGGATCCAAAACCCGACCTGATAGCTTAACGGCGTTCCGTTACGGTGGATGCCACGTGTCAGTCACCCTTGACGAAAGCACTTCTGTGACGCGCGATTTATCGTCATGGAAGTGGACACTTCTGTGGTGATAATTTTGGTAATGTCATGCAACACTTCTACGACAGCACATGTATGACTATCTTGATTCTATCATAAATTTGTCATGGATGTACATGCATGACAAAAACGCGACCTACTATGATAAACACGTATCATCACGGAAGTGTATTTTTTTTGTAGTGTTTTCTGCGAAACTCTAAAATAGGCAAAAAAAACAGCAATTCTGGGCTGGGCCTCCAGTTAATAGGTTAGTCCCAAAAAATAATATAAAAGTGTATAATAAAGCCCAATAATGTCCAAAATAGAATATAATATAGCATGGAACAATAAAAAATTATAGATACGTTGGAGACGTATCAAGCATCCCCAAGCTTAATTCCTGCTCGTCCTCGAGTAGGTAAATGATGAAAACAGAATTTTTGATGTGCAATGCTACTTAGCATAATTTCAATGTAACTCTTCTTATTGTGGCACCTAATGTTCAGATTTAATATGATTCAAGATAAAAGTTTAATGTTGACATAAAAACAATAATACTTCAAGCATGCTAACCAAGAAATTATGTCTTATCAAAATAACATAGCCAAAGCAAGTTATCCTTACAAAATCATACAGTCTGGCTATGCTCCATCTTCCCCACACAAAATATTCATATCATGTACAACCCCGGTTTTAGCTAAGCAATTGGTTCATACTTTTTAACGCGCTTCAGCCTTTTCAATTCTTACGCAATACATGAGCGCAAGCCATGGATATAGCACTATGGTGGAATAAGGTATAATGGTAGGGGTTATGTGGGAAGATCAAAAAAGGAGAAAGTCTCACATCATCGAGGCTAATCAACGGGCTATGGAGATGCCCATCAATTGATGTTAATGCAAGGAGTAGGGATTGCCATGCAACAGATGCACTAGAGGTATAAGTGTATGAAATCTCAAAAATAAACTAAGTGGGTGTGCATCCAACTTGCTTGCTCACGAAGACCTCGGGCATTTTGAGGAAGCCCATCATTGGAATATACAAGCCAAGATCTATAATGAAATTTCCCACTAGTATATGAAAGTGACAAAATAAGAGACTCTCTATTATGAAGATCATGGTGCTACTTTGAAGCACAAGTGTGGTAAAAGGATAGTAACATTGTCCCTTCTCTCTTTTTCTCTCATTTTTTATTTGGGCCTTTTCTCTCTTTTTTTATGGCCTCTTTTTTTATTTAGTCCGGAGTCTCATCCCGACTTGTGGAGGAATCATAGTCTCCATCATCCTTTCCTCACTTGGGACAATGCTCTAATAATGATGATCATCACACTTTTATTTACTTACAACTCATGAATTACAACTCAATACTTAGAAGAAAATATGACTCTATGTGGATGCCTCCGGCGGTGTACCGGGATATGCAATGAATCAAGAGTGACATGTATGAAAGGATTATGACTGGTGGCTTTGCCACAAATACAATGTCAACTACATGATCATGCAAAGCAATATGACAATGATGGAACGTGTCATGATAAACGAAACGATGGAAAGTTGCATGGCAATATATCTCGGAATGGCTATGGAAATGCCATAATAGCTAGGTATGGTGGGTGTTTTGAGGAAGATATAAGGAGGTTTATGTGTGATAGAGCGTATCATATCACGGGTTTGGATGCACCGTGAAGTTTGCACCAACTCTCAAGGTGAGAAAGGGCAATGCACTGCATCAAGAGGCTAGAAAATTGCGGAAAGGTAAGTGCGTATAATCCATGGACTCACATTAGTCATAAAAAACTAATATACTTATTGCAAAAATTTATTAGCCCTCGAAGCAAAGTACTACTACGCATGCTCCTAGGGGAAGGGTTGGTAGGAGTTAACCATCGCGTGATCCCGACCGCCACAAAAAGGATGACAATCAATAAATACCTCATGCTCCGACTTTGTTACATAACGGTTCACCATACGTGCATGCTACGGGAATCACAAACTCCAATGTAAGTATTTTTCAATTCCACAATTACTCAACTAGCACAACTATGATATTACCACCTTTATATCTCAAAACAATTATCTAGTATCAAATTTCTCATGATATTTAGTTAAAGCAAATTGCCATGCTATTTTATAGGACTCTCAAAAAGATATAGGTAAAGCATGAGAGAACAATATTTTCTATTAAAAAAATCTACCGCCGTGCTCTAAAAGATATAAGTGAAGTACTAGAGCAAAACTATATAACTCAAAAGATATAAGTGAAGCACATAGAGTATTCTAACAATTTCCGAATCATGTGTGTCTCTCTTAAAAGGTGTGTACAGCAAGGATGATTGTGGTAAACTAAAAACAAAGACTCAAATAATACAAGCGCTCCAAGCAAAACACATATCATGTGGTGAATAAAAATATAGCTCCAAGTAAAGTTACCGATGGAAGTAGAGGAAAGAGGGGATGCCTTCCGGGGTATCCCCAAGCTTTGGCTTTTAGGTGTCCTTAGCTTATCTTGGGGTGCCATGGGCATCCCCAAACTTAGGCTCTTGCCACTCCTTGTTCCATAATCCATCAAATCTTTCACCAAAACTTGAAAACTTCACAACACAAAACTTGACAAAAAATCTCGTGAGCTCCGTTAGCGAAAGAAAACAAAACACCACTTCAAGGTAATTTAGTGAACTCATTCTTTATTTATATTGGTTTTAAACATAATGTATTCCAACTTCTCTATGGTTTATTAACTATTTTACTAGCCATAGATTCATCAAAATAAGCAGACAACACAAGAAAAACAGTATCTGTCAAAAAACAAAACAGTCTGTAGTAATCTGTAACTAACGCAAACTTCTGGAAATCCACAAAATTCAGCCAAAATAGGACGACCTAGATAATTTGTTTATTGTTCAGCAGCAACTGGAATCAATATTTTATCACGTTCTGGTGATTTTTAACAATTATTTTCGTGAACAGAAGGTTTCTGGAATTTTCAGCAAGATCAAATAACTATCATCCAAGAAGATCCTATAGGTTTAACTTGGCACAAACACTAATTAAAACATAAAAACACATCTAACCAGAGGCTAGATCAAATATTTATTCCTAAACAGAAGCAAGAAGCAAAAAAAAACTAAAAATAAAATTGCGCTGCCTCCCAACAAGCGTTATCGTTTAACGCCCCTAGCTAGGCATTTAAGCAAGGATAGATCTAGGTATTGCCATCTTTGGTGGGCAATTCTTCGATGAAACATCTATCACCCTTAGGAGTTTCTTTCTTCTTATTAATTATCAACCTTCTAGGCACAAAATCTAAAAATTCATTTGTAGCGAATGGTTCCTTAATGATAGCAAAAAGATTGGGATGAATACTTATAGATTTGAGATCCGCAGTTTCCTTGCTAGAGGATTCACCCTTATTTTCAGGAACATAAATAAGCTTGTAAATTTTAGTTAGAGGGCTTGGAGTATTCTTTAAGGAAGAAAAAGCGGTTCCCAAGTTGGCAATGATACCCTCAAGTTTATCGATTCTAGTGGAATCCTGATTTATTCTTTCATTAACTATGGGTTCCTTCTCCTTAATATTTTTCAAAGTGACTCCTACTTTAGATCCATATTGAGTAATTTGGTTGTGTATATTTTTATCCAAATTTTCAATTAACTCTACGGTAGTAACTTTATTTTCAATAATTTCAAGTCTTTGCATTACATGATCCAAAGTTAACATAGTTCCATTAACCAACAGAAGGGGTGAGCCAAACAAATCTATCATAGCATTATAAGAATCAAAAGTGTGGCTACCCAAGAAATTCCCTCCGGTAATGGTATCAAGGATATATCTGTACCAAGGAGTAGCGCCTACATAAAAATTGCGGAGAAGAATGGAAGTAGATTGCTTCCTGGTAGATCTATTTTGAGCATTGCAAATTCTATACCAAGCGTCTTTTAGAATTTCTCCCTCCCTTTTCTTAAAATTAATAACTTCATTTTCGGGAGACAACGGAGAAGATAGGGGACTAGCCATAACGACAAGCAAGCAATCAAACACACGAGCAAATAAGAAGCAAGCGAAAAAAAAGGCGAATGGAAAAGATAGGGCGAATAAAACGGCAAGGATGAAGTGAGGGAGAGGAAAACGAGAGGCAAATGGCAAATAATGTAATGCGGGAGATAAGGGTTTGTGATGGGTACTTGGTATGTTGACTTTTATAGACTCCCAACGGGCGCCGAGAAATGGCTCGTTGTTGGGAGTCCAAATCTTGACTTGACCTTGCGTAAGCCTCCCCGAAAACGGCGCCAGAAATCCTTCTTGCTACCTCTTGAGCACTGCGTTGGTTTTCCCTTGAAGAGGAAAGGGTGATGCAGTAAAGTAGCGTAAGTATTTCCCCTAGTTTTTTAGAACCAAGGTATCAATCTAGTAGGAGGCCACGCACGAGTCCCTCGCACCTACACAAACAAATAAATCCTCGCAACCAACGCAATAAAGGGGTTGTCAATCCCTTCACGATCACTTACGAGAGTGAGATCTGATAGATATGATAAGATAATATTTTTGGTATTTTTATGATAAAGATGCAAAGTAAAATAAAGGGCAATATAAATAACTAAGTGTTGGAAGATTAATATGATGGAAAATAGACCCCGGGACCATAGGTTTCACTAGTGGCTTCTCTCGAGAGCATAAGTATTACGGTGGGTGAACAAATTACTGTTGAGCAATTGACAGAATTGAGCATAGTTATGAGAATATCTAGGTACGATCATGTATATAGGCATCATGTCCGAGACAAGTAGACCGACTCCTGCTTGCATCTACTACTATTACTCCACACATCGACCGCTATCCAAAGATGCATCTAGAATATTAAGTTCATAAGAACAGAGTAACGCTTTAAGCAAGATGACATGATGTAGAGGGATAAACTCATGCAATATGATATAAACCCCATCTTGTTATCCTTGATGGCAACAATACAATATGTGCCTTGTTGCCCCTACTGCAACTGGCAAAGGACACCGCAAGATTGAACCCAAAGCTAGGCACTTCTCCCATTGCAAGAAAGATCAATCTAGTAGGCCAAGTCAAACTGATAATTCGAAGAGACTTGCAAAGATAACCAATCATACATAAAATAATTCAGAGAAGATTCAAATATTGTTCATAGATAAACTTGATCATAAACCCACAATTCATTGATCTCAATAAACACACCGCAAAAGAAGATTACATCGAATAGATCTCCACAAGAGAGGGGGAGAACAGTGTATTGAGATCCAAAAAGAGAGAAGAAGCCATCTAGTTAATAACTATGGACCCGAAGGTCTGAGGTAAACTACTCACACATCATCGGAGAGGCTATGATGTTGATGTAGAAGCCCTCCATGATCGATGCCCCCTCCAGTGGAGCTCCGGAAAAGGCCCCAAGATGGGATCTCACGAGTACAGAAGGTTGCGGCGGTGGAATTAAGTTTTTGGCCCTGTATCTGGTAGTTTGGGGGTACATAGGTATATATAGGAGGAAAGTACGTCGGTGGAGGAACGTGGGGCCCATGAGGGTAGAGGGCGCGCCCCTGGGGGTAGGCGCGGCCCCCTACCTCGTGCCTTCCTGGTTGATGTCTTGACGTAGGGTCCAAGTCCTCTAGATCACGTTCGTTCCGAAAATCACGTTCCCGAAGGTTTCATTCTGTTTGGACTTCGTTTGATATTCTTTTTCTGCGAAACTCTGAAATAGGCAAAAAACAACAATTCTGGGCTGGGCCTCCGGTTAATAGGTTAGTCCCAGAAATAATATAAAAGTGTATAATAAAGCCCAATAATGTCGGAACAGAATATAATATAGCATGGAACAACAAAAAATTATAGATACGTTGGAGACGTATCATGCTTCTACCACTGTCTATCAAAACTTTGTGGTAGACAGTGGTAGAAGCATGTTGCTTCCATTCTGAGAACTCCCCGGATTGACGCTGTTTTCAGCAAAACTACCATGGTGTTGTTTTTGTGCAGAAATAAAAGTTCTCAGAATGGAATGAAACTTTGCGAGGATTTTTTATGGAATAAATAAGGATTTTGGAGCTAACAACCACCAGAGAGGGGCCCCTGGTTGGGCACAACCCACCAGCGTGTGCCCCCCCTCTCCTGGCACTGTACCCACCTGGTGGCCCCGCTGATGACCCCCCTGATACTATAAATTCACATTAATCCACAAAAAATAAGAAAAAAAGAATTATCACGATCCACGAGACGGAGCTGCCGCCAAGCACTGTTCTTCCTCGGGAGGGCAGATCTGGAGTCCGTTTGGGGATCCGGAGAGGGGGATCTTCGTTCTTCGTCATCACCAACCCTTCTCCATCGCCAATTCCATGATGCTCCCCACCGGGAGTGAGTAATTCCTTCATAGGCTCGCTGGTCAGTGAGGAGTTGGATGAGATTCATCATGTAATCGAGTTAGTTTTGTTAGGGCTTGATCCCTAGTATCCACTATGTTCTTAGATTGATGTTGCTATGACTTTGCTATGCTTAATGCTTGTCACTTTGGGCCCAAGTGCCATGAACTTAGATCTGAACCGTTTATGAATTCATCATTATATCCATGTTTTAGATCCGATCTTGCAAGTTACAGTCACCTACTACGTGTTATGATCCGGCAACCTCGGAGTGACAACAACCGGGCCCACTCCCGGTGACGACCGTAGTTTGAGGAGTTCATGTATTCACTATGTGTTAATGCTTTGTTCCGGTTCTCTATTAAAAGGAGGCCGTAATATCCCTTATTTTCCAATATGGACTCCGCTGCCATGGGATGGTAGGACAAAAGATGTCATGCAAGTTGTTTTAATAAAGCACGTATGACTATTTACGGAATACATGCATACATTATATCGATGAACTGGAGCTAGTGCCGTATCACCCTAGGTTATAACTGTCACATGATGAATATCATCCAACAAGTCACCGATCCAATGCCTACGAATTTATCCTTATTGATTTTGCTGCGTTACTACTGCTATCATCACTGCTACACTTGCTACAAATTACTACTATCACTGTTGCTGTTACCATTGCTGCTGTCACTACTATCGAAACTATCAAACTACTTTGCTACTGATCACTTTGCTGCAGATAATTAATCTCCAGGTGTGGTTGAATCGACAACTCAGTTGCTAATACCCTCAAATATTCTTTGGCTCCCCTTGTGTCGAATCTATAAAGTTGGGTTAAATACTTACCCTCGAAAACTATTGCGATCCCCTATACTTGTGGGTTATCAAGAACTTTTGCTAGCTCCGTTGCCGGGGAGCATAGCTATATTTTTTGAGTCACTTGGGATTATTATCATATTATCACTATGAATAATCTGAAGGATCCTAAACCGAATATATTTCCCTCAAGTACGAGGGGAGGTAAGAACTGCCATCCAGTTCTGCTTTAGATTCACCTTCTGTTATGAGTAAACTTGCAACACCACCACATGCTATGAATTCTAATATGTCACAAGTTATTGATGATGCTACTTCTACTATGAATGATGCTTATGATGATGCCAGTACCTTGCTTGATAATGATGATGTGTCACTTGGTGACTTTCTTGATAAACAAATTGCTAGAGTTATACAACATGATGTTGAATCTGATGATGAGCTTGAAACTGAAACTCCTGAAACACCTGCTAGAACTATCCTTCCTAGATATGAAATGCCTAAGGTACCGGAAGGTTATGTTATGAGTGAAGAAGCAACTAGAGATATTCTTGCTTACAATGATAGAGATGGTCTAAAGAAATTACTATGCAGGTATAAAGAAAAATCTCTGAATGCTAAAATGAAATGTGATCCTAAGTTTGCTACTTCACCTATCTATATTGCTGACAAGGATTATGAATTCCAGGTTAACCCAGAATTAATTACTTTGGTTGAATCTGATCCTTTCCATGGCTATGAAACTGAAACTGTTGTGGCACACCTTACTAAGTAGAATGATATAGCCACCCTTTTTACTCATGATGAGAAAACTTGCTATTACTTTATTCTCAAAATATTTCCTTTCTCATTAAAGGGTGATGCTAAACCTTGGTACAATACTCTTGCTCCTGGTTGTGTGCGTAGTCCCCAGGATATGATTTATTACTTCTCTGAAAAATATTTTCTTGCTCATATGAAACAAGCTGCCTTATAGGAAATATTTAACTTTGTGCAAATTAAAGAAGAAAGTCTCCCACAAGCTTGGGGGAGGCTTTGCCAGTTACTTAATGCTTTGCCTGATCACCCTCTTAAGAAAAATGAAATACTTGATATCTTCTATAATGGACTAACCGATGCTTCTAGGGACTTCCTAGATAGTTGGGCTAGTTGTGTTTTCAGGGAACGAACTGTTGGGCAAGCTGAAGAATTATTGAACAAAATTTTGAAAAATTATGATGATTGGACTCTTCCTGAACCACTGCCTAAACCCACTCCGAAGAAGAGGGGTATATTATATCTCAGCCCCGAAGATATGCAAGAGGCAAAGAAATCAATGAAGGAAAAAGGTATTAAAGTTGAGGATGTCAAAAATTTACCTCCTATTGAAGAAATACATGGGCTTAATACACCACCACTGCATAAGGTGGTAGAGGTAAATTCTCTTATGAAGTTAAATGGAAATGATAATCCTCACAAATATGCACCCCTAGTCAACGCCTTTATGAGTTTGAAAACTATATTAGAAAACAAGATCACTTCAATACAAATGTTATGAAACAATTGAAATATAATTCTGATATGATTGCTCGCTTGAGTGACTTGTTATTTAGAATATAAAATGATATTAGAGGTGTTGGAAAACATGCTTCTATGGTTCAAACCCAACTAGAACAAGTTGCTAAATCACAAAGAGAATTACTTGATGAAATGAATCATAATATGCATGACTTTGATGTTAGAGTTGCAACTAGAGGAGGTAAAATGACTCACGAACCACTTTATCCCAAGGGACACCCTAAAAGAATTGAACTAGATTCACAAAGAGCTAACACTAGTGCACCTAGTCCTTCTAAAAAGAAAAAGGAAAAGAAAAATGATAGGACTTTGCACACTTCTAGTGAACCTGAAATAGAGAAACCTCCTGACAATGAAAATGAAGTTTCTATCTCTGATGCTGAAACTCAGTCTAGTAATGAACACTCACCTAGTGATAATGAAAAAGGCAATGATGAGGTTCATGAAGACTCTCAACCAAATAATTATAAAGAACCAGATAATGATGTTGAGATAGAACCACCTGTTGATCTTGATAATCCACAACCTAAGAATAAAAGGTATGATAAAAGAGACTTTGTGGCTAGGAAACACGGTAAAGAAAGAGAACCATGGGTTCAAAAACCTACGCCTTTTCCACCCAAGTCAACTAAAAAGAATGATGATGAAGAATTTGAACGCTTTGCTGAAATGTCGAGGCCGATCTTTTTATGCTAAACAGCTGATGATATCTTGAAAATGCCTCCTTATGCAAAGTATATGAAAGACATCATCACTAATAAGAGAAAAATACCTGAAGCTGAAATCTCCACTATGCTTGCTAATTATACTTTCAAATATGGAGTACCTAAAAAACTTGGAGATCCGGGAATACCAACTATACCTTTCTCTATCAAAAAGAATTATGTGAAAACTGCTTTGTGTGACTTAGGAGCTGGTGTTAGTGTTATGCCTTTCTCTTTATATAAAAGACTTGACTTGAATAAACTCACACCTACTGAAATATCTTTGCAAATGGCTGATAAATCAACTACCATACCTATCGGTATCTGTGAGGATGTGTCCGTTGTTGTTGCTAATGTTACTATCTTGACTGACTTTGTTATACTTGAGATGCCCGAGGATGACAATATGTCGATTATCCTTGGTAGACCCTTCTTGAATACTGCAAGGGCTGTTATTGATTGCAATAAAAGCAAGGTCACTTTTCATATCAATGGTAATGCGCATACAGTGCACTTTCTGAAGAAACAATTCCAAGTGAATGATATTAATGTTATTGTAAAATCTCCGACGATCACTAGTGGAAGTTGTCAAATACCTCTACCTACTGTCAAAAAGAAATATGAAATGCTTATTGTTGGGGAAATGCAAATCCCCATTGAGGTAACTTAGTGATTTACAAAAGTTCTTATGCTAACCGAAAGTGGTTGTTAATAAGACCTGATCAAACTTATTAATGAATCATTTTTGAACGGTATGAAGTTGATGAATTTAGTAAGCACTACCTTCTGTCCCTACTTTTTATTCTCTGTTTTTATTAGCTAAATAAAATAAAATGCCCTATTTTGTCTGTTTTCTGAATTTCCCGTGCAATAAAAAATGACCCAAAAAATAAAAGTTCTCAGAATGCCCTTAAATTTTTATATGATTTTTTCCTGAATATTTAAGAATTTTTAGTGCAAAAACAACCAGAGGGGGGTGCACCAGGTGGGCACAACCCACCTGGCCCGCCAGCACCCCTGGAGCGCCCTGGGGGGTTGTGGTACCCACGTGGGCCCCCTCACTTACCTCTTCATCCCACATTGTCACCTACCTCAAGAAAAAATCACTCCTGCTCTCTCTCACGTGTTCTTGCTCATTTTGCTGCCATTTTCGATCTCTTTGCTTGAAGCTCCATTTCCGAAACTGTTTTGGGGATTTGTTGCTTGGTATGTGACTCCTTCATTTGTCCAATTAGTTTTTGTTTTAGCGGTTTATACTTTGAATAAATAGCTACTCTTGGTGCTCCTTTAGATGTGCTTGCATGTTCAATTCTTAGTGTTCTAAGTAGTTTGAATGCTTGCTATGGCCTCTATGTATCCCTATGAGTAGTTGCTATCAATTTGTGAAGTTTTCTTTGGAAAAATTTAGTGAACTAAAAATTCAGATTTTTGTTCATAGGAAAAATTGTACGCGGACATGAATATCTTCAGGAAATTTGGCTCTAGGAAGAACTCCAAGGGTGTTATTGGGGAGTCTTCTGACAATGATCTCCACCTTCGGAGGTTGGCGGAGGTACGGCCGTGCGAATGGCCGCACGTCCCGTTCCTGCAAGAAGCTGGAATTCATGAGGTGTTCATGCAATTCATTGCTAATGCCGGTCTCACCGACTTCATCGCAGATGAGTGTGACCAACACCAAATCCTCACAAATGTCTTTGTTCAGAGCTTTACATTCTTTCCTAGAAATAATCCTCCTAAAGTGAGCTTTGATTTATATGCTGAAAACTACCAGATACCACTTACTGAATTTTGTGACATATGCATGATCCCGTCTGATGGGAGCTTAGTTGAGCCTAGGCCGGCTGAGTTTGAGGATTTCTGTCGCATTTTGATAGTGGGTGATGAGAGGAGAGTGTCAACCATCACTGCCGGTGGTTTACATTTTCCTGCTGTTCGTTATTTTGCACTCTTTATTACCAAATGCTTGCTTGCTAGGGAGATGGTGGGTGCACTTAGTTCACCAGATCTTGCTATTTTACGTCGCGCAATTGAGGACAACAACACTTATAGCTTGGAGCTATTGTGGCTCGTCGCCTCCATCTTAATAAATCCCATGGAAAAATACATGGTGGGATTTTTGCCACTCGTTTGGCGGATCACTTCGAGGTTGCGATATGCCCTCATGATGTCCGTCTTACCACGGTTTACCTAGACCGTGCAGGCATGCATCACCATCACTTTCTTGCACACGATCACCCTGATCTTGCCATTCCTTATAACTTGGTCTATAACATTGACACCCGTGATGTTATCTCCTTTCCTACACCTGCTTTGTTTGATTCTGTTGCCAGGGGTAGATACCGGATTATGCCTGCAGACATCCTCGCCTTCTGGAGCGCTCACACTGCTGCAAAGGCTGCACATGCACCTCCACAGCGGGATCAGTGGATGCCCGCTCCTCAACAGTGGGATGAGTGGATTCCTGCTCCTAAGGACCCCTACTACCCTCCGAGCTCTTGATCGATTACCAACTTAGGCCAAAAGCCTAAGCTTGGGGGAGTACGTGTTTCTCACCAACATTATATTCATGTTCACATATTATTCTATCTGTCGGTGCTCACACTTTTTCATTGTATCATCCATGCTTAGATTTATTTTTCTTGCTTTCTTATTGTGTGTTTGAAAAACTTGAGAAAAACCAAAAAAAAATAGTTGTAGTAATTTACTTTCTATGCATGATTAGTAGTAGTATTAAAAAGAAAATCCAAAAAGAATTCACCGTTCTTCTTTTGCTTGTTGGGAGCTTTCCTGTGTAAATAGTTTTTCTTGTTTTTGCTTTTTTACTTGCTTGTTGAAGAAAACCAAAAACTCCAAAAATATTTCAATGTGTTTCTCTGAATTTCTTTTCTTTTTATTCGAGTTGTACGGAGGAGAAGACCACGATGAAAATGTTGAGTGGCTCTCGTATGAATAACTGTTGAACTAATAAGAGCCCATTTTACCTTGTCTTCTCCTGTTGAATAAAATGTTTTGCAGATTCCAGCTTAGTCCATGGCACTCTTGCACTATTATTATTTTCATATCATTCGGTCGTGCAAGTGAAAGGCAATAATGACGATATTCGATGAGCTGGCCATGGCAAAGAGAAACTGGTATGAACTCCACTTGTTCTGTCTATGTAAATATGTTTAACCTAGTATCCAGGCTTCAGCCCATTATGATTAAACATGTTTGCAATGAAAATTGGAGATTATAGTTTCTCATGCCATGCATAAGTAGCTGGGAGTGGATAATGATTTATCTTGGATATCAACATAGCGTTAAAATGATTGTGATGTAGTATGACGATATGGTATCCTCCTCTGAATGTTCGAGTGGCTTGACTTGGTACATTTTCATGCATGTAGTTGAATCAAAACCGACATAGCCTATATAATGTTTATGTTCATGGTGTTCATATCCTACTCATGCTAGTGTCCAATGTTACTTATGCATAATGCCTGGTCATGATCGTTGTTGCTCTCTAGCTGGCCGCTGGCCAATCTTATTTGCTAGCTTTCGCCTGTACTAAGTGGGAATTCTGCTCATACATCAAAAACCTTGAACCCAACTTTATTCCAGATGAGTCCACCATACCTACCTATATACGGTATTACCCTGCCGTCCTAAGTAAATTTGCATGTGCCACCTCTAAAAACTTCTAAAAAATTTATCTGTTTTGTGTGCCTGGATCGTTCATGGAACGATAGGAGGTGGTCGATATCTTCCATGCTAAGCATGTTATCCTTAGGTCGAGTGTTTACTCACTCGCCATCGCACGAGGAAATGGGCGGTAATAGGGATTCCCAGTCCCGAACTAAAAAATGCTAGTAATTAAACAAAACTCCCCCGGGATTGTTGTTGAATTGGACGACGCCCGTTGTTTCGGACAAGCCGTGGAATGTGATTGTTGGTGGAAGGGGGAGTAAACCTTTACTTTTACCGCTTGGGAACCGCCACTAGCGTGCTTAAGATGGAAGATGTTGATAACTGATGGTCATGAAGTGAATGAGAAGGGGGCATGTCTCAAAATTATCATTTATCTCTGTTTAAAAACTGAGCTCTGGCACCTCTGCAAATCACTGCTTCCCTCTGCGAAGGGACTTTCTATTTACTTTTGTGTTGTGTCATCACCTTCTATAAACCAAGCGCCAGAAACCGAGTAGAGCACAACTATCATGATTTATGCATTGTGTATAGCTAATGTTGGGTGCATCATGACTGGATCTTTTCTACCATGAATTACAATGTTTAGTCGCTGCTTGAACTTTGGAGGTGCTCTGCATTTATGTTTTTCGGTCTCAGAAAGGGCTAGCGAGATATCATTATTGTCATATTATATCATGGTTGTTTTAACAACATGTTGCTGTTTGAGATATCTTATTATTGCTCGCTAGCTGATTATGTCATTGATATGAGTCATTATTATCTTTAAGAGTTAATGTTGACATGGTTAGCTATAATGTTGGCTGAAAACCTGGGTGCTGTTTAAGCTTATTTATGCAAACAAGAGCAAACGAGTTCGTAAAAGTTTTTCTTTCTCACTTTCAGTTTATCAACTGAATTGCTTGAGGACAAGCAAAGGTTTAAGCTTTGGGGAGTTGATACGTCTCGAACGTATCTACTTTTTCTCATCCTTCTCCTCTTGTTTTGGACTCTAATTTGCATGATTTCGATGAAACTAACCCCGGACTGACGTTGTTTTCATCAGAACTACCATGATGTTGTTTTTGTGCAGAAATAAAAGTTTTCGGAATGGAACGAAACTTTGCGAGGATTTTTTATGGAATAAATAAGGATTTTTGGAGCCAACAACCACCAGAGAGGGGGCCCTGGTTGGGCACAACCCACCAGGGCGCGCCCCCCCTCTCCTGGCACGCCCAGGTGGGTTGTACCCACCTGGTGGCTCCGCCGATGACCCCCCTGATACTATAAATTCACATTAATCCAGAAAAAAATAAGAAAAAAAGAATTATCGCGATCCATGAGACAGAGCCACCGCCAAGCCCTGTTCTTCCTCTGGAGGGCACAACTGGAGTCCATTTGGGGCTCCAGAGGGGGGATCTTTGTTCTTTGTCATCACCAACCCTTCCCCATCGCCAATTCCATGATGCACCCCACCGGGAGTAAGTAATTCCTTCGTAGGCTTGCTGGTCGGTCAGGAGTTGGATGAGATTCATCATGTAATCGAGTTAGTTTAGTTAGGGCTTGATCCATAGTATCCACTATGTTCTTAGATTGATGTTGCTATGACTTTTCTATGCTTAATGCTTGTCACTTTGGGCCCGGGTGCCATGAACTCAGATCTGAACCATTTATGAATTCATCATTATATCCATGTTTTAGATCGGATCTTGCAAGTTATAGTCACCTACTACGTATTATGATCCGGCAACCCCGGAGTGACAACAACCGGGCCACTCCCGGTGACGACCATAGTTTGAGGAGTTCATGTATTCAGTATGTGTTAATGCTTTGTTCCGGCTCTCTATTAAAAGGAGGCCTTAATATCCCTTAGTTTCCAATATGGACCCCGCTGCCACGAGAGGGTAGGACAAAACATGTCATGCAAGTTCTTTTAATAAAGCACATATGACTATTTACGGAATACATGTCTACATTATATTGATGAACTGGAGCTAGTGCCGTATCGCCCTAGGTTATAACTGTCACATGATGAATATCATCCAACAAGTCACCGATCCAATGCCTACGAATTTATCCTTATTGATTCTGCTGCGTTACTACTGGTATCATCACTGCTACACTTGCTACAAATTACTGCTATCACTGTTACTGTTACCATTCTGCTGTCACTACTATCAAAACTATCAAACTACTTTTCTACTGATCACTTTGTTGTAGATAATTAATCTCCAGGTGTGGTTGAATTGATAACTCACGTGCTAATACCCTCAAATATTCTTTGTCTCCCTTGGTGTTGAATCTATAAATTTGGGTTAAATACTTACCCTTGAAAACTGTTGCGATCCCCTATACTTCTGGGTTATCAGTGATCCAGTGGCATTTCTGGGTTGTGTGGTTGGACGGCTTCGCGCCGCTGTGGAACTTGCTGGGAGCAACAATGGTCTGCTCGAAGGAGAAGGTTGGCAACCAAGCAGGCTTGCCGCCCTTTTGACGCTTGGGGCCGGGTTGACCTTCCGGCTACTGATCTTCAACTGTCGCCACCTGCCGGCTGGGGGGCTTTGCGCTTGTTGTCGTTCGACTGTTGGTGCCGACTGGAATCACCAGCCAGCGTCTGAGGGGCCGGAGGAAGCACCTTCCTGGACGCGTCCACCCGGAGCTCCAACTTCATTGAGGAGTCAAAAGTGGCGTATTTCTCTGCTATGATCAGTAGCTCGTCGAGTGTGGCCGGCTTGTCGCAGAGTAGTCGGTGCTTGAGTTGGGTGCCCTTTTGGCACCCGACAGTGAAGTACTCTATGGCTTGCTCCACATGCACCCCTTCGTAGGAGTTGCGCAGTTCAGCCCACCGCATCAAGTACTCGCAGGTGGACTTGGTCGATCCTTGGACGTGCAGGGAGAGCTGGCGAGGCTTGGTCGGCCGCTTGTAGGTGCTGGTGAAGTTGCGGCTAAAGACATCGGAGAAATCCAGCCAGCGGTTAACGCTGTAAGGCTTGAGGCTGTTCAGCCATGTCCGTGTCGTGCCTTGGAGCATGAGCGGAACGTACTTCACGGCAACGCGCTTGTTGCCGTTTGCTATGTTGATGCCTGTGGAGTAGTCAACCAGCCAATCCTCCGATGTCGGACCTCGGGTTCCGGCAAAACCTCAAGGTTCAAATACTTGGGTGCGCACGAAGATCTCCCCCTACTAAATCACACCCTCAACCTCGCCACGATCTCAAAGGCTAGCTCGACGAACTCGCAACACAAAGGACATAAGATTTATACTAGTTCGGGCCACAGTTGGGGTGTAATACCCTACTCCAGTGTGTGGTGGTGGATTGCCTCTTGGGCTGAGGATGAACGGTACAAGGGGAAGAACAGCCTCCTGAGGCGAGGTGTTCTTGTGCTTGGTGAACTTGTGTGGGTGAGGATTATTCAAGATGAGATGCCTCCTACTATGGTGGCTAGTCCTATTTATAGAGGCCCTGGTCCTCTCCCCAAATATTGAGCAGGAAGGGAGCCAACAACGGCCAATTTGAATGGGGACAACTAGTATAGCTTATCCTGACTAAAGGTGGTCTTCGCCTGCAAAAGGCTCTGGTGGTGACGCCGCCTTGGGCTCCATGGTGACCTCCGTCTTGTCGTCCTGCTGGTCTTGGTCTCGTTGCACCGATGTGGAAACCTTTGCTTGACGCCTCGGTACTCCTCGTCTGCGCTTGCCTCCTTAGCACCAAAGAGGAAACAAGGACACTTTGCGCGCTGGCGCCCGCCTGATCTCGTTCGTCATGGCTCACGTCACTAGAACCTCGCGAGGTTTGCCTTGCCTTGATCTCTCCGCCCCTCACGAGCCAACCTGGTGAGGTCGCTCCCGAGGAGGTCTTGTGTCGCCCGGCTTGCGAGGCTTGGCCCCTCGCGAGGGTCTTGAAAGCTTGTTGGTGAAGATGGGTCGTACGGGCCCTCTTGCAGAGCCACACCGTGGGCTGCAGGCAGGCAAGTCTGGGGAGCCCCGTTCCCAGAACGCCGACAGTAGCCCCCGGGCCCAAGGCACGCTCGGACTTGGCAAGGCGGCCAAAGGTAAGTGCGAGCGCCCATGAGCCTCAACAGCCTGCGGCCTTGGTCGATGCATGGCGGTTGATTGGACGTAGGCGTCTCCACTTCCCCATGCTGCCTTGATACCCGCCTGGCTAGGCGGCCACCGCGGTCTACACGGTTTCCCTCCCATAGTTGCGGTGCACTCCCCCAATTGTCCCGCTTCCCCAGAGCTCAGCCCCTTCTCCCAATCCGATCTAAGCTCAGTCCTCCTGTCGCCATGGCGTCGGGTCAAACAGGGAAAGGGAAGAAGCCCCTGTCATCCATCAAACTGCACCCGGTCATCGAGCCTGCCATTGGCAGGTCGCTGGTGCTCAATCAAGAAGCCATGGACAAGGTGTGCCCCATGCTCACCTCCAGCTTCAATGAGTGGGGAGGGACGGTGCCCTGGCCTGCGTCTCGTGCTCGCATCAACCGGACAGCCACCAAAGTCCCATTCTTCATCGACGCCCTTTGGGCTGGCCTGGTTCCTCCTTTCTCCGCCTTCTACAATGCGGTGCTTTCCCATTATCATATCCACATGTTGTACCTTGATCCCCAGACCCTTCTTGTCATCTTTGCCTTTGTCTGTGAGGCCATGGTAGGTGTTGCTCCTTCCATGGCCATTCTCCATCACTTCTTCTCGTTGCACCTGATCGATCCCCGGCAGAGCTTGGGGTGCCTGAGCTTCCAGGCTGTGGCGGCGACGGCCGACGCTGGGATTGACTTCGCGCTTCCGCCGTCTACGAGCGAGTTTCGGACGCGGTGGATATTTGTTGATGTTGGAGTGCTCAGCCCCCTGCTCTCTTCTCCGGCGCTGCCCGCCATCCCCAACTCCGGTTGGTGCAACCAAAGCCTCACCGATTCGCACCTTGCCCTCGTCTGGCTCAGGCTGAAGGGGCTGAAGGACCTTGGCGTGACCGCGCCTATGGTGGTGAAGGAGTTCGTCTGGCGCCGGGTTGCTCTGCTTCAGCACCATTCCCGGCCAATGTGAGCCTTGCTCAGCAACAAGGATCGCACGATACTTCAGGAGTCCGGGCTCCCCCTTGAGGCGCGGCAGATGGTGCTTGAGGTCCTAACAGGTGTCCCGTTGCCAGAAGACATGTTGGGGGAAGAGCTGCCTGCTGTACCGTTGCTCGAACAAGGTGGAATTCATGGAGCGTATGCCCTAATTTGATGAGTGGGGGCTGTGCCCGGTTGGTCTGGTGGGGCCCCGTGAGAACCCCGTCGATGTGGTTCCCCTCCTTGGCGCTGGCGTCGAGCTCGCCCCAGGTGTGGATGCAGGGGGGAGCACCGCTGGAGGCCGATGTCGCGGGTGCCGAGGTGCTGTTGCCGCCTAGGGCTCCCGAGGTGTCGTCTTCGAGAACTCATGACTCCTGCCTTGGGGGGCAGTTGAGGGGGCGATACAACCTGCGACTCCCGAGGCCGCGGCTCCCGAGGCCTCGGCAGGTCGCTGTGAGGCAGAGCCCGCTAGCCCCCCTCAGCTTGGCGCTCCTGAGGTTGTCCCTTCAAGCGCTTCTCTAGTCGCGCCTCGTGTTGGCCGCCATGTCCAGCGCTTCGGTCGGCTTTGTGTGGACTTCGAGGAGCTCCGAGAGGAAGGGGTCCCCAAGTCGCGACAGCAGCACCTTCGGGCCGTTAAAACGGAGAAAGTACATCGTTGTTGACGAGTAAGTACCTTATCTTTGTATTCTTTGAGTGCTGCTTCTCTTCCTGAGGATGGCTCTTCAGGATCCCTTCCGCCAAGGCCACGGAATCTCCTGAGAAGCAGCCTCCTCTCGCCCCGTCTCCTCCGCTAGACTTGAGCGCTGCGAGCCCACATGCCACCCCTGGCGTGGGATCAGCCGGGGAAGCCGGCCCGCCAACAGGGTGCCTTGAGCTCGTGCCTTTGTCACCTCCTCTTGTCGGCCTTGCTTGGAGCGCGACCAGTGTGCCAAGGGCCCCTTCCCTGATCTTGTACAGCGGCTGGTTGGCTTCGATCCTGGGGCCCTGTTCCGGCGGAGGGTCTTCACTCGTCTAGGCCCCTCGCGCGGCTGGGCCGACAGCCGGTCAGGCGCCAGCCCCCAGCCCCCTGCTGCTAGGGGGCGGGCCGCTTTGGGCCCCGTCCGCGTCCCCCGCGGTGGAGGATGAAGTCAGTGGCATGCTCAAGTCTGCGCAAGAATAGAGTGTCGTCCGCCACGAGCTCTTTCAGGAGGTGATGGGCGCGATGAACCGGCTTGATGAAGAGCTCGTGGATGTTGACGCGTGCCTTGTGGCCGAGGGTCTTCGGCTGGCGGAGGAGCGGCATAAGCTGAAGGTGTCTATCAACCTCGGGCGCCACCAGCGCGAGCTTGATAATGCGAAGGCCGAGGTCTCTCTCGTAGCCTCGCGTGAGGCCTGCTCCCGAGCTTAGGAAGAGGCCCGGGAAGCTGACAACCGTTGCGAGGCCGCAGAGAAGCGCGCGTGGGAGCTCCAAGCCTGGAGCGCCTCCTTGGAGCGGCAAGTGGAGGCACGCAGAGCCGCCCTTGCGTCATTGAGGGGGACGCCCATCGAAGAAGAAGAGGTCCGAAAGCGCGAGGAGGCGTTGGCACTGGAAGCCATGGAGCGTAGCCTCGAGCTCGAGCGACTGGAGACGAGGGAGCGTCAAGTTGCCCAAGCGGAAGATGTCGTTGGTGCGCACGAGGACAAGGCCCAGGAGGAGGTCGATCGCGGGGTGGCCGAGGCTTGCGTGGGTCTTGAGGGTAGGCACGACCTAAAGTCGAAGCTTGCGGAAGCTGAGGCTGCAGGTAGGACTGCTGCCCTTAGGCCCAGGTTAGCTGAGGTGGAGCAGCGCGAGGAGGCCTCCGCCCGTGCCGAGCTGCTCTCTCTTCAGCAGCGGGTCATTGACGCCGAGTCTGTTGCGCGGCAGAACAGGGAGGAAGTGCTTCTGCGGCGGACGCTGGAGCGCGTGCATGCTCCCATGCTCCTGGACCTCCAGAACAGGGCCAATACTGCCCCGGGCCACATCTGTGATGAAAATGCCCCTCATCCCCACAGGGACGACTACGCCAGCCACCTCCGCTTCTTCGCCGACGTGGTGACGCGCCTGGAGAATCGCTCCGAGAGAGCTCGCCTGCTTGTCAAAGAGAGGATGGGGCGCGCATTCTCCCGTGTCTTCAGCCATCTCCAGAACACCTACCAGGACTTCGACTTTGACGCCGCCATTGCTCCAGTTCCGGAGGCCATCCGGGGCGACCTGGCGCAGTGGGTGGAGGATAACGTGGACTCGCTGGTCAGGGCCTTCACCACCGAGGACGACGCGGTGGTGGTCGTGGCTGATGAAGGCGACGTGTTCGACGATGGTGATGGTGGCGCCAGTGAAGGCGATGGTGATTGTTGGTGTCGAAACCGGAGGATCTCAGGTAGGGGGTCCCGAACCGTGCGTCTAGGCAGATGGTAACAGGAGACAAGGGACACGATGTTTTTACCCAGGTTCGGGCCCTCTTGATGGAGGTAATACCCTACTCCTGCTTGATTAATATTGATGATATGGGTAGTAAAAGAGTGGATCTACCATGAGATCAGAGAGGCTAAACCCTAGAAGGTAGCCTATGGTATGATTGTTGTCTGTCTCTATCGACTAGCCTGGCCTCGGTTTATATAATGCACCAGAGGCCTAGGATAACAAGAGTCCTAGCCGAATACGCCGGTGGGGAGGAGTCCTTGTCTTGATCGCCAAGTCTTGTGGAATCTTCCTTGTATGCGGCAACTGTCCGGACTGGCCCATGAGTATACGGCCATGGGGATCCTCGGCCCAATCCAACTGATCGAGAGACGACGTGGTGAGTACCCCCTAGTCCAGGACACTGTCAGTAGGCCCCTGAACCGGTCTTCAAGTTGGGGACACTCCTCGATTCTTCCGAACTGTTCTTCATCTTCGGTCGTCGGTCTTGAAAACTGGTTCAACAAATCTTCTCATCTTCGATCTTGAGGATCGCCGAAATGCATTCGACGAGTTTACACGTCGGGTATCCGAGGAGCCCCTTTAAGTTTACGACCTTTATCAATGCCTTGTTATTTTATGCCACGCCGCGGGTTTGAAGTTATTCCCAGGAGGCAGTGTCCTCTTGCGTCCGAGCTCCAACGCCGGACTGCATTCGAGGTATCTTTTGCAGCCGAGCACCAACGCCGGACTCCTTCCCAGCTGTATCGCCGGATGATGTATCCGAGCTCCAACGCCGGACTATGTATCCGAGCTCCAACGCCGGACGGTATCCGAGCTCCAACGCCGGACTATGTATCCGAGCTCCAACGCCGGACTGTATCCGAGGTGTCGTAAATCACCTTGGTTCAAAGAAGTTTGAAGGAGTTTAGCCGAGCTTAATGTCGCAAATGCCCTCTACGGAGCTAGCCACAAGCGCCCGAGCTTTATGACGGAGTGCTTCCGAGGTGGTGCACCACCCCGAATGTGGGCCGATTTTGGTCAATATTTTTGATTGGTGCAATTTATTCTCTGCCGAGATACATAGCCAGTAACCCACAAGGTGTGTATCGGTCTAAAACCCGAGATGCACCTGAAGGATGACATAAGACCGCTGATCCTAGTAGCCGCTGAGACTCAAAGTTGATTTGCAAAATCGGCCCGAGGATCAAGTCCTAGCTCGGCAGAATACTTCAGGACACAAAAAGCGGCGTGCTCAGTCCTCGAGACTCGGGTTGGGTGCGGCCGACCAACCTGAGGATCAAAATCTCCTTGGAAACTGTATTGCACTTAAAATTTTCTGCATTGAACAGGCGATGCAGTAGCCCCCGAGACACTGGTCGGGTGACAACACCATATCAAGGCATTGATGTGCCCCTTTAATATTTGTAAATAATAAGCCCAAAGCCCAGTAGCCCCCGAGCCTTAATGCGGGCACGGGTGGCCGAATTAAGGATCGGTATCCATAGTAAAATCACCAATTATGTGTAATGACTCTATGTATCCAAGTACTTTATGTCATTAATGCTCGGATCCGCATTGTACAAAACTTTGTTGACCGACCATCGGCTTCAACCTCCTCGCCAAGAGTCGAGGAGTGTTTGTCCTACTTTATAAAGCCTTTATGAGGGCAAAGATTTACGACAAACAAGGCTATCTGGCCATACGGTTTTATAAACAAAGGTACGCAGAGAGATATGTTATATTACTGTTTAACAGAATAAATGTCTTCCAAAGAAAATAGTCCTGCTATCGGTTCCTTTCTTTGGGTTGTCATGCTAAGCATGATCATGAAACCTCGGCTCCAATGTAAGAGCAAAATATTGAGGATTTAGTTTGTGAGGCCGCCATTAGCCCCGGTAGTGTTCGGCGACAGTCGAGGTCAAGCCGGAAACACTTCGGCCCATGTTATGAATGGCCCGTCATTTGATATAGTCATCGGATCGCTGACCAGTTTACACCTATTGTGACAGTCAGTTTTCGGCTTTCTCCACTGAGGTGCTTAACCATGCGAGCTGGAAGCACAATCGCGATGGTTCTCCTTTGCACACCTAGCCGAACAAAGCGGAACGTAGGAGGCAAGCGCTGGAGCCGTGAAACCCAACAATTGACCGAAGACACAATTCGGAACTGATGCATATATAGCAATATCCGAGAATGTTTTTGCCGAATCTCTAAAGGTGTCCGGCGTTGCACTGCGAGACTTGTGCTGAAAACACACAAATAGTTTAAAAGTGCCAAAAGCTTGGAAAACCAAAAAACGTCAGTAAAAACATGACGTCTGAACAAGATCAAGTGTTCGGTGCCAATCCGAAAATTGGACTTTAGAAAAAAAGTGCTTCTGCCGTGCTTTAACATGACACACCCTATCTCAAGACTTCAAGCGGGTCAGCCTACGGCTTCAGTCTCCCATCCCGAAGGTGGAGTACTTCTTATTAGGCCAGTTTAGAAAACTAAACTCTAGCGGTTTTGAGAGAGAAATTAGGCTCTCTAGTTAGTGACCGCACACTCGTGTCGAGAAAAGGAGTGATAAATAATAATAAAAACTCTGCAACGACTAAGAAGAAAAACACTTATTATAAAAGGGCTCAAATAAACATAAGAGCCCCCAAGTGACTTGGGTAAAAGAATGATTGTATGTACCGAAGTACTTATATCATATCTATGTTCAACCGAACTTTAAACGCGTCTTAACCGACCGTCGGCTTCTCCCTCTTCGGTCAAGGACCGAAAAGTGTTATGTACTCCATCTGTCGAGAATATCGACAGTGTTTCCAATAACCAGGCAATCAGGTCATAAGGCTGTAACAGACAAAGCGCGCTCAGGGAACTTATGCTATATTACTGATAAAGTGTAAGAAGCATCTTCGAAGAAAATAGTACCCCCACCGATACCTTTCTTCGGTGCTCATTGTTAATATGAGACTTGTGCAATAGATTTTTTGTACACACGAGTTCCGTTGTGTGCCGACCATTATTGAAAATAGAAAGAGCGCTAGCTTTCGGCTTCACCCAGTCTGAGGTCCGTCTCGGGTGACCCGATCGTGACAATCGCGGAGGTGCTCCCTTTACTCCCTAGCTGAACAATCGGGAACGAAGGGGTAAACACAGGAGTGAGGCAACCCAGCTTGCAAATCACTTAAGTCAATATGGTGCAGATTGTGGCATAATACACAAACAAGGAACGAAGCCGTACAAGTATAATCATACGCAAGAGGAAAAGCTTCATGAAGGAAGCCCCCAAATGAATTGGGTATTTGAATTTATGCGTCACAAACAAAGTTTGGACAAGAAATTTTTTTACAAGCAACATTTTTCCAAAAAGTATAATGCTTGGTCGAACCGAACACAAGTTAGAAATTAAAGCTTTGAGCATGAAAGCGACTTAGCTGGTTAATGTGTTCGGTATTGATGACGCCATCCGAGCTTGATACGGGACAAGGTTCCATCCCCAAGCCGGTCCCGAGGTGGCGGAGAGGAGAGCTCGACACCGGCAAGTGGTGACATAGCACGGTCAATGCAGACCGGCAGAGCGACGCCGAAGTCCCCGGATCATTTTCTTGTGCACAAAAAATGATGCAAACCGGAGATAATAGTAATAATGATAAAAAAATTGCTGCATAATAAATAATGTATGCAAAGTGAGTAATAAAAGAAATATGGCCTGGCGCCGAAGCCAATGTCGATGCAGGGCGTCGGCGTGATGCGGTGAAGGCGCGGCAAAGCCTGAATTCACAGGTCGGTCCGAGCTCCGGATGCGGCGTTTGCCGGACTATGTACGGAAACTGACCGAACCACCATGCGACTGTCGTTAATGCGGCCACCATTTGATAGACCTGTGTACATATGATGGACAAACCAGCGTAATAATTGCTTGGGAAAAATGAACCCAAACAAGCAAAAAATACTGGGATTAATAGCACCTGGTTTATTTGTTGTAGCAATGCGAAGGGAGGTGATTCCCAAAATTGGGACTCGATCCACGCACCCATTGCCTGATGGGCGATAAAACGACGGCATGGCAATGCTGGCAAAGGTTGGCTCACCGAGGCAAAGCCCTCGGTCCAGTTAACGTGACGGAGCTAGTCGGCTAGTGATGCCGAAGTGTCCGGAGTAGGTTGATGAAGAGATGGCGAAGCCCCCGGTCCAGCCGAGATGTCGAAGTAGGTCGGTGTGATGGACACCAGCTTGAAGAAGCAATAGTGCGGCCCTGCCGATGCAGGTCGTGACGTGGTCGATGCCGGCTTGGTGAAGCGACCGTGCAGCGATGCCGGTATGCCCGCTCCGTGTAATCCGTGGGGCGGCGATGTTTGTGATGATTAATCCTTCGCGATGCCGGACTCTTGTTCGGCTTGCCGAGATGATGATCCGAAGAAGTCGAGCTCGGCTCAACAAAGTGACGACGTGTCTAGCGCAGGTCGGCAGCCGTGGAGCAATATTGCCGGACTGGTTTTGACACCAGCATGATATTGAAGATCATGTTTAAAAGATTTTAAAGTTAGTGGGATGTGTTCGGGAACAAAACACAACACCCCATACAAAACTTCCTTCAAAAAGGATGTCCGAAATCCAGTTCATAAAAAAGACGAACTCGGGTCGGATTCGTTTGCACGCAGAAAACAGATCCGAAAAGTGATGCACTAATCGGAAGGTTCCCGGAGTTTGGACGGTCGGATCGAGTCGAAATTTTGACGGGTGGTAGATATAGGAATTCCGTAGCCGATCAACAGTTGGATCTTTCAAAGGAAGTCCGAGCTAGAAGCTGGACACCACGCACTAAACTCATCCAGATTCTCGTCTAGATTCAATGCGGCTCCAGTATATCGGAGATTGCCAGAGATTCCTCCATCGGAACTCGACGAAATTTTCCAGGGTTGTTGTAGACTCAATTCCGCACAATTCCACCGAAGCAATCGTTAAAACGACGCTTGAGGAGGCGGTGGCGGCGGACACAAGTCCGTTGTCCAGAAAAACAGTACGGTCGCCCGAGGGCAATGTTGACGTTGAGCCCCCGGGCTTCATGGATGATTCCTCCATGTTCTTGATAGAGATCGGAGTTGATGTTGATGAAGGCCCTCATTCGAACATGACGATCGGAGGTAGGGCGCAGTCCTTGGTTGAACCAAGGTGACCAGTCGAGCTGGTGACGAAGATGCCGAAGTCGCAGTTGATCTGCAGGCGAGCCATCGACCTTTTGCCGAACACACAGCGGAACTCTCAATGAAAGCACCAATGTCGGTGTCAAACCGCGGATCTCGGTAGGGGTCCCGAACTGTGCGTCTAGGCGGATGGTAACAGGAGACAAGGGACACGATGTTTTTACCCAAGTTCGGGCCCTCTCGATGGAGGTAATACCCTACTCCTGCTTGATTAATATTGATGATATGGGTAGTACAAGAGTGGATCTACCACGAGATCAGAGAGGCTAAACCCTAGAAGCTAGCCTATGGTATGATTGTTGTCTATCTCTATCGACTAGCCTGACCTCGGTTTATATAATGCACCAGAGGCCTAGGATAACAAGAGTCCTAGCCGAATACGCCCGTGGGGGAGGAGTCCTTGTCTTGATCGCCAAGTCTTGTGGAATCTTCCTTGTATGCGGAAACTGTCCGGACTGGCCCATGAGTATACGGCCATGGGGATCCTCGGCCCAATCCAACTGATTGGGAGACGACGTGGTGAGTACCCCCTAGTACAGGACACCGTCAGTGATGCTAGCGACGGTGACAGCGCTGGGGGCAGCGAGGCCAGCGATGCGCCTGAGGACCACCTGGGAGACGTGGCGAGCGACATGTCCTACTGACCTCGTGTTTCCTTGCTGCTTGTCCTGCACGCAGAAGCTCGGGCGCGGACCTGGAGATTGTAAGAGCATTTTTGGAGGGGAAGCCCCTCATGTAAATACACTACTGCCTCTATATTTTTAGGCCAAGTTGCATATGTGTCTTTATGATCTCACGAATCCTGGGGCGAGTTCGCTGTCGTGGTTTACCTAAGCCTGCACAAGTCCCGAGCTAACTCGTGTGGTTGCGAGTTCCTGAAAGGCTCTGGAGGAGCCTGCCGGTCCGCCCGAGAGGGCTCCGTGAGAAGCGGGAGCCCGCCGTGGCGCGATGTATGCGTGGCGCGCGTGTGCCATGCCCAGCCCCGCTCGCGAGGAGGAAGTAACAGGCGCGAACTCCAGATTAAGGCAAGAACCAGATAGCAAGAAATCGCTCGAACGAGAAAAGACACCCCCCGCGCACATCAACGGAAATTCAACTTCAGCTTAAATCCAAATCCAGAAGGCAAGGCGACAGAAAAGAGATCCAAAGCAAATGGCCGCATCCGACGTCTAGTCTAGTCTTCTTTTCTTCGAGTCTTCTCACCAGCGCGGAGCTAAGTGTTGCCACTAGGACGTGGGAGGGAGCCCCCGAGGCCCGAGGGCGGCACTCCGGAGACTCCGGGACATGTACAACCCCACTCATTGTTATGTGGGAGTGTCACGAGCGGAGACCTTCACAGGCGTGAACCTTACTTCATATCGCCAAACGAGGGTCCCGCCTTGCGCGTCCCTCGACCACCGTTGGGAGCGACCGGAAACCAGGACGACACCAAGGGGCAAAGGGGACGCCAGCGGCACCCTCGGCGACCACGGGTCCTCTGCCGGGGGAAGGCTCTGGAGCACCTCGCCGGCAGAGGGCCTACCTCCGGGGGATGCCTTGCTCCGCGCGGCGCTGGGAGGGGCCTTCGTCCCGGTCCCCCTTGAGGGAGTCCTGGATTAGGGGGTATCCGGACAGCCGGACTATGTACAACGTCCAGACTATTGAAGCGTGAAGATACAAGACTCAAGATTCGACCCGTGTCCGGATGGGACTCTCCTTGGTGTGGAAGGCAAGCTTGGCGATCCGGATATTGTATTTCCTTCCTTGTAACCGACTCCTTGTAAGCCCTAGCCCTCTCCGGTGTTTATATAAACCGGAGAGGTTGGTCCTTAGAAGGCCGATCACAATTACAATCATACCATCATAGGCTAGCTTCTAGGGTTTAGCCTCTACGATCTCGTGGTAGATCTACTCTTGTACTACCCATATCTTCAATATTAATCAAGCAGGAAGTAGGGTTTTACCTCCATCGAGAGGGCCCGAACCTGGGTAAACATTGTGTCCCTTGCTTCCTGTTACCATCAGCCTAAGACGCACAGATCGGGACCCCCTACCCGAGATCCGCTGGTTTTGACACCGACATTGGTGCTTTCATTGAGAGTTCCTCTGTGTCATCGCTACAGGGCTCGATGGCTCCTTCATCCATCGTCAACAACATGGTCCCGGGTGAGACCTTTCTCCCCGGACAGATCTTCGTCTTCGGCGACATCGCCCTGCAGGCCAATTCGCTTGGCCATCTAGAGCAGATCGATAGCGACGCCCCTGGCCACCAGATCAGGATCAGAAACCTGAACTACACGGCGGACATCCGCGGAGACTGGATCTTCGACGGATTCGGGCCTATGCCAGGAGCACCGGACAGTCACGACGAGCACGGCTTAGACCTGCTGTCGGACAAAGCTCGGGGTATCACCCCCGCAGTAGCCTCGGACCTAAATCCGGAGCAGGCTGCATTGCCTAAGGACGGAGGGCTGGACCCCGCCCCACAGGTCGCACACTGATCGGCGGTGCAGCCGAACACGGGCCTGACCTCTGTGGTGGCCTGTGACTCTAGACACCCGGATTCGTATCCAGATGCTGGTTCCGGTCCGCGCACTCCCGAGCCAGTCGAGCCAGGTTGGGCTCCGGTAATGGAGTTCACCGCTGCGGATATTTTCCAGCACTCGCCCTTTGGCAACATGCTGAACTCGTTAAAAACTCTCTCTTTGACAGAAAATTCTGGGCCAAACTATGTCTGGCTCGAGTGGGAAGCAGGCGACGAAGAAATTCGTTGCCCACCCACCACCCACTTAATAGCCACGGTCGATGATTTAACCCACATGCCTGACTTCGACTCCGAAGGCATCGACGGTATGGATGACGATGCAGGAGAAGATTCAGAATCTATGGGGCGCTGGACTTCTGCCTCGTCACACGACATATACATGGTGGATATGCCCAAAGAGGACACAGGCGACAATCCGAAAGATAAAACCCCCCGGGAAAAACCCAAAGCAACGGCGCAGACGCCGTTCTAAGTCCAGCAACAGTGAAAATAGCGACAAGAGCGCCAGAAGGATCGATACTACAGTCAACTCCGAAGGCAACAACGACCATACGGACCCAGCGATGGAGCAGGGCGAACCAGGCCACCCCGAACACAGTTCGGAGCAGACGCCCGAGGACAATGATCCCGACGGACGAGGTCATCAAACCAAACCAGCACAAGAAAACAGTCCGGATGACGATGCATTCATCATCCCGGAAAAACGCGTGGAACGAGATAACCTCCACAGAAAGCTTATGGCCACCGCAAGAAGTCTAAAGAAGCAGAAGCAACGGCTCAAAGCCGCACAGGAAATGCTCAACAATAGATGGAATAAAGTGCTAGACACCGAAGAAAGATACGACGATGATCGCCATACAAAGACCTATCCAAAACGCAAGCTACTGCCAGAATTCGACGACGAAGCCGTGCCACTTCATAACCGCAACAAAGCAGCTACCGACGCCGCGCACGATCTACGTGAGCACCTGGATAAGATAGCTGGCGCAGCTAGGTCCATCTATGGATCTAAAAGACACACCCCAGCGAGGGACTGTGGTCACCAAAACGATTATGCTAATCAAATACCAGTTCGGAATAAACACCGGACACAACAACAGCCGACGGCATGCCACAGCACGTCCAGATACAGAGGGGCTGCTCACCCCCTGTGCTTTACCGAAGAAGTACTGGACCATGAATTTCCACAGGGCTTTAAACCTGTGAATATAGAGGCATACGACGGAACGACAGACCCAGGGGTCTGGATCGAGGACTTTATCCGGCATATACATATGGCTCGTGGGGATGACCTCCACGCCATCAAATACCTTCCCCTCAAACTAAAGGGACCAGCTCGACATTGGTTGAAAAGCCTCCCCGAAAATTCAATTGGGAGTTGGGAGGAACTCGAGGACGCTTTCAGGGCCAATTTTCAAGGGACTTATGTCCGGCCTCCGGATGTTGACGATTTAAGTCACATAATCCAACAGCCCGAAGAATCCGCCTGCAAGCTTTGGAACAGATTCCTCACTAAGAAGAATCAAATTGTCGATTGTCCGGATGCCGAAGCCTTAGCGGCATTCAAACACAACATCCGTGACGAGTGGCTCGCCAGACACCTCGGCCAAGAAAATCTGAGGACAATGGCAGCCTTAACAAGCCTCATGACCTGCTTTTGCGCGGGTGAAGATAGCTGGCTAGCCCGTAAAGGCACCAGCGACCCCAGCACATCCGAAATGAGGGATGGCAACGGGAAGCAATGGCGTAATAAAAACAAACGCCAGAACAAGGAAGAGAGCTCGGATAACACAACGGTTAATGCCGGATTCAGGGGCTCTCGACCTGATCAGCAAAAGAAGCCATCTAAAGGCAGTAAAGAGGGACCGTCCGGTCTGAATAGAGTCCTAGACAGACTATGCCAAATTCATGGCACCCCTGACAAACCTGCGAACCACACGCACAGAGAGTGCTGGGTCTTCAAGCAGGCTAGAAAATTAAATGCCGAACACAAGGGAAGGGAAACACCAAGTGAAGACGAGGATGAACCTCGCTAGCCGAACACTTGGGGACAGAAAAAATTCCCGCCAGAGGTTAAAACAATAAACATGATCCACGCGACTCATACATCCACGAGAAGGCACGAACACGCGCTCAGAAACGCGTACGCCATAGAGCCCATCGTACCCACACCTAGCTATTGGATGGCTAGTCCGATCACTTTCAATCACACGGACCACCGGACTAGTATTCGGCGTGAAGGATCAGAGGCATTGGTTCTTGACCCAATAATCGACGGGTACCATCTCACCCACATCCTCATGGATGGCGGCAGCAGTCTCAATTTAATATATGAGGACACTATCCGCAGGATGGGGATAGACCCATCCAGAATTAATCAAAGCAACACCACCTTTGAAGGGGTGATACCAAGCGTTGAAGCCTACAGCAGGGGCTCCGTCGTACTGGAGGAAACATTCGGCTCTCCAGGCAACTCCAGAAGCGAAGAACTACTCTTCATCATCGCACCCTTCCAAAGCGACTATCATGCATTGCTTGGAAGAACGGCCTTCGCCCGCTTCAACGCATTGCCGCACTATGGCTACCTTACGCTCAAGATGCCCGGTCCACGTGGCGTCATCACCGTTAGCGGAACCACAGAGCGCTCTTCACGCGAAGAGGAACACGCGACGGCCCTGGCGGCCGGACTATAAGCGGCCTCCAAAATCAGAAAACATGACTAGTCATTAAGACCACAGACACGGTTAGACGAGTCCGGTAGCCCGGACAAAAACTGAACCAAGGCACCCTATATGTAATCCCGTAGCGGATACCAGGGGCTATAAATATTTAATACAGCCCCACACTTGGCTCAACCTTATTGGTAGGCCAACATCTCACACTTTTACTATCCATCGCATACTTACGTTGTACTCTCCTACAAGTTTTCCTTTTTTCCACAGACAACGTTTGCGCGATACCCTTCCAGGATACATCACAACGGAGACAAAGGCGTAGACGTGCAGCAGGGCCCCGTTCAACAGGTTTCTTTTTAGATTAAGCCCCTGTGTAAACCTTTTCTATTGCCTCTTGTTGTTTAACCATCCCATGGGTTCCATACCCACAGAGGATACTGCCGTTCTTGGCATTTCGCCACGACAGATTAAAGCACGTACCTGGAAACATAGGGTTTCTAATGAATGCGCATTCTTGAGCCCATCGTCTGTTATAAAGTCCGAATACCTTCGGGAGTGTTCGGCCTCACGAGTTTGGCCTTATATGCATCAGCTCCGAATCATGTCTTTGGTCAAATGTTGGGTTTGCCCGGCTCTTGGGTTTGCCGCCTTACGTTCCGTTATTATCGGCTAAGGTGGCCAAAGGAGAACTACTGCGATTGTGCCCTGGTTATTCCGGACGAGCACCTCAGTAGAGAAAGCCGAAAACTGACTGTCATGATACAGCGCGAGACTGTTCAACCACTCAAAGAATCTTTAGGATCCCTCCGCATTAACGAAGGATCGTTTCCCGGTCATGTACACGCGCGCCCATATTCGGATGCAAGCGAAGGTACCAGGGGCTACATAATAGCCCCAACATTTTACTCCCATGTCTAAGCGAAAGCGTTACCGCTATATAGTACGATTGCCTAGTTCGATGTGCGATCACCTCCTTAATGGACCAAGACGTTGGATCAAGTGTGATTATGCATATTTTTCTCGAACGCCCCCGCATTATATGCGCGGGGACTGAAGCCAACGACTGCTAACTTTCGGATTACATGTATATATATATATATATATATATAGGGTGGGTCTATTATGATAACACCCTTAAGAGTCTTATTGTGCACACCGAATCGCTTATTCTGCTAACAGCTCTCTCCGTACCGCACCGCGAACCGAACCACCCCACTGCCACTAACAAAGCCCACCCCCAGCTCCCACACAACACCCACCTCCCTCTTCCCCCGATCCAAACCCCCACCTCCCTCCACCTTCTACCGGCGCCGCCCATTGCAGAGCACCACCTCACCTTCTCCCACCTTTCCCCGCCTCGCCCCACCTTCCTCCATCAAGCCCACCCAGCGAGCCCCTTGCGCCATGACTCCACCACCCCTGACCTTCTCCCCTTCCAACCACGCGCCATCGGATACCCGCCCCACCACCCCGCCGCGCCGGATCCATGCCCCGCCGGACACCCGCGACGCCCCGCCGCCGGATCCAGCCCCTCCGGTCCGCCCCCTCCGGCCAGCACCTCTGCCTCCTCCCCATCCATGGCGATCGCCCCGCCACAGCAACCTCTCCCTGTGCTGGATCCGGTGGGATCCGCCTCCATCGTGTCCCGCCTGGACCCCCGCCGCTGCGGCCGGGGCAGCTCCCCCGTCCGGCCTCCTCCCCATCCTGGACTTGACGGCTGATGGGTCCAGGTCGCTCATGCCTCCGGTGGCTCCTGGGCGAGAGGACTCTCTGCAGTTCGGTGGCGCTCGTGGTGCAGCTCGGTGGCGCTCGTGCGTGCAGTGCGTTCGGTGAGTGCATGCGTTTCAGTGCATCTCGTGTTGACCCCGACCACCACCCTCCATCGCCGTCCGTCTCATGCTGCCCCTCCTGACCGCACGCCCTAGATCCGGGCAACCAGGCCTGCGCGCCATGCCACGCGCGGCCCGCTGGACTTCGACCGCTGGGGGTGTGGTGGTGGTGGGCTGCAACTTCATCTCCCTTATGCCCGCAGGTGCCGCCATGGGCATCTCAATCTTGTCTACCATCACCGGCATTCGATTGAGGATAGGCGCCGCCCGGCTTGCGGTTGCTTGGTTACCCTTGCTGTGGTGCGGTGCGTCACCGTTGTTCTATTGCACTTTGGGTCCTTCTTTTCTTCAGATTTTGCTTGTCTGCAGTTCGCCTATGATCTTGGTGCGGTGCCGTGGATGTGCCAGCGGCCGCTCTCTGTGTGGTTGGCCACGCTGTCCTTTGCAGATCGCTGGAGTGAGAGAGGAGGTGCTCTACATGGCGTGTTGCAGTTCCTGGTGCCACTCCAGTGCAGCTCGGTTTGTGCAAAAAAAGTGGAGTTCTTTTTTTGTTGTTGTAGTAGTTCCTCGTCATTGTAATTTGTGTGTGTTTGTACTATGGATTAAAAAGAGGATCACTGTAGTTCGTTCGCCCCGGCTCGTAGTCCAGATATGTACAGATCGCAGCTCTCTCGGAAACATTCATTGAAGAAAACAACAAAAAAATTGTTTAGGTGCAGCTCACTTGTTTCATTGCCGCAGTGATCTTCTCTCTCCCAGTGGTTCACTATGTTGCCGAGTGCAAAAACAAATTGGAAAAGTTGATTTTTTAATGCAGCTCACTCTGTTGTTGTGTGCAGTAGAAAGAATATTGGAAAAAGAAAAATTGATGCAGTGCACTCACCTCGTCCCTGCAGTACCAACGCTCGACACGAAGTGCACTCCACCACATTTGGAAAAATTTACGTCCCACAAAAAAACCATGCAAAGTGCACTTGCCCATCTAATGACGTGCGGTATTCCGTCTGGCAAGGCGTTCTTATTTCCCGTCCGAGAAAAATACGTCTAACCAAAAAGAAACCATGCAGTGCCCTTGCCCTTCTAATGAAGTGCGGTATTTAAATGCGAAGCGGTCGTTCTTCTGTCGATGCAATAAATATGACGATTTTAGTCTCGCGAAGAACAGAGTGTCCGCTTTTTCGGTAAAATCGAAACTGCTCTTAAACCGTAAGGTATTAGAGAGTGTTCTACATGAAAAAGTTGCGTATTGTCGATATCTTTCCAACAACGTATGATTTGAATTATTCCGACCAGCGGTTTGTAAAAATTTCGCGAAAAAACAGCCGCTGCCTCTCGAAGTCAGCCGCACGATTTTCAAAATTAACTAAAATCCGTAAGGAATCTCAAAACCATTTCAACATATGAAAGTTGCGCCTTGTCCGTAGCTTTCCAACGGCGTATCATATGTCTCGTTTCGACAAACGGTTAGAAAACTGGAGCAAAAACAGTACCAAAAATTTCAAAAAATTTGAAAAACAAAGTTCCGCGATTTAGTAAATTTGAAACTGCTCTTAAACCGTACTGAATTAGAGAAAGATTTATATATGAAAAAGATGCGCCTCGACGGTATCTATCCAACGGCATATAATTTGCTTCATTCCAACAAGCGGTTAGAAAAAAACACGAAAAAACGCTCGCTGCCACTCGTCATCCGCCGCACTATTTTCAAAACTGCTCTTAAACCGTGTGGAATCTCGAAAAGTGTTCAACATGTCGAAGTTGCGCCTAATCCATAGCTTTTCAATGGTATATTACACGCCTCATTCTGATAAACGGTTAAAAAATTAGAGCGAAAACAGTACCAAAAAATAACGCTGCGTGCAGTTTTTTACTGACGAGAAGTTCACTAGTCTCTATTGCGATTGCTCGTCGTCAAAATGATGCGATCTTGCTTCATTGAGCGTCTGCAGTGCAGTGGTGTGCAGAATAGTTATTTTGCTAATATTAGCAGAATAGACCATCTGTATATATATATATATATATATATATATATATATATATATATATATATTGGGAAAATGCATATATATATATATATATATATATATATATATATATAACGGCCGCACAGGAGACACAATAATACTTTCAGGCAAAAAGTATAAATATAGCCTTATAACCAAAATAACATTGTTTTTACAATGATCTGATTTGTCACTCAAACAAGACATCCTTCGAGCACTGCGCCTCTATTAGGCGGACACCTTCTGTTACCTGCGCCAAATCGTGCTCGGCCGGATATTGGCCTCCCTCTGGATCCTGGGTCGCCACCATGGTGGCCTCCATACCTGTCCAAAATGCTTTAACGCGGGCAAGGGCCATCCGTGCACCTTCTATGCACGCTGACCTTCTCATGGCATCAATCTGGGCACGCCCCCAAGGAACTATTGCACCAAGCCAAAGTAACTGTCCGGCTTAGGCCCCTTCGGCCAAAGATGGTCTATTACAGACCGCATTGCAAGCCCGGACAGCCTGTGTAGCTCCCCTACAGCAATCATCTTGTTACTTAACGGCAGCGGGCGAGTGGGAGCATTGAATTGCGACCAGAAAAGCTTCTTCACTTCCTTATCACCCTGATCTTCGAAGAACTTGGCAGTGTCAGCTGTACTCTTCGCCAAATCCGCATACGCGTCCGCAGGACTCCAGCGTCCATCCAGGGGAGCGTACTTCGGATCAAAAAACTTCGTCCATAGCAAGTAGGAGCCCCTAGCCGCGATTTTACCGGCCTGTTGAAGCTCTCATACCGGTCAGCGGCATTTTTTAACTCCACATCCATTTCGGCTATCTTTTCCTTGCTTCGGTGATGAGCAGCCTGTTCGGCTCTCAATTCCTCGAGCTTGTTCCTTGGCTTGGGCAAGTTCCGCCCTCAGGGCCTCCATGGCAGTAGCACCATCTGCAGTCCAAACATATTACATTAATATCATGCCGCCTTCATATTTTCCTATACAAAGGAAGGCAGAGCACATACCTTGTGATTTGTCCAGCCGCTCGTTCACCAGCGTGATATCGGCATCAATCGATCCAATTTGCCTCGTTAGTTCGGCAACTTCAACGGACTGGTCGGCGGCCGGATCCACAGACGGCGGGCAACCAGAGTCTCAGGGGCTACTATCTATATGGAGCACACCTAGCGCGTGCCTCACAGCAAAAAAAAGTGTATTCTTCACTACATACCTCAAAGCCTCTGAGCAGGCTTGTAAATACTTCATTCAAACCACTTGTAGCGGATGAAATCTTCTTAAGGACCACGCTTATTAATGAGCGGTGCTACTCCGAGAGCATAGCTCGCTCCAGAAGACCTGTCAGTACGTCCGGCCAAACACTGAACTGTGTAGGACCCTCCTCATCGCCCCCCGTGGGAGCCAAATGCTCCGGGCTTAGGGAGGCTGACGTATTAGCTTCCGGCTTCGGCAGATCCGGACTCCTCCATGACGACACCTCGGTGTTGCCCGCCTCATGAGGCGGAGAGGTGGGTGGGGTCTCGCTCTCCATCATCTCCGGAGGAAGATCCCCCGAAGATGAACTCTGTTGAGAAGAGCTGCTAGCCGAACTGCAAAAGACGAATCCTGGTTATCGATCTAGGAGAAACATAGTACCTTCGAATTAATGATTGACTTACAGCTCAGTGGAGGGCTGGCCCGTTGGCGGGAATGATGCGGTGAGGGTGCCCGTCGGGGCAGGGCCCCCTGGGGATAACTTTTTCCCTGGTTTGGGCATCTCCGCCTCCAAGTCTTCGGAGGCATCCCTCTTCTTCCCGCGCGGGGAGGAGGCCTTAGCCTCCCCTTCCCGACTATCCTTCTTAGGGGAGGTAACAATTCCCCCGGTTCGGATTTGTAGAGTGTGAAGTTCGGTTTCTTCGTTCTTCCCCTTGTCTTTCCCTGAGGGCATTCTGCTGAGTACCCGGTCAAGCATCTTGGCCATGGTGGGACCAGGCGAGCCTTCGGGAAGTGGCGCCGACACCTGATTCTCTCCGCCTTCTTTGAGCCATTCCTGGCCACGGAAGATTTTCAAAATAAACAATTATGACAAATACAAAACAAGGTGTCCGGTATCAAGGTTACTTACTTGGGTATCTAGGCGATTGCAGCTTAGGCCCGCATCCTCGGTGATGCCCGGACACTCTACTTTCGATTCGAAGAATAATTTGCACATCCCTTCGAGCTTCAAGCCGAAGAAGTGCTTAACAGTCCGCGGACCCTCCGGATTGAACTCCCACATCCAGAGAGGCCCGCGTTCGCACGGCAACATCCGTCGGATTAACATCACTCGCATTATGCTGACAAGGTTAATATCTCTCTCTAGAAGCTCCCGTATGCGGCTCTGTAGTATAGGTACATCACCATCGGGCCCCCAATTCCATCCTACGTCGGTCCAAGACGTCAGTTGTGACGGGGAGCCCGAGCGGAACTTGGGGGCGGCCACCCACTTTGTGCCTCTGGGAGCCGTAACATAAAACCACCTCCGTTGCCATACATCGGATACTTCGGGAAAAGAACCCTCTGGCCATGGGGCGTCGGCATTCCTGCTTATTATGGCACCTCCTCACTCTGTGTGTTGCCCCTCAATCATCTTTGGCTTCACATTGAAGGTCTTGAGCCATAAGCCGAAGTGTGGGGTGACGTGGAGGAAGGCCTCGCACACTATGATGAACAACGAGATGTGGAGGATAGCATCCGGAGCTAGATCATGGAAGTCCAACCCGTAATAGAACATGAGCCCCCTCAAAAAAGGATCGAGGGTGAGGCCCAAGCGACGGAAGAAGTGAGGGACAAATACGACGCTCTCATTGGGCTCCGGTGTAGGGATGACCTGCCCTTGAGCAGGAAGCCTGTGCTGGATGTCAGCGGTCAAATATCCAACCTCCCTAAGCTTCACAATGTCCTCCTGTTGAATCGAGGAGGCCACCCACCAGCCTTGAGGGTTGGATCCAGACATATTGGAGGATCTAGGGTGTTGGAGCTTAGGCCTCGGGTGTTAGAACTCGACGTGCGAGAAGGCGCGCGGGAGGTGGAAAAAAGGCGTAGGCCTCGGCCCCTTTTATAAAGGGGGTGAATATCAAGGGTCCTTAGGGTGACCGCTTGAGGTTTACCGAACGGCACACGGAGTCATGCCAACAGTTGCCGTGGGGCTACGTGCCTGCGTTGATGGAAGATCCCGTAATAAGAGATCTCTCCCTCGACAGGGCGTGCCAATAAAACCGCCTCGCAACTCGGGTCGAGGTAGGGCAAAAAAAATACCGGTTCGTGTTGAACCGGGCCATGATGCGAAGACACGACGTACAAAGATTGCTGGCAGATCAGATTTATGCTATAATGGTGTGTGAGAATCACCTCGCGGATCCGGACACGATCTAAGTGTTCGATAATTACTTTGGAGTACTCGGAGAAGGAACCCGCCCTGCAATGCCGAAGACAAGACTGCGCGCCGGACTCATCGTCATTGAAGCCTGGTTCAGGGGCTACTGAGGGAGTCCTGGATTAGGGGGTATCCGGACAGACGTACTATGTACAACGTCGGGACTATTGAAGCGTGAAGATACAAGACTCAAGACTTCGACCCGTGTCCGGATGGGACTCTCCTTGGCGTGGAAGGCAAGCTTGGCAATCCGGATATTGTATTTCCTTCCTTCTAACCGACTCCATGTAAACCCTAGCCCTCTCTGGTGTCTATATAAACCGGAGGGGTTGGTCCTTAGAAGGCCGATCACAATTACAATCATACCATCATAGGCTAGCTTCTAGGGTTTAGCCTCTACGATCTCGTGGTAGATCTACTCTTGTACTACCCACATCTTCAATATTAATCAAGCAGGAAGTAGGGTTTTACCTCCATCGAGAGGGCCCGAACCTGGGTAAACATTGTGTCCCTTGCTTCCTGTTACCATCAGCCTAAGACGCACACATCAGGACCCCCAACCCGAGATCCGCCGGTTTTGACACCGACACCCCTCCTGCAGCCCCCAGCGTGCCCCCTGGCGGCAGGGAGGCCGATGAGCTGGGGCCGCCATCCATTGCTGCGACCTGATCCTCATGCGTACCATGGTTAGAGTAAGCCTTCTCCTGAGGAATTAGTGGTACCCTGTAGCTGTTGTCGCCGACGCGGTTGGTGAGGCTTTCGGAGCGCTCCTGAAAGGTGCTGGCTTCTAGCGCCTCCTCCTCCCTGCCCGGCTCGAGGAACGAGCCAGGGTCGTCTTCCAGCATGTACTCCTGGTCCACCATGCGGGGCACGTAGGCCTCTGAGGCCACCGCCTAAAAGACCTCGCTGTAGTTCCCCATGCTCCATGTCCCCGACCTAGCGTGCCACCTTGGGGATGGCAGGGTTGCATCCCGCCTGGACCGTAGGTGGCAGCGCTCGGGCTCGTGCCCACCGGAGGTGGCGCGGGTGCGAGCGGGCGTCCAGCTCCGTTGGTTGCGTCGGTGTCGATGAAACCTGGTGGTGCGCCTGTGGGCACGCGGGCGCGGCATGGCCCGCCATGTGACCCGGCCGCAGCTTGAGGTGTGAGCAGAGAGCAGAAGGGTGGTGCTCCTGAGGCCGCGGCGTCCAAGAGCTCGGCGGCGCACTATAGCAAAGCATCCCGGCCGCTCTCCATTAACCGGCATCGCAACAGCTCCCGAGCCACTATGAGCGCGGCCCTCATGTTTGCTTGCTCCTGTCGGGTGTGCGGCACCATGGCCGTAGCATGGCTTGAGGCCCCTTGCGGCCGCCCACACTTGTCGTGGAGTAAGGGCAGACGGCGAGTGACCGCGCTGCCCATGCCCCGCGGTGTTTGTTGGTGCACGTGCTGCCTGGGGCGCAGAGTTGAGGTCCTCTTGGATGGGCGCCGCCGCCCAGCGGTCGGTGTTGGTCCTAGAGTCGCTGGACACCGGAGCCGCGGAGTGTCGGGGAATTAGCGGGCGGATCAACTGGCGGAAGAAGAGCTCCGGCGCACCCCTACCTGGCGCGCCAAATGTCGGATCTCGGGTTCCGAAAAAACCCTCAAGGTTCAAACACTGGGGTGTGCACGAAGATCTCCCCCTACTGAATCACGCCCTCAACCTCGCCACGATCTCAAAGGCTAGCTTGACGAACTCGCAACACAAAGGACACAAGATTTATACTGGTTCGGGTCACCGTTGTGGTGTAATACCTACTCCAGTGTGTGGTGGTGGATTGCCTCTTGGGCTGAGGATGAACAGTACAAGGGAAAGAACAGCCTCCTGAGGCGAGGTGTTCTTGTGCTTGGTGAACTTGTGTGGGTGAGGATTACTCAAGATGAGATGCCTCCTACTATGGTGGCTAGTTCTATTTATAGAGGCCCTCGTCCTCTCCGCAAATATTGAGCGGGAAGGAAGCCAACAACGGCCAGTTTGAAAGGGGACAACTAGTACAGCTTATCCTATCTAAAGGTGGGCTTCGCCTGCAAAAGGCTCTGGTGGTGACGCCGCCTTGGGATCCATGGTGACCTCTATCTTGCCATCCTGCTGGTCTTGGTCTCGTTGCACCGATGTGGAAACCTTTGCTTAACGCCTCGGTACTCCTCGTCTACGCTTGCCTCCTTAGCACCAAAGAGGAAACAAGGACACTGTGTGCTCTGGCGCCCGCCTGATCTCGTTCGTCATGGCTCACGTCACTGGAACCTCGCGAGGTTTTCCTTGCCTTGATGTCTCCACCACTCGCGAGCCAGCCTGGTGAGGCCGCTCCCGAGGAGGTCTTGTGTCGCCCGCCTTGCGAGGCTTGGCACCTCGCGAGGGTCTTGAAAGCTTGTTGGTGAAGATGGCCCGTACGGGCCCGCTCGCAGGGCCACGCCGTGGGCCGCAGGCAGGCAAGTCTAGGGACCCCCATTCCCAGAACACCGACATCCGGCTTCACGGAGCCGTAGTACTTGGGAGTGTCTCGAGGGAGCGATAAACCTTTGGGGAAGGGCTCATCGCAAATGCGGGGGTCGAAGCGGGCCGGACCGATTGCATCTTCTTCTAACACCAGGGATCGACCCAGGAGGTCGATCTGGTGGCGGGCATCGTTCTCTCCAACTCCTCCATGGGGGCCTAGCCGGCACCGAGAGTCGGATGCTCAATAGGCGGCAGGGAAGCGTGCATCTCCCTGCGCGATCATCTTGTTGTTCCACTGCTCTTTGGCGTCCGTCTTGGTCATGCTCGATGGTGATGTGGGTGCACTGCGTCCGACTGCGGTTAGCAGCCGGCTCTTGGTCTTTCCGATCGCGGGCACCGCATGCCGGGGACCGAGAGGTCATGCCGTGCTCTCGGCGGGGAGGGGGGACAGGGTCTCAGTCTATAGGCTGGATCCACCACACGGCGGCCGGCTCCTTGCGGCACGGCGGCTGCGTCGACGAGCTACGGGACGCGCTCCATCATGCAGCGGCGCTGGTCGCCCTTTAGGTGATCGAGCTCGTCTGCCGCTGCCTGGGCGGTGCGTAGGTTCTCCATAGGAGTGGCGCAGACGTGGCGGTCGGCCCCCAGCATGCTGGCGATGGCCGCATCGCGCTGCCGGACCGTGCCGACGCGGCTGGATTCACCAGCAACCGTTTTGCCGCAGATGGCACGATCAATCTCGCGCTGGTAGGCCTCGGTGTGGCGTCTCATGGCCGCCAGCTTGTTGGCGCAGTCGAGGAGCACGACATGGCTTGCCTCCAGCGTTGCACCCTCGGCACTAGGCGCAATGGGCGCAGACAAGTCCCGTATTGCCGCCTGCAATGGGTCCTGGCCGGCCTCATCAGAGGCTCCATCGTGGCTGATGACTAGCACCTCCATGACGGTGCTGGTGCTGTTGTCAGCGGAGGGGAGCGGGTCATCAAAGATCACCATGTCACCAGGGAAGGCATTGGAAGGCGCGACGTCGGCGTCGATGAACATGTCGACAAGCGGGTCGGTGGACCATGTTCGGGGCTTTCCGTGGAGATAACATCCCTAATCCTGCTCTGCGGGGTCTCCGCATGATGACTGTGATCAATAGAGTGGCTACAAGCTTGCTCCTTGAGCTGTTTCGGCTAGAGGAGGAAGAAGAACAGGGCTAGCTCTACTCCGCTCTCTCTCTCTAGTGTGATCTCTAAGATTGTGAACCCCTTGCATGGGGCATCCTGGGGGGTTTACATAGGACTACCCCCAGGGGTACAATGGTAATCTGGACGGGTGTAGGACCCGGCCGTCAGTGTCTCTGGGCGCCGGCTTTTCTGCCGGCTGCTGGGGCCCGCCGCTTGGTGGATCCTGCCGGCTGCCGGGGACTCGGCTGATAGGTAGGGCCCGCTGCCTGCGGGCCATGCCGACCGCTTTATACTGTTGCCTTGCTCCTGATGATGGAGGCTTTGTCGGGGAGAGCGTGGCTACAGTCCCGCCACCTGGCGGGCGCTCACTGTAACCACACCCCGTCTCATCTGATTAATGGCGCTCAGACTCCGAGGGGGGAGGGGGCCGCCTGCTGGGAGGCGGCCCTCCCTCGTCGCCGCCTGCTGGGGATTCGCCACCTTCCAGGGCTCGCCGATAGGTAGGGCCCGCCGCCTGCGGGCCGTACCGACCGGCCGTCATGGGAGCGGTGGCTCCTCCTGACATAGGTGCTGTCATAGGATGCGTGGCAACAGTGTCGCGCCGGGCGAGGGGTGTCTGCCTGGTACACCACACTGTGGCCACGATCTACCCTGGATTCGGGGGTGGCATGTCGCACTGTTGCCATACCTCGTTCCGTCGTGGTTATGTGGGTGCAAACTTTGAGGGGACCAGGGGCCGCCTTCTAGGAGCTGGCCTCCTCGTGGCCGCCTTCTGGTGTGTTGCTGTCTTCTAGCAGCCGGCCTCCTAGACCAGCCGGCCCATGAAGCCGACCATTCGTCCGGGAGGTGTGACGGGCGCAGCTAGCGTGATGTCTTGAAATACCATAAGGGGCTGATGAGGCTGCCCGTGGTCATTTACTCCGACATTAAGAGAATTAAACCATAACTTAGCACCACCCTTTAACGAGAAAGGAAACAACTTATGAATATAGTAATAGCGAATTTTTTCCTCATGAGCAAATATGGTGGCTATATCATTCAATTTAGTAAGATGTGGCACAACAGTTTCAGATTCATAACCATAGAAAGGATCAGATTCAACCAAAGTAATTAACTTGGGATTGACAGAGAATTCATAATCCTTATTAGTAATAAAGATAGGTGAAGTATCATACTTAGGATCATATTGCATTCTAGCATTCAAAGACTTTTCTTGCAGCTTAGCTAATAGTTTGTTAAGATCATCTCTATCATTACAAGCAAGAAAGTCTCTAGCAATTTCCTCATCCATAATATAACCCTCAGGTACAACAGGCAATTCGTATATAGGGGGAGAATCATAATCTTAAGTTTCAATAATATCATCAGTTTCAGTAATTTCATTCTCTCTAACCCTAGCAAGTTGTTCATCAAGAAATTCACCAAGTGGCACAATATTATCAAGCAGAGAAGTAGTTTCATCATAAGCATCATGCATAGCAGAAGTGGCATCATCAATAACATGCGGCATATCAGAATCAATGGCAGGTGTTGGTGTCGCAAGTTTACTCAAAACAGAAGGTGAATCAAGTGCAGAGCTAGATGGTAGTTCCTTACCTCCCCTCGTAGTTGAGGGGAAAATCTTGGTTCTTTAATCATTCAAATTCCCCATATTTATCAACAGATATAAATCCCAAGTGATTCAGAGAATAGAGCTATGCTCCCCAGCAATGGGGCGAGAAAAAGGTCTTGATAACCCACAAGTATAGGGGATCGCAACAGTCGAGGGTAGAGTATTCAACCCAAATTTATTGATTCAACACAAGGGGAGCCAAAGAATATTCTCAAGAATTAGCAGCTGAGTTGTTAATTCAACCACACCTGAAAGACTTAATATCTGCAGCAAAGTATTTAGTAGCAAAGTAATATGGAAGTAACGATAACGGTGACAAAAGTAACAGTAGCAGTTTTGTAGCAATCGTAGCAATGGCAACGGAAAAGTAACGGGGCAAAGATCAATATGAAACAAACTCTTATGCAATGGATCAATGATGGATAATTATGTCGAATGGCATTCATCATGCAACAGTTATAACATAGGGTGACACAGAACTAGCTCCAATTCACCAATATAATGTAGGCATGTATTCTGAATATAGTCATACGTGCTTATGGAAAAGAAGTTTGCATGGCATCTTTTGTGCTACCCTCCCGTGGCAGCGGGGTCCTATTGGAAACTAAGGGATACTAAGGTCTCCTTTTAATAGAGTACCGGACACTTAGTGAATACAGTAACTCCTCAAACTACGGTCATCACCGGGAAGTGCCCCGACAATTGTCACTCCATGGTTGCCGGATCATAACACATAGTAGGTGAGTATAACTTGCAAGATAGGATCAAGAACACAAATATATTCATGAAAACATAATAGGTTCATATATGAAATCATGGCACTAGGGCCCTAGTGACAAGCATTAAGCATAGCAAAGTCATAGCAACATCAATCTTAGAACATAGTGGATACTAGGGATCAAACCCCAAGAAAACTAACTCCAACTCCTCACCGACCAGCGAGCCTACGAAGGAACTACTCACTCCTGGTGGGGAGCATCATGGAATTGCTGATGGAGAAGGGTTGGTGATGACGAAGAACGAAGATCCCCTCTCCGGAGCCCAAAACGGACTCAAGATCTGCCCTCCCGAGGAAGAACAAGAGGTGGCGGCGGCTCCGTATCATAAAACGCGATGAATCCTTCTCTCTTATATTTTTCTCCTCGAACGTGAATATATGGAGTTGGAGTTGATGTCGGTGGCGCTTCATGGGACCCACAAGACAGGAGGGCGCGCCCTCCACCCTTGTGGACAGGTGGTGGGTCCCCTCTGGTTGATTCTTCCGCCAATATTTTTTATTTATTCCAAAAATAATCCCCGTGAAGTTTCAGGTCATTCCAAGAACTTTTATGTGTGCATAAAAATAGCACCGTGGCAATTCTGCTGAAAATAGCGCCAGTCCGGGTTAGTTCCATTCAAATCGTACAAATTGGAGTCCAAAACAAGGGCAAAAGAGTTTGGAGAAGTAGATACGATGGAGACGTATCAATTTGCCATATTGTTCTGGTCCATCCTAGGCTTCCCGTACACGTCAATGGCATTTTCTTCTTCCTCAGGGGCACCAAGGAGTGTAGCCCACTCAGAGATGGTTGACTGGTACTTGGAACCCTCAGTCATCTTTGCAATCCTCCCACTGGGATAAAAATGAGCTGCGGAGTAGAATTTCATGATCATCTCATCATTCCACTTGGTGAGCTTCTACCCAACAAACTTGTCAACACATGCAAGTCTAAAACTCTCGTGAACATGGGGGAAATAATCTTCATTTGCATCAATGTATTTCCAGTCCACCCACTTCATGCCACGGACGATAGGCTTCTTATCAAGCAAGACAGTTTCATAGAAATCTTATTATTCTCTAGTGTGAAAGCGATAATCACAAGCAGTCCTCCTCCTGACAGAATAAGGATCAATCTTCCTCCACTCACACAGACCCTTATCCTTCCTGAGCATCATGTTTTCTGCTACAGGATGAGCATCGTCATGATTTGGGATCTTGGGCTTTAGCTTCCTGAGCACTAGTGGCTCATCATCAATCACAACCTCGGGCACTAGGGCCTTGTTCTTCTCAGCAGCAGGGATATTTCTTGTAGACCTCTTAGGTGCAGAAACCTTGGGTTTTGACTTGGGCTTGGAGGGAGCAGATAACTTCATAGCATTTGACATCAGTTTTTGAGTCTTTACTAGAGGTGCTTTAGCTTCTGGTTCCTCTTATTCCTCCTCATGATCATCTTCCCTCATGGAAGGTTCTCGACTACAATAGTTGTTTTTCTAGCCCTCTTCTTCTTCTTCTTCTTCTTCTTCTTCTTCTTCTTCTTCTTCTTCTTCTTTTTCTTCTTCTTCTTGCTGGCATCAGCTTCTGGATCACTAGGCTCCTCAAGTGTGAATATCATTGTTTCCTTTGGAGCTGAGGATTTGCGTGCCTTTGACATAGGGACTCTCCTTACAACAATTTTTTCTTATTCTTAGATGTGGCCTCAATAGCTGCAAAGTCTTTATCCTCATCATCTGAATTTTTCTTCTTCTTAGTTCCAATGGCAGCTTTTGGCAAATCTAGAGAGCTCCTAATGCCCTCATAGTAGCTCTCTCTGGGATTGGAACCCTCACTTAGATCAACATTCTTCTCTGACTCATTCTGGCTATCGGTAGCACTCGACATCTTGCAAACAAACCCTATGAATATATGGGTATGGGCAAAGTAGATGAGTTATCACAAAAAGCAGCTTTAGTTCTAGGTTTTCACAGAATGCATTTCGGAGCTACCGAGTTGGTCATTTTGGCGACACCGAAGCACTCAGAGAACCAAAACACTCCATTTCGGTTGGACCGAAATGTGGTTCGGTGGCTCCGAGTTGCTAGGGTTTCACTGAAACTATACTTTCGGTCTCAACGATTAGTACGTTTCGGTGGAACCGAGTTGTACTTGTGCAATGGCCAGGGCCAAAAAGATGGGACCGAAAATTCCTATTCGGTCGGTCCAAGATGTGTTCGGAAGAAACCAAAACCTACTTTTGCTCAAATCTATTGTAAGGAATTATTCTGGTGGATAGAGGAATTGCATTCGTGGCAAGATACATGGCAAAATCCTCTTGCATTGAATAGGAGAAAAAGAAGCACGAGGACATCGAATCTCACCCTAACTAGGTGGAGATCCTCTAAGGTGGCAACGGCGGAGCAAATTTCGTTGACGGCGGCGGATTCCTGCAGCGAAGGCGCACAGGAGACGACAACGACGACCCGGAGACCAAGGAGGCAGTAGCAACGAGGCGCGGGTTCATGACGTTTGAAGTAATTTTCAACCGTATGGTCCACTTTATATATATATATATATATATATATATATATATATATATATATATATATATATATATATATATATATATATATTGTCAATGGCACCGAGTGGAACAAATCGGTGACACCGAGATGTGCAACTGCGTGCAATTATAGCAAATCGGTAGCATTGAGTTGGTCTGATCTTGATGATTTCGATTCGACCGGGTTGGAGTGTGTTGGTCTGATCAAAAAGCATGATGAAGGTTTTGGATGTCAGCCCTTGTCGTATTGGTGGCTCCGAGTGCTCTTCACCCGGAGGGTCCAAAAAAGACTTGTTGAATTTTTGTGATATAGCATGAAAAGAATTTGAGACAAGAAAAGCATAGATAGCTAGAGAAGGTTCTTAGGCATTCTTGTACATCCACTTGGCCAACAAAAACCAAGACAATCAAAACAACAAATGGATGTTCTCGAATGGATAAACTATGCAACCAACATGCTCACACAATAAAAATAGCAAATGAAATATGTGTCAAAGCATGCACAACTAATTATAGCATCTATCAAGCAATTTTCGATTACTAGGTCATCTATATATGAGTATATTGACTTAGGTGTCAAATGAGGACATTTGATCATAGGTCATACTCATCGTTTAAGCACAAGTGGGTTTGCCACTTTTACATAAAGCATTAATGTGTTCACACCATTAGAGTTGCTTTAGCTCAATTTTATTTAGAGCAAATCTCCCCCTAGATGTGATATCCACCCAAAGAGGGATGAACTCACCTTGGGTTTTGTCTATGATGACTTCATGTACATAGTGAAGATGTGGATGCTCAATTTTGGCGTAGTCCATCAAGAGTTAGGAGCAATCCTTTGGAGTTTTGCACTTTCAATACCTACATGGTTTAGTCCCACAAGGAACATATCCATACACATAGAGTGAAATTGCACATATGATGATGTCCATGAAAGCATTAGGTTACCTTGTCATTTGTCTCACCAACATGAGGGTTTGTGACTCCATGAACTAGTGCATGATATGAAAGTTGATTGCACAAGTCCTTGCAAAAATGAATATGAGTGACGTATGTTGGCGGAGTCACCCTCAAGAACACTCTAATTCTTCTTCTTTGGGACCCACATAAACTTGATGGGAATCCATGGAGTTGTAGTTGAACTTGATGAAGTAGAGCTTGACGTAGTCTTGGGAACCCTCTTGACCATGACCTTAGGAACTTCTTCAGATGGGTCAAACTCTTCTTGAAGCTTGTCCTTGCACTTTAGCTTGTGGTCTTGTGGTGGAAGATCATCTTGAGCTTGTGTTCCCTCAAAAGAAGTGGGGTTATACTTATCTTATTGAGGAACAATCTTTGCCTTGGGGTAATTATCTTCTTCCCATTCAACTCCATTGGCATTGAACTTTCATTCAAAACCAACACGTTGATTCTTCCAGTGTCTTCCTTGCTCGCGTACAATTTCCTCAAATTGCTTACTCCCGGTGTTGGTGTCAAAACCGAAAAACCTCGGGGTAGGGGGTCCCGAGCTGTGGATCTAGGATCGATGGGGGACAAGGGACGAAGAACACATTGTTTACCCAGGTCCAGGCCCTCTCGAAGAGGTAATACCCTACGTCCTACTTGATTGTATTGGATGTATAGTATGGTTTACAAAGTCGATCTACCTCGAGATCAGCATGAGCTAAACGCTAAGGAGATGAGGTGATGAATGTAGCTCTCGCCCTAAGACTAAAAACCCTTGGGTTATATAGACACCGGTAGGGTTAGGGTTACAGAAGATAGATTACAATAAGATTAGCTAAACCCTTCTTGAGTAGGAGGGCACACCATGGCTTCATAGGTCTCCTGTTACTATACAGCTCCACCAGTCCGGCCCATGTACAATGGGCCGTTGCCCTGAGGACCCCTTAGTCCATGACTCCCTCGGTAGCCCCCGAACTTGCCTCCAACGTTGGGGATTGTCCTATGGAATCTTCACATCATCGGCTTGCGAGACGAGTTTTTTACTCCTTCATTATGTTTGATGCCATATCAATTTCAGCGAACACTATCCGGAACCCGCTATAATATACTTGGGTCCGGACAGTTTCAAGATTCTGGGATCCGAAGACATCTCGAGATTAAGGTGGGACCATCAAAGTTTAATGCCGTTCCTCGGGGAAAGGGCTTCGCACACCTTTCTAGAAGGCATACAGCCCAATGCCGTCCTTCCACGCACCCGTCCTTTCGACTTCATTATAAGACACTTATTTATAGATCCAAAAGGTGCTGAGAACAGTTACCTCCCCCCCCCCTTCGCCAAGAACAACACCGAAGAAATTCTCCAAAGCCATGGCCGACCTCCCAGGTTCATCCTCGCGCCCTCACGGCCCGGTCCCGAGTGATTGGTCGAGTTGTTCAGTCTCGCACCTCCAATTGAGTCGCTTGCAGATGCAGTGCTTCCTCCCTTCGGCTGATTTGGTTCCAGTTCACGCCGGTCTCATCTCCGTCGATGGTTGTGCCCTTGCCGAGAACTCCCCCGCCCCAAGCAAGGAGGAGAGGGTATGTCTCATGCCCTTCCTTTTAAGAGGTTTGGGTTTTCCTATTCATACCTTTCTACAGGGCCTGTTGGAGTTCTACGGGATGCAACTCCACAGCCTCACCTCGGGGTCCATATTGCACATTTCTGGCTTTGTAGCCTTGTGCGAGATAATTTTGAGTTGCGAGGCCCACTTTGACTTGTGGAAGAAGTATTTCTGCCTTGTCCCTCGCCTCCGAGAGGGATCTATATTCAAGGTGGGCGGCGCCGAGGTATGTTTCCCATGGCAGATAGCTGGGACAGGGTACCCAACTGGAACCGCTCAGAAGGATCGCGAAGGATGGACTTCGGAGTGGTTTTATATCGAAGATGTTCCCCTCACCGATCCAATTCGGCAAGGGTTCCCCAAAAACTCAAATGACCAGCCTATAAAGCGGTTCAACCGGCGGGCCAGAGGCCCTTCCCAGCTGGACAGTGAAGAGGTGCGGGCGCTGGCGGCCAATATCAGGCCTTAACCAGCAGCAAGCTGACCATGGTTGAAGTAATGGCCATTGCTATTACCCGATGCGTGCAACCCCTCCAGCAGTGGGGCTATCCTTTATGGTGCTACAACGGGACCAACGACGTAACCCGTTACCAACGACAAGGGCGAGACAACAAAGCGGCTCTGGCCAAAATATTGGCCGATCTCTTCAAGGGAGAGGAAGCAAAGTTCGCTTGCATGAGTATTCGGAAGGCTACTCCAGATACAATCCAACGGACTGGGTAAGCCGCAAACTCATTATTTCGAGCTCATAGATTACGCTCGAATTCTCACTGATCATAACTGAATAGGGATGGAGGCGTCAGGTTGCATCCATTAACTGCCCTCCTCCTCAACAAGAGGACCATTCCCGTGATGACGATCCAGGGTATCATGACGATCCGGAGACGTCGATTGATTTTGAAGACGGGGTGTTTTAACAGGAGAGCCTTGATGGCGTCATGGTTGTTGTGACAGCCGTTCACCCCAGGGCTCTTCCCTCTTCCATAGTAAGTGAAAAGAAGACGCTCTCGCGAATAGGGAGCTCATCTCGCACTACCCCCCACCACTCCAAAAAAGACACATCCGTGATTTTGGGCCGAACGAAATTTTTTCTGTCATACTTATGACACTTCTATGACGATAATTGTGACAAAACCCAGTATCATCATAGATGTGGTGGGGTCTACTTCTATGACAAAAAATCAAGACATAAAATGGGCTTTTCGTCCTGGGCGGGCCGGAGACGCACCTGCATGACATTCTTTGGGCCGTCCATGACGGGAAAAACTATGGTAGAAGCGAGGGCAAGGAAAATATCGGGGTTTTCCCAGTTACGGTGGGTGGTCGGGGGCCGAGCGATGCACGTTTCTCTTGTACGTACGCGCGTGTGTGCAAGGCGTTGGGCTCTAACTGAACACGAGCGATTTCACTGCAGGCTACGCGTTACTGAACCCGAGCGATCGATCGATCCCTTGCTGTTAACTGAACCTGAGTGTGATTCCTTTGGTACTGCTGCTAATTGAAGCCAATCGAACACTGCTACCTCCTTCCCTGGATGAATAATGAGCGTTGTTGAGGGGGTTTGGATGAACAGTTCCCGGTGGGGGGTTGGATGAACAGGACCCCGTGGTAGTAGAGGCCGTTGCCGCTGGATGAACAGTACCCCGATCGATCGAGCCGGTGGATGAACAGGACCCTGTGGAGGGCTGGATGAACAGGACCCCGTGGAGGGCTGGTTGAATAGTAGCCGGCGGAGGGCTGGTTGAACAGTAGCCGGTGGAGGGGTGGTTGAACAGGACCCCTGTGGAGAGGGCTGGTTGAACAGTAGCCGGTGGAGGAGCACGCGGTGGAGGCTGGATGAACAGGAGCCCATGGATGAACAGTCGCTGGTGGAGGCTGGAGGAGGTCGACAGTGGATGAACAGTAGCCTGTGGAGGCAGTCGACGGTGGAGATGAACAGTATCCCGTGGAGTCCCGTTTTGCGGTACGCCACACCCCTCCCGATGAACAGGACCCTCGTTTCAACCGTAGCGCTCCAACACAATTCCATTTCCTCCGTTTTTGCGGTACGCCACACCCCTCCCTATCAACAGGACTCCGTTTCCACCGTAGCTGGTCCGTTTCCTCCATTTTGCGGTACGCCAGAATCCTCCCGATGAATAGGATCCTGTTTCGACCGTGGCCGATCGAACACAAGACCATTTCCTTTGTTCCGTGATACGCCAGTCCTCGTTTCCATCGGCTGTTCTGTCCAAGCTGGTTGGCTCCCGATGAACAGCACGCATTCCGTTGCCTCCCGATGAACACGACGCATTCCGTTGCTCTCGATGAACATGACAACGACGGAGTTTCTCCGTTCCGACCCAGCCACAGCCATGTACACGAGCCCTGGCCGTACGTATGCGCGAGTAGGCGTTCGAGACCCCGCCCGTATGTACATATGTGGTCGTATTTACTTTCTTGCAACATGGCCATTGTACGTACGTGTACATGCTACGTGCGCGCCTCTACTACGACACGTGCACGCCTCTACTACGACATGTGCGCGCCTCTACTACGACACGTGCCCTTCCTTATATGGCCAAGGTTCATCACTGCAGCCTGCAGACAGACCGATCGTATGTACGTACACGTTCGCGACCAGAATGACAACGGTACGTACGCTTCGACCAGGTGGGTCCCGACCGTCAGGCACTTCCTTGCGTGCGAAGATGTAGCTGGTGGATCCCAGCAGTCAGAGGGGCGAACCATTTTTTTTGCCCGTAATATGGATGCACTTCCTTGTGTGCGAAGATGTAGCTGGTGGGTCCCAGTAGTCAGGGGGAGAAAACATTAATTTTCAGGGTAAAAAGGATGCAGTTGCGTGCATGCATCCATGGGCGTGGTGCATCCCCACTGTCAGCCTCTCACGTACAGTCATCTTCCAATGACTCTCGGTTGTTAACCACGTTGACCACACCGTGCCGAGCGCACTGTCGGTGTACTAAAGTAGGGGTACCTTAGTACCCCGAACTTGTGCATCGGGCAGCTGTGCCCCCGCTGCAAGCCTTGCCCGGCGTCCGCCAAGACCCTCCGCAGCCATTCTCGAAGGCAAGACCCCGACAAGAGGAGCTTGTCGGGAAGGCCTCCTAGGCATTGACATAAGGCCCCGACAAGAGGAGCTTGTCGGAAGGCCCTCGGGCACACACGAAGACAAGGCCCGGCAAGAGGAGCTTGCCGGAAGGCGCTGAGCGCGACAAGCCTCCCGGGCGCGACAGGATTCGGCCGCTGCAAGGCACTTGCCGCGGCATGCAACTCCTCTCCGTCTCCGCTCCAGCTCACCCGGCGGACGTGTCGCCATGGGACCGTTCCATGGGCGGCGTGTCGGGCGGCTGTGCAGCCAGCGGAGAGCAAGCGACGCTGGCGCCGATAGGCTCGCCATCGTGGCGAAGCGGAGGCGCGCGACGGTCTCTATTACACTGCTTGGGCGACAACGACGGGCATTTATTGCTTTTGTCCCTTGCCGTCGAGTTAGGTATTTTGCACTGTACACTGTTCAAGTAGGTGTACCAACTCCTGTTTTACATTCAGACCCCGCCTATGTTGCCACCTGTCGGAGACCCCTTGAGCGTATAAAAGGAGGCCCGAGTGCAACATAGAGGGGGTTCGGAAAAGTTCGGTTGGGAAGGTCGGTTCGCATCTTCCGCAAGGTTCGACCCACGCTAGGTTTTGTAGCTCGCATTGCTCCCTAGCAAGAACAGAATAGACCAAACAAGCAGCAGTAGGAGTTTTATCTCTCCGAGAGCTCCGAAGCTGGGTAAAACGCCGTGTGCATCGCCTCGATCCGCTCTTCGTGCGACCTCCGCCCTCCGAACCACAAGGGGCCTGCTCCGCCGGTCCCCATAGGTGTCCGTGGGTACGATCAGCATCCCGACATCTCCGGCGCGCCGGTAGGCGTCGAGGCCGTGTGAATCCGATCCGGCATTCACGCGAGCAGCGTCACCAACATCTTCCTCAACATGCCACCGAAGAAGAAGGCTTCAGCGGCAGCAGAGCCGTCCGCGTCGTACCCACCCTCACCGCAGCAAACGGGTGGTGGTGCAGACGCTGGCGGAGGAACGGGCGCCGACGAAGGTGCTCGCGACGTTGCCAAGTCCAAGGACAAGGCACCGCAAACCTCGGCGTCGCGCATCCCGCGCCCATCTCAGAGATGGGACCAACAACGTCATGGCGTTCACAACGCCATACGTTCGCTGGATCAAGACCCCAAGACCAGCATGCGGCGTCAACATGCGGGCGCGAGTGGGATACTGATGCGCCGGACGGGGCGCGCTCCTTCTAACGTGGTTAGAAGTCCGAGCATGTCCGCTCCTCGCACCGTTCTCCAATGCCGCCTACTACTCCAGCGAAGCTCTGGCGAGCTCAACTGCTCCTCGACTACCCTCCAACGGCCGACAAGGTCGACGAGTGGAGGGCCACTATCGAGCCTCATCGGCTTTGCTAACGGCGCTCCGTGGCAACCAACGCCATCGCTGCCGCGGCGCGACGACAAGGCACGAGCCGGAGGCGACGAGACTGTCGGAGGTGCAACCACCGTGCACTCTCTGCCAAGAAGGCCAAGATCGCCGACTCACCGGATCCACCTCGACAGCGACTCCACCGCGTCGTCGGATCCGTGGACTCGCCGCGATCAGCGCCAAGTTCTTCATGAGCGACAACAAGAGGACGCTCGAACCCGCATCGAGCGCCGAAGAGAAGCGCGACGTCAGTCCGACAAGCGCGCTGGGTCTGCTGGTGTCCTGCACGCGGCGGAGGGGCGAGCGACTTGCCGTGCAGCGGTAGGTTGCCCTGCGTTCACTCATGAGCTGCGGCAAGTCCGATGGCCCAGCCAAGAACTTCAAACCAGACGTGCGGAGAAGTATGATGGCAGGGCGCATCCGTCGGAGTTCCTCGCGCATCTACACCATCAGCGGTGCAGGCTGCGGGGGGCGGGACGACAAGATCCTCGCCAACTACTTCCCGCCGTGCTCAAGCCCAACGTCGAGATCTTGGCTCATGCACTTGCCGGACAGCTCCATATCCTCTTGGCGGATCTGTGCCATCGGTTTGTTGGCGCCTTCACAGGTGGCCACAAACCTCATGGCCAAGAGAGCGACCTTCACTTGCTCGCCCGAAGGAAGGAGAGTCCCTGCGCAAGTTCATTCGTAGATTCAGCCGTGTGCACTACAACATCCCGTGACGTCCACCCTGCCGCGGTAATCAGCGCATTTCATCGTAATGTGCGGAACCGCAGGATGAGGGAGGAGATGGCGATGTGCAAAGTCAAGGACGTCGATGAGCTGTACGCCTTGGCCGACAAATGTCTTGCGCTACCGAGGAAGGGAGGAGACTCCGAGAGAGAATGCGCGAGGATCTCGACAAGGATGATACCGCCCCGGCAAAGAAGGGCCGGCGGCGAGGCAACAAGAAGAAGAAAAGCAGAGAAGTGCTAGCTGTCGAGAAGTCCGGCAACGGAAGCGGCGACAAGAACACCAAGGCTGGTGGCTCCGGCAAGGAGGTTGCCGCTGACGCCAACCACCAGTCGGTGGCGGCCGCCGACAAGCAGGACAGCTCCGGCAAGCAGTATTGCAAGATCCACCGCACCAAGGGCCACGATCTCCAGAGCTGCAAGAAGGTCGAGCAGCTCGTCGAACAGCAGAGAGCTGAGTACGAGCGGCAAGACAAGGAGAAGGCCCAGGAAGGTGCAGGCGGAGCAAGCAAGAAACGTCCCGGCCGGGGAGGACGCCGCGACAAAGTCAAGCAGCGACAAGGAGATCGACAACCCCGCGGCCACGACAAGGATGAAGATGATGATGACGACGAAGATTTGGAGGACGACGACGCTGATGAGCAGGAGTTTCAGAAAGCCACAGAGATTCTCTGCATTGACGGAGGTGCTTCCCTGCATACCTCCCACCGCCAACTCAAGCAATGGATGCGGGAGGTCAATGCCGCGGAACCATCCGTAGAGTCGCGCAAGCCTCTGAAGTGGTCCAAAGACGCCTATCATTTTTGATATTGAGGACCACCTGACCGCATAATCTGCGGTCGGGTGCTTGCCGATGTTGGTCTCTCCAACCATCTCGCAACCTCAAGGTCACGAAAATGTTAGTTGACGGCGGGGCGGCTTGAATCTGATCTCCTCCGCAGTGCTCCGAAGCTTCAAATCCCTGACAATGAGCTCAAGAGACCGGAACTTTCAAGGAATCAATCCGGGAAGGAGCAAGCGAAGGGAAGATTATGTTGCGGTCACATTTGGCAGCGAGCTGAACTTCAGGATCGAGAGGGTTACATTTGACGTTGCCGATTTCCCATTGCCTTACAATGGGATACTTGGCCGCCCAAAGACTTTCGCCAAGTTCATGGCAGCCTCTCACTACGCCTACAACCTACTCAAGATGCCGGGCCCGATAAGCGTCATCTCTATCCATGGCGACAAGAAGGATGCCCTTATCTGTGCCGACAAGATCTTCCGGGATGCAGCAGCCGCAACAAACGGCCAGACACTTTCCGCTGAAGCTCCCGGGGGGAAGAAGACCAAGTCCAAGTCCGGCAAAGGCTCTGATGCTCACTCCGGCAAGCGCTTCTCTTCAGAGTGCTGCGCTACCGTCGAGGACGCACCATCGAGCTCCACCGGCAAGTGCAAGAAGATGGTGGCTCCGCCGAAGACCAAGAAGGTGCCCGCCAAGGAGGACAACGCTGGTGGTACCTTCACCATCAGCGCCTCTCTCGACCCCAAATAGGAAGGCGCGCTCGTTGCTTTCCTGCGGGCGAATGTCGACGTGTTTGCGTGGCAACCGTCTGATATCCCCGGTGTTCCCAGGAAAGTGATTGAGCACCGCCTGGCCGTTTGTCCTCATCGCGGCCCGTCAAGCAAAAAGTCAGAAAGCAAGCAGTGGAGCGCCAAGAATTCATAGCCGAAGAGATCAAGAAACTAGAAGCAGCAGGCCTTGTCAGAGGAGTGCTCCATCCTACGTGGTTGGCAAATCCTGTAGTCGTCGCAAGAAGGCAAATGGGAAATGGAGGCTTTGTATTGACTTCACGGATGTTAATAAAGCTTGTCCCAAAGATCCATTTCCCTTGCCGCGCATTGACCAGATTGTTGACTCCACGGCCGGATGTGATTTTCTTTCGTTTCTCGATGCATACTCAGGATACCATCAGATCTTCATGGCTGAAGAAGATGAAGAGAAGACCGCATTCATCACACCATGTGGCACATACTGTTTCATACGGATGCCTTTCGGTTTGAAGAATGCTGGTTCAACATTTGCAAGGGTAGTCCATGACGCTTTTGAGCCGCAAATGCACGTAAATGTAGAAGCCTACATGGATGACATAGTGGTCAAGAGCAAGGACAAAGCAACTTTGGTTCAAGATTTGGACGAGACCTTTGCAAATCTGCGCAAGATCAACCTCAAGCTCAACCCCGAGAAGTGCATGTTTGGAGTCCCTTCCGGCAAGCTTCTCGGGTTCTTCAGGTCTCGGTGGGGATTGAAGCTAATCCCGACAAGATCAAGGCCATTGAGCGGATTGAAGCACCGCGCGTCAAGGATGTCTGAAGGCTTGCGGTTGCGTGGCCGCTCTCGGCAGGTTTATTTCTAGGTCTGTTGAGCGCGCCCTGCCATTTTTCAAGATTTTGAAAAAGGCAGGTCCAAGAAATGGACTCGAAGCGGAGGCTGCGCTGCAGACTTGAAGAGGTACCTGTCCTCCACTCCAACACTTGTCGCGCCTAAGCCACAAGAGAAGTTGCTGCTGTATATAGCGGCGACCAATCAAGTGGTTAGTGCTGCGTTAGTGGCGAGAGAGGAGGCGGATGACGAGCCAAGAACCACGGCAAACACATCCAGCGACAAGCGGGGGGCTTCACGACAAGCTCTGGTCCCGACAAGGACGAGTCCGCCAAGACGCATGAGCAGATGCAGAAAAGGATCGTGCAGAGCCCAGTCTACTTTGTCAGTTCCCTTCTCCAGGGGGCTAGGTCAAGGTACTCAGGTGTGCAAAAATTGCTTATCGGCCTCCTCATGGCCTCGAGAAAGCTGCGACATTACTTCCAAGCACATGAGATCACGCTTGTCACCGCTTTCCCTCAAGAGGATACCGCAGAATCCTACAGCAGGATTGTCGAGTGGGCATCGGAGCTGTCAAGCTTTGGTCTTAAGTTTGAAAGCACATCAACTATCCAAAGCGTAGCCTTGGCAGAATTCATAGCATATTGGAAGACAACACCAGATGAAGAGATTCGGAGACGAGCATTCCCGTCAAAGAAGCAAGCAAAGAGTGGCTGATGTACTTTGATGGTGCCTTCTCGCTGCTTGGCGCCGGTGCCGGCGTGCTGCTTATCGCACCCACCGGAGAGCACCTCAAGCACGTCGTCCAAATGCACTTTCCCAAGGAGCAAGCGACAAACAATACTGCAGAGTATGAAGGTTTGCTTGCCGGTCTCAGGATCGCAGTGGACCTTGGGATCAAGAAGCTTATTGTCGGGGTGACTCGCAACTCGTCAGTCCGGACAAGTGAACAAAGATTACCAGAGTCCGTTGATGGAAGCCTCACGTCGATGAAGTGAGGAAGCTGGAAGAGCACTTTGACGGCCTGCAAATGGAACATGTTCCAAGAGCTCGAGAATGATATTGCCGATGGTCTCTCAAAGTGCCAGCGCTCAAGCTACTCAATGGAACCAGATCTTTGTGCACACGCTGACTCACCCGACCGTAACACCATCGACTGGACAGAGCAAGCAGAGGAAGTTGGCCTCTGGTGACTACTGTCCGACAGAGCTTCCCGAAGCCGTCGTTGGAAAGGTCCCCAAGATCAACACCAACAAAGGTTGAGGAGCGATGCTGCTCCGGCTGCACCCTGTGGTTTGTTCCGTTGAAGCAAACGCTCCCGACAAGTCTTGCTCCGGCAAGCTTGTCGGGGAGCATCTAGCTCCGGCAGAGCCACAGGTTCTTGCCGTAGAAGCTGATGTTCCCGCAGCAGCAGATGTGCCTTTAGTCCTTGTTGTCGAGCCACAAGCTCCAACATGGGCGCAGCAGATTGTCCATTTCCTTCGTGACAGAGAACTTACCGAAGAGCAAGAAGAAGCGGAAAGAGTAGCCCGGCAGTCAAGTATGTACCAGTTTGTCGATAGCATACTGTACAGAAGAAGACTCAACGGTGTGAAATTGAAGTGTATTGCCCGGGAAGATGGGCAGAAGCTGTTGGCAGAGATACATGGAGGCATATGTGGTCACCACATTGGCGCAAGAGCACTTGCCGGCAAAGCTTTCCGGCAAGGTTTCTTCTGGCCGACAGCCCTCCAGGATGCAGCTGCACAAGTAACCAAGTGTGAAGCGTGCGGCCCATTCCAAACAGATACACACCCGGCTCAAGCTCTCCAGGCGATCCCTTTATCCTGGCCATTTTCGGTATGGGGCTCGACATCCTCGACCCCTTCCCCGAAGCTGTCGGGGCTTTGAGTACTTGTACGTCGCCATCGACAAGTTCACAAAGTGGCGGAAGTGGAAGCGGTGAGGAAGGTGACAAGACGATCGTGATCAAGTTCTTCAGGTTGATTGTTTGCCGCTTTTAATCCCTAACAGGATCATCACCGACAACGGCACACAATTTCTGAGCCGCACCTTCATGCAAAGACGCCCAAGACCTTGGCGCCAAGGTCGCTGCCGCTTCGTTGCTCACCCGAGAAGCAACGGTCAAGCGAGAGGGCAAATGCTGAAGTGCTGCAGCGGGCTCAAGACGAGAACTTTCGACGTGCTGCACAAGTGCGGAAGAAACCGGATCGAGGAGCTGCCGGTGGTTCTTTGGTCGATCGTAACGATGCCAAATCGAGCCATCGCCGTGCACCCTTTGCTCTAGTCTATGGAGCAGAGGCAGTTCTCCCCACGGAACTTCGTATACGGGTCGCCTCGAGTGCTCGCTTATGATGAGTTTGAGCAAGAGCAGCTGCGACAAGATGACGCGCTGCTCCTTGAGGAGGATCGTCTTCAGGCTGCTGTGCGAGCCGCTCGCTACCAGCAAGCCCTATGTCGCTACCATGGCCGCAGGGTTAATGCCAGAAGTCTCGAGTAAGGCGACCTTGTTCTTCGGCGCACTCAGTCCGCCAAGAATTCAAACAAGTTGACGCCAAAGTGGGAAGGCCCTTATCGGGTGAAACGAGTCACTAGGCACAGTCTTTGTCGCCTTGAGACCGAAGATGGCATTCCGGTGAGCAACTCCTGGAACATTGAGCATCTTCATAAGTTTTACCCATAAGGCGCGGTTGTCGGAATCCGTTCCGGCAACCACCTTTTGTACAAGTCTTGCCGCTGTTGCATCTTCGTAAGTTTTACCCATAAGGCGCAGACCCCGTGCATCAGTAAAGCCCATGTGTTGCGCACAGCTTGTCAAGTCCATGCTTTCATCAATTTATTGCATGCTTTGGCTAACACTTTGTGTAGCAACCACACCCGGTAAGCAGAATCGAGCCGCTAGGCTCCATAACGTTATTTCCTCTTCTTTTTCTTCTCTCAAAGAAAGGAAGGCTCCCTCGCGCACAAGTTAACCAGGGGGGAGAAGAAGGAGATAATACTATGGACCAGGCACCGCTCGAGGAAGTTTCACCTCATCGGGAAGCAAGAAACGGAAAAGCTAAGTTGCCAAAGTTTGAGCAATCGATTTTTTTAAATTTTCGTTATCTTCCTCGAACGATAGTACTTTGTATGGAAAACATGTGCGCAGAGGAACCGAATCGTGATCGGTCGCGCCTTACTTAGTTTTGAGACCGCTCAACAACTTAAGTGAGCTGCGGCTAGTCCGCGACAAGGTTGCTTGTCGGTAGCGACCCCGCCAGCAGGCTGCTGAAGTTCCGCACTCGGCGCTCGAGGCAAGGGTGCCTGCACCGGCAAGTTTCCCTGAAAAGCGTAGGGCAATAACATACAAAGCCAGAAATCAAGTAGAGGAAATAGCGTTGCATCGATCGATTCAGATCAGTAATAAATTTGTAAAGTTATCTTCCTTAAACGACCGCTTTGTATGAAAAACCCGCGGCGGAGGAACCAAATCGCGATCGGGTCACGCCCTTACTTTGTTTCGAGTCCGCTCAACAACTTAAGTGAGCTGCGACTAGTCCGCGACAAGGTTGCTGCTTATCGGTAGCGACCCGCCAAATAGGTCTGAAGTTCCGCACTTGGCGCTCGCGGCAAGGGTGCCCGCACCGCAAGTTTCCTGAAAAGCGAGGGCAATAACATACAAAGCCAAGAGTCGAGTAAAGGAAGTAACGTAGCAGATGTTGCCCAAAGATAAAGTTATGTTACAAAAATAACTTACCGCAGACCGCTGAATCGCTCTCGAACTGAAATAACAAATAAGAGAAGAAGGGCGCCCGGCACCCAAGCCCCGGCAAGTCGAGTTGCCGGGATGCGGCAAGCGAGTTGCTGGGCTGCGGCAAGCCGAGTTGCCGGGGGCTGCGGCAAGCCAGAGTTGCCGGGGGCTGCGGCAAGCCAGAGTTGCCGGGGGCTGAGATATCAGATAAGCCCTTCGTCCCTTTTTCAAACATCCCTTTTTCATTAAAAACATTCTACTCGGATACAGTCCGTGGGGAATGAAAACCGTGAAAGAGGGGATTACAAGCTCTAAATGCGGATAAGGCCCGAAGGCTTACAAATTAAAAAGATAAGATGCCCGTAATCCCTTTCCTGTCCCTCTTTTCAGGAGGTAGGTCAAGGAGGCGGGAAGGGAAAAAGAAACGCCCAGATTTAGGCTACGGGTGCCGAAGGCACCAAGAGAACATCCCGGAGCTCTCCGAGGGCTGGACGGAGATAGCAGCGCCGAAGCGGGGCTCAAGACGGGCGGCAGACGTCGGACGCTGTCGAGGGCACCACACCTCGTCATCGCGACTTGACGGCCTTGTCGCCATCCCTCTTCGCCTTCCGCAGCCTCCTCGCCCGATCGCCCAAGGAGACGCACTCCCGGAGTTCAGGAGCCGGGCGACACGGATGATGGGGTCGCCCGGTGGCGCTTGCGGCGCCCGACAACTAGTTGGGCCCGCCAACCTCGTCGTCGCTGTCGCTCTCCTCCTCGTCACTCTCGCTCGAGGGGGAATCTTCGCTGTCGGAGGAGCTGTCCACGCAGCACTTCGCCCGAGTGCCAAGATCCCCGAAGACCTTGACGGAGAGGAGATCACCCTCCATTAGCTTAAAATGGAGGGTAAACCCCGCCTCAAGCTGTGGATGCGGTGAACGTCTTCCACCCACGATCGAGATACATCACATTAGGGGCTGGGAATACAACACGGACTCGCATGCCGCTGATTCCACAGCCCCTCATGTGCAATCTCGGTGTCTCGGCGGATCCGACTCCATCAGCGCCATAAGCGGAGCTGGAAGCCGGAGGCGGTGATTTAGGCGCCCGGCGCAGCCTCGACAAAGAACTCGCGAAGTCGTCCCGGTATGGACCGCCGCATGGAGGGGACCCGCCGGCGGAGGCGGAGACGGCGCGCCGCCCCGTCCGCCTCTTCCCCGAGCGCCTCGACCTCGTCCACGACCTCGCCCCCTCCCTCTCCCTCTTGGGGCTGGCTCTGCCGCCCCGGGCGTGGGGTTGGGAGGGGAGCGCTGCCTGGCGACCTCGCCGCCACCGATGAAGAACCAAGACTCTTTTTCTCCATGGCGAATGAGGAAAGGAGGAGGTGGGAGAGTCTGCCTTCAAGGCCCCTTCCGCTCTTTTTAAGGAAGCAAGGTGGGGCTCAACCGCCCGCCGACAGATCGTAGGCGTAGGAAGAGCAGGAATCGGGGCCGACCTGCTGCCTCTGCCGTGTGACGGCCCAGTTTCCACTTCCACCGTCCGTGACCCCAAGAGCATGGGAACCACGTGGCGGGATGCAAACGGAGGCTGACGGGTGGAAGCGACCCCGCCGCCGCCCACTTCCCCACGACGCCGCAATCGACGCGTGCCGTTCTGGGGCCTTGGCGGATACGGAGTGAGTTTAGTTTGGACCCGGGCCGCGCGCGTGCCCGTGCCTGTTTTGGGCTGGCCCAACAGCGCCGACACCGTGTATGGCCTGCACCGGGGCTCCTGCCGGTGTACTAAAGTAGGGGTACCTTAGTACCCCGAACTTGTGCACGGCAGTTGCAGCGTCCTCGGCAAGCCTTGCCGCAAGGCGTCGCCAAGACCCTCCGCAGCCATTCGAAGGCAAGAACCCGACAAGAGGAGCTTGTCGGGAAGGCCTCCCTAGGGCACAGACAAGGCCCCGACAAGAGGAGCTTGTCGGGAAGGCCACCTCGAGCACACAGAAGACAAGGCCCGGCAAGAGGAGCTTGCCGAAGGCTCGGAGCGCGACAAGCCTCCGGGCGCGACAAGGATTCGGCAGCGGCAAAGGCGCTTGTCATGACATGCAACTCCTCTCTCCGCTCCAGCTCACCCAGCGATGTGTCGCCATGGGACCGTTCCATGGGCGGTTTCAGGCGGCTGTGCAGCCAGCGGAGAGCGCGACATGCTTGGGCCGACAGCTCGCCATCGTGGCGGCAGAGGCGTCGACGGTCTCATTACCTTTGTTTGGGCGACAACGACGGGCATTTATTGCTTTTGTCCCTTGCCGTCAGAGTTAGGTATTTTGCACTGTACACTTTTCAAGTAGGTGTACCAACTCCTGTTTTTACATTCGTACCCCCGCCTATGTTGCCACCTGTCGGAGACCCCTTGAGCGTATAAAAGGAGGCCCGAGTGCAACGTAGTGGGGGTTCGGAAAAGTTCGGTTGGGAAGGTCGGTTCGCATCTTCCGCAAGGTTCGACCTACGCTAGGTTTTGTAGCTCGCATTGCTCCCTAGCAAGAACAGAATAGACCAAACAAGCAGCAGTAGGAGTTTTATCTCTCCGGAGAGCTCCGAAGCTGGGTAAAAACCGCTCGTGTGCATCGCCTCGATCCGCTCTTCGTGCGACCTCCGCCCCCCTCCGAACCACAAAGGGGCCTGCTCCGCCGGGCCCCATAGGTGTCCGTGGGTACGATCAGCATCCCCGACACGCACCAAGGCCGGTGCACGACGACGAGGCCCCAGACTGGAACGACCCGAAGATGGGGAAGACGCGGTAGTGGAGTCGTACATGGAGAGAGTGGGAAACTTGACTGGTTCGGGTGCGCGGCAGCACTGCCGCGGTACCGCCCACGAGAGACAGGAGCAAGAACAGAGGTTGAAGAAGGAGCACAGCTGTTGGATTAACATCCAATGGTCCAGCTGCTAGAATCATTTGTTGATTAAGTTGACAAAGCCTTGTGTACACGTCCACTTAGTAGGCCCACAAGTCAGCCACCAAATCTGATGGGTCCCAGCTGTCAATGGGAGGAATAATTTCTTTTGCATAACAAGGAGGCACTTCATTCCGTGCAAAGATACAGCCGGTGGGTCCCAGCTGTCAGGGGGAGGAAACAGCTTAATAAGCAGGAACTTTCCTTGCGTGCGACCATGGACCTCGTGGGTCCCAGCTGTCAGGCTCTCCAAGTACAGTCCTCTTCCGATGACTCTCGTTTGTTGACCATGCCGCACCGAGCGCAGCGAGCCGATGGACGCCGCCGAGACCCCAGATTGGAATGACTCGGAGATGGGGAAGATGCGGCAGTGGAGTCGCGGACAGAGAGGAGTTGGAAACTTGACTGGTTCGGGTGCGGGGTGGGCCTACACTCGGCACAGAATAACAGGAAGTGCGGAGTGGAGGGATGGCCTGGCCGTCAGTGGGGTAGCATTTTGCTGAGGCGCGCAAAATAACACCGCTGGACGCCGGAGGTTGGAGCAGGCGGTCCCAGTAGCGCTGGGGGAAGAAGAAGAGAGATTGAAGAAGAATGCCGGCCGTTGGATGTAAATCCAACGCCTTGTTGGGCTTCGACCTACTGGCCCACATGTCAGCCAATCCATTTGTTTTTTGAGTCCATTTGGTGGGCTTGGTGAAACAATGATGTAGCATCTATGCAGCCCGTTATATATATGGTAGAATATAAAGCCCATTTGCCTTTTTCTCGACATCCGCGGACTTGCTGGGCTGGGTGAAAATATCATGTTGGGCTGGATGGAGAAATGTTATAAAAACATAAACACATGATTGAACGTCTATTACTGCATTGGTCAGTAAAATCTTTGCAAGCTTATGTACGCAATCACTAGGAGTTAACTTGCCAAGTTATATATAAACAATTATTATTATTTTTTTGTAAGAACTTTCAACTTACGAAATAAAATATCATTTTAATTTGATGAGTTAATAGGACGTGGGGTATTATTATTTTTAGGCTAGACGTGGGACAGTTGAGTTGGTTCTAGGGAAAAGTACTGTGAGAAAACTCAGTTTACATCGAAAAATAAAGTGGGAGAAAATTCAGATATAGGATTAATGAAAACAAAAAATAAAGGAAGTGGGAAGGTCTATAAAATGGTTGGACGATATATATATATATATATATATATATATATATATATATATATATATATATATATATATATATGTTCAGTTTTGCATTCTTATAGAAAAATAGAACAGAGGTGTGCATCGTCTTGAAAAAACAAACATAACTTGGGCTGCTGATGTTATAGACAAGCTAGGTTGGGAGGCCCAGAGGCCGCTTGATACCTGCTGGATCCAAGAAATGTTGAAACATGTCGTGGGCTGCCCATGTTAAACATCAAAACCTAGGCCATGGACCTGGTGGGCCCGGGACTGTTAGCCTGTCGACGAACGGTTGTCTCCCGATTCCTCTTGTTTTGTTGACCATGTTGGGAACGACAGACGGCGGCACCGCGGCGAGAGCACTAAGGCGGAGGACGACATCGAGAGCTCGGACCAAACGAACCGAAGCAGGTGAAGACGCAGGAGGAGGGGAGTACGAGGGTTGACTTGTTCGGGTGCATGGTGGGCAAGTGGAGCTACCGCCGCCGGACAATGTGTGGGAGTACAGGGATGGCCAGCCGCTGTATAGGAAGAGGACAAAAGATTGAACAAAATAAAGAACTACAAATGGATAGGTGGTTGGTCCCATATGTCTGTGTACGAGACCTGCTGGGTCCACCTGAGAAGGGGAATAGGTTGGTAGGAAGGAGATTCAAAGCACGACAAACGAGTGAACTAGTTTTTTTTAACGGACAAGTGAACTAGTTTCATACATAAGCAAATAGCCACTAAAAAAAGCAAACATGTTAATGCATTCTTAAAAGAAATATTTCGGACAAAACAGATAATTACGACACATGGGCTAATGCATGAAACACTCAGATGATAAAGGTGCTTATAAACAGCTAAAGTACAACATCTAGACCTTCCTGGCAGGCTTGATCATGACGCTACGGCTGTCTGTGTACTCGTCGATTACGGGAAGCAGACACGCCCTCATGTCCAAGATCCGCCTGTACATGTCGTAGCATGAGTATGTGTCCTTGGCCGCGTAGGTTATGTAGGCTAGATTCAGAGGTACCTCCCGCATGTTCAGGTCCTTGGTATCGTTGTCTTCTTTCATGTTGGCGTATCAGGGGTCGATGATGGTCTCGGCGAGGTCAACCACGGAGTCCTTATTCTGCCCATTGCCGATGATCTTGTATTGCTTCTGGGTGTCGACAAGCTTGTTGCACCAGATGGCCAAATCGTCGTGTTCTTCCTTCTCTCCACAATAGCGAAGGTGCAGTCGACGCTGCCGATGAAACGGGCGAATGCTCCAGAACCTCTGATGGCCCTACAGAAGTGGTAGACGAGAACCTTGTCCTGCACACATACCTGGGCGACGGTGATCCGCTGGTCCCTGTCAGGAGACGAATGGATGGGCATAAGGTCTAAGTCCTGCGACCTTGTAGGTACTGCTTGAACTCCGCGAGGTAGAGCCTCACCGAGTCCGGCTCATTGGTGTACATCACATTCAACTTGGTGCAGCCATAGGATTGAACGGCGAACTCAAAGGGGAACTCCTTGCTGAAGTCCATATCCAGCAGGCTCACCCCTCGGATCACCATTGGAGTCTCTTCAAGTGCACGAGTGGGTAGGCGGCGGCAGCAGTTCGTTTTTAAGCTCTTGGGGAACTAGATTCAACAGTAAACTGAGTGTGTACAGGCGACAACAGTTACTACCCATCCCACGCCTGCTGCACGCCCGGCAGAAGATGCAACCTCGATGCATTCAAACGCCTCCATTAAGAAACCTACTCCGGCCACACGTCGGTTCACGAGCAGGTCTGTATTGGCACTTTCACACAGATAATACTACCAAGTTTGAACTGTTTATTATGGTTGTTGTCCTCTGCATCATCATGTCGTGTTTCCTAGCTTGCAAGATTCAGAACCAACAAATAAGATCCAAATAATAAGTACAACAAAGATGCCTACACATCTCATTGATTCCCACCTTGCAAAATTCATAACCAACAAATAAGATTCAAATCATAAGTACAACAAATATGCCTACACATCTAATTGATTCCCAGCTTGCAAGATTCAGAACCAACCCATTAGAGCCTTTTGATAAAGTGAATATCGGGATTAAATCCATCTTGGCTAGCCGTGTCACACAACCGAAGAACTTGGCGAATGCTCTTGACCGTCACAACATCTCTAGTTGAGTATTACTGTTTGCACATCACAAATAAGAAGAGCCTGATTACTATAATTGTGGCACTCCTTGAACTCAACCTGCAGCTCCACTCGGATGAGGCCTGCCTGGACTTCCATGATTCAATTCATGCGCCTTTTTTTGCAGTTCACCTGAAATGAAGCAAAGATTGCATCATTCAGCTAGCAATAAGTACTTGCTCTCGTGAGTCAAGGTGTTCTTTAGTAGTTGCACTAAAATTGAGGAACATTAAGGTTGGCTGTCCTGCTCATGTAAGGTGCAACTATAATTTGCTAATCCTTTTGTGCAGTCCCACTAAAATAAAGTGACATTATGGTGACAGTGACGGCTCATCTTGCAAAGGCTAATAAAATGTTGCACGAGATTACCAGCAGAATTTGATGGAGATATTGAAAACTCCAATCACCATTTTGTGCGGTTCCACCAAAATTGAGAGATGTTGCCCACGTGACATTTTAGTTGAACTGCACAACACACTCATTCCAAAAAAAGAGTGTTTTGTGCAGTTCACCAAAAGGTCACAATAGCAACAAGGTGAAATGGACATCCCTATCTGCACAAAAAGATAGAAAGTAAACAGTTGCTGGTCAATAAGAATATATGAAACATGCACGAAATGAAAAGAAGCATCTTAATTGTGTTCATGGCAAGCACGCAAGGACAGTAGAAATTTTAAAATGTCAGCAATGCTTCATGTTACAGAAGCATTATGATCAACAAGTACAATCGTCAAATATGGGATTAGTTTAATGGTGGCATTGCTTGGTTACCAGATACAGTAAATCAACAGCAGCTAAAGAGTTGGTTTAAGGGCATGGGACTGTGGGGACACCAGGACACTCAGTAGCATAAAGGAGCAACTTACTTATCATACTGGGGAAAACATCAGGAGTACCATTTGTAACACAGTTTAATTGCATCATATGACTGGAGGCATTAGATTAACAATACCACTGGTTAGACATGTCCCTAAGGTAACAGTGCGATTGCTTCATTTTACATGCGCCCTTACATTAACAACAACAAAAGATTGGTATAAGGACATGCAACAGTGGGCGCATCAGCACAATGTACCTACAAGGAGGCATAAAGTGATGATGCTGAGTTTGTTCATGCTCTGTGAGGGCAGCAGATCTAATCCTGGAGACCTTTTACTATGTGAGGGTAGCAAATCTAATCCTGGAGACCTTTTACTATGTGAGGGTAGCAAATCTAATCCTGGAGATCTTTTACCATGGGAAGGCAGCAAATCTAATCCTGGAGACTTTTTACTATGTGAGGCAGCAAATCTAATCCTGGAGACCTTATACAATGTGAGGGCAGCAATTCTAATCCTGGAGACCTTTTACTATGTGAGGGCAGCAAATATAATCCTGGAGATCTTTTACTATGTGAGGGCAGCAATTCTAATCCTGGAGACCTTTTACTATGTGAGGGCAACAAATCTAATCCTGGACATACTCTATTGACTTGTCCACGAGCCGCCACTTTCTATCCATTTTCAACCAAGAGACCTGTTGGGTATCCGGTCTCTACTACTTTCACCATATTATTTCCTCTTTGAATCAAGTCCTAGATTCATGCTACAACTTTCCCCCCTTTCTTCGTTGTTTGAACCAAGTCCTAGATTCGAATGCATGAAGTAGCTTTACCTCTAATAATACTAAAAATTTAGGTGGCTTTGGAAGAGCCGATGGGAGTAGAAAAAGATGCAAATGCAGACACGTGGGGAGATGGGGCAGTAGAACAAGGCCGCTTTCGAAGAACTTATACTTGAGGGTCGTCGGCATGTCGGCGGCAACAGGTCAGATCTGCGCACAATACGACAGGGAGGAAGAAGGGTCGGAGGACCTCCCGAGCCAGCACTGTGTCGGAGAGAACGTCACGGGCATAGGATCGGGCCCCTCCGGCAGCTGTGGGTTTCCTCCCACGCCGGCGATGATCGCGTGAACGATGCACCTAGTCCTCTACACACACCAGCCGAAGGGATCCGGCCGGATCTGTGACCAGCGGTGAGCAGAGAGAAAATGTTGCTACCACCATCTTGTTTATATCTGGAGAGGATGAGAGAATAAAGAGAGCAACCCTAGTAAAGCAAGCCCTCAGGCCCCGGCGTACATATATAGTGGAGTGATTATCTTTTTCTCTCCACAACAAGCTGTTCAATCATGTATGCGTGGCATTAAAGAAAAGAAACTCTCTATTTAAGGTGAGTAACTGTACGACTCCTACTTAGTACTACTACTACCTCCGTCCTGGTTTATAGGTCACCTTTGTAGTTCGTGCCAAATTTTGACCATATATTTAGCTAACAAAATGTTAATGCATGTCAACAAAAATTATATTGTTGGATTCGTATTTCAACATAGTTATCAATGATATAATTTTTGGTAACATGCATGAATGTTTTGTTAGTTCAATCTATAGTCAAAATTTGACACAATATACAATTTGGACTCATAAACTAGGACGGAGGTAGTAGTACTAGTATTGTTCACTTGTGCTTCCCGGCCCTCCATTCATTGACCAACCCCACGGGTGAATAAACATACAGTACTAGTATTTATATAGAATGAACAAGCTCGAACTATTTTCGCGTGGTTAAAAGTTGAGGGCGGGGCTTTTCCCGGGCAGTACGCGTGGTAGTTTTCGCGTAGGTGGTTTGACAGAGAGGCGAGGAGGGCGAGGGAGTAGCGGATTCAACTTACTTACTGCTGGAAAGGTCGGGCTATCTAATTTGACGGCGCGTTACTGCTGGAAAGACTTGTGATATGACTACTCACTATAGTCATGAATTACTGGCGGTACAACCGGGGTGATGCCCCCCTTCCGTTCCGCACTCTAATCTGGTGCATGACACGTCGACCCAAATGCTAGCTCTCCTACATGTCAGCGAAGTACGTAGGAGGAGTGCGAACCGCGGTAGCCCAGTGAATCAGCAGTAGAAAACAATGTGCTGATATGGCCATAAAAACAATGTACTATGGTCCAGACTGTAGCATGTACAGTACTACTCCTCTTTGTTTGGATCCCTGAGTTCGAGTTAGTTTGGGTTGAAATAGCCTCAAATTATCCAAACAGGAGGGGTTAGTTTGAGCTAGTTTGCTCTAACCCAGCTAAAAAAACGAGGGACTAGGGACTTTTTAGTTGGGACTAGAAAAAGTCCTTGGACTTGTGAACCAAACAGGGCCTCAAGCACCTATGGAGGCGACTGCCGCTCGTGTCTATCGTGTGTTAGGAGACGTTCCCGTCGACGACGAGCTGCCTATGGTGCCTATTGTGCACCGCGACCAAGGAGGAGAGGAAAACGAGAGAACTACGAATTTATTTACGGTGTAGATTCACTCATTTTGCTCCATATGTAGTCCGTCTCGGTGTAGTCTAGTCACTTGTTGAAATCTCTAGAAAGGCAAATACTCCTTTTTGGTTTATAGGGCTATACTAGCAAGTAATAGTGGGCTCATATAGCAATTTTGTCTCAAGCAAGAGCCTGGCTATATGCATGCTCCAAGGTTCAAAACTGCCACGTTCCGGTTGCTCTTGGCTCTTCGCCTCTTCGAGAAGACGAACAATGATGTTACTACTACTGCTTCTACAGTAGTATCGAATCCACTGCTGCATGTCTGTCTATCGCGTGCGGGAGGGATAGCCATCACAAGATGGGCGAGGGAGAAGGCGTGTAGTAGTAAAATAAAGCTTCTCCTCATTGTACGAGTTGACGCGACACATCATAGCACTGGCCCCACATGGTTGCCTCTCAACTTGGCTGAAAGACCCATAGTGTACAATACTCCATTTGCTGCAACCTATAACATTTACCCCACCACAAATTAAAATATATATTCCTGTCTTGACCAGATGAGCGTGCAAACTAGAATCACTAGGATCAAACATAGGGCCACAAGACTATTTTATTCAAAAAAAGCATGGAGCCAACCCCAATGATTTTAAGCTTACAGGCACGTCACACGCTATCCTAGACTACTCTACACATGAAACTGCCACACGAGCGTCCGGGCTGCGCTTGGCTCTTCGCCTCTTCGGGAAGTCAAACAATGATGGAGTACTACTGCAGTGCAGGAGTACTACAGTATGCTTTTGGCCATCTGACACTGATTGAACTGCTGCATGTCCACCGCGTGCGGGAGGGAGAGCGTGTAGAGAACGAAAGCTTCTCCTAGTCCTGCCAGCCACCACGCTCATGGGAGAGGGAGGGACACAGCTTCATTGACTTACTGCTCCTGCCTTCGCGTCTATGATAGGTGGGCCCAACAGGTCGGTGGCCCACCTGTCATGTAGCCAAAGGCAGGTGCGGTTAAGGCGAGAGGGCGTTGTAGTAATCAAACTTCTCTGTCTTGTATGAGTTGACACGACACATCAAAGCACTGCACTCAATATATTTCAATAATTTGCATTTACCCATGCATTAATTACAACGCATGCATGCATGCTGTGACTCTCCTTTTGATACTTGCATGTGTTGATTTAATGCACCTTGAAGTAGTATGAATATGTGACGATAAAGCTTTGTAATAAAGCGAGAGATGGTTGTGCACGAGGAGGGCGGAATTCCGTGGAGGGCGAGATCATGCAGACGGAACATGACCCGGCGATGGAGCTCTCTATGGTCTCGATGGACCTCACCTTGTTCCACTTCCCCTTGTGCCTCCGCCCCTTGAAGCCTCCAGTGTATGAGGTTCAAATACACCTCCTCCATTCAGCTGATCGAGCAAGGTGCAGGTTTCTTGATTGATGTGTTGTTCGATTGATTTGTGCAGTGCAAGGGAGGACACCTGGCATGCACGGACTACCGCGTCGAGCGCCCCGGGAACCAGCGGTAGTGCCAGAAGTGCAAGCGCGATGGTGGCTTTGACGTGCGGAACACGGCGGTGGACGTTGTCCTCTCCTCGGTGAGGGTGGAGTGCCTGCATGAAGGGTGTGGGCTCTATGTCAGTTACCACAAGCTCGCCGATCACCAGAGTGTGTGTCCGCTCACGCCCTGCAAATGCCCCGTGCCCGTCTGCAGCTACGAAGGCCCGCCGCCGGCGCTCTCCCACCACATCAGCAATGTGCATCCCATTCCCTTGCACAGGATCCAGTACGGCAAGGTCCTCCAGCTGCAAGTGCCACTGTCGAAGCCAGGACTCTTGCTGTTTGCGGAGGAGGACGACTGCATGTTTTTCTTGGTCGGTTGCGTGCTCTACATCAGCGCGCCTATCGCCGTGTCGGTCGTCAGTGCCAGAGGGGGGTCGTCCCCACTTTTGCACTATGTATCCAAGCTATGGGCAAATGGCCCGCCGGGGGAGCCCAAAGGAAGGACCGACGCCGTCAAGGTGGAAATGGAGGTGACAAAAAGCAAGGATCTCGGCGACGTCGCCGTGCACGAGCTGACCTTCTGCACAGTTCTGCCCAAGCTGCTGGCTGGGGCTAAGCTGGTGTCCCTCCACATTCAGATTGACAAGCTCACGTCCTATATGATTCTACAGAGCCTTCTGTTTATCTTAGTAATATGCTAATATAAGGGTTAGCTCGGTCTACTTTAGCTTAAGAGATGGTGGTCTTTGGTGGCGATGCAACAATAACTTCGACATCAGATCAACAGTTAACGTAATTTCCAACCGTCGAACAGATATTTTTTGTCTGTTGGATATAAAGATGTTATAGTAACTAGCTATGTTACCACATGCCTGTCTTTCTTGATATGTGTGATGTTACAGTAACTAGCTATGTTACCACATGTCTCTCTTTCTTCATTAATTACATGCCACATCATCTATTTTGCCTAGATAATTGTAATGTTAGAAAATATGTTACTTCCACTGTGGGTAGTCTAAGTCGAGGCGCGGATACCAACGAGGGCCTGGTTGTGTCTATACTTGGACAACTCACCCGACTGCATGCGCACCAGGCAGACAAAGATCGTGTCGTGTTGGTGCCGTGTGCGGCCCACACATTAACCAAAACCTCGCGCCTCCATCTTAGCCTCCACGTTTTAAACTTCTCAATCTCAAGGCCAAGGAGCAACGTGAAACCTATGATAGAGCCAATCAGATGGTTGAGAACAATACAAGTCGTAGCTACAGACAAGGCAGTGTGAGAGAGGACGAAAAGGCGTCGTGCACCTCTTCTCTTCCTGTATAACGTACTAAACTCAGAGTACAAGTGTATGTGGGTGGCATTGACCTAGGGAGCAGTGATGGTGCGTGCGAGAAGTCCCGAGAGATAGGTGTAATGCGTCTGAAAAAAGACTAGTCTATAGCTCGCCACAAGGCTATTCCTGTTGAATGCCAAGCGTAAGATATGTATCCGATGGTGCCTGTTTTTGCACATACACAACAGTAGAAAAAGAACTAGTACCATGGCATATGCTACACCACGGCCGAGAACACGTGCCCACGTTACGCTATCCGGGAATAGTGCCGCACTTCGAAACTAGAACCGTCAATAAATTTTGAGCGCATCTCGTCACATTCCAAATTACTACTACTACCACGCTATATTTAATTGCAAACCTGTTCACACGGATCACAACCTAAACGGTTTTCCACTTAGGAGCGTATTAGTAGTACTCGGTTATAAATACTACTATGCCAAAATGACTGCACATTCCTCCTCAACTCCTCATCAAGTCAATCAAGCCATGACCAGCGTGAGTTCTGGGTCGAGAGATTTCCACCAAGGAGAGGCGAGCATGGAAGAGGAAGCACAAGAGATGCCCCGCCTCGCCGCTAAAGCAGCCGACATGCCCAGCTGCGCAGCAGTAGCAGCACAGAGGTCTCGCCGCGCCGCCGAAGCAGCACGGAGGTCCCGCCACACCGTCGATGTAGTAGACTGGTCTGGCCACGCCGCTGAAGCAGAAGAGATGTCCCACCGCGCCGCGGCGGCTTGGGAAAATTTCTCGCGGGCAGGCGAGGACTCTTATAGGCGCATGCATGCGATGGTCCATAGCTACATGGATCAGATCTCTGGCTGGGCGAGGTTGCAGGACGAGGCTACCAGCGTCATCCGGCAACTAGGGGAGGGCAATGCGAAGCTCCGGGGCGAGCGCGACCTACTGAGGGTGAAGATCGCCGGAAGGGCAATTAGGAGGAGGAGACCGCTACCTTGTTGCAGAGGACGGGCGTCATCATCAAGAAACTTATGGACGAGAATGCCATGCTCCGCAACGAGCACAACAGGCTGGTGGAGGAATCCATGGATGCTGCCAAGCAGCGTATTAAGGGCATGAAACTGATGAAAGAGATGATCGCCCGCCGCGAGAACTAGTCTCCGCGACCTACAACGCATAAAGAAAGTAGAGATCAGCGAGCCAGATCGTTGTATGCGTCTTCCTTCTTCTTTTGCCCTTGTGTATTTCGGGCGTAGCCGCATGTGGTTGTTTAAATTATCTTCCTAATTATGTAAGACAATTATTATCCACTCTCGTCGTCCTTATATATATTCATCAGTCTTGCTATAAGTCGCAGTAGATGCTATATAGGTCCGTCGGATCTTACATCAAGATCCTTGCAAAATTTTATTTTCAGATTTTCTTTCTTCTCTCTTAAATCTCAGTCGAGTGAGACATTGCCACGCCATTAAACAGAGGCTCGGGCGCCATTAATGGAGACCTTGGGAGAGAGGTGGGCGGCAGATGGAGGTCAAAGGGCTCTCCTCCCAGTAAGCACGCGCAGGGGTCTGATCGCACGCCTCTCGTACTCAAATAGCTACCCTGCATTGCGCCTCCTAGCTAATAAAAAAAGGGACGCGTGGCGGCACGTAAATGGTAAATAGAACACCCACGGTTTCAATAATACTTGTGTTTCCGATTGTAACGTGACAACACTTGTTCCAAAATGACTTTGCTGATTGTTAATGTGTGCGCCTTCGCAAATCGGACGGCAAAATTACCACAGCATGTTGGTGCCATGTCATGACACCAAGCCAAGTTTCATGATTTTCATGCATGTTTAGGATTTATAGGAATTAAAAAACCAAGTTTCTCAATGTTTCCAGCCGAGCCACGACGCCTAGATGTTTGAATTTCATTCCCATTTCTTGCATGGGACCTAGAAATTTACCCGAGGACACACATGTGGTTTTTCAACCAGCTTTGGTGCACTGGAGCATGTGCTTGTATTTCAAATTTGAATTATGCACACAAATTTGACACGTTCCCTTTCAGAACCACGAGCCTTCTTGAGAGAAGCTCTGGTTTGCAAGAAACTTATACCAAAACTTGTTCCTATTCTCCCAATTTTTTTACCACAACATGGTAGTACCATGACATGATACCATGCCAAGTTTCATGATTTTCAGCCATGTTTGGGATTTACAAGAATTATAAAACCAAGCTTCTCAATGTTCTCGGCCGAGCCACGATGCCCAGAAGTTTTAATTTCGTTCCCATTTCTTGCATGGGACCTAGAAATTCACCCGATGACACACATGTGATTTTTCAACCAAATTTGGTGCACGGGAGCATGTGATTGTAGTTCAAATTTGAATTATGCACATTAAATCACCAGAAACTCAAATAATGTATAAAAAAGGCCAAACGAACCCGGAATAATTCCAAAATTTAACAGGGCACTCATGTAGTTCTATGTTGCCTCTATAAAGAAACTCAAGGGGGGCAGCGTATATTGTTTCGCACTCAAAGGTGACACGTTCCCTCTCAGAACCACGAGCCTTCTTGAGAGAAGCTCCGGTTTGCAAGAAGCTTATACCAAAATTTGTTCCTATTCGGCCATTTTTTTACCAGGGCATGGTAGTACCATGACATTACACCATGCCAAGTTTCATGACTTTCAGGCGTGTTTCAGATTTACAAGAATTTTAAAACCAAGTTTCTCAATGTTCTCGGCCGAGCCACGATGCCTAGATGTTTGAATTTCATTCCCATTTCTTGCATGGGACCTAGAAATTCACCCGAGGACACACATGTGATTTTTCAACCAACTTTGGTGCACCGGAGCGTGTGCTTGTAGTTCAAATTTGAATTATGCACATCAAATGACCATAAACTCAATTAATGTATAAAAAAGGCCAAACAAACCCGAAATAATTCCAAAATTTAACAGGGCACTCATGTAGTTCTATGTTGCTTCTGTAAAGAAACTCAAGGGGGGGGGGGGTAGTGTATATTGTTTCACACTCAAAGGTGATACGTTCCCTCTCAGAACCACGAGCCTTCTTGAGAGAAGCTCCGGTGTGCAACAAGCTTATACCAAATCTTGTTCCAAATCGGCCCAATTTTTTTACCACAACATGTTAGTGCCATGACATGACACCATGCCAAGTTTCATGATTTCCAGGCGAGTTTTGGATTTACATGAATTTAAAAACCAAGTTTCTCGATGTTCTTAGCCAAGTCACGACACCCAGATGTTTGAATTTCATTCCCATTTCTTGCATGGGACCTAGAAATTCACCCAAGGACACACATGTGATTTTTCAACCAACTTTGGTGCACCAGAACATGTGCTTGCAGTTCAAATTTGGATTATGCACATTATATGTCCAGAAACTCAATTAATGTATAAAAAGGCCAAATGAACCCGGAATAATTCCAAAATTTAACAGGGCACTCATATAGTTCTATGTTGCCTCTGTAAAGAAAATCTGGGGGGAGGCAGCGTATATTGTTTTGCACACAAAGGTGACACGTTCCCTCTCGGAACCACGAGGCTTGTTGAGAGAATCTCCGGTTTTGCAAGAAGCTTATACCAAAACTTGTCCCAATTCAGGGTTTAGATTATCCCGAACATCTCACCACCTAGACCAATGTCCTCTGATTTGAATTCAACATAAAATGGATACAAATATTTGAATTGGAGATCGTATATTACATGTAGTTTATCGTGAAATATGATTACTTCTATATGCATGTTTTTTGTTATCAAGATAATATTTAAATGATTGTATAACTTGACAATAATTGTATTCAAATAAGGAAAATTGATTCAAATTTAGTCCATATGGTAGACGACAATATATATGTTCATAGGGTGGAGTAAAATGTTCATATATGATGGAAGATCAAAATGTAGGACTACATCCATTATAAATCGCAAGGTCACCTAACGATATATTCGAATTCAACATAACATGGATTCAAAAATTGAATTTCGAGATCCTGGCATTTGTAATCATATAAAAAAGGACATGACTCTTTCTTTTGGTGGGAATTGATTTGTTTTTTGTTGTTGTTAAGGGAAGTGCGAATCGATTTAGTACTGTACAGGGTAATCTTGTTCTCCCGATTTTTTTACAGTTTTCTTGTAGTTTTTTCAATGACATTTATAGCAATATAGTAAAGGGGAACATGACTCTCTTGTGTCTTGTATGAATTATTTTTTTGTACACGTTAAGTTTGTTCTGCCGAACAAGGAATCCATGCCTTATTATCCCAAAATTTTAAGCTCGAGTATCTTTTGTCTCATCTGCTTTGAAACTCCCGCCTCTTTAACCCGCGCCGCGCCTTGTTGTCCTGAAGTTTTGATGTGCGCGAAAAATCCCTCCTTATCCGAAATCGGTCCCGCAGCCTAGACACGCGAAATCCCGCTTCTACCCCTCATCCGAAAATGTCGGCTCGATGTCGCGGTGTTAAAACCGGTGGGGGTACGCTAGTAACTTACCCTACATTTCGGATAAGCGCGTCCCCCTACGTTCCCCTTCACCCCCCCCATATTCGTACACCGAGACCGCCAAAACCCACGAAACCCCACGCTCCTTGGTCGGCCTGCCGACCGCCGCCCAGCCAGAGACTCTTCCCCGATGACGTCGTACACCGCAACAGCTCGCCGCCCCGCATCCACCGCACCGGATGAGGATCCGTCGTCGATCTCGTCGTCTCGCCGGATCAGCCGCCCCGTCCTCCACCTCCAAGAAGCTGCCCTGATGTTTGCCTTGTCTATCGCGCCACCTCCATCCCCACAGCACCGTGTTGACCTGCCCCACCAGAACCGCAGCACCCTCACCAATTCCTCCGACGAAGCCAAGGCCAACTCAGCGCCACCAACGAGGTTCTGCACTCACCGCTGCATTTTGTCTTTTATTCGATCTCACGGGGCTGCCGGTGCTCGATACCGAGCAGCCATGGCGGGTCTCCATCGACGGCGCCGTCGCCGGCCACTTCATCCACGGCGTCTCTCCCCATGTCGTTGCTTCCTCGGCGGCCACTTCGTGTTGCTGCTCTGCTCTTCTATTGCTGTCGGTCATGCTGCTGTTCTGCTCTTGCTCTTGTTCGTGCTACTGCTCTGCTCTTGCTCTCGCTTGCGTTGCTGCTGCTGCATGACCTTCGGCAGCTATAGGAGTTGCTGCTTTAGCACTCGCTCGCGGTTCTGCTGCACAGTTTGCTCTCTGCTAGTGCGTTCCCTGCTCAAGCATCTGCTAATTTAGATCACTACTTCTCTGCTACTAGTGCTTGAATGCCGTAAACATCTATTGCAATGCTCTTCTACTAGTTCAATCAGTTTTAAATAGTAAAATTCAGTTTCAATGTAAAGTTCAGTTTCTTTAGTTAAGTTCGAGTAAATAGTATTCTGACAAGATCTCGCCGAGTGGCTGTGGCGCGGCTGATGCGTTTTACATCTAGCACTTTTTGGTGATGTATTTTACATCATCTATTACGGATGATATTAGAGTCCCACTTCAGATTAACATTTTCTGTCTTGTCACCTTGGCCTCGGCGCGTCTGACTCACGGGGCTGCTCCAACAACGGAACCGTCCATCACAGTGGAGGAGTACCCTCGGCGCCGTTTCCAGAGGCCTCAGATCTTCTTCCCCACCTTCTCGACAAATACACCAAAGATCACCACCCTCCACGTCTAACCCAATGATGTTGAGGTCGACAAGGCTATGCCAAAGAGGTTGTACACTCATGGCATCACTTTGTTACTGTGCATTCATGTCGATCCCTCAGGGATCCTTTGCTATGGAACTACTATGGTACTACTATTCGTGCATTTGGTTACGAGTGGAGCAAAGCAAAATTGGAGGATTTTTTTCCTTTGGTGTCTCTTTCAAAGAAAAATGGTAGGAATTTTATTATCCAGTTGGACGTCCTTTTCAAATTAATATGCATGAAGAACAGGACTAATTGCATTACTGGCATAATAAGATTCTTATTTTTTTCATTTTCACATGGTTTGACTTTAATTTGACCATGTTTCACCATTCGTGTGTTCTTCCAATTCATGTGAACCAAACACCGAGGTTCACAAAAATCCTATGTTTCCAAATGCTCTATTTTGCTCGTGCATTCCTATCCTATTCCTGTGTTTTTCCTGTCCTTGCGTTTATAGAATCCTCCAATTCTAAGGAGCCCTTATAGATTTACTTCATTTTCAGATATACGTCAAAGAAAACTCGGTGTGTTATGTCCTGCTCCTGCCGTGCCGTCATCCACCCCACCTGAGGTGCGCCATCGACAGAAGCGTTCACTGCAGTAAAGATTCCCCTGCAAACTTTCTTTCACTGCCTCAGATCATCTTCCCCGTTGGCGGCAGCCACGCCAACTGCATTACCATCATCAACCGAGCAGATGAACCTGAGAACTACACAGTTCCGTAAGAGAGGTCGCAGCCTTTCGTGTTTGCTTACATTATACATCGGTTTATTATTACCTGCTACTTTATCGTTCAAACTTGAGTTTTAAAATGCCCATGGGTCTCATATCGAGGCAGCAACGAATAGTATCTGTTTACTATCTCGTTCATCTGGGGTCTTCTATGTGGTTCATGTTGGGTGGGCAACAAATAGTAGATGATCCATTGTCTAGATTTTTAAACTGAAGCTATAATCTACATGCTATCATTAGTTTTGGATCTATCGACTCGTTTCCTACCATCAGTCTTGATTTCTGCATGCACCCCTTAGGCCTTACAAAATCTAACTAATTTTTTATTATGCATGTCAGTTATTGTACACAATCGTACTGAACATGTAGAGAAAAAGAGAAGACCGTTGTGTGGGAATACAATGTCATGCAGACGCCACTCCATGGTGGGAAAAGTGCCCCCCCTCCCACCATTCCAGATTGTATTCCAGAGGAAGATAACTGTTCAGATGGGGATTCGAAGGGAGCCCACCACTCCTATTTACCACCTGCGGTGTTTACTCTAACCTGGCATGCTGATGTTGGTCATATCATGCATGCATACGGCGCTTCACATTGCTTACATTATTCATCTTATATGTCATCAGCTTAGTTTAGATTTGTTTTGTGTGAATGCCACCTGTTTGGTTTCTATATCATACTTCCACCGTTCCTAAATATTTGTCTTTTTAGAGATTTCAACAGGTGACTACATACGGAGCAAAATGAGTCAATCAACACTCTAAAATATGTCTATATACGACTGTATGTAGTAGTCCATTTGAAATCTCTAAAAATGCAAATATTTAGGAAAGGAGGGAGTATATGGGAATTATGCAATGCCATGTTTTTTAGCCAGTTATCATATATGTGAATTATGCACCGCCATGTAGCCAGACATCATATATGTGAATTATCTCATGCCATCCTTTTTTCACTACGTATTCCATTTGTCGACAATCTGTGTATATTGAGCAACTCTTCATATGTATCAGCCATTTGAGCCAGTTATGGAAAAATCAGGAGTGAAAACAAGGTCTTCAGAGCAGGCAATGGTACCTGTTGAAGCATATATCTCGATGGTTCTGAGGAGCTCCTCGGAGGAGGATTCAGAGACAGATGACCAGTCCTATATCCCACCTGAGGTGTATGCTCTAAGTTGCAATGTTTATATTTCTCATATCATGCATATGGTGTCTTGCATTGCTTAGTTTAGACATCATATGCACAATATTGAATTCTATCTGCTTAGTTTAGAGATCATACATGCGAGTGCCAGCTGCTTAGTATATGAATCAATTATGTCAATTATATCATGCCATCATGTATACTTAGACAACATTTATGTGAATTATTTCATCCCAACCTATTTTGGAAAGACATCATATAGATTCTTATTGTCATCCTGTTTAGATACTCATCATATGTTGTATTATGCCATTATATCATGTTAATTTATCCATCATATATCTGAAACTGTGTCATGCTATCCTGTTTAGTTAGGCATCATATATGGGAAATTGTGTCATGCTGTCCCGTTTGCTTAGACAACATATATGTGAATTACCACATCTGTCTATCATACAATGTCTGTATGTTCAATTTCTTTTCTTGTTTATCAGCCATTTGAATTGGAGGGGGTGATGGCAATATCTAAGGGAGGAAAAACCCGTTCTTCACAAAAGACAGTGCTACCCGTTGATGCAGATAGAACCATGGTTGTACTGGCCCACAAACTTGCCCCACCACACATAATTGAGACTCTTCCAGATTGCACACTTAGACCATTGGGCAGAGAACCAGCTACAACCCATCTAACCCCAACCCCAGCGGATAGTAACCCACTTCTAGTTGACAAAGCACCATGTCCACCATAGAGTACCCCCACACGAGCAGTTTGTAAAGCAACTACAGTGCCCAAAGCACGAAGACCACCACAATGAACCCAAACTCCACGTTTAAAGTAGAAGAGCAAGCATTCTCATGTCAGATTCCGTAGCTATGGTCCATACTCCTTTGTTGTTGCATCACTGTATTTACTCATACCAACTACTTTCGAATATGAAGGATCCAATTGAAACTCCAATGGCGCAACAGGTATGTTTTAAACCTATTTCTTTAACTGGATTGCTGTTCTAACTTCTTGCTCTATGTTGATTTCAGTTTTAGTTGTATAAACAGTTATGTTCTCATGTGATGCACATTACAAGTGTTTCCAATGCTATGTACTTTCTCACACTTATATTCTGTCTATGCTGCTGTGTCTTCAAAATATGTGAGTTGAACTATGTCTCTATCTTGATTTGGCAACATAAACTAGAATGATATGGATAATACAATGACCATAGTACATAGATATATGTTTGTTTCATGTTGTTATCCTGTCCACCTTACTACTGAACCGGTTTACCAAAATGAGTTTGGTATAGTACATGCTAAACCTGTGATGTGTCTTCTTGTTTCTCTTGTAGTATGCGAACAGAATATTGGAGAAGAGCACCGCACTATGCAATGGTAGAGAAAGTAATGCAGATAAGGTTCAACATAGTGAGATAACCCTGTTGGTCTCCAAGAAAGGTGATAAAAACGATCTTGTAGACAGTGAGAAAAGCCCACAGTCCTGCGTTGATGTAGTGTTCGAGTTCTTGGCGATCTTTCTTGGCACAAGCTCTTCGACCTCGCTGCTGGATCACTTGACTTCTTTAGTCTCAACTACAAGTTGAAAGGCATCGGTCGGTGTCTTTGGCTAGAAGCCGAAGGGATCGAGGAAGTCCTGCAGAATTCAGATGCATACTTTCTTGTCCAACGACAATATTTGGAGGATTTAAGCGCCAAACAAGAGAAAGTTAATAATCTTGCTAAGCATCTTGCCAGCATTATGGGTACCCAGGATATTGTTTCTTGAGCTCTTCTAAAGTGGTTTCAGTTCTGGACTTGTTTTGTTGTGGCGTTTATTTGCACTGGTCGCCAACTTTGACGACCAGTGTATGTGATATGCTGCTTTGTTCCCTATATTTGCACTAGTAGCAAAATTTGATGCCCAGTGGATGTAATATGTGTAATAGTCGTGATAGCCTAGCGTAAGTTGCTTGCTTATTTAGTTCCTTATTGTCTTGTTTATTTGTTTGCTTATAGTCAGTGCAGTTCTTTTTCTGCGGTTTGCTAGTGGCCGCAATAACCTATTTTTTAAAACTAGGCCACAATAACCGTGGGCTACATATTTATTGTAGTTACCATGGGCCTCCTATGGGCCGTAGAAACAATGGGCCTACTACGGGCCATAGAAACAATGGGCCTTCTATGGGACGTATCATCAATGGGCCTTCTACGTGTCGTATGACCGATAGGCCAAACATGGGCCAATAACAGACCGCATTATGGGCCGTAAGCGGGCTAGATTTTGAATCCTCCGTTCATGGGCCAACAATAATGGGCCATCGTTAATCGTCCGTATTGGACGATGCTATGAAAACGGCCCAACGGATTAACGGGCTGCAAACGGGCCGATTGTAACCGCGGGCTGAATTTGGCCAACAAGCAGAAAAGGCCAATAACGGGCCATAAGTAACCGAATGTTGGAAATGAGCCCAAGAATAAATGGGCCCTAAGAAGGCCGAAAGATAACACGGGTTGGAAACAGCCCAAATGAATAATGGGCCGTTAATGGGTATAAAGGGGTACACTGTTCATTGTGGGCCAGATTCACCACGTGTCGTTAATGGGCCAAGAGTTACAAATGGCCTCGTATGGGCCGAAAGACATCATGGGCCATACATGGGCTGGAAGTTACAACGGGCTGGAATCATATTGGACGGCCCGAATGAAGCTACTGGGCTTAATTCCCATAGGTTGTAACAGGCCGTGAGTTAGCGGGCCGGAAATGGGCTATATAGGAATAGGCTTTCCGTGGGCCAGCCCGTTACCTTTTGACCAATTCAAACGAGCCGGCCTTTTCACCAGAATGGGTTTCTGTTGGGCCGTGCCATGTGTCGACGTATCATAGGCGCCTCCTGTCCAATGAATGGATGACATCTGTCCCAACGGTGAGCCAACACATGTTTCCTCCGGCCAATGAGAATTTTACACATGGAAAATCCTCATTGGTCTGGGCTATTAGCGGGTTATCGGATCCAAAACCAGACACGATAGCTTAACGGCGTTCCGTTATGGTGGATGCCACGTGTCGGTCATCCTTGAAGAAAGCACTTCCATGACACACAATTTATCGTCATGGAAGTGGACACTTCCGTGATGATAATTTTGGTAATGTCATGGAACACTTCTACGACAGCACAGGTATGACTATCTTGATTCTGTCATAAATTTGTCATGGATGTACATGCATGACAGAAAACGTGACCTACTATGACAAACACGTATCATCACAGAAGTGTCTTTTTTTTGTAGTGCATGTGCTGACCTCTGCACCCAAGGGTCCCTGCACTACGCGTGAGACCATCTTGGGAGGAGCGCAGACCATGCTAGCTTCAGCCTTCGATGGTAGATCAAACCGGAAAGCCTCCGCCGAAGCGGAAGCACCTGCCCCCTCCGCCAAGAGGCAACATATTTCGTAATTGCGGAGAGGGTCACCTTTGTCACCGTTTTATTAAAACTTGATCAATTCTGCAGAAGGTGTATGCCTTTACACCAATCCGAAGGTTCCCTAGATGTGCCAAACTACAACTCCGGTCCCAAGTCTTCGGCACAAGCCAGAGCCTCCTCCGAACACACGGCGACTGGTGTACCTCCGGCGGACTCTGACGATGCTTCGGTCACTAATGAACCATCGCCGCCAGAAGGAGACCTTACGTCATTCTGCCTTCGCTGAACAGGAATTTAGTGCTTTTAGTTTGATGGATGCATACCTTAGAGCAGCCCGGACAGGCCTTGACGGGATTGCCGGTCTATTTTCCGCCAAGGTGCAGGTATATAGCTTGAAAGCAGTTCATGTTCCCGAACCAACCAAATCCCAAGCCTTAATTTGGGCGGGGCGGCCATGTTAAGGGTGTCTAATGATGTCATTTTTGTAGGATGCAAGGGAGCAGAAAAACAGCTGTTCGAGGACCTTGAAGTGAGTCGGACACAGTTGGTCGAAGCCAAGGCTAAACTAGATGTGGCTCAAAAAGTCAGCAGCGAATTATCCGGTAAGGAGGAAAGACTATTTCACATATATGCTTTGTATGTTAAGCATTGACACTGTATTTTCCGTATAGCTACGAGAGCTGTAAGTGAGATACAGAGGAGGTAGAGGCTAGTAAACGAGTGACGATGCAAAGTCAGGAGGAGAAAAATGAGCTCAAGGCTGAAAATCAACGGCAAGCCGAGGAAATTAAGAATTTGAAAACTCAGTTGGCCTAGACTTTGGAGGGAAGCCAGAAGCTAAAAGGTGGCATATTCGGTAAGCGATGATCGTTCCGTGCTGTTGGCAGGTATCATTGATGTGTTGATAACGATGTGCAACACCTGATTGTTAGGTCTCCTAACTGGGCGGTCTGAGGAAGAAGCAAGCACTTATGATGGGAACCTTTTAAAGGAGTTGTCAGAGACTTATGGAAAGGCCCAGAAAGCCATGAAGAGCATGGCGAAGGTGTTATGGCCGTTAGAAGTGCCATCGGAGAGTATGGCTGAACTAGCCAGTCGCTTTAAAGGGGCTCGGTGAAGTTTCGAATTATGGAAGATCTCGGCCTATCGAGAAGGATCACACGAGGCGTGGGCTATGTTAAAGACCCGTTTCACCAAGCTAGGCTCGGTGCATATGGCCCGGGTTGGTCCCGTGGGTCCTGACGGCGAAGAGATACCACCGAGCTTGGTGTATGATGAGATGATGCCTGTCGCTCACTATTCTCAGAAGGATTGTGCTTTAGAACAATTGATAGACAATGTCGAGAATGAGTAATCTTGTCAATTCTATGTATCTATGTACTTTACATTGACTGTGCTCAATCCGCGTTCTTATTGTTATTTTTTTGAAAGAATGTTGTCTTAACTAGCCATCGGCTTCTGCCTCCCTGATCTCAATCTTGTCAATTCTATGTATCTATGTACTTTACATTGACCGTGCTCAATCCGCGTTCTTATTGTTATTTTTTGAAAGAAGTATTAACTGGCCATCGCCTCCTGCCTCCCCGATCAGAGATCGGGGAGTGTTCTGTACTGTGTGCCATGGCAAACAAGGCAACAATTCGGGAACCAGGCAATCCGGCCCTCTGGTTTGAACAGACGAAACATATGCAGAGAGCTATGTTATATTACTATTTAACATAAGAAATATATTCCAATGAAAATAGTTCCTCCAAGGGTTCCTTTCATCGGGTAAAATTATAGTCCAGATACGTAGGATCAATGAACACCAATGGCTTTGAAAAACAACCCTGGTAGTAAGCTCGAGGCTATATTCACTTCCCTTAGGCCCACTTGTTGTATTATGTAAGAACACCAACTTTCGTCTTTGCTCTGAGGTACGGTCCCGGATGACCCGGTCGTAACAATCGCAGAGGTGCTCCCTTTACTCCCTAGCCAAATAATCGGAAACGTAGGGGTACGCACAGGAGCCAGGCAACCCAGCTTGGCAAAGATCTTAAGTCAAACAAGTGCATATGTTGGCTTAACATGTGTGAGAAGGACGCAATATGTATGAATGCAATTTATACATTTAGTCGGCTCTTCTATGGGAGCCCTCATGCACAACTGTGTGTTACTTTCAGTGATGTATATAAAGCGAACTTGGTATGGTTCGGTTTAGCTGAACTAGCAGCATGTCGAAAAGAGAGAAAAGGGGGGAAATAAAAGAAGTAAAAGGTGGAGGTGTATGTCAAGCTCAGGCGTAAAAATGCTGCAGCCCGGCTGCGTTCCACGTGTTCGGCTCGAGGTAGTCGTCGGACGGGTGGCGAAGACGATATGCTCCTCTAATGAGTACTTCATCGATAATGAACAGTCCGTCCCATTTGGGTGATAGTTTATTCTTCTGTTTCTGGGGGAGTGGGAGGACGAGGTCTCCCATGTTATATGTCTTCATCCTGACTTCACGGTTGTGGTAACGTCGCGCTTGCTGTTGATAGAACACGAACCGAGCTCGAGCTATATCCCATTCTTCTTCTAGAGCATCCAGATCATCCTGCCGATCGAGCTCGGCTTCCTTTTCTTCGTACATGCGCTGTAGGCGCATCATGGATAAGGTCACATGGTAGAACTGCTTCCGCATGCACCATATTCCATAAAGAATGGTGTGTATCCGATTGACCAATTAGGAGTAGTGCTCAGCCCCCATAGTACGGAATCGAGTTCCTCGACCCAATGGCAGTCTAATTGTTCAAGGGAACGAACTAGGTGAGGCTTAATGCCGCTCATAATGAGTCCATTGGCTCGTTCGACTTGTGCATTGGTTTGTGGGTGGTACACTGAGGCGTAATCAAGCTGAATGCCCATTGTACCGCCCCAGTCTTTAACTTCCTGGGTGGTGAAGTTGGTACATTATCTGTAATTATACTATGGGGGACACCATAATGGTGTATGTCATCGGATAAGAAGTCGATGACTGGTCTCGATTCTACCGAAGTGATGGGTCTTGCCTCAATCCACCTGGTGAATTTGTCGACCATGACCAACAAGTACTTTTTTTATTTGCCCCCCTTTGAGTGGCCCAACCATGTCGAGACCTCAGACCGCAAAAGGCCATGTGATCTGTATGGTCCGAAGAGCAGTGGGGGGCATGTGGCTTTGATGTGCGAACAGCTGGCATCCGACTAAGTGTTGGACTAATGTCCGAGCATCTTCATGGGCGGTAGGCCAGAAAAAACATGCTCGAGAAGCCTTGCTGACCAAAGCCCAAGCTGTCGTGTGATGTCCGCCCATGCCTGCGTGTATCTCTACCAAGATCGGATGCCCCTCTTCTTCGGAGATGCACCTTTGTAAAACTCCTATGGTACTCTTCTTATAGAGTTCACCCTCATGGACGTTGTATGCTTTAGAGTGCTGAACTATGTGTCATGCTTCATTTTGATCCTCCGGAAGCTGATGTTGTGTGAGGTAGGCTAGCAGGGGTTCTGTTCAGGGTGGGATTACGGTCATTACCTCGTGTGCGGAAGGTGTCTCCTCGAGTGCGGAGCCACGGATGATGTGATCGTCTTGTTCATTTTCGGGCGGGGCATTGTGAGCGGGCTCGTTGGATAGTACATCGGTGACATTGTCCGGCCACACCACGGAGGGCTTAAAGAGCCGCTCGAGGAAGGTGTTTTTGGGAACCGGATCGCGCTTAGGCGCTTTATGCGGGTGAGGACATAGGCTGCTTGATTGATGTCTCTAGCGACATGGTGAAGTTCTAGACCCTCAAATCGGGCTCATATCCGGAGGACCGCGTTTCTATATGCCACCATCTTGGGGTCTTTGGCGTCGAATTCGCCTTTGACTCGATAGGTCGCCAAGTTTGAATCTCCCCTTACTTCGAGGCACTTCACGCCCATTGTTGTGGCCATATGAAGACCATGTAGTAGTGCTTCGTACTCAGCTGCATTGTTGGAGTTCGTGTACACTATTTGGAGGACATACCGAACAATGTCGTCTATGTGGGAGATTAGGATGACCCCAGCCCCCAGTCCAGCTAACATCTTTGTGCTGTCGAAGTACATTGTCCAGTGCGAGTATGTAGAATACTCCCGGGGTAGTTCGGCCTCGGTCCACTCGGCTATGAAATCAGCCAGCACGTGAGATTTAATGGCTCAGCATGGCTTGTATGTTATCTCGAAGGGGAGAAGCTCGATGGCCCATTTGGCGATGCGGCCTGTGGCATCCCTGTTATTGATTATGTCATTCAGGGGGACCTTTGATGCCACTGTGACTGAACATTCTTGAAAGTAGTGACATAGCTTTCGAGATGCCATGAAAACCATGTAGGCTATCTTTTGATAGTACATGTATCATGATTTGCATGGCGTAAGCACCTTTGCATGGCGTAAGCACCTCGGACACATAGTAGACCGACTTCTGGACTTGGAGCATGTGGCCCTCAGATTCCAGCTCCACGACAAGCATCGTTGCTGACCACCTGATTGGTGGCTGAAATGTATAGTAGCATGGGTTCGTCGACGCCGGGTGTTGCCAGGATAGGGTTGCCGGCGAGGAGTGTTTTAATCTCCTCGAGTGCCATGGTTGCTTCATCTGTCAACTGGAAGTTCTTGGTCTTTTTGAGCAGTTTGTAGAGTGGCAATGCCTTTTCTCCGAGGCGGGATATGAAGCGGCTCAAGGCAGCCACGCATCCGGCTAGCTTCTAGACATGCTTGAGCTATGTTGGTATTGCAAGCTGAGACAACGCTCTAATTTTGGCTAGATTGGCTTCGATTCCTCTATGGGAAACTATGAATCCGCGTACCTTGTCGCTAGGGACCCCGAAGACGCATTTCTCCGAGTTGAGTCGTATGTCATAGGCCCACAGGTTGTTGAAGGTTTGGCGTAGGTCGTCTATCAGTTGGTCGATATGTTTGGTTTTAACAACCACGTCATCCACGTATGCCTTGACTGTTTTGCCGATTTGGTTTTTGAGGCATGTTTGGATCATGCGCTGGTATGTGGCTCCCGTATTTTTTAGTTTGAACGGCATGGTGTTGAAGCAGAAAGGCCCATAAGGGGTGATGAATGCGGTTGCTACCTAATCGGACTCCTTCATCTTAATCTGATGGTATCTGGAGCATGCGTCAAGTAAGCATAGTGAGTCGTGTCCGGCGGTGGCGTCGATGATCTGGTCTATCCTTGGCAGGGAGGATGGATCCTTAGGGCAGGCCTTGTTGAGGTCTTTAAAGTCGACACAGAGCCACCAGGACTTATCCTTATTGGGTACCATAACCAGATTTGCTAACTACTCGGGGTGCTTGTTCTCGCGGATGAATCCGACCTCTAGCAGTTTTGCAAGCTCTTCCCCCATGGCCTGCTGTTCGGGTTTAGAAAATCGGCGCAGGGTTTGTTTCACTGGCTTGAAGTCGTTTAAAATGTTGAGGTTGTGCTCTTCTAGCCTGCGTGGGGTTCTTGGCATATCTGATGGGTGCCAGGCGAATATTTCCCAGTTTTCATGCAGGAACGTCCTTAGCGCCTCGTCGACTGCAAGGTCCAGCTGTGCTCCTATGGATGCAGTTTTGTTGGGATCTGTTGGGCACACTTGAAATTTTACTATTTCGTCTGCTGTCTTCAATGATGCGGGTTTTTGTCTTTGTTTTTTTTTCATCTATGCCATTTGTTGTGTCTCACTACTCAGTTTTGCCATTATAAATTACAGCTGCTCAAAAATGCCATCGCTCCGTGAGATGTTTTCTCAAAAATGCCATTAGATATCTCAAAAATGCCATCGTTCCATTAGATGTTTGCTTAGAAATGCCATTAGACATTGTTGTTGTCAGGTCAAACTCATTGACCATGTTATATGACAAAAATAACCCTATACCCATTTGTCAGCTCTCTCTATCTCACAATGATATGTGGGGAACCCACTTGTTTGGAGTAAGCAAGCGAATAAATGTAGAAAAAATAAGAACACTATGTGGATCAAGTGGGACCTACACTTTATGGTAGTGAAATAGAGGGAGAGATGAGTGATACGTCCCCGTCGTATCTATATTTCTTGATTGTTTCATGCCAATATTATACAACTTTCACATGTTTTTGGCAACTTTTTATATGATTTATTGGACTAACCTATTGATCCAGTGCCCATTGTCAGTTCTTGTTTGTTGCATGTTTTTTGTTTCGCAGAAAATCCATATCAAACAAAGTCCAAACACGATAAAAATTTACGAATAATTATTTTGGAATATTTATGATTTTTGGGAGGTGGAATCAACGCTAATGGAGGCCCACGGCCTCCACAACCCACCAAGGCGCGTCGGGCACCCCCTGGCGCGCCCAAGTATCTTGTGCCCTCCCCGTATGGCGGTTGGGGCCCTTCTTCTGGCACAAGAAAGATAATTTATGGAAAAAATCATGTAAAAATTTCAGCGCAATCAGAGTTAAGGATCTCCAGGAATTTAAGAAACAGTGAAGGGCCAGATCTGGGGAACGCGAAACAGAAGAGAACAGGGGGATAGATCCAATCTCGGAGGGGATCGTGGCCATCCGCCACAATGGAGGCCATGGACCAGAGGGGGACTATCCTCCCATCTAGTAGGGAGGCCTAGGAAGAAGAATAAGGAGGGGGCTGTCAGGACCCCGATTCCAAATCACATCGACCTAGCCGGTAACACCTCATATCACTTTGCGGCCTCACGCACGGTATTCCCACGGGTGTCGCCTTACCATGGCCCGGGACCGTTTGCGTCTTTTGGCTCACGTATATGACAGTGTCGCTAGCATCCATATGATAAAGAACTCGGGCCGACATGGCTAGTCGTGAACCCAAAGCGGCGCTAACCTATGGGGACATGCATACATGAATCACATCGAGCATGTCGGTCATCAACGTATAGATTCGGGCTGTAGCATGGCTATGAGGACTCCGGTGAACCGGCTGTAGCAGGCTAAGCAGGACTCGAATAACACCGCATGCGACATTTCCCCGAAGGCAGACATATAGGAACGAGGTGAAACACATGCCGGCCAGTCAAGTGTCCAAGCAGTAATCTTTGGGCTAGCGGGACTCCGGTGAACCGGGCTGTAGCGGACTACTATCGCTCGAAGCACGAGACTACATGTCCCCATATGGGAGGCTGCCAAGGATAAACAACTAGTTTGTCGGATCCCACACATACCAAGCATTTCAAACATACACACAATATGCTCAATATGTGTAGATACAACATGGCATCACAACATAACTATACGACTCAAATATTTATTCAATAGGCTCCGAGGAGCGAGATATTACAGACATGGGTCTCATGACCCAACACTCGGAAACATACAAGTCAAAGCACAAAGGAAGCTAAACATGTCCGAAAGTACGACGATCAAATGAAAAAGGCTGAGAAGCCTGACTATCTACCAGATCCTTCCGAGGGCACAAGATCGTAGCTGAGGTAACAAGCTAACCGTCAAAGTCCAAGCGGAACTACTAGCGAGACCGAAGTCTCTCTGCAAAACATAAAATAAGCAAACCTGAGTACAAACGTACTCAGCAAGACTTACATCAGAACTAGCTACATATGCATCATTATCAAAAGGGGGTGGTGGAGTTTGACTGCAGCAAGCCAGCTTTGACTCGGTGGCTATCCTGAACTACGACGCAAGTAACTCTTTTGAGGTGGCGCTGCGAGTCCACATATTCACCATATCAATACACTACTATGGACCCGCTCCGTCTCCCTCACGAGACCGCCATCCATAGCACTCACGCTTATCTTGGCGCATTTTAGAGTATCCACTTTCACTTGTCTATGAACTGGTATAGGCAACCCGAAGTCCTTCTCCGTGGACACGGCTATTCGAATAGATCATATTAACCCTGCAGGGTGTACTTCTTCACACACGCTCTCACCACTTACCGCTGTTTACCGACATGTACTCGGCAACCTTCAAGCGGAAGCCCAACGTGGGTGTCGGCCACGACCTACCTAAACACTCAAGTCCCTAGTCCGGGTTTATCGCCTATTCGGGTTCCATCCGCAGGGAGTCCGGCGAGGTTTCCCATACAGCCCGAACGATGTGTGCAGGGTTCCCGAGACACCAAACGGGCGAATCGGTACACCGGGCCACAGTGCCTACCGCAACACAACCCACCCCTATGGTCAGCGTTGCGTACGGCCCCCAGCATACTACAAACACCAGAAACTACTTGCAACTCCTGGACTGAGGACAAGGGTGGTTAAGAAGCCGAGAGGGTCAATTAAGGATCCCAATGCGTGGTAGTAACTTTTTCATGGATCACAAACACAGAACTCAGTTCCTGAGGACGGCTGCAATGAGACAACCCACCATGTACTCCTACATGGCCTCTCACCGCTACCTTTACCAAATCGTGTTCACACACTTAGCTCACACACACAAGAGGACATGTTCACACAACCATTCCAATCCATTCCCGATGAATCGGACCTGACTCAACTCTAAGCGATGGCAGTGCATGACAACAAGCATGAATGAGTAGGCACAACATGGCTCAAACAACTCCTACTCATGCTAGTGGGTTTCATCTAATTCTTGTGGAATGACAGTCATGCGAGAGGATAAAGGGTTCAGCTACATGACAAGTAACACATGAGTCGTTGTTGTCCTAATGCAGTAAAATAGAGCAGGAGCGAGAGAGTGGGATTATATCGGAATGAACAAGGGGGTTTTGCTTGCCTGGCACTTCTGAAGATAATATAGTTCTTCATCGGTGTCATCGAACAATCATCGGAACGTCGTCTACTGAGAGGGGACAATTGCCGGCAACAAGAGAGAACACAATCAATGCAATGCACATTCACATGAATGACATGTCATGTTAAGGTACTGAATTCACCTAATGCAATGTCTAGCGAGTTAATTGAAGTAGAATTCAAACAAGGTTAAACTCCAACTCCAAATGTTATTTCATAAATTGCCCTAATCATGATTCATCCTATTCAGTGAGGTTAACTTGTTTAATCATGCATGAAAGTGCCGTAAACAGATTTTTCATATTTTTCTGATTATTTTTCATATATAAATTATTTAATTTGGAGTTACAGATTAAAAGTTATGAATATTTGAAGTTTGGGGTATTTTCTGAAATTTTCTGAATTAAATTAAATCCAGAAAATGGGTTATTGCGTCAGCATGACATCACCCTGATGTCAGCAGGTCAACTGGGCGCCTCCAGGTCAAACCTGACCTGTGGGACCCATACGTCAGTGTAACAGGGCTGGTTGGGTGGATGACAGGTGGGACCAGGTCAATGGACACGTCAGCGAGGTCAACGCCGACGCGTGGGGCCACTCTGACTAAGTTAAACTAAACAGGGTTTACTCCGTGGTTAATTAGGGTGGTGGGGCGATGCAGCCGGTGACACAGGCGAGATTAACGCAGTAATTAGCTTCGCTAAAGACGCCACGTCACCTCACCGGAGTTGGGGCCGGCGAGCACATCCGGCAGCGGAAGTTCATCGGAACGAAGCTACGGGCAGCCATCGCCTCGCCATTTGTTTCTCTGGGTTCGCCGAGTCCACACGCATCCGCAGGAGCGGCGAGAGGAGCTGTGATGGGCTGTGGCGTCGGTGGTGGCGGCGCAGGCGGCGGTCGGAGTTTGGGCGCACCGGGAACGAGGCTGCGGTGCACTAGGGAAGAAGCTAATGGGCTAGGTGGCATCCGCGGGCCACCGTAAGCTGCAGCTGGTGCCACGGGTTCGAGCAGAGGGGCTCGGGTCAGGAGAGCTACGCGGCCATGGCGGACGGCGGCCTCGGGAGCTCGTGGGGGCGGTGGCTAGAGGAAGAAAGCGAGTCAGGGGAGAGGGGGAAACGACAGAGGAGCTCACGGCGGGTGCAGCGATGGCATCGACGAGCTCGGGGAGGCACCGGAGCGAGCGGAGCATCGAGGGGGATCTCCGGTGGCCGGCGATGGAAACGAAGACGGTGGCGCCGCCTCAGGCGTCCCGCGGTCGTGTGGTTCGGCGTAGAGGTTCAGGGTGGCGAGGCGGAGCTCGTGGGCGGGATGGCTGGCCGTGGGGAGGGCGGTGGTAGCGGCGAAGCGGCGGACGGTGGCGGCGGCTCCGTTCGGTGGCTGCGGCAGAGAGGCGAAGGAGGGAAGGAGGTCCGAGGAGAGAGGGTAGAGGGCGAAGTGCAGGGGGGGTGTCGTGGCACCCTCGGGTGCCTCGGCAAGCAGCAAGTAAGCAGGAGGTGGCCGTCGGTGGCGTCTTGCGGCCAGCGCTGCAGCTCATCCTCTGGCGGAGGAGGAAGGCGACAGGAAGGAGGCGGTGGTGGGCTGGGCGGTTTTGCCCGGCAGGCTGCTTCTGATGCCGTGCCGAGGTGGGCTGCTGTGGGTAAGCCAGGTAAGGTTTCTCTCCTCTCTGCTTATTTCTATTTTATTTCTCTTTTCTATTTTCTGTAATTGTGTTTGGCTTTAATAAAAATGCCAGGGCATTTCCAAAAATCATGAAACTGCTCAATGTCACTGTTTGGAATATTTCCAACAACAAACATTTCAGCTTGTGATTATTTGAGCACCTAATTATTTTATAGTATTTAAATGCCTAAATGCAAATAAGTAATGGATTAACCCAGTGACCAAATATGTCATGAAAAATGTGCAGCACCTCTGGTTCTGGTTTAAAGCATTTTTCCAGAGATGATGAACATTTTCTAAAGCCATTTGAAATCACTGAAAAATATTTTTGGTTGAGCCTATTTGAATTCCTTTAATGCTAGGGTTTAGGCAATCCCCATTTCAAATTTCATGAAAATTAAACATGATGCATGGATGCAATGCCACTAGGTTACAAGCAAGCTCTAGGGCTGTGACAACTCACCCCCACTAAACAAGAATCTGCCCGAGATTCAAGACGTGAAAGTAAGAGGAAAAGGGGAGTCACAAAACTATCACAATCTTCATGATCCATTTGCCCTTCTCGAAGATGTTGATTCATTCCATCATCTTGGTCTTGATGTCTTGCTTTCGAGATCTTCACTCGACACGACAATGGAAAGAGAGGGAGGTCCTACATGATTCGATCTTCACGAAGACCAAGTAAACATGATCGACCCACGGAATGAGATTTAAAACATCTCGAGTTGAGACACAAAATACATCGAGAGGGATGGAAGAACAAACAACGGTGTGTGGTTAGTGGGCAACAATTCCATGCTTAGAAAGATGGTAGATGGTGTCAAGGTGGCGAGGAAAAAAATTGCCACGACTCAATAACGGGCACCCTGTGGAGGTGACGCGAGGAACTATGCCCTTAAGTGGCAAAAAGAATTACTTTTGAATCAGAGATCATTGAAACTCTTCATACCCGCCTAAGGCAATTCACAAAGATCGTCTGGTGGAGTGCAAGGAATGGCATACCTAGACTAGAATGGATGATGTGGACTACCTTGTTGAAGGCAACGCAATGGATGAATTTTGCTTATCACCGAAGATGGATGGGACCCATGGTAAGTCCACTTTTGAAGATGAACCTGGACAACAACTACTGAGAGGGCAGCCCATGGAAATTGGCGCAATGGCGGTGCGAGCTGGGAACAACATGCAACTGTTGGGAATGTTCCAACCATCATATTTGCCTTAGATTCAGATCTGGTTGGTGTTAGGATATTCCAGACTCATCGGGTCTAGAAAGAAAAATGAAAGTTTGCAACACAAATCGATGGAAAGATGTTGCGAGATTCTCGGGAATGAACTACGATAGCAAGCTCCAAAACATGAGCTGGTTTTGTTACAAACATGTGAGCATGACGTCCAAGACAAGTATGACCACGTAGTAGTCTTATCATCAAACACTACCGAGTTCAGGTGGGGAACCATCATCGAGGATAACGAAGTCCTTGTATAAGCCGCGGTCTTAAGAAGGAACTTCTTCTCCTTGAACAAATCAATCAGTGGCTTGGTGTGCTATGGAATTCATATGGAATGAAGATGATCAGTCTATCGGACCATAGAATACTTCGCACGTGCATGACTGACTTGGAATGATTCCAAAGGAAACAAAACAAACCTTTCTCAAATTCATGGCGGCAACTTACACCTAAAGCACATGAATTGAGGAAGTCACTCTTTCCATCCAAGCATATGCTTCATGAACGAAACACGAAGACATTGCTTATAAAGTTTCCAACACTAGATTGATGTTCAACATGACTCATGGGGGAGACAACATGCTGCTGATGGGCTCAACAACAACTCATCGAAATTTCCATATCATCGACTTCCACCATCATGTGAACACGGTGATAGCATTGGTCAGACCAAAAGATGTAATGGTATATGCTCGAGGGATCAACCACGAGTAAGACAACATTACGAATATCGTTGGTTCTGATTTGACTTAATAATAGCCCATACTCAAGTCAAAAGATTGATAAGACAATAGGTCCAACAACTGATCACAGGGACCAATTGATGAAGATATCATCTTTCTTCAACACACACTACACAAGAATATCACTTTGGAACGAACTGAGTTAGGCAAGCTTTTATCTTCCAACTCTCTAAGTTGTTGTCTAGCTTAACCAACTAGCTCAGGGATATCCAACACAGATTCTTGGAGAAAGGGTGGTTCACAAGAAACCAACTTGATCACGAGCTCAACATAACAATCAGGAAACAACCCGGTAACACTTCCAAGAAGATATTTGGAAAGTCATGAACCACCGGTATGCTACTAAGCTCGAGATCAATCTTGGTTTTGAGGGCAAGGCGATATGATCAAATAAGCAAGGGATTGATATAATCCTAACTCATCAATCGAAGTGTGCACCAGAAATAAGGACTAGGTAGCACGATCAATCTTAGTATGATGATTTAATAACCAACACGCTAAGAGTGAAAATATTGTCCATTAACTACCAATTAACGAGGTTGCTAGGAGTATAGATTTCACACATCACAATTCATTTGTCGACATTCCGGTTGCATCAACACGGGACCGAGGAATGAATAATGATAGCGAGAAGTATCACTATGTCAAGAATTCATAAGAGAAGGTGCGATTCTCATGACATTCCTGACATAAAGATGGTAACACTCCAGATGGAACAGCATCAAAAGCTGAATTGGCATTTTGATCCGCGGAATACAACTGCTTTGACCCAATCCTCGATATGGATGGGGTACTGGAGTTTGTTTCTCCTAGTCATTCCAGAACAGAATGGCTTGACGGACCACAAGGATAATAGGCATCGATAAACGAATGCACAACTACTCCTGACTATCAACTGATAGAGGATGGTCGGGATACAACTAAAGAGAGCAACTCAAAGGAACATATAATTTTCTGAGTTGTGGATGCATAGGTTAGTATGTCGAACAAAGCTCAACATTTCTTCCGGATAACCCATGCGGAGAAGGTAGAACTGGCAGATTCACAATTATGAATGGAGAACTCCTCAAGAGCACTCTTATTGTAATGTTTTTGGCTCAACAAGGAACTTCGCCATAAGCGATTAAGTAGTATTTGGAAGAAGGAAATACCACGGACCTCGAGGACTATCGCAGTTACTAGTATCCTAAAGGAGCTAGCAAACACTATCAACATTTGGTAAGTAGGGTGAATCTCGGGTTCAAGAACCCAGGAATAGGATGCCTACTAACTAATAACATCACGGGATGCTTTCAAGAATAATGGCCAGAATCATCACACTGGGGATACAAAAGCATTGCTAAATTGCTAGATGACTTCCTAAACAACTAGGGTCATAATAATAGCTCCAACATCTATGCCGAGGCAACAAAGTACCTCAACTTACCGATTAGTGTGCTTATTCTGACCAAAAAGGACATCGGAAACGGAAGGAAAGGATTTGCAAATGCATCAGACTATTTAGAGACCTGGAATGACTCGGACAGCATAACGGCTGTAAATGCTTAAAATGATTTGAGACATCCTGCAAAATGGTGTCATAACCACTCAACATCACAATGCCAAGGTTCCGAGATCAACAATTATCATGCAGAAATAGTAGGAACTGAACTGAGGCTTAAAACCAACAATCTCAAAGGTCTATGGATTAGTAACACGTCATCCTGATAGATAGATGAGAAGCCTACTTCTTAAACCCCGTAGAAGAGAAGAGGTTGACTCGCATCGAGAAGGCCATGAGGTATAAGGAGTAAAAGGAGCCTTACGTTCCCTTCCACAATCAATTCCCTTACATAACTAAAGCATTTCTAGACACAACTTGACGGTTTGGCTTGGTAATCCTCTGAGCGGTCGAGGCTCTGCTACCAACGCTGTCGGGACCCGATTCCAAATCACATCGACCTAGCCGGTAACACCTCATATCACTTTGCGGCCTCACGCACGGTATTCCCACGGTGTCGCCTTACCATGGCCGGGACCGTTTATGTCTTTTGGCTCACGATATGACAAAGTGTCGCTAGCATCCATATGATAAAGAACCCGGGCCGACATGGCTAGTCGTGAACCCAAAGCGGCGCTTAACCTATGGGGACAGGCATACATGATTCACATCGAGCATGTCGGTCATCAACATATAGATTCGGGCTGTAGCACTTTGGGCTAACAGGACTCCGTGAACCGGTCAGAAGCGAGCTAGGCAGGACTCCGAATAACACCGCGCGACATTTCCCCCGAAGGGACAGACATAGGAACGAGGTGAAACACATGCCGGCCAGTCAAGTGTCCAAGCAGTAGTACTGGGCTAGCAGGACTCCGGTGAACCGGGCTGTAGCGGACTACTATCGCTCAGAAGCACGAGACTACATTTCCCCATATGGGAGGCTGCCAAGGATAAACAACTAGTTTGTCGGATCCCACACATACCAAGCATTTCAAACATACACACAATATGCTCAATATGTGTAGATACAACATGGCATCACAACATAACTCTCTGACTCAAATATTTATTCATTAGGCTCCGAGGAGCGAGATATTACAAACATGGGTCTCATGACCCAACACTCGGAAACATACAAGTCAAAGCACAGGCGGAAGCTAAACATGTCTCGAAAGTACGTACGATTTGTAAATGAAAATGGCTGAGAAGCCGACTATCTACCGAGATCCTGCCGAGGGCACAAGATCGTAAATGAGGTAACAAGCTAACCGTCAAGTCCAAGCGGAACTACTAGCGAGACCAAGTCTCTCTGCAAAACATAAAATAAGCAAACGTGAGTACAAACGTACTCAAAGAAGACTTACATCGTAACTAGCTACATATGCATCATTATCAAAAGGGGTGGTGGAGTTTGACCGCAGCAAGCCAGCTTTGACTCGGTGGCTATCCCGAACTACGATCGCAAGTAACTCTTTTGAGGTGGCGCTGCGAGTCCACATATTCACCATATAAATACACTACTATGGACCGCTCCCGTCTCCCTCTGAGACCGCCATCCATAGCACTCACGCTTATCTTGCGCATTTTAGAGTATCCACTTTCACTTGTCTATGAACTGGTATAGGCAACCCGAAGTCCTTCTCCGTGGACACGGCTATTCAATAGATCATATTAACCTGCAGGGTGTACTTCTTCACACACGCTCACCACTTACCGCCACCGTTTACACGACATGTACTCGGCAACCTTCAAGCGGAAGCCCAACGTGGGTGTCAGCCACGACCTACCTAAACACTCAAGTCCCTAGTCCGGGTTTATCGCCTATTCGGGTTCCATCCGCAGGAGTCCGCCGAGGTTTCCCATACAGCCCCGAACGATGTGTGCAGGGTTCCCGAGACACCAAACGGGTGAATCGGTACAGACACGGTGCCTACCGCAACACAACCCACCCCTATGGTCAGCGTTGCGTGCGGCCCCCAGCATACTACAAACACCAGAAACTACTTGCAACTCCTGGACTGAGGACAAGGGTGGTTAAGAAGCCGAGAGGGTCAATTAAGGATCCCAATGCGTGGTAGTAACTATTTCATGGATCACAAACACAGAACTCAGTTCCTGAGGACGGCTGCAATGAGACAACCCACCATGTACTCCTACATGGCCTCTCACCGCTACCTTTACCAAATCGTGTTCACACACTTAGCTCACACACACACAGAGGACATGTTCACACAACCATTCCAATCCATTCCCGATGAATCAGACCTGACTCAACTCTAAGCAGTAGCGTGCATGACAACAAGCATGAATGAGTAGGCACAACATGGCTCAAACAACTCCTACTCATGCTAGTGGGTTTCATCTAATTCTTGTGGAATGACAGTCATGCAGAGGATAAAGGGGTTCAGCTACCGCAGCAAGTAACACATGAGTCGTTGTTGTCCTAATGCAGTAAAATAGAGCAGGAGCGAGAGAGTGGGATTATATCGGAATGAACAAGGGGTTTTGCTTGCCTGGCACTTCTGAAGATAATATAGTTCTTCATCGGTGTCATCGAACAATCGTCGGAACGTCGTCTACTGAGAGGGGACAATTACCGGCAACAAGAGAGAACACAATCAATGCAATGCACATTCACATGAATGACATGTCATGTTAAGGTACTGAATTCACCTAATGCAATGTCTAGCCAGGTTAATTGAAGTAGAATTCAAACAAGGTTAAACTCCAACTCCAAATGTTATTTCATAAATTGCCCTAATCATGATTCATCCTATTCAGTGAGGTTAACTTGTTTAATCATGCATGAAAGTGCCATAAACAGATTCTTCATATTTTTCGATCATTTTCATATATAAATTATTTAATTTGGAGTTACAGATTAAAAGTTATGAATATTTGAAGTTTGGGGTATTTTCTAAAATTTCCTGAATTAAATTAAATCCGTAAAATGGGTTATTATACAAGATGACATCACCTTGATGTCGGCAGGTCAACTGGGCGCCTCCAGTCAAACCTGACCTGTGGGACCCATACGTCGATGTAACAGGGCTGGTTGGGTGGATGATGTGGGACCAGGTCGATGGACACGTCCCGAGGTCAACGCCGACGGCGTGGGGCCACTCGACTAAGTTAAACTAAACAGGTTTACTCCGTGGTTAATTAGGGTGGTGGGGCCGGTCCGCCGGACACAGGCGAGATTAACGCGTAATTAGCTTCGGCTAAAGACGCCACGTCACCTCACCGGAGTTGGACGCCGGCGAGCACATCCGACGACGGAAGTTCATCGGAAACGAGCTACGGGCAACCATCTGCCTCGCCATTTGTTTCTACGGGTTCGTCGAGTCCACACGCATCCAGAGGAGCAGGCGAGAGGAGCTGTGATGGGCTGTGGCGTCGGTGGTGGCGGCGGCGGCGGGAGTTTGGGCGCACCGGGAACGAGGCTGCGGTGCACTAGGGAAGAAGCTAATGGGCTAGGTGGCATCCGCGGGCCACCGGATGCATCTTGGTGCCGCAGGTTCGGCAGAGGGGCTCGGGTCAGGAGAGCTACGCGGCCATGGCGGACGGCGGCCTCGGGAGCTCGTGGGGCGGTGGCTAGAGGAAGAAAGCGAGTCAGGGGAGAGGGGGAAACGACAGAGGAGCTCACGGCGGGTGCAGCGATGGCATCGACGAGCTCGGGGAGGCACCGGAGCAAGCGGAGCATCGAGGGGGATCTCCGGTGGCCGGCGATGGAAACAAAGACGGTGGCGCCGCCTCAGGCGTCCCGCGGTCGTGTGGTTCGGCGTAGAGGTGCGCCGCAGTGAGGCGGAGCTCGTGGGCGGGATGGCTGGCCGTGGGGAGGTCGGTGGTAGCGGCGAACGGCGACGGTGGCGGCGGCTCCGTTCGGTGGCTGCTGCAGGAGAGAGGCAGAGGAGGGGAAGGAGGTCCAGGAGAGAGGGAGAGGACGAGGGGGTCTGGGGGGGGGGGTGTGCGTGGCACCCTCGGGTGCCTCCAGCGGCGAGCAGGTAAGCAGGAGGTGGCCATCGGTGGCCGTGCACGCGGCGGCCACGCGCTCATCCTCCTGGCGGAGGAGGAAGGCAACAGGGAAGGAGGCGGTGGTGGGCTGGGCCGGTTTTGCCCGGCTGCTACAAGGTTGTGCTGTGGGCTCAGGGTAAGCTGTAAGGTTTCTCTCCTCTGTGCTTATTTCTATTTTATTTCTCTTTTCTATTTTCTGTAATTGTGTTTGGCTTTAATAAAAATGCCAGGGCATTTCCAAAAATCATGAAGCTGCTCAATGTCACTGTTTGGAATATTTCCAACAACAAACATTTCAGCTTGTGATTATTTGAGCACCTAATTATTTTATAGTATTTAAATGCCTAAATGCAAATAAGTAATGGATTAACCCAGTGACCAAATATGTCATGAAAAATGTGCAGCACCTCTCGGTTCTGGTTTAAAGCATTTTTCCGTAGATGATGAACATTTTCTAAAGCCATTTGAAATCACCGAAAAATATTTTTGGTTGAGCCTATTTGAATTCCTTTAATGCTAGGGTTTAGGCAATCCCCATTTCAAATTTCATGAAAATTAAACATGATGCATGGATGCAATGCCACTAGGTTACAAGCAAGCTCTAGGGCTGTGACAGGGGCTCTCTCCCCCTCTCTCCCGATGGCGCCGGAGTGCCGCTGGGGCAAGGATCGGGACAACGATCTACATCAACAATCTTGCTACCATGAACATGAACTCTCTCCCCCTCTATTCACTGGTGTAACACCCCTTCTCTCCGCTGCAATCTCTACTTAAACATGGTGCTCAACTTCATATATTATTTCCCAATGATCTATGGTTATCCTATGATGTTTGAGTAGATCTGTTTTGTCCTATGGGTATGATTGTATATTTTATTTATGGTGCCATCCTACGGTGCCCTCCGTGTCGCGTAAATGGAGGGCCCCCACTGTAGGATGTTGCAATATGTTCATGGTTTGCTTATTGTCGGTGTTGCGGGGGTGACACTAGCCTAAACGTGGATAAGTGGGTTATGGCGTATGGGAGTAAAGAGGACTTGATAATTAATGCTATGGTTGGGTTTCATGACCTTAATGATCTTTAGTAGTTGCGGATGCTTGCTAGGGGTCCAATCATAAGTGCATATGATCCAAGTAGAGAAAGTATGTTAGCTCATGCCTCTCCCTCATATAGAATTACAAGAATGATTACCGGTACTTGTTATCGATTGCCTAGGACAAATGACTTTCTTGTTTTATTCTCGCAAAGTACTCGTAGTTTCATTCTTGAAAAATAGTTTCATACTTGTTCTAGGTAAAGCAAACGCTAAAGTGTGCATAGAGGTGTATCCGTGCTCGATAGAACTTGAGGGAATATTTGTTCTACCTTTAGCTCCTCGTTGGGTTTGACACTCTTATTTATCAAAGAAGGCTACAAATGATCCCCTACACTTGAGGGTTATCACTGACATGTTGGTCTATAGATATTTTGGTCATTATGACATGACAAACGAGATTTGATCTGAAAATCATGGTGTCGAGTTGCATTTTTGCGCATGCACCTAACGAAGCGATGGCATATTTGATCAGTTGAAATTCCTAGTGGCAAAACTGAGTAGTGAGACATAGCCAGTGGCATAAATGATAAAAACCCTTTGTCTATTACTAAGAACCACATCATCCCTATCGACTGTAGTGCGTAGCGCTGTCAGCTCTTCAGCCGGGAGGGCTTTAGATAGTGCCTCTATGGCAATGGATGTCGTCTTGTTTTTGGCTCGCAAGGCTTTGCTCGGGTCGCTTTTAAGAGAGATCACCCCATTGGGCCCTGGCATCTTGAGTTTCATATACCCATAATGTGGTATGACCTGAAATCTTGAGAATGCCTCACGCCCTAGAAGGGCGTGGTATCCACTATAGAAGGGCATAATGTGAAATAGTAAGGGTTTGGATATGTAGTTATCGGTTGTGCTGAACACAACATCCAGGGTTACGTGTCCCGAGCAGTGTGCCTCCCTACCAGTTATTATACCTCGAAACGTGGTATGACTGTGTTCGATGCGAGACCTGTTTAACTGCATCTTGTCTAGAGTATCCTTGTAAATGAGGTTGAGGCCGCTCCCTCTGTCCATCAGCACTTTAGTTAGCCAGAAACCGTCGACAATGGGGTTGAGGACCAGTGCGACCAGTGCGTGGTTGTTACGGGGGCTTGGCTCGTCCTTCTCGTTGAAGGTGATAGGTGTGGCTGCCCATGGCTATGCGGCCTCACTTGATATATTTGATTGAGCTCTCCGATAGCCATTTCCCTTTTATTGTTTGAGGCAAATGTCTCGTACACTGTAAGGACATTGTGGTCCTGTGGTGAAGTCGAGGACTGTTTATCTGGGGGTGTAAGGCCCAAGATTGGCTCGCCATATTTGGCCACTTGTCTTACCACCCAACATGCTCGAAGTCGGTGGGTTGGGTTTGCATCTAGCAAGACCGAGTGTGTTGGGCATGGTTTATGCAGCAACTCGTCTAACATCGATTTGGGCCTAGTTTTCTTTTCATTAGGCTCATGTTCCGGCAACCTATTTGTGTAAGCTCGTTTAAAGCAAGGATTTCCGTGACACGCGCAGGCTGTGGCCCCATGTTCATCTGTTGCACCCTGCACGTGTTATCCATGGCGCAATGTTTGTGTACCATGTCTGATATTTTCGTGAAGCTTTGAATTCGGTGACGCGCGAGGGCTTTTAAGAGGCCCTCATCCCAGCAGTTAAACTGGAACTCTTTACTTATTTGTCGGGTGGTAGGTGCGACATATGCCAACGGGTGGCTTATCATTGTGGGAGCCAATAAGACGTCGCCGGTGCCTGGAAACGGGATGAGGCGAAGACATGCACGCCGGCGAATCTTACCCAGCTTCGGGGCTCTCCTTGGAGATAACACCCCTACTGCTGCTCTGCGGGGTCTCCGCATGATCACTAGATGAACAAGTAGCTACAAGAGGCTCCTTGAGCTGTTCGGCGAGAGGAAGAGGAAGGGCACGGCTAGCTCTCCTTTTCCCTCTACGTGGTGTCTAAAACTCTAAGAGATCAACCCTTTGCATGGGTGCCCTGGGGGGTTTATATAGGCCTACCCCCCAGGGGTACAATGGTAATCCGACTGGGCACGGGCCCTAGCCGTCAGCGTCTACGTTCGCCGGCTTCTCCGCCGGCTGCTGGGGCCTGCCGACTGGTGGGTCCCGCCGGCTGCCGTCTTTTTGGTCGACAAGCTGGTCCCACCACTGAGGGCCTTGTCGGGGGCTGGTTACTGTTGCCTCAATCCTGATGACAAGGGCTTTGTCGAGGTAAGCGTGGCTACAGTGCCGCCGCTTTGGCGGCGATCACTGTAGCCTTACCTCGTCTTGTCTCCTTAATGAGGCGCCTCCTTAGAGGGAGGGAGCAAGCCGGCTACGGGAAGCCGGCCATATCTCAGGCCGACTGGGGGAGGTCGGGCCGCCTTCGGGCATCTGTCTTACCGGAGGGGCCCGCCGCCTGCGGGTCATACTGACAACTTGTCGTGGGTGACATCATGGTCAACATGGTAACAGTGCTGCGCCGGACGGGTGATGGCCGCCCGTGCACGCACTGTGGCTATGCGACCCGGGATGTGGGGGTGGCAGGCTTCACTATAGCCACGCCCCGTCTCATCACCGTTATGTGGGTGCAGATTCTGAGGGTGCGGCCTTGGCGGCCTCCTTCGGGGGCTGGCTTCTTGGAGTCGGCCTTCTCGCGGCCGGCTTCACAGAGTCGGCCCTCTCGTGGCCGGCTCCTTGGTAGTCGGCCCTCTTACGGCCTTCTTCCTGTAGGTTTTAGGGCCGGGCCGCCTCCCGGTAGAGGCACGAGACAGCCCGGGGAAGGCGGCCCCGCGTCTTGGATGTTGGAGGGATTAATTGACTCATAATTTTTTCAGAAGTCCCACGGGGAGCCGGCTAGGCTACCCGTGGTCATTTACTCCGACAGTAGTCCCCAAAGCTGGTTGAGCTTCGAGGCTGAAGAGAGGACGAGAAGCTCGATCAGCTTCCTATCTTGAGGGGTCGGCAGCTAGGAGCCGGCTTCGAGAGGGTGCGTCCTTTTCGGGAAGCTCTACGGCTTGAAGGTGAGAACGCGAGCCGAATTGCGCGTTGACTGCGCGCCACTTCTCGCGCCACATGGCAAAAAAGGCCTGCCAACCCACGCGCGTGACGGGACGTCGCCGCAGGCCGGGGCCCGCCATACCTAGGCCTCGGCCCATGTGCAGATCCTCTGCGGCCCGAACGGACCGCTTCGCCTTCTACTCGCGGTTTCAGCATGCCTTTAGGTCGCAATAATCGCGGGACGTGGGGGAGTGGGCGCAGTTAATCCCACGTCCCCCCACGTCTCGCCTCCTCGGCTCCGCCGTACGAGCCTATAAGTAGGGGGAGGAGGGGGAGCAGCAGACGCTCGCACGCTCGCCCTCGCTCCACCCTTCCTTCTACTTCCTTCTCCTTTCCTCCACCGCCGCAGCGCCTCACCGCCGCGCCATATTGTCATTGACCTTCTTGGCTCGCCGTAGCTCCGCCACAGCGTGGTTGCGCGTCCTCCGCCGCCGCGCCTCTCTCGCTTCCTCCTCGCTCCCATGGCGCTATCTAGCTCTTGGGATGGTTCCAACGTCCACAAGGACCACATTGACTGGCTTAGCAAGACGCGGTGGCTGCCGGGCGAGGGCTACGGGAAGACCTGCCTCGCGGGCCGGAGACGGAGGTTTCACTGGCGCCGGAGGAGGGCGAGCGGGTCGTCTTCCGCTCGGACTGCCTGCGCGGCCTCGGCCTGCCGGCGAGCGGGTTCTTCCGCTCCTTCCTCGAATTCTACCGTCTCCAGCCGCATCATCTCACCCCCAACACGGTGATGCTGCTGTCAGCCTTCGTCACTCTGTGCAAAGGTTTTCTTGGCGTCCTCCAGACCCTTGACCTCTGGGGGGAGTTTTTTCAGTGCAAGCTCGGCACCGTCTACGCGGGCGTGCCCGCCCCCTGTGGCGCATTCATCGCCATGCGGATGTCAGCCGACAACAACTCGTTTCCGCCTATCAAGCTGATCCAGTCTGTGAAACTCTGGCAGCAATCATACTTCTACGTGAAGAACGTCGCCCCGCAAGGCGACTTCGTCAATCTGCCGGCTTACGTAGCCGGCCCGCCGGCTGGGAGGCAGTCGTCTTGGTCCTACCGAGCCAGGTCACTCTCCACAGCTGGGGCGCTGCCGCCACCCGGCTCCGGGTGATGGTCCAATCGGAGGGCTTGGTGGGGCCGACCTGGTCGCCGCCGCCGTGGGCGCCGGTGCTCCCGCTCAAGGCCGGCCGCACATGATCTGCCAGATGAGCGGCCGCATCGACCCATGTCGGCTGAGCACCAAGGAGATGCCTCGTGATGAGGTATCTTACATGGTGAACTACATCTCCAACTGCAAGCTCACCGAGGAGTGGCAGTATGGCAAGGCGCCGTATTCTCGAGCTGATCCCCCGCCTATGGTAAGTTTCCCTTCTTTTCTTCTTCTCTTGTGGCCGGGTTCGTGACAGCCGACTCTTAACTAGCCGGCTTGTCTTGAGCAGAACCCCCTTCTTCGACCGGCGGCCGGGGCCGCAGGGCCAGAGCACCAGTTCATGGCCGACTGCACGATGGACGACCTCGACGACCCAGATCTGGGGGCGGCCGCCATGGACGACGCCGTTGTCGGAGCCGGCGGAGAGGCAGGCGGCCCCGAGCTCGCGGCCGGCTTCGGGGACTGGCCGGACGACGATGAAGCCGAGGCCATCCCGCGTCGCCAGCCGGCGGCCGATCGCCAAGGCGCGGGACCTTCTGCCGCGCCGGCTGCTCGGGGTGGCGCGCAAAAACGTCGGGCCGCGCCGACTCTCTTCGGGCGTCGGGCCGAAGAAGCCCAAAGGGTTCCACGGCGGCAACCAAAGCGGACGAGGCGCCTGGCGCGGCCCGCTTCCGCAAGGTGGTGAAGCAGCCGCAGGCGGTCTCGGCGTAAGTGTTAATTGTCTCGTACTTTTTTTATTGTCTTCCTTGGTTGAAGCTCTTCTGAGCCTTCTTCTTGATTTGCCGATCAGGGCGCCGCTTTCCCTCGAACGGGTTCCTGCCGCCTCCACAGTCGGACCGACGGGAGGGTCTTCGAGCTCCCGCTGCGTGGATCCCTGCGTCGACCTCATGGAGGCAACGGAGCGGAACGCGCGGGAGGCGTGGGAGGAGCGGGAAGCGGAGGAGCGGAGGGCCGCCCAGGAGGCGAAGGAGAAGTCGGCCGAGGCTCCAGCCAACACGACGGCCAAGGCTCAGGCGGAGGCCGCCGCCGCGGAAAGGGAGGCGGAGGCCCTGCGCAATCAGCCTCCACAGCTCGTCATTCCCCTCCGCGCCGTGGCTCCCAATATCATCGTGACCCCGACGGAGGAAGCCGACCGCGACCGGCCGGCGATGGAGAGGAGGGACGACGACATGATCATCCTGGAGGAGGCGCCCATACCGGGCGCCGACCGAACGGGCTAAGGCGGCCGACTCGCGGCCGCCCGAGCAGCCGGGGCGAAGTCGGCGCGGGGCGGATCTTGTGGTGTAGTCGCCGCCTTGCCGGCGCGCGGGAGAGGCACCCTCGGCGCCGGAGCCGCAGAGAGCCACGGGCGCCAGCTCGACGACTCAGGATCTGGAGGCGGCCAGCGCCAGCACGACCGAGTGGACGCCCAGTGGTGGAACGGCCGAGCTGAACGTGGCGGCGCAGGAGGTCCGGAGCCGGCTTCAGGCCCAGGCCACCTCGCTGCAACGGTACACCCCAAGAGTTTCTCACGACGCGAGCGGTCATCCGGGTGAGTCCTCTAGCCTTGATCGATTGCTTTCTTGATTTCTTGTGTGGGGGCGCGTCAGCGCACCCACTCGGTGTAGTCCCCAAGTTCCAAGTCGGCTGCTGAGCAGGCGGCTTGGAACTTTTAGTAGGCCTTGACGGCTATCTTATTCTTATTCGCACCCCGTCTAATTTCCAGGAATATCATAATCTCCGCGCAGTTGCCTTCAACTCCCAGGCCCAAGAGCTAAGCCAGAAGGCCGCCGACCTGACTAATAGCCGGAGTGAGTGCTTCGTTTCTTTTATCTCACGTGGGGGCGCATCAGCGCACTCAATGGGTGTAGTCCCCGAGATTCGGGCCGACTGCTGAGCAGTCTGGTCGGATCTTTCCTGGCGACTTCTTCCTTATTGCTTTTTTTCTTTTTCTCCATGCTTGCAGGGGCCAACGCCGACTTGAGGGAGCAGCTAGGCGGGGCCCAGACCGCCCTTCGTGCCAAGGAGACTGAGTGCAGCGCCTTGGCCCAGGAACGTGACCGCCTGGCCAAGAAACTGGCCGACCAGGAGGAGAGCCATAAGGCGGCCCTGAAGAAGGCGCAGGACAGCGAGGCCGCCCTTAAAGCCGTGTACAAGACCGAGGCGGCGGGCTGGGCTGAGGCGAAGCGAGCGCTGAGTGAGGGCTATGGACGGGTTGATGATCTGATCGACGGTAAGCCGCCTTTCTCTTCATCCCTTTGCTTGACCCTTGCCCTCTGGTTTGTCTTCTGATTTTGTGTTGCTTCTTTGTTCTTCGCGCAGATTATTTTCCCGGTTACTCCGTCGCCGCCACCCAAGCCATCGAGGCCCACCGCAAGGCACGCCGGCAGGCAGGGGTCGAGATCGCGCCAGATGCCAGCCGGACGCTTGAGGAGCAGCTTTTGGCGATCCATGCCCGACTGCAACCGGCTCACCGCATGCTCCGCCGCCTTTAGCGTGCCGGGGCGCAAGTGCTGACCGCCCTCTAGCCCAGCGAGGCGATTCCCCGCACCCCCAGTCGGACTGCCAACTGGCTGGAGGTTGCAGTCGGCCGCTTCGAGGCCTGGAAGGCTCCCGCCTCTCGGTCCGGCGCCAGGCGGGCGCTGGAGTTCGTCCGAGCCTGGCATCCTGGGCTGAGCTTAGCCTAGCTGAGCACCTGGCGGCAGGAGGCCGACGAGGAGCTTGTGGCGGTGCGGCCGACTATCATCCAGCGCCCCTCGGCAATCGCGGACAATACCGACACCAGTGCTTTTGCTCCTGAGGTGGATGACAACGGCGTCGCCCAGCCGGAGGAGTGGTTCGGGCTGAACCCGGCGGAAGGTGAGGACTCGGTGGAGGAGATCGCTTCCAGCGACGATGGCGAATATGAGGAAGGGGAGGGTGGCGAAGACGTCGTGCCCGACGGCGAAGCGACGAGCCAACTTCAGCCTGATCGTGCCTCCAGCAATGAGGCGCGCGCGAGCGCGCCGTCTGCCAGAGGTGATGATCAAGCCGAGACCCGCCAGCCGGCCACTCCTCCGGCCAGCACTGCCGCCTCCACCGACCTGCCCGACTCGCCCGTCGTTCCCTTGGCTTGATCTGCCGTCCTTACTTTCCTGTTGCTACTCTTTGAACATCTATTTATTAAATTTGTGCAGTTCCACCCACTGGGGGTGTATTCGAACTATGTTGAATGCCGGCCTTTCAAAGGCTTTTGTGTAAATATAATCATGCATGTGTTTGGCTTCCATTCATATTTGCTTTTTATCCTAAGGCTGTTTCCTTTGCCGCCTTCCCTTGGTCGCCGCCTTCCCAGCCAGACAGCTGCTCTGCAGTCTGTGGCTGGGGAGGAACTTGGCCATTTCTGGGAAGACAAGTACTTGAGCTTTGTTAGATTGTGGCAAGGTGAATGGGAAGCCGGCCGGCCGACTGCTCTGGTAGCCGGTCGGCGATGGGGGGAAACCGGATTTTGTTATATAAGTTCGTTAGTCCTTAGCCGTTTTTCATGTGGGCATCCTTTACTGCCTTTGACTCTTGCCAGTCGGACAGCCGATTCTTCGAGCTGCGACTTTCGACAAGAGAGGGCTTGGGTGCCGGCACATTACTTGTCTGACTGCAGGTAGAATTTGAATATAACTCAAGGAGGCAAGTCCCCGGGCCGACTGGTCGAACCCGGTGCCAGACGAGAAGAATGAATGTAGTGACATAATCATAAGCATGATACTCCTCATTCATAGATAAAAGATGGCAGTCCACGAGTGCTCCTCGGGGGGCCTATTGTCTCATACTTAGTACAAAAGGTAGCGTGATACATACTGCATTTTAACTGTAAAATCTTCGGAGGAGGTTGGCGATCCATGGTCATTCCGACTCCTTGCCGGAATCATCTCTCTTTCGTGCCTTCGGCTTCCGTGCGTCGATCAGGTAGTAGGAGTCGTTTCCCAATGCTCTGTTGATGACGAAGGGGCCTTCCAAGGGACCAAGAGCTTGTGCTGGCCGGCTGTTCACTAGATCAGCCGGAGCACAAGGTCACCCTCTTGGAAGGTTCTTGGCTTGACCTTCAGGCTGTGGTAGCGGCGCAAACCCTGCTGGTAGATGGAGGACCGGTTGAGGGCTAACAGCCGGCTTTCTTCCAGCAGGTCGACGCCGTCTCCTCGTGCTTCCTTGGCCTCTGCTTCCGTGTACATGGTCACCCGAGGCGAGTCGAACTCGATGTCAGTTGGGATGACAGCCTCGACACCATATACAAGGAAGAAAGGGGTGAAGCCGGTTGACTTGTTCGGGGTAGTGCGCAGACTCCAGAGGACGGCCGACAGCTCGTCGAGCCAACAACCGGCCGAACACTCCAGTGGCACGACCAGTCGGGGCTTGATGCCGGAAAGGATGAGGCCGTTTGCTTGCTCGACTTGGCCGTTTGACTGCGGGTGGGCAATGGACGCTAAGTCCAGTCAGATGCCCTGTGTCGCGTAGAAACGTGCCAATGCTCCTTTGCAATTGCCATTATCGGTGATGATGCTGTGTGGCACACCGCACCGAGTTGTAATATCTACGATGAATGTCACGGCAGTCGGCCCATTCAGCCTTTTGATCGGCTTCGCTTCAATCCACTTGGTAAATTTGTCCACGGCGACGAGCAGATGTGTCATGCCGCGCTACCGCCTTGAACGGGTCCACCATGTCCAGTCCCCAGACGGCAAAATGCCAGGTGAGGGGAATGGTCTTGAGTGCTGAAGCCGGCAGGTGTTGCTTGGAGCTGAAGACTTGGCACCCTTTGCAATGCTTGACCAACTCCTTGGCGTTGTCCAAAGCAGTCGGCCAAAAGAATCCATGGCGGAAAGATTTGGCAGCGAGTGATCTTGAGGCCGCGTGGTGGCCGCATTCGCCTTGGTGAATGTCTTTGAGGATTGCAATACCCTTCTTTGGTTCGACACAGCGCTGGAAGACTCCAGTGACACTGCGCCTGACGAGCTCTCTGTTAACAATTGTGTATGCTCCGGCTCGGTGTTGGACTTGTCTTGCTGCGATCTCGTCAGCCGGCAGTTCTTTGTTTACCAGGAAGTTGAGGATGGGCTGGGCCTATGATGGAGCTGTGACTTCTTCTATAGCCAACACGGCTACTGCGACCAGGGCGGGTGGGCTGGGTGGTGAAGAGCTGGAGTCGGCCACCGCCTGCTGTGTCGATGCAGTCCCCGAGCCGACTGTCCTAGTCCCCGGGCCGGGTTCTGAAGTCCCCGGGCCGGGTGCGACTATGGCAGTCCCCGAGCCGCCTATCAGAGTCCCCGGGCCGCCTATCGAAGTCCCCGAGCCGCCTGCTTGGTTCCCCAAGCCGGATTCGACTGCTTCGGGATTAGGCGGCACGAAGACGGAATCGGATTCTGGAGACGTCTTGAGGAGGCGTTGGAGCGAGACGCCGGTTGGTATAGCTTGTCGAGTGGAGCCTATTCATGCCAGGGCATCTGCTTGCTCGTTGTCCGCCCGTGGCACGTGGAGGAACTCGCATCCTTCAAAATACCCGCTGATTTGCTGAACGAGGAAGCGGTTGCTTGCCATGTTTGCGTCCTTGGCGTCCCAGTTGCCAGATGATTGCTGGACTACCAAATCCGAGTCGCCATAGCACAGGAACCGGCGGATGCCGAGCTCTTTGGCTAGCCGGAGCCCGTGTATGAGCGCCTCGTACTCGGCCACATTGTTAGAGGCGGCAAAATGAATTTGCAATGTGTATCTGAGCTTGTCGCCTTTGGGAGAGGTGAGGATGATGCTGGCTCCCAAGCCGGTGCGCATCTTGGACCCATCGAAGTGCATCCGCCAATGAGTGGAGTCCGGAGCCGGTGGCAGGTACTGGGTCTCGGCCTAGTCGACGAGGAAGTCGGCCAATGCTTGGGACATGATGGCGGTGCGAGGCTGGTAGAAGATCGTGTAAGGGGCCAGCTCAATGGCCCATTTTGCCACCCGGCCAGATGCATCCCGGCTGCCTATGATCTCGGCGAGCGGGGCGGTGCATACAACCGTGATGGGGTGCTCTTGAAAGTAGGGCTTGAGCTTCTTGGCGGCGAAGTACACACCATAGCACATCTTCTGGTAGTGTGGGTAGTTCTGCTTCGAGGTAGACAGTACTTCACTTAAATAATACACCGGCCTCTGGACTGGCTGAGCTCGGCCTTCTTCCGGGTGCTGGACCACGATGAGGGTGCTGACCACCCGGCTGGTAGCGGCAATGTAAAGGACCATGGGCGCATTCTCAGTCGGCGCCGCCAGGACAGGCGGCGTGGCCAGCATCTTCTTCAGCTCGCGGAAAGCTTGGTCGGCTTGGTCATTCCACTCGAAGTGAGTGGTTTTCTTCATGAGTCGGTAGAGGGGGAGAGCTTTTTCTCCAAGCCGGCTGATAAAGCGGTTTAGGGAGGCCAGGCATCCAGTAAACTTCTGGACGTCTCGTAGTTTAGTGGGAATCTCCATTCTCTCAATGGCTTTGATCTTCACGGGGTTGCATTCGATGCCGCGTTCGGAGACCAGGAAGTCTAGAAGCTGGCCGGCTGGTACTACGAACACGCATTTCTCGGGGTTGAGCTTGATCTGAAACCGGCGCAGATTCTCAAATGTCTCCTTGAGGTCTTCCAGCAAGGTGTCGCGCTTCTCCGTCTTTACCACGATATCGTCTACATAGACGTGGGCATTTCTGCCGAGTTGCTTGAGGAGGCATTTCTGCATGCAACGCTGAAAAGTGGCACCGGCATTTCTCAAGCCGAATGTCATAGTCAGGTAGCAGAAATCTCCGAATGGCGTGATGAAGGCGGTCTTCAGGCGGTAAGCTGGGTCCAACTTTATCTGGTGGTAGCCTAAGTAAGCATCCAAGAAACTTAACAGCTTGCATCCGGCCGTGGAGTCTATCACTTGGTCAATCCTTGGCAGGGCGAAGGGATCTTTGGGGTAGGCGTTGTTGAGGCTAGTGTAGTCTATACACATGCGCCACTTGTTATTCTTCTTCAGCACGAGGACCGGGTTGGCGAGCCATTTCAGAAAGAACACCTTCATTATGAAGTCGGCTGCCAGCAGCCGGGCTATCTCTTCTCCTACAATCCTTCTCTTCTCTTCCGACAGTCGGCGGAGGGGCTGCTTGAATGGTTTTGCATCTGCTCGGACGTGTAGCTTGTGCTCGGCGAATTCCTTTGGAACACCCGGCATGTCCTTGGGGGACCATGCGAAGATGTCCCGATTCTCACGGAGGAAATCGACGAGCTCACCTTCCTATTTGCTGTCCAGGTTCGCCCCAATGACGGCAAACCTTTCTGGGTGCTCCGAGTCCAGAGGTATCTTCTTTGTTTTCTTGGCCAGCTAGAAAGAACCTTGGGCATCACACTCCTTGGGGTCGGGGGACAGGGCTGGCTGCTTGCCAGCCATGGCCACGACTCGGTCCAACATCTTCTTTTCTCCAGCGATCACAAGGGACTCGGCAAGACGGCTGCTGGCTGCCGCGCACTCGGAGGATTTATTGTAATCGCCGGCTATGGTGATGATACCCTTGGTAATCGGCATCTTCATCTTTAGGTAAGCGTAGTGGGGTACAACCATGAACTTAGCCAAGGCAGGTCGGCCAAGCAGTGCATGGTAGGGGCTCTCGAGGTCCACCACTTCAAACCAGATCGCTTCTCGGCGGAAATGATCCTTGTCCCCAAAGAGAACATCTATCTTGATCTTGCCAATTGGTGAGTAGGACAAGCCGGGTACAATGCCATGGAACACGGTTCGACTAGGCATGAGCTTCTTCGTCTTGACGTTTAGCTTCTCCATGGTGTCACGGTACAAGATGTTGATGCTGCTCCCGCCGTCTATCGCCGACGCTGGAGAAAGCGGGCAGCACGCCTCGTTATGCATTGCGGTGGCGTCCAAAACCAATGCATAAGAGCCGGGAGACGACATCACATCTGGGTGGTCGGCCCGGCTCCAGCTGATAGGCCTTTCTGACCAGTGCATGTACTCGGGGGTGTTGGAGGCGATCGTGTTGACTTCTTGGTGCTGTCGGCGCCTGCTGCGCCGGTCTTCGGGCTGGCTTGTAAAGATGACGTAGGCGGCATGCTCGTCAGGGAACTCATCTTGAACGGCTCCGACTGCTGGTCGAGCGGCCGGCTGTTGAGGAGCTGGAGGCGGCTGACCAGCAGGCGGAGGCGGCACCAGCCCTTCGCCCTTGGTGATTCACGTGAGCCAGTGGCACTTCCGGGTCGTGTGGTTGGGCAACCGATGCGGCTGTGGAACTTGCATGGGCGTCAAGGGCACCTTTCGTAGGAGAAGGCGGCTGCAAAGCTGGCCTGCTGCCTCTGCTTCTTTAGCGGCGGGCACGCCCCTCGGGTTGTTAAATCTTCGATTTGTAGCCACCTGCCGACTGGTTGAAGGCGGCATGGGGCCCTTTGCGCTTGTTGTCGCCGTTCTGATGCAGGCGTCGGTTGGAGTCCCCAGCCGGCATCTTGGGAGCCGGGTTGAGTACCTTCCCGGAGGCGTCCACCCGGAGCTCGGTTTTCATCGAGGAGTCGGCGGTGGCGTATTTGTCTGCTACGACTAGCAGCTCGTCGAGGGTAGTCGGCTTGTCGCAGAGGAGCTTGTGCTTGAGGAGGGTGCCTTCTCGGCACCCGGCGGTGAAGTACTCTATGGATTGAACCTCGTGCACCCCCTCGCGGGAATTGCGGAGCTCGGCCCAGCGCGTGTGGTAGTCACGAGTTGATTTAGTGGGTCCTTGTACGCACAAGGAGAGCTGTCTGGGCTTGGGAGCCCGCTTGTAGGTGCTTGTGAAGTTGCGCATGAAGGCTTCTGTGAAGTCTAGCCAGCTGTTGATGCCATACGGCTTGAGGCTGTTGAGCCAGGTTCGCGCCGTGCCTTGAAGCATGAGGGGCACATACTTCACGACAACGCGCCTATTGCCGTTCGCTATGCAGACTGCAGTGGAGTAGTCGATCAACCAATCCTCCGGCTTCACAGAGCTGTTGTAATTGGGCGTGTCTCTTGGGAGCGAGAACCCTTTGGGGAAGGGCTCATCGCAGATGCGGGGGCCGAAGCAAGGCGGGCCGACATCGTCTTCCTCTTCTAGAGCCAGGGATCGCGCTAGGCGGTCGATCCGATGGCGAGCATCGTTCTCGCCGACTCCTTCATGGCGACCTAGTCGGCCGCTGAGAGTCGGATGCGTAACAGGAGGCGGGGTGGGATATCTCTCCCCACGAGGCGGAGGAGTAAGCGGGTTGCCTCGTCGCTCCACGGCTCGAGGGCGGCCTTTTGCGTCACGCTCGATGGAGATCCGGGTTCGGCTGCAGCTGGCAGCCGACTCCTTTCCTTGCCGCACGGGGGTGTTGCCCGCAGTCGGCGTCCGTGACGTTGCGCCGTGTTCTCGGCGCGAAGGAGGACTCTCTGCGCGGACGCCGGCTTCATGCCGCTGCACAGCTGCATTGATCAGCTGCTGGATGCGTCTGGTCATGTGTGGGAGCTCTTCGGCCCCCAGTCCATTCAGCTCGTCCACGGCCGCCTGCGCGGCGCGCAGGTTCTCGAGGGGCGTGGCGTAGACTGGGCGGTCAACTCCTAGCATGTCGGCGATGGCCGCGCCATGCTGCTTGATGGCACCGATTCGGCTCGGCCCGTCAGGAGGCGGCGCGGTCGACTTTGCGCTGGTGAGCCTCAGTGAGGCGCCTCATGGAGGCTAACTTTCATCCCTCCACGATGAGGGCGAGGCAGCGTGCCTCCAGTGTTTCGGCGTCGGCGTTGGTCGGGAGGGGGACGGACAAGTCGTGGATTGCCGCTTGCAGGGCGTCATTGGCGTTCTCGCTAGAGGCGCCGCCATGACTGATGACCAGCACCTCGGTGATGGCACTGCCACAGCTGTCGGCTCGGGGGAGCGGGTCGTTGAAGATCACAACGTTGGTGGGGAAAGCGTCGAGCGATGCCGCGGTCGAGTCGACAAGCATCGGTTCGGTGGAGCCAACCGACTCCAAATCCACAGCAGGCTCGGCCGGAGACGTGGAGTTGATCAAGGAGGCCGACGAGGTGGCTCTCGTGGCAGCCTCGTGCCCGCCGGAGGCGGGCTCGTCGGAGATGCGAGCCTCGCCAAGAAGATCGGCGAGGCAGCTCGCCTTGTGGCGTCAGCCGACGCTTGCGGCCGTCGGCATAAGCGCCAACGGGCGTGTCGGGCTGGCTATTCTCGCTGGGGAGGAAGAGGGTTCCCGTCCAGAACAGGTCTCCGGACTACAGTGCACCTGACCCCACGGTGGGCGCCAAATGTCGGATGGTAGGTGCGACATATGCCAATGGGTGGCTTATCATTGTGGGAGCCAATAAGACGTCGCCGGTGCCTGGAAACGGGATGAGGCGAAGACATGCACGCCGGTGAATCTTACCCAGCTTCGGGGCTCTCCTTGGAGATAACACCCCTACTGCTGCTCTACGGGGTCTCCGCCTGATCATTATATGAACAAGTAGCTACAAGAGGCTCCTTGAGCTGTTCGGCGAGAGGAAGAGGAAGGGCACGGCTAGCTCTCCTTTTCCCTCTATGTGGCGTCTAAAACTCTAAGAGACAACCCTTTGCATGGGTGCCCTGGGGGGTTTATATAGGCCTACCCCCTAGGGGTACAATGGTAATCCGGCTGGGCGCGGGCCCTAGCCGTCAGCGTCTACGTTCGCCGGCTTCTCGGCCGGCCGCTAGGGCCCGCCGACTGGTGGGTCCCGCCGGCTGCCGGCTTTTTGGTCGACAAGCTGGTCCCACCGCTGAGGGCCTTCTCTGGGGTTGATTACTATTGCCTCAATCCTGATGATGAGGGCTTTGTTGAGGTAAGCGTGGCTACAGTGTCGCCGCTTTGGCAGCGATCACTGTAGCCTTACCTCGTCTTGTCTCCTTAATGAGGTGCCTCCTTCGAGGGAGGGAGCAAGCCAGCTACGGGAAGCCGGCCATATCTCAGGCCGACTGGGGGAGGCCGGGCCGCCTTCGGGCATCTCTCGACCGGGAGGCCCGCCACCGCTGGTCGACCGACAACCTGTCGTGGGTGACATCAAGGTCAACATGGCAACTGTGCCGCGCCGAACGGGTGATGGCCGCCCCGTACGGCGCACTGTGGCCATGCGTGCTCTGGGATGTGGGGGTGGCAGGCTTCACTGTAGCCACGCCCCGTCTCATCACCGTTATGTGGGTGCAGATTCTGAGGGTGCGGCCTTGGCACTTTGCTCGGGGCCGGCTTCTTGAGTCGTCCTTCTCGCTGGCCCGGCCATGGAGTCGGCCCTCCGTGGCCGGGCTCCTTGGTAGTCGGCCCTCTTGCGGCCTTCTTCCTGTAGGTTTTAGGGCAGGGCCGCCTCCCGGTAGCCGGCCTGAGAGACAGCCGGTCGGGGGAAGGCGGCCCCGCGTCTTGGATGTTGGAGGGCTTGATTGACTGATAATTTTTTCAGAAGTCCCACGGGGAGCCGGCTAGGCTACCCGTGGTCATTTACTCCGACATTATTTCTTTATCACAGCAAGGTTCCATCCTGTTGTGTACCAGGAGAAATCTAGCCCTATAATGGTGGACTGTCTCGTTTGGCAGCTGTTTGACATACATGAGGTCCCATATGTCTGTGTCGGATTTCAGGTTCCGGCAGACCCTCTAGGTTCGAACTCTGGGGTGCACGCGGAGATCGCACCTCCAACCTACCTACGTCTCGTTGCCTCGCAAGGATCTAAAACTACACGAAGAACAACACAGAGGACACGAGGTTTATACTGGTTCAGGCCACCATTGTGGTGTAATAACCTACTCCTGTGTGTGGTGTGGTGGATTGCATCTGGGGCTGACGATGAACAGTACAAGGGAAGAACAGCCTCGCGAGGGGCTGTTCTTGAGCTGGTGCGATGAACTGCTAGGGGAGTTCAGTCGCCTCTCTTTCTCCCTCTCTAGATGCCGATCCTCTACCCTATGGGTGGCTAGTCCTATTTATAGGCAGTGGCCCTGGGCCTCTCCCCAAATATTGAGCGGGAAGGGCGCCAAAAATTGGCCATTTTGAAGGGGAACATCTAGTACACCTATCCTGACTAAAGACAGTCCTCGCCTGCCAAAGACTCTGACGGTGACGCCGGCTTGGGCTCCACGATGACCTCCGTTCTGCCGTCCTGCTGGTCTTGGTCTTGTTGCACCGAAATGGTTGCCTTTGCCTGATGCCTTGGCCTGCGCTTGCCTCCTTTGCACCAAAGGGGAAATGAGGACACTGCGCGGGCTGGCGCCCGCCTGGCGCCCTCGGTCGTCATGGCTTGCGTCATGGGCACCTCGTGAGGTACCCCGCCTTGATCTCTCCGCCTCCTCACGAGCCAGCCCGACGAGGGCGGCTCGAGGAAGCTTCCTGTCGTCCGCCCCGCGAGGCTTGGCCCCTCGCGAGGATTTCGAGCTTGTGTTGATGAAGATGGGCCACACTGGGCCACCCCTTGAGCCACGCCGCAGGCCGCAGGCAGGCAAGTCTGGGTACCTCCGTTCCCAGAACGCCGACAGTAGCCCCTGGGCCCAAGGCGTGCCTGGACTTGGCCTAGCAGAGAAGCGAAAGGGCAAGTGCGAAGCACCACGGGCCCCAACAGCCTGCGGCCTTGAGCGCCGCGTGGTGATTGGTTGGTCGTGGACGTCTCCACTTCCCCACGATCCCTCGGCAAACGCATGACTTGACAAGTCCCTGCATGCAGAAACGGGTCATGATTGCCTGCGATCATGGAGGCGACGATTGGCCTCCTCCGGCTATAAGTACGGAACGACGCGAGCTCTTCCAGCTCATCCCTTCTTGCTTCTCCCTCTTCTCCATGACTCCGTCGAAGAGGTTCTCGGCCGGGGAGAAGGGAAAGGCACGCCAGGTGGAGCCCGACTCTCCCCCGGCCAAGCGCGGTCGAGGCCGTCCTCGCAAGCACCTTGTGGCTCCCGCAGCGGCTTCCCACGGCCGTGGAGGCGATCTCTCTTGCTGCGGTGATGGGCGCCAGCCGTTGATGGGGGGGCGCTACAACCGCGCGACCTCCTAGGTCGCGCTTCCACTTGGCAGAGGTGCTGCCGGAGTTTGTCGTGTGGTCGGTGGAGCCGACCAGCACCTGGCTCCAGCTTCCCCGCTTCCTTTTAGGTGAACTTCCGGCCGGTGCCCCGGGCGGCCTCTGGCTCCAGGCGGACGGTTGCTGCAGCCGGGCCTCCTGGGCTTCGCTGGAGGTCTCCGCCGCCGGGAGCGTGGCCCTGACCCGCGGCTGGCAAACGTTTGCCCGCGCGCGTGGTCTAAGCCGGCGGTGCACCCTGCACTTCAAGTTCGACGGTGATGCAACCCTCTACGTGAGGGTGTTCAGGGAAGACGGTCGCCTCGTCGGGTGCTGCCCTGAGGGTGACGATCGCGGCCGTGGGCCCAGCCCTGGCGACGATCGGGATGAAGATGGCAGCGCGCGCGTGGTCGGCGGCGCTCGGGGCACGTTGAGCTTCCGCGGCTCTCCTTCGGACAACAGCTCCTCCAGTGGTGGTCGCGACCAGCCTCCATACCGTCGCGCCCGCCTGGAGGGAGGTAGCGGGTCCGCCCGCAGTCGCGCCCTGGTGAAGCGCGAGAGGGAGTCCGCCTGAGCTCCGGAGGCGGTACAAGCATTCGCCGCGAGTTGGCTCCAAGCGAGTCACGCCTATTTTGTTCTTCCCCCCTTCCTGCGCAGAAAGACAATAGTGTAGGGCCCCACAGGGGCGTGCTTGGACTGTTGCTGTTAATTTTCGTACTGTTTCCGCTATTTCTATACTATGCCTTTGTGCCACACGCCTGCGCATAGAAATTACTTAGCTCGGGGGGACCTGTCGTGGTCTTCGCTTCCCGAGGCCGAAGCCTCATTGAACGCTTCATGTCCTGCAAAGGTTAGTCAGGAGAGGTAGCTTCTGGCCTCAGTTGTGGAGGTGACCGACCCAGGCCATGTGTTCGCATCACGGTGCCCGTGGGGCACGGACTGGGCGGGGTGCTCCCGTAGCGGACCCGGCTTGGGAAGCATCAGACGACAGGGGCAAAAACGCCATGAGGGTGGTGGTTGCCGCTCCTCGCGAGACTCGCGCGAGAGAAATCAAGGCAGGGGAGCGAAAAAGGCAAAGAGTCACAAACCAAAGACGGCAACAACTTCAATAAAACTTCAAATGGGGATGAACAAGCCAACTTCAGAAAGCAAATGAAAGAAGCCGCGTCCGGCACCTAATCTAGTCTTCGACGTCTTCTCACCAGCGCGGAGCTAAGTGCTGCCGCTGGGCGTGGGCCGGAGCCCCCGAGGCCCGAGGGCGGCACTCCGGAGACTCCGGGGCGTGTACAGCCCCACTCATTATTACGTGAGAGTGTCACGGGCGGCGAGCTTCACAGGCATTTGCCTTCTTCACAGGCACCGGGCCTTTTTCCAACCACAGCAGCTTCACAGGCATTCGCCTTCTTCACAGGCAACGGGCCTTTTCCCAATCGCAGCAGCTTCACAGGCATTCGACTTCTTCACAGGCACCGGGCCTTTTCCAGAACGCAACAACTTCACAGGCATTCACCTTCTTCACTGGCACCGGGCCTTTTCCAAAACGTGACAACTTCACAGGCATTCGCCTTCTTCACAGGCACCGGGCCTTTTCCAGAACGCAACAACTTCACATGCATTCGCCTTCTTCACAGGCACCGGGCCTTTTCCAAAACGCAACAACTTCACAGGCATTTGCATTCTTCACAGGCACCGGGCCTTTTCCAAAACGTGACAACTTCACAGGCATTCGCCTTCTTCACAGGCACCGGGCCTTTTTAGGGGTAAAACCTTCGGAGATGCCGGATGTTCCACGCGTTCTGGACTGGCACCCCCTCCTGAGTCTCCAAGCGCGCGGAGTCGGGCCTGGAAACATGAACAACCTTGAACGGGCCCTCCCACATGGGAGAGAGCTTATGCAGTCCCTCCCGAGAAAGAACCCGTCTGAGCACGAGGTACCCTACCTCAAGAGTCCTGGGGTGAATGTTGCGGCAGTGGTATTGCCGCAGTGCTTGTTGGTACCTTGCTGCTCGTAGTGCGGCTTCTCGACGATGCTCCTCCCCCAGCACGAGGTCCGTCCCCCGCATGGCGTCCTTCTGCGCCTCGTCGAACGCCAAGACCCGTGCAGAACGACGTCTGACCTCGTGAGGGAGGACCGCTTCAGCTCCATAAACCAGGAAGAACGAGGTCTCGCCAGTCGGCTTGGTCGCGGTCGTGCGGATGGACCACAACACAGACTGAAGCTCATCGTACCAGCCCCTGCGGCAGGCTTCCAGCTTCTTCTTGAAGGTCCTGGTTTTGAGGCCCCTCAGGACCTCCGCGTTGGCCCGCTCGGCCAGTACGTTGCTCCGCGGGTGTGCAACCGAAGCGTAGCATACCTGCGTCCCAAGGTTAGCACAGTATGTTTTGAAGAGGTTACTGGTGAACTGTGAACCGTTGTCGGTGATGATGCGGTTCGGCACCCGAACCGGCTCACGATGCCCTTGATGAACTTGACCGCGGAACCTGCGGGGTTGGTGCAGACGGCTTCCACTTCAGCCCACTTGGTGAACTTTTCCACGGCGACGTAGAGGTAGCGGTAGCCTCCCGGTGCCCGAGGGAACGGGCCCAGGATATCCAGCCCCCAGACTGTGAATGGCCACGAGAGGGGTATAGTTTGTAGGCCTCCCACCGGCTGATGGATCTGCTTGGCATGGAATTGGCAGGCCTTGCAAGCTTTCACCAGTTCCACGGCATCATTGAGCATAGTGGGCCAATAGAACCCGTTGCGGAACGCCTTGCCAATGAGGGTCCGTGATGACGAATGATGCCCACAGTCTCCACCGTGTATGTCTGCCAGCAGCTCCTTCCCTTGCTCCCTGGAAATGCAACATAGGGACACATCATTCGGTCGCCTCCGGTAGAGCTCTCCATCCTCGATGCGATGCGCCGCGGCTTGCGCCACCACACGCCCGCTTCCTCCTCCTTTTCCGCAATCATTCAGCCGCCTCGGTAGAGCTTCTCCATCCTCGATGCGACGCCGTGGCTTGCCACGCCACACGCCTCCGCTTCCTCCTCCTTTTCCGGCAAGGTCCCTTGCGCCGTAACTCTGAGCTATGTGATCCAGCACCTCCCGAGGCTCCAGCGTCGGGAGAAGACGCGCCTGAGGCCGAGCCGCAGACCGGGGCTCCCGAGGCAGGTGGCTGGGGGAGCTCTTCCCGAGGCTGCACCGTGCTTGACAGTGATGGCGTCGCTGAGGGCTTGAAGAGCCGCTCCTCGAAGACGCCAGGTTCCTGAGGTGGTCGCCTGGATGCCCGTTTGGCGATGTCATCAGCCTCTTGATTTGTGCCACGAGGCACATGCTGCAACTCCAGCCGCCAGAACTGCTTCTCCATCATGTGGACCTCTGCGAGGTAGGCTTCCATGTGCTCATCCCTCGGCTCGTATACTTTGTTGGAGAAGTTGACGAGGAGTTGTGAATCACCCTTGATGGTAAGGCGCTTCACCCCTGTGGCGATCATGGCTTCGGGCCAGCCTGCTATCAGGCCTTCATATTCTGCTATGTTGTTGGAGACCTTTTCTCCGTGCTGGAAACAGAGTTGCACGGCGTAGTAGAGCTTGTCTTGAGTGGGAGATATGAGCACTACGCCAGCCCCCGCGCCGTGTCGGGAGAAGGCCCCGTCGAAGTACATGACCCAACCGTCCGGCGCCTCGCTTCCTGGGGAGAGGGACCAATCCTCATCAGCCTTGAGGCTCGGCGCCTCCGCCCATTCTGCCACGAAGTCCGCTAGTGCGGCCCCCTTGATGACTCTGGTGGTGCTGAATTCTAGCTGAAACGCTTGCAGCTCGATGTTCCACTTAGCGAATCTTCCAGCCGAGTCGGAGTGAAGCCCTTGGTGGCCTTGCTGCGCCAATATTTCTCCCTCCGAACCTCCCGTGGTTCCGCCTCCGCGTGCGCGAGCTTCGTCGCCTACGGCGGAGCCATCGCCATTTCAAACCCTGGGAAGCGGATTGAGGGCTTCAGGAGCAAGTGGGTCTTGGTGGATGCTGGGCGCATCCACCCTCGGCTGATCCTGCCCACGGAGCACCCCGAGAGCTCCGACGACTGGTCCCGAGTGGAGCTTCTGGATCCCCGCGCGAAGCTGGTGCTGGAGAAGATGGACGCAGATCTGAAGCCGCTTGACCAGCGGGCGGAAAGGCTGACCGGTCTTGTCGCGCCGAGGGAGTTCCTGGAGCATCAACTGGCTCCGCTTCGTCAGTACTCGCTTCTGATGTGGAGGCCTCATTCGAGCCCCGTGGTCCTGGCCGGCGAGGAACTGGCGACGGTCCTCCAGTCCTTTGTTGGGGGTGATGTGGCGAGGCTGGAGGGCGCCTCCGCGCCCTTGTTCCTTCGCGAGGATTGGGAGCAGGTAGTGGGGCCCATGCCTGTCTTCAATGGGGATGGGCCCGTGCCCGTGGAGGCTTCGGAGGACCTGGTGGACGTGTCCTCTGCCGACTCCAGCAAAGAGGTGGAGGAAAGAGAGCCGGGAGAGGGGGTTGATTTGGGGCGGAGTCAAGGGCTCCTCCCCTTCGGCGCAGGTCCCACACTCTCCGCCTCCTCCCTAGTGACGACGACGAGGATGAGGATGGGCAGGGAGGCAGAAGCCTGCCCCCGATCCCGAAGAAGGACCAGACTGGGCTGGTCCCCATGGGTCCGCCTGCCCCGGGCGATCCGCAGACGTGCCTTCTGCTCCCGGGCCCCTTGAAGCTGATCCCTGCAGCCGGCTCTCGGGCTTCAAGTATGGCCGGAGGTTGCTGGAGCTCGTGAGCGATGACCAGTAAGTGCTTGATTCTTGTTTTATTCCTTGCTTTTGTCGCTGAGGCTTGATATCTATATCTCTTGGCTAGGCTGACGCCTGCGGAGAAGAAGCTGAAGGGAGCTCCTGAGGCTTCATCTGGGGCAGCGTCTCTGCCCGCGAAGGAAGGCGATGGCAAGACAAGGGCCTCTCCTGCCCGGTCATCCTCGCGAGGCCAGGCTGAGCCCGCTGGGGCAAGCTCAACCCCCTTGACCCAGGCGACTCCCGAGGTGCCCTTGCTTGGCGCTGCCTCCACTGTCGTCCCGGCGCCGCTGGTTCCGCCTCAGGGCGTAGTGGTCACACAGCCATCTTCTCCTCCTACTCCACCGACCGCTGCTCCTCCGAATACTGTTCTGGATCGCGTCGTTGCCGGGATGGACCGCCTGCGGCAGGATCTTCTGGATGCCGACTCCCGTCTGATGGCTGGGCGCTTGGAGCTGGCCTCTGGCTGGATTCGCTTCGATGCTTCGATTCGGGCGGCGCTGGTCCAGGCCTCGACGGCTTGTGACGAGGAGAAGCAGGCTGTCCGTGAGGCGAAGATTGCCTGCGATGCTGCCTTGGGGGAGGCAGCTAGCATCCAAGGTCACTGTGAGACGCTGGAGAGCGAGCTGAAGGGCCTGCAGAACCAGCTTGGCGAGGAGGCCCGCCTCCGCCAGGAGCAGGAGGAAAGCATGAAGGCTCGCGGCGGCTGCCGCTCAAGGACCGGGAGGCCAGCTCAAGAAGTGCCGCGACCGCCTTTGGCTACTGGAGCAGGAGCTGGAGGCAAGGAAGATCGAGCTGGACGACAAAGGCGTGGGTTCTTGCGTAAGATCGCGTGGCCTTCATGGATATGGAGGTGAAGGCTCGCTCTTTCTTTGAAGACGCTTTATGGCCGTGACTTTGGAGAGTCCGGCTGGCCGGGCGCCGAGGATGGTCCCGCCAAGCTGCTTCCTTCCTGGTTCGCGCTCTTGAAGATGTCTCCTTGGCCTTGGCCCCACGGCCGAGGCCAAGGCGCTGCGGTTTTGTCTTCTGCGGCACCGACGCGGATCCTCACCCACATCTACCTTCGCGATCCCAGCCACGACTGACAGCTCTGGCTGGAGCCAGCGGCGAGCATGCCGCTGCCGCTGCCGAGGCTGTGAAGGGTCGCGCGGAGGCTCTGTTGGGGAAGTTCCGGGCCTTCAGCACCAAGCCGAAGCGAGGCGCTGCCGGCCATGCTGCTCCATGAAGCGAACCCACTCTGCGCTGCTCCACCGCCGATAAGTGACTCCGTTGTGGCTCCTGTCCTGCTTTTAATTCCTGCACATGTATCATGCCTCGGGGAGGCGTTTAAACTTGCATTTGGTATTGCGATAACAGTGTGGACTGTAATATTTGCTTTTGAATTCCTTGAAATTTGTGCTTCCTACTTGCTTATGTTCTCTGGCAGAGCCCGGCCCACAGATACCGCACCAGCCGTTAGCCTTTCGGTACTAAGGAGTGAGGGGCTACGTGACCACTTCCGCTCCTGAGTCGCGATGCTCGAAGTCCCCTTGACGCTCAAACGGCATTCGTACCTTGGCTCCGCTCGGGGAGTGACGCAACGAACCAGGCCCGGGGGCTGGCTGGGCGGCGTCGTCTGGCGTGACTCCAGCGCAGCCTCCGTGTCAAACCCCTCGCTGGGCGCTCCCGAGGGGAGGCGCTACGATGAGGTCGGACACCGAGCCTGGCTCCCCGAGGTTGATGCGACCCGGAGGCCACCCTTAGTTGTTTACCACCAGCGGAGCATAGCGCTTCCGCATGCGTCACGGGCATAGCCGCTCCTCGGCGGTGTTGTCAGCCAGCATGAGCATGGTGCTTCCACCGCACGTGGAGGGGCTCCCTCCGGAGGAGCTCCCGGCGTATACAGCCCCACCCCGACACGTGGCTGGCACGGTAGGGCTGGACAAGGTGTATCTGGGCACCCTGTGAGCCAGCAGGACTCACGGGCCCTACCTCAAGGCGGGTTGCGCTCGCTCGGGCCTTATCTTCGAGTGTGTTCCTGCAAATTTGGCAAGATGCCGGTGCTCTCGTCTTCGGGTCCAGCTCTCGGGCTGGTCTCACCACGCCGGGGCAAGCCAGGTCGCGATGCCATGGACAAGACCAGAGGGTGAGGGCCGGAGAGCCGGTAGGAGCCCTGAGTCGCGATGCTCAGGCACCCCTCCTTTAACGCGCAAGCTGGGTTAGATGAGATGACGAAACTCTACGTCGTCGGGTCCCGGCTCTCGGGCTGGCCTCAGCCGTCGCTGGCAAGTCAGGTCGCGATGCCATGGACAAGACCAGAGGGTGAAGGCCGGAGAGCCGGTAGGAGCCCTGAGTCGTGATGCTCAGGCACCCCCCTTTAACGTGCAAGTTTGGCTAGATGCCGTATCTCTACGTCCTCGGGTCCCGGCTCTCGGGCTGGTCTCACCGTGTTGGCAAGCCAGTCGCGATGCCATGGACAAGACCAGAGGGTGAGGGCTGGAGAGCCGGTAGGAGCCCCGAGTCGCGATGCTCGTGCACCCCCTTTAACGCCAAGTCAAGTTAGATGACGAAACTCTACATCCTCGGGTCTCGGCTCTCGGGCTGGTCTCAGCCATCACTGGCAAGCCAGGTCGCGATGCCATGGACAAGACCAGAGGGTGAGGGCCGGAGAGCCGGTAGGAGCCCTGAGTCGCGATGCTCAGGCACCCCCCCTTTAACGTGCAAGATTCCTTCACCCAGGAAAAGGCACCAAATAACAAGCATGGTGGAGCGAGAGCATAATCCTAAGGAAAACGTAAGAAGGATACATGCCGCTGGGACAGGCCCGAGCGGCTTTGGGATGATGCAGCCCGAGGGGCGCCCCTAACAGGATAGGCTAATGACATGAAATAAAAGGGATACATGCCGCAGGGACGGACCCACGCGGCCTGGGAATAATGCGGCCCTGAAGGCGCTCCCAGCCGGGAATAAAACTTAAAGATGTCATCTGGTGATGTTGAGGACGAAGGGATGTTGGTGTAGCAGACTCGGTGGGCTGCGGGAGCCGATCCTCACGAGCCCCCTGGCCCGGGGGCCTCAGGAGGCTCCGGAGGCGCTGGCGGCTCCTCGGGGGCCATCTCCATCTCTGCCAGGGTTGTGGCGTGCCTGACCTCTCGAGCCTCCAGGATGGCCCTCATGAGATGCTGGTGCGCAGCAGCCGCGTTTGGCAGGCCGTGAGGCATGCGCACGTAGCTGTGGGGCGGGCCCTCGCAACGTCCCACTCGCGAGGGCCAGAGGCGCTCTTGAGATGCGGCTCGGTTGAGCCCTGGTATGTCGATGCAGACGCGCAGCCCACCATCCTCGCCTGGATGGGGGGCCACAGCGGGTAGGCGGCGGCTGCCCCTCATGACCCTTGACTCTTGTAGCTCCTGAATGGCCTTGCTGACGAACTCCTGAGGTTTCGGCCCTCCTTGCCTTGCTCCTGCTATGGAAAGCGTGCTTCAAGCACGCCTCACGTGGTGCCCAAGCGCCTCCCTCGTGACCTTGGCGAGGTCGGGCCCCTCGTGGAGAGCCCCGAGCCCGGCTCGAGGAGGCGCCAGCGCTTTCCTATGCGATGGAAGGGGCTCCCCTAGCCCGGGCGCTGGCCCGAGGGGCCTGCCTCTTGAGGAGCCGGGCCGGTCGATGTCTTCTTCTTCTTGGGTGCGGCCTCGGGAGGCCTCCTGCTGCTGTGGTCTGGGTCTTCTAGCGATGCGGCCTGAAAGGCTCGCTCCAGGGAGCACACTGCGTCTCTCTCTTCACAAGGCACCGTGATGACCCCGCCGCTTCCTGGCATCTTGAGGACGTTGTAGCCGTTGTGGGTTATGGCCATGAATTTGGCCAGCGCCGGGTACCCGACGATGGCGTTGTACGGCAGGAGAATGTGGGCGACGTCGAAGTCGATGAGCTCGGTGCGGTAGTTGTCGCGAGCCCCGAAGGTGACAGGAAGGCGGACCTGCCCAATCGGGACCGTGGAGCCGTCGGTGACTCCGGAGAAAGGCTTGGTTGGCTGAAGTCGATCAGAAGGCACTTGAAGATTGTTGAATGTTTCCACGGATAGGACGTTGAGTCCTGCCCCGCCGTCGATGAGGGTCTTGGTGACCAGCACGTTGCTGTTGATTGGGGAACAAAGCATCGAGAGAACTCCGGCTGTGGCCGCACACTTGAGCTGATCCGCTGAGCTGAACGTCATGGCGCACGCCGACCACCTGAGAGGGCGCGTGGCCTCGAGCTTGGGGAGAAAAGCATTCACTTCGCGGGCGAACTGCTTGAAGATGCGCTGAGAGGCTGGGGCTTGAGCTCCGCCCAGGATGCAGGCGATCGTACGCGGTTCCTGGAAGCCCCCAGCCCCCTCGTCCTGATGACGGTCCTCATTTCTCCTTGGCAGCGGCGGCAGCGGAGGGAGGCCTGCGTTCCCCTGCGGGCGATCCTCGCGAGGCTGATCCCTCCAGCCTCCCTCGCAAGGCGGGTCTTGCCAACGGTCCTCGCGAGGTTGGTCGCGCCACCCCTGGCGCGGGCCGCGGTCTTCCCAGCGTCCTGCATTCCTTCCTCCTCCTCGGCCGTAGCCCGGCCGCTGCGCCGGGCGCTGCCGACCCTTCCTTCGCGTACGGCCCGGAGCTCTTGGCATTCATTGGTGTTGTGGGTGTGGACGTCGTGGTACACGCAGTACCGACTGCCCTTGGAGGACTCGGGCAGATCTCTGCCTCGCTTGCTGTCTATTTCGGCCGCGAGTACGGCAGCCCCCTTGCGCTTCACGTCCTTGGCCTTGGACTTATTTTCTTCGGGATCCGCGGCAGGCAGCTCGAGGAGGGAGAGGCGCCCCTCCTCAGCCCTGGCGCACTTGGTCGCCAAGTTGAACAGCTCCAAGGAGGTGCACAGATCTTCATGCATCGCCAGTTCCTCCTTCATCTTGACGTCGTGCACGTCGTCGGAGAAGGTAGAGATGATGGCCTCCTCCGTTACCCTAGGGATCTTGAGGCGTGCATTGTTGAAGCGCTGGATGTACTTCTGCAGGGTTTCCCCTGGCTGCTGCTTGATTCGACGCATGTTACTCACGGCGGGTGGCCGGTCACGAGTACCCTGGAAGTTGGCGATGAAGCGGGTGCGCATCTCGGCCCAGAAGAGATCGTGCACAGGGCCAGGTTCGAGAGCCAGAGTGCGAGCTCCGTCCTTGAGCGCCATGGGAAACCAGTTTGCCATGACCTTTTCATCCCGTTAGCAGCCTCGATGCCCAGCTCGTGAAAGCTGGAGGAACTCCATAGGGTCATGCCGTCAGAAGCGAGGAGGCAGGTCTGGCTTGAACTTGGCGGGCCACGCGACGCTGCGCAGCTCGGATGTGAAGGCGCGGCAGCCCAACGTGGCCGCGGGGGGCCTCGGACGACAGAGAGCTTGGTCCTGCGGGCCTCCTTGCGCCAAGGGCCGGGGCAACGCAGTGGTACCGACGCGGCCGGAGCGGGAGCGCTGGGCAGCTTCTCGTGGGCGAGGAACTTCTTGACAGCTCTGCTTGTGCCGCGGGCGCCGGGCGGAGCGGTTTCGCCAGGTCGCGCGCTTTGGGGCGAGCACCTTCTTGAGGAGGAGGCGGCCGAGGCGCCTGAGCTTTATCGCCCGCGACGGGGCGGGTGCGGTGCGAGACGGATGGTGCGGGCGCCTCTGAAGCGGACGAAGCTCGACGACTCGGTCGAGCCATTCTTCGTAGACGCTGTCGACGGGCGGTAGCGCAGGAGCTCGCTTGTCGCGATGAGTGCAGCTCGGGCCTCCATGGCGCTGAAGCGCGCGTGATTTAAGAACCAGCGGGGTGAGCGGCGTGGCGGTGGCTGCCGTCCGCCTCATGGACGGGTGCAGGGCGATGCTTGCTGCTCGTTTCGCCGGGCCGGTGGCGGCGTTAACGGCAAGCGACGAGGAACAACGAGGGCGCCCGCCGACGGGAGCTGTCTGGCGACATGGGAGGCGGGCTCGGCGCTGGGCGCGCCGACGGGCGTCGAACATGGTTGCGGTGGTCGGGAAGAACGAGGCGATTTAAAGGCAGATTCCGGCGCACCCCTACCTGGAGCGCCAAATGTCGGATTTCGGGTTCCGGCAGACCCTTGAGGTTCGAACACTTGGGTGCGCGCGGAGATCCAACCCTCCACCGTCTCGCACCTCACTGAATCGCTGGGACCTAAACTACTAAACAGAACAGCACAAGAGACACAGGATTTATACTGGTTCGGGCCACCATTGTGGTGTAATACCCTACTCCAGTGTGTGGTGTGGTGGATTGCCTCTTGGGCTGATGAGGAACAATACAAGGAAGAACAGCCTCGGGAGGGTCTGTTCTTGGCGGGTGCGATGAACTGCTAGGTGGTGCTCAGTCGCTCTAGCTACTGGTTTCTAGATGAGGATTCGGATCTCTTTCTAGTTGCCTCTACCCTGTGGGTGGCTACTCCTATTTATAGGCGAAGGCCCTGGGCCTCTTCCCAAATATTGAGCGGGAAGGGCGCCAACAATTGGCCATTTTGAAGGGGAACCGCGGGTACACTTATCCTGACTAAAGTTGGTCCTCGCCTGCCAAAGGCTCTGGTGATGACGCCTGCTTGGGCTCCACGATCACTCCCTTCCAGCCATTGGGCTGGTCTTGGTCTTGTTGTACAAAACGGATACATTTGCTTGATGCTCTCGCCTGCGCTTGCTCCCCTTGCACCAAAGAGGAAAGCAGGACACTGCGCGGGCTGGCGCCCGACTGGCGCCCTTGGTCGTCATGGCTTGCGTCATGGGCACCTCGCGAGGTACCCTGCCTTGAACTCTCTGCCTCCTCATGAGCCAGCTCGACGAGGCCGTGCTCGAGGAAGCTCCTTGTCGCCCGCCTCAAGAAGGCTTGGCCCCTCACGAGGGTCTTGAGCTTGTGTTGATGAAGATGGGCCGTCTTGGGCCTCCTTCGAGCCACGCCAAGAGGCATGAGCGAGCAAGTCTGGGACCCCTGCCCGAACGCCGACACATTATTCTTAGGAGGAATGGTGAACAGCTCGTGATGCCGCATGCCACAACATTCCAAGCTCAACTTTGCTATCAAACACAAGGCCTGGCATTACATAGACAATATTCAGAACAAACTCTTAACACATGAATATCTCAGCAGAGTAACTATTTACATCTAAATGACCACAGGAATAGGAAAAAACACTCGACGCTGCTCACAAAGAAGGGCGTCCCACTCAAAAATATCAAATGCATGTCTTACGGCTAACATCAATGAGCAAATTTTGACAAGGTTTTCCAATTCCAATATATTAAACTAACGCCTTCTTGCTAACATCAATGATTAAACTTTGACAAGCTTTTCCCATTCAAAATATGTAATGCCTATGATCGTGGAGTCCTGTCGCTTCTTGCTAACATCAATGATTAAACTTTGACAAGCTTTTCCCATTCAAAATATTTAATGCCTATGATCGTGGAGTCCTGTCGCTTCTTGTACTTGTTTGGGCACTTTTTGCCCAGGGCACTCCACGTGTTGTTAAATTGCCAATGGTCTCTGCAGATTAGTCATGTCACCGGTGTCTAATATTTATGGCACCGGCTATAGCAATGGAGGGATTCGGTGCCAAACTAAGAAAAGGTGAAATTGGCACCTCTTTTGGCCTACATAGTGGAAGGCCTAATACTCTATAAAGCTTCTCGGTAATTCCTTCTGTAATGTAGCACAAACAGTGACTGCTTCTTTCTAAAAGTGGAACGACTAACTGGCCCCAGTAATGCAGCAGTTTGCCTTTTGTGCAGTTGAACTAAAATCGAAGTAGGAATAAAACCGAGATTTAATTGTGATATCCCCGTAAGCAACAAAGGTATAAGGGAAACAATTACTGAGAAATAATGGTTGATGACTTCTACTCCCAGAAGAAAAACATCTACTGATCTACCTTATCTTAATGGGAAACAAAGCAGGAGAGTAGCAATTCTCAATCAGTGTGATTCATTAATATTAATCGAGACATTATCTTAACAATGCCTTGTTTCAACATGTATAAAGAACTAAAAGCGAGAAAAGTATCATTCCTAAAACAATGCGATCGATTCATTTTAACAGAGACATTATCTTAACAATACCTTGGTTAAACATGTAGAAAGAACTACAAAGCGAGGATAGTACCATTCCTAACAAGTGTTGCGCTTTGAACTAAGATTCAGTAGTTAATTAATTACGAGAGTGGCATTGCTTAATTTTACCAATGACATTAGATTAACAAAAAGCATAAACAGCTCCGGGGAGAGTGGGCGCAACAACAAGATGTGCTTCCATCTACTTATAAAGGGGTGATGCAGAGTTTGTTGTAACAAAGCAACAAGCATCATGTCTGGGTTGGTCCCATTTTTGTTCACTACTTAATGGGAAAAGACAGCAAAACAATAGCTTCAATTCAACATTTATTTAAAACAGTACCAATACAAGTAGCACAACATCTCAAAGCACAGTGCACAATCATGTGGATGAAGGCCTGTGCTGACCTTTCATGAGACCACCGGGATAAAATACGAATCTGCCAACACGAATAGGAAATCCAATCTCGTTTTGTGCAGTTGCACTGAAATCAAGCAAAGTGTTTCACAGAAGCGAAAGCAAAATGTCGCAATAGCAACAAGTTGAATAGATATCCCTGTTTAAACAGAGGAAAAAAGGAATCAATTATCGGCTAATAAAGGAGGATGAAACATGCGGCCACAAAATGGTAATCCCGCCAATCCCTAACAAGTGTTGCGCTTTGAAATAACATTCAATACTTAATTATGAGAGTGGCATCAATTCTTGGCTTATAAAGGGGTGATGCTGAATTTGTTGTAACAAAGCAACAAGCATCATGTCTCTGGTTTGGTCCCATTTTTGTTCACTACTTAATGGGAAAAGACAGCAATACAATAGCTTCAATTCAACATTTATTTAAAAAGTACCAAAACAAGCGACCTGACATCTCAAAGCACACTGCACATCATGTGGTTGAGACCAAGATTTGAAACAACTCGCCACGAAGAGTGGAAACAAATCTCGAGCTCATTTTGTGCAGTTCCACAAAAATTAGGCAAAGTCACTGGTGTGACATTCAAGTTGAACTGTACAAAACACTCCTAAAACATAAGTGTTTCGAGTAGCGAAGCAAAATGTCGTAATAGCAACAAGTTGAATCGATACCCCTGTTTTAACAGAGGCAAAAAAGGAAACAATTACTTGCCGATAAGGGAGGATGAAACAAACGGTGACAGAAAGAAGCATCTAACTTATCTTGGATGGAAAACAAAGTAGGATAGTAGCATTTCTAAAACGGTTGCATTGATTCATATTAACAGAGACATTCTCTTGAAACAAGATTCGTTAAAAAATGTAATTTACTTTTAACAGTGGCATTGCTTCAATTTTCCGGCGGCATTCTTAGATTAACAACAGCAAAATAGATGTATGGGACATGCCAGCACCATGTGTGTCCACACGTATAAATGGGTGACGCAGAGTATGTAGCCAAGCAGCATATATGCGTTGGTCCCATATTTGTTCTCTTTGAACCTTTTTCCTAAGTGAGGGCAGCAAATCTAGTCTTGCACAAACTACCCGACCCCCCAGTTTCTTTCCCTTTTCAACAAAGAGATCGGTTCTATGTGTGTACTGGGTTACCCCCTTTTTCCCTTTTCGACCTACAAAGCGGTTGGATAGCCAGTCTATACTACTTTCCGCCCCTCCTTTCCTCATTGAACCACATCCTAGATTCTTGCTCCAGCCCACCGCACCCTTCTTTCCTCTTTGAACCAAGACCTAGATCCGAATACAGATCGAAAAAGATCCACATGCAGCTAGAGCAACGACGGTTTCAAAGAAACTTATACCTTAGGGTCATCGGGATGTGGCAAGGCGTGCGACGGAGGCGGATCTGCCCACACTACGCACGGCAGCGAGGAAGAAGGGTCGGTGGCCCTCCCACAGTGCGCTGGGTGAAAGAGAACAGCAGCGGCAAGTGGATTGCCTCCCTCGCCGAAGGCGATAGAGTGGATGCTGCACCTCCTCCCCTTCCCAGTGTGACGAGATACAGACGCCTCCTTCACCAGCTGTGAGGGGGGAGAGAGAGACAAGATGCCAATGCAGTCTTGTTTAGATCTGGTGAAGAGAGGGTGAGAGACTTTGAATATAGCAAACCCTAGCAAATGAACGCTGAACCTCCAGCGTGTAACATATATGTAGTGCGGCGAGCGTGTGGAGAGTACAAACCCTAGCGAATAAGCGTTGAGGCTCCCGCTTATATATATACTATACTGTAGTACGGATCGAGCTCGGTGCCTTCATCAGACCTGCTTTTTGGCTGTATGACGGGTGAGCCAGCCACATTTTGGGCCCACCTGTCATAAACCCAAATGCAGGTGCACTAAGTCAAGCCGAGTCCATATAGTACTCTCGTATATCTGAGTAATATATACTAGTGGAGTGGTTTTCTTATTCTCTCCATAACAATCGTTTTAAATTGTGTAAGTATGAAACGAAACTCTTTATCTAATGTACAGTGAAGAAAACTAGTACTACTTCCGATGAACTAACAATAGCAGTGGTTTTAAATAGAATACGCGCGTTCCCGGAAAAAAGAAACGAAAACTGGCGGACAATTTTTTAAGGGTCTGTCTAGGACACATCTAGTTATGTCACATCTAAGTTGATGTCCATTCTGTTTGTGGTCTATTTTTTTAGTCCTAGTTTTTTTTTGTTTCTTGTTGCTACATTATATAATTGTGGGAGCTTAGGTGTGATATCCTTAAATAACATCTAGATGTGAATTAGACAAACTGATTTTCTAACGTACCAAGAAAGAAAACTCGATCAAAAACATGCCCCCGCTTCCAGGTCGCGAGAGTCGTCGCGCACACACACATAGACATAGACATGCATATCCGTGTTTACGTAAAATTCCATTTCCATCTCCATCTCCAATCATATTTGTCCAACTGGCACATTATTTACGTTGTTAATTATATACGCGGCAATATTAACGCACAACATCTCTTGTTTGCGCATGTCCGGACCGCTGCCACGGCCGGTCCTGACCAACACGAACCCTCTTCATCACCCGCGCGTGCTTCCCACCCGAAACGGTCAGTGCCGCATTCATGCCCGGCCAGAGCAGACGCGACCTCTCACTGGCGTCGGCATTGAAGCGGCGCGCCGGTCGAGAGAGCGTCGCCCACGCCGCTTTCGGGTGCACGCGGCTGCTCCGCGTTCAAAGGTCGCAATGGCCGGCTACAACATGCATGTAAAAAGTTCTTGGGAGTCCATGCTACAGCTAGTTGTCCTCCCCCAACTCGTCAATCTCTTCCAGTAGTGCTAGTATTACTCCATGGCGCGATCCATCGACAAGCAGGCGGGAAAGTTATCGTATACTTGGTTTGCGGTGAGTGGCATGCCGAGCGACCGTGTGGGGTCGAGCCGTGGAGGAGGGTGAGACACGAACACGACAGACGTGATTTAAATGTTGGTTTTGCTCGATGGCGCGATCCAACAAAACGAAACGTTGGCTTCTCTCTGTTTCCATTTTTTCTCCGAAAAAACGGAAACTTTCCACTCCATTTTCATTCCTATTCCAAGGTTGCCCCGTTACAACATTCCATCAAATACAAAGGAAAACTAACATACATGCTGATGCATCTCAATGATTCACAGATCATAGCCAATATTTACTTCACAACTAAAGAAAAAAGTTGTGAGAGCATGTACGAAAGAAAAACGACTGATGGGGTCACTACGACTTAAAACCTAAACCCTAAACCCTAAACATGATTTAATTCCCTGGCCAGGTAGAACCTGTCGAAGAAAGACGACTGGCACCCTCGGATAATATGATGCTTTTGTGCAGTTCCACTAAAATCGACCTGAGCATCCCTGATGGCAAAGATATTGAAGAAGTGTGATTAGAATAATAATCGGCACTAGTTCATGAGACATAAACTCATCACAAGTAGAAGTCGGTAGAAGTAGAGAAAGATCGACATGGAGATGAGGCTACGGCAGTGGAGCAAGCCGGCTCAAAAAGGAAGATGGACTACCTGGGACGTCGGGCTGTAGCTAGAAGGGTGGTTGGGACGCGGCATCGGCCCATACCGCGGTGACCCCCGATTGGGGCCTTGCCGACTGTGGGTTTTCTCCCTCGCCGATGTCGATCGCGTCTATGCAGAACATTGTTCCCTTCCCCCAGCTGGGGGATCAGGCCCGTCGTTCTATGCTTGTGAAGAGAGCAACCTTAGCAAGCAGGCTTGTAGCTTAGGCTCCTGCTAGTGTATATATAGTGGTTTCTTTTTCTCTCCATATCAACCATTTTATATTGCGTACGTGTCATTCAAGAGTGAAATGATGGTTGCTTCTTCCGACTAACTTACTATGTGATTTGGCTGCTCCTTAGTGGCCTCTACACGTACTCCCCCCAACGTGTATGCAACAGTCACATGTACACATGGACGCAAAAACGCGCGTGACGCCCTAATGCATGCATGTCCAAGCACACGATGGAACAGACACGGTCACGCTAAGTGCTCAACCTACACGTGCATGCACACACATACTTAGTCAGGGTGAGCTAGTGACCGTATAAACACCGGTATATATATATATATATATGTATATATATTGAGCGCAATGAGCGTATTATGAAGTCCACTGACCGTATTATTACAAATATACAGTGACAGATAGTGCATTTATCTCGTTTGAAATTAATCCATATTAACCGGAGAGGAGGCAGTATGGACTAGCATTACTTGAGCGCGGTGGCTCGCAGGACAAGGAGAAACTTTTGACTAATGCAAGCTCTCCCTCGCTCAGGCAGTGGACGTGCAATGATTAATTTGGTGTCGATTGCCGAAGCATACACTATACTACTAGTGCTACTATTGTTCAACTTCCCGAATAGGCGAACAGCCAAGCGCAAAAGTTTACTAGTAATAGTACTACTAATATAGTCTATAAAGATGCGTAAGTACTATACTAGTACTAGGAACCGGATGGAGGAGCGTCTGCACTCTTATTATAATTTTAAAATGTGATAAAGCAATCTTCAACACATTTGGTTCACTTCGAGGGTTCTCGCATGTGATAATAGAAGTTGATTGCATGGAACACTCGCCACAATTCTCTCTTAATTCTGGCTCATATCCTGTTACAAATAGTAGCGCTCAATAATATTTCCTCTTTTTTTTATTCAGCATGTAAAGCAATTGACAAACCTTGCGGCGCATCTTCGTGCGAACCGTGCTTGCTGCACTTTGAATGTGGCTGAGAGATGGCTTGATGAAACACCTCGCTTCCTACTTCTTTTTTGGCGGGGTACCTCGCTTCCTAGTGACCAGTGTCTTGGCTGATTGTAGTGACCCGACCCAAAATCGGTCAAGTCTCTGTGTAGCTGTACCATCCCAAGATCATGCTGGCACACACAGTACATTGATGAAAAGATTCAAAGTTCAATCACACCTGAATTTATTACACGATTCTCATATCGAGTCTTTATTACAATAGAATAAATTTGGCCGAAGGCCAACTCATGAGAAATAAACTAAACAAAGCTGCGGAAGCGTAGACGAATAGCGAGTCCATCCGACTCCATAGGGCAATCACCAAGCGTGGATCGTAGCCTCACTCCTGATCGAAAACTTCTACTTGCAACATAAGACGTTGCAGCCGTGTAGGTCAGCATTTTGAATATACCGGCAAGTCAAGAGAGAACAACAATAAAAACTTCTAACACTATATGCAATTTGGCTGTGGGGCTCTAAGTTTCATTGTTTTGCGAAAAAGCCAGTTTTTCCCTACAACAAGGACTTGTTTGCAAATACTACAAAATGTTGGTAGTTATTGAGATGGTTCCGCCAACCAATGTCTCATTCCCAATTATTAAATAACCCCCTCAATTAATTTATTAAGTTCGGTGTTGAGATATCCGAAATACTCCAAGTTCCGGAGGCTCAGATTGTCCGTATCCGGGGACACGGCTAACCGATTAGATCTTCACTCTGAAGAGGTTTGTGCACTTTACCCGCAAGAATCGTTCCCTCCTTTAAGTCTTCGCACTTCACGGTATTTGAAGACGGAGACGAGCAAACAGGTCTTCGAAGAGTTCCTCTGGCCCTTTGCCGGTGCCCATCCAATCCTACCGTTCTTCTACATCTCGTAGCACCGTCCGGCCGAGTCACGCCTAGGGTCGACCAAGCCAGAGCCCATAATGGCTTGCGGCTGCACGTAAGCTTCCGGTCAATGGGGTATCCATCCGTCTCTTCGTGGATGGGTGAAACTTTCCATAAGATGTCATGGCGCTTCTCCATGCACCCGGCCAGCTGCTGGTTTCTCCAGTGGTGCCGTCAACCGTCCTCCACCCGATGGTGAATTTTGAAGTCCATCTTGAGCTTGAAGTCATGGGGTTGTCATCATCTTGACTCTCACATCTCCCTTATGAATCACTCAACCAACCCCATCTCTGAGCATAGCAAAATAAACTACTTCGTCCCGGCCATGGTAACAAGGAATTGGTTTCATCCTACCTCATGATACTACTCAAGAACATAACTTAAAAATTCTCCCTACTGCATGCATGGTGGGGAGGTATAATTCTAATGCAATAAAATCATAGGTATTGTAAAAGAAAGCATGATCAAATGACTTGCACGGTGACGGTCTTGAAGGTTAGGGACTCGTGATAGCAGGCTTCGCACTCTGGAAATTCTACCGAAACAAACAACAATCATATAAACATACAATCACTTAACATAACAGCATGCTAACATAAAACACACAAAACAATCGAACCAAAAACCAAAGAAAACTCAAAGAAACCCAAGCCAACAACTAACAAGAAAATAAAATAAACTTTTTATTTTCTGAAAATAAAAGTTCAGGTTCTAAAACTACAGAAACTAATCTAAAATAAACTATAACATAGGTAAAATAAAATTATTTACTAAATAGAACAATAGGAAACCAGTAGCTAGTTAAATAAACAGGAAACACATGATTTTGACTAAAACTATTTTTTTATTAAATCTAAAATACCCAAATAAATTCCTACTGCTAGGCAAGGTCAAAACAAAGCAGTGACAAAAGAATCACTAAAATAAAATAATTCTAACTCATTTTATAGCAGAAATACTAATCTGTCTAAAACTAAAATAAAACAATTTCTACTAATTTAAACATGGCTAATCATATTTTCTACAGAAGCTACAACAAATTTGCAAACTAACAAAAAAAGAATCAACTAAAAATATTAAATAACTTAAGAGATATGGATTTTACAAAACTGGAACTATTCTGTTAAAAACAGAAACGAAAATATAACTAAAAAGAAAACTAGCGCTAACGGCCTATCTAACGCTCAGGCGACATATAACTAATGTGTGCCCGAGGTTAACAGAGAATAAACCGATCGGGCTGGTCTAACTAAACCGCTAACTAAACCAAAAAAAACCGTAACTAAACCGGCCTTTTTAAAATAAAACGTACCCCTTCGCTAGTCTAATCTAAGCCCTAGGTTTTAGATCGGACGGTGGTGGGTGGCTCCGGCGACTTACCGCGGTGGCGACGACGGCGACGACGGCGGCTCGGCGGCAACAGCGCAGCGGTTCGGTGGGCAGGGCGACGGCGAGGCGTCGGCAGTCGGCGGCTCGAGGGGAGGTCGGGGGTGGAGTCGATGAAGCTCGGGGACGTCAGAGGAGGACGGCTGTGAGGTTGAGGCGGTGGTGGCGTTTGGGCGTCGGCGGATGACGGTGCTCCGGTGGGTTTCGGGCTCGGGCGAGGGCACGGGGAGATGCGGACGAGCGAGGGGAGTCCGGAGGTGGTCTCGGGGGAGGCGAGGGGGTCGGAGTAGCTCGGTGGGGCGGCAATGGCGCGGCGGGGGCACTCGGCTCCGGCGAGCAATGGCGGCGAGCGGAGAGAGTTTAGGGGGTCGGGAAGGAGCGGAGCAGGGGTGAGGGAGAGTATTTATCGGGGGGGGGTCGACTTGGAGGAGGGGGCGAATCGGGGAGATGATCCCGAGATCTCCGGGATTCCGGCGGCGGCGGCGGTGGTTCTGGCATGGGGAGGAAGAAGAGGAGGGGTGGGGCTGGCGCGTCGGTGAGAGAGGGGGAGAGGAGAGCGGGCGTCCGAGGGAGAGGGTATTCGGCTGGCTTCGGGCAGGCTCGGCTCGGCTGGCTGGCGCCTTTGGCCCATTGGTGGGCTGCCTCGGCTATTGGTGGGCAGTTGGCACTGGTGGCGCTGAGGTTTTTTTTTTTTTCAAATTAGGGAGAGGAGGGAATATATAAAAAATATATATTTTTATATAGGACATATATATATCAAAATTATCGTGAATTTACCCTACAACTCGGACATTTTTCCAGGGGCAAAACTCAAACTTAAAAAAACATTTTCTAGAAATCCCAAATAAAATCAAATTTGAATTCAAAGTTTTTGGCAAAACTTTTCTTCTGACATTTTTGGAGTGTCATGTTTACTCCTCTCATACTTTTTCTCAAGTATTTGTCAGGCATTGTTTTGAAGTAAATTCAACTACCAATTTGAATTCAAATTCCAGCAAACTCAAAAGCCTCTAAAATAATTCAAATGTCACTCAATTCAAACAATAATGCATAGATGCTTAGCTATAATTGTAAAACATTCCAAATGGGAAATTTGGTATGTTACAAACCTACCCACCTTAAGATGAATCTCGCCCTCGAGATTCGGGTTAACTAGCAAATAGGTGCGGGTGGTCTCGGCGGAGGTCTTCTTCTCGCTCCCAGGTGGCTTCCTCCTCGAAGTGATGACTCCACAGCACCTTGCAAAACTTGATGATCTTGCTGCGGGTGACTCTGTTCGCAGTCTCGAGAATTCGGACGGGTTTCTCCTCATAAGTCAGATCATTGTCGAGCTGTATGGCCTCTAGGGGCACTGTATCTCTTAACGGAATATCGGCCATCTCGGCATGGCATTTCTTCAGCTGAGAAACATGGAAGACATCGTGAACTCCAGACAATCCTTCCGCAATTCCAACTTGTAAGCAACTTCTCCACGACGTTCGAGGATTTTGTAGGGGCCAATGAACCGGGTGCTAACTTTCCTTTAACACCGAACCTCTTGATTCCACGGCGGGGACACACGAAGATATGCCCAGTCTCCCGCTTCGTATGTTACTTCCTTGCGCTATCGTCGGCATAACTCTTCTGCCTCGACTGAGCTACCTTGAGCCTATCTCGAATCAGCTTGACTTTCTCTTCGGAATCTCTGATAAGGTCGGGACCGAAAAGTTTTCGATCTCCAACACCATCCCACACCAAAGGTGTTCTGCACCTCCTTCCGCATGAGCTTCAAAGGGGCCATCTTGACCGGTCTGATAACTGTTATTGTACGAGAATTCCGCGTATGGCAAATTATCATCCCAGCTAGACCCATAGTCTAGCGCACAAGCTCTCAACATGTCCTCCAGGATCTGGTTGACCCTCTCGGTCTGTCCATCTGTCTGTGGATGAAAAGTTGTACTGAACTCCAGCCTCGTACCCAAAGTTTCATGCAACTGATTCCAAAACGTTGAGGTAAATTGTGTTCCTCTATCTGACACGATACTCCTCGGAACTCCATGCAGACATACGATCCTGGTCATGTATATCTTGGCTAACTTAGCGCTGGTATAGGTAGTCTTCACGGAATGAAATGAGCTACCTTGGTCAATCGATCAACCACTACCCAGATGGAATCATAACCTGAACGGGTCCTGGGTAATCCTGTGATAAAATCCATTCCAAGTTTTTCCCATTTCCACTCGGGAATCGGCAAGGGTTGAAGTAACCCAGCTGGCTTCTGATGTTCCGCCTTTACTCGCTAGCAAACATCGCATATTGCTACGTACTCAGCAATATCCTTCTTCATACCTGTCCACCAGAAACTTTCCTTCAAATCCAGATACATCTTGGTGTTACCGGGTGAATCGAGTACGGTGAATCATGAGCCTCTGAAGAATTAGCTTCACGAGTTCGGGATCATTGGGCACATAAATACGGTCCTCGTACCATATAGCTCCGTATTCATCCTTACGAAACCCTTTAGCTTTTCCTTCATTCTTCGTGTTCTTTATCTCATCAATGTCCTTGTCCGACTTGGGGGCTTCACGACTTCTATCGGCCAAAGTGGACTGAACTTCCAGAGCTGCAACATATCCTCTCGGAACTATCTCCAGTCGGAGATCTCTGAGGCCATCGACTAACTCCCGGGGTAATCCTCCCGCTATGAGAGTATTCACATAACTCTTACGGCTCAAGGCATCTGCTACGACATTAGCCTTTCCTGGGTGGTAATGCAATCTCATGTCATAGTCCTTGATTAACTCCAGCCATCTCCTCTGCCTGAGGTTCAACTCTTTCTGCGTGAAAATATACTTCAAGCTCTTATGATCTGTGTAAACATCACAACTATTTCCGATAAGGAAATGTCTCCAGGTCTTGAGTGCATGCACTACGGCTGCTAGCTCCAAATCATGTGTGGCGTAATTCATCTCCACGAGGTCGTAGCTGTCGGAGGTATAAGCTACAACTTTTCCTTCCTGCATGAGTACTCCTCCGAGTCCACAGCGAGAAGCGTCACAATTTTCCTGGTAGTCCTTGTGTATGTCCGCCAAAATCAGTACTGGGGCTGTATCCAAACGTTTCTTCATGTCCTGGAAACTGGCTTCACAATCCTCGGTCCAAATGTACTTGGTGTCCTTCTTCAACAGCTCAGTCATGGGCTTGGCAATCTTTGAGAAATTCTCAATAAACCTCCGATAATATCCTGCGAGTCCGAGAAAACTGCGGATCTCTTTGACTGAGGTGGGTGACTGCCAATCGGTGATCGATACAACCTTGGTGGGGTCAACTGCTATTCCTTCTCCACGAAATAACATGTCCGAGGAATCCGACTTCCTTCAGCCAAAATTCACATTTACTGAACTTGGCATACAATCGATGTTCTCGGAGTTTCTCCGAACTAGACGCAAATGTTCCTTATGCTCTTCCTCGCTCTTGGAGAAAATCATTATATCATCGATGAACACCACGACAAACTTGTCCAGATATTCCATAAATACCTTGTTCATCAAATTCATGAAGTATGCAGGGGCATTAGTCAATCCGAATGACATGACGGTATACTCATATAAACCATACCTGGTGGTGAATGCTGTTTTAGGTATATCCTTTTCACGGATCTTCAACTGATGATACCCTGATCGAAGATCGATCTTGGAGAATACCTTGGCTCCAACTAGCTGATCAAATAGATCATTAATCATCGGCAGAGGGTACTTGTTCTTGATGGTCACGCTGCTCAACGAACGATAATCCACAACCATTCTCGTGGTTCCATCCTTCTTCTCTACCAAAAGAACTGGGGCTCCCCAAGGTGACGAGCTTGGCGAATATATCCCTTCTCCAATAGCTCATTAATTTGCTTTTGATCTCTTCCAATTCGTTCGGGGCATCCGATAGGGTCTCTTGGATATTGGGGTTGTGCCGGCAATAACTCAATCAGAAATTCAATGTCTCTGTCCGGTGGCATTCCTGGTAATTCCTTCGAAAACACATCGGGAAAATCTTGCACTACTGGCACTTCCTCCTGAACAACTCCCGTGAGGGAATTCACCTGATTCTTCATCGGGATACGTCTGGATACATACTTGATCCTCTTCTGCTCCGGAGTGGTGAGCAGAATCGTCTTGCGGGCACAGTCTATGTTTCCTTCAAACTTCGTCAACCAATCCATGCCTAGGATTACATCCAAGGTCTGGGTTTCCAATACTATGAGGTCTGCGGGAAATTTATGGTTTCCAATGTTGAGGGTTGCATGACAGCCTAAGCCTGCCATCATTTCTCCTCCTGAACTGACGTGAAGAGGGCTTCTAAGGGTTCTAGTGGGCAACCCGTACTTTTCCACAACTACCCTTGATATAAATGAATGAGTTGCACCAGAATCAAAGAGTACCAATACTGGACGTGAATTTAATAAAAACTTACCAACCACAGTGTCTGGCTGATCATAGACGTCCTCCACATCAATGTGGTTCACCTGAGCACGAGGAAAAGGGTTGGGCTTCTTTACTGAGCTTCCATTGCCGTTTCCATTCCTCTGCTTGGCCTCCGGGCAGTCGGTGGCATAGTGCCCTGTTTTCTGGCACTTGAAAGCAGTGATGTGACTCGAGATCCTTCTCGAGCCGGCGGGACGATGCTGGTTGCCATTGCCGTTTCCATTACCCGACTTGTTGTCGTGGTTGCGGTTGTTCCCATTCCTCCATGGTTATGTCCTCCATGGGTGTGATGGGTATGCCCTCCAGTATGGGGCATAACGGGCTTCGCTGAGCTCCGAGTTGTACTTCCCTGGCCATACTTCCGCTTGCGGCTATCAATCTGCTGCTGCTTGCCTTGAGTATGGTGGCCTTGTCTACCAGCTCACGGTAGTTGTTGAAGGTAGCCACAATTAGCTGCATTCTCAGCTCGTCATTGAGTCCCTCGAGAAACTTTTCCCTGCTTTATGCATCTGTGGCCACATCATCCGGGGCATAGCGAGCTAACTTGCTGAACTCATCCACGTACTGCCCCACAGTACGGTTCCCCTGGCGTAAGTTGCGGAACTCACGCTTCTTCAGACTCATGGCTCCAGCTGAGACATGAGCGGTGCGGAAGGCCTGCTGGAACTGGTCCCACGTGATGGTGGCGATGGGATAAGTGGCGGTGTAGTTCTCCCACCAAGAGGCTGCAGGTCCATCAAGCTGATGTGCGGCAAAGCGCACCTTCTCTCGCATCATGCATCCAGCAGTGGCTAACTCCTTCCGACCTTGCGGAGCCAATCATCGGGCATAATCGGCTCGGTCGCTAGAGAACACCGCGGATTCAACCTTAGGAAGCGGGTCAAGTTGTCAACGAGGGGTGGTGGCGGTGGATTGTTGTTGTTGTTGTTACGGTTACGGATGAGCATCTTCATAAGGGCATTACGCTGCTTTGGATCACCGGGTGAGCTCCGGCGGAAAGTTGAAACCGGGTCACGTCTCGGAGGCATCTCGGTGTTTTTGGAGTGGATGAGAAAATTAGAATAGAACAAGGGTCTAATGAGAAAATAGCACTACCCATATGAATGCACAATCATAATCACACCAATCATTTATTCAATCATCTCAAACATGGTTCAATCTCGGATTACAAATTCTCACGACTAATCGAAAATAACGGCCCTAAGCGATCGATGCAAAAATAAAATAACATGGCGGTCGACTAAATGTCTTCATCAATTATCCTTGCGTCCTCACAGTGCGGCGTCCTCCGGTGTGGTGTCCTCACAGTGCGGCGCCTCCTCTTGCGGCTTTCTTCGGTGGAGCTCTCTTCATAATCCTGGTCATTGCTCACGAGGGTCCGTCATCTCCACTCGGAAAAAGGTCTTCTCCCAGGTCCATCTTCTCCTCTAATGCGGCAACATCCATCTTCAGCTTGTCGACTCTCTCCATGAAATCCTTGATTTCTTCTTCATGGTCAAGGAAGTCCGCGTGTGCTTTCTCCTCCAGTTCCAGTTCACGGAACAACATCCTCCTGTGTACCTCGAGTTACGGCGGGTCTGGATTTCCCGTTTCCTGAGGAGACTCTCCAAGTCTTGGACATATGAGAGAATGGAGTCGTCCTCTACGGTACGGATGATATCTCCATTCCTAGCTCTGCGAGAAATCATGGCGAGGTCTGATGGGTCGAGCTCGGCCCTGTACTCTTCTCGGAGATGTCCAAGTGCACGATAAATCGCCATGTCTCTTCCGAGGATCCAACTGAAATCGGTAAACTCAAAGTCAATGGGCTCTAAATGTCCTCCGAAGGTCCTCCCTGGAATGTGCACCTTAATCATGTAGCGGGTATCCGTCGGGAGTGCATTGGTAGGCTTCCCGGTGATTGAGGGCAGAGCAATCTTCAGCTTCTTCATGATCTGAACCAGCTTCTTGCCGAGAGGCATCGTGTCATCTGGCTGGCAAAACTCCGGTAGCAGAACTGGGGTGAACTCGTGACCATCTAGAATGTTGAAAATCGGAGAGAAGTCAGAAATGAACAAGGGAGAATTACGGAATGATAAGGACATAAAATAAATAGTCTCTTCCTATGGCTTTCCGATCCTAGGGGTTACGTCCTACGGTCAGCGTGTGCTCTGAATACCAGCTCTGTAGCGACCCGACCCAAAATCGGTCAAGTCTCTGTGTAGCTGTACCATCCCAAGATCATGCTGGCACACACAGTAGATTGATGAAAAGATTCAAAGTTCAATCACACCTGAATTTATTACACGATTCTCATATCGAGTCTTTATTACAATAGAATAAATTCGGCCGACGGCCCACTCATGAGAAATAAACTAAACAAAGCTGCGGGCGTGGGCGAATAAGCGAGTCCATCCGACTCCATAGGGCAATCGCCAAGCGTGGATCGTAGCCTCACTCCCGATCGAAAACTCCTCACGCAACATAAGACGTTGCAGCCGTGTAGGTCAAGATTTTGAATATGCCGCAAGTCAAGAGAGAACAACAATAAAAACTTCTAACACTATATGCAATTTGGCTGTGGGGCTCTAAGTTTCATTGTTTTGCGAAAAAGCCAGTTTTTCCCTACAACAAGGACTTGTTTGCAAATACTACAAAATGTTGGTAGTTATTGAGATGGTTCCGCCAACCAATGTCTCATTCCCAATTATTAAATAACCCCCCTCAATTAATTTATTAAGTTCGGTGTTGAGATATCCGAAATACTCCAAGTTCCAGAGGCTCAGATTGTCCGTAACCGGGGACACGGCTAACCGATTAGATCTTCACTCTGCAGAGGTTTGCGCACTTTACCCGCAAGAATCGTTCCCTCCTTTAAGTCTTCGCACTTCCTGGTGTTTGAAGACGGGACGAACGCAACAGGTCTTCCGAAGAGTTCCTGCAGGCCCTTGCGGTGCCCATCCAATCCTATCGTTCTTCTACATCTCGTAGCACCGTCCGCCAGAGTCACGCCTAGGGTCGACCAAGCCGAGCCCATAATGGCTTGCGGCTGCATGTAAGCTTCCGGTCAATGGGGTATCCATCCGTCTCTTCGTGGCTGGGTGAAACTTTCCGCAAGATGTCATGGCGCTTCTCCATGCACCCCGGCCAGCCGCTGGTTTCTCCAGGGTGCCCGTCAACCGTCCCCCACCCAGTAGTGAATTTTGAAGTCCACCTTGAGCTTGAAGTCATGGGGTTGTCATCATCTTGACCCTCACATCTCCCTTATGAATCACTCAACCAACCCCGTCTACGAGCATAGCAAAATAAACTACTTCATCCCGGGCCATGGTAACAAGGGGAATTGGTTTCATCCTACCTCATGATACTACTCAAGAACATAACTTAATTCTCCTAATGCATGCATGGTGGGGAGGTATAATTCTAATGCAATAAAATCATAGGTATTGTAAAAGAAAGCATGATCAAATGACTTGCCTGGCTGACGGTCTTCGAAAGTTAGGGACTCGTGATAGCAGGCTTCGCACTCCGGAAATTCTACCGAAACAAACAACAATCATATAAACATACAATCACTTAACATAACAGCATGCTAACATAAAACACACAAAACAATCGAACCAAAAACCAAAGAAAACTCGAAGAAACCCAAGCCAACAATTAACAAGAAAATAAAATAAACTTTTTATTTTCTGTAAATAAAAGTCCATGTTCTAAAACTACAGAAACTAATCTAAAATAAACTATAACATAGGTAAAATAAAATTATTTACTAAATAGAACAATAGGAAAACAGTAGCTAGTTAAATAAACAGGAAACACATGATTTTGACTAAAACTATTTTTTTATTAAATCTAAAATACCCAAATAAATTCCTACTGCTAGGCAAGGTCAAAACAAAGCAGTGACAAAAAGAATCACTAAAATAAAATAATCCTAACTCATTTTATAGCAGAAATACTAATCTGTCTAAAACTAAAATAAAACAATTTCTACTAATTTAAACATGGCTAAACATATTTTCTACAGAAACTACAATAAATTTGCAAACTAACAAAAAAAGAATCAACTAAAAATATTAAATAACCTAAGAGATATGGATTTTACAAAACTGGAACTATTCTGTTAAAAACAGAAACGAAAATATAACTAAAAAGAAAACTAGCGCTAACGGCCTATCTAACACTCAGGCGACATATAACTAATGCGTGCCCGAGGTTAACAGAGAATAAACCGATCGGGCCGGTCTAACTAAACCGCTAACTAAACCAAAAAAACCGTAACTAAACCGGCCTTTTTAAAATAACACGTACCCCTTCGCTAGTCTAATCTAAGCCCTAGGTTTTCGATCGGACGGTGGTGGGTGGCTCCGGCGACTTACCGCGGTGGCGAAGACGGCGGCTCGGGCGACGACGGTGCAGCGGCTCCGGTGGGCCGGGGCAACGGCGGAGGCATCAGGCGGGTGCGGCGGCTCGAGGGGAGGTCGGGGGTGGAGTCGGTGAAGCTCGGGGACGTCAGAGGAGGACGGCGGTGAGGTTGAGGCGGCGGTGGCGTTCGGGCATCGGCGGATGACGGTGCTCCGGTGGGTTTCGGGCTCGGGCGAGGGCACGGGGAGATGCGGACGAGCGAGGGGAGTCCGGAGGTGGTCTCGGGGGCGGCGAGGGGGTCGGAGTAGCTCGGTGGGGCGGCAATGGCGCGGCGGGGCACTCGGCTCCGGCGAGCAATGGCGGCGAGCGGAGAGGGTTTCGGGGGTCGGGAAGGAGCGGAACGGGGTGAGGGGAGAGGTATTTATAGGGGCGGGGTCGACTTGGAGGAGGGGGCGAATCGGGGAGATGATCCCGAGATATCCGGGATTCCGGCGGCGGCGGCGGTGGTTCTGGCGTGGGGAGGAAGAAGAGAAGGGGTGGGCCGGCGCGTCGGTGAGAGAGGGGGACAGGAGAGCGAGCGGGCGACCGAGGGAGAGGGGATTCGGCTCCGGCTCGGGCAGGCTGGCTCGAGCTGGCTGCGCCTGCCCGCCGGTGGGCTGCCTCGGCTACTGGTGGGCCGGGTTATTGGCCGGGCGCTGGGGTTTTCTTTTTTGAATTAGGGAGAGGAGGAATATATAAAAATATATATTTTTATATAGGACATATATATATCAAAATTATCGGGAATTTACCCTACAACTCGGACATTTTTCGAGGCAAAACTCAAACTTAAAAAAACATTTTCTAGAAATCCCAAATAAAATCAAATTTGAATTCAATCTTTTGGCAAAACTTTTCTTCTGACATTTTTGGAGTGTCATGTTTACTCCTCTCATACTTTTTCTCAAGTATTTGTCAGGCATTATTTTGAAGTAAATTCAACTGCCAATTTGAATTCAAATTCCAACAAACTCAAAACCCTCTGAAATAATTCAAATGTCACTCAATTCAAACAATAATGCATAGATGCTTAGCTATAATTGTAAAACATTCCAAATGGGAAATTTGGGATGTTACACTGATCGTCCTAAGAATGCTTATATATGAATAAAGCTCTCTCATTTACCCGCAAAAAAGATTAAGCCATATTAACCAGAAAGGAGGGAGTATGGACTAGCACTACTTTTTGGTGTGTCCCGTCAACTTGCGTAAGCGAGGAGAAGCTTGCAGGACAAGGTGAAGCTTCGCTTCGCCTATTAACTAATGCAACCTACCCTCGGTGGACATGCATCAGTCCATTCGGTGTCAGATTGTCAGAGGCATACACTGTAGTACCCAACATGCGGAGTACCATCATTGTTCGACTTCACGAAGAGGCGAAAAGCCAAGCGCAGTAGTCTACTAGAACCGCATGGTGGAGCGTCTGTACTCTTATTTTTTTATCTCTGATAAAGTACACATTTATTCCGGAGAAGGGTGGAAAACGGCAGCCCAACATGTAATGAATGATATCAATCAACCAACCATGCTCGAATATATCTTGGCCTCCATGCGAACCCATCTGTGTGTTCTCGCTCCTCGTCCCTCTCAAGGAACGGCGGGTTGGCTCTTTGCCGTCAATTGAGATTGGTTTTCTCACACTCCTGTCCCACATGTCAGTGATATGCCAAGAGGAGGTGCGTTGACCGACTGGCCATACGCGTACTTGGTTTTGAACCTTCATACTACTCCTCCCTCCGTCACAGTTTACAGGGCATGCTTCATTATGATGCATTTCTCTCAATGCATTTCCACCACCAGAGACTTTAGACGCGTTTGGTTTAATGCTCAATTAATTAGGGCGTGGTAACCGCAATCAAGTCCACAATTTTCTCTCCATGTACTCTGTACTACAGTGCTAAGTGCATGCATGTGTGTACCCGGGGTGGAAGCACTGCATGCATGTGTGTACGCATTATTCCCTCTAGTAATAGATGTCGTGCTATAACTATCAATGCTATTTTTCAGGCCGATCGCTAGTCGCCTTGGTCCCACAGATCTTTTTTATTTTTTTCTGAAGCGCGCTGTATAAACAGTGATGGATGGAGTATGAGCGGATTCAAAGAAGAGCGTATTGATGGTTGCTTCTTCAGAGCAACTTACAGCGGGAAAGGTGGGGCTTATGATTTGACTGCTCATTACTCACTATTAATGCGGCGCAATTTGAGCTGAGTCTCCCATGCGGTTGTGCACTACCCCTCGGTTCTTAAATATACTCGGAGTATATTTGTCTTTCTAGAGATTTCAACGAGTGACTACTCAAATATTTGTCTTTTAGAGATTTCAAATGGGTGGCACATACGGATGTACATACATATTTTAGAGTGTAGATTCTCTCATTTTGCTTCGTATGCAGTCACTTGTTGAAATCTCTAGAAAGACGAATAGAATATTTAGGAACAGAGGGAGTACACATATGAAGCAAAATGAGTGATTCTACACTCTAAAATATGCCCATTTGAAATTTGTAAAAATACAAATATTTAGGAACGAAGGAGTATAATTTTGTGCATGGCACATGGACCCGGATGATGAAGAGGCTTCTGGCAATGCTATCAAGCTTCCATCATTTGTTTACATAATTGACGTACTATACAAATAATTTTCCAGCGAGACATGAAATTGTACAATGGTGTGAGCTTTCATCTTCTGTTTCACGTGTCTTGCCATCGATGCTCTTTCAGAAACAATAAAAAACTAACTTCCTAGCTAATGCATGTCAATTATTAGCAGATCAGAGCTAATAATTACATCACAACTGAAGACAAAGTTCTGAGAAGGTGTTAAATTAAAATTGATCCATGCTTTCATTGGCAGCAACGTCCCCCAGCTGTCTAAATCAACAAGGCATGTTGGGGAAAAAGTAGCTGTCTGGAGCATGCAACATTCGATTATTTTGTGCAGTTCCACTAAAATAGAGCTGAGCGTCCCTGTTCCAAAGATATTAAGTGTGATTACGATAATAGAGGACTGTTGATGAAACAATAAACACATAAATAGAAGCCGGTCACCTTTGCAGTCTCTCTTAAGACTAACTAGTTGGAGAAGATTAGGCTCGGGGTTGGATGAGGAGGATAGAGAAAAACCAATCTCCCTTTGTGCGATCGCCTTTGAAATGTAGAGACGTTGACCTTGTGAAATTTTAGTACATCTGCACAAACAACTCTTAAGAAAAAAGTGATTTGTGCAGTTCAACAAAAGGTCGCAAGAGCAACGAGGTGAAATGGATAGCACTGTTTTAAAAAATGAGGTAGAAAGGAAACAATTACTAGCCAATAACGATTGATGACACATGCGACGACAAAAGAAGCATATTCCTTTCCCTAAGGGAAGATAACAACACGGTTGTGTTTGTCTAAAACAGTGTGAGGGCGAGAATGCAATATGGAAAGTACGTTTGGGCGAGCTACGTTTTGGGCAATGAACTATGGAAGATCCACATGCAGCGGCGTGGGAAGGCAGGCGATGGAGCAAGGCCGGAGGATACAGAGGTCGTCGGGATGTAACAAGGTGAGCGGCGGCGGGGCGGAATCTACGAGCAGGTGGCGTAGGCCCTGCCGCGCCGGAGCTAGGTCAGAGAGAACGGCGTGTACCGCAGATGGGGACGTGCTGCCTCGGCGCCGTCGAATGGAGAAACGATGCACTTCCTCCCTTTCCCCCGGCGGACGGGATGCGGTCGGATCAGTGACCAGTGGTGAGAGAGAGAGAGGCCACCGCACTCCCTTTCCCCCGGCGGCCGGGATGCGGCCGGATCAGTGACCAACGGTGAGAGAGAGAGAGGGCACCACAGCCTTGTGTGAGATACTCTGAAGAGCGACAAACCAGGCACGCAAGGCTCCATTGTATATAGTGAGCGGACTACCTTTTTCTCCATAAAATTTTTTTATATTCTGTGTACGTGCCATTGAGCGCTATAACTTTATTTAAAAATAACGCGGCAACGCGTCAAGTCGAACTTTGTTTCGTGCAAGCGTTCAAATTAGCACGTGGGCTGCCATTTCGTAAAGAAATGAGCTCCACCGTGTACCCGCGCGGGTGTGGCTGGGCACGAAGCGTGAGAACGTGCACGGTGCACATATTCTCTTCTTGTATACGTACACCACCTAGGTGGGGTTGTGTGAGAGAGATACTATCCTAGTGAGTTATCGTGTGTGGGTTCTTGATAGTTTTGTGGGGTGGGGTCAATCAAAAAATGTAACATATGCTATGTGTGTGAAATAGAGTCCTGGATATAACATATATATAGAGGCGATCCACGAGAAGAGAGTGGAGGTATCATTGGCTTGAGGTGTCCATAGAATCGAAAAGAGGGATGATGATGTGTGTGTGTGTCTTGTGTGATCGATAAAGAGTGCCATCAATTTGTGTGTGCCCATGTCAAAGATATAGAGTGGCTGGCCCTCTTTGGAACGTGAGAGGGGACATGTGTAGTTTGTCTCTGTGGCATGGATACCTACCTGCAGCTCGACTATCGGTGTGTGGTGGGGAAGAGGGAGGCCCAATTAACTACAGAGGTACAATGGCTGGTATATGTGTGGAGGAGGAGAGAGGCCTACCTCATGTATTAAGGAGATCGATCTGCCTCATGTATTAAGGGAGATCGATCGTCATCCATGCATATGTGCAGGAGAGGAATAAGGTTGGGAGAGAGACAGAGCTAGAGTGTTGGAGGGGGTGGTAGTGGAGTTGCTTCTAACAAATGGTGAGATAGGCTTGCTAGACAAACGTAGGGCACACCCGCAATATCAATAAGAGAGGACATGGCTGCTTGTTGTTTGTGCACGTGCGTGTGAGAGATTGGTCAGGAGGCATGCACGAATGATGAGGGGGACGATGTGGCTGTGGTAAGCAGACATAACTACATAGGAGGATCAATCGCCCTTTGCTAGAGAAAGGAGAGACATAACTTGTGAGGTACGTCGATCGATGGGGGGGTAGTTAAAGTCGATCCAGGTATATGTTGGGAGATCGATCGGTATACATGCATGTGTGTGTTAGAACAAACGAGGCACGAGGAGAAGGATAGAGATAGAGGGATGCATGTAGGAGGTGGTACGAGAGGCATACTATATCGAGCGGGGAGGAGTGGGCGAGTACGAGAACGATGAAAAGAGTGGTGGGAGTGAGGCATGGACGGTGACAAGAGAAGAGGGAAGCTTGTGTTTGTGCTAGGCACACCTGGCTAGAGAGGCATATCGATCGATGTGTGCCGTAAAGAAGAAGGAGCTGGGGGCCTACACACACCATGGGTGAACGACCTAAAGTGAAAGCATTTAATTTCTTGTGATGGAGCTAGAGAATGCTGAGGAGGGTGAGAGGGATGCGAGGCGTGTGCATGCACAAGAGAAAGTTAGCGCTGGCTACGAAGATAAGAGGGTTGTGTGGGTGTAAAAGACGAATAGAGATCATATATACTTCATTATAAAAAGCGAATTCGGATATTTGAAGAATTTATCATAGTGTTTTAAACCGACACATGTGTGAATATATATAACGGTGATACACATGGTGTGTTTATAAACATGTTATACTACATTTAATATATTTTATCTCTACTCTTATAAAAAACGGAGTTGTTGATGATGGTGTGCCTGCCATCCTGCATTATAGGCCATCCGATTTATATCTGGCGGATAGCAAGGAAACTATGATGGTTGAAGTTGGCAACAATCATGATTGTAGATTCTTATTGAAATAGAGAAACGAATTCAAATTTAGTTTGAAATGCAGCGGTAGTATAGACATTGGGAATGCACTAAAATGTTGGTATGAGTAGGTTACATGCATTATACAGCAAGCGAAAAAAAATTAATCGGACATAACATGGATTCATACTCCCTCCTTCCATCTATATAGGGCGTAATGAGATTTTTAAGACCGCCTTTGACTATTGACAAGATTAATAGTACATGACATGCACAATGTGAAAATTATATCATTGAAAGAACCTTTCACAGACGAAGTTAACGGTGTGTTTTGTGTAAGTTGCATGTCATATATCATTGCTCTAATATTTGGTCAAAGTTAGCATCGAAAAACGCATTAGTCCCTATATAGATGGAAGGAGGGAGTAGCTTTGAATAGCATTTGTATAGTAAAACGGGGCAAGACTCTCTCTTTGTGTGGTGTGAATAGTTTTATATTTTTCGTTTTCTTTTTGGTTGAGGGAAGTGTGAATTGATTTGGTACGTACAAGTACAATATTACTACATGTTAGGCTTGTCCCTAAAATTCAACCCGCGTCTTGTTATATCCCGAAAATTCAGATATCGTGCTCCCAAAACTGGCGCCTTCACAACCCGCGCCTTGCTATCCCAAAATTACAACACGCGCAAAAACTCCCTCCAGCTGCCAAATCCCGACACGCGAAATCCCCCTTCTAACCCTGAGACGAAAGGGCCGCTAGTTCAAATTGGTGGGGGGTACTTTTGTAACACACCCTACATTTTGGACAAGCGCGTCCCTAAGTCATGCTTCACCCCCTTTCCGCCATTCAAAATCCCAGGCCGCCATAACCTCTCCGCTCGGCCGCTGAAACCCCACCCTCCTCCGTCCGCCACGTCACTGCTGCCCAGTGGAGCCTCTTCCACGACAACGTCGTCCACCATAACAGCTCGACGTCCCTCGTCCACCTCCCCAGATGAGGATCCGTCGTCCATCTCGCTGTACCGCCGGTTCAGCCGCCCTGTCCTCCACCTCCAAGGAGCTGCTCCGACGATCACCTCATCTATCGCGGCTGCTCCATCCCCACAGCGCCGCCTTAACCTGCTCCACCGGAACCGCATCATCCTCACTGACTCCTCGGACGAAGCCGAGGCCTACTCGGCGCCACCAAAGAGGTTGTACACTCATCACATCGCACCTTCTCCTTAACTCGACCTCCCGGCGCCGACGGTGCTCGGCTCCGCGGGCGACATCTCCACAGCGGCTCTCCCCCAGTGCGAGGCCCCTTCGGCGGCGGCGGCCATACCAGCCGGATCTGCTGCTGCTGCTCCGGCTCTCGCTCGATTGCTCGCTCGCCCAGCTGCTGATGCTGCTCTCCCCCTCGCTCGTGCTGCTACTCTGCTCCGATTAAGCCACACTTCAGTCGACTGAATCGAATTTTGGGTCAGTCGATTTTCAGGGGTTTGGGGGGTGGGGCTCGCCGGAATTAAGGAAGAACCACCCGCAGCGGGGACGGGGGCTCGTCGGAGAGGTATCCCACTATCTATCTTAGAGTTCAGGGTGGGGGCGGGGGGCCTAAAGGGCTGGCCGGGGCGACGGTGGCGAGTTGTTTCAGGGCGGTGAGGCGGCGCTGGGGCCGGCGGTTCGGCCGGTGGTGGCTGGCGGCTCAGGGGGGTGCAGGTTGAAGATGAACTGCAGGCCCTCCCTAAACTACATGTCAAGTGCCTCTCTGCTACCATTGCGTTCAGTTTCGATAGTAGCATTCAGATTCCATAGTAAATCTCAGTTTCGATAGTTAAGTTCAGAGTCAACAGTTTTTACCTCATCTGTTGTAGTCAGGTGGTTTTTGGTGATGTTAATTTTACATCCATCTTACATCATCTATTGGAGATGCTATTAGAATCCCACTTGAGATTGACGATGGCTGTCTTGTCTTTGCTTGACCTTGACGTCTTCTGACTCACCGGAGCTGCTCCAACGACAGAACAATCCATCACAATAGAGCGATTGCCACGGGCGTCGCCTCTGATTCCTCGAGATATTCCTCCACACCTCAGACAACCACCTCTACCTCAACCGCTTCAGCGACCAACCCAATGATGCCGAGGTCGACACGGCTACGGCAAGAGGTTGTACACTTGTTGCATCACTTATTACTATACATCACGTCGATCCATTAGGGCTATTTTGGTTCAACGGAAAACGTCGATCCTTTGGTTGTTACCATCACTCTAAATTTCTGCATGCTCTCCTTACATAATCTCGCCATATTTTTGTGTATGCATGTCGATATTGTACACAAATCATCTTGAACATGTAGAAAAAGAGAAGAGTTTTCTTGTGGCGGTACAATGTCATGCAGACATCGCTCCATGGTGGGTTCAATGGCAAACCCTCCCACCCCTCTCCAGATTGTAATCCAGAGGAAGATATATGTTCTCGAGGCGTATTCGACGCCACGACCACTCCTATTTACCCCCAAGGTGTTTGCTCTACCTTGGCATGATGATGTTAGTCATATCATGCATATGTTGCCTTGCAAGGCCTACTTTTGACATCATATATGTCATCGGCTTAGATTTAGACATGTTACGTAATGCCATCTGCTTAGTTTCTATATCATATATATGGGAATTATGCAGTCTCATGTCTTTTAGCTAGCCATAATATATGTGAAATATGCAATGCCATCCTGTTTAACCAGGCATCATATATTTGAATGATATCTTGCCCATCCTTTTTCTTCATTACATTTCCATTTGTCGACAATGTTTGTACGTTAAACTACTCTTCCTATGAATCAGCCATTTGGGTGGGAGATGGAAAAATCTGGAGTGAAAACAAGGCCTTGAGCGAGCGATTGCTACACTGTCAAGCAGATCTCTTGTTGGGTCCCGATAGCTCCTCAGAGATGGATTCAGAGACAGATAACCAGTCCTATTCACCCACTGTGGTGTATGCTCTAACTTGGCATGGGTATACTGCTCATATCATGCATACGGTGTCTTGCATTGCATACTTTAGACATCATATACACAATATTCAACACCATGTTCTTAGTTCAGACATCATATCGAATGCCCTCTGTTTAGCATATAAATCACATATGTGAATTGAATGATGCGATCCTGATTATTTAGATAACATGTAGGTGAATTATGTCATGTGATCCTGTTTAGTTATTCATCATATGTTTGAATTATGTTATGCATGCTATCTAGTTTAGATAGACATCATATATGTGAAATTATGTCATGCTATCCGTTTTAGTTAAACAATATACATGTCAACTATTTCATGCCCTCTTTTTTCCACACTATCTATTGCATCTGTCTCTCATACAATGTATGTACATTCAACTATGTTTCCTGTTTATCAGCCATTTGAATTGGAGCGGGTGATGCCAGTATCTAGCAGAATAAAAACACGGTCTTCAAATAAAATAGTGCTACCTCTTGGTGGAGATAGCACCCGGTTGTACATGCACAAGAACCAGCCCTACCACACATAACCCAAACTCTTGCATATTGTACCCCTCTGCGATGGACGGAGAACCCGGCTTCACCCAATCTAACCCCAACCCCAGCCGATAGTAACCTGCCTCCTGTTGACACAGCACCATCTCCACCACAGAGCTCCCAAACAAGAGCAGTTAGTAAGGCAAATCCAGTGCCCAAAGGGCCAGTACTATCACGGCGAACCCCAACTCCACCAGTTAGTACGCCTATTCCTGTGGAGGAAGCACAACCAGCCAGTCGTAGTTTAGCATCTATCGCATTTGATGTTGTTAAATCGTATGTACGTATCTTCCCATCTTGGAAATATTATACTAGAGATGAAGGAAAATGCCAGTTGCAGGTGTTTGTCCAGGAGTTATGTGTAAGTAATGTTATTCATGGCAATTACTTTGCTTTGTGCCATACATCCTACCTCCATGATGGTTATAATACAGCAAATTTTCCCATTTTTCTCTATAGAGAAGGACCGATTTGGAAACTCGGGATGAGGTAACTGTGCTAATACCTCTCTGCTATCTTCAAGAATGCTTGGTGGCGATGTCGGAATTACACAAGAAAACGTACTTCACCGGCAAAGAAACTCATCAAATTCCCTTATGTTCTCCTGAGACACATTTACTGGATGATGACTAGGAACACTTTGTTCTGTACTGGTCCAGAATCAAGAATGTGGTAAGGTCTATGAGCTCATTTTCTATTTTTAAGTATTTTATTCTTGCGTCTTACTTTACTCTGTTCATGTAGAACAAGTGCCTAAACCTGAAGAACAACTGTTCTAATTTAAGATTCCATTGCTATCATAGTTCAAAAAAGCGCTAGGCGTTAATTGTGCGTTTTGACACCGCCTTGCGCTTCTTGACCAAAGCGCATGCTTATCTTGCGATTATGCACAGATTATGCGTGATTATGCAATGCGTTTTATAGCGCCTAGAGCCTAAGGCGCGCCCTTTTTAACTATGATTGCTTTGCTCCTGTATCACTGTATTTACTCACACAAACTTATTTTTAAATTGAAGGATCCAATCGAAACTCCAATGGCACAGCAGGTATGTTCACGCATGTTTCTTTAACAGGTTTGCTCTTATCAATAGCTCTTTTGATTTCAATTTCAATTGTGTATACAGCTGACTTTCATATCATGCACATTACTAGCATCACAACATAGCCAATAGTGTTGTTGTACATGTAGACCCGTGGTACCCATATGAAATCTTGTTGTGCCGTGTAGTTTCCCACGCTTTGTATTCTTTCACTGCTGCTTTGTCTTGAACTGATATGATTTGAATCGTGTCTCTATTTTGATTTGGCAAGACAATGCAGTGACCATAGGACATAGATATATGTTTGTTTGATGCTTTTATTATGTACTAGTACTTGGCAACAGAAGACTTGGTAGTTTAATCCTGTCTACCTTACTAATGAACTGGTTCACCGAAATGAGTTTCATATACTAGTACATGCTAAACTTGTTATGTGTCCTTGTTTCTTCTTTTAGAATCTTGTGTAATATTGGGGAAGAGTGCCTTATTAAGCAATGGTAAAGGAAGTAATGCAGATAAGGTTCGGGATAGTGACACATCCTTGTTGGTCTCCAACAAAGCTGATAAAACAGCTAAGGAAGACTATCTTGAAGACAATGAGACAACCCCAAAGTCCTGTCTTGGTTTAGTGTTCGAAAGCATCGCCACTACCGCATGCACAAGCTATTCAAACTCACTTTATGCAGAATCAGTTCGGTTTCTTGAGTCTCAACTACAAGCTGAAAGACATCGATCGGCTATCTTTGCGACAAGAAGCGGAAGGACTGGAAGTCCTGGAGCATTCAGATGCATACTTTACGGTGCAATGACAAGCTTTGGAGGATTTTAGCGCCAAAGCAGGACAAAGCTAATCAGCTTGCTAAGCTTATTGCCGGCATGGTGGATACCGAGGATAACGTTTCTTGAGCTCTTACGAAGTTGTTTCGATTATGCTCTTGTTTATTTGCCGCGTTTATTTTACCTTTGGTGGCCAATTTTGATGGCGATGTATGTTATATCTTTGCTTTGTTCCCTATATTTGCACTGGTGGTGAACTTTCATGCCCAGTGGATGTAATATGTGTAATAGCGGTAATAGGCTAGCCTTAATTGCTTGCTTATTTATTTCCCTATTGTCCTGTTTATTTGTTTGCTTGTAATCACTGCAGTTCTTTTTCTGTATTTTTCTAGTGGCTACATGTAACACCCCGGATGTAACTTTCCATATTTGTAACTCCAACTCTTGCCATTTTCGGCATTGTGATATGATATTCCCTCCGTGGTTTGGTTTTCCTTCATTTTGAAATTTGTCCATGTATTTCATTTCACATCATGTGCATCGCATTTGCATACGTGTTCGTCTCATGATTCCGAGCATTTTCCCCGTTGTCCGTTTTGCAATCCGACACTCCTATCTCCCCCGGCGGTCCCTTTTACGTTTTTCCGTGTGCGGGTACTAAACCTTCTCGGAATGGACCGAGGTTTGTCTAGTGGCCTTGGTATACCACCCGTAGACCACCGGTCAAGTTCGGGTCATTTGGAGCTCGTTTGGTACTCCAGCAGTTAACCGCACTCTCAAGGCCTCTTTTAAGTTGCAGCCCAACACCCCTTCAAAACAGCCCAATAACCCATATAAGTCACTTCCATGCTCTCCGTCGTTCGATCACGATCATGTGGTAGAAAACTACACCTCATTTGGACTCTCCTAGCTCCCTCTATGCCTATTTAAGCAAACCCCCATTCCAATCGGGTCTTCTTCCCGAAACCCTAAAATTCATCCAGCGCCCGTCTGGACACGTCGCCGCCCGCCCGGACACCGCCGCCGCCGCCCGCAGCCAGTGGGAGGCCGCCACGTAACTGCGCCTCCATACGCCGCCCTTGAACCCGCCTGACCCGGCCGCCCGGCAGGTCGCCCGCCAGCCCTCCATGGCGCCGAGCCCGCCGCCGCCTCGTCTCCTCCACCGGCCCGGCTCCCCGCCGCCTCGCCGCCCGCCGCGCCGACCTCGCCGCCGCCCGGCCGCTTCGAACCACCAGCGCCCGCCGCCGATCCGCCGCACCGCCCGCGCCCGTAGCCCGCCCGGCCTTAGCCGCCGCGCCCGCCCGGCCCCCGGCTCACTCACCCTCGTGCGCCGCCGCTCCTCGCGCCCGGGCTCCGGCGAGCCAGCAGCGCCCGCCGCCGCCGTTACCCGGTCGGGCGGGTCCCGTCGGATCTGGCAACTCCCGTTGACCTCTCTCCCCCTCACGTTTTCTACAAAGTTTTTTTTATATCATTGATATTTTGTGTCATTTTCTTCATGCTATAACTTTGCATCTGCAGGTCCATTTTGCGTGTAATATATCGAAATGTTCGCCTCGAAGAGTAGATCATTTCATCTCATTGCGTCATTTTAATTTGAGCTCATCTTGATGCCCGAAATGCTGTCGGAAGAGGGCTATGTGATGTTAGTTTACATTTCTTAATGTAACTTGCACTTTTGTTATTTTTGCCATGATTATTGTGTGCACCCTATGAATTGGAGTCCTACATGTGTTTTGTAATATGCCATGCCATCTTTCCAGGGGTGTATTCCATGTATTTTTGTGATCTACGTGGTGACTAGCACAAGCATGCAAAGTAGGTGCCCTGATGTTGCTGTTTTCAGCTCTGTTTCTTGATATTTTGATGCCATGTTAACTTGATGCTACCGAGAGATCCATTCATATTTTGAGATACTTCAGTAAGGATGTTTTGTTAAACATGTCTTGATCTATCCATCCTTGTCCTTGTTTGAAATTATGGAGTACCATAGCTTGAGACAATCGAGCTCTACTTTTGCTATAAAATGTTTCCTGGCAGATTGTTTACATGTTATTCAATTTTGCCAAGGTTGTTGTGGTTGATCCATGTATGCTATGTTATTGTTCTTGCCATGTATGTCTTCTATGCCATGTCTTATTGGTGCATGTATGCTTAGTTTATCATATAAGGCTCTGTAGTGAGTGCATCGAGCTCTTAAACATGCCTACTTGTTATCAGTTTTTGACATGCCATGTTGCTGAATCTGTTAACAAAACTTTCAATATTGACATGGGTGTTACTATATTTTCTGATCCTTTTTGGCTTATGGTCAGAGTGGGGCTTTTGTTCTATGCTTTGAGTAGATTCATGCCATGCCTTGTTTGGCTATTTTAAGTTCCTGTAGCATGTAGTTTTCTTGCTCTGAACATTGCAACCTGATGCTGTTTTTGCCATGTCCAGCCTGATATTTTGTGCACTTATTCCATGCTTGTTTGAACCTGTTATGATGTGATTTTGCCGAAGCTCAGTGCTCATCTTTTGTCAAGCATCTTGTGTAGATCATTTCCATATACTTTGTTGGTACGTTTGGGTGCAGTAGCTTAATTTATTGTTGCTTGCTAAGTGGCATCATCTTTGTTAATGGCGGTTTGTGCCATTCTTGTGTTGCTTGTCATTTCCAAACCGTGCATCCGATTCCGGTGATCTTTATATCGATTTCAACCGAAATCATCTCATCTTTCCAGTGGCATACTTGGTTTTTCAAGTTGATGCCTGGTTCATCATTTTCCTTCCGGAGCGCGCATACGCATTGCATATCACATCACGCATATCATGCCATGTTTTGCATCATGTTGATTGTGCATTGCACCGTGATTTATTGTGGTTCCTTTGTTTGTGTTGTTGCTTTGGGTAGAGCCGGGAGACGAGTACGTGAACGAGGAACCTGTTGAGAACGCTTACGAGGATCAAGCTTTCGACAACTCCGAGAACATTGCGAGCAAGATGACCATACCCTCGAAATCACTTCTATCTTTGCTATGCTAGTTGCTCGCTCTTTTGCTATGCCTATGCTACGATGCCTATCACTTGCTATATCATGCCACCCATATTGCCATGTCAGCCCCTAACCATCCTTTCCTAGCAAACCGTTGATTGGCTATGTTACCGCTTTGCTCGGCCCCTCTTATAAGCGTTGCTAGTTGCGGTGAAGATGAAGTTTGTTCCTTGTTGGAACATGGAGATGTTGTTCCTTTTTGGAACATGTTTACTTGTTGGGGATATCACAATATATATATCTGCTATAATTAATACATCTATATACTTGGTAAAGGGTGGAAGGCTCGGCCGTATGCACAGTGTTTTGTTCCACTCTTGCCACCCTAGTTTCCGTCATACCGGTGTTATGTTCCTTGATTTCGTTCCTTACGGTTGGGTGATTTATGGGACCCCTTGACAGTTCGCTTTCAATAAGACTCGTCCCAAAGAAGGCCCAACTTTGGTCTTACCGGTTGCCACCTAAGCCTTTTTTCCCCGGGTTTTCGCGAGCCCGAGGGTCATCTTTATTTTAACCCCGGACCGGTGCTCCTTCGAGTGCCGCCCGAATCGAGCTACTGGGGCCACCACGGGAAACTCGAGGCTTGGTTTTACTCGTAGCTAGTCTCATCCGGATGTGCCACGAGAGCGAGATATGTGCAGCTCCTATCGGGATTTCTCGGCACAATCGGGCGGCTTTCTTTGGTCTTGTTTTATTGCTGTCGAAATGTCTTGTAGTCCGGGATTCCGAGATTGATCGGGTCTTCCGGTAGAAGGAATATCCTTCGTTGACCGTGAGAGCTTATAATGGGCTAAGTTGGGACACCCTGCAGGTAATATCTTTCAAAGCCGTGCCCATGGTTATGAGGCAGATGGGAATTTGTTAATGTCCGGTTGTAGCAAACCCAAAGTTAACCTCAAATAAAATACACATCAACCGTGTGTAACCGTGATGGTCTCTTCTCGGAGTCCGGAGGTGAACACGGTGTTGGAGTTATGTCGGCGTAAGTAGTTCAGGATCACTTCTTGATCGCTATTAGTTTCACGACCGTGCTTTGCTCCTCTTCTCGCTCTCTTTTGCGAAGTAGCCACCATATATGCTAGTCGTTGCTGCAGCTCCACTTTGCTACTCAGTCCTTCCTATAAGCTTAAATAGTCTTGATCTCGCGGGTGTGAGATTGCTGAGTCCCCGTGACTCATAGATACTTCCAAAACAGTTGCAGGTTCCGACAATGCCAGTGCAGGTGACTCAACCAAGCTCAAGTGGGAGTTCGACGAGGAACGTGGTCGTTACTATGTGTCTTTTCACGATGATCGATAGTGGTGCCCAGTTGGGACGATCGGGGATCTATGTAGCATTTGGGGTATCTTCTTTATTTTGGTTCCGTGAGTCGGACCTTGAGTGTACTCGAATGATGGATGTTTATTTATGTATTGTGTGAAGTGGCGATCGTAAGCCAACTATGTATCTCTTTCCCTTATGTATTACATGGGTTGTGTGAAGATTACCTCACTTGCGACATTGCTTTCAATGCGGTTATGCCTCTAAGTCGTGCCTCGACACGTGGGAGATATAGCCGCATCGAGGGCGTTACAAGTTGGTAATCGAGCCTTCCCGACTTAGGAGCCCCCTACTTGATTGTTTCTTTGGCGTTGTTGAGTCTAGAATGGAAAAATGTTTTGAGTCTTAGGATTATATATATATCGGAGAGTAGGATTCTTTTTACTTCGGTCCTTAAATCGCTCTGTGAGGTATCCGACGTAGTGTTTTGACTCTTCTCTCCTCAAATTTCACTAAACTTTTTTTAGGATCACGTGGGTATCTTGGAATCGTTCCGATGGTTTTGTGACGAGAACATTGTTCTTGGTGCCTCGACATTTAGGGGTTGTGGCGGTGTCCCGGGAGTTGAGCTCCGAGGTGTTGTCGTCACAATTTTATCGTTGCGATCTGGAATACCGAGTTTTGCCGACATCGAAATCTCTTTTGTGCGGTTGTTGGTGAGATAACCCTGATAGCCCGATCTTGGCGAAAAGTGGAGTATTGCCATAACTTGTATAACGGATGTTTTTCAAGGTCGAGGTACCACGATTTCCGAGGATTTCTTGGTTATGTGTTGACGGATGGATACAAATGGATCTAGGTATTGTTAGTTTGGGTGATATATTTTGTGTCCCTGTATCCCCAACACCAGATTGCATAACCGTAAAGTTTGGGAGTTTATAGGTGGGAATTCTAGTAGCTTACGGGATATCTTTCCGACGGATGTATGATTTGAGATTGGGGTTCAAAGTTTAGTGGTCCGCCCATTCACGGTCGATTCTGATTGGTCGCGAGGCGTCTTAAAGAATCCTTGGCTATGCTGATTCGGGGACGTCTTGTTTGTCATTCGTGACGGCCGCTATACGTCGTGCCCGTGTGGGCCCCACCACGAACACTTTGGGCGAAATCTCTATCATGTGTTTGTTCCGGCTCATTCTAGAAGCCAATCTTTGTTTTCAGTTGTGATATTCGATTTGTTTCTAAAGGCGGATGTTGTTTCCATACCTTTATCTAAGTGGCTTCTCACCTTAATGGACGTGTGATGATTAACTTTGGAATTCATTCGTTCGTTCTTGTTCGAATGTTTATTGTGAAGACTATATGTTGCAATTTCTATCCGTTGATTCTACTTATCTTTTGTCTATCAAAGGACTAACGGATGTCACCCTCTTCAGATGGCTCCGCCTCTGGCGTCTGAATCCGGAACGTAGTGATGGGGATCGATCGAACCCTCCACCTCCACCTCCGCCTCCAGAGGCCTGGCAAGCTATCATGGCAGCCACCAATGCCAATGCTCAGATGATTTTGCAGCTCTTGCAAGAACGTACTCAAGGGCAAGGCAATCAAGGTCAAGGCAACAATCAGCCGCATTTTGCTACTCTCAGTCAGTTCCTCGCTAATCAGCCGAAGTCTTTCGGTTTACGTAGCCGAGGCCACAGACGCCGACGATTGGCTTGTGGACATCTGCAAGCATTTTGATTGTAGCAATGTCGGACCTGAGGACTTTGTCAAGTTTGCATCGTTTCAACTCAAGGATCAAGCTGCGAGTGGTACCCGACAATACAAAGATTCCAGAGGAGGTCGTGTCATTACACAGGATGAGTTCGCCGAGATTTGAGCTCACCACATTCGAAAAGTGTTGTTGAGAGCAAGCGTGAGGAGTTCCGCAATCTCAAGCAGGGCAACATGTCATCTATCAATACAATATCCAGTTCGAAGCTCGCTCGTTTTGCTAAGCAAGACGTTCTGATGAAAAGAGTATGATCTATCAATTCAGAGGTGGTGCGAGAGAAGATCTGCAATTAGCCCTTGTGCTTTTTGAGCCAGATAAGTATGATGATTTCTACAACATGGCACTGAAGCAAGAAGCTGCCCAGCTCAAATGTGAGGCTTCTAAGAAGAGAATCAGGGATGCAGTTCAGTCTTCTTCTTCCTCTCTAGTGGTAGCTAAGCGTGAAGTTTTACCTTCCTCCTCCTCCGTTCCGTCGGCCTTATCGTGAGAAGAACTCAGGTGGCCGTGGATCTTCCCACCCACCCAACCCAAGCTATCGAGAACAAGTCTAATTCTCAAGCTCCAAGGTCAAGTGCTCCTTACCACCGTCCGCTCTACGAGGTGACTTGCAACAAATGTCGGCAGAAAGGTCACTATGCGAACAAGTGCTTCAACCAGGCGCCTTCCGCGTCCTCCTCTGTGAAATCTTCCAAAGCAATGCGTTGGTCAAGCATAATCCCAAGTCTGCAAAGGTCAATATGATGAATGCAGCTCAAGCGGAGGAATCTTGATGTGATCATGGGTAATCTTCCGATTAATGATATTCCTGCAAAAGTCTTATTTGATCTTTGGTGCATCGCATTCTTTCATGTCATATCCTTTTGCATCGAAGCACAATTTTGAGACAGAGGCATTACCTAAAGCTATGCAAGTTATTTCTCCGGCTAAGCATTTGAGCTCTAGCATGATGGTTCCAAATGTCGGTATCAAGATGGGCGATTATAGATTTACAGCTAAACCAATTGTTCTTGGTGACTCGGATATTGATCTTACTCTCGGGATGGGTGGCTTTCTCGGCACAAAGCTCGGCTTGATTGTGCTGCCAGGAAATTCAATTGACTCACTCTTCTAATGATGTGATCATCTATGCGCTCGTGATGAAACCATTCGGTTGTTTTCTCTCAATGAGAAGGGAGAATTGGATGCTATCTCTCGATTCCGATCGTTTGTGAGTACCAAGATGTCTTTCCGGAAGAGCTTCCGGGTATGCCTCCTCATCGGCGATTGAGTTCGTTATTGATCTTGAGCACGGCATCGAACCCGTTTGCAAGCGTCCATACAAGCTTGGACCTAATGAGCTAAAGGAATTGAAGAAGCAGCTCGATGAACAAGAGCGTCTGGGTTTGATCGGACCGAGTTCATCTCCTTGGGGTTGTGGTGTTCTTTTTGTTCAGAAGAAGGATGGCACGGACCGACTTTGCGTCGATTACCGTCCATTGAATAAGAAGACAATCAAGAACAAGTATCCACTTCCCAACATCAATGAGCTTTTCGAGCAACTCAAAGGTGCTAAAGTGTTCTCCAAGCTTGACCTTCGTATGGGGTATCATCAGATTCGCATTCGTGAACAAGATATTCCCAAAGACAAGATTCGAACAAGCTTTGGTTCTTATGAATATACTATCATGTCTTTCGGCCTCGTCAATGCTCCTCCAACATTCTCTCGGATGATGAACTTCATATTCAACCCCTACACCAATGAATTCGTCTTGGTCTATCTTGATGATATTTTGGTCTTCTCCAAGAATAAGAAGGATCATGCCAAACATTTGCGATTGGTGCTAGACAAGCTCGTAGAGTATCAATTCTATGCTAAGTTCTCCAAATGTGAATTTTGGCTCGATGAAGTGCTTTATCTTGGTCATATCATCTCCGCCAAGGGCATCGCTGTTAATCTCGAGAAGGTGTCCGCAATTGTGAATTGGGAACCTCCTCAGAATGTCAAGCAGCTCCGCAGCTTTCTTGGTCTTGCAAGCTATTGCCGAAGATTCGTTGAGAATTTCTCCAAGATTGCAAAGCCTCTTTCCAACCTCCTTCAGAAGCATGTGAAGTATGTCTGGTCTCCTAAGTGTGACGTTGCTTTCAATACCCTCAAAGAGAAACTCGTCACAGCTCCTGTCTTGACTCCTCTGATGAATCCAAGCCATTCAAGTTTTACGTGATGCTTCTCTTCAAGGTCTCGGTCTTTGTGTTAATGCAAGAGAAGAGAGTTGTGGCTTATACTTCTCGCCAGTTGAAGCCCAACGAAAAGAACTACCCCACTCACGATCTTGAGTTGGCGGCGATTGTCCATGCATTGATTACATGGAGACATCTCTTGTTGGGAAGGAAAGTGGACATTTTCACCGATCACAAGAGTCTCAAGTACATTTTCACTCAGCCCAACCTCAACCTCGAGGCGGACTCGATGGGTCGAAATGATTCAAGAGTATAACCCAAGTATTGAATATACTCAGGCAAGGCCAATGTCATTGCAGATGCTTTGAGCAGGAAGGCTTACTGCAACAGTCTAATCCTCAAGCCCTTTCACCGGATCTCTGTGAAGCTTTCCATAAGCTGAATCTTCAAGTTGTTCCTCAAGGCTTTCTTGCCAACCTCATAGTCTCTCCTACTTTGGAAGATCAGATTCGTGAGGCTCAACTTCTGGATACCATGGTGAAAAAGGTGAAACGTGGTATCGACAAGGGCATTTCCAAGTACAAGTGCTTCCACGTCGATGACAAAGACACTCTTTTCTTTGAGGACCGGATTGTGGTTCCTAAGGGTGATCTCTGAAAAGTCATTATGAGCAGGGCTCACAATTTGCTTCTATCCATTCATCCTGGAAGTACGAAGATGTACCGGGACCTCAAGCAGTCATATTGGTGGACTCGAATGAAGCGAGAAATTGCTCAATTCGTGAATGAATGTGATGTCTGCGAGAAGAGTGAAAGCAGAACACCAAAGACCAGCTGGTATCCTCCAACCTCTTGCTATTCTAGAATGGAAGTTTGATCATATTGAAATGGACTTCGTGACTGGTTTTCCAAAGTCCAAGCGTGGAAATGATGCTATCTTCGTTGTCATTGACAAGCTTACTAAAGTGGCTCATTTTCTTCCTATCAAAGAATCCATCACAGCAGCTCGGTTGGCGAGCTATACACCTCGAGGATTGTCTCCTTGCACGGCATTCCACAAGTGATCTCTTGAGACCGTGGCAGCATCTTTACCTCCAAGTTCTGGGATTCTTTTCGAAGGCCATGGGCACCAACATTCGTTTCAAAGACAGCTTTCCATCCTCAAACAAGTGGCCAAGTCGAGCGAGTTAATCAAATCCTTGAAGATATGCTCGTGGCTTGTGTCATTTCTTTCGGTATGAAGTGGGAAGATTGTCTTCCATATGCCGAGTTCTCCTACAACAACAGCTTCCAAGTGAGTTCGGGCAAGGCCCCATTCGAAATTCTCTATGGCGAGAAAGTGCCGTACTCCTCTCAATTGGTGCAGGGCAATTGAGCGCCAACTTCTTGGCAATGACTTGATCACGTAAGCGGAAGAAATGTGCCAAGTCATTCGTGAGAATCTCAAAGCCGCCGCAATCGCGCCCGGAAGAGCTATTATGATGATAAGCACCGTGATGTGACTTTTGAAATCGGAGACCATGTCTACCTCGCGTCTCTCCAATGAAAGGCACTCGTCAACCCGGTATCAAAGGGAAGCTTGCCCCTAGATACGTGGGTCCTTTCAAGATAATTGGCAAAAGGCGATCTCTCCTATCAACTTGAGCTTCCATCCAACTTTGCAAATGTGCACGATGTGTTCCACGTGTCACAACTTCGCAAGTGCTTCAAGACTCTGAGCGCACTATCAACTTCAAGAGATTGACCTTCAAGAAGATCTCTCTTATCATGAGCACCCGTTGCTATTCTTTAAGAAACCGAGCGCCAAGACTGCAACAAGTCAATCAAATTCCTGAAAGTGAAGTGGTCACACCATTCCGACCGAGAAGCTACACAGGGGCGCGAGGATCACCTCCGTTCTGAATATCCGGAGTTCTTTCAGTCCTAGATCTCGGGGCGAGATCCTCTTGTAGTGGTGGAGTGTTGTAACACCCCGGATGTAACTTTCCATATTTGTAACTCCAACTCTTGCCATTTTCGGCATTGTGATATGATATTCCCTCCGTGGTTGGGTTTTCCTTCATTTTGCATTTTGTCCATGTATTGCATTTCACATCAGGTGCATCGCATTTGCATACATGTTCGTCTCATGATTCCGAGCATTTTCCCCGTTGTCCATTTTGCAATCCGACACTCCTATCTCCCCCGGCGGTCCCTTTTACGTTTTTCCGTGTGCGGGTACTAAACCTTCTCGGAATGGAACGAGGTTTGTCTAGTGGCCTTGGTATACCACCCGTAGACCACCGGTCAAGTTTCGGGTCATTTGGAGCTCGTTTGGTACTCCAACGGTTAACCGCACTATCGCAAGGCCTCTTTTAAGTTGCAGCCCAAAACCCCTTCAAAACAGCCCAATAACCCATCTAAGTCACTTCCATGCTCTCCGTCGTTCGATCACGATCGTGTGGTAGCTACACCTCATTTGGACTCTCCTAGCTCCCTCTATGCCTATTTAAGCAAACCCCCATTCCAATCGGGTCTTCTTCCCCGAAAACCTAAAATTCATCCAGCGCCCGTCTGGACACGTCGCCCGCCCGGACGCCGCCCGCCGCCGCCCGCAGCGGTGGGAGGCCGCCCACGTCTTTCGCCTCCAGCGTAGCCGCCCAGCCCAGGCCACGGCCGGCCGCCCGGCCGAATCGCCGCCGCCCCTCCCGCGGGCGCCCGAGGCCCCGGCGCCGCCTCGTCTCCCCCTCCGGCCGGCTCCCCGCCGCCTGGCCGCCCGGCCGCGCCGGCCACCCAGCGCCCGCCGCCGATCGCCGGCGCCGCCCCGGCCGCGCCGCCGCCGCGCCTTCCGGCCCGGCCCAGCTCCGCCACCCTCCGGCGCCGCCGCTCCTCCGCCTTGAACTCCAGCGAGCCAGCGCCCGCCCGCCGCCCGTCGCCGATCGGGCCGGGTCCCGATCGGATCTGAGCGAGCTCCCGTTGACCACTCTCCCCCTCACGTTTTCTACAAAGTTTTTTTTATATCATTGATATTTTGTGTCATTGTCTTCATGCTATAACTTTGCATTTGTAGGTCCACTTTGCGCGTGTAAGATATCGAAATGTTCGCCTCGAAGAGTAGATCATTTAATCTCATTGCATCATTTTCACTTGAGCTCATCTTGATGCCCGAAATGCTGTTGGAAGAGGGCTATGTGATGTTAGTTTCTGTTTCTTAACAGAACTTGCACTTTTGTTATTTTTGCCATGATTATTGTGTGCACCCTATCAATTGGAGTTCTACATGTGTTTTGTAATATGCCATGCCATATTTCCAGGGGTGTATTCCATGTATTTTTTTGTCCTATGTGGTGACTAGCACAAGCATGCAAAGTAGGTGTCCTGATGTTGCTGTTTTCAGCTCTGTTTTGCTGATATTTTGATGCCATGTTAACTTGATGCTACCGAGAGATCCATTCATATTTTGAGATACTTCAGTAAGGATGTTTTGTTAAACATGTCTTGATCTATCCATCCATGTGCTTTTTTGCAATTATGGAGTACCATAACTTGAGACAATCGAGCTCTACTTTTGCTATAAAATGTTTCCTGGCAGATTGTTTACATGTTATTCAATTTTTCCAAGGTTGTTGTGGTTGATCCATGTATTCTATGTTATTGTTCTTGCCATTTATGTCTTCTATGCCATGTCTTCTTGATGTATGTATGCTTAGTTTATCATATAAGGCTCTGTAGTGAGTGCATCGAGCTCTTAAACATGCCTACTTGTTATCAGTTTTTGACATGCCATGTTGCTGAATCTGTTAACAAAACTTTCAATATTGACATGGGTGTTACTATATTTTCGGATCCTTTTTGGCTTATGGTCAGTAAGGGACTTTTGTTCTATGCTTTGATTAGATTCATGCCATGCCTTGTTTTGCTATTTTAAGTTCCTGTAGTTTTCTTGCTCTGAACATTGCAACCTGATGCTGTTTTTGCCATGTCCAGCCTGATATTTTGTGCACTTTTGCCATGCTTGTTTGAACCTGTATGGTGTGATTTAGCCGAAGCTCAGTGCTCATCTTTTGTCAAGCATCTTGTGTAGATCACTTCCATATACTTTGTTGGTACGTTTGGGTGCAGTAGCTTAATTTATTGTTGCTTGCTAAGTGGCATCATCTTTGTTAATGGCAGATTTGTGCCATTCTTGTGTTGCTTGTCATTTCCAAACCGTGCATCCGATTCCGGTGATCTTTATATCGATTTCAACCGAAATCATCTCATCTTTCCAGTGGCATACTTGGTTTGTCAAGTTGATGCCTGGTTCATCATTTTCCTTCCGAGCGCTGCATACGCATTGCATATCACATCCGCATATCATGCCATGTTTTGCATCATGTTGATTGTGCATTGCACCGTGATTTATTGTGGTTCCTTTGTTTGTGTTGTTGCTTTGGGTAGAGCCGGAGGCGAGTACGTAAGCGAGGAACCTGTTGAGAACGCTTACGAGGATCAAGCTTTCGACAACTCGAGAACATTGCGAGCAAGATGACCATACCCTCGAAATCACTTCTATCTTTGCTATGCTAGTTGCTCGCTCTTTTGCTATGCCTATGCTACGATGCCTATCACTTGCTATATCATGCCACCCATATTGCCATGTCAGCCCCTAACCATCCTTTCCTAGCAAACCGTTGATTGGCTATGTTACCGCTTTGCTCAACCCCTCTTATAGCGTTGCTAGTTGCAGGTGAAGATGAAGTTTGTTCCTTGTTGGAACATGGAGATGTTGTTCCTTTTTGGAACATGTTTACTTGTTGGGGATATCACAATATATACTCCCTCCGTTCCTTGATATAAGGTGTATAGATTTTTGAGAAAAAGTCTGAAATATAAGGTGTATTGCATTGCACCACTCATTTGGATAATTTTTTTAGGGATTTCTTTACATTTCCTTATATCGGGCAAGCTCCTCTATTTCCTCATGTCAATTAGTCAGGTGTAATCTCGTCCAAAACTTGTGAAATTTTCCCTCCACATGCGTTCTTTAATTTCCGTGCAAAAAACTATACACCCTATATCTAGGAACGGAGGGAGTATCTGCTATAATTAATACATCTATATACTTGGTAAAGGGTGGAAGGCTCGGCCTTATGCCTGGTGTTTTGTTCCACTCTTGCCACCCTAGTTTCCGTCATACCGGTGTTATGTTCCTTGATTTCGCTGCGTTCCTTACACGGTTGGGTGATTTATGGGACCCCCTTGACGGTTCGCTTTCAATAAGACTCGTCCCAAGAAGGCCCAACTTTGGTCTTACCAGTTGCCACCTAAGCCTTTTTCCCCGGGTTTTCGCGAGCCGAGGTCATCTTTATTTTAACCCCCGGACCAGTGCTCCTTCGAGTCTTTGGCCCGAATCGAGCTGCAGGGCCACCACGGGAAACTTCGAGGCTTGGTTTTACTCGTAGCTAGTCTCATCCGGATGTGCCCTGAGAACGAGATATGTGCAGCTCCTATCGGGATTTCTCGGCACAATCGGGCGGCTTTGCTGGTCTTGTTTTATTGCTGTCGAAATGTCTTGTAGTCCAGGATTCCGAGATTGATCGGGTCTTCCGGTAGAAGGAATATCCTTCGTTGACCGTGAGAGCTTATAATGGGCTAAGTTGGGACACCCCTGCAGGTAATATCTTTCGAAAGCCGTGCCCGCGGTTATGAGGCAGATGGGGATTTGTTAATGTCCGGTTGTAGAAAACCCAAAGTTGACCTCAAATAAAATACACATCAACCGCGTGTGTAACCGTGATGGTCTCTTCTCGGCGGAGTCCGGAGGTGAACACGGTGTTGGAGTTATGTCGGCGTAAGTAGTTCAGGATCACTTCTTGATCGCTATTAGTTTCACGACCGTGCTTTGCTCCTCTTCTCGCTCTCTTTTGCGAAGTAGCCACCATATATGCTAGTAAACTGTCGCAGCTCCACTTTGCTAGTCAGTCCTTTCTATAAGCTTAAATAGTCTTGATCTCGCGGGTGTGAGATTGCGAGTCCCCGTGACTCACAGATACTTCAAAAGCAGTTGCGAGGTTCCGGCGATGCGGTGTAGGTGACTCAACCGAGCTCAAGTGGGAGTTCGACGAGGAACGTGGTCGTTACTATGTGTCTTTTCCCGATGATCAGTAGTGGTGCCCAGTTGGGACGATCGGGGATCTGTGTAGCATTTGGGGTATCTTCTTTATTTTGGTTCCGTAGTCGGACCTTGAGTGTACTCTGAATGATGGATGTTTATTTATGTATTGTGTGAAGTGGAGACTGTAAGCCAACTATGTATCTCTTTCCCTTATGTATTACATGGGTTGTGTGAAGATTACCTCACTTGCGACATTGCTTTCAATGCGGTTATGCCTCTAAGTCGTGCCTCGACACGTGGGAGATATAGCCGCGTCGAGGGCGTTACACTACAATAGCCTATTTTTGGTAACTAGGCCAAAATAATCATGGCAACACACGGACTGTTGTAACCATGGGCCTCCTGCAGGCCGTATAATCCATGGTCCTTCGTTCGGCCGTCGGACCATTGGCCTTCTATACGGGCCGTAGGATCCATCGGCCTTCTATACTGGCCTTAGGGATCAATGGGCCTTCTACGGGCCGTAGGGTCCATGGGCCTTCTATGGGCCGTATGATCCATGGGCCTTCTACGGGCCGTACTATCCATGGGCCTCATACGGGCCGTAGGATCCATGGGCCTTCTACGGGGCATATCTTAATTTCGCCAATCATGGGCCATACTATTCGTGGACCATAACGGGCCGTTAATAGGTCGTATTTGATAACTCTATGAAAACAGCCCAACATGTTTTTTGACATGAAAACGTCCCAACGTATTAACGGTCCACAAATGGGCCGACCATAACGACGGGCTGAATTTGGCCCTAAGCGAAAAAATGACAAGATGTGGGCCATATGTAACCGAATGCTGCAAATGAGCCCAAGAATCAATGGGCCCTGAGAAGGCCGAAAGATAACTTGGGCTGGAAACGGCCCAATGGAATAACGGGCCGTTAATGGGTATAAATGATACACTGTTCATTACGGGCCAGTTTCACCACGGGCCGTTAATGGGCCAAGAGTTACAAAGGTCCTCATATGGGCCGAAAGAAGTCATGGGCCACACATGGGCCGGTAGTTAAAACGGGCTGAATCATATTGGACGGCCGGATGACGCTCTTGGGCCTAATTCGGATAGGGCGTAACGGGCCCTGGGTTAGCGGTTTGTAAATGGGCTATATGCGAACAAGCCGTTAACAGGCTTTCCGTGGGCCGGCCCGCCACCTTTTGACCAAGTCAAACAGGCCGGCCTTTTCACAGGAATGGGCCTCTGTTGGGCCGTGCCACGTGAAGCCGTATCATAGGCGCCTTCGGTCCAATGAGCAGATGACATCTGTCCCAACGGTGAGCCGGCACGTGTTTCCTCCAGCCAATGATGATTTTACACGTGGAAAATCCCCATTGGTCGGGGCTGTTAACGGGTTATCGGATCCAAAACCCGCCTCGATAGCTTAACGGCATTCCGTTACGGTGGATGCCACGTGACGGTCACCCTTGACGAAAGCACTTCTATGACGCGCGATTTATCGTCATGGAAGTGGACACTTCCGTGATGATAATTTTGGTAATGTCATGGAACACTTCTACGACAACACAGGTATGACTATCTTGATTCTGTCATAAATTTGTTATGGATGTACATGCATGACAAAAAACGCGACCTACTGTGACAAACATGTATCATCACGGAAGTGTATCTTTTTTTGTAGTGTGTAGTTCAACTCGCCTCCAAACGTCACAGGCAATGTGACCTTCCGCTTCGGCTGGCTCCTTCCCGGGTTGACCCCTTGAAACGTGCCCGTTTCCTCGAGGTCTCCATCAGGAATTTGCAGCCTTTTCATCACAACGGGTGAGATCAAGTTCAGACCGGCCCTGCCGTCAACGAGCATCTTGTTCACCTTGAGGTTGCACATCGTTGGTGAGACCAACAACGGCAAACACCCGACCGCAGTTGTGCGGTCAGGTTGGTCCTTAGCGTCAAAGATGAGGGGCGTGCTGGACCACTTCAGTGGCTTCTGAGCGTCGAACGAGGGCTCCGCTGCTGTGATCTCACGTGTCCACTGTTTGAGCTGGCGGTGAGAAGTATGCGGCGAGGTGCCACCATCGATGCACATGGCCTCCGTAGCCTTCTGAAACTCATGCTCGCCGGACTCATCGTCCTCGTCATGATCATCGTCTTCCTGCTTCTTGTCGCGGCCCCGGGCGGGCCTCTCTTGCTGGTTATCCTTGCCGCGGCGACCTCCTTGGCCGCCGCGCTTCTTGCCGGATCCTTCGCTCCATCTTGGCCCTTCTCCTTGTCCCGCCTCTCATACTCGGCTTTTTGCTTTTCAACAAGCAGCTCGACTTGTCGGTAGTTCTGGAGGTCATGGCCTTTGGTGCGGTGGATCTTGCAGTACTGCTTGTAGGAGCCTCCTGGCTTGTCGTCAGCCGCCAAGGCCCCGCAAGCCACGCATCCGGCAATCTCCTTGTTGGGGTCGTCTTCCTTGGCCTTCTTGGCGGCGCCAGTTGATGTCTACTACACAACCTTCTTCTTGTAGACGTTGTTGGGCCTCCAAGTGCAGAGGTTTATAGGACAGTAGCAAATTTCCCTCAAGTGGATGACCTAAGGTTTATCAATCCGTGGGAGGCATAGGATGAAGATGGTCCCTCTCAAACAACCCTGCAACCAAATAACAAAGACTCTCTTGTGTCCCCAACACACCCAATACAATGGTAAATTGTATACGTGCACTAGTTCAGCGAAGAGATAGTGATACAAGTGCAATATGGATGGTAGATATAGGTTCTTGTAATCTGAAAATATAAAAACAACAAGGTAACTAAAGATAAAAGTGAGCGTAAACGGTACTACAATGCTAGGAAACAAGGCCTAGGGTTCATACTTTCACTAGTGGAAGTTCTCTCAATAATAATAACATAATTGGATCATATAACTATCCCTCAAATGCAACAAAGATTCACTCCAAAGTCACTAATAGTGGAGAACAAACGAAGAGATTATTGTAGGGTACGAAACCACCTCAAAGTTATTCTTTCAATTCGATCTATTCAAGAGTCCGTAGTAAAATAACATGAAGCTATTATTTCAGTTCGATCTATCATAGAATTCGTACTAGAATAACACCTTAAGACACAAATCAACCAAAACCCTAACGTCACCTAGATACGCCAATGCCACCTCAAGTATCCGTGGGTATGATTATACGATATGCATCACACAATCTCAGATTCATCTATTCAACCAACACAAAGAACTTAAAAGAGTGCCCCAAAGTTTCTACCGGAGAGTCAAGACGAAAACGTGTGACAACCCTATGCATAGGTTCAAGGGTGGAACCCGCAAGTTGATCAACAAACCATACATCAAGTGGATCACGTGATATCCCATTGTCACCACAGATAAGCACGACAAGACATACATCAAGTGTTCTCAAATCCTTAAAGACTCAATCCGATAAGATAACTTGCAAGGGAGAACTTAATCCATTACAAGAGAGTAGAGGGGGAGAAATACCATAAGATCCAACTATAATAGCAAAGATCGCGATACATCAAGATCGTACCACCTCAAGAACACGAGAGAGAGAGAGAGAGAGATCAAACACATAGCTACTGGTACATACCCTCAGCCCCGAGGGTGAACTACTCCCTCCTCGTCATGGAGAGCGCCGGGATGTAGATGGCCACGGTGAGGATCCCCTCTCCGGTGGTGCGGAATAGGGTCCCGATTGGTGTTTGGTGGCTACAGAGGCTTGCGGCGGCGGAACTCCTGATCTATTCTGTTCCGCGACGTTTTTAGGGTATATTGATATATATATATAGGCAAAATAAGTCGGTCAAGGGAGCCACGAGGGGCCCACGAGGGTGGGGGGGCGCGCCCAGGGGGGCAGGCGCGCCTCCCTGCCTCGTGGCCACCTCGTTGCTTCCCTGACGTACACTCCAAGTCTTCTGGATTGCTTCCGTTCCAAAAATAACTCTTCCGGAGGTTTCATTCCGTTTGGACTCCGTTTGATATTCCTTTTCTTCGAAACACTGAAACAAGGAAAAAAACAGGAACTGGCACTGGGCTCTGGGTTAATAGGTTAGTCCCAAAAATAATATAAAAGTGTAAAATAAAGCCCATTAAACATCCAAAACAGAATATATAATTGCATGGAACAATAAAAAATTATAGATACGTTGGAGACATATCAGCATCCCCAAGCTTAATTCCTGCTCGTCCTCGAGTAGGTAAATGATAAAAATAGAATTTTTGATGTGGAATGCTACCTAACATATTTATCCATGTAATTCTCTTTATTGTGGCAAGAATATTCAGATCCATAAGATTCAAGATAAAAGTTTAATATTGACATAAAAATAACAATACTTCAAGCATACTAACAAAGTAATCATGTCTTCTCAAAATAACATGGCCAAAGAAAGCTATCCCTACAAAATCATATAGTCTGGCTATGCTCTATCTTCATCACACAAAATATTTAAATCATGCACAACCCCGATGACAAGCCAAGCAATTGTTTCATACTTTTAATGTTCTCAAACTTTTTCAATCTTCACGCAATACATGAGCGTGAGCCATGGACATAGCACTATAGGTGCAATAGAATGGTGGTTGTGGAGAAGACAGAAAGGAGAAGATAGTCTCACATCAACTAGGTGTATCAACGGGCTATGGAGATGCCCATCAATAGATATCAATGTGAGTGAGTAGGGATTGCCATGCAACGGATGCACTAGAGCTATAAGTGTATGAAAGCTCAAAAAGAAACTAAGTGGGTGTACATCCAACTTGCTTGCTCACGAAGACCTAGGGCAATTTGAGGAAGCCCATCATTGCAATATGCAAGCCAAGTTCTATAATGAAAGATTCCCACTAGTATATGAAAGTGACAACATAGGAGACTCTCTATCATGAAGATCATGGTGCTACTTTGAAGCACAAGTGTGGTAAAAGGATAGTAGCATTGTCCCTTCTCTCTTTTTCTCTCATTTTTAAATTTTTTTATTTGGGACTTTTCTCTTTTTTATGGCCTCTTTTTTTTGACCTGGAAGACTTCAGGGTTTACACCCCACAGCAATTTATTGAAACTTAAAACAGAATGTACAAGAAATGTTCCTCAAGAAAAGGAACTGAGCAGAAAAGAAGAAAAACTGTACAAGCTAGTCTAAACAAAGAAAGCAAGAGCTAACTAGACCATGCAGAACCCCTCAAGGAGGTAGGAAATCTATCCATTTGATCAAAGCTTCTTTGTGTCTGGACTTGATTCTGTGAGCCAAGAGAGAGATGTCTTGGATAAAGCCATTCCTCCACTGCCTGAAAGTAGGTCTGATATGCCTAAAGACTTTGTCATTCCTGACTTTCCATATATTCCACCAAGTAAGGAAGACCACCTCTGAGAAGAAAGGCCTATTAATATCCTTCCTAGCATGATGTGCAATCTGTACCATATCCTGACTATCCAACAAGGTAATTTGAAGATAGTTCCACACTCATATGCTAAAGTTGCACTGAAAAAATAAATGATTCCTGTCTTTCAGTGCTCCTGTGGGACAAAGAACACATTCAGGCCCGTCATTAATCTTCCACTGCCTGCGCTGAATCATATCCTTGGTGTTTACTCTGTCCATAATGACAAGCCAGGAAAACATTTTAATTGTCATTGTACAACAAGACTTCCATATCCAACTGAGAATAGGGTTGGCAGACATTGGCTGATGAACAAAGTCATAGTACTACTTTGCTGTAAACCCAGCTTTCTTGCCATGTCTCCATTCCCAAGAGTCATTAGAAGCAACATCCAGGGAAAACCCAGCCAAAATTTCAGACAGTTGATTGAACTCCCCAAAGGCCAATTCAGATAAGGGCAAGGAGAACATACTCTGCAACTCACCAGTCTGCAACACTTCCATAACAGAGGAATTCTTTTGCAAGCAGAAAAAATAGCATGGGGAATCATAGTCTCCTCACACTTTTATTTACTTACAACTCAAGAATTACAACTCGATACTTAGAACAAAATATGACTCTATATGAATGCCTCCGGCGGTGTACCGGGATGTGCAATGACTCATGAGTGACATGTATGAGAATTATGAACGGTGGCTTTGCCACAAATACAATGTCAACTACATGATCATGCAAAGCAATATGACAATGATGGAGCGTGTCATAATAAACGGAACGGTGGAAAGTTTCATGGCAATACATCTCGGAATGGCTATGTGTCGGGGAGGCTGATCATACCTGCGGACACCTGTGGGGCCGGCGGAGCAGGCCCCTTGTGGTTCGGAGGGGGACGGAGATCGCACGAAGAGCGGATCGAGGCGATGCACACGAGCAGTTTACCCAGCTTCGGAGCTCTCCGGAGAGATAAAACTCCTACTTCTGCTTGTTTGATCTATTGTGTTCTTGCCGAGCAACGCGAGCTACAAAACCTAAGCGTGAGTGTCTACGGCCTCCGGTGGGTCGAATGGACCGAGCAGGCGAACCTTGCGAAGGGCCGCGAACCCTTTCTACGTTGCACTCGGGCCTCCTTTTATATGCTCAAGGGGTCTCCGACGGTGGCAACATAGGCGGGGTACAAATGTAAAAACAGGAGTTGGTACACCTACTTGAGCGATTATGCGATTGCAAAATACCTAACTCGACGGCAAGGGACAAAAGCAATAAATGCCCATCATTGTGGCCCAAACAGTGTATGTAACAGAGGTATCAGTGCGCCTCCGCCGCCACGATGGCGAGCCTGTCAGCCGCTTATCGCTGCTCTCCGCTGGCTGCCTGGCTGCTCGACACGCGCGCATGGAACGGTCCCGTGGCGACACGTCGTTGGGTGAGCTGGAGCGGAGACGGAGAGAAGTTGCATGCCGCGGCAAGCGCCTTGCCGCGGCCGAATCCTTGTCGCGCCCGGAGACTTGTCGCGCTCCGAGCCTTCCCGGCAAGCTCCTCTTGCCGGGGCCTTGTCTTCTGCGTGCCTGGAGTGGCCTTCCCGACAAGCTCCTCTTGTCGGGGCCTTGTCTTCTCAATCTAATACTTTGTTCTTGAATGGTTCCAAAGGAGCCACGGAGGATCTTGGCGGACGCCCGGCGAGGCTTGCCACGGGGACGCTGCGACTGCCCGTGCACGAGTTCGGGGTACTAGGGTACCCCTACTTTAGTACACCGACAGGAGCCCCGGTGCAGGCCATACAGTCTGCGGCTGTTGGGCCAGGCCAAAAACAGAACGCGAACGCAGCGGCACAGGTCCAAACCAAATCCATTCCGTACCGCTGCGTTCCCCGTAGCGGCACGCGTCAATTGCGGCGTCGTGGGGAAGTGGGCGGCGTCGGGATCGCTTCACCCGTCGCCTCGATTCTGCATCCCGCCCACGTGGTTCCCATGCTCTTGGGGTCATGGACGGTGGAAGTAGAAAACTGGGCGTTCTGACGAGGCAGAGGCAGGTCGGCCCGATTACCTGCTCTTCCTATGCCCTGATTTGTCGGCCGGGCGGTCGAGCCCCACCTTGCTTCCTTAAAAAGCGGAAGGGGCGCGAAGCCCGCACTCTCCCATCTCCTCCTTTCCTCGGTTTCTGCTCCCCTTTCTCTCATTCGTCATGGAGAAAAGGAACCTTGGTTCTTCATCGGTGGCGGCGGTCGCCGCTAGACAGCACTCCTCCCAATCCCACGCCCGGGTGGCAGAGCCGGCCACAAGAGGAAGAGGGAGGCGAGGTCGTGGGCGAGGTCGAGGCGCTCGGGAAAAGAGGCGGGACGGGCGCGCGCCGTCTCCACTTCCTTGGCCAGTTCCCCTCCCTGCGGCGGTCCATACAGGGGCGACCCTTGCGAAGTTCTTCGTCGAGGCTGCGCTGGCGCCTCGTCGTCGCCTCCGGCTTCCAGCTCCGTTCATGGCCTTGATGGAGTCGGATCCGCCCGAGACCGAGACTGCACATGAGGGGTTGTGGAATCAGCGGCATGCGAGTCCGTGTTGTATTCCCAGCCCCTAATGTGATGTATCTTGATCGTGGGTGGAAGAGCGTTCACTCGCATCCACAGCCTGAGGCGGGGTTTACCCTCCATTTTAAGTTAATGGAGGGTGATCTCCTCTCCGTCAAGGTCTTGGGGATCTCGTTACTCGGGCGAAGTGCGTGTGGATAGCTCCTCCGACAATGAAGATTCCCCTCGAGCGAGAGTGACGAGGAGGAGAGCGATAGCGACGACGAGGGTAGCGGGCCCGATTAGTTGTCGAGCGCCGCTTGCGTCACCGGCGACCCCATCATCCGCGTCGCGGCTCCTTGAACTCCGGGGTCGTCTCCTTGGGCGTGGCGTGGGAGAGGCTGCGGAAGGGAAGAGGGATGGCGACAAGGCCGTCAAGTCGAATCTGAGGCGTAGTGCCCCGACAGCGTCTTGACGTCCTACCGCCCGTCTTGAGCCCGCTTCCGGCGCTGCCATCTCCGTCAAGCCCTCGGGAGCTCCGGGATGTTCCCTTGGTGCCTTCTGGCACCTGTAGCTCGCCTAGGCATTTCTTTTGCCCTTCTCGCCTCCTTGACCTACCTCCTGAAAATAGGGACGGGAAAAGGATTACGGGCATCTTATCTTTTTAATTTGTAAGCCTTCGGGCCATATCCGCATTTAAAACTTGTAATCCTCCCTTTCATGTTTTTCATTCCCCACGGATTGTATCCGAGTAGAATGTTTGTAATGAAAAAGAGATGCTTGAAAAGGGACGAAAGGCTTATCTGATATCGCAGCCCCCGGCAACTCTGGCTTGCCGCGGCCCCGGCAACTCTGGCTTGCCGCAGCCCCGGCAACTCGGCTTGCCGCAGCCCCATTAACTCGGCTTGCCGCGGCCCGGCAACTCTGGCTTGCCGGGCTTGGAAGCTTGGCGCCCTTCTTCTCCTCTTCGCTGTTATTTCAGTTACGAGAACGATTTAGCTTGATGCCGCAATAAGTTATTTTGCAATATAACTTTATTCAGGCAACGTTTGCTCGTTACTTCCTTTACTCGACTCTTGGCTTTGTATGTTATTGCCCTCGCTTTTCAGGAAACTTGCGGTGCGAGGCACCCTTGCCCTTGGCGCCGAGTGCGGAACTTCAAAGCTTCTTTGGCGGGGTCGCTACCGACAAGCAACCTTGTCGCGGACTAGCCGCAGCTCACTTAAGTTGTTGGCCGGATTTGAAACAAAGTAAGAAGCGCGACCGATCACGATTTGGTTCCCCCGCATGGGTTTTCATACAAAGCGCGGTCGTTCAAGGAAGATAACTTTAAAATTTATTACTGATCTTAATCGATCGGTGCAATGTTATTTCCTCTACTTGATTTCTTCCTTTGTAATGCGTTTACGCCTTACGCATTTAGGGGACTTGTCGGTGCGGGCACTTTTGCTGCATGGCCGAGTGCGAACGTCGTGACCTTTTGGCGATGCCGCCTCCGACAAGCAACCTTGTTGCGACTAGTCAGCTCACTTAAGTTGTTGAGCGGACTCGAAACAAAGCAAGAAGCGCGACCAGCCGGCGAGTTGGTTCCTCTCAAGCACAGGTTCTCCATACAAAGTACTATCGTTCGAGGAAGATAACTTAAAAATTTAAAATTGATTGCTCAAACTTTGGCAACTTAGCTTTTACATCTCTTGCTTCCCGATGAGGTGGAACTTCCTCGAGCGTCCCTGGTCCATACTATTATCTCCTCCTCCCCCCCTGGTTAACTTGTGCGCGAGGGAGCCTTCTTTCCTTTAAGAAAAGAAAAAGAAGAGGAAATAACATTATGGAGCCTAGCGGCTCGATTCTGCTTACCGGGTGTGGTTGCTGCACAAAGTGTTAGCCAAAGCATGCAATAAATTGATGAAAGCATGAACTTGACAAGTTGTGCGCAACACACGAGCTTTTACTGATGCACGGGGTCTGCGCCCGGCTTTGTACAAAGGATTACATGCAACTGCGGCAAGACTTGTACATAAGGTGGTTGCCGGAACGGGTTCCGACAACCGCGCCCTATGGGTAAAACTTACGAAGATGCTCAATGTTCCGTGAGTTGCTCACCGGAATGCTATCTTCGGTCTCAAGGCGGACAGCGCCAGGCCTAGTGACTCGTTTCACCCGATAAGGGCCTTCCCACTTCGGCGTCAACTTGTTTGAATTCTTGGCGGATTGAACGCGCCGAAGAACAAGGTCGCCTTCCTCGAGACTTCTGGCACTAACCCTGCGGCTATGGTAGCGACACAGGGCTTCTTTGGTAGCGGCGGCTCGCCGGACACGAAGGCGATCCTCCTCGAGGAGCAGCGCGTCATCTTGTCGCAGCTGCTCTTGCTCAAGCTCATCATAAGCGAGTACCCGAGGCGATCCATTATCTGAGTTCCGTGGGGAGAACTGCCTGCGGTCCATAGACTAGAGCAAAGGGTGCCTGGCGATGGCTCGATTTGGCGTCGTCTGATCGACCAAAGAACCACCGGCAGCTCCTCGATCCGGTTTCTTCCGCACTTGTGCAGCCTGTCGAAAGTTACGGTCTTGAGCCCGCGCAGCACTTCAAGCATTGCCCTCTCTGCTTGACCGTTGCTTCTCGGGTGAGCAACAGAAACAAAGCAGAACTTGGCGCCAAGGTCTTGGACGTACTGCATGAAGGTGCGACTCGTGAATTGTGTGTCGTTGTCGGTGATGATCCTGTTAGGGATTCCGAAACGGCAAACAATCGACATGAAGAACTTATTTGCTGTTGTCTTGTCACCTTCCTCACTGCTTCCACTTCCGGCCACTTTGTGAACTTGTCGATGGCGGCGTACAAGTACTCAAAGCCCCGACAGCTCGGGGAAGGGCCGAGGATGTCGAGCCCCGGACCGAAAATGGCGAGGATAAAGGGATCGTCTGGAGAGCTTGAGCTGGCTGGTGTATCTGTTTGGAATGGGCCTTACGCTACACACTTGGTTACAATGCGGTTGCATCACGGAGGCTGTCGGCGGAAGAAACCTTCTTGAAAGCTTTGCGGCAAGTGCTCTTCTTGCGCCAATGTGGTGACCACATATGCCTCCATGTATCTCTGCCAACAGCTTCATCCATCTTCCACAGGAATACACTTCAATTTCACACCGTTGAGTCTTCTTACATGCGGTATCTTTGTCGACAAACTGGTACATACTTGACCGCCGGGCTACTCTTTCCGCTTTTTCTTGCTCTTCGGAAGTACTCACATGCGAAGGAAATGGACAATCCGCTGCGCCCATGCCGGAGCTTGCGGCTCGACAACAAGGACTAAAGGCACATCTTACGCTGCGGGAACATCAGCTTCCACGGCAAGAGCACTGCGGCCTGCCGAGCTAGATGCTCCCCGACAAGCTTGCTTGGGAACAAGACTTGTCGGGAGCGTGCGCTTCAACGGAACAAACCACAGGGTGCAGCCGGGCAGACTGCTCCTCAGCACTGTTGGTGTTGATCTTGGGGACCTTTGCAGCGACGGCTTCGGGAAGCTCTGTCGGAAAGTAGTCACCAGAGGCCAACTTCCTCTTCTTGCTCTGTCCGATTGGCGGTGTCACGGTTGGCTGAGTCGGCTTGAGCACGAAAATCCCTGGTTCCACAGGTAACTTAAGCGCGGCCCTTACTTTGACCGTCACAAGAATATCATTACGAGCTCTTGGAACATGTTCCATTTGCAGGCCGTCAAAGTGCTCTTCTAGCTTCCTCACTTCATCAACGTAGGCTTCCATCAACGGACTCTGGTAATCTTTGTTCACTTGGTGGACGACGAGTTGCGAGTCACCCCTGAGAATAAGCTTCTTGATCCCAAGGTCCACTGCGATCCTGAGACCGGCAAGCAAACCTTCATATTCTGCAGTATTGTTTGTCACTTGCTCCTTGGGAAAGTGCATCTGGACGACATACTTGAGGTGCTCTCCGGTGGGTGCGATAAGCAGCACGCCGGCACCGGCGCCTTGCAGCGAGAAGGCACCATCAAAGTACATCAGCCACTCTTTGCTTGCTTCTTTGACGGGAATGCTCGTCTCCGGAATCTCTTCATCTGGCGTTGGCGTCCATTCTGCTATGAATTCTGCCAATGCTCTGCTTTGGATAGTTGATGTGCTTTCAAACTTAAGACCAAAGCTCGATAGCTCTAGTGCCCACTCGACAATCCTGCCTGTCGCTTCTGGATTCTGCAATATCCTCTTGTGGGAAAGCGGTGACAATCGTGATCTCATGTGCTTGGAAGTAATGGCGCAGCTTTCGAGGCCATGAGGAGGCCGAAGCAATTTCTCGCACACCGTATCACTCTTGACCTAGCCCCTTGCAGGAGGGAGCCGACAAAATAGACTGGGCGCTGCACCATCCTTCTCTCAGATTCGTTCATGTGTTCAGCGTTTCGTCCTTGTCGGGACCAGAGCTTGTCGGCGAAGCCCCACGCTTGTCATTTGGATGTGCTTGCCGCGATTGCTGGCTCGTCATCCGCCTCCCTCTCCGCCACTAACGCAGAACTAACCACTTGATTGGTTGCCGCTATATATAGCAGCAACTTCTCTTGTGGCCTAGGTGCGACAAGTGTTGGAGTGGAGGACAGGTATCTCTTTAATTCCTGCAGCGCAGCCTACGCTTCGGAGTCCATTTTCTTTGGACCTGCCTTTTCAAGATCTTGAAAAATGGCGGTAGCGCTCAGCAGACCTAGAAATAAACTCTTTGAGAGCAGCCACGCAACCGGCAAGTCTTCGTACATCCTTGACGCTTTGGTGCTTCAATCTGCTCAATGGCCTTGATCTTGTCGGGATTAGCTTCAATCCCACGAGACACGAAGAACCCGAGAAGCTTGCCGGAAGGGACTCCAAACACGCACTTCTCGGGGTTGAGCTTGAGGTTGATCTTGCGCAGATTTGCAAAGGTCTCGTCCAAATCTTGAACCAAAGTTTCTTTGTCCTTGCTCTTCAACTATGTCATCCATGTAGGCTTCTACATTTCTGTGCATTTGCGGCTCAAAAGCGTCATGGACTACCCTTGTAAATGTTGAACCAGCATTCTTCAAACCGAAAGGCATCCGTATGAAACAGTATGTGCCACATGGTGTGATGAATGCGGTCTTCTCCTCATCTTCTCCAGCCATGAAGATCTGATGGTATCCTGAGTAGGCATCAAGAAACGAAAGCAAATCACATCCGGTCGTGGAGTCAACAATCTGGTCAATGCGCGGCAAGGGAAATGGATCTTTGGGACAAGCTTTATTAACATCCGTGAAGTCAATACAAAGTCTCCATTTCCCATTTGCCTTGCGCACGACTACAGGATTGGCCAACCACGTAGGATGGAGCACTCCTCTGACAAGGCCTGCTGCTTCCAGTTCCTTGATCTCTTGACTATGAATTCTTGGCGCTCCTTTGCTTGCTTCGACTTTTTGCTTGTGGGCGCGCGCAGGACAAGCGGCTAGGCGGTGCTCAATCACTTTCACAGGAACACGGGGATATCGGACGGTTGCGATGCAAACACGTCGACATTCGCCCGCAGAGAAAACAGCAGCGCCTTCCTATTTGGGGTCGAGAGAGGCAGCGATGGCGAAGGTACCACCAGCGCCGTCCTCCTTGGCGGGCACCTTCTTGGTCTTGGCGGAGCCACCATCTTCTTGCACTTGCGGTGGAGCTCGATGGTGGGTCCTCGGCAGTAGCGCAGCACTCCAAGAGGTGCGCTTGCGGAGTGAGCATCGAGCCCTTGCCGGACTTGGACTTGGTCTTCTTCCCCGGGAGCTTCAGCGGCAAGTGCTTGGCAATCTGTCGCGGCTGCTGCATCCGGAAGATCTTGTCGGCCTGAGATAAGGGCATCCTTCTTGTCGCCATGGGCGGAGATGACGCTTATCGGGCCTGGCATCTTGAGTAGGTTGTAGGCGTAGTGAGAGGCCGCCATGAACTTGGTGAGTGCTGGACGGCCAAGTATCCCATTGTAAGGCAATGGGAAATCGGCAACGCCAAATGTAACCCTCTCAGTCCAGAAGTTCAGCTCGCTGCCAAATGTGACCGGCAACGTAATCTTCCCCTTCGGCTTGCTCCTTCCCGGATTGATTCCTTGGAAGGTACCGGTCTCTTCGAGCTTCGCCGTCGGGATTTGAAGCTTCGAGCACCGCGGAGGAGATCAGATTCAAGCGGCCCGCCGTCAACTAACATTTTGTGACGTTGAGGTTGCGGATGGTTGGAGAGACCAACATCGGCAAGCACCCGACCGCAGTTATGCGATCAGGGTGGGCCTCAATATCAAAAATGATCGGCGGGTTGGACCACTTCCGAGGCTTGCGTGACTCTACGGATGGTTCCGCTGCATTGACCTCCCGCATCCATTGCTTGAGTTGGCGGTGGGAGGTATGCAGGGAAGCACCTCCGTCAACGCAGAGAACCTCTGTGGCTTTCTGAAACTCCCGCTCATCGGCGTCGTCGTCCTCCATATCTTCGTCATCATCATCATCTTCATCCTTGTCGCGGCTGCGGGGAGGTCGATCTCCTTGCCGCTGCTTGACTTTGCCGCGGCGTCCTCCCCGGCCGGGACATTTCTTGCTTGCTCCCCGGATCTTCTGGGCCTTCTCCTTGTCGCGCCGCTCGTACTCAGCTCTCTGCTGTTCGACAAGCTGCTCGACCTTCTTGCAGCTCTGGAGGTCGTGGCCCTTGGTGCGGTGGAACTTGCAGTACTGCTTGCCGGAGCTGTCACCTTGTCGGGGCCGCCACCGACTGGTGGTTGGCGTCAGCGGCAACCTCCTTGCCGGAGCCACCAGCCTTGGCGTTCTTGTCGCCACCTCCATTGCCGGACTGCTCGACTGCTAGGACTTCTCTGGCTTTCTTCTTCCTGTTGCTTTGCCGGCCCTTCTTTCTTGGGCGGTGTCATCACCGTCCGATCCTGCTTGCATTCTCCCGAGTCTCCTCCCTTCCTCGGTCGTGCACACTTGTCGGCCAAAGGCGTACAGCTCGGCAGCGTCCTTGACTTTGCACATCGCCATCTCCTCCCTCATCCTGCGGTTCTGCACATTACGATGAAATGCGCCGATCACCGCGGCGGTGGACGTCTCGATGTTGTAGTGCACGGCTGAATCTCTGAATGAACTTGCGCAGGGACTCTCCTTCCTTCGGGCGGCGGTGAAAGTCACTCTCTTGGCCATGAGGTTTGTGGCCACCTGTGAAGGCACCAACAAACTGATGGCACAGATCTGCCCAAGAGGATATGGAGCTGTCCGGCAAGTGCATGAGCCAAGACCTGACGTTGGGCTTGAGCACGGCGGGAAGTAGTTGGCGAGGATCTTGTCGTCCCGTCCCCCGCAGCCTGCACCGCGATGGTGTAGATGCCGAGGAACTCCGGCAGTGCGTCCTGCCATCATACTTCTCCCAAGACGTCGGCTTGAAGTTTTTTTTGGAGCTCTTGGACTTGCCGCAGCTCACGAGTGAGCAGGGCAACCTACCGCGTCTGACGGCAAGTCACTGGCCCCTCCGGTAGCGTGCATGTCAGCAGAAGGCCCAGCGGCTTGTCGGATCGACGTCGCGCTTCTCTTCGGGCGCTCGATGCGAAGTTCGGGCGTCCTCTTGTTGTCGCTCATGAAGAACTTGGCGCTGATCGCGGCGAAGCTCATGGATCCGACGACGCAGTGGAGTCGCTGTCGAGGTGGATCCGGTGAGTCGGCGATCTTGGCCTTCTTGGCGGAGAGTGCACGGTGGTTGCACCTCCGACAGTCTCGTCGCCACCGGCTCGTGCCTTGTCGCCTCGCCGCGGCAATGATGGCGTTGGTTGCCGCGGAGCGTCGCCGTTGGCAAAGCCGATGAGGCTACGGATAGTGGCCCTCCACTCGTCGACCTTGTCGGCCGTTGGAGGGTAGTCGAGGAGCAGCTGAGCTCTCGCCATAGCCTGCTGGAGTAGTAGGTGGTATTGGAGAAGCGGTGCGAGGCGGGACACGCCGGACTTCTAACTACGTTAGAAGGAGCAGCGCCCGTCCGGGCGACCGTATCTCACTTGTGCCGGCATGTTGGCGCGCATGCTGGTCTTGAGGGTCTCGATCCAACGAGCGTATGGCGTTATCAACGCCATGGCGTTGTTGGTCCCGTCTCTGAGATGGGCGTGGGGGATGCGCGGACGCCGAGGTTTGCGGTGCCTTGTCCTTGGACTTGGCAGCGTCGCGAGCGCCTTCGTCGGCGCCCGTTCCTCCGCCAGTCGCCCCACCACCCGTTTGCTGCGGTGAGGGTGGAGTACGACGCGACGGCTCTGCTACGCCCGAAGCCTTCTTCTTCGGTGGCATGTTGAGGAAGATGTTGATGATGCTGCTCGTGTGAACGCCGGATCAGATTCACACGGCCTCGACGCCCCTACCTGGCGCGCCCGAGAGATGTCGGGAGGCTGATCGTGCCAGCGGACACTGTGGGGCGGAGCAGGCCTTGTGGTTTGGAGGGTGGAGATCGCACGAAGAGCGGATCGAGGCGATGCACACGAGCAGTTTACCCGGCGGAGCTCTTCGGAGATAAAACTCCTCTGCTGCTTGTTTGATCTATTGTGTTCTTGCCGAGAGCAATGCGAGCTACAAAACCTAAGCGTGAGTGTCTCGGCCTCTGGTGGGTCGAATGGACCGAGCGAGGCGAACCTTGCGAAGGGGCGAACCCTTTCTCTACGTTGCACTCGGGCCTCCTTTTATATGCTCAAGGGTCTCCGACAGGTGGCAATATAGGCGGGGTACAAATGTAAAAACAGGAGTTGGTACACCTACTTGAACAATTATGCGATTGCAAAATACCTAACTCGGCGGCAAGGGACAAAAGCAATAAATGCCTGTCATTGTCGCCCAAGCGATTATAACGAGACCGTCAGTGCGCCTCCGCTTCGCCACGATGGCGAGCCATCGGGCCGCTTATCGCTGCTCTCCGCTGGCTGCACAAATGCTCGACACGCCGCATGGAACGGTCCGTGGCGACACGTCGCTGGGTGAGCTGGAGCGGAGGCGGAGAGAAGTTGCATGCCGCGGCAAAGCGCCTTGCCGCGGCCGAATCCTTGTCACGCACGGAGACTTGTCGCGCTCCGAGCCTTCCTGGCAAGCTCCTCTTGCCGGGGCCTTGTCTTCTGTGTGCATGGAGTGGCCTTCCCGACAAGCTCCTCTTGTCGGGGCCTTGTCTTCTCAATCTAATACTTTGTTCTTGAATGGTTCCAAAGGAGCCACGGAGGATCTTGGCGGACGCCCGGTGAGGCTTGCCACGGGGACGCTGCGACTGCCCGTGCACGAGTTCGGGGTACTAGGGTACCCCTACTTTAGTACACCGACACTATGGAAATGCCATGATAGGTAGGTATGGTAGCTGTTTTGAGGAAGGTATATGGTGGGTGTATGATACCGGCGAAAGGTGCGCAGTATTAAAGAGGCTAGCAATAGCGGAAGGGTGAGAGTGCGTATAATCCATGGACTCAACCTTAGTCATAAAGAACTCACATACTTACTGCAAAAATCTATTAGTTATCAAAACGAAGTACTACGTGCATGCTCCTAGGGGGATAGATTGGTAGGAAAATACTATCGCTCGTCCCCGACCGCCACTCATAAGGAAGGCAATCAATAAATAAATCATGCTCCGACTTCATCACATAACAGTTCACCATACATGCATGCTACGGGAATCACAAACTTTAGAACAAGTATTTCTTAAATTCACAATTACACAACTAGCATGACTCCAGTATCACCATCTTCATATCTCAAAACAATCATCAAGAATCAAACTTCTCTTAGTATTCAATGCACTCTATATGAAAGTTTTTATTATACCCATCTTGGATGCCCATCATATTAGGACTAAATTCATAACCAAAGCAAATTACCATGCTGTTTAGGACTCTCAAAATAATATAAACGAAGCACGAGAGTTCATCTATTTCTTCAAAATAAAACCACTGTCGTGCTCTAAAAGAATGTAAGTGAAGCACTAGAGCAAATGACAAACTACTCCGAAAGATATAAGTGAAGATCAAAGAGTAGTTGAGTAATTATGTAACTATGTGAAGAATTTCATATCTTGGTATTTTATTAAAACAAGTAAAACACATATCATGTGGTGAATAAAAATATAGCTCCAAGTAAAGTTACCGATGAACGAAGACGAAAGAGGGGATTCCTTCCGGGGCATCCCCAAGACTAGACGCTTGGTTATCCTTGAATATTACCTTGGGGTGCCTTGGGAATCCCCAAGCTTAGGCTCTTGCCACTCCTTATTCCATAGACCATCGAATCTTTACCCAAAACTTGAAAACTTCACAACACAAAACTTAACAGAAAATCTCGTGAGCTCCGTTAGCGAAAGAAAACAAAACACCACTTCAAGGTACTGTAATGAACTCATTATTTATTCATGTTGGTGTAATATCTACTGTATTCCAACTTCTCTATGGTTCATACCCTCCGATATTATTCATAGATTCATCAAAGTAAGCAAACAACACATAGAAAACAGAATCTGTCAAAAAAGAACAGTCTGTAGTAATCTGTATCAAACGCAAACTTCTGGAACTCCAAAAATTCTAAAATAAATTGGTGGACCTGAGTAATTTTTCTAGTAATCATCTGCAAAAATAATAAACTAAATAGCACTCTCCAGTAAAAAAATTTAGCTAATCTCGTGAGCGCTAAAGTTTCTGTTATTTACAGCATGATCATAAAGACTTCACCCAAGTCTTCCCAAAGGTTCTACTTGGCACAAACACTAACTAAAACACAAAACCAAATATGAACAGAAGCTAGATGGATTATGTATTCCTAAACAGAACCAAAAAGTGTGACACTCCAAAAATATTCTTTTGTCTTTCTTCAAAAAAATTGTTGGATTTGAAGAAGGTCTTTTAAACCCTTCCAAAAATCTCTCTCAAAAGTTTTTTTCCCTTTAGCAAATATTGTAATTTTGCATCTCCTTCAACTCTGGTGTTTTGTTTTTAAATTTTTCTTCTGATTGCCCTCTTCTCAAAATTTCAAGAAAAATCTTTGGAGTTTATTTTCTTTCAAAAAGGAAACTCTAGGAGTTTTGCATCTTCTCCAATATTGAAACCACTCATGATTTTTACCATGCACCACATGGTAAAATCTTCCCTAAAATCTCTCCTTCCACTTTGGGCAATCCAAAGATTCTGTCCCAACAAGTTCAACCCTTTTCTGAATTTTATTTCATTTATTTCTCCTCCCAAATCTTGCCTGTCCATTATTTTGACCCTAGGTGATTTGCAAAGCAAGTACCTAAATGCATTTGAGTTTTGACCTCAAACCAACTCCCCTGGATATTCCTTGGTACCCACAACCTAGAACAATCAAGATCCACTCCTCTTCTTTTCAAAAATTTCAAATTTCAGTCTCTGCAAGTTTGGACCAGATTTGTCAAATTTGGTGAAATTCATATCTTCTCTGCTCCAAAAATTCCACAAAAATTCAGGCAACCTCTAGATGCAATGAGAGGCCCCTCCACCAAAAATCAGCTCAAGCGAGTCTCCCACATACCAAAATCATTCTGCCGAACGCCTGACCTACACTGTTTCATTGCACTTTCAGAGATTCAGAGAAGTTCGGAGTTCAGTGTCGCTTCTCTTCGTCAGATTTCGGTCACGCAGCCACAGTGCGCTCTGGCACGATGCACACGGCCTCTTCCCCCTGGACAGCACCCCACACGCACGCTTGGCCGATTCCTGGCGTCGGTGGCGACAAGCCTCGCCGGCGTTGGAAGTTTCTGCGGTGGCCGCGCCACCCGTGGCGGCCAGAGAGGGCCCAAGCCCGCTCGCCACGCCACCCCTGGCGGCCAGAGAGGGCTCGAGCCCGCTCGCCACGCCACCCGGCGCCACCCATCGCCCCCTGACTCTCCGCGTGTCCCTGCCATGCCAGCGCACGCCCGTGGCACCGTCGCCGTGGCCCGGCAAGCATAGAGCATGCTCCCTGCCGCCGATGGGCCCGCGCCGCCCCGTTCCGTCGAGCACACCCAAAGCACCCAATCCTGGCTCGTTTAGCACGTAAAGGGAACCAGTGAACCCCCACGACGGCGCTCAACCCCTGAACCTCCCCGACCAATGCCCTGCGCCGCCGCAATCTTCGCCGGAGAACCCCCGTTCTCGGCAACCGCCTCGGGTCGGCTATATATAGCACCCTGAGCGCGCCCTTGCCCCCGCACACCTCAACCACCTCACTAGTCCTCGCCAAGCCCCTGGAAGGGCCTCGAGGGGCTCTTCTTCCTCGACTCCGGCCGCCCCGTTCCGCCTCGGCCTCCACCTCGATTCACTCCGGTGAGGTCGTCACCGGCGCCCAAATCCCGTCAGCTACCCTCTCATGCTACCACAAGTCTAACCCCCTCCTCAATTTCTGCTCCGCAGCACTCTCCGACGAGACCCACGACCACCCGAACCGCTGTCCGCCGGAGCAGGAGCCGCCGTCGACATGGTGCTCGCCGGCGACCACCACCACAACCAACCGGCACGGAATGACGCCCTGAACATGGAGGTACCCTCCGATCATCCTGCCTCGCCGTGGATCGCCGCCGGCGACCACCGCGGCTCTCGGGCGCCGACGAGCCCCGTCTCTCTCGTTTAAAAATTCAAACTTGACGGGTGGGACCCGCCCGTCAGCCTCTCTGCTGTTCTTTTTGAATCGTTTTCTGAAAGCGTACTTTGGCAAATACACTTTCTACTCTGAAGCGTTTTTCTGCGCTTTTCTGTTTAAGCCCCTGAGAGTTTTCTGTTTCATTACAGATGGGTCCTTGGACCAAAACTCTTATAACTTTTTAACAGAAAGGAATTTTTGTGATTCTTTTTCTATCCTCTTCAAAATTTTGTCTAGTTTTTTATCATATTTATTTGAGAAATATTTGGATCCCCACGGTATTTACGTTAGCGCGTGTGTTTTGTGTACCGTAGGAACCGAAGGAGGTGACGGAACCGCGAACTTCGCCGAGCTAGACCCCGACTACTCCGAACCAGGCAAGCAATGTTTGAACTATTGATATGATGAGTGTTTGGGCATGTTTGCATTATTTTTGTATCATGGCACGTTCATGAGCATTTCGATGATAGTTTATCTCGTAAGAGTTGGGGAAAGTGAGTTCGGAAAATCCATGAGTTGTTGGAAACATGTTGCATGGCCATGAGTTGGCATGAGTATGGGTAAGATGGCAGTGTTGTAGCATGCCAGGCTTATGCCAGATCATTGACCCTGTTCAACATAAATCAGTCAGATTCCCGTCCATCTCCCCTTTCGTACTACCACCTGTTTCCCGCAAGGGAATCTGACTTAGTAAGTTGAAAATCACTTCTGGTACACACCAAATCGAGAGGCGGGATGAGGGTTCCATGGCCCTGGATTAAAGCCTTTCATCGGTCGGGCATGGGTGTTTCGGTTGGGACCGAGAGGGGCACCCCTTAGGCCAGCGTAAATAAATTTGATCCCATGCTGTTCGAGATTGTGATCTCCCGTCTCAAAGTTTTTCTTAAACGCTGTCTAGGGTGATCCACAGCAGCGTGAGGTATGATGGGTGTGTACTAGTTAGCTGTGTTTCCTCGAAATACGGATGTGGAACTAGTCCTTTGTGACTACGGAAATCTGTTGGCTTTGGACAATTTTGGTACAAACTCTGCAGAGTCAAAATTTTGAATTCATCTTATTCATGTCCGAGTACCGTGTTCACCTTATCTTGTCAAATGTCAGTCTCGGTGACAGAAACTCCTGATAACCATATGAGTGTTAAATGTTTATTCCTGTGATTGGACTAACCCGCTTATTGTCCTGTGAGGAATGTTTTCCGTGAGCACCATTTCTTGTGATTCTGAATAATGAATTATAAGCCCTTTCTGCGATGTCGCTCAGACGTCCGACTGCGGCATTGTTATTATTTATTTTTATTATAAGCCCTTTCTGCGATGTCGCTCAGACGTCCGACTGCGGCATTGTTATTATTCATTTTGTTATTAGCCCTTTCTACGATGTCGCTCAGACGTCCGACTGCGGCATTGTCATTATTTACTTTCGTTATAAGCCCTTTCTGTGACGTCGCTCCGATGTCTGACTGTGGCATGCATGTCTTTTGTTTCAATATAAGCCCTTTATGAGGTGTCGCCTAGACGCCCGACTGTGGCATGTTTTACTTATTTGTTCACCCTTCGAGGCGTCGCTTGCATAATTCGATCGGTTTTGAGTTTATCTTCTTTGGGTTTTCGAGCGGACTACCGCCGATTCCCTTTTTACTTACTTGTGTTACTGATTTGATAGCACATTGTTATAAATTAATCATGTCGCATTCATGCATTCATTTGTTATATCTTTTGTCCGAACTGTCTTGCGAGTACTTTCAAAGTACTCACCTGGCTTGTTGATTTGGCCAGATGCTGACGAAGGCGATCTCATGGATGAAGAGTTCGATAGCGAGTCCGACGCCTAGAGGAATCGGTCGGTCTCGTGCGACCCTGGACTAGTCATTGTGATATATCCGCTTCCGCTACCCAAATAAATTCATCGAGCCTCACCTCGGCGCCGATGAGCCGCCCGATCGATAGTCTTATTAACCACCCCACTGTGTTATTCCACCAACCACTCATATCTCGAGTCAGTAGTATTTCCACCCCACACCATTGTGTCATATCCGCCATCATGTATAATTATTGGCGTGTTTGTAATAATTGGTTGGGCATCTTCAGCCCGACCCTGTAATATTTCAATGCTACTGGCTTATTGTATCAAAGTTTTGTCTACCAGTATGGGGGATTTTCCTCATATTGGACTTCATAGGTCGGTTGTTCAATAAATATTTTTATTGAAAAACCGGTCGTGACAAGCTTGGTACCAGAGCCAGGCTGACTGTAGGAAGCCACTAGGTGCGATTGCTAATCGGTTATTAGCAGAATAGAGCTGTTTATTATTTTTACAAATGTAGTCAATTTCTGACAGTCAGCATAAATTTATGATTTGACTACTCAGGATTTTGCCTACTTTTGTAGATGGCTAACAACGATCGCGAGTCGCAGATGTTCGCCAACATGCCCGATGGGTTAAATCAAGCTTCTCTCCTTCATCGTCCAAGTCGCGATGGGGCCAGCTGTCGCCAGTCTTCTCACTCTCTCAAAGACAAGGTCAATGACCGTCTAACCATGCACCAAGCCGCGGTGCAATTCAAGGGAGGCGTATTGAGTTACCCGCTTCCGGTTCTTGGGAGAGCCATGCCCACGGAGAAGCGTGCACTGCGCAGATGGCAGCCCGTGAGGCGATAGCTTCGTCTCGGGACGTCCTTCCTTCAATGAAGACTTCGTCGCTACCGCTACCTGCCATGTCACGTGCCATATACCTGCCACTACGCGTTCTCTTGCCCAGAGGAGAACGAGACGAAGCTTTTGAGATGCTCATCGAGTATCTCCGGGCTTTGGAGGCAGCCTTCGACAACCTGGTGGATGACTTTGTAGCTGCCTGCATGGACTCAATCCATGGCTGTGCCGCCAACAGGAGGGAGCTCCTGCGCGCCGCACCGCCACTGACTTTCGTCTCGTCATCAGCTTCGTTTGCTCCTACTACTCTCACCGCTACTCGTCACCTGCCTACCATGGAGTAGTTCAACCATGTCATTGCGCCTACTCCGGTTCGTTCTGCACCACCTCACGTGCCCGCTCATGTTCGAGTTGTCCCAAGACAGGCACCTGCTCCACCAACTCAGCGCAGCACCTCACGTCTGGAGCCTATCACCAAAGAGGAGGTTGAGTCCCCAGCCTCACTCGCCTCACCCTTGGCAGGCCAAGGAAATCCTTACCATCTCCGACTAAAATGCACGCTTAGCCGCCATGCGATGTACCGACTTATGCGATATGTTTATATGTACATAGGCTGTGAGAAGTAGCTTGTTTGCGCATCATGTAGGATCTGGAGGAGTACACTAGCCTAAATAACATGTCAGGATTATGTACGCATATCCTGAGTGATGTATTGTATAATTACTGCTTGCGTGTAAGATATGTAATGAACAGTCCTTCTCCGTGCGCAAACGTTTATTCTCTTGAAAAATCTTGGAGCATTTGCAACTTTTTCCGTCTTCTTGAATTTATTGATTTTTGCGGCTCAATTTCTTTTCTTATGAGTGTTTCAAAATATATCCCCAGAGTGAACCATGTCTCATCCTTGGACGCGCTCTATGCCAACTCCGACAGAGGAAAATTATGGCACACCCCCACACAACAATTTCACAGAGGCAGACAAGTCAGCAGGATGTTGAATCGACACTCTCCCAAATGTGCCGTCTTTATGAACAAAGTCAGCAGCAACATCAGGAAATAATGAACCAAGTCATCAATATGGGAATCACCGTGGGACGATGTCAGCAGCAATCAAAGTTATCTGAGCTACAGAAGACATGTCCCCAAACTTTTTCTCACACTGACAAACCTCTGGAAGCCGAAGACTGGTTTCGAGACATGGAAAGAAAGTTAATTATTGCCCAGTGTTCAGATCTTGAGAAAGTGCTTTATGCTCCGCACTATCTCACTTTGGAGCAACCGCATCGTGGTGGGAAAATTTCCTACACATGCACCCCAACGAAAATAATATAACATGGGAGGAATTTAAAGAAGGTTTTTGTGGGGCGCATATTCCTAAGAGTATTATGAGGATCAAAAAGAGAGAATTTGATGATCTCAGGCAAAGGACAATGACGGTGTCAGAATACAACAGTCAGTTTACTCTGCTGTCTCGCTACGCCAACGAGGAGCGTATGTCGGAAAACAAAAAGATGGAGAAATTTCTAGACGGTCTGACACCCACGCTTAAATGCCAATTGGTCGTACACACCTTTCCAGATTTTAAGACGCTGGTGGATAAGGCCATTACCTTGGAAAATGAGAGACACAGCTTAGAAGATTTCAGCAAGCGGAAGAGGGACCAGACTAATCACGCCCGCAACCACCGCAGCAAGACGGATGTTCAGAAAAACAGGACACCCAAACCCACGACAAGCGTCTCACGCCCAATCAAGAATTTCCATGCAAGGGACAAGGAATTCACATACCGCCCGGGCGTTACCTGTTACGCTTGTGGAGAAGAAGGGCACTATGCCAAGCAGTGCCCCAAGCCAAGGAACTCGACCACAAAGCCGAACAACGGAGGCAGTAATTGGCGCCAAAGCGCAACAATTTCAACCCAAATAACAACCACAGAAGGGTCATCTGAACCACGTGACCAAAGAGGAAGCACAAAATGCCCCGGATATCGTACTCGATGCGTTTCACATCAACACAATACCTGCCATGGTTTTGTTTGATTCTGGAGCTTCTCACTCATTCGTTTTGAAAAGTTTTGCTTTGCAAAATAATATTTCGATGCTTCCCTTGGAAAAATCTATGATCATCAAGTCCCCTGGAATTAAGCAAGTTACCCAGAATTATTGCCAGGGTGTGGTTATCGAGTTTGAAGGGTTGAAGTTTCACGCAAATCTTATCGTGTTGGAAAATAAAGGACTGGATGTCATCTTAGGAATGGATTGATTAACCACCAACAAAGGTTTTATTGACTGCTTCAACAGGACCATAATTCTCACCCACCACCACGGGAAGACCATAAAGGTTTCAGCCAAGGAAAGAAAAATATCCCGGCAACCGAGATTGAACAAGGTGGATATTTCTGAATTGAGCAAGGTTCGATGGTGTGTGAGTTTCCAGATGTATTTCGAAGAGCTACCGGGCATGCCATCGGGCGAGAGATAGAATTCAGCATTGAGCTAGCACCGGAACCACTCCCATATACAAGAAACCATACGACGAATGGCACCATCCGAATTGGTAGAACTGAAGAAGCAAATAAAGGAATTATTGGAAAAAGGGTATATACGAGCCGTTCCTCACCTTAGGGTTCACCAATTTTGTTTGCCAAAAAGAAGGATGGAACACTGAGATTGTGCATAGACTATCGAGCGCTAAACATGGTCACAATCAAGAACAAATATCCGATGCCACGAATAAATGATTTATTCGATCAAGTCGCTCAGGCCAAGGTGTTCTCAAAGATTAACTTGAGGTCGGGATACCATCAACTGAAGGTACGAACCGAAGATATTCCCAAGACAGCTTTCACCTCCAGATACGGATTGTATGAGTTCACCGTAATGCCATTCGGACTAACAAATTCGCCCGCATATTTTGTTCACCTCATGAACAAAGTATTCATGAAGTTTATGGACAAGTTTGTTGTGGTATTTATCGATGATATTCTGGTATACTCCAAAACACCGGAAGAGCATCTTTGAACATCTCCGAATTGTACTAGGAGAACTCAGAAACATCAATTGTACGCCAAATTCAGCAAGTGTGAATTTTGGCTAAGGCAAATGGGTTTTACGGGCCACGTCTTGACCCAAGAAGGTATCGCCAGAGACCGGAAAAAGTCAAGGCCGTGTACTTGGCTGGAAGCCACCACCGGCGTGGCGGATGTATGAAGTTTCTTGGGAATGGCAGGATACTACCGAAGATTTATTGAAGGATTCTCCACCATAGCAAAGCCAATGACGCAACTACTCAAGAAAGACAGGAAGTTTGAATGGACGGAAGCTTGCGAGAAAAGTTTCCAAGAACTGAAGAGGAAACTGACGACAACACCAGTATTAATTGTGCGTGATATACACAAAAATTTTGAGGTATTTTGTGACGCAACTCGAAAGGGCATCGGGTGCGTATTAATGCAAGAAGGCAAGGTTGTCGCATATGTTTCCAGACAACTTCGCAAGCATGAGGAAAATTATCCTACTCATGACCTAGAATTAGCAGCAGTTATTCATGCACTCAAGGAATGGAGACACTTCTTACTTGGAAATCGTTGTGAGATATACACGGACCACAAAAGCCTCACGTATATTTTCACACAACCAGAACTCAATTTACGGCAGCGACGCTGGTTGGAATTAGTAAAGGATTATGATGTTGGAATCCACTACCACCCAGGCAAAGCAAATGTTGTAGCAGATGCTCTGAGTCGGAACCCCAGTCCGGACAACGACAGCATGCCAAACTTGAGACCTGAATTCCAGCAGGAATTCGCAAAGCTCAATCTGATGGTGGTCACCGAAGGCAGTGTGTCGAGCTTAGAGTTACAGCCTACCCTAATAGAGAAGGTTAAAGAGGCTCAACATGGACACCCCAAAGATTGAGGGCATAAAGCGGAAGATGAATTTGGGCAAGGCCTCGAGAATTAGTTATCGATGAGCAAGGAATATTGTGGTACGGGAATAGGCTTTATGCGTGCAAATATCCATGACCATAAACAGCAAATCCTGGCTGAAGGCCACACCGCTCCGTATTCAATCCATCCTGGAGGAACAAAAATGTACAAAGATCTCCAGGAAACATTTTGGTGGCATGGTATAAAAAGAGACATAGCCACGTTTATTGCATGTTGTGACTCTTGTCAACGCATCAAGGCCGAGCACCAGAAACCGGCAGGCTATTGCAACCAAATAAGATACCCGAGTGGAAATGGGACGAGATTGGAATGGATTTTATTGTTGGACTACCTCGGTCACGACACGGACATGATGCCATATGGGTCATCACTGATAGACTGACTAAAGTAGCACACTTCATCCCCGTGAAGACAACCCACACCACTCAGAAGCTTGCTAGGCTCTACCTTTCCCGTATCGTTTGCTTACATGGAGTCCCAAAGAAAATAATCTCAGATAGAGGCACTCAATTCGTCTCCCGATTTTGGGATCACTTACAACAAGCTCTGGGAACTCAGCTGGCATTCAGTACCGCATACCATTCCCAGATAGATGGGCAGACTGAGCGAGTAAACCAGATTCTAGAAGATATGCTAAGAGCATGTGTCCTCACCTATGGGACCAGTTGGGAAGAGAGCTTACCATACGCAGAATTCGCATATAACAACAGTTATCAGTCCAGCCTGCAAATGGCACCATTTGACGCTCTGTACGGGCGACGATGTCGTACCCCGCCAAATTGGTCGGAAACCGGAGACAGCCATATCTTCGGCCCAGGCCTACTCAAAGAGGCTGAAGATAAGGTCAAGGTGATTAAGGACCGACTCAAGACAGCCCAAAGTCGACAGAAGAGTTATTATGATCAGAAGCATCATGGAGTCAATTTTGAACCCGGTGAATTTGTGTACCTACGAGTATCCCCTATGAGAGGCCTGCATCGATTCAAGATTAAAGGGAAGCTAGCACCAAGATTTATCGGACCATTCTGCATAGTGGCACGAAGAGGCACGGTAGCCTACCAGTTAGACTTACCCGAAGAATTATCCGACATCCACGACGTATTCCACGTCTCCCAATTGAGGAAGTGCGTAAGCAACCCAGAGAAACAAGTACCCCATAAAAACATTGACGTGCAGCCAGACCTTACATATCGGGAGCATCCAATAAAAATCTTGGAAGAGTCTGAAAGGAGAACCCGATAGAAAACCATCAAGTTCTTCAAAGTTAAGTGGAGCAACCACACCGAAAGTGAAGCCACTTGGGAAAGAGAGGATTTCCTTCGAACAGAGCACCCACATTTATTTGAGGATCAGTTGGAATCTCGGGGACGAGATTTTTCCTAAGGAGGTAGGTGTTGTGACACTCCAAAAATATTCTTTTGGCTTTCTTCAAAAAAATTGTTGGATTTGAAGAAGGTCTTCTAAACCCTTCCAAAAATCTCTCTCAAAAGTTTTTTTCCCTTTAGCAAATATTGTAATTTTGCATCTCCTTCAACTCTGGTGTTTGGTTTTTAAATTTTTCTTCTGATTGCCCTCTTCTCAAAATTTAAAGAAAAATCTTTGGAGTTTATTTTCTTTCAAAAGGAAACTCTAGGAGTTTTGCATCTTCTCCAATATTGAAACCACTCATGATTTTTTACAATGCACCACATGGTAAAATCTTCCCTAAAATCTCTCCTTCCACTTTGGGCAATCCAAACATTCTGTCTCAACAAGTTCAACCCTTTTCTGAATTTTATTTCATTTATTTCTCCTCCCAAATCTTGTCATCCACTATTTTGAGCCTAGGTGATTTGCAAAGAAAGTACCTAAATGCATTTGAGTTTTGACCTCAAACCAACTCCCCTGGATAGTCCTTGGTACCCACAACCTAGAACAATCAAGATCCACTCCTCTTCTTTTCAAAAATTTCAAATTTCAGTCTCTGCAAGTTTCGACCAGATTTGTCAAATTTGGTGAAATTCATATCTTCTCTGCTCCAGAAATTCCACAAAACAATTCAGGCAGCCTCTAGATGCAATGAGAGGCCCCTCCACCAAAAATCAGCTCAAGCAGAGTCTCCCACATACCAAAATCATTCTATCGAACGCCTGACCTACACTGTTTCATTGCACTTTCAGAGATTCAGAGAAGTTCGGAGTTCGGTCGCTTCTCTTCGTCAGATTTGGTCACGCGGCCACAGATGCGCTGGCACGATGCACGGCCTCTTCCCCACAGCCAGCACCCGCATGCACGCTTGGCGATTCACAGCGTCGGTGGCGACGAGCCTCGCCGGCGTTGGAAGTTTCTGCTGTGGCCGCGCCACCCGTGGCGGCCAGAGAGGGCCCGAGCCCGCTCGCCACGCCACCCGGCGCCGCCCATCGCCCCTTGGCTCTCCACGTGTCCCTGCCATGCTAGCGCACGCCCGTAGCACCGTCGCCGTGGCCGCGCCGCCCCGTTCCGTCGAGCACGCCCAAAGCACCCAATCCTGGCTCGCTTAGCACCTAAACGGAACCAGTGAACCCCCACGACGGCGCTCAACCCCTGAACCTCCCCGACCAATGCCCTGCGCCGCCGTAATCTTCGCCGGAGAACCCCGTTCTCGGCAACCGCCTCGGGCCGGCTATATATAGCACCCCGAGCGCGCCCTCACCCCCGCACACCTCCACCACCTCACTAGTCCTCGCCAAGCCCTTGGAAGGGCCTCGAGGGGCTCTTCTTCCTCGACTCCGGCCGCCCCGTTCTGCCTCGGCCTCCACCTCGATTCACTCCGGTGAGGTCGTCACCGACGCCCAAATCCCGTCAGCTACCCTCTCATGCTACCACAAGTCTAACCCCCTCCTCAATTTCTCCTCCGCAGCACTCTCCGACAAGACTCACGACCACCCGAACAGTCGTCCGCCGGAGCAGGAGCCGCCATTGATGTGGTGCTCGCCGGCGACCACCACCACCACCAACCGGTGCGGAATGACGCCCTGAACACGGAGGTACCCTCCGATCTTCCTGCCTCGCCGTGGATCGCCGCCGGCGACCACCACGGCTCTCGGTAGCCGAGCCCGTCTCTTTCGTTTGAAAATTCAAACTTGACGGGTGGGACCCGCCCGTCAGCCTCTCTGCTGTTCTTTTGAATCGTTTTCTGAAAGCGTACTTTGGCAAATACGCTTTCTACTCTGAACCGTTTTTCTGCGCTTTTCTGTTTAAGCCCCTGAGAGTTTTCTGTTTCATTACAGATGGGTCCTTGGACCAAAACTCTTACAACTTTTTAATAGAAAGGAATTTTTGAGTGATTCTTTTTCTGTCCTCTTCAAAATTTTGTCTAGTTTTTTATCATATTTATTTGAGAAATATTTGGATCCCCACGGTATTTACGTTAGCCCGTGTGTTTTGTGTACCGTAGATACCGAAGGAGGTGACGGAACCGCGAACTTCGCCGAGCTAGACCCCGACTACTCCGAACCAGGCAAGCAATGTTTGAACTTTTGATATGATGAGTGTTTGGGCATGTTTGCATTATTTTTGTATCATGGCACGTTCATGAGCATTTCGATGATAGTTTATCTCGTAAGAGTTAGGCAAGTGAGTTCGGAAAATCCATGAGTTGTTGGAAACATGTTGCATGGCCATGAGTTGGCATGAGTATGGGTAAGATGGCAGTGTTGTAGCATGCCGGGGCTTATGCCGGATCGTTGACCACAATGTCAACATAAATCAGTCAGATTCCCGTCCATCTCCCCTTTCGTACTACCACATGTTTCCCTCAAGGGATACGGCTTAGTAAGTTGCAAACCACTTCCTGGTACACACTAAATCGAGAGGCCTGGATGAGGGTTCCATGGCCCTGGATTAAAGCCTTTCATCCGGTCAGGGGACATGGGTGTTTCTGGTTGGGACCGAGAGGGGGGCACCCCTTAGAGCGCGCGTAAATAAATTTGATCCCATGCTATTCGAGATTGTGATCTCCCCGTCTCAAAGTTTTTCTTAAACGCTGTCTAGGGTGATCCCTGGCAACGTGAGGTATGATGGGTGCGTACTAGTTAGCTGTGTTTCCTCCGAAATACCGTAAACGGAACTAGTCCTTTGTGACTATGGAAATCCGTTAGCTGTGGACAATTTTGGTACAAACTCTGCAGAGTCAAAATTTTGAATTCATCTTATTCATGTTCGAGTACCGTGTTCACCTTATCTTGTCAAATGTCAGTCTTGGTGACAGAAACTCCTGATAACCATATGAGTGTTAAATGTTTATTCCCCTGTGATTGGACTAACCCGCTTATTGTCCTGTGAGGAATGTTTTCCGTGAGCACCATTTCATGACAGTTATGAATAATGAATTATAAGCCCTTTCTGCGATGTCGCTCAGACGTCCGACTGCGGCATTGTTATTATTTATTTTATTATAAGCCCTTTCTGCGATGTCGCTCAGACGTCCTACTGCGGCATTGTTATTATTCATTTTGTTATAAGCCCTTTCTGCGATGTCGCTCAGACGTCCGACTGCGGCATCGTCATTATTTACTTTTGTTATAAGCCCTTTCTGTGATGTCGCTCCGACGTCCATCGTAACGCATGTCTTTTCTTTCAATATAAGCCCTTTATGAGGTGTCGCCTAGACGCTCGATCGTGGCATGGTTTACTTATTTGTTCACCCTTCGAGGCGCCGCTTGCATAATTCGATCGGTTTTGAGTTTATCTTCTTTGGGTTATCGAGCGGACTACCGCCCGATTCCCTTTTACTTACTTGTGTTACTGATTTGATAGCACATTGTTATAAATTAATCATGTCGCATTCATGCATTCATTTGTTATATCTTTTGTCCGAACTGTCTTGCAGTACTTTCAAAGTACTCACACAGCTTGTTGATTTGGTCGATCTTGTGAAGGCGATCTCATGGATGAAGAGTTCGATAGCGAGTCCGACGCCTAGAGGAATCCCGGTCGGTCTCGTGCGACCTGGATTAGACATTGTGATATATCCGCTTCCGCTACCCAAATAAATTCATCGAGCCTCACCTCGACGCCGATGAGCCGCCAAATCTTGATAGTCTTATTAACCACCCCTTTGTGTTATTCCACCAACCACTCATATCTCGAGTCAGTAGTATTTCCACCCCACACCATTGTGTCATATCCACCATCATGTATAATTATTGGCGTGTTTGTAATAATTGGTTGGGCATCTTCAGCCCGACCCTGTAATATTTCAATGCTACTGGCTTATTGTATCAAAGTTTTGTCTACCGGTATGGAGGATTTTCCTCATATTGGACTTCATAGGTCGGTTTTTCAATAAATATTTTTATTGAAAACCGGTCGTGACAAAAAGCAAGAAACTAAAAGAAAATTGGGTTGCCTCCCAACAAGCGCTAATGTTTAACGCCCCTAGCTAGGCATGATGATTTCAATGATGCTTGCATAAAAGATAAGAGTTGAAACATAAAGAGAGCATCATGAAGAATATGACTAGCACATTTAAGTCTAACCCACTTCCTATGCATAGGGATTTTGTGAGCAAACAACTTATTGGAACAAGAATCAACTTGCATAGGAAGGTAAAACAAGCATAACTTCAAGATTTTAAGCACATAGAGAGGAAACTTGATATTATTGCAATTCCTACAAGCATACATTCCTCACTCATAATAATTTTTAGTAGCATCATGAATTAATTCAACAATATAACCAGCACGTAAAGAATTCTTTTCATGATCTACTTGCATAGACCACATAAGCAAAATTCTTCTCATTCGGAATAGTGGGAGTATCATAAGAGACTTGAATACTATAAATTGTTTCCACAATTAAAGAGTAATGTTCAGAAAAGGGGTAATCATAATCATGATAAGTTTTATAAATATAATCATCACTACTCTTTATAACATAAGTGTCATCACAACTAATCATCATAAGTAGCAACTTTGTTCTCATCATAATCGATTGAAACCTCTTCCAAGATAGTGTAATCATTACTAAATAAAGTCATGACCTCTCCAAATCCACTTTCATAATTGTCACAATAAGATTCAACATCCTCCAAAATAGTGGGATCACTACTTCCTAAAGTTGACACTCTTCCAAACCCACTTTCATCAATATAATCATCATAAGTAGGAGTCATGCTATCATCATTATAAATTTGCATATCAAAACTTGGGAGACTAAAAATATCATCTTCATTAAACGTAGCATCCCCAAGCTTGGGAAAAACATTAATTGCAGCAAATATATTCTCAAGAACATCATCTTCATCAAACATAGCATCCCCAAGCTTGGGCCTTTTCATATCATAAGCATAATCACTCTCATCATTAATAGTATGGATAGCACCAATAGTATAGCAATTATCATCATCACAATGAGTAGTAGGAGCAACATAATTTGGGAGGGATACCTTTTTACCTTCGCTTCTCTGTTTTTTCTTTTTATTCTTCACACCATGTGTGGGTTTATCCCTCTTTTTTTAGCTCCTTATTGATAAGATTGGTTGAATAGAAAGCTCCTCCTCGTTACTTGATTCATCATAAGAAATAATAGGAGGATATTGGGAAGTCTCTTCCCTTTCATTAGTGTTCTCTTCATCTTCTATTTTCTTACTTTTCTTTATGTAATTGGCAATATAAGGATTTTCAATGCAATTCACTACACAATACATATATATTTCCTCTAGATCAAAATCAAGAAGTTTATCATGGGCAAATACTGGAAGATAGTTAGTTATATGTTTCATTTCTTCATAACCCATAAGCAAACTAAGTTCATTATGATGTGCAAGGGAAATCAAGTCATCACAATTTTTGGAAACGATTAGATCATGAAACAATTTGCATCGGATAGTTAAATGACCATGTTCATTGCAAAGTTCACAAGTACGGCTAAGAAGATTTAAATTTTCAGCACAAACATCTAGCCTTTCTTGCAACCATTTAGTTTCTAAGTACATATGCCTCTTGCAAAATCTATCTTCCCTTTTTGGTATGTATTTGCAAACTCTATGCACTCCACAGAAATCGACATGCTTATAGGAAAAAATTTCATCATGAATAGTGCAATCATCATTAGTACCGTGGATATTCAAAGAGTTCATACTAACAACATTGCAATCATGCTCATTATTCAAAGATTCAGTGCCAAAAATTTTATAGACTTCTTCTTCTAGCACTTGAGAAAAATTTTCCTTTCCATAATACTGACGAAAGATATTAAAAAGATGAAGCGTATGAGGCAAACTCAATTCCATTTTTTTGTAGTTTTCTTTTATAGACTAAACTAGTGATAAAACAAGAAACAAAAAGACTTGATTGCAAGATCTAAAGATATACCTTCAAGCACTAACCTCCCCGACCACGGTGCCAGAAAAGAGTTTGATGTCTACTACACAACCTTCTTCTTGTAGACATTGTTGGGCCTCCAAGTGCACAGGATTGTAGGACAGTAGCAAATTTCCCTCAAGTGGATGACCTAAGGTTTATCAATCCATGGGAGGCGTAGGACGAAGATGGTCTCTCTCAAACAACCCTGCAACCAAATAACAAAGAGTCTCTTGTGTCCCCAACACACCCAATACAATGGTAAATTGTATAGGTGCACTAGTTCGGCGAAGAGATGGTGATACAAGTACAATATGGATGGTAGATATAGGTTTTTGTAATCTGAAAATATAAAAACAACAAGGTAACTAATGATAAAAGTGAGCGTAAACGGCAGTCGCAATGCTACGAAACAATGCCTAGGGTTCATACTTTCACTAGTGGAAGTTCTCTCAACAATAATAACATAATTGGATCATATAACTATCCCTCAACATGCAACAAAGAGTCACTCCAAAGTCACTAATAGCGGAGAACAAACGAAGAGATTATTGTAGGGTACGAAACCACCTCAAAGTTATTCTTTCAATTCGATCTATTCAAGAGTCCGTAGTAAAATAACATGAAGCTATTCTTTCCGTTCGATCTATCATAGAGTTCGTACTAGAATAACACCTTAAGACACAAATCAACCAAAACCCTAATGTCACCTAGATACTCCAATGTCACCTCAAGTATCCGTGGGTATGATTATATGATATGCATCACACAATCACAGATTCATCTATTCAACAAACACAAAGAACTTGAAAGAGTGCCCCAAACTTTCTACCAGAGAGTTAAGACGAAACGCAGCGCACCCTATGCATAGGTTCATGGCGGAACCCGCAAGTTGATCACCAAAACATACATCAAGTGGATCACGTGATATCCCATTGTCACCACAGATAAGCATGACAAGACATACATCAAGTGTTCTCAAATCCTTAAAGACTCAATCCGATAAGATAATTTCAAAGGGAAAACTCAATCCATTACAAGAGAGTAGAGGGGAGAAACATCATAAGATCCAATTGTAATAGGAAAGCTCGCGATACATCAAGCTCGTACCACCTCAAGAACACGAGAGAGAGAGAGAGAGAGAGAGATCAAACACATAGCTACTGGTACATACCCTCAGCCCCGAGGGTGAACTACTCCCTTCTCGTCATGGAGAGCGTCGGGATGATGAAGATGGCCACCGATGAGGGATCCCCCCTCCGGCAGGGTGCCGGAATAGGGTCCCGATTGGTTTTTGGTGGCTATAGAGGCTTGCGGCGGCGGAACTCCCGATCTATTATGTTCAGCGATGTTTTTAGGGTATATGGATATATATAGGCGAAAGAAGTCGGTCAGGGGAGCCACGAGGGGCCCACGAGGGTGGGGGCGCGCCTGTGGGGCGCGCCTCCTGCCTTGTGGCCACCTCGTTGCTTCCTCGACGACACTCCAAGTCTCCTGGATTGCTTCCGTTCCAAAAATAACTCTCCGGAGGTTTCATTCCGTTTGGACTCCGTTTGATATTCCTTTTCTTGAAACATCAAACAAGGAAAAAAAGCGAGGCGCACTTTGGGCTCTGGGTTAATAGGTTAGTCCCAAAAATAATATAAAAGTGTAAAATAAAGCCCATTAAACATCCGAAACAGAATGTATAATAGCATGGAACAATAAAAAATTATAGATACGTTGGAGACGTATCACCGGTGTCGTCGGATCCCTCAATGGCAAGCACGGTCTTGTCCTTGCACTTCCTGTTCCGACACCGACCCTTCTTTGTCAGGGCAGCGGTGTCTTCGTCGGTAGAGTCGGTTTCCGCGCCGGTGTCTTCGCCAGGGTACTTCCTCCCCTCTTCAGCCCGAGTGCATCTATCGGCCAGAACGTAAAGTTCGGCCACATCCTTGACCTTGTTCATTGCCAGCTCTTTACGCATCTTGCAGTTGCGCACATTCTGATGGAATGCGCTGATCACGGCGGTAGGGTGAACATCTGGGATATTGTATTGCACTCGGCTGAACCTTTGTATGTAATTGCGCAGGTTTTCACCTTCCTTAATGATATGCAAATCACTTGCCTGGCCATGAGCTTTGTGGCCTCCAGTGAAGGCACCAACGAACTCATGACACAGGTCCGACCAGGAAGAAATGGAATCCGCTGGCAGGTGCATCAACCAAGACATGACATCGGGTTTCAGGGCCAATGGGAAGTAATTGGCAAGCACCTTATCCTCGCGAGCCCCAGCAGCTTGCATCTCGATGGTGTAGATGCTGAGGAACTCCGACGGGTGGGTCTTGCCATTGTACTTCTCAACGACGTCGGGCATGAACGTGCGGTGGGACGGCCACTAGAACTGCCGCAACTCGCGGGTAAAGGCTGGGCAACCCACCTCGTAAGGTAGGCCGCCGAAGCCTCCGGGCGCTGGGTGATCCATAGCGGGCCCCGCCCGCCTATCTGACTGGTGGCGTGTATCGCGCCTACGCTCGATGGTGGTTCCGGCGTCTTCATGGGCTCACTCCCGAAGAACTTGGCGCTGGTCGCGGTGGGTCCGTGGGTCGGACGACGCTATAAAAATGTTATCACAAGCGTCATCACGGCGGACCGACACCCGCGGTGGCTGGCGTGGAGGAGGAGAGTGCACCGTGGCCGCGGCGCCTCCGGCCCCTCCACAGCTGGCGTGCGGTGGTTTGACCGAGCGCCGGCCTGAGGGTCCTGCCAGTTGTGGCTCGTCTTTGTTGGCGACGCCGACGAGGCTCTGGATAGTGGCTCTCCACTCGTCGAGCCTTTCCGCAGCAGGAGGGAAGTCGAGGAGCAGCTGCGCGCGCCAAAGCTTCTGCTGGCGTGGGTGGCGGCGAAAGCTGCGTGGACCGTGGCGTGCTTCGACTTCTAACCACGTTAGAAGGAGCTCTATCACGGACCAGCGGCTACGTGCCATTTTCGGCAGCACTTCGGCGGGCATGCTGGCCTCTGTCGTCCCGCAGATGATGCACATGACACTTCCCACGGCGGCATCCGGGGTCTCCAGCGTGGTGGCGCTACTCGTCGTGCACACCCTGGGAAGAGCGCGTTGTGAGCGCCGGCATGGGCGTCTTGGAGGCCGCCGCGCCACCCGTTGTTGGCACGGCGCCGCCCCCGGAGGGCCCCGCGCCGCCTACAGGGGGCCCAGCTCCGTCTCTGGATTTGGCGGCATGCAGCCCGTTGTCTCGCGCACGAACGACGCCGCTCACTAGGCTCTGACTGCCAGAGCGATGTTGGTGCTCGCGGGCCGCCTCGGTTACATCGCGAATCGGCACGGTGCTCGCCGCCAGACGGTGCAGGCCGTCCGGCTCCCGACGAACCGACCGTCGTGGCCGCCTTCTTCTTGGGAGCCATGACGATGAAGAAATGCTAGGCTAACTGCTAGAACGGATTTTCACAACTACGCCCCCTACCTGGCGCGCCAAAGATGTCGGTGGAAACGACACCTATGGGGTCACTGGGATCCCTCCTACGGTTGGCGGGCGTGAGGTTGTGCAAAGAGCGGGTCTGACAGGAAGCACACGAATCGCTTACCCAGGTTCGGGCCGCGAAGATGCATAATACCCTAGTCCTGCTTTGGTGGATGTATTAGAGCGTTCTTGTGTTCTTGAGCTGGCTACAGGGTGTAACTTGCCCAAAAGGTTCGAATCCTCCTCCTAAACACCTCGGGCCTCCTTTTATAGGCAAAAGGGGTCGCCACAATGGCACACATGAGGTGGAAAGGTGTACAGTGGATGAGTCTATCCTCTGGCACCGTTGGACAAACGCATTTAATGCGCTGCCGACGTGCCCCCTTGCTTTATCGGGGACGGCAAGGAAGCACGTCCCAGCTGTCGCTGCCTCGCCTGGTTTTGACACGCGCCCGAGCTGACGAGGCCTTGCGGTGCAATGTGGGCTGGCTGCTGGGCTGGCGCGGTGGTGGAGCCTTCACGAAGGGTCGCATGCCACCACGCATGTGCTTGCTGAGTTGGTGTAGAGGCCGCCCGTCGCCACGCAGGTGCCTGCCCAGCTGGTTGAGCTAGCAGCTACTTGGGGACGGCGGTGGAGTCTTGGCAGGCGTGAACTTGGCTGTTGCCCCGCTGATGCCCTCGGCAAGGGTCGTGCCGGGGGCCCGGCTAGGGTCTTGCCGTGGCGTTGCAATCATCCCCGGCAAGGCGGTTGTCGGGGGTGTTGTGGATTTCCTCGGCTAGGATCCCGTCGAGGGTCGCTGTCTTCTGGTCCTCCTCTGATCTCACATGTTTATGATCTTGACGAAGATCTGCATGCCACCACAGAGGTGCCCCCGAGCCCTAGTCCCAAGGTAGTTGTTGGCGGTGGAACCCTTGGGCTCAAGGAAAGCGTGCTCCACTAGCATTAGGCAAGTTGCCCCGACAAGACTCTTGCCCGGGCTGCGGAAGCTGCGCCGGCAAGGGTCTTGCCGGGGGGAGTCCACTTCGCCTTCTTGCTCTTTGTGTTTCTGGTCTTGGAGTTGCCTTGGTTGTCTTGTGCTTTGGCTTCTCTCCGGCTTCCCTCCTCTGCCCTGCTAAGTGTGGCCGTGGCGCGTGGCTTCGACTTCCCATGCACAAGTAAAGGGATCAAAAGGAGAGCCCCTACTTTTGTACACCGACACCCGATTTCGTAGATTATTCCGTGTGGTGGGTCAGTGGGAAAATTTCAAGAATTCTCTCCTGCCGCGAACCCGGACTATCCTTGATGGATGGTTGAATCATGTCAGTTTTGAATCATGTAGGGCTCGGTTCCAGACTAGTGTGTGGCTGGATTGGCTCGAGGCTGGATCTAGCATTGGGACTCGAATATGTACGTACATTTGAGCAGGTGTCTAACTCCGAGCTGGGGATTCGAGTGTACACCGTTCTTAGCTTGGCAGGCTGTAGTCCCTACTAGGCCTCTTCGACCGTGGCGACGAGGTGCATGACCGAAGGGGTGTTGATTTCTAGATCGTCGGGTTTAAGCCTGATCCGATCGTAGGACATATGCCTGATGACAGAGATTCTGATTGTACGGAAAGGACTTGCCAAGTGGTCTGCCGGCAGGGCATATGGGGGTGTTGGACACTCCGGCGGTTCGGTGGGGGATTTGTCAGAGTCGGGCTTCAGAGCCCAACTCTGAGAGACACCGGATTTTGGTAAATCCGTTGGTCCTGGGGTCGAGACCCCTAAACCAATGAACCCTTCAATGGGAATGAAGCCTTCGATCTGGTCGAGGCGACTAGTGGGATCGGCGCACACCAACATGCCACCAAAGACGAGGAGATGACTAGGGGCGGGAAAGCACTCGGTGCGGGTGTGGTCTCCAACGACCGGTTGAGCCATCGATTCCTCTAGTGATCCCAGAGCAGAACTCTCAATAAAAGCACCAATGTTGGTGTCAATACCGGCAGACCTCGGGGTAGGGGGTCCCGAGCTGTGGATCTAGGATCGATGGGGAACAAGGGACGACAAACACAGTGTTTACCCAGGTTTAGGCCCTTTGGAAGAGGTAATACCCTATGTCTTGCTTGATTGTATTGGATGTATAATATGGTTTACAGAGTCGATCTACCTCGAGATTAGCATGAGCTAAACCCTAAGGAGATGAGGTGATGAATGTAGATCTCGCCCTAAGACTAAAAACCCTTGGTTTATATAGACACCGTTAGGGTTAGGGTTACCGAAGATAGATTACAGTAAGGGATAAAAGAGATGCACCGCCTTCTTGACTTGGAGGGCACACCACGGCTTCATAGGTCTCCTGTTACTATACGGCTCAACCAGTCCGGCCCATGTACAATGGGACGTCGTCTCGAGGACCCCTTAGTCCATGACTCCCTCACTCGGCAAGACTCTTGTAAACACGTTTCTCTATAATTCCCTTCAATAAGCTATTTTCTTGCTCAAGTGTAACTTGGCTAAGAGAATAATTAGTGGAATCAAGAAAATTACTAGAAGCAACAATATTTGATTTAGCATGGTTATTGTTACTACTAGAAGAAGAATCTTTCTTGCTCTTGTTGCTAGATTTTACTTGTGGCATATAAGTAGACAAAACGGGACGTTTGATGATTTAAGAAGAACTCTTCTTTCGAAGATCATAATGTTGGGAATCGTTGCATGGAAAAACAAAAAAGATTCTACGCACACGCAATGATCTATCCATGGAGACACATAGCAACGAGGGGGAGAGTGTGTCTACGTACACTCAGAGACCGTGGCGAAGCGCTTTCACAACGCGGTTGATGTAATCGAACTTCTTCGCACTTCAACCAATCAAGTACCGAACGAACGACACCTCCGTGTTCTCCATGTTCATCTTGGTGACGTCCCTCGCTTTCTTGATCCAGCAAGACGCCCAGGTAGTAGATGAGTTCCGTCAGCACGATAGCGTGGTGACGGTGATGGTTAAGTGATCTCCACAGGGCTTCGCCTAAGCACTACGAAAATATGACCGGGGGTGTAAACGGTGGAGGGGGGTACCGCACACGGCTAGGCAATTGTCTGGTATGTGCTAGGGCGCCCCCATATATATAGATGGGAGGGAGGGAGGAGCAGCCATAGGAGGCGCCCAAGTAGGAGGAATCCTACTTGGAGTCCCTCTCAAGCCGCGCCCCCCTACCTTATATAACCGAGGGGGAAGGAAAGAGGGGGGAGAGGGAAGGAAGTGGGAATCCTAATTCACACATTCCTTTACCTTCTCCCCTTTCCTTCCCCTTGATGTCTGCTAGGACTACGTCGGTATTTCCACAAAGAGGAAGGGATGATGCAGCACAACAGCGGTAGGTATTTCCCTCAGTGATGAAACCAAGGTTATCGAACCAGTAGGAGAACCAAGCAACACAACGTAAGCAGCACCTGCACACAAATAACAACCACTCACAACCTGATGTGTTAAAGGGGTTGTCAATCCCTTTCGGGTAATGGCGCCAGAAGTTGGCAACACGGATGTGAATAAATTGTAGTAGATTGATTGATCAAACGCCAAATCAAATAAATAAGGATAAAATGCAGCAAAGTATTTTTGGTTTAATAGATCTAAAAATAAATGCAAAGGAAAAGTAGAACGCAAAGGCAAATAATATAAGAAAGAGACCCGAGGGGCGTAGGTTTCACTAGTGGCTTCTCTCGAGAAAAATAGCAAACGGTGGGTGAAAAAATTACTGTTGGGCAATTGATAGAACTTCAAATAATCAAGACGATATCCAGGCAATGATCATTACATAGGCATCACGTCCAAGATTAGTAGACCGACTACTGCCGGCATCTACTACTAATACTCCACACATCGACCGCTACCCAGCATGCATCTAGTGTATTAAGTTCATGGAGACACAGAGTAATGCAATAAGAACGATGACATGATGTAGGCAAGATCTATATATGTAGAGATAGTCACCATTGTTTTATCCTTTGTAGCAACGATACATACGTGTCGGTTCCCCTTCTATCACAGGGATCAAGAACCGTAAGATCGAACCGACTACAAAGCACCTCTTCCCATTGCGAGATAAATAGATCAAGTTGGCCAAACAAAACCCAAATATCGGAGAAGAAATACGAGGCTATAAGAGATCAAAGAAACTCAAATAACTTTCATGGATATAAAAAGATAGATCTGATCATAAACTCAAATTTCATCAGATCCCAACAAACACACTTCAGAAAGAGTTACATCATATGGATCTCCAAGAGACCATTGTATTGAGAATTCAGCGAGAGAGAGGAAGCCATCTAACTACTAACTACGAACCCGAAGGTCTACAAAGAACTACTCACACATCATCGGAGAGGCACCAATGGAAGTGGTGAACCCCTTCGTGATGGTGGTTTTGGACTGTACAGCGGCTGGAATTGATTTTCGTTGACTCCCCTATGGTTTCTGGAATATTGGGGTATTTATAGAGAAAAGAGGCGATCCGGGGGCACCCGAGGTGGGCACAACCCACCAGGGCACGCATGGGCCTCATGGTGCGCCCTGGTGGGTTGTGCTTTCCTCGGAGCACCCCCCAGGCGCAGCCTTGGCCCATTGGGTGTCTTATGGTCCATAAAAACTCTCTATGAAGTTTCATTGCATTTGAACTCTGTTTGGTACTGATTTCCTGTGATGTAAAAAACATGCAGAAAACAACAAATGGCACTTGGCACTATGTCAATAGGTTAGTACCAAAAAATGATATAAAATGATTATAAAACATCCAAGATTGGTAACATAACAGCATGGAACAATAAAAAAATATAGATACGTTGGAGACGTATCAGCATCTCCGAGCTTAACTCCTACTCGTCCTCCAGTAGATAAGTGATAGAACATAATTTTTGATGTGGAATGCTGCCTAACATGTCATATCATATTCTTTTCTTTATAGCATGGACATTTGGACTTTTATGTGATTCAAAGCAATAATCTTGTTTTGACATGATAATTTAAATACTCATGCATATGAACAAGCAACCATATCTTTCGAAATATCAACGCTAAAATAAGTTATCCCTAGCCCATCATGCTCAACCATTGATCTATTCATGAAACACAATCACATATTAGTTGCACCCAATAGTTAGGTACAATCATATTGCCTCCTAGTTGGTGCTTTTGTAAGAGAATATGGAGACTCAAATTCAAAACAAAAATTGCTTTAAGTAAAAGAAAGGCCCTTCGCAGAGGGAAGTAGGGATTTGTAGAGGTGCCAGAGCTCAAAGCAAAAAACTTACAGATAAAAACATTTTGGGAGTTGTATCCATCCCACCAACGAAAACGACTTAGAGTTCCCAACACTTTCCATGCTAGATACTCCCTCCGTTCCTAAATAATTGTCTTTCTAGAGATTTCAACAAGTGACTACATATGGAGAAAAATGAGTGAACCTACACTCTAAAACATGCCTACATACATCCGTATGTTGTAGTCCATTTGAGATGGCTAGAATGACAATTATTTGGGAACGGAGGGAGTATATGATAGGCAGTTCCCAAACAGAAAATAAAGTTTGTTCCTTTTTCAACCATACTTTTACTTTCCATGGCTAGCCGTATCCATGGTTGCCCTCCATACCAACACTTTCCAATGAATTTATTATTTGACAACGTAAAGTAAATTCATTTTTCATTTCGGGACTGGGCAGCCCTAATACATTTGCCTTACTCTCGTGCAATGACAAGTGAATAAACACTCATCTTGAGAATAATACATCTAGCATGGAAAATATTAGCCACCCTTCACCGCTCCGCGAGCGAAACAAACACACAAAACGGAAGTTTATTTTGAAAATTAGAGATGGCACATGCAAATTTACTTAGAACGGCAAAAGAATACCACATATAGGTAGATATAGTGGGCTCATGTGGCCAAACTGGTTTAAAGGTTTTTGGATGCACAAGTAGAGATCATACTTAGTGCAAAATGAAGGCTAGCAAAAGATTGAGAAGCGACCAACCAAGAAACGAATAATCTCATAAGCGAGCATTAAGCATAATTAACACTGAATAATGCACCACAAGTAGGATATAATTTCATTGCATAATTATTGAATTTCGTGCTTGCATAGGGAATCACAAACCTTAACACCAATATTCTTACTAAAGCATAATTACTCATCAACATAACTCACATATAACATCATCATATCTCAAAACTATTACTAAGAATCAAGTTTATTTTGTCCAATGATCTTCATGAAAGTTTTTGTTATATCCTTCTTGGATATATATATCACTTTGGAACTAATTTTCATGTGTTGCTTTTCATAAGCTCAAAAGATATAAGTGAAGCGCTAGAGCAAGTCCATAGCTCATAAAAGATTTAAGTGAAGCATAGAGATCAATTCTAACAAGCCATGACATAATTTTGGCTCTCTCAAATAGGTGTGTCTAGTAAGGGATCAAGACTTAAAACACAAAATAAAACAAGCAAAGACTCATATCATACAAGACGCTTGAACCAGAACACTTAGTATGTGACGAATAAAAATATAGCTTCGAGTAAAATACCGATGGTCGTTAAAAGAACGAGGGGATGCCACTCGGGGCATCCCCAAGCTTAGTTGCTTGCTCTCTTTTGGATAATAGCTTGGGATGCTGGGGCATCCCCAAGCTTAGGCTCTTCTTACTCCTTATTCCTTCATCCATCGTAAGATAACCCAAAACTTGAAAACTTCAATCACACAAAACTCAACAAAACCTTCGCGAGATCCGTTAGTATAAAAAATAAATCACTACTATAAGTATTGTTTGCAACCTATTCGTATTTTGTTCTTGCATTATATCTACTATATTCCAACTTTTCTATGCCAAAAACTCATCAAAGAAAACCATAGAGCCATCAAAACAAGCACACAACGCAAAGAAAACAGAATCTGTCAAAAACAGAACAACTGTAGCAATCTGAATTGTTCGAATACTTCTGAAACTCCAAAAATTCTGAAAAAATAGGACGACCTGAGCAATTTGTATATTAATCTTCTGCAAAAAGAATTGGAATTTTATCACGCCTGGTGATTTAAACAATTGTTTTCGTCGGTGAAAAAGTTTCTGTTTTTCAGCAAGATCAAACAACTATCACCCAAGGAAATCCTACACTTGGCACAAACACTAACTAAAACACAAAAAACACGATCATAACAGTATCATAATTTTGCAAACACTCAAGAACAGAAAGCAAAGAACAAAAAAAATTATTCATTGGGTTGCCTCCCAACAAGCGCTATAGTTTTATGCCCTTAGCTAGGCAGAAAACAAGGATCTAAGTTTTGTCATCTTTGTTTGGAGATCCATAAGATGCCCTCATGATTGATTCATATGGTGGCCTAATTCTTGTTCTAGGTAAGTGTTCCATACCCTTCCTCAAGGGAAATTGGAACTTAATATTGTCTTCTTTCATATCAATCACGGCACCAATAGTGCGTAAAAACGGTCTACCAAGAATAATTGGACAAGACGGATTGCAATCAATATCAAGAAAAATAAAATCTATGGGCACATAATTCATATTTGCAAGAATGAGAACATCATTAATTCTTCCCATAGGCTTTTTAATAGTAGAATCTGCCAAGTGAAAATTTAAGAGCATTCTTCAGGATCGGTAAGACCAAGCACATCACATAAAGATTTCGGAATTGTGGAAAAACTAGCAACCAAGTCACACAAAGAAAAACACTCATAATTTTTAATCTTTAACTTGATAGTAGGTTCCCATACATCATGTAGTTTTCTAGTAATTGAAACTTCTAATTCCAACTTTTCTTCTAAAGCTTTCATCATAGCATCAACAATATGTTTAGTAAAAGCTTTATTTTGTTCATAAGCATGGGGTGAATTTATCATGGATTGCAACAAATAAATACAATCAATCAAAGAGAAACTATCATAATTAAAGTCTTTGTAATCCAAAAAAGTGGGCACATCACTAGTTAAAGTCTTGACCTCTTCAAACCCACTTTTATTAATTTTCTCAACAAGATTTTCACCCTCCGAAATATCGGGACGCCTTCTAGCTAAAGTTGAATCTTCTACAGTCCCTTTTTAATTAATCTTAACTTTACTAAACAAAGAATCAATGGAAGAAACACCAATTATTAAGATCTTTATCACTTTTGTGAAAGTAATCACTAGAAAACACTTTTTCTAAAAATTCTCTTTTAGTCTAAGCATAGCGGTTATTTTCTTACTTTCATCCATAGAAACATAAAGAGCTTTAATTGATTCATCAACCTTAGGCACAAAAATTTTCATCTTGAGATTTTCCACATCATGAGAAATTCTATCAACACTTCTACACAAATCATCAATCTTATTCAACTTTTCTTCTATGGAATTGTTGAAAACTTTTTGCATATTGATAAATTCTTTAATATTATTCTCAATATCAGAGATGTTCTTATTATTATTATAAGATTGATTTACATAGGAATTACCATAATTATTAGAGGAATTACTAAGAAAAGGCCTAAGATTAAAATTACCTCTATAAGCATTGTTGTTGAAATTATTTCAAGAGATAAAATTCACATCTATTGCATCACTATTTTTCTCAATCAAAGTAGACAAAGGCATATCATTAATATCAATAGGAGAACTTTTACTAGCAACCAATTTCATAAGAGCATCAAATTTTTCACTCAAAGAAGAAATTTCTTCAACCGAATTAATTTTTTTACTAGTAGGATTTCTTTACGTATGCCATTGCGAAAAATTTGCCATGATATTATCAAGCAATTTGGTGGCTTCACCCAAAGTAATTTCCATAAAAGTACCACCCGCGAAGGAATCTAAAAGATTACGAGAAACAAAATTCAATCCCACATAATTTTTTTGTATGATCATCCAAACATCTAACCCATGAGTTGGGCAATTCCTTAGCCTCATTTTCATAATTCCCAAGATTGCGCAACATGCTCATGTTCAAGTTGATTGAAATTCATAATCTGGGTTCTAAGGGAAATATTTTTTGTGGGCGGAAAATACTTGGTGATAAATCCATCTTTGCATGTATTCCAAGAATCGATACTATTGCGAGGCAAAGAAGAGAACCAAAATTTTGAAGAATCACGCAAAGAAAACAGAAATAATTTCATCTTCACAACATCAATGTCCACATATTTTTTTTCTTTTGCATGTCGCATAATTCCACTAAGGTATTAAGATGGGACGCGTCATCCTTATTAGGAGTACCGGAAAATTGATCTTTCGTAACAAGATTCAGCAAAGCAGTATTAATATCACAAGACACCGCACTAGTGGCAGGAGGAGCAATCAGAGTGCCAATAAAATCATTTTTGTTGGTATTTGAGAAATCTCATAACTTGGTGTTCTCTTGAGTCATGATGACTACACAACAAGATTGCACTCAGAAAACAGATCCGACAAGAAAACGGCGAATGAAAAAGAGGGGCGAATGAAACGACAAATTTTTGTGAAGTGGGGGAGAGGAAAACGAGAGGCAAATGGCAAATAATGTAAATTGAAAGAAGATGAGATTTGTGATTAGGAACCTGGTATATGTTGAAGATCCTCCCCAACAACGGCGCCAGAAATTCCTTTTGATGTCTGCTAGGACTACGTCGGTATTTCCCCAAAGAGGAAGGGATGATGCATCACAACAGCGGTAGGTATTTCCCTCAGTGATGAAACCAAGGTTATCGAACTAGTAGGAGAATGAAGCAACAGAAGGTAAAAAGCACCTGCACACAAATATCAACCACTCGCGACCCGACGTGTTAAAGGGGTTGTCAATCCCTTTCGGGTAATGGCGCCAGAAGTTGGCAAAACAGACGTGAATAAATTGTAGTAGATTGATAGATCCAGTGCCAAATAAAATAAATAAGAATAAAATGCAGCAAAGTATTTTTGTATTTTTTGTTTAATAGATCTGAAAATAAATGCAAAGGAAAAGTAGATTGCAAAGGCAAATAATATGAGAAAGAGACCCGGGGGTCGTAGGTTTCACTAGTGGCTTCTCTCGAGAAAAATAGCAAACCGTGGGTGAAAAAATTAATGTTGGGCAATTGATAGAACTTCAAATAATCATGATGATATCTAGGCAATGATCATTACATATGCATCACGTCCAAGATTAGTAGACCGAATCCTGCCTGCGTCTACTACTATTACTCCACACATCGACCGCCATCCAGGATGCATCTAGTGTATTAAGTTCATGGAGAAACAGAGTAATGCAATAAGAACGATGACATGATGTAGAAAAGATCTATCTATGTAGAGATGGAACCCATCGTTTTATCCTTAGTAGCAACGATACATACGTGTCGGTTCCCCTTCTGTCACTGGGATCAAGCACCGTAAGAACCCACTACAAAGCACCTCTTCCCATTGCAAGATAAATAGATCAAGTTGGCCAAACAAAACCCAAATATTAGAGAAGAAATATGAGGCTATAAGAGATCATGCATATAAGAGATCAAAGAAACTCAAATAACTTTCATGGATATAAAAAGATAGATCTGATCATAAACTCAAAGTTCATCGGATCCCAACAAACACACCACAAAAAGAGTTACATCATATGGATCTCCAAGAGACCATTGTATTGAGAATTCAGCGAGAGAGAGGAAGCCATATAGCTACTAACTACGGACCTGAAGGTCTACAAACAACTACTCACGCATCATCAGAGAGGCACCAATGGAAGTGGTGAACCCCTCCGTGATGGTGTCTAGATTGGATCTGGTGGTTCTGGACTCTGCGACGCCTGTAATTGATTTTCGTCGACTGCCCTTGGGTTTCTGGAATATTGGGGTGTTTATAGAGCAAAGAGGCGGTCCGAGGGGCCTCCTGGCGCGCCCTGGTGGGTTGTGCTCTCCTTGGAGCACCCCCCCCCAGGCGCAGTCTTGGCCCATTGGGTGTCTTCCGGTCCATAAAATTTCTCTGTGAAGTTTCGTTGCATTTGGACTCCGTTTCTTATTGATTTCCTGCAATGTAAAAAACATGCAGAAAACAACAACTAGCACTTGGCAGTATGTCAATAGGTTACTATAAAAAAATGATATAAAATGACTATAAAATGATTATAAAACATCCAAAATTTATAACATAACAACATGGAACAATTAAAAATTATAGATACGTTGGAGACGTATCACCCCTCCATAGGCAGGCCCATATGGGAGGCGCACCAGCCCCTTGTGGCTGGTGTGTTTCCCCTCTTGGCCCATAAGGCCCATATCTTTTGCTAGGGATGCCCGGAACCCCATCCGGTGACCCGATAAGTACTCGATACCCCCAAAACATTTCCGGTGTCCGAATACCATCATCCTATATATCAATCTTTACCTCTAAACCATTTCGAGACTCCTCGTCATGTCCGTAATCTCATCTGGGACTCCGAATAACATTCGTTCACCAAATCACATAACTTATTTAATACTAAATCGTCATCGAACGTTAAGCATGCGGACCCTACGGGTTCGAGAACTATGTAGACATGACTGAGACACCTCTCCAGTCAATAACCAATAGAGGAACCTGGATGCCCATATTGGCTCCTACATATTCTATGAAGATCTTTATTGGTCAAACCGTTATGACAACATATGTAGTTCCCTTTGTCCATCGGTATGTTACTTGCCCGAGATTCGATCGTCGATATCTTCATACCTAGTTCAATCTTGGTACCGGCAAGTCTCTTTGCTCATTCCGTAATACATCACCTCATGACCAACTCCTTAGTCGTTTGCTTGCAAGCTTATGATGTGTATTACCGAGAGGGCCCAGAGATACCTCTCCGATACTTGGAGTGACAAATCCTAATCTCGATCTATGCCAACTCAACAAACACCTTCGGAGATACCTGTAGAGCATCTTTACAATAACCCAGTTAGTTTTTGACGTTTCATAGCACATGAGGTATTCCTCCGGTATCCGGGAGTTGCATAATCTCATATTCGAAGGAATATGTATTTGACATGAAGAATGCAATAGCAATAAAACTTGAACAATCATTATGCTAAGCTAACGGATGGGTCTTGTCCATCACATCCTAATGATGTGATCCCACTATCAAATGACAACTCATGTCCATGGTTAGGAAACCTTAACCATCTTTGATCAACGAGCTAGTCTAGTAGAGGCTTACTAGGGACACGGTGTTTGTTAATGTATTCACACATGTATTAACGTTTCCGATCAATACAAGTTTAGCATGAATAATAAACCTTTATCATGAATAAGGAAATATAAAATAACAACTTTATTATTGCCTCTAGGGCATATTTACTTCAGTCTCCCACTTGCACTAGAGTCAATAATCTAGTTCACATCGCCATGTGACCAACACCCAAAGAGTTTACTAGAGTCAATAATCTAGTTCACGTTGCCATGTGATTAACACCCAAAGAGTACTAAAGTGTGATCATGTTTTGCTTGTGAGAGAAGTTTAGTCAATGGGTCTGTCACATTGAGATCCATATGTATTTTGCAAATTTCTATGTCTACAATGCTCTACATGGTGCTACTCTAGCTAATTGCTCCCACTTTTAGGTAACTAAGGATAGTTTTGACTGTTGTCCGGTGGTCACTCCTAGATCACTCTTGTACCCTCTTTGCCAGATAAGTGGCAAGACACACATCAGGTGTGGTACACAACATGTCAGATCATATAGAACATATGGTTGAGGCATAGGGGATGACTTTCATTCTCTCTCTATCTTCTGCCATGGTCGGGCTTTGAGTCTTACTCAACTTCACACTTTGTAATTGTCGGTGTTCTGGGAATGGGGTCCCTCAGACTTGCTCGCTCATGGCCCACGGCGTGGCTCCAAAGAGCCTGGTATGGCCCATCTTCACCAAAGAAACAATCAAGACCCTCATGAGGCGGGACGACACAAGACCTCCTCAGGGGTGGCCTCACTAGGCAGGCTCGCGAGGAGCAGAGAGATCAAGGTGAGGGGCACCTCGCGAGGTTCCCATGATGTGAGCCGTGACGACCAAGGCCAGGCGGGCGCCAGGCGGGTGCCAGAGGGCGCAGAGTACCCGTTGCCTCTTTGGTGCTAAAGGGACAAGCGTAGGCGAGGAGTCCCGAGGCATCAGGCAAATGTTTCCATATCAGTGCAACGAGACCAAGACCAGTAGGACGGCAGGAGGGAGGTCATCGCAGAGCCCATGACGGCATCACCACCAGAGCCTTTGGCAGGCGAAGACAACCTTTTGTCAGGATAGCTTGTACTAGCTGTCCCCCTTCAAATTGGCCATTGTGGGATCCCTTCCCGCCTAATATTTGGGGACAGGACCCGGGCCTCTGTAAATAGTACTAGCCACCACCTTAGCAAGCGACGGATGATTCAGATCATCCTCAACCACACAAGCTCACCGAGCCCAAGAACACCTCTCCTCAGGAGGCTGTTCTTCCCTTGTACTTGTTCATTCTCAGCCTACAAGGCAATCCACCACACCACACTGGAGTAGGGTATTACACCACATCGGTGGCCCGAACCAGTATAAACCCTTGTGTCCCCTGTTCTTTGAGTTCGTCTTGCTGAGCTTTGAGATCGTGGCGAGTGTGTGATCTAGGGGAGGGAGAGATCTTCGTGCGCACCCCAGTGTTCGAACCTTAAGGGTTTTGCCGGAACCCGAAATCCGACAGTAATACAGGCAAGAACCCCTTGGACTGAACCATTTTGAACTTCTTGAAAAAACTTTGCCAAGGTATGTGCTTTGTGGAAGTCCTATTAAGCATCTTGATCTATCCCCATAGATCTTGATGCTCAATACGTAAGTAGCTTCACCGAGGTCTTTCATTGAATTTTTTTTATTCAAGTATCCTTTTATGCTATCCAGAAAATCTATATCATTTCCAGTCAATAATATGTCATCCACATAATATTAGAAATGCTACAGAGCTCCCACTCACTTTCTTGTAAATACATGCTTCACCGTAAGTCTGTATAAAACCATATGCTTTGATCACCTCATCAAAGCGCATATTCCAACTCCTAGATGCTTGCACCAGTCCATAGATGGATCACTGGAGCTTGCACACTTTGGCAGCACCTTTATGATCGACAAAACCTTCTGGTTGCATCATATACAACTCTTCTTTAAGATATCTATTAAGGAATGCAGTTCTGACGTCCATTTACCAGATTTCATAATCATAAAATGTGGAAATTCCTAACATGATTCGGACATACTTAACCATGGGTGAGAAAGTCTCATCGTAATCAACTCCTTGAACTTGTCGGAAACCTTTTGCAACAAGTAGAGCTTTGTAGATAGTGACATTACTATCAGCACCAGTCTTCTTCTTGAAGATCCATTTATTCTCAATGGTTTGCCGATCATCGGGCAAGTCCACCAAAGTCCACACTTTGTTCTCATACATGGATCCTATCTTAGATTTCATGGCCTCAAGCCATCTGTCGGAATCTGGGCTCATCATAGCTTCTCCATAGTTTGTAGGTTCGCCATGGTCTAGTAACATGACTTCCAGGACAGGATTACCGTACCACTCTGGTGCGGATCGTGCTCTGGTTAACCTACGAAGTTCAGTAGTAACTTGATCTAAAGTTTCATGATCATTATCATTTGCTCCCTCTCTAGTTGGTGTAGGCATCACGGGAACAGTTTTCTCTGATGTGCTACTTTCCAATTCGAGAGAAGGTACAATTACCTCATTAAGTTCTACCTTTCCTCCCGCTCACTTCTTTCAAGAGAAACTCCTTCTCTAGAAAGGATCTATTCTTAGCAACAACGAACTTGCCTTTGGATCTGTGGTAGAAGGTATACCCAATGGTTTCCTTAGGGTATCCTATGAAGATGCACTTCTCTGCTTTGGGTTCGAGCTTATCAGGCTGAAACCTTTTGACATAAGCGTTGCTTCCCCAAACTTTTAAGAAATGACAGCTTAAGTTTCTTGCCAAACCATAGTTCATACGGTGTCATCTCAATTTGTCGGTGTACTAGAGTAGGGGTACCCTAGTATCCCGAACTTGTGCACGGGCAGTTGCAGCCCTCCGCGGCAAGGCTTACCAGGTAACCGCCAAGGTCCTCCATGGTTCCTATGGAGCCATGCAAGAACAAAGTATTCAAGCCAAGGAGACAAGGCCCCGGCAAGAGGAGCTTGCTGGGAAGGCCACCCAAGGCACCTAGGAGACAAGGCCCTGGCAAGAGGAGCTTGCCGGGAAGGCCCGGTGAGCGACAAGCTTCCGGGCGCGACAAGACAACAACATGCAAAGGCGCTTGCCGCAGACCACCACTCAGACTGCGCCCAAAGCACATCCACTAACGTGTCGCCTCGACCTTTCCAGCGCCAGCGTGGCATGAGGTCTGCAGCCAGCCGGCGGGTGGCAAGCAACAATGACAAGATTGCCATCGTGGCAAGCGGTGGCGCCCGACGGTCCTCGCTTGCACCGTTAGGGCGACATAGACGGGCATTTAATGCCTTTGTCCCCTGCCGTCGAGGTTAGGTATGATACATCGTACATCGCATGTGTAGCTGTACCAACCACTCCTTTTCCATTTTTACCCTTGTCTACGTTGCCACCTGTCGGAGACCCCTTGAGCATATAAAAGGAGGCCCATGCGCAACGTAGAGGGGGTCGGTTCCCCCCACGCTCAGTCTCGTTAGCAGCTCGTGTGTACTGTAGCACTCAAGCGCTCCCGAGCAAGAACTCAATACACTCAGACATGCAGCAGTAGGAGTGTTTTCTCTCCGGAGAGCTCCGAAGCTGGGTAAACCTCTCGTGTGCTTCACCTCGATCTGCTCTTCGTGCGACCTCCGCCTCCCGCCGAACCGAAAGGGGCTCGGTCCGCCGGTCCCATAGGTGTTCGTGGGCCAGATCAGCCTGCCCCGACACAATGGATTTAGATGGTGCCCTATTTAACGTGAATGCAGTTGTCTCTAATGCGTAGCCCCAAAACGATAGTGGCAAATCGGCAAGAGACATCATAGAACGCACCATATCTAATAAAGTATGGTTACAATTGTCGATGCAACAAACCCTAGTTCTGTTGCCCAGACTTTGCACATGCACAAGAACAAGATCCAAGCACCAGCCAAGTCACAGTTCAAAGGACCAAGAGATTCGAAGAACTAGCATACAGATTAGAGGGACCATGATCAAGCCAGATAAGTAGGATATCACTAAGAGAAAACCTCCCTTGCCGGATAGGCGAGCCCGACAAGGGGCAAGGCCACCCACAGAAGCAAGCGACCAAAGCACCCCGGCAGGGCCTGCTAGGGCTCACGGAGGCAAAACCACCTCACCAACCACTCAACCACGACCCACGTCGTCAATCAGTGCGGTGTCAAGCCGCAAAGTTACTGAGTGGCAGTCATTCGCCACATGGCTGCCTCTCCTTACAGGGAAAACCCACAGACGACACCTGTCCTGCGACGTGTCATGCAAGCAGTGAGTCGGCAAGATAGCCCGGCAAGCCTTGCCGGGCAACCTGTGATGTGACACTAAGCGGTGCATTTAATGCGCCCTGTCAGCCCAGAGAGTTAGGTATGATAGCACTGTTTGCTATCATATGAGTGCATAATAACTACTTAGCCATTGTGGTGACCCCTTGATCTATAAAAGGAGGCCCTTGGCAACCGTAGAAAGGGTTAGAAGGTTGGATAACTCACCCCCATACGTGCGTAGTCGCTGCTGCCCCAAGGCAACCCCTGCCGGGCAAGTGTACTACACTCGCTAGCACCTTTTCCACCATCAATCCACCAAAGCATGAGTAGGGTTTTACGCCTCATGGCAGCCTAAACCTGGGTAAATTGCTGGTGTGATCCCTGCCGCGCTGCCCCCATGCTCATCTTCTCTTTGTGCAACGCGTCGCCCCCCTACCATACCAGCAAGGGGCCTCCTGGTCCCATAGGTGGTCGTGGTTTCCCGTGACATCTTTGGCACACCAGGTAGGGGGCTCGCTTGTGAGAATCTGAAGGCGTGCACAGCGCGTCGACTTCATCACCATCTTCGTCTTCGACGACACCTTCGACCATGGCGCCCAAGAAGAAGCCCGGCCCTCCAGCTCACCCATTCACCTCAAAGGATCTACCGCCCGCGGCCTCTAGCGCTACGGGGGGTGCGGAGGCACGCGAGGACGCGGGCACTGCTGTGGATGTGTCCAGAGCCGACGCAGGAGCACGAGGCACCGGAGGTGAGCAGCATCAGGAACACCCCGACGGCCATGTTCCCCAAGGTACGGGTGAGGGGGTTACTCCATCTGCGCTCCTTTCTCCCACCGACGGGCACAACACAGAATGGCGCTTGGACCAGGGTGAACCGCCGCCCTCCGGCCGCCCCCGCCACGGGTGCGCGTGCACCTCCCCCGGAACGGGCCGACCAAGCCGCTGCGCCCGACGAAGCCGCTGGCCCTCGAGCGCCTTTGCCACACCACGTCTAGGTGGTCGCCCCGCAGCGACAGCGGGGGCGCAATACTACCACCGCTGGCACCATCAGGAGCCGCGTGACAGTACGATTGACTTCATCGACATCCATGCCAAGCACTGCCTCGGAGGCCATGGCGTGAGCTCAGCTCCTGCTGAGGTTTCCGCCAGCGGCCGAGCAGATGGACGAATGGCGTGCCACCATCCAAAGCCTGTTCGGTTTCGCCGAAGCTGGGGGCTCACGGCGAGGTGACCCGACGCGACCTCCCCAAGCGACCGCAATAGCTCATGCTGCTGATAGTACAGAAGGGGCCATCCCCACGGTGCAGTCCCCACCACGGCAGCGAACGCAATAGAATCAAGATCACAATGACGTCTCGATGGCCTCTTCTGACCCTCGAGTACGTCTAGGCCAACGTCAAGCCTCGGAGGATGGGCGGAGAGGAGGCGCGCGCGTCGTCATCGAGCAACGCCACGGCGACCTCCACCAGACCGACGGGTGGGACGGCCTCAACATCGACGAACCCACACTCGGTGTTGACGAGTGCCTACCTTTCGATGTTGGCTGCCCTGCTTTTACACGAGAGCTGTGGCAAGTCCGTTGGCTGTCTGCTTGCACATTCAAGTCAGAGATACCTGAGATATACGAAGGGAGGCTAAACCCGACAGAGTTCCTGAGCATCTACACCACCGCAGTTCAGTCTACCGGGGGAAGAGATGAGAAGGTGTTTGCCAACTACTTCCCTTTGGCCATCAATTCCAATGTGAGGTCTTGGCTGATGCACCTACCGGAGAACACCATTTCGTCATGGGCTGACCTGTGCCACGAGTTCATTGGCACCTTCACTGGCGGTCATCAAGAACCCGACAGGCCCAGCGATTTGCAGCTTCTCCAGCGGAAGGAGGAGAAACCCTTCGTAAGTATTTATAGAGATTCAACAAAGTTCATAGAAATATCCCAAATATCCATCCGGCAGCCGTGATAGCTGCCTACCAGTCCAATGTGCGCAACCGTCGTATTCATTCCAAGATGAACGTGCGGTTTCCCAAGACTGTGAATGAGATTTACACATTAGTGGATAAATGTGCTCGGATGGAGGAGGGAAGGAGGTTGCCCGGAGAGGAAGATTACACCAAAGTTGATTGAGAGGATGAGGACAAATCAACCAGTCAGAAGAAGAGCAAGAAGTGCAGTAAGAAGCAAAGAGACAAGGCAGTGATGACTGTTGAAGGATCTGATACGCCTAGTACCGGCAAGAAGACCAAAGCTGAGGCCCCCTACAAGGAAGCTGCCATGTGCACTGACTGTCGGGAAGCTACTACTGCCGAGAAAGCCGGAAAGGTGATGGGCGGTACTGCAAGATTTATCGGACCAAGGTCCACGACCTTCAAGAGTGTTACCAAGTTGAGCAGCTTGTCAAGAAACAAAGAGCAGAATATGAGACGCATGATAAGGAAAAAGGTCAGAATGTCGATGGCGGTAAGGGCCGGGTTCGTGAAGCAAATCGCCCTGGCAAACCCTTTCGGAATGAAGGAAAGCCCGCCAGAGGTCGAGAGAAGGAAATCTGTGAACATGAAAGTGATGGAGGGGATGAAGAGGAAACCAGCGAGCAAGAGTTTCAGAAGGCTACGGATGCCCTGTGCATTGACGGAGGTGGATCTTTGCACACTTCCCACCGACAGCTCAAACGATGGGCACAGGAGGTCAATGTCGTGGAACCAGCGCTAGAGGCCCGGAAGCCGCTCAAATGGTCCCGTACACCCATCATCTTTGACGAGGAGGACCATCCTAGTCGTACCACTGCGGTAGGATGTTTGCCGTTGTTGGTCTCCCTAACAATTCACAACCTCAAGGTCACAAAGATGTTGGTGGACGGCGGGGCTTGGTTGAATCTGATTTCCCCGGCAGTCATCAGCAAGCTTCAGATAGGAGAAGATGAGCTAGAGGTTACCAGCATGTTTCAAGGAGTTAATCCCAGCAGGAGCCATCCTAAGGGAAACATCACGTTGCCGGTAACATTTGGGGGAGAACTGAATTACCAGACCGAGAGGATCGTGTTTGATGTGGTTGATCTCCCCCTACCGTACAATGGGATTCTTGGACGCCCTACCTTGTCTAAGTTCATGGTGGCATCCCACTATGCCTACAACACTTTGAAGTTGCCTTGGCCACTTGGAGTCGTCACCATCCCATCAGATGAGAATGATGCAATTATTTTTGTGGACAATATGTATCGGGACGCGGTCGCGGCAGAGGCAGTGGCAGCTCCCGCCAAGGAAAGCAAAGGAAAGAAGAGAGGCTGTAGGGACTCCAGCAAAGAGTCCAGGAAGCATGCCCCCACCGAGTGCATGACACCCATTGACGACGTGCCGAAGTGTTCTAACAGCAACACATCCAAGGTTGCCGCACCCCAAGTGAAGAAGGTCCCGGCAGGGCTGGCTAGTGTTGATGGTACTTTCACTATCAACGCCACCCTTGATGACAAATAGGAAAGCATGCTCGTTGCCTTCCTGCGGGCGAATATCGATGTGTTTGCCTGGGAATCATCTGATATCCCTTGTGTTCCCAGGGAGGTAATCGAGCACCACCTTGTTGTCTGCCCACATGCCCGACCTGTCAAGCAGAAAGTCCGGAAGCAGGCTTTGGAGAGACAGCAGTTCATTACAGAAGAGATCAAGAAGCTTGAGGCAGCTGGTATGGTCAGAGGAGTACTGCATCCCACGTGGTTGGCAAATCCAGTGGTAGTCCGGAAAGCAAACGGGAAGTGGGGGCTTTGCATAGATTTCACAGATCTCAACAAGGCTTGCCCAAAAGACCCATTTCCCTTGCCACGCATTGACCAGATTGTGGACTCCACTTCATGTTGTGATTTGCTCTCCTTTCTAGACGCATACTCTGGGTATCACCAAATCTTCATGTCCAAGGAAGATGAAGAGAAGACGTCGTTCATCACTCCATGTGGTACGTATTGCTCTGTACGCATGCCATTCAGATTAAAGAGTGCCGGGTCCACTTTTGCAAGGGCAATCCAGATTGGTTTTGAGCCACAGCTACACAGAAACATAGAGGCCTATATGAATGATATTGTGGTCAAGACCAAGGATAAGGCCACCCTTATTCAAGATTTGGAGGAGATGTTTGATAATCTGCGCAAGATCAATCTGAAGCTCAACCTGGAGAAGTGTTTATTTGGTATTCCCTCCGGCAAGCTGCTCGGGTTCTTTGTATCCCATCGTGGGATCGAAGCCAACCCTGACAAGATCAAGGCCATCAAGCAGATCCAAGCGCCAAGGACAGTTAAGGATGTGAGGCGCCTGACAGGATGTGTTACCGTGCTAAGCAGGTTCATCTCCAAGTCTGTCGAGCGCGCCCTACCGTTCTTCAAGATTTTGAAGAAGGCCGGCCCTATGAAGTGGACCCCAGAAGCAGATGCAGCTTTGAAAGAGTTGAAGGCCTACTTGTCCTCTGTGCCTACCTTGGTTGCCCCCAAACCTCATGATCCGTTGTTGCTATACTTGGCGGCAACTAACCAGGTGGTCAGTGCGGCCTTGGTAGCACATTGGGAAGTGGATGAGGCAGAAAGTGAGCAGAGACCGGCAGGGTCAGAGAAGGATCAGGACAACGATGAGCACGACAACGAGAGCAACTCCAAGGACGCGCAAGGAAGAAAGTGGTGCAGCTTCTAGTGTAATTCGTCAGGTCCCTATTACAGGGGGCTAGATCGAGGTACTCTGGTGTGCAGAAGTTGATCTTTGGTCTCTTTATGGCCTCAAGGAAACTTCGTCACTACTTCCAAGCCCATGAGATCACGGTTGTTACTCGTTTTCCGTTGCAAAGGATACTCCGAAACCCTGAGGCTACTGGCAGAATAGTGGAGTGGGCTTTGGATTTATCCAGCTTTGGTTTGAAGTTTGAGAGCACATCAACTATTCAGAGCATGGCGTCGGCAAAGTTTATTGCAGAATGGACGGCAACCCCCGACGAGGAAGTAACAGAGACAGCTATCCCCGGCAAGGAATCGCCCCAAGAATGGATTATGTATTTTGATGGTGCCTTTTCCCTGCAAGGTGCAGGAGCTGGCGTGCTTCTTGTCGCCCCCTCCGGGGAGCACTTGAAGTACGTCGTCCAAATGCATTTTGCCCGGGAAGAGGCAACCAACAATACAGCGGAGTATGAAGGATTCCTTGCCGGGCTCAGAATTGCAGCTGAATTGGGAATCAAGAAATTCGAGGAGATTCACATCTTGTGGTGAGACAAGTCAACAAGGATTACCAAAGTCCATTGATGGAGGCATACGTCGAGGATGTGAGGAGGTTGGAGGAGCACTTTGTCAGATTGCAAATAGAGCACGTACCCCGTGCGGAAAACAACATAGCTGGTCATCTGTCAAAGTGTCCTGCGTAGAAGCTTCCTGTGGAACCAGGGACATTTGTTCTCCATCTCACTCAGCCCTCCGCATCCCCAGCAACAATGGCCCGGAAGAGGAGAAAGTTGCACTACGGTAAGCCTCTCCCGGTAGAGCCGTCTGCTCCCGGCAGAGGCCCTGCCGGAAAGAACTCGTCACAGCCTGCTGGACCACCCCCTCCAGTCGGCCCATGGACCCCATGGACGAGGCTGGTGCTCCCGCAGCAGAGGAGGTGCCGCTAGTCCTTGTTGCCGAGCCCCAGGCTCCAACTTGGGCAAGGCACACGTCCACTTCCTCCAAACCGGAGAGCTTCCCGGCGACCAAGATGAAGCTGAAAAAGTAGCCTGGAGGGCCAGTATGTATCAGTTTGTCGATGACACTCGGTACAGAAGGATGCCCAACGGTGTGAAATTAAAGTGTGTCTGCCGGGAAGAAGGAAAGGAACTGCTTGCTGAGATTCACAGAGGAATGTGCGGCTCCCACATTGGATCAAGGGCATTAGTTGGGAAAGCATTCCGGCAAGGATTCTATTGGCCCACAACCCTCCAAGATGTGGTCGAGCTAGTCACGACATGTGAAGCCTGCCAGTTCCATTCCAAGAAAACACACCTACCTACCTAAGCTCTTCAAACAATCCCTCTATCAAGGCCATTTTTGGTCTGGGGGCTCGATATCCTCGGTGCCTTCCCCCGAGCAATCGAGGGCTTTGAATTCTTGTTCGTTGCCATCGACAAGTTTACAAAGTGGTCGGAAGTGAGAAAGGTGACTGCTTAGTCAGCTATCAAGTTCTTGAAAGAATTGGTGTGTCGTTTTGGAGTTCCGGCAAGGATCATCACCGACAATGGCACCCAGTTCACGAGCCGCGCCTTCATGCAATATGTTCATGCGCTCGGATGCAAGATCTCATTCGCCTTTGTGGCACAACCCCGGAGCAATGGACAAGCTGTGATGGCCAACGCTGAAGTGTCGCATGGACTCAAGACAAGAACTTTTGATACGCTGCAGAAGCATGACAGGCGGTGGATCGAGGAGCTACTGGTAGTTCTCTGGTCCCTCAGAACGACACCAAACTGAGCTACCGGGAAGACTCCCTTCTCCCATGTCTACGGGGCAGAAGCAGTTATCCCCATGGAACTCATTTACGGGTCGCCTCAAGTGCTTGCCTACGATGAAATAGCAAAAGATCAGCACGGGCGTGACGATGTTGTGCTACTCGAGGAGAACCGTCTCCGGGCTGCTATGCATGCTGCATGCTACCAGCAAGCCCTGCGTCGCTATCATAGCCGCAGGGTTCATGCACGGTGTTTTGAGGAAGGTGACCTTGTCCTTAGGCGCGTCCAGTCTGCCAAGGGTACACATAAGTTGTCACCGAAGTGGGAAGGCCCTTACCGGGTAGTACGAGTCACCAGACCTGGCGCAGTCCGTCTAGAGACCGGAGATGGCACTCAGGTGCAAAACTCATGGAATATTGAGCATCTCTGCAAGTTCTACCCATAAGGCACGGCTGTCGGGCCCTGCCCGACAGCCACCCTTTTATACAGGCCTTGCCTCAGCTGCATGTAACCCCTTGTACAAAGCTGGGGCGATGACCCCCGTTCAAGAGAAAATAAAGAAGCATTGTGGGGGGGGGGGGGGGGGGGGGACAAGATTGCATGCATGCATGAGCACACCGAGATCACTGCATAAGAATCTCATGAGCATTTTCTTATGCATATAGATAGGATCACATCTTGCATTCATTCTCATCTGCATGAATCTACAGGTTCCCGCCGTGAACTTTGCTTCGACAAGGAGTTGAGAAGATTGCCTGGCACAGTGATCGCCGACAAGCCAAACAGATAAGTTTTACCTCCTGTCCATTAGCGTTCCATAAGGCTACAACTGGAGCATGGGAAAGCCTCGCCACTATTTTGAGACTTAGGTGCTCCCATTCATGACTCGAACATTGCTTCAATCGGAATGGTCACAGTAGCGTTTGGGAAAAATAAGTTGGCGGGGAGCTGGTCCCTCTATCTGTTCCCCAGCAGACGCATCTCTCCGACAGACAAAAAGGGCGCCGACAGGATAGCCTGCCAGGGAAATCTCATTTATTTACATTAAAGAGGCATCTCACCTCTGCATGGACATACACATGCACGAGTTCTTGGCAAGGTTCATCTTTTTCATTCATATGCTAATACAAGTACAAGCGTTACAGAACACAAACATGGACTCGAGAGATTACATTATTTGAATTAAAATTTGGCAAGTGCCTACAGATTTAAGATTGAAAAAAGATAAGTGCCCGTGATCCCCTCTTTTTGTTTCCCCCTCCTTCAGGCACTGTGGCGGAAGGAGGAAAAGACGAGAAAAGGAGCACCCAAGCAGGAGCCCACCCTGGTCCCGTCAGGGCCCGTTGGCCACGACCTAACAAGACCGGGAGTGGCGAGGCTGCGAAGGAGGAGTGCGGGGGATGGGTCGGCGCCTCCTCGTCACCACCTCCAGAGCCAGCAAGAAGCCCCAGCTTGAGCACCGATGGAGTCATCCACCAAAGCTTAGCCAGAAGACTACTGAAGGGGAGGCGAAGGCGCCAAGAGAACATCCCTCCCTGGCTATCACCCTAGGAGGCTGGTGATGATGATGTCGGGGGGGGGGGGAGAGAGGGAAGACAAGGTGGCAGGTCGCCGGTCGAAGGAGAAGGTAGCCACGCCATCGTACTCCGACCTGACCCCCCTACCACCCGCCTTCTTTGTCTTCCCACGCTTTCTCCTCACCATTGCTGCTCCCGAGAAGCACCAAGACACCAGTCCATCGCTCTCCCCGGGAAGACGACGAGCATCCAAAGCAGTCAGGGGGCTCGAGGCGCACCGCTCCCCTCCTTGGTGGGCAGGAAGGTGCGCCTCTTGTCGACATCAGCCCCAAGTCCTTCGGGAGGGGCAATACTAGGATTACGAATGATCTCCAGCCTCGCCTCCCGGCTAAGCTTCGAAGGATCCAAGAAGTTCGCCATAGCAAGGACCAGGCTCACTCCCCGAGCATCAGCGCCAGCGTGTGGCAACATTGGGCCCAACTAAGAGCCCAGGGGCTGGCCCCAGGCTCTTCTCTTCAACATGACCAGCAGAAGCAGGAGAGAGAGGAGGAAGGATGCGGGGTTGGATGACTCCGCCCTCCTTCGCCCATCCTTTTATAGGCGGGGAGGGGAGGGGGGATACTCCATCAATGGGCGGCCAGCATCCTCCTCCACCGATTCAAGACGACCGGGCCCTCACCTTGATGCTCTCCTGTGCCATGTGCCTCCATTACCTACCCCGCGCGATGCATGCGGCATACGTGGCCGAGGATAAGGGCGCGGTGGGAAGAGTGAATTGGCAGTTTCTACCCCGTACGCTAAAGTCATTCACTGGCCATTACTGGAGTGGCCCCACCACTATTGGCTTTACACAACGCTCGGGGAAACCATAAACTAGCCCAAAATCAAGGCTAATGAAGAAGCAAAATAGATCTCAAGAGACCAGCCTCTTCAGCAACCCTGCCTGTGCACTTATTAGGCCCTACCCCGATGGCCTTTCGGCGGTAGCGTTCAAGCAGGCACAGGGCTTCTATCAGTGCAACAAACCCTGGGTCTGTTGCCCACACTATGCACATGCATAGGAACAACATCGAAGCACCAGCCAAGTCAGAGTTCAAAGGACCAAGAGATTCGAAGGACCAGCATACACATCAGAGGGACCAAGATCAAGCCAGAGAAGTAGGATATCGCTAAGAGAAAAGCCTCCCTTGCTGGATAGGCGAGCCCTGCAAGGGGATAGGCGAGCCCTGCAAGGGCCTGCCAGGGCTCACGAAGGCAAAACCACCTCACCAAGCACTCAACCATGACCCACGTCATCGATCAGTGCGGTGTCAAGCCGCAAAGTTACTGAGTGGCAGTCATTCGCCACATGGTTGCCTCTCCTTACAGGAAAACCCACATACGACACCCGTCATGCGACGTGTCATGCAAGCAGGTGCAGAGCTAGCAAGATAGCCCGGCAAGCCTTGCCGGGCAACCAATGATGTGACACTAAGCGGTGCATTTAATGCGCCCTGTCAGCCCACAAAGTTAGGTATGATCGCACTGTTTGCTATCATATCAGTGGATAATGACTACTTTGCCATTGTGGTGACCCCTTGATCTATAAAAGGAGGCCCTTGGCAACCGTACAAAGGGTTAGAAGGTTGGATAACTCACCCCAATACTCGCGTAGTCGCTGCTACCCCAAGGAAACACCTGCCAGGCAAGTGTACTATGCTCGCCACCACCTCTTCCACCATCAATCCACCAAAACAAGAGTAGGGTTTTACGCCTCACGGCGGCCCAAACCTGGGTAAATTGCTTGTGTGATCCATGCCGCACTGGCCCCACGCTCGTCTGCTCTTTGTGCAATTTGTTCCCCCCCTGCCGAACCAGCAAGGGGCCTCCTGGTCCCATAGGTGGCCGTGGTTTCCCACGACAATGATGTTCAGACACACCATTATGTTGTGGTGTTCCAGGTGGCGTGAGTTGTGAAACTATTCCACATTGTTTTATATGAAGGCCAAACTCGTAACTCCAATATTCGCCTCCGCAATCTTATCGTAGAAACTTTATTTTCTTGTTATGATGATTCTCTACTTCACTCTGAAATTCTTGAACTTCTCAAATGTTTCAGACTTGTGTTTCATCAAGTAGATATACCCATACTTACTCAAATCATCGGTGAAGGTGAGAAAATAACGATACCCGCCGCATGCTTCAATACTCATCGGACTGCATACATCGGCATGTATTATTTCCAATAAGTCATTAGCTCTCTCCATTGTTTTGGAGAACAGAGTTTTAGTCATATGGCCCATGAGGCATGGTTCACAAGTATCAAATGATTTATAATCAAGTGATTCCAAAAGTCCATCTGCATGGAGTTTCTTCATGCGCTTTACACCAATATGACCTAAACGGCAGTGCCACAAGTATGTTGCACTATCATTATCAACTTTGCATCTTTCGGCATCAATATTATGAATATGTGTATCACTACAATCGAGATTCAATAAACCATTCACATTGGGTGTATGACCATAGAAGGTTTTAATCATGTAAACAGAACAACAATTATTCTCTGACTTAAATGAATAAACGTATTGCAACAAACATGATCTAATCCTATTCATGCTCAACGCAAACACCAAATAACATTTATTTAGGTTCAACACTAATCCCGAAGGTAGAGGGAGTGTGCGATGGTGATCATATCAACCTTGGAATCATTTCCAACACACATTGTCACCTCGCTTTTAACTAGTCTCTACAACTCCTATTTCGAGTTACTAATCTTAGCAACTGAACCGGTATCAAGTACCTAGGGGTTACTACGAACACTAGTAAAATACACATCAATAACATTTATATCAAATATACCTTTATTCACTTTGCCATCCTTCTTATCCGCCAAGTATTTGGAGCAGTTCCACTCCGAGTGACCATTTCCTTCGCAGTAGAAGCACTCAATTTCAGGCTTGGGTCCAGCTTTGGGCTTCTTCACGGGAGTGGCAACTTTCTTGCCATTCTTATTGAAGTTCCCTTTCTTTCCCTCACCCTTTTTATTGAAAATAGTGGTCTTGTTAACCATCAACACTTGATGCTTTTTCTTGATTTCTACCTTCGCCGATTTCAGCATCGCGAAGAGCTTTGGAATCATTTTTGCCATCCCTTGCATATTATAGTTCATCACGAAGTTCTTGTAGCTTGGTGATAGTGACTAGAGAACTCTGTCAATGACTATCTTATCTGGAATATTAACTTCTACTTGATTCAAGCGACTGTAGTACCCAGACATTCTGAGTACATGCTCACTGGCTGAGCTATTCTCCTCCATCTTGTAGGCAAAGTACTTGTCAGAGCTCTCATACCTCTCGACACGGGCATGAATCTAAAATACCAATTTTCATCTCTTGGTACATCTCATATGCTTCGTGGCGTTCAAAAACGTTTTTGAAGTCCCGGTTCTAAGCCGTAAAGTATGGCGCACTAAACTATCAAGTAGTCATCATATCGAGCTTGTCAAACATTCATAAGATCTGCATCTGCTCCTGCAATACGTCTGTCACCTAGCGGTGCATCAAGGACATAATTCTTCTGTGCAGCAATGAGGATGATCCTCAGATCATGGACCTAGTCCGCATCATTGCTACTATCATCTTTCAACTTAGTTTTCTCTAGGAACATATCAAACACATAGGGAAGCTACAACGCGAGCTATTGATCTACAACATAGATATGCAAATACTATCAGGACTATGTTCATGATAAATTAAGTTAAATTAATCAAATTACTTAAGAACTCCCACTTAGATAGACATCCCTCGAGTCAACTAAATGATCACGTGATCCAAATCATCTAAACCATGTCCGATCATCACGTGAGATGGAGTAGTCATCAATGATGAACATCTCTATGTTGATCATATGTACTATATGATTCACGTTTGACCTTCCAGTCTCCAGTGTCCCGAGGCAATGTCTGTACATGCTAGGATCATCAACTTTAACCTGACTATTCCGCATGTGCAAAACTGTCTTGCACCCATTGTATGTGAACGTAGAGCTTATCACACCCGATCATCACGTGGCGTCTCAGCACGACGAACTGTCTCAACGGTGCATACTCAGGGAGAACACTTATGCCTTGAAATTTAGTAAGGGATAATCTTATAATGCTACCGCCATACTAAGCAGAATAAGATGAATAAAAGATAAACATGACATGCAATCAAAATCGGTGACATGATATGGCCATCATCATCCTGTGCTTTTGATCTCCATCTCCAAAGCATCGTCACAATCTCCATTGTCACCGGCTCAACACCTTGATCTCCATTTTAGCATCATGGTCGTCTCGCCAACTATTGCTTCTACAACTATAGCTAACGCATAGTGATAAAGTAAAGCAATTACATGGCGTTTGCATTTCATACAATAAAGAGAGAACCATAAGGCTCCGACCGGTTGCCAATAACTTTTATAAAACATGATCATCTCATACAATAACTTATATCACATCATGTCTTGAGCATATCACATCACAACATGCCCTGCAAAAACAAGTTAGACGTCCTCTACTTTGTTATTACAAGTTTTACGTGACTGCTACGAGCTTCTAGCAAGAACCGTTCTTACCTATGCATCAAAACCACAACGGTGTTTCGTCAAGTTTGGTGTTTTAACCTTCTTCAAGGACCGGCCACAGTAAATTTTGATTCAACTAAAGTAGGAGAAACAGACACCCGCCAGCCACCTTCATGCAAAACTAGTTGCATGTCTGTCGGTGGAACCGATCTCATGTGTGTGGACATGTAAGGTTGGTCGGGGCCGCTTCATCCCACAATACCGCCGAACAAAAGTAAGATGTTGGTGGTAAGAAGTATGACTATCACCGCCCACAACTCTTTGTGTTCTACTCGTGCATATCATCTACGCATAGACCTGACTCATGATGCCACTGTTGGGAGTCGTTGGATGGAAAAACAAAAACAAATCTACGCACATGCAATGATCTATCCATGGAGATGCATAGCAACGAGGGGGTAGTGTGTCTACGTACCCTCGTAGACCGTAAGTGTCGGTGTGGAACGACGCCTATGGGATCACAAGAATCCCTACTACGGTTGCCGTGGCGCAGGGTTGCAAGGAGAGCAGGGCTAGTAGACAGCACAAGGATCGTTTACCCAGGTTCGGGCCGCGAGGATGCATAAAACCCTAGTCTTGTTTTGATGGGTGTATTTCTAAGAGTGCTTGAGGTCTCGAACTAGCTGTGGTCAGAGCGTGGTTCGAAAGAGCCGAATCCTCCTTCAGTATGCCATGGGCCTCCTTTTATAGTTGAAAGGGGCTTCCACAGTGACACACAGGAGGTGGAAAGGTGTACAGTGCCCTGAGCTTATCGCTCGTATTACAGGATAAGACGCATTTAATGCGTGGCTTAGGTGTCCCCTTGCTTTATCGAGGAAGGGGTGAGGCCCGTCCCGTCCGTCGCCGCTCCTCCTCGCTTCGACACGCTCCCCAGCCAGTGATGTGTGCGGTGCCATGTAAGCAGGCAGGCAGCTGGGTGGCACGGTGGTGGAGCCTTCACGAAGATCTGCATGCCGCCACGCAGGCGCTTGATGAGTTGGCCTGGGAGCTGCATGTTGCCACGCAGGTGCCCGCCCAGCTGGTTGGGCTGGCAGCTGCATTTGAACGGTGGTGGAAGCTTGGTTGGTCGCGGGCCAGACGGTGGTCCCGCTGGCGTCCTTGGTGAGGGCCTTGTCGGGTGGCCCGGTAAGGGTCTTGCCGTGGCGCGCTGTCGTCCCCGGGAAAGGTCTTGCCGGGGGTCTGGTAACCTTCCTCGGCAAGGATCTTGCTGAGGATCGTCGTCTTCTAATCCTCATCTGATCTTGAATATGTCTTCACAAAGATCTGCATGCCACCACGGAGGTGCCTCCCGAGCCCTGGCCCCACATGGATGATGGTGTTGGGGATCGTGGGCTCAAGGGTGGCTTGCTCTGTTGGTGTGGGGCGAGCTGTCCCGGCAAGGGTCTTGCCGGGGCCGCTGAGGCCGCCCGGCAAGGGTCTTGTCGGGGGAACCTGCTTCGTCCCTCTGCTATTTGTGGTCTTGGCCTTGGCGTTGCCTTGATTGTCTTTGGCTTCGGCCTTACCTTGGCTCACCTCCCCTGTTCTGCTTGGTGTGGTCGTGGGCGCGGCTCTGACTGCCCGTCCACAGGTAAAGGGGTACAAAAGCGTGCCCCTCTTTTTGTACACCGACAGTAAGTGTAAGCCTTTCACAATGTGGTTGATGTAGTCGAACTTCTTCGCGCTTCAACCGATCAAGTACTGACTGCACGGTACCTCTGTGTTCTGCACACATTCAGCTCAGTGATGTCCCTCGCCTTCTTGATCCAGCAATACGTCAAGGTAGTAGATGAGTTCCGTCAGCACGATGCCGTGGTGACGGTGATGGTGAAGTGATATCCACAGGGCTCCGCCTAAGCACTACAAAAAATATGTCTGGGGGTGTAAACGGTGGAGGGGGCGCCACACACGGCTAGGCAATTGTCTGGTATGTGCTAGGGTGTCCCGCCACATATATATAGATGGGAGGGAGGGAGGAGCAGCCATAGGAGGTGCCCAGGTAGGAGGAATCCTACGTGGAGTCCCTCCCAAGCCGCTCCCCCTACCATATATAATCGAGGGAGATGGAAAGAGGGGGGAGAGGGAAGGAAGTGGGAATCATAATGCACAGATTCCTTTCCCTTCTCCCCTTTCCTTCCCCTCCTTAGGCTGGCCCATATGGGGGTGCACCTGCCCCTTGTGGCTGGTGTGTTTCCCCTCTTGGCCCATATCTTTTGCCTGGGGTGCCCGGAACCCCTTCCGATGACCCGATAAGTCAACGATACCCCCCGAAACATTTCATATGTCCGAGTATCATTGTCCTATATATATATCAATCTTTACCTCTCGACCATTTTGAACTCCTCGTCATGTCCGTGATCTCATCCGGAACTCCGAACAACATTCGATCACCAAATCACATAACTCAGTTAATAGTAAATTGTCATCGAACGTTAAGCATGCGGACCCTACGGGTTTGAGAACTATGTATACATGACCGAGACACATCTCCGGAGATAACCAATAGATAAACCTGGATGCCCATATTGGCTCCTACATATTCTACGAAGATCTTTATCGGTCGGACCGTTATGACAACATACGTAATACCCTTTGTCCATCGGTATGTTACTTGCCCGAGATTCGATCGTCGGTATCTACATACCTATTTCAATCTCGTTACCGGCAAGCCTCTTTACTCATTCTATAATACATCACGTCGTGACCAACTCCTTAGTCGTTTGCTTGCAAGCTTATGATGTGTATTACCGAGAGGGCCCAGAGATACCTGATACCTCTCCGATACTCGGAGTGAGAAATCCTAATCTCGATTTATGCCAACTCAACAAACACCTTTGGAGATACATGTAGGTCATGTTTATAATCACCCAGTTATGTTGTGACGTTTGATAGCACACATGGTATTCCTCCGGTATCCGGGAGTTGCATAATCTCATAGTCGAAGGAATATGTAATTGACATGAAGAAAGCAATAGCAATAAAACTTGAACGATCATTATGCTAAGCTAACGGATGGGTCTTGTCCATCACATCATTCTCCGAATGATGTGATCCCGTTATCACAACTCATGTCCATGGTTAGGAAACCTTAACCATCTATGATCAATGATCTAGTCTAGTAAAGGCTCACTAGGGACACGGTGTTTGTTTATGTATTGACACATGTATCAAGGTTTTCGATCAATACAATTCTAGCATGAATAATAAACCTTTATCATGAATAAGGAAATATAAAACAAGAACTTTATTATTGCCTCTAGGGCATATTTCCTTCACATCATCGATAGCTTTTAGAAACTCACGCTCTTGCTCTAAATTTAGCTTCTCAAAGCTTAGCTTCTCATGAGTTCTTAGGAGCTCTCTATGATCCTCTTGAGTTGTTTCATGAGCTAACTTAAGAGTGTTTAATTCTGTAGTTAGACGCTCAATCTCCTTATCATTATCATTTGTTTCATCTTGATTAGCATGATTACTTGCAAGTTCATTATAGTTTTCATCACTAGTTTTGTCAACAAGTAAATCATCATCACCTAGCAAATCATCTTCATCACTATGGAAATCAAGATACTCGGGGTGTGATACCTTGGGGCCTTTAGCCATGAAGCATCTTCCAATCCCTTCATCTGGTGAATCAAATATGTCGTGGGAGTTGGATGACACTAGTGCAAGAACTACAAACTAAAAAACACTTCCGTGATGATACGTGTTTGTCACAGTAGGTCACCTTTTCTGTCATGCAAGTACATCCATGACGATTTTACGACAGAATCAAGATAGTCATACCTGTGCTGTAATAGAAGTGTTCCGTGATAATACCAAAAATTATCATAACGGAAGTGTCCACTTCCATGATGATAAATGGTGCGTCATGGAACAGTTTTCGTCAAGGGTAACCGACACGTGGCATCCACCATAACGGGTCGCCGATAAGCTATCGGGTTTTGGTTTGGATCTGATAACCCGTTAACAGCCCGGACCAATGGGGATTTTCCATGTGTTAAATTCTCATTCACCGGAGGATCCACGTGTCAGCTCATCTTTGGGACAGATGTCATCCCTACAATGCATGGAAGACGCCTAGGATATGTCTACACGTGGCACGGCCCAATAGTGGCCCATTTAAGGTAAAAAGGTTGGCCCAGCTAAAGGCCCACCATATTTTTTCAGACACTAGTGGGCCAGCCCGTTAATAGCCTGCCATGTTTTGGGTCAAATTATGGCCCATACCAGATCTGGCCCGTTCATAGCCTATTTTGTTTTGGGCTAAATTACGGCCCATATTAGATCAGGCCCATTAATAGGCTATTGTTCTTTTGGGCCCATTCTAAGTTATGTTTGTATTTCAGCCTGTTAAATGCCCGTTTACCAGTTCGGCCCAATAATTGTTTCGGCCTGTTAGTGGCCCTTGGTGCATCTGGGCCGTTCTTGGCCTGGTTTCACTTTAGGCCATTTAACGGCTCGTGCTGCAACTGGGCTATTTCTTGTTCCAAGTGACTTTAGGCCTCCTAACGGTCTGTAGTCTTCATGGATAAATTTCAGCCTAACGTGCATATCGGCATGTTAATGGCCCATGTAACAGTTGGGCCTAATTATAGCCCACGTTGAAATCGGCCTGCTTACAGCCCATCTGTTAATGGCCCATGACACAGTTGGGCCTACGACCCGCGTTGATACCGGCCTGCTTAAAGCCCATAATTTTATTGGGCCAAACCGGCCGGAGATAAATTTTGGCCTGTTGACGGCTCATATGCTATTTGGGCCTACGACAGTTTCGGCCTATGTTGGCCCATGAATTTTTCAGCTCAACGCTAGCCCAATCTAGTTTCCAGCCTGTTAAAAGCCCATGGTATTCACTGGCCCAAACTTTACTCGGCCTATTAAAGGCGGAAAACTACTGTACGTATAGTCCTGCTAATGGCCCAAGATGATTATAGGCCCACATTTGGGCCCATATATAGCGAGTTAAGAGACGGCTTGAAGACCGACAACTTGAGATATGTTGATGCTTCTGGCCTAAATTACAGCATACATATTAACAATAAACCTAGACTATACAATAAAGAAATTACGGCATATTACATCCACTGGGCATCAAAATTCGCCACCGGTGATAATAAAGCGCAACAAGACCGTGGATTACATACACTAGGCATCAAAGGTCGCCAACAGTGCATATAAACGTGCCGACAAAAGAGTATATAAAACTGACAGCACTTCAGAAGGCATTAGGCCTGCCATGGAGTAGCACCGCAAGCAGTAGAACAAGCTGGTGAGACCTCAGTTGTCTCAATGATAGATGCTCAAACCCTAGCAGCATAGCAAGAAAGCGCGCATGGCTGTCCTCCGAGGTCTTCTTTACATCATTGGCATCAAATCGCAGCTGAGTTGAACCAAGCCTTTCCGCTTTAGGTTGAGACTAAAGAAGTCAAACTGATTGAAGCAGCAACTGCACAGAGGTTGTCTCAAAGCTGCTGGTGAGTAGCTTCAACTCACTGCCTTCATCAAGACATGACCTTGGGATCATCTCGCTCTCTTTAATATGGTTTGGCTCACTATCTTCCCTAAAGTTCTACCTGGCTTAAGAGATATGACTTTGAAAGAGAAACAAGGAGACACGTAACATGTTTCAAAAAATATAAGCAATGATAGTGAGTGTGCTGACAATTCCTTCCCATTTTATATTGGCAAATAAGAAAATCAATGGATCATTACGCATAAGGAACATGTTTTTACAACTACAATTTGAAACTAATTGTTGCAAACATCCAATCAGATGTGAACACCAAAGTAAACAGAAGTGGAGGAAATCATGCTTATCCAAATCTATACTAGAACAAAGTTTGAAGGCTTGAGAAGGATGAACTTACATTACATGTTAACACGGGCTGGACAAAGCCCTTCTCCATGTCGATGGAAGGATAATTCAAGAAATTCCCCAAAGAAACTTCTTTAGAAGCGTTGCCTTCATTCTACATTTTTGTAAAGAGTAAATAAAGATCTAATAATATGGGAAGAAATAGAGGATAATGAAGCTCAGGTGTAGAGTGATGATACATAATCAAATAGCTATTAATTAATTATAGCGTTACAAGGCAAAAGGTACTGACAAGAGGAATACAGACCTCAATGTGTGTAGTGGCATTGGCTTTATTCAACATTTTGGTAAGAGTAAATGTAGATCTGATAATTTGTAGAAAGTGGAGGGCAGGGCAGATAAGATGTAGAGTAATGCTAGACAATCAACTATCTTGCAATGCAAGTATAGTAATACTACCACCATTCGTTATTACTTGTCGCTCAAATGGATGTATCTAGCACTACTTAAGTTCTAAATACATCCAATTGAGCAACAATTAATTCGATACGGAGGGAGTACCTGACAAGAGGTACTTACATGAGCAATCCAGAACTTCATAACCATTGTGTTAATTCTATATTTATGTAAGAGTAAATATAGATCTTATAATTTCGAGCAAAGGGAGGATAAGTAAGCGAGCATTATAGTGATGCTACATAAGCAAACAGCAATGAGTGTAAGTATGCTGATAAAGGGCAAGAGGTACTGACAAGAGCAATGCAGTGCCTAGTATTGTTGTGAGATCCTATGATCCATTGAGAATTGGAGATTCATCTAAAATTAGTTTTCACACAAGAGAGATGGTAAGGCACATGCAGAAATGTAGGAGTTCAAATTTTGAATTGATATCATAGACAGTACTTGACGCTGGCCTCTTTCCAGTTCTAATAGGGCTTTGGCCAGTGGAGTAGGGATAAAGTGTGGTACAATTCGGCCTGTGTTTTACAGCCATTTTTGATCTATCTAATTTATCGTGTATCACTGCCTTTTCCAAATACTTACTTTGTACTCCGTGAGACTGTGCACTCACCCTCTTCCTTTTGGACATCTATTACGAAAGAACAACATTTGACTGGAAAAACATATATGATGACACATGGAATAGGTGTAGAAAATGGATAGGCATGGCATATACTCATATATGTGTTGGAATATTAGGCAAGTTCATGATCAATTCCAGTAAATATTTCATGACTAATACAGAGAACACACTGTATAAAGAGGTCCAACTCTTCTTCAACTTCCGGCGTCGGACTAAACTTTAGCACCACCACTTGCCTTTTTACACATGGGCTCATTTGAGATTTTAGATTTTTTTAATCGACCAGACCCATTAATTCTAACAATGTGATGCTTAAACTAAGAAGATGGTGGTGTAACAAAGTAGAAGTAATGCAAGAGGTCATATGTAAGATATGTGCGACCAATACAACTGTGCCAAGTTAGAGCAAGCACGTTGATGGGTGAATAAGATAGGCCATCCTCCACCATGCCAGGTTTGTTAGCTAGTGGATTGTTCCGCAATATTCCTCTTGGGCGCCTATTCTCATATTCATTTTCATAATGTTCAATACATGACATGCATGAAAACATAAAAATAAGTGAGATTATCTTTGTAATGCATAAGTGATTAATCCAATACCACCTCCCTGTAAACCCCTATGTGTTATCTCTGCAATTCTTCTGAGAGATGCCATGTGTGTTGTAATTTGGTGTGTGCATTAATATAATGTGGCGTACTACTCAAACTATGAGAGCTCCAGAAGTAATGATACTTCGCAAATGACAACTTCAACATATAGTAAGGAAGAACAACTCGACCTGACCTGGCAGATTCAAAATATACTAAGGAAGAACAACTCGACCTGACCTACCGACCGCAAATGTCTCTGCTACTCTTCCCAACAAGGAACATATTGTACTTATTAAAGAAGAAGAGAAGAGGATCATGTTAAAGAAGAGTAGAAGAGCAAGCAGATTGGAGATATTACAAGTCTTTCTATGCAATGTTCGTTGCCCACCCATGATGAACCAGAGCACACAGAGAAATAATATTCCTTTCGGTCTCTCCATATGTGGCTCACATGCATTTCGAAACTAAAGTAGGAGCATTTAGCTGACCAATTAAACCGGTCTCAGTTTTACTAATATCAGCATCATATAAGATTCTATTTTGTACAACTAAGCTTGTTTAGCTTGATGGGTGAAGCAGTGCTAATACGACACAAATCACGTGAAATTTGGCCGTGGTCATCATAAAATGAGGAAACCATAAGCATGATGCGTATAGTGTTGACCGTGGTAGTGTCATGGCAGATCTAAAGCTGCAAATCGTGCAAAGGGTACTTAGGAACTGATGTTCGCTTTGAAATAACAATTGAGGTTTGGTATGGACAAGAAAGTACAGTCAACAAGTGACAAAGAAATGCAATTCCTGCTGTCTCTCTATATGTCGCGACATGCATTTGGAAACTCAAATGGGAGCTTTAGCTGACCAATTAAATGTGTGTGTTAACTAATATCAGTATCATATCACAATCATATTTGAACAACTAAGCTTTGCAATTATGAGTGTTGTGTTGTTTAGCTTGAAGGGTGGGGTACTGCTAGTACGACAAAAAGCACCTACGCAGATCATAGTAGTGTAGATAAAAGGGGAAAACCCTAAGCATCACGAGTAAAATCAGGAAAGTGGAACTAGATGGAACATATGGGCTTGTATTGCTGGTGCGGCTAAAAAGGCTTCGGAAAGGCTTCGGCCACAAAAGGGGTAGATCTATTCAACTGAAGGCACAATACTATTAGACTCTCAAAGACGACATAGCTCCCAACATTTCCTAGATATTATGGCAGACCATCTAGAATAGTTGAAAGCATCCATCTGAAGCGACACAATAGACCTGTCGACTGCAAATGTCCATGCTCCACTTCCCGACAAGGAACATACTGTACTACTCCCTCTGTTCCTAAATATAAGTCTCTTAGAGATTCGAATGCGGACTACATACAGAGCAAAATGAGTGAATGTACATTCTAAAATATGTCTATATACATCCGTATGTAGTTCTTATTGGAATATCAAAAAAGACTTATGTTTTACCGAAAAAGGCTTTCGCCCCGCTTTATAAATAAAGAAACGATGAACAACAGCTGATACAAACGCATGCCACCACAACACATGCACCCAAGGTAGTTTACGAACGGAGGAAGTATATACTTATTAAGAAGAACAGAAGAGGAACATGATAACAAAGAGCAAACAGGTTTTAGATAATAAAATGTGTGTTGCCCACCCATGATGAACCAGAGCGTATAAAGAAATCCCAATCCCTGCCGTCTCTCTATATGTGGCGCACATGCTTTTCGAAACGAATATAGGAACATTAGCTGGCCAATTAAATGTTCGCTATTTTAGTAATATCAACATCGTATCAGGTTCATATTTCAACAATAAGCTTTGGAATTACGAGTGGCATGTTGTTTCGCTTGATGGGTTAAGATCTTGAGGAGCAATGCTAGCATGACACAAAGCACCTATGATGATGGTAGTGAATATAAAGGGGGAAACCATAAGCTTTACGAGTATAGTGACCGTGACATGGCGGATCTGAAGGAGCAAACCGGACAAAGGCTACTTTGCAACCAATGTTTGCTTTTAACTAGCCACTACGATTTGGTATGGACAAGAAAAGTACAGTAAACAACTGCCGATCTATTTTCTGGGTGAGATCAATAACTTAAGCAGATATGAAAGAGTACCACCTCTCTTGCGACATCGTGTAGGCCCCTGCTGATACATTGAGGGTGCTGCGGGTGCGATTGTTATCTGTGGCGTGGAAGAAGACTTGAGACGGCAGACGACGGCATCGGGGGATAAGTCATGTTGCCGCGGACGAGGCGGTCGTAGGAGCGGCAATGTCAAGGTGGGCGACGGCGAGAGGACGTGATGAAAGGATCCTGGTCCGGCGCCATGGATTGTGGACGACACGATAGGGGTAGCAGCTGAGGCAAGGTGGACGATGGGGTGGCGGATGGAGGAGGCTGGCCGGTCACTACAAGAAATATGTCAACTAGTGACCTTCTGTCAATGACCCTAGAAGAATTGGTCATAGATCTATGACCATTTCAGACCAATTGGTCAAAAGCTGTTCGGGGGGCTCCAAACCCTAAACTATAACGACCATTTTGGTCAGAAAGGGCATAATTTCCTTACACGAAATGGTCATAAAGCAGATAGCACTGGTCCACTGCCTCATTTCTAGCTGATCACGACCAATATAGACGGTCATAACCTTGTAAATTGTGGTGGGTTGCTATGACTAGGCGCCACCTTGTCAGTTTTGCCTATGTGTCATGTCTATGTGGCAATTTTTGCCCCAGATTGTGAAGCAACCTATATTTCTATCAATCCCAAAATTCCCAAAAGAATCTCATAAATTGTTTGGGTCATATCTTAGTTAAATATGTAAAAAACCTTCCTTGCCTAGTTCAAAAATAATTCAGCAATATTCATTTTCCTATTCTGTTCAGAACAACACTTTGTGAAGGAAGTACCACTTTGGCATGTCCAAACAGTATCCATTTTCTACGGTGCTTTCCTATGCCCAATAACCATCCTCCACCAAATTCCACCTCAATCCATTCATTATTTTGAGCACAGCTTCAACATTCGTATTTATGTCCAGTGTGGTACTTTGCAAAGCAAGTACCACCTAGGCTCCTCCTTTTGAGCTGAAAATTTGTGAAGACGGTCTTCTTAATAACTGATCATCCTCAGCCAAAACTCACGCCCATTAGCCACGTACATTCCCCGTATCGCTAATCAAACACTTGGCTGCTAATTCATGTTTGAGCATCGATCGGTCTCCTCGTGAGAATCTTATGTTGTAATTTTCTTACTAGCACCTACCTGGGGAGTGCCCAACCCACTAGACATGCCTAGGCTGCCCTAACACATGGCAGCACCAGTCACGCTTGGTGACCACGCTTGGCGAGCATCTTGAGTTCTGGCGCTCTAGAGTTGGGGGCCTCGACCACCGCCCTAACCTTGACATATCGCCACCAAACAATGTATTTATGATTAAATAGGTACTTATGTAACTAGAAATGATTTTTGGAAAAAATAAATAGCAAACTATGAGGCAGCTGCAGTTCAAATTTGACCCGCTTCCAACTGAATCGGCGGAAATTTGTCTTTTTCACGAGAGGTGGACCAAAACTTTTTACACCCAACCATTTTGTCAATTGTGCATTAAATATGTCCTAGTATTTTAGAAAAATGATTTGGTCCAATTTTGCAACAATTATTTGGGAGGTCCTTCACAAAAAAATCTTCTTTGGGGCACTCGAAAAATGGAAAATGGTTTTTTCGTTCAAAGAAAATGAAAACTTCCTTAGGCAATACTGTTTTTCATTCCAATATGCACCCTTGTGCACAATATGAGATCATTTGAACAAACTATGCCATGAATGTGGCCATCAGATTGATCATTTGGCTTGAAAGCCATTGATCTCCACACGTGATAGCTCGTTTCTGAGAAGACTTTTTTCAGATAATTGTCGTATTACAAGTTTGTTATTTTTCCGGGGAACTTGGCCACATATAATGACACAATGCGAAGGTTTCCCAATTTTTAATTTTTTTAATTTTCTATGCCCGTTTCGAAATGCGGTCAAAACGGCGGGAATGACCGTTCCTAGCTAGTGGTTGAATCTTGAAATTTTTTTGGTGTTTCTCTGATTAAATAGATACTTATGTACCTAGAAATTATTTTTGGAAAAAATAAAGAACAAACTACAAGGCAGCTACAGTTCAAATTTGACCCGCTTCCAACTGAATCGGCGGAAATTTGTCTTTTTCACGAGAGGTGGATCAAAACTTTTTACACCCAACCATTTGGTCAATTGTGCATTAAATATGGCCTAGTATTTTATAAAAATGATTTGGTCCAATTTTGCAACAATTATTTGGGAGGTCCTTCACAAAAAAACCTCCTTTTGGGCACTCGAAAAATGGAAAATGGTTTTTTCGTCCAAAGAAAATGAAAACTTCCTTAGGCAACATTGTTTGCCATTCCAATATGCACCCTTGTGCACAATATGAGATCATTTGAACAAACTATGCCATGAATGTGGCCATAAGATTGATCATTTGGCTTGAAAGCCATTGATCTCCAGACATGATAGCTCGTTTCTGAGAACACTTTTTTAAAATAATTGCCGTATTACAAGTTTGTTATTTTTCCTGGGAACTTGGACACATATAATGACACAATGCGAAGGTTTCCCAATTTTTTAATTTTTTTAATTTTCTATGCCCGTTTCGAAATGCGGTCAAAACGTCGGGAATGACCGTTCCTTGCTAGTGGTTGAATCCTGGAATTTTTTTGGTGTATCTCTGATTAAATAGATACTTATGTACCTAGAAATTATTTTTGGAAAAAATAAAGAACAAACTACAAGGCAGCTACAGTTCAAATTTGACCCGCTTCCAACCCAGATCGGCGGAAATTTGTCTTTTTCACGAGAGGTGGATCAAAACTTTTTACACCCAACCATTTGGTCAATTGTGCATTAAATATGGCCTAGTATTTTATAAAAATGATTTGGTCCAATTTTGCAACAATTATTTGGGAGGTTCTTCACAAAAAAGCCTCCTTTTGGGCACTCGAAAAATGGAAAATGGTTTTTTCGTCCAAAGAAAATGAAAACTTCCTTAGGCAAAATTGTTTGCCATTCCAATATGCACCCTTGTGCACAATATGAGTCATTTGAACAAACTATGCCATGAATGTGGCCATAAGATTGATCATTTGGCTTGAAAGCCATTGATCTCCAGACGTGATAGCTCGTTTCTGAGAACACTTTTTTAAAATAATTGCCGTATTACAAGTTTGTTATTTTTCCTGGGAACTTGGCCACATATAATGACACAATGCGAAGGTTTCCCATTTTTTTGATTTTTTGAATATTTTATGCTCGTTTCAAAATACGGTCAAAATGGCAGGAATGACCGTTCCTAGCTAGTGGTTGAATCTTGGAATTTTTTTTGGTGTTTCTCTGTTTAAATAGATACTTATGTACCTAGAAATGATTTTGGAAAAAATAAATAGCAAACTACAAGGGAGCTACAGTTCAAATTTGACCCGCTTCCAACTGAATCTACGGGAATTTGTCTTTTTCACGACAGGTGGATCAAAACATTTTACACCCAACCATTTGGTCAATTGTGCATTAAATATGGCCTAGTATTTTATAAAAATTATTTGGTCCAATTTTGCAACAATTATTTGGTAGGTTCTTCACAAAAAAAACCATTTTTTCCACAAGAAAAATGATTAAAAATATATAGAAAGATAAAAAAATGCATGGAAATCGGTGATCATCCATAAAATGGGGTCTAACTTGAGTGAAAATTTTGGTTCTGTCATTTTGCAAAATATTTTGATAGTTGCTTCACAAAATTCCCCTAGTTTTAGTACTTACAAACTATTTTAAATGACAAAAATTCTGAACCAATCAGGGCTCTTCTCACGGATCACCCCACTATAGTCGATCTGAACTGTACGCATCTGTCGGGGAGGCTGATCGTACCCACGAACACCTATGGGGCCGGCGGACCAGGCCCCTTTGTGGTTCGAAGGGGGGCGGAGATCGCACGAAGAGCGGATCGAGGCGAGGCACACGAGCAGTTTACCCAGCTTCGGAGCTCTCCGGAGAGATAAAACTCCTACTACTGCTTGTTTGATGTATTGTGTTCTTGCTAGGGAGCGATGCGAGCTACAAAACCTAGCGTGAGTGTATCTGGTCTCTAGTGAGTCGAATGAACCGAACCTCGAACCCCTCCTACGTTGCGCATGGGCCTCCTTTTATATGCTCAAGGGGTCTCCGACAGGTGGCAACATAGGCGAGGGTACAAATGTAAAAATAGGAGTTGGTACACCTACTCGAACAGTGTATAGTGCAAAATACCTAACTCTGACGGCAATGGACAAAAGCAATAAATGCCCGTCAGTGCCGCCCGAACAGTGCAACAGAGACCGTCAGGTGCGCCACTGCTCGCCACGATGGCAAGCTTGTCAGCGCCGCTTATCGCTGCTCTCCGCTGGCTGCACAGCCTCTCGACACGCGCACATGGAATGGTCCCATGGCGACACGTTGCTGGATGAGCTGGAGCGGAGATGGAGAGAGGTTGCTTGCCGCGGCAAGCGCCTTGCCGCGGCCGAATCCTTGTCGCGTCCGGAAGCTTGTCGCGCTCCGAGCCTTCCCGACAAGCTCCTCTTGCCGGGGCCTTGTGTTCTGCATGCCTTGAGTGGCCTTCCCGGCAAGCTCCTCTTGCCGGGGCCTTGTCTTCTTAATCAAATACTTTGTTCTTGAATGGCTCCAAAGGAGCCACTGAGGATCTTGGCGATGACGAGGCAAACCCCGCCGCTGGTGTCAAAATCGTCTGCGTGCAGTAGCACGGGATACTAGGGTACCCCTACTCTAGTACACCGACAGGAGGTGCCCGCCAAGGAGGACGGCACTGGTGGTACCTTTACCATCAGTGCCTCTCTCGACCCTAAATAGGAAGGCGCGCTCATTGTTTTCCTGCAGGCGAATGTCGACGTGTTTGCATGGCAACCGTCTGACATCCCCGGTGTTCCCAGGAAAGTGATTGAGCACCGCCTGGCCATTTGCCCTCATGCACGGCCCGTCAAGAAAAAAGTCAGGAAGCAAGCAGTGGAGCGCCAAGAATTCATAGCAGAAGAGATCAAGAAACTGGAAGCAGCAGGCCTTGTCAGAGGAGTGCTCCATCCTACGTGGTTGGCCAATCCAGTAGTCGTATAAAGCAAATGGAAAATGGAGACTTTGTATTGACTTCACGGATGTTAATAAAGCTTGTCCCAAAGATCCATTTCCCTTGCCGCGCATTGACCAGATTGTTGACTCCACGGCTGGATGTGATTTGCTTTCGTTTCTTGATGCATACTCGAGATACCATCAGATCTTCATGGCTGAAGAGGATGAGGAGAAGACCGCATTCATTACACCATGTGGCACATCTTTATTTCATACGGATGCCTTTCGGTTTGAAGAATGCTGGTTCAACATTTGCAAGGGTAGTCCACGACGCTTTTGAACCGCAAATGCACAGAAATGTAGAAGCCTACATGGATGACATAGTGGTCAAAAGCAAGGACAAAGCAACTCTGGTTCAAGATTTGGGCCAGACCTTTGCAAATCTGCGCAAGATCAACCTCAAGGTCAACCCCGAGAAGTGCGTGTTTGGAGTCCCTTCCGCAAGCTTCTCGGGTTCTTCGTGTCTCAACGAGGGATTGAAGCTAATCCCGACAAGATCAAGGCCATTGAGCAGATTGAAGCACCAAAGCGCGTCAAGGATGTACAAAGACATGCGGTTGCGTAGCTGCTCTCAAAGAGGTTTATTTCTAGAGTGCCTTTCGGTAGCGCCCTGCCGTTTTCAAGATTTTGAAAAAGGAAGGTCCAATGAAATGGACTCGAAGCGGAGGCTGCTGCAGACTTGAAGAGATACTGTCCTCCACTCCAACACTTGTCGCACCTAAGCCACAAGAGAAGTTGTCGCTATATATAGCAGCAACCAATCAAGTGGTTAGTGCTGCGTTAATGTAGCGGAGAGGGAGGCGGATGACGAGCCGGCAACCACGGCAAGCACATCCAGCTGACAAGCGAGGGGCTTCGCCGACAAGCTCTGGTCCCGACAAGAACGAATCCACGCAGACGCATGACCCGGATCACGAGAAAAGGATGGTGCAGCGCCCAGTCTACTTTGTCGATTCCCTCCTGCGAGGCTAGGTCAAGGTACTACGGTGTGCGAGAAATTGCTTTTCGGCCTCCTCATGGCCTCGAGAAAGCTGCGCCATTACTTCCAAGCACATGAGATCCACAGTTGTCACTACGCTTTCCGGCTGAAGAGGATACTGCAGAATCCGAAGCAACAGGCAGGATTGTCGAGTGGGCATTGGAACCGCTCAAGCTTTGGTCTCAAGTTTGAAAGCACATCAACTATCCAAAGCGAGCATTGGCAGAATTCATAGCGAGAATGGGCGCCAACGCCGGATGAAGAGATTCCGAGGCGAGCATTCCCGTCAAGGAAGCAAGCAAAGAGTGGCTGATGTACTTTGATGGTGCCTTCGCTGCAAAGCGCCCGGTGCGGCGTCTTGCTTATCGCACCCACCGGAGAGCACCTCAAGTCGTAGTCCGGATCGCTTTCCCAAGGAGCAAGAAACAAACAATCTTGCGAGTATGAAGGTTTGCTTGCGGACTCGGGATCGCGATGGACCTTGGGATCAAAAAGCTTATTGTCGGGGGTGACTCGCAACTTGTCGTCCGCCAAGTGAACAAAGATTACCAGAGTCCGTTGATGGAAGCCTACGTTGATGAAGTGAGGAAGCTAGAAGAGCACTTTGACGGCCTGCAAATGGAACATGTTCCAAGAGCTCAGAATGATATTGCTGACGGCCTGTCAAAGTGCGTTGCACTTAAGTTGCCTGTGGAACCAGGGATTTTCGTGCTCAAGCCGACTCGATAACCGTAACACCATCAAGCTGGACAAAGCAAGAAGAGGAAGTTGATCTCTGGTGACTACTTTCCGCAGAGCTTCCCGAAGCCGTCGTTGCGAAGGTCCCCAAGATCAACGCCAACAATCTTTGAGGCGATCTGCTCCAACAAACCCGAGGTTTGTTTCGTTGAAGCGAGCGCTCCCGACAAGTCTTGCTCCGGCAAGCTTGCCGGGAACATCAAGCTCCGGCGAGGCCGCAGGTTCTTGCCGTGGAAGCTGATGTTCCCGCGGCAGCAGATGTGCCTTTGGTCCTTGTTGTCGAGCCACAAGCTCCGGCATGGGCGCAGATTGTCCATTTCCTTGAGACGGAGAACTTCCGAAGAGCAAGAAGAAGCGGAAAGAGTAGCCCGGCGGTCAAGTATGTACCGGTTTGTCGACGGATATCTTTATGCAGAAGAAGACTCAACGGTGTGAAATTGAAGTGTATTCCCAGGGAAGATGGGCAGAAGCTGTTGGCAGAGATACACGGAGGCATATGTGGTCACCACATTGGCGCAAGAGCACTTGCCGGCAAAGCTTTCCGGCAAGGTTTCTTCTGGCCGACAGCCCTCCAGGATGCAACTGCACAAGTAACCAAGTGTGAAGCGTGCCAGTTCCATTCCAAACAGATACACCAGCCAGCTCAAGCTCTCCAGACGATCCCTTTATCATGGCCATTTTCGGTGCAGGGCTCGACATCCTCGGCCCCTTCCCTCGAGTATCGGGGGCTTTGAGTACTTATGCGTCGCCATCGACAAGTTCACAAAGTGGCGGAAGTGGAAGCGATGAGGAAGGTGGCGGCACGATCGGCGATCAAGTTCTTCGGTCGATTGTTTGCCGTTTGAATCCCTAACAAGATCATCACCGACAACGGCACACAATTCTGAGTCGCACCTTCATGCGATGCGTCCAAGATCTTGGTGCCAAGGTCTGCTTTGCTTCCGTTGCTCACCCGAGAAGCAGCGGTCAAGCGAAGAGAGGGCAAATCTTTGAAGTGCTGCGCGGGCTCAAGACCAGAACTTTCGACGGGCTGCACAAGTGCGGAAGAAAGCTGGATCGAGGAGCTGCCGGTGGTTCTTTGGTCGATCGGGGCGACGCCAAATCGAGCCAACGGCCATACACCTTTGCTCTAGTTTATGGAGCAGAGGCGGTTCTCCCCACGGAACTTCGTATCACGGATCGCCTCGAGTGCTCGCTTATGATGAGCTTGAGCAAGAGCAGCTGCGACAAGATGACGCGCTGCTCCTTGAGGAGGATCGTCTTGAGCGCTGTCTTGCGAGCTGCTCGCTACCGACAAGCTTTGCGTCGCTACCATAGCCGCAGAGTTAGTGCGAGAAGTCTCGAGGAAGGCGACCTTGTTCTTGGTAGCGTTCGATCCGCCAAGAAATTCAAACAAGTTGGCCTTGAAGTGGGAAGGCCCTTATCGGGTGAAAGCGAGTCACTAGGCTGGCGCCGTCGCCTTGAGACCGAAGATGGCATCCGGTGAGCAACTCTGGAACATTGAGCATCTTCGTAAGTTTTACCCATAGGGCGCGGTTGCCGGAACCCGTTCTGGCAACCACCTTTTGTACAAGTCTTGCCGCTGTTGCATGTAATCCTTTGTACAAAGCCGGGCGCAGAACCCGTGCATCAGTAAAGCTCATGTGTTGTGCCCGGCTTTGTCAAGATACTTTGGTGTGCAGAAATTGCTTTTCGGCCTCCTCATGGCCTCGAGAAAGCTGCGCCATTACTTCCAAGCACATGAGATCACAGTTGTCACTCGCTTTCCGCTGAAGAGGATCTTTGCAGAATCCGGAAGCAACAGGCGGGATTGTCGAGTGGGCATTGGAACTATCAAGCTTTGGTATCAAGTTTGAAAGCACATCGACTATCAAAAGCGAGCATTGGCGAAATTCATAGCAGAATGGGCGCCAACGCCCGGATGAAGAGATTCGAGGCGAGCATTCCCGTCAAGGAAGCAAGCAAAGAGTGGTTGATGTACTTTGATGGTGCCTTCTCGCTGCAAGGCGCCGGTGCCGGCGTGCTGCTTATCGCACCCACCGGAGAGCTTCTTGGTTGGCTCTTCGAAGCTCTCTGGGCCAGCGTCCTGAAAAGGAAAGAGTCCAAAACGAAGCAAATCAGATTCAAGATGAAGAAATAAAATTGAAGAAATACAAGCACAATCTCAAGAGCTTACTCTTCGTTTTCCTCCTCGGAGCTGAGCGCGGAGAAGTCAAACTCCGGCTCGCCTCCGGTGCGACGAGGCGGGGGAGTGGGCTCTCTTGGCCGCTTAAGCGGGCGTCGGCGGTGGCTTTGAGAAGATCCCGCCCGATTATCGCAGCGGTGATGTGGCGCTCAGCGGCAACATCGCTTACCTTGAAGCGCGTCGCCTTGGCAGCTACTTCTTGTGGGCGATCTGCCGCCCGACTCGTCTCCGGCCTTGCGAGCGCCTCTTCGGCGGAACTGGGGGCTCCGCTGGCGGCAAGTTGCTGGGTGGTGGAGAAGAAGCGCCCTCGACGGGTCCACTCGACCCGGCCTCGGGCTCGACAAGCTCGTCCTCACCGGCGATCTCCCCTCGCTCGGCAAGGCTTGCCTCCTTCGCAGCGTCCGCCTCCTCCACGGTATACCCGAAGGCTCCGGCCGCGGCCTCCTGCCGCCTCCTCCACCCTGGTGGCAATACGCGCCATCTCTTCGTCGGTGGTGTCGCGAGTGAGCCTTTACGCTCGTCCGGGCGGATCGGCACTTCTTCCAAGTCGTCGAAGAACTGCTGCCACGACCTCGTCGAGGCTCCTGCCAGTTGGAGCGATCCCATGGGAATCGCTGGCAGCATCATGGCGCGGATGCGGTCGGCGCCGAGTTGTCGCACAATGGGACAACCCCGGTGACAACCTAAACCACTCGGGGTGATCGGGTCGTTCTTGAACAGCTCTAGCGACATCGCATCCAACTCCAAGGCGGTGAAATTCCAGTTCGAGACCGGGCGCAACCTCATGATGTCTGCCGCATTTTGGAACTCCCAAGCGAGGCCTCCTCCTCTCCTGCCCGGGGAGCGATCTGGCGGCGGCGAAGGAAATCTGCGCCAAGCTGCGCCTACGGTTAGTCCGGCAAGCACGAGGCGCAGAATCCGGTTCTGACTATCTTCAACCTCGCATCCTCCGGCGCCAAGTTACTCCAATCTCTGCAGCGCACTATTGGGGTTTGGCGCCTGCAGCGATCGAAGGGCTGCGGGTTCTCCTCTGACCCAACACCAATTGGCTCTCCACTCCTCCCACTTGTTGCGGAACTCTCCTTCCGGATAGGCTTCTTTCTTGCCGATCACGGAGACCCAAGCTATCCCTCCGGCAAGTGGCTCTCCTCTCTCGACGCGGGGCACGAAGAAGTGGCGGAAGAGTGCCACATTTGGGTGGACTCCGACAAAGTTTTCGCAAAGATGTGCGAAAACTGCCATGGTCAAGACGGCGTTGGGGATGAAATCAAGGAGGCGGAGGCCATATGTGTTCATGATGTCGCAGAAGAACTCGGAAAAGGGTGGGCAAAGCCCGCAATAGAAGAAAAGGGCAAAAAAGGGGTACCAGTTGGGGCCAAATCAGAAGCGGAGGCGGGGAGTACCTTCGTGCGCGGATGCGCACGCGTCTCCGTCGACCAAAAGAGATAGAAGACATCCCGCAGCTCCCTTGCACCGAGCTGGGGAGGGAAGATGGCTCGCTCCTTGCGCAACTCCGCGAGCTGCTGCACCTCGGCCGACTTGACGCCCTTCTCCTTGTCGGCTTTCGGAGCCATGGCGAGGGAGGCGGAGGAGGCCGACGGCGGTGAGCGCGCTTGTGGCGAAAGGGGGCGGGGCGCTGCTCTCTTCGCACTAGAGAAGAAGGGGGGGGAGTGGCGGTGGTTTTCTTGACAAGACAGCAATGGCGGAGTGGACGGCCTGCCCCTGTTTCCTCCGCTTATAAAGAGGGGGGGGGACGTTCCGCTTTTCCTAATAAAGAAACCCCCACGACCACGCCCACGATCTCTCGCACGGCGCCACGTCCGGTGCGTGCCGTTAGTGGGGGTCGTGGTGGGTCGAGGCGAGTTGCGGCGTGGTTGAGGCAGCGTGTGTCCGTGCCTTTGTTTTGGGCCTGGCCCGACAGCGCTTCGGCAACATGTGCAACCCGAGCCGGGGGCTCTGTCGGTGTACTAGGTAGGGGTACCCTAGTATCCCGTACTCGATGCCGCAGACGATTCTTGACACCAGTGGCGAGGTTTGCCTAAATCATCGCCAAGATCCTCCGTGGCTCCTTTGGAGCCATTCAAAAACAAAGTATTTGATTAAGAAGACAAGGCCCGGCAAGAGGAGCTTGCGGGAAGGCCACTCAAGGCATCACGAAGACAAGGCCCGGCAAGAGGAGCTTCTTTGGGAAGGCTCGAGTCACGACAAGCCTCCGGACGTGACAAGGATTGACGCGGCAAAGCGCTTGCAGCGGCAAACAACCTCTCTCCATCTCGCTCCAGCTCATCCAGCAGCGATGTCGCCATGGGACCATTCCATGCGGCGGCGTGTCGAGAAATTTGCAGCCGGCGGAGAGCAGCGATAAGCGGCTGACAAGCTTGCCATCGTGGCGGCGGTGGCGCACTGACGGTCTCTGTTGCACTTTGTTAAAGGCGACAGCGGCGGGCATTTATTGCTTTTGTCCCTTGCCGTCAGAGTTAGGTATTTTGCACTGTACACTGTTCGAGTAGGTGTACCAACTCTTGTTTTTACATTTGTACCCTCGACATCTTTGGCGTGGGAACCCCCTCCTACGTTACAGGTGGCAACATAGGCGAGGGTACAAATGTAAAAACAGGAGTTGGTACACCTACTGAACTGATGCAAAATACTTTCTGACGAGACAAGCAATAATATGCTCATCGATGTCGCCCAAGCACTAAGCGATTGTGAATATCCATCGCGTAATCAATGCGACTCTAACGAGAATGAAGCTGCGAATCATGAGCTGCGATACCTAGCTCTAATACACATAACATCGAGATCAATGTCTATCATTAGCCTCTCGGTCATAGCGACCCCACCCAAACCCTACCAGCAACCCAATCCCCCTCTCCCCCTCTCCCGCCGCCGCCTGTCTCTCCCCCTCTCCCCAATCCAGATCTCTCCGTCGCCGCCCAAAGCCAATCCCCAACCCAATCTCCTGAGTGCGGTGCCGCGCCCCTGCTTTGTCCCTCTGCATCGCCCGCATCACCCGGCACCATGGCCTCCTGTGTCGCTGGATCAGGGTGCCACCACCGTGCGGGCCCCGACCCCACACTCCACGGCGGCCGAAGACGATGGCGAGGAAGGGCTTGGTCCCCTGACGAATCCTCCTCCCTCCATGCCCGCATGCCTCGATCCCATCGACCCAACACCCAGGCCCAGCACGCGCTGCCGCCATGGACTCCACCGTGGGGACGGATTTGGGGAAGATCGTGAGCGTGTTCTACCAGGCCGAGGACGGGGAGCACAGCCACCACATCCTCGCGCTGCTCGCCACCTCCCTCACCGTGCTCAACGCCATGAAAGGTCCGCCTCTCTCTCCTCCTCCTGGTCTCTCTCTGTTGCTTTTTTTGATTTTGCTGATGCGGTTTCCTTCTTCCCCTCCCTAATGCATGCGCGCAGGTGCACAACCTAGTAGGAGACCACAGCTTCGTCTACTTCTTCCGTTGTTGTGTGTAGTGGAAACAGCAGCAGCTGCCGTCTTGATCGGTGCCCTTTGAACCCTTTCGCCCGGGCCGTGCCATGCAGGAGAGGTCTCACCAAGATCAATCGTCATTTGGAACTTCGGGGACAAGATGGACGTGCCTCTGCTGGTCCCCGAGCTCCCTCCTCTCGACTCTTCCTTGTGCTACTCAGGGCCGCTCAGTCCGACTCTGCGGACGTACGTGAGCCACTACCTTCCCCTCCTTTGTTTTCTCCAGTGGTCTTTCTGTCCATGCCCGGCCATCGAGCCCTGTTCTTTGTGGTCTGTCAAGCTTCTGTTTGACAGAATGCCTGCAAGCTGCTGCTAATCACTTGCACTTGCTAGCTGCTGCTAGTGGTCTCATGTTCCTGAAAACTAACAAGAGTGGTCTTCTTGGCCGACAATCTCAAGTCCAAGTTTGATTGGGTGCTCTACTAGCCATTGTTCCTCTTTCTGGTCTAGTACAGACACTGAAAACCTGCTATTTCTTCAGTACTACTGACGTAATAGCAGCTCTCCCTTGAAAAAATGTTCAGAGCAGAAGCATTCCTGGAGCGAAAACTTGAATAGCATGTCGTGTTTGGATCAGTAAGCATAATCATGGGCTTATATTCGTGTGTAGCTTGATTGGTCACTTTCTTGCTTCAGTCTTCTGTTCGACGGAATGCTTGCAAGCTTTGTTAATCCAGTAGTTAGAGAAGAGTTTCCAGGCTTTCATCTTTGCGTGTTACTGGAAACTCGATGGTTATTACAATCTAATTACAAAATGATAATCACCAATTTTCCTCTAGTGCACTGTAAACCTTATAGCTCGTCGGTGATAAGTAGCCTTCGTTTATACAATTATTTAGAAAGCATTCCTAGAGTGAACACTTGAACAGCTTGTTGTCTCTTGTGTACGTATAACAGCAAGCAGTATGGGTTGAGGGGCAATTAGTAAGCCTAATCATCGAATGCTCTCTTGTAGGAAGATGTACAATGCAAACATATTTTTCTCTCTCACTATCAGCTTCCTTTCTCGCATGCATGCAACTTGTAATAAGGATTTTTCCATAAAAACTTTTGTAGAAACTTTGCGGACCGCAGCTCTTTCTCTCTATTTTTAAATTAAAATCTTGTATGCGGCAGATTACCTCTTTCTCTCTATTTTTAAACGTATTTCTTTCTGTCCAAGTGCTCTTCATCTTGTGTGTCATCTGCAAGGCAATCAAGTTAATGAGATGTTGCTCTTTTTATGATCTGCTTCATACATACATGCATATGTGATTGCTTCCTGCCTTCCTGCCTGCTACATCTCTGCTAGCATAAATCAAAGAGAAGAAAGAGATCTACCTATTTTTTACCTATAGCCTTTAATAAATTATATGAATCTGTAGCCATTAATGAATTCAATGTATGACTGTGATGGGAATTATGGTACTACTTGCTGTTTGCATCCTATACTTTGCTTGTGAATGATGCTATGTTGTTCTACAGACTGTCATATATTTTTGTGTTGATTTTGCTGAATAGATTGAATATCTTTGCTACACACCATAGCTTGTAGCTTTGCAAACTAACCTTCTCTAGTTCTCTTCCTTTTCTGCAAACCTCCCATGGCGTGGACAGTGACGATGACAGGAGGACGCCAGTTCTGGCTGGGAACATGGCCATGTCCTGCTTGAGGAGGAGGGACGCACCTAGGCACCGACCCTGTCCCGCAACAAGGGGTCTGCTCCTCTGCTTCCAAGGAAACCAAGTTGCCCTGCCTGAGCTCGACGAGTCAAGCCCGACCACGACCATGCACCACTCCCAGCAGGTAGCACCTTCCTCTCCCTCTGCTCACTAACCTGCTGCTAATCTCCCTGCACGAGCTACTGCTATCGTAATTTTTATAATGGTTGATGTTTGTTAGCCAGTTATAAACGGCTTGCTTTCTGCTAATGGCCCATTAGGTAGAGTAGCTATGCACCTGGTGGTGGTCATGGCCTTGCTGCTTCATCATTTTTTTCCTCTGGGTCATTAGCTAGCTATGCTATGCATGTGTTCGTTAATTTGCAAGAAAGAATTTATGTCCTTGTTTTCATTTCCTTGCTCTAGTCAAATTCATCCTTTTTTTATACTAGCACTAGCACATCATAGTACTAATACTTGTTAGATTTTGAGTATGCCACTACTGCTAAAACAACAATTTGCCTACCGACTAATCTAGTACATTATTAATTGTTTCTCTTCCACTGTTTTGGTATCTCTTGGTTTGTAATGGTACAACTATAAATGTCATTTTCTTGAATGGTCTGTTCATAATATATATGCCCTAGTTTTTCTAATTCTTCTCTCATTTATGTAACAGGGTGACAGAGGAAGCCATGTTGCCGTTTGTTCATTCCCAGCCCTGACTGGTCGTCCTACGAGTCCATCATGTTGTCATTTTCTTGTAAAGTAGTATTGTATCATACTTGTAGAGCTCGTTACACTTGTAGAGCTTGTAAAGTACTCCCTCCGTTCGGAATTACTTGTCGCAGAAATGGATGTATCTAGACGTATTTTAGTTCTAGATACATCCATTTTCGCGACAAGTAGTTCCAAACAGAGGGCGTACTGTATTACACACGGTCATATGTATTGGCACGGATAGAGCTTGTTACTGTTGTTGCCAATGTATTACTTGATCTAGTTGCTCTTATTTAAAGTATTATGTGTGTTTTTTGTCTGCCAATTTAAATACTGGTTGAAATATGAAGAATATGAGCCTGATAGATGGGACCCACTTACCAGAACATGACAAATGGGACCGACCCATCTGACTAGTGGACCCATTTAATAAAAAAAGGAAAATGAAATAGTTTAGACAAAAAGGCCATGTCCCAACAATAAAAAAGCTGCAATGTTGGGCTTGGCCCATGAAGCCATCCAATAATGGACAGGAAAAAAACACAAATAGGCTGAATTGTTGGGCTCGGCCCATGTAAAACACCGAACTGGACCGAGCTGATTCTTATCCACGTCAGCTTGCCATGCTGGATCCTACGTGGTCTGGGGAGGCTGCTAGTGACCAAAATTTTGGTCGAAGAACCAACGACCTTTTACAGAAGGTCGTTAATTTGAGTTTACGACCGCTAGCTTTTGACCTTCTATTTTTGGTCAAAAAAGGTCGCAAATAAAAAAACAATGACCTTTCAGCGGCCAATAGTCAGGGTCACAAGTTGACATATTTCTTGTAGTGGGTGTGGGGAGGTTGTTGTGGCGCCGAAGGTGTATGAATGGGGAAATGGAGGGGGAGGGGGAGGGGATCTCAAACTTTGGGATGCACTTGTCTGAAATATGAGAAAGTTATGAAGTTAGCCGCCGTTTAAAATTTGGACTTCTCGTCGATTGGGGATAGGATGGTAATCTCACATCTCCCCAATATTTGCCCAGAGAGTTTTCGGGAGAGGAGAGGGTGTTTTGGCACCCATGGTTGGCGCCCATCATGTATGAACGGGGCTAACAGGTAGGGCGGTTGTGTCACGTATGAGTGAAGTTACAAACCTGCCCAAATAAAAATATTTGCCTACATCAATTTTGGCCGAGAAGAGTTTGTTTTTCCGCCCACGTCTATGAGTGGGAAAATGGAGGGAGAGAGAGAGAGAGGTCTTTCAGACGATTTTGAATCAAGTGTGCGTTTGTCGCCCATGTTTGCCGCCCACCATGTCTGAATGGGGTGACAGGCGGTCGTGTTACGTCTGATTGAAGTAACTAACCTACCCCTATCAACATCATTGGAAATCAGGCAAATTCAGATGTAAAGTGTCAAGGGTAGACAGTAATTTCCATCTCGCAAACACTGGCTTTGGGCAACCGACAAAAGAGAGTGTGTGTTTTGCCACTTCGTTCAAAATTTGGGAGAATTAACATTCAGGTTTACCCTGGGCCCTGGCAACTAAATTCAAATCCAATTTGTATTCAGTTACGAATATCCATACATCATTCTGCATTTTGTTATTTATTTCTTCAAAACCACAACAAAGATTTATTCCACCTTTATATATGAATACGATTTAGAAATGTCGTGATCTTCAAATTTAGTATGTGGGATACACTTTGAGTCAAACAGTTATTTCATCCAATACAATCTCCTCACACGAAAAATAGTTCACCTTATATCCACTCATACAAGTACTGAGGATTACCCCACCTAACAAAATCAGATCATTACAACACATGGATAACAAATATGGGGTCTTACAACATAATCCATTCAGAGACATGACACAACATGCAAGTACACTAATCTAATGATAATTTCAACTAGTATCTAAAGAAGAACTAGGATTACCCTGAGCTACAGATAGCAGAAGCAGCAGGACCTCCTTCGTCTTCAAATGCAACATTCTTACTTCCTCCAATTATTGGTTTGCTTGCATAATGCGTGCAGATAATTGCATAATTTCCAGCCTCAAGATCAAGATTACCTCATTCATGGCAGCCACACTTTCTCTTTCTGCCTCCATTAGAGCCTCAAGAACTATAATATCTGTGCTCAGACTGCTCTCCAACGGTGTTACCTCTGACCTGCTACCATCTAGTAACATGGATGGTGCACTGCTTCCACAAATAGATTCTTGGGTTGTACATTGTGTCCTAGTGTGAATGGCGTCATGAAAGGATTCCGCTGGACATAAGTAAGAGATAGTTGTCGCATGATCTAGGTAGTAAGCTTACATGGTAAACGACATATGAATTATTACCAAGCATGGAAAGCTATATTTAAATGGTTCAACGCAGCATCAGCCGAAAACAAATTAAAATGGTAAGATGAAAGGCAGTGTATGGTGCGGCTTGAAGCTACGTCGGTATTTCCCCAAAGAGGAAGGGATGATGCTGCACAGTAGCGGTAGGTATTTCCCTCAGTGATGAAATCAAGGTTATCCAACTAGTAGGAGAACCAAGGAACACAACGTAAACAACACTTGCACACAAATAACAAATCCTCGCAACCCGACGTGTAAAAGGGGTTGTCAATCCCTTTCGGGTAGCGGCGACCAAAGATAGGCAAACGGACGTGAATACATTGTAGCAGATTGATAGATCAAATGCCAAATAAAATAAATAAGAATAAAATGTAGCAAGGTATTTTTTTATTTTTGGTTTAATAGATCTGAAAATAAAAGCAAAGGAAAAGTAGATCACAAAGGCAAATATATGAGAAAGTGACCTAGGGGCCGTAGGTTTCACTAGTGGCTTCTCTCGAGAAAAATAGCAAACGGTGGTTAAACAAATTACTGTTGGGAAATTGAAAGAACTTCAAATAATCATGACGATATCCAAGCAATGATCATTATATAGGCATCATGTCCAAGATTAGTAGACCGACTCCTGCCTGCATCTACTACTATTACTCCACACATCGACCGCTATCTAGCATGCATCTAGTGTATTAAGTTCGTGGAGAAACGGAGTAATGCAATAAGAAGGATGACATGATGTAAACAAGATCTATTTATGTAGACGTAGACCCCATCGTTTTATCCTTAGTAGCAACGATACATACGTGTCGGTTCCGCTTCTGTTACTAGGATCAAGCACCTTAAGATCGAACCTACTACAAAGCACCTCTTCCCATTGCAAGATAAATAGATCAAGTTGGCCAAACAAAACCCAAATATCAGAGAAGAAATACGAGGCTATAAGCAATCATGCATATAAGAGATCAAAGAAACTCAAATAACTTTCATGGATATAAAAAGATAGATCTGATCATAAACTCAAAGTTCATCTGATCCTAATAAACACACCGCAAAAAGAGTTACATCATATGGATCTCCAAGAGATTATTGTATTGATAATCAAAAGAGAGTGAGGAAGCCATCTAGCTACTAACTACGGACTTGAAGGTCTACAAAGAACTACTCACGCATCATCGGAGAGGCACCAATGGAAGTGGTGAACCCCTTCGTGATGGTGTCTAGATTGGATCTGGTGGTTCTGGACTCTGCGGCGGCTGGAATTGATTTTCGTCGACTCTCCTAGGGTTTCTGGAATATTGGGGTATTTATAGAGCAAAGAGGCGGTCCGGGGAGCACCCGAGGTGGGACAACCCACCAGGGCGCGCTTGGGCCTCGTGGCGTGCCCTGATGGGTTGTGCTCCCCTCGGAGCACCCCCAGACGCTGCCTTGGCCCATTGGGTGTCTTCTGGTCCATAAAAAAATCTCCGTGAAGTTTCGTTGCACTTGGACTCCGTTTGGTATTGATTTCCTGTGATGTACAAAACATGCAGAAAACAACAACTAACACTTGGCACAATGTCAATAGGTTAGTACCAAAAATGATATAAAATGATTATAAAACATCCAAGCACTACAAAAAAAAAGACACATCCGTGACATTTTGGGCCGAACGAAAAAAAATTCTGTCATACTTATGACACTTCTATGATGATAATTGTGAAAAAACCCAGTATCATCATAGATGTGGTGGGCTCCTACTTCTATGACAAAAAATGGGCTTTTCATCCTGGGCGGGCCGGAGATGCAGCTGCATGACATTCTTTGGGCCGTCCATGACGGAAACAACCGTGGTAGAAGCGAGGGCGAGGAAAATTCCGGGGAGTTCCTGGTTACGGTGGGTGGTCGGGGGCCGAGTGATGCGCCTTTCTCGTACGCATTACGTGCAGCGTGTGTGCGGCGTTGAGCTCTAAGCGAACCCGGCGATTACCTGCGAGCTACGCGTTCTTGAACCCGGCGACCGATCGATGGCTGTTAATCGAACCCGATCGAGCGATTCGCCGCTCTTCGCTGCTAACTGAAGCCGATCTATGCTGCCTCTGGATGAACAATGAGCGTTGCCGGGGGGGTTTGGATGAACAGTTCCTGGTGGGGGTGGATGAACAGGACCCCGTGGTGTTGCCTCTGGATGAACAGGACCCCGATCGATCGAGCCGGTTGGGGCTGGATGAACAGGACCCCGTGGAGGGCTGGATGAACAGGACCACCCCATGGAGGGCTGGATGAACAGTGAGCGATGGAGGGCTGGATTATCGATCGCCCGTGGAGGTCGTTGAGCGAGGAGCCCGTGGAGAGGGCTGGTTGAGCGATGGCCGGTGGAGTAGCGCGCGGATGGTGGCTGGATGAACAGGAGCCCGTAGATGAACAGTCGCAGGTGGAGGCTTGAGGAGGTCGACGGTGGATGAACAGTAGCCCGTGGAGGCCGGAGGGGGTCGATGGTGGAGATGAACAGTATCCTGTGGAGTCCCATTTGCGGTACGACACACCCCTCGATCCCGATGAACAGGACCCCCGTTTCGACCGTAGCGCTCCAACACAAGTCCGTTTCCTCCGTTTTGCGCTACGCCACACCCCTCCCGATCAACAGGACCCCTGTTTCGACCGTAGGAGGTCCGTTTCCTCCGTTTTCTTTGTCGCGGACCCCTCCGATGAACAGGATCCCGTTTCGAACGTGGCCGGTCGAACACAAGGCCGTTTCCTCCGTTCTGTGGTACGCCAGGCCTCGTTTCCATCGATTGTTTCGTCCAAGTCCTCCCGATGAACACGACGACGCATTCCATTCCGACACAGCCGGTTGGCTCCCCATGAACACGACGACGACACTGTTTCTCGGTTCTGACCCAGCCATGTACACGAGCCCTGGCCGTGCGTATGCGCGAGTAGGCGTTCGAGACCCTGCCTGTATGTACGTATGTGGCCGTATTTTCTTTCTTCCACACTGGGTTTTGTACGTACGTGTACATGCTACGTGCGCGCCTCTACTACGACATGTGCGCGCCTCTACATCGACCAGTATGTACGTACACGTTCGCGACCAGAATGACAACACTACGTACGCTTTGACCAGGTGGGTCGGTATCGAGCACTTCCTTGCGTGCGAAGATGTAGCTGGTGGGTCCCAGCGGTCGGGGCGAATTTTTTACCCGAACGCACTTCCTTGCGTGCGAAGATGTAGCTGGTGGGTCCCGGCGATCGAGAAGCGTTTTTTCATGAAATACGGTGGCCCGTCCGGTGGGTCCCATTGTCGGTGGAGGAATAATTATTTTGTGCGTAATAAGGAGGCACTTCCTTGCTGCGGCCATGGACCCGGTATCGGCCTCTCCATGTACGATCCATGTCGATGGAAGCCGTTCCTTGACCACGTTGACCACGCCGCCGCCGAGCACCGAGGCGGTGGGCGGCAATGAGGCCTAGGAAGGGGAATACACGGAGCCGGGGACGACGCGGCAGTGGATGCCCACGCGTAGAGGAGTATGATGGTTCACTGGTTCGCCGCGATGTGAGGCTGCCGTCACCGCAGAATAACAGGGGTGTGGGTGAGTAGAGGATGGCACGGCGGTGGTGGGAGTAGTAGGGGGCGGTGAGGCCTCCGTCGCATCGCAACCGGCCACGGGAGGCAAGAGCACGAGGCACGACCGGCACTGGTTTGGGCGGCTAGAGCAAGAAGACCAGAGGTTGAAGAAGCACTACGGCCGTTGGATGGACATTGTACAGTCACTGGAGCTAGAATCGTGCATATTGACTAAGTTGACAAAGCCCTCCGTCCACGTCAACTTAGTAGGCCCACAAGTTAGCCTGCCACTATACTGGGTCCCAGCTAGCAGGGGGTATTCATTTTTTTGTGCGTAATAAGGAGGCACTTTCTTGCGTGCGAAGATATAGCTGGTGGGTCCGAGTTGTCAGCGGCTGTCGGGGAGGCTGATCGTACCCACGGACACCTATGGGGCCGGCGGAGCGGGCCCCTTGTGGTTCGGAGGGGGGCGGAGATCGCGCGAAGAGCGGATCGAGGCGCTGCACACGAGCAGTTTACCCAGCTTCGGAGCTCTCCGGAGAGATAAAACTCCTACTGCTGCTTGTTTGATCTATTGTGTTCTTGCTAGGGAGCAATGCGAGCTACAAAAACTAGCGTGGGTGTCTCTGGTCTCGAATGGGTCGAATGAGCCCCACGAGCCGAACCTGGCGGACCGAACTGAACGGAACCTTGCGAAAGACCCCGAACGGAACCGAACCGAACGGAACCTTGCGAAAGACCCGAACCGAACGGAACCTCCTCTACGTTGCACTCGGGCCTCCTTTTATATGCTCAAGGGGTCTCAGACAGGTGGCAACATAGGCGAGGGTACAAATGTAAAAACAGGAGTTGGTACACCTACTTGAGCGATTATGCGATTGCAAAATACCTAACTCGACGGCAAGGGACAAAAGCAATAAATGCATCATTGTCGCCCAAATAGTGCAACAGAGGCCGTCAGTGCGCCTCCGCTTCGCCACGATGGCGAGCTGTCAGCGCCGCTTATCGCTGCTCTCCGGCTGGCTGCAGCCGCCGACACGCCCATGGAGCGGTCCCATGGCGACACGTCATTTGGGTGAGCTGGGCGGAGGCGGAGAGAGAGGTTGCATGCAGCGGCAAGCGCCTTGCAGCGGCGAATCCTTGTCACGCTCGGAGACTTGTCGCGCCCTGAGCCGTCCCGGCAAGCAACTCTTGCCGGGGCCTTGTCTTCTGCGAGCCTGGAGTGGCCGTCCCGACAAGCTCTTCTGGTCGGGGCCTTGTCTGTGCCAAGAGAGGCCTTCCCGACAAGCTCCTCTTGTCGGGGTCTTGTCTTCTGAAAGGCTGCGGAGGTTCTTGGCGGACGCCCGGCGAGGCTTGCCGCGGGGACGTTGCGACTGCCCGTGCACAAGTTCGGGGTACTAAGGTACCCCTACTTTAGTACACCGACAGCGGCGGTATTTTTTTCGCGAAATACAGAGGCCATTTCGGTGGGTCCCAGATGTCAGGTGGAGGAATCATTATTTTGCACGTAATAAGGAGGCATTTCCTTGTGTGCGGCCGTGGACCCAACTGTCAGCCTCTCCACGTACAATCCACTTTAGATGCATGTCGGTCGTTGACCACATTGACCAGGCCGCGCCGAGAGCATCAGGGCGGTGGACGATGGCGAGGCCTAGGAAGGGAACGACACGGAGGCGGGGAAGACTTCGGCGATTGTTTCCCGCAGCGGAGGAGTACAACAATATGAGGGTTCTTGGTTAAATGCCGTTGCGGAGAATAACAGCATGTGTGGATGAGTAGAGCGATGTCTAGGCCAACGATGGGAGTACGGTGGGGCGGTGAGGCCTGCGCGGCAGCACAGCCGGCTGCGGGGAGGAGTGAGCAGGCAGTCCCGCTGATGTCTACTATGCAAACTTCTCCTTGTAGACGTAGTTGGGCCTCCAAGTGCAAAGGTTTGTAGGACAGTAGCAAGTTTCCCTCAAGTGGATGACCTAAGGTTTATCAATCCGTGGGAGGCGTAGGATGAAGATGGTCTCTCTCAAACAACCCTGTAACCAAATAACAAAGAGTCTCTTCTGTCCCCAACACACCCAATACAATGGTTAATTGTATAGGTGCACTAGTTCGGCGAAGAGATGGTGATACAAGTGCAATATGGATGGTAGATATAGGTTTTTGTAATCTGAAAGTATAAAAACAGCAAGGTAACTAATGATAAAAGTGAGCACAAATGGTATTGCAATGCGTTGAAACAAGGCCTAGGGTTCATACTTTCACTAGTGCAAGTTCTCTCAACAATAATAACATAATCGGATCATATAACTATCCCTCAACATGCAACAAAGAGTCACTCCAAAGTCACTCATAGCGGAGAACAAACGAAGAGATTATGGTAGGGTACGAAACCACCTCAAAGTTATTCTTTCTGGTCGATCTATTCAAGAGTCCGTAGTAAAATAACACGAAGCTATTCTTTCCGTTCGATCTATCATAGATTTTGTACTAGAATAACACCTTAAGACACAAATCAACCAAAACCCTAACGTCACCTAGATACTCCAATGTCACCTCAAGTATCCGTGGGTATGATTATACGATATGCATCACACAATCTCAGATTCATCTATTCAACAAACACAAAAGTACTTCAAAGAGTGCCCCAAAGTTTCTACCGGAGAGTCAAGACGAAAACGTGTGCCAACCCCTATGCATAAGTTCACGAGGTCACGGAACCCGCAAGTTGATCGCCAAAACATACATCAAGTGAATCACGTGATATCCCATTGTCACCACAGATAAGCACATGCAAGACATACATCAAGTGTTCTCAAATCCTTAAAGACTCAATCCGATAAGATAACGTCAAAGGGAAAACTCAATCCATTACAAGAGAGTAGAGGGGGAGAAACATCATAAGATCCAACTATAATAGAAAAGCTCGCGATACATCAAGATCGTATCACCTCAAGAACACGAGAGAGAGATCAAACACATAGCTACTAGTACATACCCTCAGCCCCGAGGGTGAACTACTCCCTCCTCGTCATGGAGAGCGCCGGGATGATAAAGATGGCCACTGGTGAGGGTTCCCCCCTCTGGCAGGGTGCCGGAATAGGGTCCCGATCGGTTTTTGGTGGCTACAGAGGCTTGCGGCGGCGGAACTCTCGATCTATTCTGTTCCCCGATGTTTTTAGGGTATATGGATATATATAGGCGAAATAAGTTGGTAAGGGGAGCCACGAGGGGCCCACGAGGGTGGGGGCGCGCCCAGGGGGCAGGCGCGCCTCCCTGCCTCGTGGCCACCTTGAAGCTTCCTTGACTTCAACTCCAAGTCTCTTGGATCACGTTCATTCCAAAAATCACGCCCCCGAAGGTTTCATTCCGTTTGATATTCCTTTTCTGCGAAACACCGAAACAAGGGAAAAAACGGAAACTGGCACTGGGCTCTGGGTTAATAGGTTAGTCAAAAAAATAATATAAAAGTGTTTAATAAAGCCCATAAACATCCAAAACAGATAATATAATAGCATGAATACTTCATAGATTATAGATACGTTGGAGAAATATCACCTGCCGGCGCTTGTTTGAGCGGCTACAGCAGGAAGAGCAGAGATTGAAGAAGCACGACGGCCGTTGGATGTACATCCAACGATCCTTTGCTGTCGTCAACCTTTTTTTAGGAAAGCCTCAAATCATGGAAAAGCGACATACAACCCATCTGCCATTATTTCTAACAATTTACAGCCCATTTGCTAATTCTTAAGGTTTTTTTGGAGCCCATATAATTTTTTGTTAGCATTACAGCCCATATTGTGGCCACGGTTAAAAAATTGTACGAAATTTTGCATATTTCGGTGCGGTCCGAACTGTTTTTAATCCCGAAATTTCGAGTCACATTCAAACTGATTTTAAAAATAAATGTATATCAATATAAAATCCAACAAATTGTCCACGCATAAAAATCATTGCAATTTAAAATCTCGAAATGAATAAAATAAATTTGAAACTAATTGCCAGTTTGATGTGTTTTAAAAATGTACAGCCCATTTCTCATTACTAATAGGCCATTTTCTCGGCCAGCCAAATGAAGCTCTCCTCGTCTTGAAAGATTTACAGCCGAACAGGCCTGACAAAGCGACTTACTTGGCACATCACAAAAAAACTGGGCTGTGGCCATGGACCCAGCTGCGGCCGTGGACCCAGCTGTCAGCCTCTCCACGTACAGTACTCTTCCGATGGAAGTCGATCGTCGACCACATTGATCACACCGCGCCGGGAGCACCAAGGCGGTAGAAGACGACGAGGCCTAGGAAGGGGACGGCACGGAGCCGTGGAAGACACGGAAGTGTACGCCCACGCGGAGAGGAGTACGAGGGTTCACTGGTTCGGCTGCGGTGTGAGGCTGCCGTCGCCATAGAATAACAGGGGGTGTGTGTGAGTAGAGGGATGCCCTGGCCAGCGGTAGGAGTAGTAGGGGCGGTGAGGCCTCCGCGGCATCACAGCCGGCCACGGGAGGCCGGAACGCAGCGACCACGGCGCTGGTTTGGTAATTTGGAGCAAGAAGACCATAGGTTGAAGAAGCACTACGGCCGTTGGATGAACATCGTCTGATGGCTGGAGCTAGAATCGTTCATATTGACTAAGTTGACAAAGCCCTCCGTCCTGTCAACTTGGTAGGCCCTAAGTCAGCCTCCCACTATCTTTGGGTTCTAGCTGGCGAGGCAGTATTCATTTTTCTGCGTAATAAGGAGGCACTTCCTTGCGTGGGAAGATAGCTAGTGGGCCCGACACATCGTGAGGCACGTTTTTCCACCAATCTGAGAGGCCCTTCGGTGGGTCCCGGATGTCGGTGGAGGAATCAAAGACTTGATAAGGCGTCTGAGAACAAGCTAGTGTACCCGGTAAAGAGACATTGTTGAGTTTTAGAAAAAAGAGGCGTGCTCACATGGCTGGTTCGAATCCAAATCTAGACTATGACTATAAATGGTGCTATGCTACTCTTGCAAGTAATGGCCCGACATATCCAACATTCGCTTCTCCTCTTCTCTACTTACTCTGCCTAGCATCAGAAGCTCTAGCCGCAGCAACCATGTCCGCTGGCTGCTCGTCCACCTGCTCTTCAGCAGGCAACAACCAAATATGCGCCAAGTCGCCACCTGTACCATCGGCTATGGGTCTCATCACACCCCCGCCGGCACGCGCATCGTAGCCAGTTGCTCATCGCAACCCGCTGCCGTTGGTGTGGTGCCACTGCTGCAAATCACACAGAGTCATCCGTCGTGTCTCAACCACAATCCTCAACCCTGGCCGAGTCTTCTACAAATGCCTGAATCATGGGGTAATAATATGTTTAAGTGTTGTTCTGCTGCTTTCAGTTGCTGATTTTTTAATAGTTTGGTTGATGATCTTCCAATTTGATTCATGCAGAAAAGGGAAGATTCGTGTGATTTGTATTTCTGGGAAGTTGCTGATGTGGGGGAGTGCAACTACGCTGATTATTTGGTTAGCCGAGGAATCCCAATACTAGCAGGTTGGGGTGTTGGACAAATGGCAAGGAACGGCGGAAGAGGAAGATGCAGAGTAGAAGGTTAAAGATGCAGTTCCTCCGATCATGGCCAAAGCAACAAGTTGAACAGCCTTGACAAGAATGAGGAGATGAAAGAGCTTGTGAAGATAATGGGCAAAATTGATGTGCTCTGTGGGATGATTGTCTCTTTATTTGCGGTGTATGTAGCACTCGTGATGTATTCAAGCTATGACATGAGCACTTTCTTGAAAGTAGTAATGAATGAAACACATGTAGCGAGCGGGGTGTAGTGTTGTGAACATCTAATGATTTCTATTGATGGAAATCAGGTGTATCCCCTTTTGCTCATAAATAAATAAATAGCAGAGGCCCTTTTGGTAGTAAATAAATAAATTAGCAGAGGCCCTATCGGGTCAGCTTTGTCCTCATTCGGAGACGTCGAGCAAATTGCAGTCCAACAACAAACTATGACATCAAATTCAAGTTTCACAGCCAAATATGAGTACAACTAAACAACAATGTCATCATGTTTTAGTCGTCATACAATCACCAAACACAAATCACCATACATAACAGGTGGTGTTCTAATAGGAAAATACTAAACAACATGTTCATTAGGTTTCAGTTGTCATAGCAAACACAATTTCACATAGTAGATAAAAAAACGTCTTGACGAGCCGTCGACAAAAGCAATGTAATCATCATCCGCAGCAGCAGCGTCAACATCTTCCCCATGTGTATCAGTCTAAATCATAATTCCCTACGGTGTCATCTTCTTCTTCGTCCTCAATGTCCTCGAACGTTGGCTTCTTCTTGATCAACTCTTGTATGTCCACAGCACGACAGGCAATCTTTTCGCCGGCGTCATTGCCGTGATGGTTCCCAAAGATATTAGGAACATCTGTGTTATCTTGTACATCGGGAAGCGATGTAAGCATCATCTTGTTGTGCAACTTCATTAAATGAATTCCTCTGCTCAAACCTTTGCAATACTCTCCAGTCATCTCTACGTGCAAATTTGTCTTCCAAGAAAAATATATGTGTTGCTTGATTTGCCAAAATAAAAGGCTTGTTGGTCTGGTACGCCACCTTGACATTGATGGATTTGAAATAATCATCAGCTATGGGTTTTGCGATCCTGGAAAACAGGTTATACCAACGACAAGACAATGTAACCACACACCGATGATCCTCGGCGGAGATATACTGCAAGCTGAACAATGTACATTATGTGAGCATACGTTTGATTATCTCTTTGTCATATGTATACGTGCTCATGATGGCCTTTGTCTTTGTGTCTTCCATATGCGTCTCGTGCAAGGGTGTTGTGAGTATCAGGACCCATTGCTAGTGAGTAAAGGGCATCATCAACTGCTTGCCCATCCTCCTGCATATTCTTAACCTATGGTTAGAAAATAGACAAACTGATCATCTTATGTACTCAATATATTAAAAAAACTGACAGTGCAATTCAAAAGCTTGCATGGCTCTTGAACCATTTCGCAAATCCTTCCATAACCAGTTTGTCAATGTTTCTTGGATTTTGCGGCAGTAACTCCTTTTTGTAGATGCTTCACAACATAGTGATCGCGTCAAACATCTAAACAACTTAGCACTTACTTGATATAAGGTAGTATCTCATGACGGTTATTCAACACATACCAAACCATTTTGTCCAAATATTTAGGTTTCTCCTCTTGTCGACTCTTCCCTGTAACTCGAACAGATCAATTGAAAACATTGAGCCCGGGATTGTCTTCATCCTCCTCTTTGCTAAGCTGATCAGCTGTTTCAATGTATTTTGAGCAGAATGTCAACGCTTCTGTAGCAATATAGGCCTATGCAATGGAACCCTCGGGTCTAGCTCTGTTCCTAACATAGCCCTTGAAAGTGCCTAGCCGCCTTTCAATAGGGTACATCCAGCCATCTTGTCTTTGGACCTCTAAGTAGTGCCTCATCAGGTAGATGAACAGCCAAATGCACCATCACATCAAAGAAGGCTGGAGGATATATCTTCTCAAGGTCGCATAGGATAGTTGGCATCTTGTCTCTAAGACGCTCCAAAGCATCTATCCTAATATTTCTACTACAGAGTTCCCTGAAGAATTTTCCCAACTCTGCAACTGCTCTGTATAAGTCAGGGTGGCCCAATCATCTAAGGATAACAGGTAAAACCCTTTGAAGTAGGACATGGCAGTCATGAGTTTTCAACCCTTGTGTCTGGTTTCCATCTGCACTGACACTCCTTTCAGGGTTGGAAGCAAATCCATGTGGGAATCTCACACGTGACAGGACCTCGCATAATTCTTTTCTTTTTACCTTGTCCAAGACGTACACAGCTGGTGCCATATCCCGTGGTTTACCTTCATCTTGCACCTACAAATCATGTCTGATACCCAGGTGCGTCAAATCAATCCTAGATTTTAAGGTATCTTTCATCTTGCCTTCAATACTAAGAAGTGTGCCGACAATGCTGTCACATATATTTTTCTCGATGTGCATCACATCAAGATTATGCCGCAGATCCAAATCTTTCCAATACTCCAAGTCCCACAAAGTGGACCTGTGGGTAAACAATAATCTCTCTTCTTCCCTGCCACGCTTCCTTTTCCCGCTACCATTACCATGATGGTTTCCTTGTGTAATAGGCCCGACCTTCTCTAATTCCACTTGCAACTCATCGGCAGTGAGCCTCTTTGGCGCATCACAGTTTTCATGCTTTGCACTGAACACATGTATTCGGTATTTTCTAGGATGCGGCTTGTCCTTGGCAAGGAAATGGCGGTGTCCAATGTAACAGATCTTTCTAAGTATTGTGTATGACAGCGGATTCCTGTCACAGCGAACACATGCATTGTAACCATGTGTCGTTCGCCGTGACATAGTGCCCAAAGCCGAAAAATCATGGATGCACCAAATTATAATAGTACGCAAAAAGAAATCAACTGGTGGGCTGCTATATAGGTCTCGAGTGAGAACACCCCTCCATAGCTATTGAAGTTCCTCCACAAGAGGCTCCATGAACAAATCAAAATCCTTTCCAGGACTTTTTGGACCTGGGATGAGCAAGGCCATCATGTAGTTTGATTCTTTGGTGCAGACATTGGAGGCATGTTGTAAGGGATAACAAGCACTGGCCACATGCTATATGTCGTGCTCTGGTGGCCAAATGGGTTAAATCCATCTGAAGCTAAGCCAAGTCTAATGTTTCTCGGGTCAGCAGCAAACTTTTCGTGTTTCTGATTGAATCTTTTCCACTCACTACCAGGTGATGGATGGCTCATTACATTCTGGTCTCTGTACTCTTGGTTCCTAGAATGCCACAGTACATCCTCTCTTGTTTCGACATCATGAAACAACCTCTGCAATCTTGGTGTAATTGGAAAATTTTCTCAGAACATTATGAGAAATCCTCTTCACAACATTGCCATATTTCCGTCTTGATGATTTGCATTCCGGGCATTCACTTAAGTTGGCATAATCCTTCCGGAACAGAACACAATTATTCTTACAAACATGGATCATATCATATCCAATTCCAACTGCACGAAGGAAATTCTTCATTTTACTGTAGGTGTGTGGCAGCTCAGACGCATCTGGGAAAGCTTTGCGGAAAGCAGCCAACATCGCATCGAATGATTTGTTGGTCATCTGCTCAGATGTCTTCACCTGAAGAAAGGTGACCATAGCTGAGAATACTGACAGCTTATTTCCTAGGGTGACAGCCACGTTGCATTGTTCCGACATGCGGGCCCACCGTTTTTCTTCTGCAAGTGAAAGTTCACGGAATGCACGAGCATTTCATAGCATTGTTTCAATGTTAGTCAAACAAACTGGCTCCACCACCTCCTCCTCCTCCTCCTCCTCCTCCACCTGAGCATCAGGCAGATCAAGATGGTGATCTGCTGCTTCCACGTAGTCAATAACATTGACGTTCACAGCTTCACCATGATGAACCTATCTAGTATATGTGACCGACATCCCATACAAGTTTAGATGATTTTGCAAAGTTGGCTGGGGTCTTGTAACTGAATTCATACAACTGCTACACGGGCAGAGCACATCTGATTTCGGACCACCGTACTCAGCTCTGATAAAGTTCATGAAGTTTTCAACCCCCTCGACATATGCAGCGGAGAATCTTCGAGCAGAAGTTATCCAAGTCATGTCCATCTGTTAGACATACAAATTAGTTCTTCTACTAGATATTATAGGAAAAACATATATGCTTTTTTATGAAGTCTAGAAGAAAATACCTAGGTAAATTTCTAAAGCTATGGCAAGATATTTGGACGAGCAGATCTAAGTGATGAAATATATGTAAAGCTAATTCAGCAAACAGATTTGAGTGCTAAATTATGGCAGGCTGTTTCAGCAGTCAATGAGGCCGAGCACACAGCCATCGAACTATCGAAGGCCATCGTAGCAACAAAGATCAAGTATAAAACGGTGTAGAGCTATTACACCTAACAGATTGGCTACTAGACCATGGCAATCTACGTCACAATAAATATATGGAAGGATATTTTAGCAACTAATCGGCATTGGAATGCCATCTCAGCTAAGCAGATTGAGTGCCAAATAGGTCAAGGAAGCTTCTTAAGCAGAGCATATTGACTGTAAACTACTTCGGCCAACAATGAGATTAACAGCGTCTATCACCTAACATTCAGCGCTACACCGACATGCACGGGGCCTCAGTCTAGAATGCGCGTATCGTCGGAGAAGCTAACTGTCGTGCGTCTCCACACGAACGTTGCCAGCAGTGGCGGCGCTAACCACCGTGCGCCTCCACAAGAACGTCGCGAGCGGTGGCGGCGCGGCTAGAGGACGGCAGTCTACGAGAGCGTATTGTGCGAGCGAGAGGATCACCGTGCGTCCCCTCGATGAACCGCGAAGCCGACGTATCGGTGTGGCGGGGAGGCGGCTTTGGCGGAGCGAATGGAGTGGAGGGGGACGGGGGGAGGGGGGTTTGGGGAATATTATTGGCTAGTTGGCCGAAGGACTGTTGAATCTAGGATTTGGGGGGAATTTTTGGGTGGGGGGAGGATTTTTCGTGCGGTGGGCGGGGGGAGTTTGGCGCATGGTCGGTTTCCCCAAGTGCAGTCCCACGTGTCAGTGAAGAGGCAAGCCGAAGCGCGTCCCGTTTGCGTGAGCCGTGTGCAGGACTGAACATGTGTGGGGTGCCATGCGACCGCGACAGGGGTGATGTGAGTGTACCGCCTTTTTTCCTTTTAAACTAGGTGCTTCGCCCCCTCAAAAAAAACTTGTTGCTTCACGTGATCCATCGATACTACTACTAGTAATCTGGTAATCCCGACTAAAACGGCGCGGACGGGTCTTTTCCCGCGCGATATGCTGGGAGGTTGGCTTAGTTGGGTTTTTTAGGATGAGTAATGCTACACCTACGTAATCCGAGTTACATAATTAACGTAATGTGAAACGTGTGAGCTGTCGATTGTAGATTGGGGCGAGGGAGGGGCCGACCACCATGAAATCAGGGGAGGAGAGAGAGAGGCAATTTGCGTTAACCCTTTCGTAGGTTCCCATAGATGTAGACAGATGTGAAATGCGTGAATGTGCATTTGCAGATAAGGCCTTCCCTCGTTCATCCTTTTCTCCCACAAGATCTTGATCTTCCGTGCAACGCACGGGCATCTTGCTAGTACTCCTACAATATACTATATTATTGTGAAAGTTCATATACACTGGCCGAGATTAATGCAAACACGGTAGATTTTCATTACATTTCGAACTTTTATAGGACAGAAAAATAAAAGAAACCTGACCCAAAACCTATTCTACGGCGGCGACCGATGTCCTCCATCTCCGATCTCCATGTACGGGGGCGGGGTTCAAGACCCGTGAAGTGAAGGTGCGGTCTCCGACGAGGAAAAGTAGAACACGGGAGACGGACCAGCCATTTGGCACACCATGCCCTGCCGCCTCCCATGCCCTACTCATCCTCGGAGGAGTCCCCGACCTCGGCGGTGCCGGACATTGGACAACAGCAAGTAGGGGCCAGCGGTGATGGTGCTCCGTCGTCGGCCGCCCGGCATGGCCACCGCTTGTCTTGGCGACTTGAGCGAGGGCGGCACCTCGAGCTTCATCCACGAAGACAAGCTCTCCAGAGCGTTCGCGCTTGCGGTCATGGCGGATGTGGTGCCAGGTAGGAGGACGATGCGCTATGGTGTGGAGGTTAGCTGGGCGTTGCCGCTTTAAGTAGCGCATTCCGGTGAGGCCAAGCATCCTGGTGCGTCATTAAGTCACCAGAGTTGGTTCCTCGGGCACCGAGCCTCTTAACGACGGCATACAGACGGACGGCATGAATGCGGGCAGCTGGCGCCGGCTGGGAACGCACCGCGCGACGGCGCGAGGGACGAGGGTTTTTGTTGTGCCACGGTAGTCAGCTGCGGTCGTGGCAACGTTGGAGATGCCCTTTGCTCACATGTGATCGACGCATGTCATTGAAAAAGCAAGACCACCCAGCATGGTCTCAGGTCCTGAGGATGAAGTTGGCCGCATTACACCAGTCCCCGGACGCGTCCCGACGCCCCGTGCATCCTCGACGAGCCGGGTGTTGGGGTATGTTTGGATTGTGGCCAAAGTGCACCTTACCAAAATTTTGGTAATGACCCATAGATTGGTCTTTGTTTGTATGGTTGCCATTTTTTTGGCATGGCAATGAACTCTAGCCAACTCTAGTTCATTTTTCTTGCCAATGTCGGCCAAATCATGGGCAACCAAAACCTCAACCAAAATTTTGGCTACCCAATGCTTTGATGGGGCAACCTTGGGCACAAACGAAACATACTGTTGGTCATGCCACAGCACTAACGCCACCCTCGGCACATTAAAACCGACCGTGTCTAGCGACGATGAGCGTGTTACTCACCGCGGTCGCCGTGTCGAGAGGCGGTGCTGGAGCTGCACCACGTTGTTGGCCCCCATGACACACATGAACGGTTGCCGGTGGCGAGGAGGTCGTGGGCCAGCTCCTCCATTGGACTTGTCTGCGCTACGTCGTCCTGACAGGTGTGCCCCACATGTCGGTTTCCCTATTTTCCCGGCCTTATTCGAGCGTCAGTGCTCCGCGTTGCGCATCAGGCCTTTCACTATCTAGGCCAAGTGAGACAACTTATTATTTATTTGAGCCGTTCAAGTATAATCATGTGGCATTTGCTTATTTCTCATTCCTCTCCAACCCTCTTCTCCATTGATCATGTCGCCCTCCGGTCGAGTCCATCCTCCCGCATGCCTCATTCGAACATTCCGCCGAGTATCATTCGCATGTGGGCCTAGACCATGCTTGTATTTCCAATGTTTTGTAATATGTTCGACATGCATACAAATAAACGGTTCGATTAAAGTTTCACTTTGCCTCCACTACGTGTCGCTTCGCGTCCTAGTTTTGACATCCCATTCGGTTCATGCCCTGACACATGTTGATGAGATCGATTGATGTTCAGAGATCAATTGCGTGTCGTGCAAGGAGATAAATGTTTGGTCTGTTTCTATGATAGAAATGACCCGGCGAGGGCGGGGGGTCTGTGGGGATCGGAGGGAGTATGTTGTACGTTCATAAGCGAAACGAACGTATTGCACCCACCCTAGTCCTCTTTCAATTGACCTCTGGACCCCGAGATGAAATCAAAAGTGAACGAGTGGGGGCATGTGTGATACCTAAGGCGGATTCAAAATTTTGAACCAGTGATTATAGCATCCACAAATCATATATAAAGGGTATTCAATGTTTGTTTCGTTTTTGAACGTACAATATACTCATTCCTATCCTTTCTAGTTTACATATAAGTTTTATGTGTAGTCAAAGTATCTCTACTTTGATCAAAAAAGTATCAACATTCAACAACGCCCAATCAATATTGTTAGATTCGTACATACTCCTAGATTTGTACTCGAGATAGTTTCCAATTTGTTTTCAACCACATGACTGTGCTTGTTCTCGTGCATGCTCTTCCTACGAGGATTTCGCCACGTATAGCCAGTTCAATAGTAACTTTTTTAAGCTCCCAGTCCAATAGTACTAGTGGAGTACTGACAACATCTGTACTAGAGTATGCAGTGCTCATAGTAGTACTCCCTCCTTCCATTTAAATAGGGCCTATGTGGAGGAGAGAGATGTGAAAAAGTAAGGGGAGTGAGCTCTCATGCAAGAGCCTAGCTATATACGCATTCCTAGTTAAATACAATAAATATGAAGAAAGAGATGGAGAGGAGATGGAAAAAAGTACTAATACAATAGCCAAAATTATAAATTTTTTTGCGGGAAATAGCCAACCTTATAGCCCACACTACTGTATGAGTGCATATAATAGATGATGGCTATAGATGGCATGGCAGTTCCTTATAGCCATCGACTGGCTATATTATTAACCATGCCCTAATGCGTTTTTCAAAACCGCATTTGACTATTAACAAGATTAATAGTACATGAGATGTATAATGTGAAAATTATATCATTGGAAGCTCCTTTCACATAAGAATTTGACCGTATGCTTTGTGTAAGTTGCATGTCATATATTATTACTTTACCATTTGGTCAAAGTTAGCCTCGAAAAATGCATTAGGCCCTGTATAGTAAATAGAAGGAGGGAGTAGTAGTGGAAGTAGATCCTCTGACGTAGGTATCCCTGCCTTACCCTATCTTTCGGTCACTTACTGGCGGACCCCATGCTTGCTAGGCCCCGCATGTCAGTTACTCAATGGGTTCGGCCACGTCAGGGGATCCTCATCAGTAGTATACTCCCTCTATTTTTATTTACTCCGCGTAAAACGGAGGGAGTGGTAGTATAAATGACGGGGGGGGAGGGGGAGGGACGTCGGTTTGCTCTCAACTGTGGTCCCACAAGCGGCTTAAAACGCAAGACGCGTTCCATTCGGTGAGCAACGTGGAGGGTCCAGCGTGCGGGCTGCAACGCCGAACGCGACAAGAGCGATGTACAATCAAAACCGATTGACCGGTCGTCACCGAACCACTATTCACACGTAACCTTTGCTGCTCAGCCTACGCCAGCCACTGCCCTAAAACCACACCTAATCTCCAGCCCCTTCCCCCACCTTTCGATCCCCTAGCCTGCATCAAGCGTCACCTAGTTCGCCGGAGAGCGATGGTGCGCCACAGACCTCCGTTCCCAAGCTCGCTGTGCGGCGGGCCAATCCCCGAGTTCTCTAGAGCCAAGCTACGAGGAGGAGGAAGCCTATCCAATGTTCATGGCGGAGGTCGCGGCGTAGAAGGCTCCCGATGGGTGTGAGACGATGGACGCCGACTTCGTGCCGGCGTCCGAGTCCCCCATGGTGCAGGCGGACCAGCGGTTCAACCAGGCGATACTAAAGGAGGACCGGGAGGCAGAGGCTCAACTTGACACAGAGCGCGCGCATGCCGCTGCCATCGAGGCTCTCCTGTAGGCGGAACCGGATGTCGTGGATGTGAACCAGGCGGCGGAGGCTCAACTTGAGGCAGAGCGCGCGGATGCCGCTGCCATCGAGGCCTCTGCCCGCAGCGGAACCGGACGTCCTGGACTTGAACCAAGCGGCAGAGGCTCAACTCGACATGGAGCGCGCGGATGCCGCTCTCATCGAGGCCCTCCTGCAGGCGGAACCGGATGCCCTGGACATGAACCGGGCAGCGGAGGCTCGATTCAACGCGGAGCGCACTAATGCTGCTGCCATCGAGGCCCTCCTGCAGGCGGAACCGGACGTCCTCGACTTGAACTGGGCGGTGCTCTCGTCCGTGCAGAGCGCCCGCACGCTCCGCGTGAACGAGTAGCTGGAGGCCGAGGACAACCACGGTGCGGAGACACACGTCGGCAACTACGGCTGGTTCACGCCGGCAGCCAAAGACGACGAGGCCGTCTCGTTCCGCGAGCAGTGATAGTTTTTCTTTATGTTGTTGTTTTTATGGATCTTTTGCTGTGTAAAACATATATTGTTATGCAAGTCGCCTGACTTGGGTCAGTCTACCATTTCAGGCGGTTGGATGAATATCCTACGTCTCCTAACCCTTCTTCCTCACCTCTTCTTCTTCCCCAACAGACCACCGCACGGGCCGTACGGATACTCCACAACATGCGTTTGGATAAACATACTCTATGAACGAAAATTATGGCTGAGTTTGGTTTTTTCACATGCGACAACACGTGTCAGTGAGGGTGCGTTCCCTTGGTTGGGTTTGCAACGTGCAGGAGCAATTGTTTGAGGGTGCGGTGCGACCGCGGCATGCAGGAGCGACCGTGTGAGGGTGCGGCGCGATCGCGACAGCCGTGCGCAAGTGTACCTCCTTTTCATTTTGAAAACTTTAGGCAAGCTTGGCAAAACTGTATAGCGAAGTATGGCAATGCAAGGCCTAGACCCAAACAGGATAAGTACGTACTACGTACTAGGAGTACTAGTGTTAAAAAAGAAAGGCGGGGTTTTCCTTCGCGGGATTAATCGATACAAATCCTCATTTCACGTGTCAATTAATGCATATTTTTTCTCCAAAGCCCAAAGAGCTAACCATCTCACTCCTCGTCGCTTGATTAATGCAGCGCCATGCAAACCAACCTTCTCACTTCCGCATGCATGCAGGGGATATTAATGTCCTTGGTTGCTAGTACGAGGCAAACCCCATCAATTTTGCCTCGATTAGTGTTAGTGGCCTTTTGCAAATTGTAATTTTGATATACTGGCCTTGTGTACAAAAAATTGGAGGTAGTAACTATATTTGACTTCCTTCCCCATTGCGGTGACATCGACGATATCTCGAACGTTGTGGTTTGGCGAAGTGCGTTCGACGGAGAACACCATTGAGGGAGACCACGATAAGTCATTCGCAAGTGCCGCCTGCAAGCCGAGACAACCGCCTTATTTGCATCCAGGAAGTCCGTTGAACCAAAGGACACGTAAATGTACTAGTACTACTCATACACAATAGCATCGTCCGTTCAGCTTAGTGCGGTGAGATGGTTTCTCGAAGAAGATGATGGAGAAGCGGAGTCAGCGAAGAGTGAAATGATGGTTGCTTGGTCCGTGCTTTGTGATTTGATGCCTCACTACTTTGTGATTTGTGATAGAAGGGACAGGGTAGTAGACTCTATGCTCTATACTGTACATGCCTCCAAGCACGGGAGAAAGCGGAGAGACGTTGCATTTTTCTATTCCTTCAATCAATCGATCAGGGAGCTTCGGTTCCATCCTTTTGGCTTTGGCAACACTGTCCACAATGGTTCCCACGATGCCAAAAGCTATTTCCACATTTGGCTACACATTTTGGATGCCCTTAACCGTACCACTTGGTTTTGCTCCTGTGTGCTATCTATACAAATCTCAATTATATTGATCTAAAAAATTATAGAATCAAGATTAGTAAAAAGGAGGTGATTTTGCCGCGCGGATGGCGGGGGATGTTTCTTATTTTTAGAGGACGTTGTCCTGGAGGTTTGCTAACATGCAGTCCCACGTGTCAGTGCTCTACCAAGCCGATCCGCTTCCCACATGAGGCAGAACAACGGCAGAAGCAACACATGGTTAACTTGAAGAAGATGAGGGAGAAGCGGATTCAGCAACGAGTGAAATGATGGTGGCTTCGTCCCTCCAACTTCTTTTTTAGCATTATTACTTTGTCCCTCCAAATTAACTGCGGGAAAGGTGCAGTTTTGTGATTTGATGCCTCATTGCTCATTACTACACCGGCGCCATAGCTGGGTGCTTCACCCCGGCTGCTCTGCACTGTTTTCCGGTATGGCACGTGGACCCGGTAGCTTGATGTCCCACATGTCGGCGAAAGGAACTAGAAGATTTATGAAAGCGAGCGCTCCACTCTTACGACAGAGGAGTACACGACACGATGGACTAGTGAACTGTCACTTGTACTGTATAGTACTATAGTTTTGTTGTTTCGCACAATCCATCGATACAAACCCGATTAAACAGGAAAGGGCGGGATTTTTCCCCATGGTATATGATAATCTTGGCCATACATTTCAAAGGCAATTTTAATGTATGCAAACTGAATAATAAGTAACAATATGATATCTAGTAAAACTAAAAACACATATGATTTATTGTGTTAGAGTGTAGTAGTAGTATTGTATTGCATAGTTGTTAGATGTAACATGCGAGAACGTGTAGAGATGTAGTTTTGGAGGGCCTACAGAGAGAAAGGCGTAATACGTTCACCGAACTTCAGAATAAGCTGATTACGGTCAGTATATACGTTTTGAGGTGATTATATGGTCACTTGCTCATGGTTCAGCATCAGATTGCACTCGGTTGACCGGCCAAATAGTCTGCATCGCACCATGTGGACTAGTTAAATTGACCATGTTCCTTGTGGGTCCCACCTGTCTATTTGCATAGGGAAAATGTTAGATAAACACAAATTTACGCAGGCGCGACAAGACTCCACCCTATGCGCGGGAATCACCTGGTTGTGTATGTGTCTGTCAGGGCCTGATGTGTGCGCATGCACGTGTAGGTTGAGCACTTGAGCGTGAGAGTGTGTGTTGTTCGTGTGGTGTATTGGTGTGTGCATGCATGTGTGCGTGTGTGCGTGTGAGTGTTGCGTGCGTGCGTGGCTACGTGTGTACGTGTGAGTATTGCGCGCGTGCGTGGGTGCATGTGTTCGTGTGAGTGTTGCGTGCATGCAGTTCGTGTCCATGCGTGCGTTTGTGTATAATCACCACACCAGCTCATGTGTGTTAAAACAGATGGCTCAGCAAACCAATACAAGGCCACCTTGTCCACTGTGCCCGTGGTCATGACTTCGAACCACCGTCCAATATTTTTTTGTCGTTTGTGTTCATTCTTACTAGCAAAATGCCTGTGCGTTGCACGTAACATCAAGATGCATTTGTATGACTAGTTTATCTTGTGATAGAAAAGGATGAACGAGGGAAGGCCTTATTTGCAAATGTGGAGAGGTGTGTGGGTACCTTTTTGCAAAATTGTCATAGTTTCTTTCCTATCCGTCAGATATAAATCGGACGGCCTATATTGCAGGATGGCAGCACACCATCATCACCAACTCTATTTTTATAAGAGTGTGTTTTATATTTTATAAGAGTGTAGATGTAGAGTAGATACAAGCCGATAGGTGGGCCCGATGGTAGTGAGATAATGTGATGCAACACTAGAGGTGCCACATGGAGCGTTTAACTGGTCAACTAGTTGTGTCTTGAGCAAATACAGAGTTGTACGGTGAGCCCGTGACTGTATAGTAACCACAAAACGTAAATGGTGACTGTAATGAGTTGATTCTGAAGTCCAATGTACGTATCGTGCTTTCGCTTCAAATACAATGATCGTCACTGTATATATCGCGAGAGAAAGATGAAACATGTGTGAATGTGTTGGGGGCTTACTTTTAGAGGACCTGGAGATAGTTTATGTGCGTACATGAAATGGGCGTAGAGGGGGGGGTATGCGATGGAGAGAGAGAAGCTCTTCGTTTCTCTTTATTATGACTAACTTTATATATAGTATAAAAATATACAAATTCACAGTGCGGAATAAATATCATTGTGGGAACCATGCAATGCAAGCGTTCATACTCCTCCATATAACGTTGTAATGTTGTATATATGTAGAAATTCTAAAATAATTTTTTGGCCACACTTTATTTAAAAGGAATGTTGTATGCAAAATAAACGTGAAGAGAGGGCTTTTTAGATCAATGGGTTACGTGATGTAACATGTGTGAATGTGTAGTTGATGCATTTGGCAGGGCCTAGAGAGGTATGTGTGTGTATTACGTATTCGAGAGAGGCATCGATAGAGGGGCCGGCGGGGGGGGGGCGTGGGAGAGATAACACGAGAAATGAGAGTGATCTAGAGAGAGAGAGAGACGAATATGACGTCACGGCGAGAGATTCCCTTGAGTGTGTATATGCAAGGGGGAGTGGATAGAGGCACCAGGAGAATATATTTTTTGTGTGTGGTGTCTGTGTTGGTATGTGTGGGTGTGAGAAGATAACGAGACATGGGGGTAGAGGGTGTGTCACCGCATGAGGTCCGGTGGGTCGAGGTGAGGCCCTTCGTTCGGTTCCGTCCTGCGCCACATTGGTCGGCCCGTGACGCATTTAGGGAGACCCATGGATGACTAGCCGTACAAGACAAAGATAGCATAATTGTGAAGGACTCTATGTCCACTAACAAAGATGGCTAGGATTTGTAACCCTAGGTTCTCGGACTAAGGTAACCCCTTTATCTCTGATATTACTATTCATCCAACCTAACTTTAAGGGGCATCCTACAGAATGCTCTGCTAGAATCATACTCGTCGATTAGGAAGAGAGGTGTGAGACAATGCATGAGAGACATGCCCAAAGATAATGTGCGTACAGGAGACACGTAGGCAGGTCTATGTATATAGAAAGGGTCGATGGGGATTGTGCGTGTGTATGCTTGCGAGAGGAAGAGTGCTTGTGATAAAGGTTACTGGAAACAGTCGTAAATGGTTACGAGAGTTAGGGAGGGTTATATCGAGAGCATGTGTGCGAGAAAGACACCTCAGGAGACAGTGTGTGAGCATGTGTGAGAGACCACCGATGGAGAGTGAAACTACACGTAAAAGACTGTTGTACACATTGATTAAAGATATAAATTGTATCCAAATATTAGGATGGGATCATGATATTTGCAATTAGGTATGAACGGTCATTGATCCATCAGACATCAAGATTTTATCGAATTTGAGTATGTCTATGTTATTATTCGACACAATTGATCCACATAGTTAGTATTTTGAACTCCAGACAATGCATCGCTTTAGCAATCGAATATAAACGTGAGTATAGTTCATGTTGTGTGTGTAAAGCACATTATACATACAAAAGTTACACAATGAACATTATAAATAGCTACCTATGAAGTAGCATACATTTGATTTCAACTTAAGGTGGTTTAAAGAAATCGAATTCAACATGAAGTCCATTCAATTATTTGAATTTGATATCATGGCATTTGTAAATCATACCTAAATTATGGGGGCACCAATCTTTGCTTGATTTTGTACATAATAGCATATGTAGTCGTGTACAAAATAGATTCAAAATTATCTCCTCCGTTCCAAAATAATCGTACTTATAGGATTTTCAAGTGCAAAATTTCAAAAATAAGCGGATAATTTAATGAGGTTTTCAAACATACAAGGTCAAATTTAACGTTTTCTATTTAGGTCAATCCTCAAAGTTCAAGAGTACTCTAAACATGAATGCTTGTGTTTCAAAATTTCGAACGAAGCGCCAAAAGAGCCTCTACTCGCCCAAAACCACGTGAGACCAATGTTTTGTAGTACAAGGAGATTAATTTTCTAATAACTCCGACCCGTGAAACCTACCGGCCCGACATCCAATGGTCTAAACCGGGGTAGGTTTGTAGCTTCATCTAGACGCCACGCAACCGCCTCCGAAAAACATTCATACACAATGGCCGCCTTAAGCACACATGCTTGTGACCAAAATCGCTTCCCGCACACTATTTGGGACACCTGGGATTACCATCTTACCTCCGACCCGCAGTAGGTCCGAAATTTAAGAGGGGGCAAAGTTTGTACCTTCCCCAAATTTCAAACAAGCGCGTCCCATCTTCTGTTAAAAAAAGCCAAAAACAAGCGTGTCCCAGACCGAAACATGGTTCTCCCCCTCCCCCCCGCCCACCCGTCCGATTCCCCATTCGTACTCCATGGGCGCAAAAACTACCTCTCCACCAGCCGCGAAACCCCGGCGTCCTCCGTCCGCCACCCCATCCCACCCATCAACCGCCGCCCTCCTCCATCACGCCGGAGCCGATACCCCGACATCATCATCCACCGCAACCTCAACCGCAACGCCCTCCATGGCTAGTAGTTGAAGCCGAGGCCGAGCCGTCCGTACCCGAGCCAGTTCAACCACGCCGTCTTGCGCCTCACCGCTGCCGCTCCAACTTCGCCACCCTCCACCGCACTGGAGCTGTTCCTGCTACGCCGTCCTTCGCCGTCCTATGAGGAGAAATCAGGTTCAGGCTGCTGCCGCCATCCATCAGGACTCTGGTGAGGTGAAATCCGTCAATAATTGGGTCAAGAACCAATGCGGCGAAACCGCCGTGACGGATGCTAGTGGGGTGGTCCCTTTTGATCGACGGTGATCGGGCAGAAGACCATGGGTTGAACTTGGTATCGGATCCATTGCGATATCGTCCCTTAGTGCGCGCTTCCGCTCCCTTTTGGGTATGTGGGTTGCGTATATCATGTTCACCGTCTGCACTTGTGTGGGAAAGCCCTTCATCCTCTATTGTTCGGGCCGGGCTCTTCCTCGTCATCGCTATGCAGCCCCTTGTCGTTGTTTTCGGCGTTTAGCTTGCCTGCTTGCTTGAACACCCAACAATCCCTGTTGGTGTGGTTGGCTGGTTTTCGGGGGTGCCATGTATCTGGCACAAGCGATCGAGTATTCGGTCCAAGTTGGACGGGCCCTGGGTATTTCTTTTGAATGGCTTCTTTCGCTGACCGGGTTTAGAGCCTCTGAATCCGGCATTTACTATCGTATCTTCAGCATTATCACCATTAATGCGGCGTTTATGCTTGTTGCGATGCGACCTGCCATTGCTGTCCTTGGTATCCGAACTACTAGGGTGTTTGGCCAAGTTGTTGCTTCGAGCTAGCCAGCTGTCCTCTCGCGCAAAAGCGGGTCATGAGTGTGGTTAGGGCTGCCATGGATTTCGGCTTTTCCTGTCCTAGGTGCCGGGCTAGCCACTCGTCGCGGATGTTGTGTTTGAAGGCTGCTAGCGCCTCTGCATCTGGACAGTCGACGATCTGATTTTTCTTTGTTAGGAACCGCGTCCAGAATTGTCTGGCCGATTCTTCTGGCTGCTGAATTATATGGCTAAGGTCATCGGCGTCTGGTGGTCGCACATATGTGCCCTCGAAGTTATCAAGGAATGCGGCTTCCGTGTCCTGCCAACAACCGATTGACTCTGCTGGCAAGCTGTTGAGCCAATGCCGAGCTGGTCCTTTAAGCTTGAGTGGGAGGTATTTGATGGCATGTAGATCATCACCGCGGGCCATGTGGATATGGAGGAGATAGTCCTCGATCTAGACCGCAGGATCTGTGGTACAATCGTATGATTCGATGTTTACGGGTTTGAATCCCTCAGGGATTTGATGATCCATTACTTCATCTGTGAAGCATAGTGGGTGTGCGGCGCCTCTGTATTGGGCTATATCACGACGTAGCTCATATGAGCTTTGTCTACTGTGTTCGTCCCGGCCGGGGTTGCTGTATCCGGCGTGACGGTAATCATCCCGAGTCGTTGGGCGCCCACGCGATCTGTAGATCGATCTTGTATGCGTTTCCTTATCCACCAATATATCTACGCAAGTCCGGTAGCGTTTTCCGTGCCTTGGTACATTTTGAGCAGCGTCGGGCGTGGCTTGAGCGGAGGGCGAGAGGATTCTCTATCGCGGCCCGCAGGGTGGCGATCTGCCATGTCGTCTTGCTGGTGGCGTGGGTGCTTCCTCCTCTGATCGAGGCAACGGCCTGCGTTTGGGGTAGCTTTTGGAGGGGCGTTCGAGTTCATACTCTTGGCTGCAAGGACTTGATCCATCCGCCATTAGCAGGTCTTGGTCAGCTCTAAGTTGTTGCTGCTTTTTCTTGAGGCTGCTTGCCGTGGCCATGAGCCTGCGTTTAAAACGCTCTTGTTCGACGGGGTCCTCTAGCACGACGAATTCATCGTCGTCGAGGCTTCCCTCATCTTCAGAGGGGGGCGCATAATTATCGTCCTCTACCTCTCTTTCTGCCGCACTGTCGTGCGGACTTGCTTCTCCCTCTTGCACTGAGTCCTGCTGGAGGGGGTCATCTTCGGCACTGTCCGGGGTATTATTGTCTCCCGTGCCGGAATCGCCGTTTTTACTGTGGCAGGATTTAGAGCGGCGCCGCTGACGTTGGCGCTTGGGTTGTGTCTTGGAGGGGTCATCCTCCGCCGTTCCATAGCCATTCCCATCTTTTGGGATGTCCACCATGTATATGTCATATGACGAGGTGGCCTTCCAGTGCCCCGTAGGCACTGGCTCTGGATCGTCTCCGACACCGTCGTCCATACCGTCGATGTCTTGGTCGAAGTCGAGCATGTCGGTTAAATCATCGGCAGTGGCTACAAAGTGGGTGGTGGGTGGGCGTTGAATTTCTTCGTCGTCCGAATCCCAACCTTCCGACCATAGTTCGCCGGGGCTCCACGACAAAGAGAGAGACTTTAATGAGTTCGGGATATCGCCAAAGGCGAGTCTTTGAAAGATGTCCGTGGCGGTGAACTCCATAACCGGCGCCCAGTCGGATTCGACTGGTAGAGGCGCGGGAGGTTCGGAGTCCAGAAGGAGTCCGACACCTGAGAGTCACGAGCTTCGCAAAGGACAGGGATGGTGTTCGGCTCAATCACCGTGGAGATTTCAGCCCCCGAGGCGGTGTCCAACCAACCGTCCTCGATCGGCGAAACCGGCTCCGAATTAAGGGTCGGAGCGGATACTGGTGCAGCCTCCAGGGCGCTGTTCGGCGGCAGAGCTAGATCGTACCCATCGAGACAGTGCGGCGCGCTCGGTTGTGGTTCGAATCCGTCGAAGATCAAATCTCCGCGGACATCGGCCGTATAGTTCAGGCTTCCAAATCTGACCTAATGGCCAGGGGCGTAGCTTCCAATCTGCTCCAGATGGCCTAGCGAATTGGCCCGCAGCGCAAAGCCGCCCGAATCACGAAGATCTGTCCGGGAGAAAAGTCTCACCTGGACCACGTCGTTCTTGATGATTGAAGGAGCCATCGGCCTATAGGTGACGACACGTAGGAACTCTCAATGAAGCACCAATGTCGGTGTCAAAACCGGCGGATCTCGGGTAGGGGGTCCCGAATCGTGCGTCTAGGCGGATGGTAACAGGAGACATGGGACACGATGTTTTTACCCAGGTTGGGCCCTCTCGATGGAGGTAATACCCTACTCCTGCTTGATTAATATTGATGATATGGGTAGTACAAGAGTAGATCTATCACGAGATCGTAGAGGCTAAACCCTAGAAGCTAGCCTATGGTCTCGATTGTTGTTCGTCCCTACGGACTAAAACCCTTCGGTTTATATAGACACCGAATAGGGTTAGGGTTACACAGAGTCGGTTACAATTGTAGGAAATCTACATATCCGTATCGCCAAGCTTGCCTTCCACGCCAAGGAAAGTCTTATCCGGACACGGGACGAAGTCTTCAATCTTGTATCTTCATAGTCCAGGAGTCCGACCAAAGATGATAGTTCGGCTATCTGGACACCCCCTAGTCCAGGACTCCCTCAGACATCTATGCCGTAGAGACCGTCGCCCCAAAATTCAACCCATGGTCGGCTTGCCCGATCACCTTCGACCGCAGGGACCACCCGACCAGTATCCGTCGTGGAGGTTCAGCATCCCTGGTCCTCGATCCAATCATTGATGGATACCATCTCACTCGAGTCCTTATGGACGGCGACAACAGTCTTAACCTGATCTATCAAGACACTGTTCATAAAATGGGCATTGACCCATCAAGATGCAAGCCTAGTAACACCACCTTTAAAGGGGCGATACCTGGCGTAGAGGCCCGCTGCACGGGTTCATTAACATTGGAAGTAGTCTTTAGCTCGCCGGATAACTTCCGAAGCGAAGACTTGATCTTCGACATTGTCCCCTTTCGCAGTGGCTATCACGCACTGCTCGGAAGAAATGCCTTCGCCTATTTCAACGCAGTCCCGCACTATGCTTACTTAAAGCTCAAAATGCCTTGACCATGTGGCGTTATCACAGTCAATGAAAACATGGAGAGCTCCCTCTGTACTGAGGAGCACACCGCGGCCCTCGTGGCCGAGGTGCAGAGCGGCCTCATCAAGTCGAACACTTCATCGACCATCAAGACCCCGGACACTGCTAAGCGAGTCCAGCCTACTCTGCAGAATGATAGCTCGGTGGATCCAGAGCTAGACTAGCAGTTTTTCCTCCGCTGATCGCCCCACACAACCGGGGCATACGTACCGCGTGTGCATAATTATGCACTCAAAATACCCTAGGCAACGATGGAGGCACACTGCGGACAAGGTCTATAGTGTGGCTTGACCCTATTTGACCTTAACTTTTCTTCTTTGATCTTTTTTCCCCATACTACAGGTTCATTAAAACCTAGCTATCCTGCGGTCGTGCAAGGGCTCTTTTCGGACCCCTTCCGTATAAACGACCGTTGAACTGCTCCTCTCAAAGGATTTTCTACCAAGGAGAAATGGCGCAGACGTGCAGCAGGGCATCAATGGGATCTTCTAGACTACCTTTTTTATGCCCTGTTTACAACTTCCCTATGTGTACAAATTCTCGGCATGTAAAATAGCCTTGATGTTTACGGCATTATCTGTAATGGCACATCTTAACGTATTAATCAGAGTATAAAGGAAACAGTTTATCGCCTCTGTTCGGTATTGGTTTATTTTACCACCTGTATTCTGTCCTTGCTTCACATTGCCATATATACTTTGGCCCGACCTAAATGCCGGGGGCTCTATTTGGCCACACATATTTTCATAAGTCCGAACACTTCCAGGGTATAGTTCAGCGTCCCAAATGTTGCATTATATGCATCTGCTCCGAATCATGTCTTTGGTCAATAGTTGGGTTGCCCGGCTCCTGTGATTACCACCTTACGTTCCGCTCGTTCGGCTAAGGTAGTAAAGGGAGAACTACTACGATTGTGTTTCTAGTTCGTCCGGTTAAACACCTCAATAGAGAAAGCTGAAAACTGACTGTCATGATATGGCGAGAGCTGGTCGGCGATTCAGTGACTTGCTACAAATCTTTTGCGATTTACTCCATATTATACGAAGGGCTGGCCTTTGCTCAGTCATGCGCTTAAGGCATCCTAGTTCGGATGGCCGCATACGCACTAGGGGCCAGTACTTAACCCCATTGTCAAACTCCTATGGCTAAGTGAAAGTAATGAAGTCGTATAGTCTAATTGCCTAGTTCGGTGCACAGAAACCTCCTTACGGACCAAGACATTGGGTCAAGTGTGATAGTACGTTATACCGAACACCTCCGTAGCATCTACGTGGGGGCTGAAGCCGACGACTGGCAAACTTCCAGAATTGACAGGACTGCATAGGAGGAAAATAATTTCAGATGAAGGCATAAATATATTACAAGCTTTGGTTCATAAAACAAATTCTGGACAGCCATGATATATTCATTCAAACATAATATCCTTTGGGCGTGGTCCTCTACTATTCGGGCACCCGCTAGGACATCCTCAAAGTATCGCTTCGGCTTGCGGTGGTCTTTGCCTTCGGGCGGGCCTTCGGTTGCGACGATGGTGGCCTTCATCTTCGCCCAGTGCATCTTGACACGGGCAAAGGCCATCCGTGCACCCTCTATGCACTCCGAGCGCTTAACAACGTCAACTCGGGGCAGCGCATCGAAGAGTCGCCTCACTAAGCTGAAGTAGCTGCTAGGAATGGGTTCGACTGGCCAAAGCCGAACTATGATGTCTTTCATGGCCAGGACAGGCATCCTATGCAGCTCCGCCAGCTGCATGATCTGGTTGTTCAATAGCGCCGGACGCTCCGGCGCCAGGAAATGTGACCAGAAGAGCTTCTCTGTCGTGTTCCCCTCCTGGGCTCGGAAGAACTGCACGGCCTCGGCAGCACTCTTCGGAAGATCCGCAAAGGTGCCTGGAGAACTCCACAGTCGAGTGAGCAAGGCATATCTTTGACCCCCAAATATACTCTGCAAAAGAAAGGGCTTACCAGCCGCTATCTGTTGGGCCTGCCGGATCTCTTCACGAGCACTCCGAGACGCAGTCCATGCCTCCTTGGCCTCATTGAGGGCTTTGGCGAGTTCGGCAGTGCTACCTCTTGAGCACTGCGTTGGTTTTCCCTTGAAGAGGAAAGGGTGATGCAGCAAAGTAGCGTAACTATTTCCCTTAGTTTTTGAGAACCAAGGTATCAATCCAGTAGGAGGCTACACGCAAGTCCCTCGCACCTACACAAACAAATAAATCCTCGCAACCAACGCGATAAGGGTTTGTCAATCCCTACACGGTCACTTACGAGAGTGAGATCTGATAGATATGATAAGATAATATTTTTGGTATTTTCATGATAAAGATGCAAAGTAAAATAAAAGGCAAAGGAAATACTAAGAGTTGGAAGATTAATATGATGAAGATAGACCCGGGGGCCATAGGTTTCACTAGTGGCTTCTCTCAAGATCATAAGTATTTTTAGGGTGGGTGAACAAATTACTGTTGAGCAATTGACAGAATTGAGCATAGTTATGAGAATATCTAGGTATGATCATGTATATAGGCATCACGTCTGAGACAAGTAGACTGACTCCTGCCTGCATCTACTACTATTACTCCACACATCGGCCGCTATCCAGCATGCATCTAGAGTATTAAGTTCATAAGAACAGAATAACGCCTTAAGCAAGATGACATGATGTAGAGGGATAAATTCATGTAATATGATAAAAACCCCATCTTGTTATCCTCGATGGCAACAATACTATACGTGCCTTGCTGCCCCTACTGTCACTGGGAAAGGACACTGCAAGATTGAACCTAAAGCTAAGCACTTCTCCCATTGCAAGAAAGATAAATCTAGTAGTCTGTCACATCCTGCATTTTGTAGCATTTCATTACATTAATAAAGCATAAAATTTGGACCAACAAAAACTTTTGCATTATTTGGATTTTTATGTTGGAGTTGGTTTTCTCTCTGTGATTTTCAAGTGCTCTTTAAAGTCAACTACTCCACCTTCTGTACTTCATTCTCTTTGCCCCAAACTTCTGCCCAATGATCATGCCATGTGTATAGTGCAATACAATACTTTCTTACAAAAATAATTTGGCCAAATAGTATTTTCAAAAATTAGTTTTCCAAAAACCCCTGAATTGAGGTTTGCACTACAAGTACTTGATTTGGGGTATGAAAAATATTTCAAAAGGTATATTTGAAACCTATTAGATATAGGATTCCCATAAACCACAAAAATATAATTTTAAAAGTTATTTTACTATTTTATTAAAAGCTTTTTCTTAAGGCAAGAAATGGTCTTTAATAGGGAAAAATTATTTTATTGTTTTAAAAATATTTGACAAAAATCAGGGAAACTCAGTGGGCATATATTTCCCATATATAAGAGTTTCAACACATGGTCATGTTCAAAATATTGGACAAAACCTCCCAAAACGATTTCTGCCCATTTCAAGGATTTGAAATATTTCTACAGGAAATATTTTCATAAAAATCCAAGGAAAATCCAGAAAGTCACAAATGCATATTGTGATTCCCTTGCAAAGCCTCATGTCAATCAAGGTCATTTTGGTTCACCAAAATGCCCCAAAACCCTCTCTGACCAGAATCAAATTTGAACAACTTTGTACTGCCAACCTTCTCTCCTTGACCCCAACCTTTGTGAGCATGTTCACATGACCAAATGAGGCAAGTACACCAAGTGGTGCATCAAGGAGAAGTGATTTGATCAACTAGACACAAGTTCATTTATGCTAATTCCTAGGGTTTGCCAAAGTTTCATTAGCAAACTCTTCCAAATGAGCTCATCTTACTTGTACCTTGTTATTTTGTCATGACAAACAACCCTGCCAAGTGCCACAAGAAGAAAATTAGTGCAAGTACCCCAAAACCATATCAAACACCTTCTGCATGTTAACTACAAACCCTGTTTGGGGCTCTTCCACTAATCTCCATGAGTTCCACTTTTTACCATAGCCCCTCCTAGTCCCCTTGCACCTCCAGTAACAATGGAAAATCCACAGCTCAATTATTGGAGGGGTAAAAACCCCACTTTCTCTCTCTGGACAGCCCATTTCTCCCTCTTCTCCTACCTCTCTCTTCTCCTATTGGCCACCCAGGGCATCCAAGGCCATCTCCTACTTCTTTACTCCCCCTAGAGCTATCAGACATGCTTGGTCATGCCCACCTTGCCAAAAAAAATGGCATGCCGGCCATTTGCATGCTCTGGAGCGCGCTACAGTGTGCTCCCGCACTATAGCCGCCCCCTTCCAAGCACCTTCGGCCACCTCGGGCCTCCCCAGCGCGCCCGACGATGCTCCTCGACGTCCGCAACACGCCACAGCATGGTCCCCCTCCTCCTTCACCCTCATGCTGCCCCTCCTCGCACGCGCACTGGCCGCCCGAGAGCTCCAATGAGCGGCCTCACACGCGCGGCATCTCTGGCCTTACCCCGCTCTCTCCCTTAGCTCCCCTCGGTGTAGTCCACGCCCAGCAACACCCCAGACAGGCGCCCGGCTCCTCATGAGCCACTGTGGCGACGAAAGCAGAGCCCACTGCGCACGGGTCCACGGCACCCCGCCGTTCACCTATTTAAGGGCCTCCCCGAGCCCTACTCTCCTCACCACTCGCTCTCTCACTCCCCTAATCACCCCCTACACCACTCACCCCTCTCCAGACGAGCCCGAGCTCGAGATCGAGCTCGAGCTCCGCCGCCTCAGGTCGCCATTGATCTCAGGGTACAGGCCCTCTCCACCGCTCCTCTTCCTCGATCTGGAACCTCTGCAGCTCTCTGATCCTTTCCCCCTTGTTTCCCCTCTCTATAGCTACCGTAAACGGCCGGAACCGCCGCCACCCGAAGCCCCTCCGCCACGTGACCTCGTCGCCGGCGAACCATGCCACCCCGGCGACCGGTTCCACCTCCACCCGAACGGCGACACGACGCCGAGCCCAGCCGTGCCCTCGCCCGACCTCGCCATGCCCTGCATCGTCGCCGGTGAGCTCGCCAGCCGTCTGGACTCAGGGTTAGGGATGACAGCGGCCCCTTTGTCGACCTCTCCCTCCATCGCCTCTCTCTCTCGACGCCTGGGCCCCGCCCGTCGAGGTTTAAACACAGCGCCTGTGCGTGCACCGATCTTGTTGGGCCGCCTCTCTGGCTGGGCTTCTTTCTTCTTGACTGTTACAGCCCAGGCATGGAGCCATTTTTCCTTTTCTTTTTCTGTCACTTTTCCAAAAATTCCACAGGATTAAATAATAAACCAAATGAAATAATTGTAGTTCCTAAATTCTTGTAAAAATCCCACCTATTTAATGGTATAACTTTCATTCATGACCAACCAACTTTTATGTACTATTCATATTCAAATTCAAATTTGAATATATTTAAACCCCACTGAAAATCCATTTCTCCTATTCTGCTACTCCAAATCCAAAACTAGAAATTTTCCCCTTCTTAGTTTTCACCCTAGTATTTAACAAAGATGAGTTGACATTTTTCTGAGCACTTTGGGTTTTCTATTTTATTATTGCCTTATTTTTCTCGTTATTATTTTGCAACGATAGATTGTGTTGCTGACGAAGGAGTTGGACCAGAAGACTTTGAAGACCCAGAAGACTTTGCTGAGCCAGGCAAGCAGCCCTTTGACCATGTTTATGAAACCCTTTTTATGCATGTCATATAGCACCATATTGTTGTTGCAACGGATCATGATGAGGTGGTAACCACTTTGATGTTTGCAACCGTACTTCCTCGTTGATACTTGCATTGTGCATGACCCTACCTTCTTATGAGGGTTATGCCGGTGGGGGTAGATATGATGCTAAGTAGTGCTACGCAAAAAGGGACGGGGATAGGCATGGTGATGGAGACAAAACATTTTAAAAGGACTTCTCGAAAACCCCATCGGGTGCCACTTATGCCCGGGGGAGATGATGAGTTGGGTAGCCACTTGATGACGAAGTGGTGTACCGAGGCAAGTGTGTGTTGTTTTCAAAACGGATTGGTTTAAGTGGCGACCGTTATTCCAACCTTACATGCGCAACCACTCTACCCCTGTATGGGAAAGGGCATTATTGATTACCTAGGCCGATACTAGCTCGGAGCCCGCATTACTAGTGACGGGGGAGAGTTAGTGCTCTCTCTCGGGGCGGGTCGTGCGGAGTAGGCGGCCATGACTATTTTCACAGGGCACGGTTACACGTTGTGTCCCCTCCGGATATTACGATCTCGAGTGAGTCTCGTATGATGTACATTGTGAGGATACGGAACAACGAGTGGACTCCTTGTTAGTGTCGTCTAGGGAAAGATAGTGATCGGGTGCTTACCCCGGGTACTTGAGGTATCGCGGGTCGTGGATGGCATGGAAGTTCCCTGGATCTTGTGGGTAAAGTGTGCAACCTCTGCAGAGTGTCAAACTATTCGAATAGCTGTGTCCACGGTCAAGGACAGTTGGGTAACCGCTCTTGGGCTACGTCCACTTGTTTACAAACCAGTGTGTGTGTATGGGAAAAACTACTTGGGTCAAGTCAAAGGACTTGACATGATTGAGTTGGGTTGATGCCCACTCTATTTATGTTGATATCTGTCTCGGGGAGGCTGATTTGTCCCACGAACACCTATAGGACCGGCGGACCGAGCCCCTTTCGGTTCGGCGGGGGCGGAGGTCGCACGAAGAGCAGATCGAGGCGAAGCACACGAGCGGTTTACCCAGCTTCGGAGCTCTCCGGAGAGATAACACTCCTACTGTTGCATGTCTGAATGTATTGAGTTCTTGCTCAGGAGCGCTGAGTGCTACAGTACACACAAGCTGCTAACGAGACCGAGCGTGTCTGGCTTCGAACCTTTCGAACCTCCCTCTACATTGCGCATGGGCCTCCTTTTATATGCTAAAGGGGTCTCCGACGGCGCGGCAACGTGAGCGAGGTAAAAATGGAAAAGGAGTGGTTGGTACAGCTACTTGTACGATTATGCGATGTACTGATGTATCATACTTAACCCTGACGGCAGGGGACAAAGGCATTAAGTGCCCGTCTACGTCGCCCTAAAAGTGCAGAAAGGGACCGTCAGGGGCGCCACCGCTTGCCACGATGGCAATCTTGTCAGCGCCGCATGCCACCGCGCTCCGCTGGCCGCACGGCCTCTTGCCACGCGCGCCTGGAAAGGTCCCAGGGCGACACGTTAGTGGATGTGTTGGAGCGCGGTGCAGTGGTGGTGGTCCAGCGGCAAGCGCCTTGCATGATTGTTGTCTTGTCGCGTCCGAAGCTTGTCGCTCACGGGCCTTCCGGCAAGCTCCTCTTACGGGGCCTTGTCTCCTAGGTGCCTTGGGTGGCCTTCCGGCAAGCTCCTCTTGCCGGGCCTTGTCTCCTTGGCTTGAATACTTTGTTCTTGAATGGCTCCAAAGGAACCACGGAGGACCTTGGCGGTCACTCGGTAAGCCTTGCATGGAGGGCTGCTATTGCCCGTGCACAAGTTCGGGATACTAGGGTACCCTACTCTAGTACACCGGCAGAGCCCCGGCCTGGGCCACACACGGTGCCGAAGCGCTGTTGGGCCAGGCCCAAAACAGGCACGCACGCCTTGGCCTGGGTCACGCCGTAACTCACCCGGACCCACCACGCCCTCCACAGATGGCACGCGTCGAATGCGGCCTCGTGTGAGAGATCGTGGGGCGAGATCATGGGTGGTTTCTTTATTCGAAAAACAGGCGTCCGCCTCCCTCTTTATAAGGAGGGGAAACAGGGGCAGTCCGCCCATCTTGCCAGTTGCTGTCCAATCTCGAAAAAACCTCCGCTGCTCCCCCCTTCTTCCCAAGGCTGAAAGGAGAGCAGCGCTCCGCCCCCATCGCCACCAGCATCACCAACGCCGTCGATCTCCTTCACCACCTCTGCCATGGCTCCGAAAGCCGACAAGGGGAAGGCCGTAAAGTCGGCCGAGGTGCAGCGGCTTGCGGCACATGAAGGAGCGGGCAATCTTTCCCCATTTCGCCCGAGGGAGCTGAGGGAGAACTACTACCTCTTCTGGTCGGCGGAGACGCGAGCGCATCCGCGCACGAAGGTACTCCCAGCTGCTGCTTTGGAACTGGCTCCGAATGGGTATCCCTTCTTCGCGCTCTTCTTCTACTGCGGGCTCTGCCCGCCTCCTTGACTTCACCCCCAATGCTGTTCTGACCATGGCAGTTTTCGCACATCTCTACGAAAACTTGGTCGGGGTCCATCCAAACGTAGCCCTTTTCCGCCACTTCTTTATACCCCGAGTTGAGAGAGGGGAGCCTCTTCTTGGCCGGAATCGCTTGGATCTCAAGGATTGGCAAGAAGGAAGCTTATCTGGAAGGAGAGCTCCGCGGCAAGTGGGAGGAGTGGAGGGCAGATTGGTCTGGATTGTCGAGGAGAACCCGCAGCCATTTACCGCCCAGCCAAACCCCAATAGTCTTGCGCGGCAGCGATTGGAGCAACATGGCACCGGAAGACGCTAGGCGAAGATTGCCGTCACCGGATCCTGCGCCTCGAGCTTGCGGAGCTCACTTTGTAAACACCGTTGGCGCAGACTTTCTTCGCCACGCGCCGCCCTTGCGGAGAGGAGGAGACCCGCATGGGAGTTCCGAATGCGGCGGATATCATGAGGCTGCGCCGGGCCTAAATTTCAACTTCACCGTCTTGGGCTGGGCCGCGATGCTCTTGGAGCTGTTCAAGCCCGATCCTGATCATCCCGAAATGTTCAGGTTGCGAAGAATGTCGTTCAGTGCAACAATTCCTCGCTCGACCGCATCCGTGCAATGATGCCGTTGTGCGACTCGCATGGAATCGTTCCAACCTGGCAAGAGCCTGCAGATGACGTCGTGCAAGTGTTCTTTGACAGCCTGGTTGAAGTGCCGGTCCGCCCCGATGAACAGAGGGGCCTCACCCACGACACCACCGATGATGAGATGCAGCGCATCGCCACCAGGCTGGAAGAGGCGGCAGCAGCCGCTGCCGCGGGCGAGTTCGGATTCACCATGGAGGAGGCAGAGGCAGCAGAGGCGGCAAGCCTTGTCGAGCGAAAGGAATTTGCCGGTGAGGAAGAGCTTGTCGGGCCTGAAGCTGAGTCGAGCGAGCCCGCCGAGGGCGCCTCCTCCCCTCCTTCAGACAGCTTGCCGCGAGTGGAGCCCCCAGCTCCACCAAGAAGGCGTCTCCAAGGCGGAGATGTGGCGGGCGGCGACGGGTCAGCAACCGCCCGTCTTGCAGCGCGATCGCTCCACCGCGGCAATACCGTTGCCAGGAGCACCTCACGCCCGCCCCGCAAAGCTGGGCGGGGCCCTCGCGAGACCACCGCTTCTGCTCCCGCCAAGCGGCCAAGGGAAACTACTCCTCCGCCTCGTCGTCTTTGAGGCGGGCAGAATTTGATCTCTCCGCTCAGCTCCGACGAGGGAGAAGAAGAGTAAGATTCTTTGCAGCATTTGTAGTTCTTTGGCTTGTTGCTTTGTCTTGTATCTGATTTGCTTCATTCTGAACCCATTCCTTTTCAGGACGCTGGCCCAGAGAGCGTTGAAGAGGGCCAAGGCCCCGGTGATTGTCATCGAGGACGAAACCACCGCGACAGCAGAGGCGTCGAGACCACCTTGCCGATGCGGCAACTCTTCCTCAAAGCAGCCCCAGCGCAGCCCAGCGCAGCCCAGCGTAAGTATATGGTTTACTTCCTGCTGTTGGCGCGCATGGGTGCTCTTTCTTTCTTGATATCGGCTGGCTGATTTGTGTAGGAGCAGAGCAGTCTCACCAGGAGTACCCTGAAGCCGCTCCTGACATGCCTTCTGCTTCGACTACGCCGCCAAGGGAGGATTCCCCGGCAAGGAAGCGTTCTCCGGCAAGGGACAGCGCCAGCGATCCCTTGGCGGCGGAGACCATGACTGCAGACCCTAGCACAGGTAATCCTCTTGCCTGAAAACTTTCCTTGTGTTCTTCTTCTTCTGATTTTCTTTTTGAATATTTGCTTGACTTTTCTTCATTTTTGTCAAATCCATCCGCCGTAGAGCCAATGGAGACTGAGGCCGCCGGCGAGGAGGATGCGCGCGACAATACTGACGACGCCGCTGCCATCGGAGAAGAAACTGGCGCTGACGAGCCCGCCGGTGAAGAGGCCGCCAAAGCTGTCGCCGCAGAAGCTGGCGAGGGGTCCGGCGATCGCACTGACGGCCCTAGGGCCGCAGGAGCGCCAGGCGCTACGCCGACCGCCGATCCCTCCGTTGCTGCGGCAGCGTTGGGCTCCGAAGAGCCCCAGCCCGGCGCCTATTTGAAGGCCGGCGATGGCGTCTTCATCAAGCTCCCATGGGCATCGAGCTCCTGTATGCCGGCGAAGGAGAAACTTTTGATTTAAGAGCTGCTCGCCTCACTGGATTGACGCTGGTCGACGCGACCAAACAGCAAAGCAGCGTAGTCCGAGGAGGAGCATCTGCTGCGGAAGCTCTTTGTCGCTCTACCGAGCCCAACAAGCCAAGCTGGAATCCGGGAAGCGCTTATGTCGCGAAGGCGGAGCAGACATCGAGAAGCGCGGAGGAGCTCCGGGGCCTCAACCAGGAAGCTCTCCGGTCCTGGCAGAGGAGCGGAGCGACTTCGCCGAGGAGCGCAAAGACTTCCTCCTCGAGAAGGCTGAAGCTGAGGAACAACATGACTTGCCGCCGAGGAGCTATCTGCGCGGGAAGGCGAGTTGGCGCAGAGGAAGGTTAATCTTGACAGCCACGAGGAGGATCTTGCCATGCGCGAGCAAACATTTGGCGGGGCTCTCAAGGAAGCAAAGGATGCTGCCGCAGCTGCCGAGGCCGCGAAGAAGGAGCTGGAGACGAAGGTGATGCAGCTGGAGGCCAATCTCAAGGAGAGCGGCGAGGAGCTTGCTGCACTCAAGCACGAGCGCGAGAAGGATGCCTACACTCTTGGCGAGCTGCAGGGCCGTCTCGCCGAGAGGAGCAAGGATCTCAGCGCCGCCAAGGACTCCAACGCAGATCTCGAGTTGAAGCTGACCACCTTGACTCAGGCGCTGGACGGCGCCAGGGAGCAGGAGGTGTCCTTGAAGGAGAAGATCAAGGCCGACGAGGCGCTGCTGGCGAGAGCTGCTGCCGCCCAGAATACCTTTAGGGAGAATGTGGAGCACTGGACCGAGGGTCTCGTGGATGTTGCTGCAGCCATCGACAGGGAGCTGGCGGAGCTGGGGATGGAGGATCTTGGATATTCCTTCGATGAGCACCTCCAACCCAGCGCCAAGCTCAGCTTGTTCTTCAAGGGCGTGGTGACGGCCCTCCAGCGACTCCGGGAAGAAGTCCCAAAGCAGCTGGCCGAGGAGTCGCGCCGGATCTGCGCGGGAGCTCTTCAGAAGGTGCTGATGAAGGTGGCCTTCCGCAATCCAGGCCTCAACCTCACCAACGTCCTCAAGTCCTTGCCGCCGGATGCTGATGTGGAGGCGCTCAAGACCCTTGTCGCACCCATCGTGGACAGGGTGAGCGGAATCAAGAGGGTTGAGGGCGATCGCGTAGATTAGGCCACCCGCTTTCTCTTTTTCTTGCCGCTGCTAGTCATGTTATGAGAACAATCTATTAGAGCTGTGACAAGCTATCTTGTAATATAACTCTATTTCGGGTATCAATTGCTATGTTATTTCCTTTACTTGATTCCTTCCTTTGTACGTTTTTGCCCTACGCTTTTAGGGAACTTGTCGGTGAGGCACACAGGCATGGCCCGAAGTCTTGGGACGTCGGCCAGCCTTCTTGGTGGTGCCGCTACCGACAAGAAACCTTATGCAACTAGTTGCAGCTCACTTAAGTTGTTGAGCGGACTCGAAACAAAGTAAGGCGCAACTAGCTACGAGTTGGTTCCTCCGGCGCAGGTTTTCCATACAAAATGCAGTCGTTCGAGGAAGATAACTTAAAATTTTTAAAACTGACTGCTCAAACTTTAGCAACTTAGCTTTTACGTCGTTTGCTTCCGGTAAGGCTAGACTTCCTTGAGCGATGCTTGGTCCACACCATTATCTTCTCCTTTCCCCGGCAAACTTGTGGGCGAGGGAACCTTCCTTTCTTTGAGAAAGAGAAAGAAGAGAAAATAAAGATATGGAGCCTTATGGCTCGTTATTGCTTACCGGGGGTAGGTGCTGCACAAAGTGTCAGATAATGCATGCAAAAATAGAAGTAGAAAGCATGAAATTGACAAGATGTGCGAAGCACGCTAGCTTTACTTATGCACGGGGTCTGCGCCCGGCTTTGTACAAAGGATTATATGCAACATCGGCAAGACTTGTACAAAAGGTCGTTGCCGGAACAGGTTCCGGCAACCGCGCCCTACGGGTAAAACTTACGAAGATGCTCAATGTTCCCGGAGTTGCTCACCGGAATGCCATCTTCGGTCTCAAGGCGGACAGCGCCAGCCCTAGTGACTCGTTTCACCCGGAAGGGCCTTCCCACTTCAAGGCGTCAACTTGTTGGAATTCTTGGCGGACTGAGCGCCGAAGAACAAGGTCGCCTTCCTCGAGACTTCCGCATTAACTTTGCGGCTATGGTAGCGGCGCAAAAGCTTCTTTGATATCGAGCAGCTCGTCTGACAGAACTGAAGACGATCCTCCTCAAGGAGCGGTAGCGTCATCTTGTCGCAACTGCTCTTGCTCAAGCTCATCATAGCGAGCACTCGAGTTGATCCGTATCTGAGTTCCGTGGGGAGAACTGCCTCTGCTCCATAGACTAGAGCGAAAGGTGTCGGCGATTGGCTCGATTTGGCGTCGTCTGATCGACCAAAGAACCACCGGCAGCTCCTCAATCCGATTTCTTCCGCACTTGTGCAGCCTGTCGAAAGTTACGGTCTTGAGCCGCGCGGCACTTCAAAGATTCGCCCTCTCCGGCTTGACCGTTACTTCTCGGATGAGCAACGAGCGAAGCAGACCTTGGCGCCAAGATCTTGGACGTACTGCATGAAGGTGCGGCTCGTGAATTGCGTGCCGTTGTCGGTGATGATCCTGTTAGGGATTCTGAAACGGCAAACAATCGACCTGAAGAACTTGACTGCTGACTGTGCTGTCACCTTCCTCACTGCTTCCACTTCCGGCCACTTTGTGAACTTGTCGATGGCGACGTACAAGTACTCAAAGCCCCTGACAGCTCGGGGGAAAGGGCCGAGGATGTCGAGCCCCCAGACCGAAAATGGCCAGGATAAAGGGATCGTGGAGAGCTTGAGCTGGTGGCGTATCTGCTTGGAATGGAAATGCACGCTTCACACTTGGTTACTTGTGCGGTTGCATCACGGAGGGCTGTCGGCCAAAAGAAACCTTCTTGGAGCAGCTTTGCCGAAGCAAGTGCTTTCTGGCGCCAATGTGGTGACCACATATGCCTCCATGTATCTCTGCCAACAACTTTAGCCCATCTTCCCGGCAGATACACTTAAATTTCACACCGTTCGGTCTTTTTCTATACAGAATGTTATCCACAAACTGGTACATACTTGACTGGCGGGCTACTTTTTCAGCTTCCTCTTGCTCTTGGGAAGTTCTCCTGTCAAGGAAAGCAGACCATCTCAGTGCCCATGTTGGAGCTTGCGGCTCGATAACAAGGACTAAAGGCACATCTGCTGCTGCGGGAACATCCGCTTCTCTGGCGAGAACCTGCGGCTCAGCCGAGCTTGACGTTCCCCGGCAAGCTTGCCGGAGCAAAACTTGTCGGGAGCGTCCGCTTCAACAAAACAAACCCTAGGGCTTGTCGGAGCAGACTGCTCCTCAGCACTGTTGGTGTTGATCTTGAGGACCTTCTTGGCGGCGGCTTCGGGAAGCTCTGCCGGAAAATAGTCACCAGAAATCAACTTCCTCTTCTTGCTCTGTCCAGTTGATGGCGTTACAGATGGTTGAGTCAGCTTGAGCACAAAAATCCCTGGTTCCACAGGTAACTTAAGTGCGGCGCACTTCGACAGGCCATCAGCAATGTCGTTCTGAGCTCTTGGAATATATTCCATCTGTAGGCCGTCAAAGTGCTCTTCTAGCTTTCTCACTTCATCAACATAAGCTTCCATCAACGGACTCTGATAACTCTTGTTCACTTGGCGGATGCAAGCTGCGAGTCACCCCTGACAATGAGCTTCTTGATCCCAAGGTCTACTGCGATCTTGAGACCGGCAAGCAAACCTTCATACTCTGCAGTATTGTTTGTTGCTTGCTCCTTGGGAAAGTGCATCCGACTACGTGCTTGAGATGCTCTCCGGTGGGTGCAACAAGTAGCACGCCCGCACCGGCGCCTTGCAGCGAGAAGGCACCATCAAAGTACATCAGCCACTCCTTGCTTGCTTCCTTGACGGGGATGCTCGTTTCCGTAATTTCTTCATCTTGTGTTGGCGTCCATTCTGCTATGAACTCCGCCAATGCTCTGCTTTGGATAGTTGAAGTGCTCTCAAACTTGAGGCCAAAGCTTGACAGTTCTAGTGCCCACTCGACAATCCTGCACTGTTGCCTCTGGATTTTGCAGTATCTTCTTCGGCGGAAAAGCAGTGGCATTTGTGATCTCATGTGCACGGAAGTAATGGCGCAGCTTTCTCGAGGCCATGAGGAGGCCGAAAAAGCAATTTCGCACACCAGAGTACCTTGACCTAGCCCCTTGCGAAGGGAACCGACAAAAGTAAACTGGGCGCTGCACCACTCTTTTCTCGCATCTTCTCATGCGTCTCACAGTAGATCCATCCTTGTCGGGACCAGAGCTTGCGGTGAAGCCTCCTTCTTGTCGCTGGATGCATCTCGCCATGGTTGCTAGCTCATCATCCGCCTCCTCTCTCTGCTACTAACGCAGCACTAACCACTTGATTGGTTGCCGCTATATATAGCAGCAACTTCTCTTGTGGCTTAGGTGCGACAAGTGTTGGAGTGGAGGATGATATCTCTTCAAGTCCTGCAGCGCAGCCTCCGCTTCGGAGTCCATTTCATTGGACCTGCCTTTTTCAAAATTTTGAAAAATGGCGAGGCGCGCCTTCAACAGAACCTAGAGATAAACTTCTTTGAGAGCAGCTACACAACCGGCAAGTCTTCGTACATCCTTGACGTGCTTTGGTGCTTCAATCTGCTCAATGGCTTTGATCTTGTCGGGGTTGGCCTCAATTCCCCGCTGAGACACGAAGAACCCGAGAAGCTTGCCGGAAGGGACTCCAAACACGCACTTCTCAGGGTTGAGCTTGAGGTTGATCTTGCGCAGATTTGCAAAGGTTTCGCCTAAATCTTGAATCAGAGTCGCCTTGTCCTTGCTTTTGACCACTATGTCATCCATGTAGGCTTCCACATTTCTGTGCATTTGCGGCTCAAAAGCGTCATGGACTACTCTTGCAAATGTTGAACCAGCATTCTTTAATCCGAAAGGCATCCGTACGAAATAGTATGTGCCACATGGGGTGATGAATGCGGTCTTCTCCTCATCCTCTTCTGCCATGAAGATCTGATGATATCCTGAGTATGCATCCAGAAATGAAAGCAAATCACATCCGGCCGTGGAGTCAACAATCTGGTCGATGCGCGGCAAGGGAAATTGGTCTTTGGGACAAGCTTTATTGCCATCGGTAAAATCGGTACAAAGCCTCCATTTCCCGTTTGCCTTGCGTACAACTACAGGATTGGCCAACCACGTAGGATGGAGAACTCCTCTGACAAGGCCTGCTGCTTCCAATTTCTTGATTTCTTCTGCGATGAATTCTTGGCGCTCCTTTGCACGCTTCGACTTTCGCTTGACGGGCGCGCATGAGGACAAACTGCAAGATGGTGCTCAATTACTTTACTTGGAACACCGGGGATGTCAGACTGTTGCCACGAATACACGTCGACGTTCGCCGCAGGAAAGCAACGAGCGCCGCCTTCCTATTTAGGGTCGAGAGTGGCACCGATGGTGAAGGTACCACCGGTGCCGTCCTCCTTGGCGGACACCTTCTTGGTCTCTGGTGGAGCTGCCATCGTCTTCTTACACTTGCCGGTGGAGCTCGATGGTGCGTCCTCGGCGGTAGCGCAGCACTCAAGAGGTGCGCTTGCCGGAGTGGGCATCGAGCTCTTGCCGGACTTGATCTTCTTCTTCGCCCGGGAGCTTCGGTGACAAGTGGCTTCAATATGCTGCAGCTTTGCTTCCGGTAGATCTTGTCGGCGCAGATAAGAGCATCCTTCTTGTCGCCAGGGGCAGAGATGACACTTATCGGTCTGGCATCTTCAAAGATGTTGTATGCATAGTGAGAGGCTGCCATGAATTTGGCAAGTCTTTGGCGGCCAAGTATCCCATTGTAAGGCAATGGAAAGTCAAGAACGTCAAAGTGACCCTCTCGATCCACGAAGTTCAACTTCGCTGCCAAATGTCACCGCAACGTGATCTTTCCTTCGCTTGCTCCTTCCGGATTGATTCCTTGGAATGTGCGGTCTCTTCGAGCTTCGCCATCGAGGATCCGAGTTTCGGAGCACCGCGGAGGAGATCAAGTTCAAGCCGGCCCCGCCGTCAACTAGCATCTTAGTGACCTTGAGGTTGCGGATAGTTGGTGAAACCAACATCGGCAAGCACCCGACCGCGGTTATGCGATCAGGGTGGTCCTCAATATCAAAGATGATAGGCGTGCTGGACCATTTCAGAGGCTTGCGTGACTCGGCGGATGGTTCTGCCGCATTGACTTCCCGCATCCACTGCTTGAGCTGGCGGTGTGAAGTATGCAGAGAAGCAATGCCGTCAACGCACAGGACCTCTGTGGCTTTCTGGAACTCCTGCTCATCGGTCTCGTCATCATCCATGTCTTCATCATCGTCGTCGTCTTCATCCTCGTCGCGGCCGCAGGGAGGTCTGTCTCCTTGCCGCTGCTTGGCCTTGCTGGCGTCCTCCCCCCGGGACGTTTCTTGCTAGCTCCTCCGCACCCTCCTAGGCCTTCTCCTTGTCGCGTCGTTCGTATTCAGCCTTCGCTGCTCGACAAGCTGCTCGACCTTCTTGCAGCTCTGGAGGTCATGACCCTTGGTGCGGTGGATCTTGCAAGATCTTGTTAGTTGGAGCCGTCACCTTGTCGGCGACCGCCCACAGCTGGCGATTGGTGCCAGCGGTAACCTCCTTGCGAGCTACCTGCCTTGGCTTTCTTGGCGCCACCTCTGTTGCGGACTGCTCAACAACTAGCACATCTTTGCCTTTCTTCTTCCTGTTGCTCCGCCCGGTTTTTTCTTTGCCGGGCGGTCTCCTCGCTATCAGATCCTCCTGCTTCAGTATTCTCTCCAGGGAGTCTCCTCCCTTCCTCAGCACATGCACACTTGTCGGCCAGGGCATATAGCTCACTGACGTCTCTGATCTTGCACATCGCCATCTCCTCCCGCATCTTGCGGTTTCGCACGTTCTGATGGAACGCGTTGATTACCACGGCAGTGTGGACGTCTGAGATGGTGTGGTCTGTGGCTGAATCTCTGAATGTACTTATGCGAGGGGCTCTCCTTCCTTCCGGGCGGCAGATGAAGGTCGCTTTCTTGGCCATGGGGCTTGTGGTCACCTGTAAAGGCGCCGACAAACCGATGGCATAGATCTGCCTAAGAGGATATGGAGTTGTCCGGCAAGTGCATGAGCCAGGATCGACATTGGGCTTGAGCACCAGCCGGAAGTAGTTGGCGGAGATCTTGTCGTCTCGCCCCGGCAGCTGCACCGCGATGGTGTAGATGCCGAGGAACTCCGACGGATGCGTCTTGCCGTCGTACTTCTCTCGTACGTCGGCTTGAAATTATTCTTCTTTGGGCCACTTTGGACTTGCCGCAGCTCACGAGTGAACGCAGGGCAACCTACAGCGTCTGACAAGTCGCTGGTTCCCCGGGCGCATGCATGTCCTGAAGGGCCCAACGCGCTGGTCGGATCGACGCCCGCTTCTCTTCGGCGCTCGATGCGAGTTCGAGCGTCTTCTTGCTGTCGTTCGTGAAGAACTTGGCGCTGATCGCGATGAGCTCGTGGATCCGATGACGCGGTGGAGTCGCTGTCGAGGTGGATCCGGCGAGTCGGCGATCTTGGCCTTCGGGGCGGAGAGCGCATGGTGGTTGCACCCCCACCGGTTTCGTCGCCACCGGCTCGTGTTTGGCGGTCTTGCCGCGGCAGCGATGCACTCGGCTGCCGCGGAGCGTCGCCGTTGGCAAAGCCGATGAGACTCTGAATGGTGGCCCTCCATTCATCGACCTTGTCGGCTGTTGGAGGGTAATCCAGGAGCAGTTGAGCTCTCGCCAAAGCTTCTGCTGGAGTGGTGGGTGGCAATGGCGAGCAGCGCGAGGAGGCGGGATATGCTCGGACTTCTAACTATGTTAGAAGGAGCAGATCCCGCCCAGCGATCGTGCCTCGCTTCGCGTGCCGGATGTTGGCGTGCATGCTGGTCTTGAGCATCCCTAGATCCACCAGCTCGATCTTGGTCCAACGAGCGTATGGCGTTGTGAATGCCAGGACGCTGTCGGTCCCGCGCCTCCCGAGACGGGCGCGGTGCATGCACGGACGCCGAGGTCTGCGCAGCCTTGTCCTTGGACTTGGCAGCACCGTGCGCTCCCCCGTCGACTTCCATTCTTCCGTCGGCGTCTACCCCACCACCCGTTTGCTCCGGTGGTGGTGGGTTCGATGCGGACGGAACATCTGCCGCCGAAGCCTTCTTCTTCGGTGGCATGTCGATGAAGATGATGAAGAAGATCTAGCTCATGTGGACGCCGGATCAGGTTCACACAATCTCGACGCCCCCTACCTGGCGTGCCAAAGATGTCGGGGAGGCTGATTTGTCCCACGAACACCTATGGGACCGGCGGACCGAGCCCATTTCGGTTCGGCGGAGGGCGGAGGTCGCACGAAGAGCAGATCGAGGCGAAGCACACGAGCGGTTTACCCAGCTTCGGAGCTCTCCGGAGAGATAACACTCCTACTGCTGCATGTCTGAATGTATTGAGTTCTTGCTCAGGAGCGCTGAGTGCTACATACACACAAGCTGCTAACGAGACCGAGCGTGTCGCTTCAACCTTTCGAACCTCCCTCTACGCTATGCATGGGCCTCCTTTTATATGCTAAAGGGGTCTCCGACAGGTGACGCGTAGACAAGGGTAAAATGGAAAAGGAGTGGTTGGTACAACTACTTGTACAAAGGTACAAGGTACGATGTATCATACCTAACCCCGACGGCGGGGAGAAAGGCATTAAATGCTCGTCTCACGCCGCCCTAACAAGTGCGAAAGGGACCGTCGAGGCGCCACCGCTTGCCACGATGGCAATCTTGTCAAGATCCGCATGCCACAGCTCCGCTGGCCGCACGGCCTCTTGCCACGCTGCGATGCACAGAAAGGTCCTGTATGGCGACACGTTAGTGGATGTGCTTTGGAGCGCAGTCAGTGAGTGCTTGTCTGCCGCGGCAAGCGCCTTTGCCGCGGTTGTTGTCTTGTCGCGTCCGGAAGCTTGTCGCTCACGGGCCTTCCGGCAAGCTCCTCTTGCGGGGCCTTGTCTCCTAGTTGCCTTGGGTGGCCTTCCCGGCAAGCTCCTCTTGCCGGGCCTTTTCTCCTTGGCTTGAATACTTTGTTCTTGAATGGCTCCAAAGGAACCACGGAGGACCTTGGCGGTCACCCGGTAAGCCTTGCCGCGGAGGGCTGCTACTGCCCGTGCACAAGTTCGGGATACTAGGGTACCCCTACTCTAGTACACCGACAATCTGTAACCTGTCCTCATGGTTACTTGAATTCTCCTGATGCACGCCTTACAAGTTGTTGAACATGTCATTGCACTCAAAACTAGCTTTCTACAAAAATTTACCTATATCATGCATTGTTGTATCTTGAACCAAAACATGGGTTGCTTGCGAGTACATTCAAAGTACTCATTGGCTTGCCACTGGTTATTTAATTGGCCAGGCATGGAAGAACAGGAGTTCGAGGAAGAGTTCTTTGGTGACGATCACGCGAACTAGGACGCTTCCCAGTCAGAATGCCTGCAGGGTTAAGGAAGATGTCATGGGTTCTACTTATAGATGAAGATTTCCGCTTCTTGTGTTTCATTTGATGTTCAGCCCTTAAGGTTTTATCAATGTAAGACTTGACCATAATGGTCATAATTTGTGTAAGATGGTATGTATGGATGTAAGACTCTTGTTATTCAGCTTCTGTGTGTTTAGTGAGCATTGATCTCTGGGATCACTGTACACGTGCATTCGGTGATCTCGACTTATGAGTCGGGGTCCCCACATAGGCCAAACCAAACTGATAATTCGAAGAGACTTGCAAAGATAACCAATCATACAAAAAAGAGTTCAGAAGATTCAAATATTGTTCATAGATAAACTTGATCATAAACCCACAATTCATCGGTCTCAACAAACACACCGCAAAAGAAGATTACATCAAATAGATCTCCACGAGAGAGGGGGAGAACATTGTATTGAGATCCAAAAAGAGAGAGAAAGCCACCTAGCTAATAACCATGGACCCGAAGGTCTGAGGTAAACTACTCACACTTCATCGGAGAGGCTATGGTGTTGATGTAGAAGCTCTTCGTGATGGATGCCCCCTCCGGCGAAGCTCTGGAACAGGCCCCAAGATGGGACCTCGTGGGTACAGAAGGTTGCGGCGGTGGAATTAGGTTTTTGGCTCCGTATCTGATCATTTGGGGTACGTAGGTATATATAGGAGGAAGGAGTACATCGGTGGAGCAACGTGGGGCCCACGAGGGTGGAGGGCATGCCCCCTACCTCGTGGCTTCCTCTTTGATTTCTTGACATAGGGTCCAAGTCCTCTGGATCATGTTCATTCTGAAAATCACGTTCCCGAAGGTTTCATTCCGTTTGGACTCCGTTTGATATTCTTTTTCCGCGAAACTCTGAAATAGGCAAAAAACAACAATTCTGGGCTGGGCCTCCGGTTAACAGGTTAGTCCCAAAAATAATATAAAACTGAATAATAAAGCCCAATAATGACCAAAACAGAAGATAATATAGCATGGAGCAATCAAAAATTATAGATACGTTGGAGACGTATCAGACAGCTTGGGCCGTATTCTTCCCCTCCAAAGCCTCGCACTTGCCGATGGCGTCCTTCAGCTCTTGCTCCACTTCGGCCACCCTATCTTCGTGGTGGCGGCGGGCGACCTGTTTGGTCTTTAATTCCGCAGCCGCTTTGCTCGCCGTCGCCTCCTCCTTGGCTTGGGCAAGGGCGCTCTTGAGCGTCTCGACCTCGGCTGCGCTACCTGTTGGGGACACACATAACAAGTAGGCCAACGAAGGGTCAAAATGTATTAAAGCATGGGGTCCACACATCAGGTGGGTCCAGATAAATTTCATATCGACAAACCATCCACTCGGATGACCATCAAGTCACTCGGACGGCAACAACCACTCGGAACATAGCATTCCACTCGACGAACTCATTCCACTCGGAGTACCTGATCTCATTCGGATATGCGAAGACCAATGGTCGACAAGGCACTCGAGGCATATCTTAGTAGCAGGCTGACATTATGAAATCAACGCCCCACTTTGTAACATAGGAGGTGGAGGGGTGGCACACTCTATATAAGCCACCCCACCACTAGACTTGGGGGAAGGGCTCTTTCTTCCACCTCTCTTCTTCCTCTCTAGTCTCCGGACTTATATCAGGCATGGGGATATGTTCTCCTTGCTCTCACATACATTGTAATCTCCGGATACAGACTCAAATAAACAAAAGCCTCTCCGGAGCATAAGACATAGGGTTCTTATCTCCACCATGAGAGGCCCGAACTCGCTAAAACCACGTGTCACCCATTTGCATCTCGATAGATCACGCTCCTTTATCCTACCCCCCTCTTATTGTCGGAATCATTCCCACGACAGTTGGCGCCCACCGTGGGGCATGGCGTCTATCGAACCATGGTGTAAATGGTTTTTTATTCAATCTTTAACAGTGGATCAACTACCATCGCGAGAGAAATTGGCTTCTAGAGCTCTGGTCATCGCGCCATTCGTACAAACAAAAGGATCAGGTAAGTATCCATTCGATCCAGTCGTTTTACAATACATTTTCTAACAATGAGTTTTTCTTTTCCTCCTGTAGGATCAGACATGCCCATGCATGATCGATCATGAAACAGAGGAGAAGAGAAAAAGGACGAGTCGTTCCCCATATTTCTTGCCTTCTCACAGGATCATCATCAATGGCATCCACCACAAACGGCCACAGGCGCGGTCCGCCGCGTCGTCTCCGGCCTCGTCTACGACGACGTCGGCGAGCTCGTACAAACAGCCACCGGCGCAGTCCATCCCGTTGTCTTCGGCCTCGTCTATGCTGCCAGCAAGCTCGTACAAACGGCCACTGGCACGGCCCGCTACGTCGTTTTCGGCCTCATCTGCGACGCCGTCATCAAGCCCCCGAACGCGGGCTCCTACTCCCGCGGGCGTCTTTCGCTCGGTGTCCGACCTTGCGACTGTCTTGCATGCGTGTGGATTCCTTTGCTCGCATATTCCACCTGCATGCCATTAAGAATGAAAGAAGGAAGGAAATTGCTTTGATTGCCAAATCAATGTTAATTAGTGCATGGTCAAGAAAAGGAAACTGCCACTGCATACAGGAAACATCGGTGTCAATTGGGCAACGGTTATAGCATGCAGTTTCTGGACGTGGACAACTCCATCAAGGTCCATCAATGCATAGTAACGCCTTCTTCATATTCCTTGTGGCCCCAACCGGCGACCCGGTGCCTCCCGACGCGGTGTCCATGCGCGCCGGCTCACAGGCCCGACCAGGCTGCTGCTGCCGCATCAGCAGAGCACATCATTCCTCCCTCCAACATCAACACTCGGTCATGGGCTGGCAGCGTGCTTGGCCGCGGCTTGGACGATGTGGTGTCTGTCAAACTAGCCTACAACCCAGCTCCCCCGAGCAACAAAGCGTAGCAGCCGGCAGCCCTGCTCCATCTACCGGGGTCAATTGCAAGGCGCGACCCACTCGGTGACCTCTCGCTCAGGCGTCGACTGCCCGACGCAGCGTGGGCACACGGCGGCTCGACTTTTTTCACCACCCAACTACTCGACCGCGGCCTTCGTGGCGGAGTGCCAGCGCTGGCCATGCCCCCGCAGGCGGCGGCTCCTTCAGTCGGCAGCATGATGATTCCCTCAGCGGTGAAGCGCAGACCGGACATGACACGAGTGTGGGCGCCGAACCGCGTCCCCAGACACGGCGGCCTCTGCAGCGCTGACGCGTCGTGGATTCCGGCGTTGGGACACACTCCCCTCACCGGAGAAGGTTACTCGACAGATGGAGAGGTTCTTCTGTTCAGCGTCGGATTCAGTTGGACGGGGACTTCTACATTCACTCGGACAGTCCACATGACGATATTTCGCTCAGACCAACTTCAGCATGGAGACGCTCGATTACAATATACAGAAACATCTTCTCTCCGACGCCCCGTACATCGCCACTCCGTGGGATGCGTCTATTTTAATCGGACGCCCCGCTCATCATCACTCCGTGGGACGCGTCTACTTCACTCAGACGCCCCGCGCATCATCACTCCGCGGGATGCGTCTACTTCACTCAGATGTGCCGCACATCGCCACTCTGCGGAGCGCGTCTACTTCACTCGGACATCCCGCGCATCATCAGTCCGCGGGACACGTCTACTTTACTCGAACGCCCCGCGGTTGGCCGCCAACTTCGCTTGCCTTTCTATCTAAATTCTTCGCTCCTGATGCTTCCGAACGACTCCTAAATTTCACAAAATCCTTTTTTTCTTTCTTATTTGAAATCCAAATCGAAATGCCTCAACTTGATAAATTAACTTATTTCTCACAATTATTCTGGTTATGTCTTCTCCTCTTTATTTTTTATATTCTCATCGTCACTTCGCGGGACGCATATATTTCACTCAGACGCCCCGCTCATTGCCACTCCGCGGGACGTGTCTACTTCACTCTACCGCCCCGGGCGTCATCATAGGTTGGTCACCTCATAACCACTCGGCCGCTCCGCGCGTAGCCATCAGTTTTTCACCTCATCACCACTCGGCCGCCCCACGCGTCGCCAGCGGTTGGTCACCTCATCACCACTCGGCCGCCCCGCGCGTCGCCATTCGGTTGGTCACCTCATCACCACTCGGCCGTCCCACACGTCGCCATTCGGTTGGTCACCTCATCACCACTCGGCCGCCCCGCGCATCGCCACTCGGTTGGTCACCTCATCACCACTCGGCCGCCCCGCGCGTCGCCAATCGGTTGGTCACCTCATCACCACCGGGCCGCCCCACACGTCGCCATTCGATTGGTCACCTCATCACCACTCGGCCACCCCGCGCGTCGCTAGAGATTGGTCACCTCATCACCACTCGGCCGCCCCGCGCGTCGCCACTCGGTTGGTCACCTCATAACCACTCGGCCGCCCCGCGTGTCGCCACTTGGTTGGTCACCTCATCACCACTCAGCCGCCCCGCACGTCGCCATCGGTTGGTCACCTCATCACCACTCGGCGTGCTCGTCACCATTAGGTTGGTCACCTCATGACCACTCGGCTGCCCCGCGCGTCGCCAGAGGTTGGTCACCTCATCACCATTCGGCCGCCCCGCGCGTTGCTACTCGGTTGGTCACCTCATAACCACTCGGATGCCCCGCACGTCGCCCATCAGTTAGTCACCTCATAACCACTCGTCCGCCCCGCGCGTCACCACTCGTTGGTCACCTCATCACCACTCGGCCGCCCCGCGTGTCGCCACTCGGTTCGTCACCTCATCACCACTCGGCCGCCCCACGCGTCGCCATTCGGTTGGTCACCTCATCACCACTCGTCCGCCCCGCGCCTCGCTAGAGGTTGGTCACCTCATCACCACTCGGCCGCTGTCGGTGTCAAAATCGGCGGATCTCGGGTAGGGGGTCCCGATCTGTGCGTCAAGGCTGATGGTAACAGGAAGCAAGGGACACAGATGTTTACCCAGGTTCGGGCCCTCTCGATGGAGGTAAAACCCTACTTACCTTGATTAATATTGATGATATGGGTAGTACAAGAGTAGATCTACCACGAGATCGTAGAGGCTAAACCCTAAGAGCTAGCCTATGATGGTATGATTGTAATTGTGATCGGCCTTCTAGGACCATCCTCTCCGGTTTATATAGGCACGGAGAGGGCTAGGGTTTACATGGAGTCGGTTACAAGGAAGGAAATATAATATCCGGATCGCCAAGCTTGCCTTCCACTCCAAGGAAAGTCCCATCCGGACACGGGCGAAGTCTTGAGTCTTGTATCTTCACGCTTCAATAGTCCGGACGTCAGACACAGTCCGCAGTCCGGATACCCCTAATCCGGGACTCCCTCAAGAGCCCACGAACCAGGCTTCAATGACGATGAGTCCGGCGCGCGGTCTTGTCTTCGGCATTGCAGGGCGGGTTCCTCCTCCGAGTACTCCAAAGTGGTCATCGAACATGTAGACCGTGTCCGGATCTGCAAGATGATCTTCGTATGGTATAAATCTGATTTGCTGGCAATCTTCGTGCGTCGCGCCCTTGTATCGGGGCTTGGTCCAACGTGAACCGATGTTTCCTGCCCCACAATGACTCGTGTTGCGAGGCGGCTTTATTGGCACGTCCCGTCGAGGCAGAGATCGTGTTCCTCTTATTACGGGATTTTCCATCAATATGAGCATGCGTGACCCCACGACGGCTGTTGGTATAACCCGTGTGTTTCTTAGATAAGCCTCAAACGGTCACACCGGGACCTCTTGATATTCACCCTCTTTATAAAGGGGTCGGGACCTACGCCTCTTGTTTCACCTTCATCGTGCCTTCTCGCACCTCGAGTTCTAACACCCGAAACCTAAGCTCCACCCCTCCGGAATCCTCCAATATGTCCGGATCTGACCCTCAAGGCCGGTGGGTGGCCTCCTCGATTGAAGAGAAGGACATTGCAATGCTTAGGGAGGTCGGATACTTGACCGCAGATATCCAGCACAGGCTCCCTGCTCCAGGGCAGGTCAACCCTATGCCGGAGACCAAAGAGTGTGTCATTTTCGTCCCACACTTCCTCCGCGGTCTGGATTTCGCCCTCGATCCCTTACTGATGGGGCTCATGTTCTATTATGGGTTGGATTTTCACGATCTGGCTCCCGACGCTATCCTCCATATCTCGTCGTTTATTATCGTGTGCGAGGCTTTTCTCCATGTCACCCCACACTTCGGCTTATGGCTCAAGACCTTCAATGTGGCCTTGAAGATGATCGAGGCGACATGTGGAGTCTTGAGTGCCGTAATAAGCGAGCAGCGATGCCCGTGGCGGAAGGGTTCCTTCCCAGAAGTATCCGATGTATGGCAGCGGAGGTGGTTCTATGTCACGGCTCCCAGAGTCACAAAGTGGGCGGCTGCCCCCGAGTTTCGCTCGGGCCCTCCGTCACAGCTGGCGTCTTGGACGGACGTAGGGCGGAATTGGGGACCCGCTGGTGATATACTAGTACTGCAGAATCGCATGTGGGAGCTTCTTGCAAGGGACATTAATCGTTGTCAGCATAATGCAAGTGATGTTGATCCGGCGGATGTTGCCGTGCCAACGCCGGCCTCTCCGGATGTGGGAGTTCAATCCGGAGGATCCACGGACCGTCAAGCACTTCTTCGGCCTGAAGCTCGAAGAGATGTGCAAATTATTCTTCGGACGGAAAGTAAAGTGTCCGGACACCACCGAGGATGCGAGCCTAAGCTGCAATCGCCTAGATACCCAAGTAAGTAGCTTTGATCCCGGACACCCTGTTTTGTATTTGTCACGATTGTTTGTTCTGAAAATCATCCATGGCCAGGAATGGCTCAGCAAGGCGGAGAGAATCAGGCGTCCGGCGCCACTTCCCGAGGGCTCGCCTGGCCCCGCCATGGCCAAGATGCTCGATCGGGTGCTCAGCAGAATGCCCTTGGGGAAAGACAAGGGAAGGAACGAAGAAACCGAACCCCACGTGCTACGCATCCGAACCGGGGGAATTGTTACCTCTCTCAGGGAGGATAGTCGGGAAGGGGAGGCTAAGGCCTCCTCCCTGCACGGGAAGAAGAGGGCTGCTTCCGAAGACTCGGAGACGGAGATGCCCAAACCAGGGAAAAGGATAACACCAGGGGGCTCCGCCCCAACGGGCACCCTCACCGCATCGTGCCCACCAACAGGCCAGCCCTCCACCGAGCTGTAAGTTAATTTTTAATTCGAAGGTACTGCGTTCCTCCTAGATCAATAACCAGGATTCGTTTTTCGCAGTCCGGCTAGTAGCCCTTCTCAACAGAGTTCGTCTTCGGGGGACCTTCCTCCGGATATGATGGAGAGCGAGACCCCACCTACCTCTTCGGCTCGCGAAGCGGGCGACGCCGAAGTGTCGTCACGGAGGAGTCCGGATCTGCCGAAGCCGGAGGCCAATGCATCAGCCGCCCTGAGCTCGGAGCGTTTGGCTCCCACAAGGGGCGACGGGAAGGGTCCGACACAGTTCGATGTTCGGCCGGACGTACTGACGGGCCTACTGGAGCGAGCTGCGCTCTCGGAGGAGCACCGCTCATTAATGAGCGTGGTGCTCAAGAAGATTTCCTCCGCTACAAGCGGTTTGAATGAAGCATTTGCAAGTCTGCTCAGAGGCTTTGAGGTATGTAGTGAAGAATACACTGTTTTTGGCTGTGATGCACGCGTTAGGTGTGCTCCATATAGATAGTAGCCCCTGAGACTCTGGTTGCCCGCCCTAGGCGGCAAACGGGGGGTCATAAATCAATGATTGCGCTATAAATATGTGCAGGTACCTGTGAGTCCGGCCGCCGACCAGTCCGTGGAAGTTTCTGAACTGACCAGGCAGATTCGATCGGTTGATGCCGATATCACGCTGGTGAACGAGCGGCTAGACAAGTCACAAGGTATGTGCCCTGCCCCCCTTTGTATAGGAAAATATGGAGGCGGCATGATATTAATGTAATATGTTCGGACTGCAGATGGTGCTGCTGCCGTGGAGGCCCTGAGGGCAGAACTTGTCCAAGCCAAGGAACAAGCTCGGGTTAGCAATGCGGCTGCCCTAAAGGCGGCCGAGGAACTGAGAGCCGAACAGGCTGCTCATCGCTGAAGCGAGGAAAAAGATGGCCGAGATGGCTATTCAGTTAAAAAATGCCGCTGACCGATATGAGCTCCTTGAAAAGGAGCATAAGGATAGCTTGGCCGAGCTGGACAAGGCACGCAATGCCACCAAGGAAATACGGACCGAGCTCAGGGGTGCGCGGGAGGAGCTTCAACAGGCCGGTAAAATCGTGGCTAGAGGTTCCTACTTGCTGCGGACGAAGTTTTTCGATCCGAAGTATGCTCCCCTGGATGGGTGCTGGAGTCCTGCGGACACGTATGCGTATTTGGCGAAGAGTACGGCTGACGCTGCCAAGTTCTTCGAGGGTCAGGGTGATAAGGAGGTGGAGAAGCTTTCCTGGTTGCAATTCAATGCTCCCACTCGCCCGCTGCCATTAAATGACAAGATGGCTGCTGTAGCGGAGCTTCACGAGCTGTCCGGTCTTGCAATGCGATGCAGTGATAGACCATCTTTGGCCGGAAGGGCTTAAGCCGGACAGTTACTTTGCTTTGGTGCAACAATTCCTTGGGGCCGTGCCTCGGATCGATGCCATGAGGAGGTCGGCGTGCATAGAGGGTGCACGGATGGCTCTTCCCCGCGTTAAAGCCTATTGGACGGATATGGAGGCCAATATTATAGCGACCCAAGATCCGGCGGGGGGCCAGTATCCAGCCGAGCACTACTTGGCGCAGGTCACAAAAGGTGCCCCCCTAATAGAGGCGTAGTGCTCGAAGAATGTCTTATTCGAGTGATGAGTCGAATCATTGTAAAAAACAATGTTAGTTTGGTTATAAGGCTATACTTATACTTTTTGCCCGAAAGTATTATTGTGTCCCCTGTGTGGCCGTTTACACACACACACACACACACATATATATATGTATATATATATATATATGAATATATATATATATATATGAATGTTTAATCCGAAAGATAGCAGTCGTTGGCTTCATCCCCCACGCAGGCAATGCGGGGGTGTTCGCAAAAAATATGCTTAATCATACTTGATCCAACGTCTTGGTCCATGAAGGAGGTGATCACACGTCGAACTAGGCAACCGGACTATATAGCTGTAACACTTTCGCTTAGCCATGGGAGTCTAATGTTGGGGCTACTATGTAGCCCCTGGTACCTTCGCGTGCATCCGAATACGGGCGCGTGTGTACATGACCGGGAAACGGTCCTTCGTTAATGCTGAGGGATCCTAAAGATTCTGATAAGTCTTCGAGTGGTTGAACTGTCTCTCATGTATCATGACGATCGATTTTCGGCTTTCTCTCGAGGTGCTCGTCCGGAATAACCAGGCACAATCGCAGAGTTCTCCTTTGGCCACCTTAGCCGATAGTAACGGAACATAAGGCGGCAAACCCAGGAGCCGGGCAAACCCAACATTTGACCAAAGACATGATTCTGAGCTGCTGCATATAAGGCCAAACTTGTGATGCCGAACACTCCCGAGGGTATTCGGACTTTATAATAGTCGATGGGCTCAAGAATGCCCATTCGTTATAAACCCTGTTTTTTCAGGTACGTGCGTTAATCTGTCGTGGCGAGATGCCAAAAACGGCAGTATCCTCTATGGGTATGGAACCCATGGGATGGTTAAACAACAAGAGGCAATAAAAAAGGTTTAAACAGCTGCTTAATCTAAAAAGAAACCTGTTGAACGGGGTCCTGCTGCACATCTGCGCCTTTGTCTCCGTTGTGCTGTATCCTGGAATGGTATCGCGCGAACGTTGTCTGTGGAAAAAAGGAAAACTCGTAGGAGAGTACAACGTAAGTATGCGGTGGATAATAAAAGTGTAAGATGTTGGCCTGCCCATAAGGTTGAGCCAACTGTGGGACTGTGTTAAGTATTTATAGCCCCTGGTATCCACCATGGGATTATATATACGGTGCCCTGGTTCAATTTTATCCGGGCGACCGGACTCGTCTAGCCGAGTCTGTGGCCTTTAATGACCAGTCATGTTTTCTTATGTTGGAGGCCGCTTATAGTCCGGCAGCAAGGGCCGTCGCGTGTTCCTCTGCGTGTGATGAGCGCTCTGTTAGTCCGCTAACGGTGATGACGCCACGTGGACCGGGCATCTTAAGTGTAAGGTAGCCATAGTGCGGCAATGCATTGAAGCGGGCGAAGGCCATTCTTCCGAGCACTGCGTGATAGTCGCTTTGGAATGGTGCGATGATGAAGAGTAGTTCTTCGCTTCTCGAGTTGCCTGGCGAGCCGAATGTTACCTCCAGTGCGACGGAGCCCCTCTGTGGGCTTCAACGCCTGGTATCACCCCTTCAAAGGTGGTGTTGCTTTGGTTAATTCTGGATGGGTCTATCCCCATCCTGCGGACAGTGTCCTCATATATTAAACTGAGACCGCTGCCGCCGTCCATAAGGACACGGGTGAGATGGTATCCGTCGATTATCGGGTCAAGCACCAAGGCCTTTGATCCTCCGTGCCGAATACTAGTTCGGTCATCCAAGTTATCGAAAGTGATCGGATAAGGCATCCAGTGGTTAGGCTTGAGTACGATGGGCTCTATATCGAGCGCATCTCTATGCGCGCATTCGTGCCTCCTCATGGATGTGTGAGTCGCGTGGATCATGTTCACTGCTTTAACCTCTGGCAGGAATTTTTTCTGTCCTTCATTGTTCGGCTGCCGAGGTTCATCCTCGTCTTCACTTGGTGTTTCCCTTTCCTTGTGTTTGGCATTTAATTTGCCGGCCTGCTTGAGGACCCAGCACTCTCTGTGCATGTGGTTTGCAGGTTTGTCAGGGGTGCCATGAATTTGGCATAGTCTATCTAGGACTCTATTCAGACCGGACGGTCCCTCTTTGCTGCCTTTAGATGGCTTGTTTTGCTGATTAGGTCGACAGCCCCTGAATCCGGCATTAACCGTCGTGTTATCCGTGCTCTCTTCCTTGTTTTGGCGTTTGTTTTTATGACGCCGTGGCTTCCCGTTGCCATCCCTTATTTCGGATGTGCTGGGATCTCTGGTGCCTTCTGGGTTAGCTACTGTCTTCTCCGCCGCATAAAGCGGGTCATAAGGCTTGTTAGGGCTGCCATTGTCCTTGGTTTTTCTTGGCCGAGGTGTCTGGCGAGCCACTCGTCACGGATGTTGTGTTTGAATGCTGCTAACGCTTCGTCATCCGGATAGTCAACAATTTGATTCTTCTTAGTGAGGAATCTGTTCCAAAACTTGCGGGCGGATTCTCCGGGCTGTTGGACTATGTGACTTAAGTCGTCAGCATCCGGAGGCCGGACATAGGTCCCTTGAAAGTTGGCCATGAAAGCGTCCTCGAGTTCCTCCCAGTTCCCAATTGAATTTTCAGGGAGGCCTTTCAACCAGTGCCGAGTTGGTCCTTGCAGCTTGAGGGGGAGGTATTTGATGGCGTGAAGGTCATCCCCACGAGCCATATGTATGTGCAGGATAAAGTCCTATATCCAGACCCCTGGGTCTGTCGTTCCGTCGTATGCCTCTATGTTCACAGGTTTAAAGCCCTGTGGGAATTCGTGGTCCAGTACTTCATCGGTAAAGCACAGGGGGTGAGCAGCCCCTCTGTATCTGGACGTGCTGTGGCATGTCGTCGGCTGTTGTTGTGTCCGGTCTTTATTCCGGACTGGTGTTCGTTTGGTGTAATCGTTTTGGCGACCATAGTCCTTCGCCGGCGTGCGTCCTTTGGATCCATAGATGGACCTGGCCGCGCCAGCTTTCTTATTCAGGTGTTCATGTGGGTTGGTAGCCGCTTTGTTGTGGTTATGAAGTGGTACAGCTTTGTCGTCGAATTCAGGCAGTAGCTTGCGTTTTGGATAGCTCTTTGTATGGCGGTCGTCGCCGTTTCTTTCTTTAGTGTCTAGCACTTTATTCCATCTACGCTTGAGCATTTCCTGTGCGGCCTTGAGCCGTTGCTTCTGCTTCTTTAGACTTCTTGCGGTGGCCATAAGCTTTCTGTGGAGGTTATCTCGTTCCACGTGTTTTTCTAGGATTGCATCATTACCCGGACTGTTTTCCTGTGCTGGTTCGTTTTGATGACCTTGTCCGTCGGGATCGTTGTCCTCGGGCGTCTGCTCCGAACTTTGTTCAGGGTGACCTGGTTCGTCCTGCTCCATCGCTGGGTCTGTATGGTCGTTGTTGCCTTCGGAGTTAATTGTAGTATCGATCCCTCTGGCGCTCTTGTCGCTATTTTTACTGTTGCTGGACTTAGAACGGCGTCTGCACTGTCGCTTTGGCTTTTGTCCGGGGGTTTTATCGTCCGGATTGTCTCCTTTGTCCTCTTTGGGCGTAGCCACCATGTATACGTCGTGTGATGAGGGGGAAGTCCAGCGCCCCGTAGATTCTGCATCTTCTCCTGCATCGTCGTCCATACCGTCGATGTCTTCAGAGTCGAAGTCAGGCACGTCGGTTAAGTCATCGACCATGGCTATGAAGTGGGTGGTGGGTGGGCAACGAATTTCTTCATCGCCTGCTTCCCACTCGAACCGGACGTAGTTTGGCCCAGAAATTTCTGTCAAAGAGAGAGTTTTCAACGAGTTCAGCATGTCGCCAAAGGGCGTGCGCCGAAAAATGTCTGCGGTGGTGAACTCCATTACCGGAGCCCAACCTGGCTCGACCGGCTCGGGAGTGCGCGGACCGGACTCAACATCCGGATATGAATCCGGGGGTCCGGAGTCATAGGCCACCCTAGAGGTAAGGCCCATGTTTGGCTCCAACGCCGATGAGTGCACGACCTGCGGGACGGGGTCCAACCCTCCGTCCTTAGGCAGCGCAGCCTACTCCGGATTTAGATCCGAGGCTAATGTGGGGCTGACACCCCGAGCTTCATCCGACAGCAGGTCTAAGCCATGCTCGTCGTGACTGTCCGGTATCGTGTTATTGGCGATGGTTGAAGGAGCCATCGAGCCCCGTAGCAACGGCTATTGCAGGAACTCTCAATGAAAGCACCAATGTCGGTGTCAAAATGGCGGATCTCGGTAGGGGTCCCGATCTGTGCGTCAAGGCTGATGGTAACAGGAAGCAAGGGACACGAGATGTTTACCTGTGTTCGGCCCTCTCGATGGAGGTAAAACCCTACCTCCTGCTTGATTAATATTGATGATATGGGTAGTACAAGAGTAGATCTACCACGAGATCATAGAGGCTAAACCCTAAGAGCTAGCCTATGATGGTATGATTGTAATTGTGATCGTCCTTCTAAGGACCATCCTCTCCGGTTTATATAGGCACCGAAGAGGGCTAGGGTTTACATGGAGTCGGTTACAAGGAAGGAAATATAATATCCGGATCGTCAAGCTTGCCTTCCACGCCAAGGAAAGTCTCATCCGGACACGGGCCGAAGTCTTGAGTCTTGTATCATCACGCTTCAATATTCCGGATGTCGTACACAGTTTGGGAGTCCGGATACCCCCTAATCCAGGACTCCCTCAGCCGCCCCGTGCGTCGCCAGTCAGTTGGTCACCTCATAACCACTCGGCCGCCCCGCGCGTCACCACTCGGTTGGTCACCTCATAACCACTTGGCCGCCCCGTGTGTCGCCACTCGGTTAGTCACCTCATAACCACTCGGCCGCCCCACGCATCGCCACTCGGTTGGTCACCTCATCACCACTCGGCCGCCCCGCGTGTCGCCATTCGGTTGGTCACGTCATCACCACTCGGCCGCCCCGCGCGTCGCCACTCGGTTGGTCACCTCATAACCACTCGGCCGCCCCATGCGTCGCCACTCGGTTGGTCACCTCATAACCACTCGTCTGCCCCACGCGTCACCACTCTGTTGGTCACCTCATAAACACTCGGCCGCCCCACGCGTCACCACTCGGTTGGTCACCTCATAACCACTCGGCCGCCCCGCGTGTCGCCAATCGGTTGGTCACCTCATATCCACTCGGCCGCCCCGCGCGTCGCCACTCTGTTGGTCACCTCATAACCACTCGGCCGCCCCGCGTGTCGCCACTCTGTTGGTCACCTCATCACCACTCGGCCGCCCCGCGCGTTGCCATTCGGTTGGTCACCTCATCACCACTCGGCCGCCCCGCGCGTCGCCACTCGGTTGGTCGCCTCTTTATCACTCGGCCACTCGTGCGCCTTCAGACAACTAAGTCATTGTACATGCACTACATTCTGTTATTTCCGCGTTCCCGAGTATCTCGTAATTCACACATCATGTTCACTCGGAGTCCACACCATCGAGTGTACCTCTACGCTCGGCTGCTTATTTTCACATACTTGCTTAGTACTGTTTATCCAGGGTGAGGTTTTCCTCCCCGAACAGATCTTCGTATTCGGCGGCTTCGTACTGCGGGCTAACTCGCTTCGCCATCTGGAGCAGATCGATAGCTACGCCCCTGTCCATCATATCAGGTTTGGAAACTTGAACTATACTGCCGACATCCGTGAATACTTGACCTTCGACAGATTCGAGCCCATGTCAGGTGCGCCGCACAATCACGAAGAGCATGATTTAGCTCTGCCATCTGTCTGGGTTCGGGAGATCACACCTGCAACTACTCCGGCCCTCAATCCGGAACAATTGCGCCATCTGTGGACGGGTGGATGGACCCCGCCACGGAGGCCGCACACTCAGTGGCGATAGTGCCGAATACTTACTTCACCTCCTACGAGACCCATGTTGCCGAACCGTTGGATTCGTCCCCGGCCACGGATTCCGAGCCGCTTATGTCCGTGCCCATCAAATCCGATGGGCACCGATCATGGAGTTTACCTCTGCGGATATCTTTCAGCACTCGCCTTTTGGCGACGTACTAAACTTGTTGAAGTATCTCTCCTTGTCGGGTGACCCTTGGCCGAACTATGTCCGGCTAGAATGGGATGTGGACGACGAAGAAATTCACGCCCCACCCACCACCCACTTAGTAGCCACTGTCGACGATTTAACCGACATGCTCAACTTCGGCTCCGAAGACATTGACGGTATGGACGATGATGCAGGAGACGAACAAGAACCACCGCCCACAGGGCGCTGGACTGCAACCTCATCGTATGACATATACATGGTGGACACCCCCAAAGAAGGGGATGGCGATAAGACAACGGAGGATAATCCCTCCAAGAAGCAACCCAAGCACCGACGTCAGCGGCGCCGCTCTAAGTCTCGCCATAGCAAAAGCAGCGATACTGGCACAAGAGACAATAACGCTCTGGATAGTGCTGAAGACGACGATAATCCCCTCCAGCTGAACCTCGAGCGGGAGGATGAACAAGCTAGCCCTCCGGAACAGGCAGCAAACAGAGAATCAGAGGATGACAATTACATGCCTCTCTCCAAAGACGAAGTGAGCCTCAGCGACGAAGAATTTGTCGTGCCTGAGGATCTCGTCGAGCAGGAGTGCTTCAAGCGCCGTCTTATAGCCATAGCAAACAGCCTCAAGAAAAAGCCACAACAACTTTGAGCTGATCAAGATCTGCTAGCGGATAGATGGACCGAAGTCCTGGCAGCCGATGAATACAAACTCGAGCGCCCGACTAAGAGTTACCCAAAGCGCAGGTTGCTACCTCAACTCGAAGAGGAAGCATTAAAACCTACATCGCAGCGTATGATGCGGCTGATCGGCCGCCTCGTGGCCGAGACAGAGAGGCACATCAGCCCGAAGGGCAGCCCGCACCCCGCCGCCATTCAAACAAAAGTACCAAGGTCCGGGGCAATACGCGGGACCTGCGAGACGTATTGGAAAACAAAACAAAACATGCAAGGTCGATCTACGGATCATGGGTTCGCGCCCCAACACGTGACGATGATCGTCACGCCGGATACACTAAAAGCAAATCCGGCCAGGCCGAATACAGCAAACAAGACTCGTATGAACTGCGTCGTGATATAGCTCGGCATGTAGGCGCCAAGACACCCCCTATGCTTCACCGATGAAGTAATGGATCAGAATTCCCGTAAGGGTTTAAACCCGTAAACATTGAATCATATGATGGTACTACAGACCCCGCGGTATGGATAGAAGACTTCTTCCTCCACATTCACATGGCCCGCGGGGATGACCTACATGCCATTAAGTATCTTCCGCTAAAACTCAAAGGGCCGGCTTGGCATTGGCTTAATAGCTTGCCGGCAAACTCCATCGGAAATTGGTAGAGCCTGGCAGATGCATTCTTGGACAATTTCCAGGGCACTTATGTGCGACCGCCGGATGCTGACGATTTAAAACATATAACTCAGCAGCCAGGGGAATCGGCCAGGAAATTCTGGACCTGGTTCCTAACCAAGAAAAACCAAATTGTCGACTGTCCGGATGTAGAGGCCTTAGCGGCATTTAAACACAACATCCGTGATGAATGGCTCGCCCGACACCTCGGTCAAGAGAAGCCAAAATCCATGGCAGCCCTCACGACACTTATGACCCGCTTTTGCGCGGGCGAAGATAGCTGGTTGGCTCGTAGTAACAATACAACAAGCAAACCTGGCACATCAAAGGCCAGGGATAGCAACGGCGAACCACGGCGCAACAAACATAAGCGCCGCAAATATGGTGAAAATGAAAAAGATACGGCAGTCAATGCCGGATTCAGGGGCTCAACGTCCAGTCAGCGGAAGGGGCCACTCAAAAATAATAATTCAGGTCCATCCAGTTTGGACCGCATACTCGATCGCCAATGCCAAATTCATGGCACCCCAGGAGCGGCAGCCACCCATACCAACAGAGAATGCTGGGTCTTCAAACAACACGGCAGGACAAGCGCCAAAAACGAAGAAGGAGGTTCCCAAAGCGATAATGGCGACGAAGAGCCCAGATCACCGAACACAGGAAGGAAAAAGAAGTTTCCCCCGCATATTCTATCGGTGAATGTGGTAAATACCACCCAAATTACTAACTCGGACCGGATACGCACCCTTAGGGATGCCGACTTAACGGAACTAGCCGTCCCACAATATAAATTAGGGCCGGTCACCTTCAACCGCATGGATCGTCCGGTTAACTCCAATCATGGCAATCCAACCGCACTAGTCCTTGACCCAATAATAGACGGGTTCCACCTCACTCGAGTAGGCAGCAGCCTAAATCTGCTTTACATGGACACAGTACGCAAGATGGGCGTTGATCATTCGGCGATCAAACCCACTAAAGCCACTTTCAGAGGCATTATACCAGGTGTGGAAGCCAGCTGTACCGGCTCCATTGCCCTTGGGGTAGTCTTCGGATCACCAGAAAATTACCGTACCGAAGAGTTAATCTTCAAAATCGTCCCTTTCCGCAGTGATTATCAGGCACTGCTTGGATGAACCGCGTTCGCTCGATTCAACGCGATGCCACATTATGCCTACCGTAAGCTCAAGATGCCCGGTCCACGTTGCGTCATCACAGTCAACAGCAAGGCCGAACCTTCCCCCGGCACAAACAAATACACTACTGCTTTAGCAGCAGAAGCAACGAGCAGCACCTTGCAGCCGAACCTCGAGTCGACGTCCAGGCTCCCGGACACCGTCAAGGGACTCCGAACTGCTTCGCGGAAGGATAGCCCGGCTCGTCCAGAGATCAATTAAACACTCCTGCAAAGGCCAGGATAGGCCGAGCTCAGCGGCTCAACCGCTCTCCGACATGCAAATATTTCTTACATTTCCTTCGCAGGTTCACCTTTGCGCCGACCAGGACGGACTATACGGAGGCAGCTTGAACGCGCAAGGGAATCCTTAGATATTCCCCGCAATGACCATTCGGCTATATTACAGATCCGCACTCAGCTTCTTCCCCCCTTGTCTCAGCAGGTTCCGCCGTTATATTCTCTTTTTTATCACATTACTTGTACTCATACTCATAGACGTACTATTAAATACAACATGTGGATTTATATGACGTTTACCTGCCGTTATTTCTTATTGAAATTCTTATGTCAAGTGGCATCCGTACATAACGATATGCCTTAAAATATGCCAGGGGCTTCGTTTTACCCATAATACGGCAATAAAGTCCGAACATCTTCATGGAAGTTCGGCACCCCGAACCTATAGCATTATATGCATCAGATCCGAATCATGTCTTGGGTCAATAGTTGGGTTTGCCCGGCTCCCACGTTTTGGTACCTTACGTTCCGCTATATCGGCTAAGGTAGCCAGGAGAACTATCATGCGATTGTGTCCCGGTTCTTCCGGACGAGCACCTCAGTAGAGAAAGCCGAAAACTGACTGTCATGATACGGCGAGAACTGGTCAGCTATTCAAGAGGTCAGAAAATCTTTAAGGATTTCTCCTGCATAATGCCATAACCAATGCAGCGTACGATGGATCGTTTTTTTTCGATCAGGTGCTTATAGAGCCCCTAGTACGGTCTTCCGGACACCAGGGGCTGCGCCTACCATACTAAAGCTCCTATGGCTAAGTGAGAGTGATAAAGCCCTATAGTCTGATTACCTGGCTTATTGTGCTGAGCGCCTCCTTCGAAGGATCCAAAACTGGGATAAAGAGTGCTCAGGTTTATCCCGAACACCCCCGTACTTCTTACGTGGGGGCAGAAGCCGACGAGTGTCCAACTCTCAGGTTTAACATATAAAATGGCCGCACAGGAGGGTAAACTTTTATATGACAAGCAACAAATCAATGACCTTGTTCGAACATTACAAAGGACAAAATAATGTGCATTCATGGGAATATAATGTCCTTGGTACATAGCTCCGCTGCAAGGTAGGATCCTTTCCGAACACTCTCATAATACAATTCGGGCTTGCGGTGCTCCTTTCCCTCTGGCGGCCCTTCGGTCATCAGCTTCTCAGCATCCATCTTCCCCCAATGCACCTTTGCGCGGGCGAAGGCCATTCGCGCACCTTCTATACAGACCGACCGGTTGATGACGTCAAGTCGGGGGCAAGCGCTTACAAGCCGCTTCACGAGCCCGAAGTAGCTGCTTAGAATCGGCTCAGCAGGCCATAGGCGGATAACCAAATCTTTCATGGCTAGTTCCGCCGCCTTATGCAGTTCGATTAGCTGTTTCAGTTGATCGGCAAAAGGCACCGGATAATGCGGTGCCAAATACTGCGACCAGAAGAGCTTATCTGCGGTGTTCCTTTCTTCGGCTCGGTAGAATTGGGCGGCATCTGATATGCTGCGGGGTAGCTCGGCAAATACCCCTGAGAAATCCGGATTAAAAATTAGAAATATAGTTTTCCCCTCAAATACTTGCTTTACATGGAAAAAGCCTTACCCACCGCGATCTTCCTCGCCTCTTGGATCCCTATGAGGCGCTTTGGGTTTCCCGGGCATCGCTTCATGACTTTGATCTTGCTCGGGTGAGTTCGGATTCCTTCTCCGTTAAACTCTGCTCCAAGGTCTCGCACTTCCTCACGGCCTCTTGCAGCTCCTGCTCAGCTTTAATAAACCTGGCCTCGTGCTTCTCATGAAGAGCCTGCTCTGTGGACGCCTTTTCCTCGGCCTCGGCCACGACCCTTTTAAGGGCCTCGACTTCGTCACAATCCCTAGCACAAATCATGAAGCTCATTTCATACTAAAAATTCATTCGCAATAAATGCGAGCAAGGCTTGTGCATACCTTGTTTATCTCTCAACTGCATTCTCAATTGGCCAAGTTCTTCTTTGGCCCGCTCCAGACTTTGATTCAGTCCGGAGATCTCCGCAGTATGAGAGGCAGTAGCCGCTACAGATGCCTGCTTATAACAGTAGAGAAATCAATATCATTCAATGAGTCTTCCTGCGATCATAAATTCGATCCCCTCTCTGGTTCTTTCTTTCACCGAACAGTGTATCAGGGGCTACTATCTCTACTATGACACTCTTCGAAAACTCATAAAACATACCTCAAAGCCTCTTATAAGCCTGATACAGGCTTCGTTCAGTCCACTCTCAGTTGACTGAATCTTCTCAATCACCGCACCCATAAGGGCACGGTGTTCATCAACGATGGAGGCGTTCTTCAACGCCACCAACAAAGCACCCGACACCTCTGGTTGGACAAAGGTCGCAGATGGAAGAGGTACGCCCCCTCCAGCTGAGGGAGGCTGCCTGCTTGATTTTGGAGCCGTATAGATCTCCGGAATCGCATCTAGCTGGGAGCCGAACTCAGGATGGCTCCCGCCGTCAGCTCCCATGGGAATCTTTTCCCCCACGTGCCCGGCCCCTGAGGTTTGACCTCCAGGCGCCGCCTTCACGGTTTTTCCCTTTCCTCCTTGGCCAGGGGTCCTTCTGGGATGAAGCCTCGGTGTTATGCTCCTGTTTGGAGGAAGGGGCCTTTGGGGGCGTCCCGCTCTCCATAGCATTTGAGCTCAGCAAGTTCTCTGATGAGGATTGTTTGATACGGGACCTCGCCCGACTACAAAAAATATGTCTTAGGTTGAAATACTATGCCATGATAAGTCCGGACGCCTAAAAAGTACTCGGACTTTATATACTCACGAGTTCACCAGGGGCTGGGCCCTGGGATCCCATGCCGGGCCGCTGTCGGCGGTGGCAGTGGACTCCTCCGGAAGAGGAGCCTTTCCCCTTTTGGGAAGCTCGGCCTCCAAGTGTACGGAGGCCGTCCTCTTCTTTCTTCCCCCCGCAGGGATTCATCTTCCTCCTCCTCCTCGTCCTCTTCGGAGGCGGAATTGGCATCGGAGCCTTCAGATATTGTGTTCAAGGTGCCGCAGCGACGAAGGCTGCCCCGGGTCTTTTTGGCCTCCTTCTCGGCCGTCTTCTTCGGCACCTTGTAAGGCGCGGGGACTAGCATCTTCGTCAGAAGTGGGATGGCCGGTTCTTTGGGCAGCGGGGCCGGACAATGGATCCGCTCCGCCTTCTTCGTCCAGTCCTGGGGAGTTGTATAAAACACGTTAAGCGCTTCCTTTGGGTTACGCGGATAGAAAAGTTTGATAACTCACCGAACTTGCAGGGCGGGACAGTTGGTACCCACGGTCCTCGGCGGAGTCCGGCCACGATTTGCTGGACTTGAAAAGCACCTTCCGGATGTCCTTGTGTGAAGAGCCGAAGAGCTCTCGCAGGGTTTGGTGCCTGGCCGGATCGAATTCCCATAGATTGCAAGTCCGGTCTTGACAAAGGCAGGATCCGGCGAACTAAGCGTCACACGGACCACATTGACAAGTTCAATGTTCTTGTCTCCCATATCTTTAACGCGTGCAGGCACCGGCAGTTAAATCGACGAGGACCAGTCCAGAGCCTTTCTTGACCCGGATGTAAGCCGCGAGGCGCCGGATCGGAACTTCGGGAGGCGGCCCACTCTATGCCGCAGCTTAGTGATATAAAACCACCGCTGTTGCCACTCCTTGACGTAATCATTAAAGGTTCCGTTGGCCATATAATGTTGGGCATCTTGCTCACCATGGCGCCCCCCTTTTCGGCGTGCTCGCCGCCCACCACCTTGGGCTTCACATTAAAAATCTTCAGCCATAAACCGAAGTGCGGCGAAATGCGGAGAAAAGCCGCGCACACGACAATGAATGTCGAGACGTTGAGGAAGGAATTAGGGGACATATCGTGAAGATCAATCCCATAATAATACATGATGCCGTGGACGAAACGGGTGGAGGGGAAACCCTAGCCCGCAGACAAAATGAGGGAGGAATACGACCCTCTCGTGGGGTTCCGGAGTAGGGACGATTTATCCCGCTGTCCGGAGATGGTGGCTGATTTTCTTGGCCAGGTACCCGGCCTCCCGAAATTTTTTGATATCCTTCTCTTGAACGGTAGAGGCCATCCATTTGCCTCCTGCTCCGGATCCGGACATCTTCGGAAGGCCTTTTGTGGGCAGAGAAGATGAACGCTTAGGCGCTGGAGCTTGAGCGGAGGGGAATGAATCGGGAAGAGGCGTGGGTGCAAAAGGGAGTCCTTATCCCCTTATAAAGGCAGCAGGGATTCTGCGCCTCCCCACTTGCCTATTAAAACCTCTTATTCCCCAAGCGTCATAATTAATGGCGCGGCGGGGTAACCCACACCCGTATTGATGAGAATCCCGTGATAAGGGGACACGATCTCTGCTTCGAGAAGACGTGCCAAGGAAACCGCCTTGCGATATGTGCAGTGGCTGGTTGTGAAAAACGGTTCTAATAATGACCGAGCTGTGGTGTGATGTCATGCTGCAAAATGTGTCAGCAGATTAGATTTGTGGAGATGTTATTCTCTCTACGGTGGTATGTGGAATTTGTTTTACAGAGCCGGACCCTATCGTTGTGTTCAAGATCTTCTATGGAGTATTCGGAGGGAGAACCCGCCTTGCAATGCCGAAGACAAATCTGCGCGCCGGACTCATCGCCATTGAAGCCTGGTTCAGGGGCTACTGAGGGAGTCCTAGATTAGGGGGTCCTCGGACGGCCGGACTATATCCTTTGGCCAGACTGTTGGACTATGAAGATACAATATTGAAGACTTCGTCCTGTGTCCGGATGGGGCTCTCCTTGGCGTGGAAGGCAAGCTTGGCAATACGGATATGTAGATCTCCTCCCTTGTAACCGACTCTGTGTAACCCTAGCCCCGTCCGGTGTGTATATAAACCGGAGGGTTTACTCCGTAGGAAAACAACAATCATACCATAGGCTAGCTTCTAGGGTTTAGCCTCTACGATCTCGTGGTAGAACAACTCTGGTAATACTCATATCATCAAGATCAATCAAGCAGGAAGTAGGGTATTACCTCCATATCATCAAGATCTCGTGTCCCCTGCCTCCTGTTACCATCCACCTTAGACGGATAGTTCGGGCCCCCCTACCCAAGATCCGCCAGTTTTGACACCGAGAACTCCCGAGTCCAACTTCCATTTTTTTCCATACATCATTCATGAACACCATGTGTCGTTCTTCATTTCGAGTTTGCATCGGTCCTCCGGAGCTGCCACTCAGTCAAAACACTACACTGCCAATTTATTTGAGCCAGTATTCCAATGAGTTCAGTTGGATCCGTCACATCGACAAGTTCGAACGGATCCTTCGCTCTTTCACTCTCTTGCTGGTTAACCAGCAAGCCCCTTGCACTCCCAGCGGGTGTCTATGGGTGTTATTCACTGATACGTCTCCAATGTATCTATAATTTTTGATTGCTCCATGCTATATTATCTACTGTTTTGGACATTATTGGGCTTTATTATCCACTTTTATATTATTTTTGGGACTAACCTATTAACCGGAGGCCCAGCCCAGAATTGCTGTTTTTTGCCTATTTCAGAGTTTCGCACAAAAGGAATATCAAATGGAGTCCAAACGGAATGAAACCTTCAGGTACGTGATTTTCTCACTGAATATGATCCAGGAGACTTGGACCCTACGTCACGAAAGAAAAGAGGAAGGCACGAGGTAGGGGCGCCCACCCCTGTATGCGCCCTCCACCCTCGTGGGCCCCCTGTTGCTCCACCGACGTACTCCTTCCTCCTATATATACCTACGTATATACCCCCAAACGATCAGATACGGAGCCAAAAACCTAATTCCACCGCCGCAACCTTATGTACCCACGAGATCCCATCTTGGGGCCTGTTCCAGAGCTTCGCCGGAGGAGGAACCCATCACGGAGGGCTTCTACATCAACACCATAGCCTCTCCGATGAAGTGTGAGTAGTTTACTTCAGACCTTCAGGTCCATAGTTAGTAGCTAGATGACTTTTCTCTCTTTTTGGATCTCAATACAATGTTCTCTCCCTCTCTCGTGGAGATCTATTCGATGTAATCTTCTTTTTGTGGTGTGTTTGTTGAGACCGATGAATTGTGTGTTTATGATCAAGATTATCCATGAACAATATTTGAATCTTCTCTGAATTCTTTTATGTATGATTTGTTATCTTTGCAAGTCTCTTCGAATTATCAGTTTGGTTTGGCCTACTAGATTGGTTTTTCTTGCAATGGGAGAAGTGCTTAGCTTTGGGTTCAATCTTGCGGTGTCCTTTCCTAGTGATAATAGGGGCAGCAAGGCATGTATTGTATTGTTGCCATCGAGGATAACTAGATGGGGTTTTATCATATTGCATGAATTTATCCCTCTACATCATGTCATCTTGCTTAAGGCGTTACTCTGTTTCCATGAACTTAATACTCTAGATGCATGCTAGATAGCGGTCGATGAGTGGAGTAATAGTAGTAGATGCAAAAGGAGTCGGTCTACTTGTCTCGGACGTGATGCCTATATACATGATCATACCTAGATATTCTCATAACTATGCTCAATTCTGTCAATTGCTCAACAGTAATTCGTTCACCCACCGTAAAATACTTATGCTCATGAGAGAAGCCACTAGTAAAATCTATGGCCCCCGGGTCTATCTTCATCATATTAATCTTCCAATACTTTGTTATTTCCTTTGCTTTTTATTTTGCTTTTATTTTACTTTGCATCTTTATCACAAAGTTACCAAAAATATTATTCTATCATATCTATGAGATCTCACTCTCGTAAGTGACCGTGAAGGGATTGACAACCCCTTATCGCGTTGGTTGCGAGGAGTTATTTGTATTGTGCAGGTGCGAGGGACTCGCACTGTAACGCCCCGGATGTAATTTTCCATATTTGCAACTCCAACTCTTGCCTTTTCTGGAGATGCGATATTTTATTTCCTTCGTGGTTGGGTTTTGTCTTTTGTTTTGCATTTTGTTCATGCCATGCATCTCATCTCATAGCATCATGCGCATTGCATCTGCACGTTTACATAACGCTTGCACCCGTTCGTAGTTGCCGTGTCCCCCCTTGCTTTTGTTGACCGTTCCGAGGCCATTCGGGTTTTTCGCTTCCCTCTTGACCGTGACCACCTAACCTCTCTTGCCAGCTCGCAGCACCCTCATGTGAGTGTCCGAAACTTACCCGAACCCGAACCGGTCTGTCGTTACCGATGGATCCGGATCATCCCCAAACATCTATAAAACATCTCCGTTTTCTTATTTGGACTCCCTACCCATTTATTCTGGACCACCCGATCGTGATCGGAGGATCCAAATCATCCCCTTTTGTATATATATAGCCCATAATCCATTTCTAGACCAAACCCTAAATCCTAGGACATTTGTCCCCCCTAGCCGCCGCCACCTACAGCCTCCCCCCTCCTCGGATCAGCCGCCGCCACCCACTCACCAAATCCCCATCAGGATCCCTCCCAACCAGATCGCAGCTGCCACCGCCTCTCCTCGATTTCAGCCATCAGCCAATCACCAGCGATCCACCACTCCACCTCTCCAGCCCCACGCCAGCATGGATCCCCTTGACCTACTTTGAGCTTGCCGGGAGCGAGCACCACAGCCAGATTTCCCACGCCCCTCTCGTTCAGAGCCAGGCTCCCACTGCACGAGGCCGCCGCCTTCGACCGGCCTCGTCAGAGACCAGCGCCCCGCTGCCTTCTCCTTTCAGTTCGATCCGGAGGAGAGGAGCTCCTCCATGCCCCGCCCCGCACCTTGGACCTGCACCACTGCCGGACCCCAACCCCGTGCCCGACGCTGTCCTGCGCCATCGTCGTTCACCACCAGATGAGCCCCGCCTCGCGTGCCCTCTTCTTCCTTCCCTTTCCTTCTTTCCCTGCTTCCTCTCTCTTTTCCTCTACTCTGAAATCATCTCTATTTCTTTGAACAGGAGCACGACCGCCCTCAAGCCGGGCTTCCCACGCTTTCGTGTGCGCAAGGGCCGCAAGGCCAGGGGCGCCCAGCTCCTTCCGCTCACCCAACTCAGCCGCTAGGCCAAATCTCCTACTGGGCCGCTGCACTGTGTTGCAAGCACATGCATAATTACATTACTGCCACTGTTTTGCTATGTTAATAACTAAAGATCCATGCATCCAAATGAAACATGTTATATATGCATCTTGCTCAGTTTTTCATGTACTTTCACAATATGCCACTTTCATCCATGTTTGGAATGTTAAAAATGTTGTTTGATTAAATTTGCTCAAATGCCATGCTAAAATGTTTTATTTCATAATTAATTAACCGTAGCTCGGTTTTAAATAAACTTTATATGTAAATGGGGTGGAAAAATGCCTAGATTAACATGGTGCACTTTGTTTTATTGTTTAACAACATTAAAATATGTTTTAGGACAGAACAGTACCAAATTTGAAATATGCATATGAGGATTTTCCTAATAGTTGTTTGTTATTCCGGCCTCATTTAAACTTGCCTAAATAGTTAGTTTACTTAGGCCTCACCTCTTGCCATGTTTAACAACTTTTAATATTGTTGGGTACATAAACGAGAGAGAACTAAATATTTGATGTGGTGTTTTGTCAATATGCAACTCGTTGCATATTGAGCTCCACTTAATTTGTAATATTGTTTGTTGCACTTTGCCATGCCTTGCCTCATGAAACCGGACATGCATCATACTTGGTTGTGCAACATGCCATGATTATGTGATGGTTGTTTACCATGTTGTTTGTTCCTTTTCGGTGTTGCTTCTTAGTTCCGGTAATGTTGCGATTGTGAGGATTCGTTCGACTACTTCCGTTCGTCTTCTTCATGGACTCGTTCTTCTTCCTAGCGGGATTTCAGGCAAGATGACCATCATCTTGGATCTCATTACTATCATTGCTATGCTAGTTGCTTCGTTCTATCGCTATGCTGCGTTACCTATCACTTGCTTTTCAAGCCTCCGAAATTGCCATGAACCTTTAACCTTTGTCACCCTTCCTAGCAAACCGTTGTTTGGCTATGTTACCGCTTTTGCTCAGACCTCTTATAGCGTTGCTAGTTGCAGGTGAAGATGAAGATTGCTCCATATTGGATTATGTTTTTGTTGGGATATCACAATATCTCTTATATTATTAATGCATCTATATACTTGGTAAAGGGTGGAAGGCTCGGCCTTATGCACAGTGTTTTGTTCCACTCTTGCCGCCCTAGTTTCCGTCATATCGGTATTATGCTCCCGGATTTTGCGTCCCTAACGCGGTTGGGTGATTTATGGGACCCCCTTGACAGTTCGCTTTGAATAAAACTCCTCCAGCAAGGCCCAACCTTGGTTTTACATTTGCCTCACCTAGCCTTTTTTCCCTTGGGAGCCGCGCTCTCGAGGGTCATCTTTATTTTACCCCCCCCCCCCGGGCCAGTGCTTCTCCAAGTGCTGGTCCAAACCGAGTGATGTCCGGCGCCCCCTGGGCAACTAGGGTCTATGCCAACCCGTCGTCTTGCTCATCCGGTGTTCCCTAAGAACGAGATATGTGCAGCTCCTATCAGGATTTGTCGGCACATTCGGGCGGCTTTGCTGGTCTTGTTTTATTACTATCGAAATGTCTTGTAGCCGGGATTCCGAGACTGATCGGGTCTTCCCGAGGAGAAGGAATATCCTTCATTGATCGTGAGAGCTTATCATGGGCTAAGTTGGGACAACCCTGTAGGGTTTGAACTTTTGAAAGCCGTGCCTGCGGTTATGTGGCAGATGCGAATTTGTTAATATCCGGTTGTAGTAAACTTGAAGTAAAACTCTTCTAAAATACACCAACCGTGTGCGTAACCGTGAGTGTCTCTTTTCGGGGTTGATCGAGAGGAGAACACGGTTTTACGGGTTATGTCGGCGTAAGTAGGAGTTCAGGATCACTTCTTGATCATTACTAGTTGACGACCGTTCCTTTGTTTCTCTTCTCGCTCTCATTTGCGTATGTTAGCCACCATATATGCTTAGTCGCTGCTGCAACCTCACCACTTTACCCCTTCCTTTCCCATTAAGCTTTGCTAGTCTTGATACCCATGGTAATGGGATTGCTGAGTCCTCGTGGCTCACAGATTACTACAACAACAGTTGCAGCTACAGGTTATGCGATGATCATGACGCGAGAGCGATGTTTGCTTGTTTTGGAGTTCTCCTTCTATTTCTTCTTCGATCAGGGGATAGGTTCCAGGTCGGCAGCCTGGGCTAGCAGGGTGGTTATTGTTTGAGTTTCTGTTTATGTTTCATCCGTAGGCGGATGTTGATCTCTTGTATGATGATGTTGTATTCGTGTGGCATTGTATGCCTTATGTATGTATCCCCATCTATAATGTAATGTTGATGTAATGATACCCACCTTGCAAAAGCGTTTCAATATGCGGGTCTATCCTTGGTGGGACCGTCGATTTACTTTTGGATAGGGTCGCATATTGGGCGTGACACGCGCGTAGCCTCCTACTGGATTGATACCTTGGTTCTCAAAAACTGAGGGAAATACTTACGCTACTGTGATGCATCATCCTTTCCTCTTCAAGGAAATCCAACGCAGTGCTCAAGAGGTAGCATGAAGAATTTCTGGCACCGTTGCCGGGGAGTCTACGCAGAAGTCAACATACCAAGTACCTATCACATCCCTTATCTCCCGCATTACATTATTTTCCATTTGCCTCTCATTTTCCTCCCCCCCACTTCACCCTTGACGTTTTATTCACCCTCTCTTTTCCGTTTGCCTCTTGTCGCTTGCCTTTTGTTTGCTCGTGTGTTGGATTGCTTGCTTGTCACGATGGCTCAAGATAATACCAAATTGTGTGACTTTACCAATACCAACAATAATGATTTCCTTAGCACTCCGATTGCTCCTCTTACCAATACTGAATCTTGTGAAATCAATACTGCTTTGTTGAATCTTGTTATGAAAGATCAATTCGCCGGCCTTCCTAGTGAAGATGCCGCTACTCATCTAAATAGCTTCGTTGATTTGTGTGATATGCAAAATAAGAAAGATGTTGATAATGATATTGTTAAATTGATGCTATTTCCTTTTTCGCTTAGAGATGGTGCTAAAGCTTGGTTTTCGTCTTTGCCTAAAAATAGTATTGATTCTTGGAACAAGTGCAAAGATGCTTTTATCTCTAAGTATTTTCGTCCCGCTAAGATCATCTCACTTAGAAACGATATTATGAATTTTAAGCAACTTGATCATGAACATGTTGCACAATCTTGGGAGAGGATGAAATTAATGATACGTAATTTCCCTACTCATGGTTTTAATTTTTGGATGATTATACAAAAATTTTATGCCGGATTGAATTTTGCTTCTAGAAATCTATTAGATTCGGCCGCGGGAGACACTTTTATGGAAATCACCTTAGGAGAAACTACTAAACTCCTAGATAATATTATGGTTAATTATTCTCAATGGCACACCGAAAGATCTACTAATAAAAAAGTGCATGCGATAGAAGAAATTAATGTTTTGAGTGGAAAGATGGATGAACTTATGAAATTATTTGCTACTAAGAGTGTTTCTTCTGATTCTAATGATATGCCTTTGTCTACTTTGATTGAGAATAATAATGAATCTATGGATGTGAATTTTGTTAGTAGGAATAATTTTGGTAACAACGCGTATAGAGGAAACTTTAATCCTAGGCCTTATCATAGTAATTCCTCTAATAATTATGGAAATTCCTACAACAACCCTTTTGGAAATTTTAATAAGATGCCCTCTGAATTTGAGACTAGTGTTAAAGAGTTTATGAATTTGAAAAAATAATTTTAATGCTTTGCTTGAAGAGAAATTGCTTAAAGTTGATGAATTGGCTAGGAACGTTGATAGAATTTCTCTTGATGTTGATTCTTTAAAGCTTAGATCTATTCCTCCTAAGCATGATATCAATGAGTCTCTCAAATCAATGAGAATTTCCATTGATGAGTGCAAAGAAAGAACCGCTAGGATGCGTGCTCTGAAGATGCCTTTATTAAAGCGTGTTCTTCTAGTTCCTATGAAAATAAAGATGAAGATCTAAAAGTTATTGATGTGTCCCCAATTAAATCTTTTTTTGAAATATGAATCTTGATAATGATGGGACTGAATATGATCCACCTTTACCTAGAAGGCGTTCCAAAAATTCGGAGTTTTTAGATCTTGATGCTAAAATTGATAAAAGTGGGATTGAAGAAATCAAAACCCTAGATGTTGCTAAACCCACTATTTTGGATTTCAAGGAATTTAATTGTGAAAGTTGCTCTTTGATTGATTGTATTTCCTTGTTGCAATCCGTGCTAAATTCTCCTCATGATTATAGTCAAAATAAAGCATTTACTGAACATATCATTGATGCCTTGATGCAATCTTATGAAGAAAAGCTTGAGTTGGAAGTTTCTATCCCTAGAAAACTTTATGATGAGTGGGAACCAACTATTAAAATTGAGATTAAGGATCATGAGTTTGATGCTTTATGTGATTTGGGTGCTAGTGTTACCACTATTCCCAAAACTTTGTGCGATTTGCTAGATTTCCGTGATTTTGATGATTGCTCTCTAAACTTGCACCTTGCGGATTCCACTATTAAGAAACCTATGGGAAGAATTAATGATGTTCTTATTGTTGCAAATAGGAATTATGTGCCCGTAGATTTGATCGTTCTTGATATAGATTGCAATCCTTCATGTCCTATTATTCTTGGTAGACCTTTCCGTAGAACGATTGGTGCAATTATAGATATGAAGGAAGGGAATATTAGATTCCAATTCCCACTAAAGTAAGGCATGGAACACTTCCCTAGGAAAATAAAATAAAATTACCATACGAATCTATTATGAGTGCCACTTATGGATTGCCTACCAAAGATGGCAATACCTAGATCTATCCTTGCTTTTATGCCTAGCTAGGGGCGTTAAACGATAGCGCTTGTTGGGAGGCAACCCAATTCTATTTTAGTTTTTTTTTCTTTTGTTTCTGTTTAGGAATAAATATTTGTTCTAGCCTCTGGTTAGATGTGTTTTTATGTTTTAGTTAGTGTTTGTGCCAAGTTAAACCTATAGGATCTTCTTGGATGATAGTTATTTGATCTTGCAGTAATTTCCAGAAACTTACTGTTCACAAAAACAATTGTTAAAAATCACCAGAACATGATAAAATAGTGATTCCAATTGCTGCTGATCAATAAACAAATTGCCTAGGTCGTCCTATTTTGGCTGATTTTTTGGAGTTTGTCGGCATTCTAGAAACGGGGGTCCCCAGACTTGCCTGCCTGCGGCCTGCGGCGTGGCTCAAGTGGGGGCCCAGCGCGGCCCAGCTTCATAAGCTCAAGCCCAAGACCCTCGCGAGGGGCCAAGCCTCGTGGGGTGGATGACAGGAACCTTCCTCAGGAGCAGCCTTGTCAGGCAGGCTCACGAGGAGGCATAGAGATCAAGGCAGGGTACCTCACGAGGGTGCCCCGTGACGCAAGCCACGACGATCGAGATTAGGCGGGCGCCAGGCGGGCGCCAGCCTACGCAGTGTCCTCGTTTCCCCTTTGGTGCAAAGGAGGCAAGCACAGGCCAAGGCATCAGGGAAAGGTTACCGCTTCGGTGCAACAAGACCAAGACCAGCGGAGCGGCAGGACAGAGGTCATCGTGGAGCCCAGGACGGCGTCACCGTCAGATCCTTTGGCAGCCGAAGACCAACTTTAGTCAGGATAAGTGTACTAGATGTTCCCCTTCAAAATGGCCAATTGTTGGCGCCCTTCCTGCTCATTATTTGGGAAGAGGCCGAGGGCCTCCCTCTATAAATAGGACTAGCGAGCACAGAGAGAGTGATCGGGTAACCCACCAGAGAGAGAGAGAGAGAGAGAGAGAGAGAGAGAGAGAGAGAGAGAAGCGACTGGACTCACCCAAGTAGTCCATTGCACCAGCTCAAGAACAGTCCCTCGCGAGGCTGTTCTTCCTTTGTACTGTTCTTCATCAGCCCCGGAGGCAATCCACCACTCCACACAATGGAGTAGGGTATAACACCACAACGGTGGCCCGAACCAGTATAAATCTTGTGTCTCTTGTGCTGTTTATCGTTCCTAGTTTAGATCCCTTGCCAACCATTAACGCGTGAGCTGGTAGGGGGAAGATCTCCGTGCGCACCTCAGAGTTCGAACCTCAAGGGTCTGCCAGAAGCCGAAATCCGACATTTGGCGCGCCAGGTAGGGGTGCGCCGGAATCTTTCTTCCGCTGGTCGCGTGTGATCTTCTGTCGTGTCCATGGCTGTTGCTTGCCGAGCCCGCGCCGAGCCGCGGGCTGCTCGCGCCGCTGGAGTCGCCCAGACGGCTCCCGTTGGCGGAAACCCCCGTCGTTCCTCGTCGCCTGCCGCCAACGCCGCCACCGGCCCAGTGGGGAACGAGCAGCAGGCCTCGTCCCTGCATCCATCGGTGAGGCGAGAAGGCCGCACCGCTACTCCTTCGCTCGCCCTGCTGGTTCTTCATCCCGCGCGCACCGTGCTCCCATGGAGGCTCGAGCCGTGCTCATCGCGGCAAACGAGCTCCTACGCTACCACCCTGTCGACGACGTCTACGAGGAGTGGCTCGACCGCATCGCCGAGCTCGTCCGCGCCGCAGGGGGCTCCCTCGTGCCGTCCCTCTCGTTGCCTCGCCCTTCACCCCGCGCGGGAGGCAGGGAGCCGGAGGTTCCCCCGCCACCTCCTCCCAAAGAAGGCGCCCTGGCTCCAAGGCGCATGGCCTCGGGCCGAGACCCTCCGCGTCCGTCTCCCGCGCAACAAGAAAGGAGCTGCCAAGAGATCCCTCGTCCCCAAGAAGGTGCTCGCGTGCTCTCAGCACCGGAGCGCCGCGATCGCGCTCCAGCGCCATCGCGTCAAGACCCCCCGCTGCTCCAGGCAGCGATGCGCGGGAATCCACAAGAGCAAGCTCCGCATCAGCAGATCCTCGTGGCTACCGCAGCTGCCGCGCCTTCACCGCCCGAGCTACATAGCGTCGCATGGCGGGCAAGTTCAAGCCGGACCTGCCTCCTCGCTATGGCACCGCCGACCCGCGGAGTTCCTTCAGCTCTACGAGCTGGGCAACGAAGCCGCCAACGGGGACGAAAAGGTCATGGCGAATTGGTTTCCCATGGCGCTCAAGGGCGGAGCCGAACCTGGCTCCCGGCACGATCTCCTCCTGGGACGAGATGCGCACCCGCTTCATCGCCAACTTCCAAGGCACTCGCGATCGGCCTCCGGCCGTGAGCGACATGCGCCGCATCAAGCAGCAGCCAGGAGAGACCCTGCAGAAGTACATCCATCCCTTCAACAACGCCCGCCTCAAGATCCCCAAGGTGACTGAGGAAGCCATCATCTCAGCCTTCTCCGATGGCGTGTGTGACGTCAAAATGAAGGAGTAGCTAGCAATGCATGAAGACCTGTGCACATCCACAGGTTGTTCAACTTGGCGACCAAATGCGCCAGGGCTGAGGAAGGGCGCCTCTCCCTCCTTGAGCTTTCGGCTGCCGATCCAGAAGAGAAGAAGCCCAAGGTCAAGGACGTGAAGCGCAAGGGGGCTGCCGTGCTCGCAGCAGAACCAGACACCAAGTGAGGCAGGGATCAGCCCGAGTCATCCAAAGGCAGCCGGTATTGCGTATACCACGACCTCCACACCCACAACACCAACGAATGCCAAGAGCTCAGGGCCGTGGGAGAAGGGCGTATGGACGACGCCCCGAGTGCAATGATCGGGGCTAAGGCCGAGGAAGAGGAAGAGGCGCATGATGCTGGGAAGACCGTGGCCCTCGCCAAGGATGGCGTGACAAACCTCGCGAGGACCGCTGGCAGGACCAGCCTCGCGAGGGAGGTTGGAGGGACCAGCCTCGTGAGGACCGCCCTCAAGGCAACGCAGGGCTCCCACCTCTGCCGTAGCCGCCAAGGAGGTAGGAAGACCATCATCAAGACGAGGGGGCTGGGGTCTTCTAGGAGCCGCGCACGATCGCTTGCATCCTGGGTGGAGCTCAGGCCCCAGCCTCTCAGTGCATCTTCAAGCAGTTTGCTCGCGAGGTGAATGCAGTCCTCCCCAAGCCTAAGGCCACACGCCCTCTCAGGTGGTCGTCGTGCGCTATCATGTTCAGCTCAGCGGATCAGCTCAAGTCTTGGCAACAGCGGCCGGAGTCCTCCCCATGCTTTGCTCACCGGTCATCGACAACGTGCAAGTCACGGGACCCTCATCGACGGCGGAGCAGGACTCAACGTCCTATCTGTAGAGACATTCAACGATCTACAAGTGCCATACGATCAGCTTCAGCCGACCAAGCCTTTCTCAGGAGTCACCGATGGCTCCCGCGTCCCGATAGGGCAAGTTCGCCTTCCCGTCACCTTCGGACAGTGCAACAACTACCACACCGAGCTCATCGACTCGACGTCGCCCACATTCGCCTGCCATACAATGCCATCCTCGGGTACCCAACTTTGGCCAAGTTCATGGCGGTGACTCACCATGGCTACAATTTCCTCAAGATGCCAGGAAGCGGAGGAGTCATCACAGTGCCTTGTGAGGAAAGGGATGCAGTGTGCTCTCTTGAGCGTGCCTTCCAAGCCGCAGCAATCGAAGACCCAGATCACAGGAGTGGGAGACTTCCCGAGGCGATCCCTAAGAAGAAGAAGGCTTCTCCTGGTCCAAGCCCTCGTGGGGAAGGCACCTCTGGAGGCGTGGCAACAGGACCCGCGCCCGTTCAAGGGGCGCCATCCTCTATCGCATAGGAAGGTGCGCCCGGCGCCCTCCTCTGGCGGGGGTTCGGGGGCTCTTTCATGGCGAGCCACCGACCTAGCCGGGGTCATGAGGGAGGCGCTCGGGCACCACATGGAGGCGTGCTTCAAGGCATGTTCCCCTTAGGAAGGTATGAGGCAAGGAGGGCCAAACCCTCAGGAGTTCATCACGAGGAACACCCAGGAGCTACAGGAGTCAAGAGTCATGCGCGGCTGTCGCCGCTTGCCCGCCGTGGCCCCACATCCAGGCGAGGATGCTGGGCTGCGAGTCTGCATCGACATACCAGGGCTCAACTGGGCCGTGTCTCGGGGGCGCCTCTGGCCCTCACGTGTGGGGCGTTGCGAGGGTCCACCTCACAGCTACGTTCGCATGCCTTCCGGCCTGCCGAACGCGGTCACTGCCCATCAGCGCCTGCTGAGGTGCGCTCTGGGGGCTCAAGAGGCCAAGCAGTGCACGGTCCTGACAGAGATGGAGATGGCTCTCGAGGAACCCCCGTGCCCCCGGAGCCTCCCGAGGCTCCAGGTCCGGAGGACTCGTGAGGGCCGGCTTCCTCATCACGCGTCATCCGCTAACTCAACATCCCGCCATCTCCGACCATATCAGGTGACACCTTTCCAAGTTTCATTTTCAGCTGGGAGCACCCCCAGGGCTGCATCATTCCCAGGCCGCGTGGGTCCGTCCCTGCGGCATGTATCCGTTTTGCTTATGTTCTTTACTTACCTTGTTGGGGGCGCCCCTCGGGCTGCATTATCCCCAAGCTGCTCGGGCCAGACCCAGTGGCGTGTGCTTTCTCCGCACCTATCTAGATGGATTTGCTCCTCCGCTCTTAACCTGATTCACGTAATTATTGCCTACTACCTATCGCGGAACTCTCCGCCCTAATGCAAAGTGCTTGCACATTAAAAGGGGGGTACCTGAGCATCGCGACTCATGGGATCTTACTGGCTCTCCAACCCTCACCCCCTGGCCTTGACCCACGACATCGCGACCTGTCATACCAGCGGCGGCTGAGCTCGCTCAAGGGCCGGGACCTGAGGACGTAGAGCATTTGCATTCTAACCACCATGCATGAACACACCATTGATAAAGGCCCAGAGCCAGGCGCAACCCGCCTCGAGGTAGGGCCTCGTGAGTCCCGCGCTTGCTCACGGGTGCCCAGATACACCTCTCCTAGCCCTACCGTGTCGGCCACGTGTCAGGGCGGGGCTGTACACGCCTGGGCTCCTCCCGAGGGGAGCCCCTCCCACGCACTGGAAGCACCATGCTGCGCTTAGCCGACGACATCGCCGAGGAGCGGCTATGCCCAGACACATACGGAAGCGCTTATGCTTCATACCGGTGATAAACAACTGAGGGCGGCTCACAACCGTATCAACCTCAGGGAGCCCAAAGCTCAGTGTCTGGCGCCATCGCAACGCCTCCCCTCGGTAGTGCCGCGCGATGGGGCTGGACACGGGGGCCCCGCCCGGGCCACGCTCGAACGTACGCCACCCAGCCAGGTCCCACGGACCTGGTCGTCGCGCACCTCCCCGAGCGGAGCCAAGGTATGAAAGGCCCGGAGCCTGTGAAGAAGGCCAACGCCTGTGAAGTTCATTTCCCCGAGAAAGGCCCGGAGCCTGTGAAGAAGGCCAACGCCTGTGAAGTTCATTTCCCCGAGAAAGGCCCGGAGCCCGTGAAGAAGGCCAACGGTTGTGTAGTTCATTTCCCCGAGAAAGGCCCAGAGCTTGTGAAGAAGGCCAACGCCTGTGAAGTTCATTTTCCCGAGAAAGGCCCGGAGCCTGTGAAGAAGGCCAACGCCTATGAAGCTCATTTCCCCGAGAAAGGCCCGGAGCCTGTGAAGAAGGCCAATGCCTGTGAAGCTCGCCGCCCGTGACACTCTCACGTAATAATGAGTTGGGGCTGTACACGCCCCGGAGTCTCCGGAGAGCCGCCCTCGGGCCTCGAAGGCTCCCGCCCACGCCCAGTGGCAGCACTTAGCTCCGCGCTGGTGAGAAGACGTCGAAGACTAGATTAGGTGCCGGACGCGGCTTTTTCATTTGCTTTCTGCAGTTGGCTTGTTTGTTCCTATTTGAAGTTTTATTGAAGTTGTTGCCGTCCTTAGCTTGTGACTCTTTGTCTTTTTCTCTCACTTGCCTCGTTTTCTCTCGCGCAAGTCTCGCGAGGGAGCAACGCGGGCACCCTCGCGAGTGTTTTCTGCCCCTGTCGTTTGAAGCTTTTCTATTCAGGTCCACTACGGGAGCACCCCTCCCAGTCCGTGCCCCACGGGCATCGCGACGCGAACACATGACCTGGGTCGGTCGCCTCCCCAACCGAGGCCGGGAGCTACCCCTCCTGACTAATCCTTGCAGGACATGAAGCGCGCGACGAGGCCTCGGCCTCGGGAAGCGAAGACCGCGACAGGTCCCCCCGAGCTAAGTAATTCCTGCACGCGGGCATGCGACACAAAAGCACAACACAAAAATAGCGGAAACAACATGATAATTAACAGCAACAGTTAAGCACGCCCCCACGGGGCCCTACACTACTTTCTCTTTGCGCAGCGAAGGGAGAAAAACAAAATAGGCACGACTTGCTCGGCGCCAACTCGTGGCGAAGGCTCGTACTGCCTCCGGAGCTCAGTTGGACTCCTCCTCACGCTTCACCGAGGCGCGACGGTGGGCTGACCTGCTACCTCCCTCCAGGCGGGCGCGACGGCACGGGGGCTGGTCGCGGCTACCGCTGGAGGAGCGGCTGTCCGAAGGAGAGCCGCCGAAGCTCGACGAGCCCCGAGCGCCGCCGACCACGCGCCTGCTGTCATCTTCATCCCGATCATCGCCGGGGCTGGGTACACGGCCGCAGTCATCGTCTTCAGGGCAGCACCTGACACGACGACCGTCGTCTCCAAACACCCTCACATAGAGGGTGGCGTCGCCGTCGAACTTGAAGTGCAGGGCGCACCGCCGGCTCAGGCCATGCGCGCAGGCAAACGTTTGCCAGCTGTGGGTCAAGGCCGTGTTCCCGGTGACGGAGACCTCCAGCGAAGCCCAGGAGGCCCTGCTGCAACAACCGTCCGCCTGAAGCCAGAGGCCGCCCAGAGCGCCGGCCGGAAGTTCACCTACAAAGAAGCAGGGAAGCTGGAGATAGGTTGGTCGGCTCCACCGACCACACGACGAACTCCGACAACACTTCCGCCGAGTAGAAGCGTGGCCTAGGGCGCCGCGCAGTCACAGCGTGCCCCCCCATCCACAACCTGGCGCCCATCGCCGCGCAGGGGATCGCCTCCACGACTGCGGGAAGTGGCTACGGGAGCCATAGGATGCTTGCGAGGACGGCCTCGACCGCGCTTGGCCGGGGGAGAGTCAGGCCCTACCTGGCGGGCCTTTCCCTTCTCCATGGCCGAGAACCTCTTCGACGAAGCCATGGAGAGAAAGGAGTAGCAAGAGGGGATGGACTGGAAGGGCTTGCGCCGTTCCGTACTTATAGCTGGAGGAGGCCAACCATCGGCCTCCACGATCACAGGTAATAATGACCCATTTCTGCATGCAGGTACTTGTCAAGTCATGCGGTTGCCGAGGGATCGTGGGGAAGCGGAGACGCCCAAGTTCAATAAATCTCCACGCGGCGCCCGAGGCCACAGGCTGTTGGGGCCCGCGGCGCATCACACTTGCCCCTTTGCTTCTCTACTAAGCCAAGTCCGGACGCGCCTTGGGCCCGGGGGCTATTGTTGGTGTTCTGGGAACGGGGGTCCCAAGACTTGCCTGCCTGCGGCCTGCGACGTGGCTCAATTGGGGGCCCAGCGCGGCCCAGCTTCATCAGCTCAAGCCCAAGACCCCCGCGAGGGGCCAAGCCTCGCGGGGCGGACGACAGGAACCTTCCTCAGGAGCAGCCTCGTCAGGCAGGCTCACGAGGAGGCGGAGAGATCAATGCAGGGTACCTCCCAAGGGTGCCCCGTGATGCAAGCCATGACGATCGAGATCAGGCGGGCGCCAGCCTGCGCAGTTTCCTCGTTTCCCCTTTGGTGCAAAGGAGGCAAGCACAGGCCAAGGCATCAGGCAAAGGTTACCTCTTCGGTGCAACAAGACCAAGACCAGCGGAGCGGCATGACGGAGGTCATCGTGGAGCCCAGGACGGCGTCACCGTCAGAGCCTTTTGCAGCCGAAGACCAACTTTAGTCAGGATAAGTGTACTAGATGTTCCCCTTCAAAATGGCCAATTGTTGGCGCCCTTCCCGCTCATTATTTGGGAAGAGGCCCAGGGCCTCCCTCTATAAATAGGACTAGCCACCACAGAGAGAGGGGACAGGTCGAACCCACCAGAGAGAGAGAGAGAGAGAGAGAAGCGACTGGACTCACCCAAGCAGTCCATCGCACCAGCTCAAGAACAGCCCCTCGCGAGGCTTTTCTTCCTTTGTACTGTTCTTCATCAGCCCCGGAGGCAATCCACCACACCAAACACTGGAGTAGGGTATTACACCACAACAGTGGCCCGAACCAGTATAAATCTTGTGTCTCTTGTGTTGTTTATCGTTCCTAGTTTAGATACCTTGCCAACCATTAACGCGTGAGCTGGTAGGGGAAAGATCTCCGTGTGCACCCCAGAGTTCGAACCTCAAGGGTCTGCCGGAACCCGAAATCCGACAGAGTTCCAGAAGTTTGCGTTAGTTACAGAATACTAAAGACTGCTCTGTTTTTGACAGATTCTATTTTTCGTGTGTTGTTTGCTTATTTTGATAATCTATGGCTAGTAAAATAGTTTATAATCCATAGAGAAGTTGGAATACAGTAGGTTTAGCACCAATATAAATAAAGAATGAGTTCGTTATAGTACCTTGAAGTGGTCTTTTGTTTTCTTTCGCTAACGAAGCTCACGAGATTTCTGTTGAGTTTTTGTTGTGAAGTTTTCAAGTTTTGGGTGAAATCTTTTGATGGATTATGGAACAAGGAGTGGAAAGAGCCTAAGCTTGGGGATGCCCATGGCACCCCCAATATAATCTAAGGACACCAAAAAGCCAAAGCTTGGGGATGCCCCGTAAGGCATCCCCTCTTTCGTCTACTTCCATCGGTAACTTTACTTGGAGCTATATTTTTATTCACCACATGATATGTGTTTTGCTTGGAGCATTTTGTATGATTTGAGTCTTTGCTTTTTAGTTTACCACAATCATCCTTGCTATACACACCTTTTGAGAGAGCCATACATGATCTGGAATTTGTTAGAATACTCTATGTGGTTCGCTTATATCTTTTGAGCTATATAGTTTTGCTCTAGTGCTTCACTTATATATTTTTGAGCACGGTGGTGGATTTGTTTTATAGAAACTATTGATCTCTCATGCTTCACTTAGATTATTTTGAGAGTCTTAAATAGCATGGCAATTTGCTTAAATAATCTTAATATGCTAGGTATTCAAGAATAGTACAAATTCTTATGAGTGTGTTGAATACTATGAGCAGTTTGATGCTTGATAATTGTTTTGAGATATAAAGATGGTGATATTAGAGTCATGCTAGTTGAGTAGTTGTGAATTTGAGAAATACTTGTGTTAAAGGTTGTGATTCCCGTAGCATGCATGTATGGTGAACCGTTATGTGATGAAGTCGGAGCATGATTTATTTATTGATTTTCTTCCTTATGAGTGGCGATCGGGACGACGATGGTCTTTTCCTACCAATCTATCCCCCTAGGAGCATGCGCGTAATACTTTGCTTTGATAAATTGTAGATTTTTGCAATAAGTATGTGAGTTCTTTATGACTAATGTTGAGTCCATGGATTATACGCACTCTTCCTCCTTCCACCATTGCTAGCCTCTCTAATACCACGCACTTTTCGCCGGTATCATACACCCACCATATACCTTCCTCAAAACAGCCACCATATCTACCTATCATGGCATTTCCGTAGCCATTCCGAGATATATTGCCATGCAACTTTCCACCGACTCCATCATTGTCATATTGCTTAGCATGATCATGTAGTTGACATCGTATTTGTGGCAAAGCCACCGTTCATAATTCTTTCATACATGTCACTCTTGATTCATTGCATATCCCGGTACACCGCCGGAGGCATTCATATAGAGTCATATTTTGTTCTAAGTATCGAGTTGTAATTGTTGAGTAGTAAGAAAATAAAAGTGTGATGATCTTCATTCTTAGAGCATTGTCCCAAGTGAGGAAAGGATGATGGAGACTATGATTCCCCCACAAGTCGGGATGAGACTCCGAACGAAAGAAAAGAGGCCATAAAAAAAGGAGAGAAAAGTCCGAAATAAAAAAATTAGAGAAAAAGAGAGAAGGGACAATGTTACTATCCTTTTACCACACTTGTGCTTCAAAGTAGCACCATGATATTCATGATAGAGAGTCTCTCATTTTGTCACTTTCATATACTAGTGGGAATTTTTCATTATAGATCTTGGCTTGTATATTCCAATGATGGGCTTCCTCAAAATGCCCTAGGTCTTCGTGAGCAAGCGAGTTGGATGCACACCCACTTAGTTTCTTTTGTTGAGCTTTCATATGCTTATAGATCTAGTGCATTCGTTGCATGGCAATCCCTACTCACTCACATTGATATCTATTGATGGGCATCTCCATAGCCCGTTGATACGCCTGTTTGATGTGAGACTATCTTCTCCCTTTTTGTCTTCTCCACAACCACCCTTCCATTCCACATATAGTGCTATATCCATGGCTCACGCTCATGTATTGCGTGAAGATTGAAAAAGTTTGAGAATGTCAAAAGTATGAAACAATTGCTTGGCTTGTCATCGGGGTTGTGCATGATTTAAATACTTTGTGTGGTGAAGATAGAGCATAGCCAGACTATATGATTTTGTAGGATAGCTTTCTTTGGCCATGTTATTTTGAGAAGACATGATTGCTTTGTTAGTATGCTTGAAGTATTATTATTTTTATGTCAATATAAACTTTTGTCTTGAATCTTTCGAATCTGAATATTCATACCACAATTAAGAAGAATTACATTAAAATTATGCCAAGTAGCACTCCACATCAAAAATTATCTTTTTATCATTTACCTACTCGAGGACGAGCAGGAATTAAGCTTGGGGATGCCTGATACGTCTCCAACGTATCTATAATTTTTGATTGCTCCATGCTATATTATCTACTGTTTTGGACATTATTGGTCTTTATTATCCAGTTTTATATTATTTTTGGGACTAACCTATTAACCGGAGGCCCAACCCAGAATTGATGTTTTTTGCCTATTTCAGAGTTTCGCACAAAAGGAATATCAAACGGAGTCCAAACGGAATGAAACCTTCGGGAACGTGATTTTCTCACCGAATATGATCCAGGAGACTTGGACCCTACGTCACGAAAGAAAAGAGGAAGGCACGAGGTAGGGGGCGCGCCCACCCCCCCGGGCGCGCTCTCCACCCTCGTGGGCCCCCTGTTGCTCCACCGACGTACTCCTTCCTCCTATATATACCTACGTACCCCCAAACAATCGAATCTGGAGCCAAAACTTAATTCCACCGCCACAACCTTCTCAGACTCCATGAGATCCCATCTTGGGGCCTGTTAGGAGCTCACGAGGAGGAACCCATCATGGAGGGCTTCTACATCAACACCATAGCCTCTCCGATGAAGTGTGAGTAGTTTACTTCAGACCTTGGGTCCATCGTTAGAAGCTAGATGGCTTCTTCTCTCTTTTGGATCTCAATACAATGTTCTCCCCTCTCTCGTGGAGATCTATTCGATGTAATCTTCTTTTTGCGGTGTGTTTGTTGAGACCGATGAATTGTGGGTTTATGATCAAGATTATCTATGAACAATATTTGAATCTTCTCTGAATTCTTTTATGTATGATTGGTTATCTTTGCAAGTCTCTTCGAATTATCAGTTTGGTTTGGCGTACTAGATTGGTTTTTCTTGCAATGGGAGAAGTGCTTAGCTTTGGGTTCAATCTTGCGGTGTCCTTTCCCAGTGACAGTAGGGGCAGCAAGGCATGTATTGTATTGTTGCCATCGAGGATAACAAGATGGTTTTTTTATCATATTGCATGAATTTATCCCTCTACATCATGTCATCTGGCTTAAGGCGTTACTCTGTTTCCATGAACTTAATACTCTAGATGCATGCTGGATAGCGGTCGATGAGTGGAGTAATAGTAGTAGATGCAGGCAGGAGTCGGTCTACTTGTCTCGCATGTGATGCCTATATACATGATCATACCTAGATATTCTCATAACTATGCTCAATTCTGTCAATTTCTCAACAAAGAATTGCTCACCCACCGTAAAATACTTATGCTCATGAGAGAAGCCACTAGTGAAATCTATGGCCCCCGGGTCTATCTTCATCATATTAATCTTCCAATACTTTGTTATTTCCTTTGCTTTTTATTTTGCTTATATTTTACTTTGCATCTTTATCACAAAAATACCAAAAATATTATCCTATCATATCTATGAGATCTCACTCTCGTATGTGACTGTGAAGGGATTGACAACCCCTTATCACGTTGGTTGCGAGGAGTTATTTGTATTGTGCAGGTGCGAGGGACTCGCGCGTAGACTCCTACTGGATTGATACCTTGGTTCTCAAAAACTGAGGGAAATACTTACGCTACTGTGCTGCATCATCCTTTCCTCTTCAAGGAAATCCAACGCAGTGCTCAAGAGGTAGCATTCACACAAATCATTTCAGCACACATCAAATTTCCTCGAGAAATTATTTCGTTGGCTTGTGCCATTTTTTACAAAAGTTACGCGATCACTCGACGGCCCTATGCGCCAATTTCTTTGCTGCTCGGACTCGGTCACCGGAACGGTCCCAGCGCACCACAACACCAACCTTGTCGCTCTGTTGACTTCAAACACATCCGGCCAACCCCTCTGTGGAATCCTCTTCATTGTATCAATGATATAGACCTCGTCAGGCATGAGACAGATAAGTCCCTTTTATAATTAAACTTCACACTTCACTCTTTTGCGAGTTTGCCTCTTTTGAGCATCACTCGGAAGCTTCTCCTCATCTTTACCCGAGTCCGACTCGATGAATTGCAAATCATCCATTCAAAACTATATTTATCTTATTTCGACATGTTCATTTTTGAAGCCTATAGTACGCTCGGGGGCTACGACGCAGTCGGGGGCTGCATCTCATTTGGAATGACACTCTCCTGAGTGGTCGAGAAATTCATCACCAGTCAGATCCTTCACTTCAACAAGTGCATTCGAACTGCCACTTTGACAAGTTTGATAATCACCCAGACGCTCTGCATGCCATCTTCATTCCTAGTCAGACTCAGTTGCACGCCGGTCTTGTTTGTCGCAACCACACTACGTTGACCTCATTGCTACATTAGCTTCGAAAGCATCTGGCTAACTCCTTTGAAGACCATTTCAGCCACTTGGCTGGACACACGGTCTGTCACTCGACCACCCGCGCATCACCACTTGGCTGGACACGTAGTCCTTCACTTAGCCACCTCGCGCATCCTCACTCGACTGCCCCGCACCGCGCCACTCGGTTGTGCACGTCTTCACCACTCGGCCGCTCCGTGCGTTGCCTCTCGGTTGTGCACGTCTTCACCACTCGGTCACCCTACGCATCGCCACTCGGTTGGGCACGTCTTCACCACTCGGCCACTCTGTGCGTCGCCACTCGGTTGTGCACGTCTTCACCACTCGGCCGCCCCGCGCGTCGTCACTCGGTTGTACACATCATCGCCCCTCGGCCGCCTCGCACGTCACCATCAATTGGACATGTCTTTACCTCTACACCCCCAACACGAGAACGACTAAGTTACTCATATGATCAAACCTCATATCACACTCTGTAGCAAGCTTACCTCTTTCGAGCATCACACGGGGGCTACGCACAGCCGTTGTCCCATGCGGCCCTCAGGGGTTACGCCCATTCAATCAACCCATTGATCACATCATGAATATCTTTCTGACCATACATGCTCGGTCTACCGAAAATCTATAAGGGTAGTACTATCCACTCGGACGATCGCCCAAATCATTACCTAAAGTCATCTTCAGGACTGCAAAAGAGTGAAAACAACGCTCCTCTATGGATACACTTGGCCCTATCCTAGGCTCCAAGGCGCCAGTTTCACAAACTTGGACTCTGAGATGGCATGTGTTGGTGTTCCCCCGGGATAATGAGTGGCCTCTCAACAGAGAGTTAGCCCACACACTAGCCTCGTCACTCGGGTTTCATGGCACGTCCATGTTAGACCACTAGTCTATCTCCTCCGAGAGACATACAGGTGCCACCAAGTTTTTCCTTGCAGTCAACATGCCCCAATCAGTCGGGAAGCACGTCCACTCGGACAAATACCCCTTTCAAGCAAAATGGTGAAAATGAAGCTCCTCTACGGATACAATGTACTCTTACAAATACCACTTTCACGCAAAATCTAACACAATATAGGAAGTACTACTGGAACAATTACTCCCTGGAGTGTCCAGCTTTTTTCTACAGTCGGCAGTTCCAGGCTGAATTTATTCCGTGCCGAGTGCACAAAGATCAGTCCGACTAACTCAGCTCCAGGCTGAGCTTATTTACCATGTCAAGCGTCTGAAGATGCATCCGATTGACTAAATTTCAGACTAAAATATATTTACCGTGTCGACTGCATGGAGGTTTACCAGGAGACTTAAACCCTCTGCCCGACTCATCTTGTCCGACAGAGGCTCGGGGACTACACCTAGTGGGTGCACTCAGCGTGCCCCCACTGGAAGAGAACTCAGAAAGAAACATTTTGCTTGACGCAAGACCATCTCCAGATCACTCAAGTGCTACTCGACCTCCGAGTCGGAAAGGAACAGGTTCTATCAGTACCAGCTAAGAAGATTTTAGTTCTCTCAGACCCCCGCCGACTACCCGTAGTCGATGGCGGTCTCGGGGACTACACCCAGTGGGTGCACTGAGCGTGCCCCCACTGGAGTAATCTCCACTTGGTATGGCCTGATCGGTCCAAGTGGAGAACAACAAATAAACAAGTTCTAAGGCTCCCATCGGCTACCAAAAAAATGATATAATGTGAGTTTAACGCTCCTCCATGGACATATTTTGAGCCTTCTTCTAGGACTCAAAGCGTGAAACTCATAAGTTTGGATCTAGAGTCGACTCGTATTGACATTCCTCCGGGATAAGAATGGCATCTCTCCGAGAGAGCAGTCCATGCATCGATCTTGTTTCCTGGATTTAATGACACGTCCATACTCTGATCACGAGTTAACTTCTTCCGAGAGATGATCGAATGTCACCAAGTTGCTCCTCATGAGCACTTACACCGGATCAGTCGGGAAGCGCAACACCATAATCCATTGAGATTTTGTTCAAACCTTGGTTGTCTGAAAGCATGATGACGGGTACCGAGTATTTTCGTGATCACTCGGTCCAAATTGTGTCTTTCACAAACTTGTTCTGCAAAATCGCAACTGATTCGGGGGCTAATGTTGGGGACACACATAACAGGTAGGCCAATGAAGGGTCGAAATATATTAAAGCATGGGGTCCACACATCAGGTAGGTCCAGATAAATTTCATATTGACAAACCATCCACTCGGATGACCATCAAGTCACTTGGACGGCAAAAACAACTCGGAGCATAGCACTCCACTCGACGAACTCATTCCACTCGGAGTACCTGATCTCACTCGAATATGCGAAGACCAACAGTCGACAAGGCACTCGAGGCATATCTTAGTAGCAGGCTGACATTATGACATCAACGCCCCACTTTGTAACATAGGAGGTGGAGGGGTGGCACACTCTATATGAGCCACCCCCACCACTAGACTTGGGGGCAAGGGCTCTTTCTTCCACCTCTCTCTTCTTCCTCTCTAGTCTCCGGACTTAGATCAGGCATGGGGATCTGTTCTCCTCGCTCTCACATACATTGTAATCTCCGGATACAGACTCAGATAAACAAAAGCCTCTCCGGAGCACGAGACGTAGAGTTGTTATCTCCACCATGAGAGTCCCAAACTCACTAAAACCACATGTCACCCATTTGCATCTTGATAGATAATGCTCCTTTATCCAACCCTTCTCTTATTGTTGGAATCGTTCCCACGACACTACCTGCTCTCATAATCACAACAGTACATGAGCTACACTCTAAAATTGCATGTCACTTCAGATATATAATCAATCTCTTTTAAAAGAACACGCATACCTCGCGCCTCATCGAATCGGCCAGCTTCAGTTGCCGATTGAGTTCGGAAAGTTCAGCGGCCTGGGCGGTTGCCGGTAGCAGGGAAGCCTGTTATCAAATAGAAAAGTACGCCACCTCTTCCGAATACTATGTGATTCTCTGTTCGGCTTTCTTTTCAAAAACCGAATAGAGTCTCAAGGGCTACTATCTATACACAGGTATATTTCCTTCATATGAAAAATGTCTAGAGTATTACATCGCATACCTCAAAGCCTGTGAGCAGGCTGGTGAAGGCTTCATTCAGCCCGCTCTTGGCGGACTGAACCTTCTCAACCACCACACCCATCAGGGTTGCTGTGCTCCTCCATGATGGAAGCACGTCGTAGTGCTTCCACTAGAGCATTCGATTCCTACGAATTGGTGGAGGCGCCATCGGAGCTGATGCTACCTCCTCCTTCAAAGGGGGCTGCTCGCCCAATTCCGGAGCCACATGGGTCTCCGGAATGATATCCGGCCGGGGTACGGACTGGTCAGGGCCCCCACCGTCGGTCGCCATGGGGATCGTACCCCCCATGTCTTCGGCAGTCGAGGTATTACCCTCGGGTGCCGTTTCGGTTGCCTCGCCCACCCCTCCGCGGCCTGGAGAGGTCCTTCGGGACAACACCTCGGTGTCATCCGCGATGATTGGTGTAGAGGCTCTTGGAGGTGTCTTGTTCTCTGCCATCTCGGGTGGCAGAGAACTCCCCTCAGATAGTGAAGGGTTGGGGTGGTCGCGAGCAGGGCTGAAAGGTATACGGTGTGATATGTTATACTATAAAAACATAAAGGACCGAAGACATACAATAAATCTTCTGATACTTACGATTCAGCCAGGGGCTTCACCCTGGGGAGTCGCTCGGGGATGGGTTCAGTTTCTGAATCCGAACCATCCGAGAGGGCTATCTTCCCCTTCTTGGGTGCCTCCTCCTCTGTGTCTGTGGAGGCTTCCCTCTTCTTCTTCCATCCCTTAAGAGGGGAGTCGCTTTCTGCCTCCTCCTCTTCCTCCTCCTCCTCCTCCTCCTCCTCCTCCTCCTTGTCTTTATATCCCTCGTGGGAGGAGGGGATTTCGGTCTCTCCGGACACTGCGTCTAAAGGACCCTTGGGGCAGAGGTCGCCCTTGGCCTCCTTGCCATTCTTCTTCTTGGCTTTCTTCTTTGGCGCCTGATAGGGCGCCGGGACCAGCATCTTCGTCAGCAGGGGCTCGGCCGGGTCTTCAGGCAGAGGTGCCAGACACTTCATCCGCTCCACCTTTGCTATCCAGCCCAGTACAAGGGACGGAAAACTCATTATGCCTAAGAACTTATTGATCAAATATATGCTCGGGAATAACGCACTTACCGGTGTGGACGGATTCTCGCTGTCAAGGCCGATGTCTTCGGTCTTCTTCGGCCACATCTTCTGGGTGTTGAAGAGTAGCTTCCAGATGTCTTCGTGCGTTGTGCCGAAGAAGTGCTTCAGGATCCGAGGATCTTCCGGATTGAACTCCCACATGTGGGAGGGTCGGAGTTGGCAGGGAAGAATCCGGCGGAAGAGCATCACCCACTAGTACTCGTCAGTGCTATACAAATGGTTTTTAACCCCTTTCCGTAAAGGCATTGGAACTGTCGCCTAGTGAGTGACGGTGATAGGGGTCCTTCCCACACGACCCAAAAACCGTCGGGGATAGGGACCCTACAGTACTCTTACTCGTTTGTGCTCACATTGCCATCGCAGTCGGTATTCTGTGGTGCTACGTTTACGATGCGCGACCCATCACAAACGGTTCACTATTATAGAACGTGTATGATAAGCATACAATCACACACATTCGCTTTTCCCAAACCGTATGCGATAACTAATTAAGAAGATTAGCTAATCATCGTACGGGTGTCGGACATGATTACGAAACGTCGGACCATCATAACATCGTCGTACACGACAACTATCGCACACGCTATTCTGTGGTGCAACATTTACGATGCATACTTCATCAGAAACAATTCATGGTTGCGAATCGTGTACGATAAGGCAAATAACACAAACATTTAGTTTGCCCGCACCGTTTGTGATATTTTCTGACATTGCACACACTTTGCAAATGGCAACTATGTGCATGCTTGCACAGGTTTCCTCTCTGTGAACCGTCTCGGATTATGGTGTATATCGCAAACGTTTGCGTTTTACCAACCGTGTGTGCCGTAACGACCCGAAGAGCGTAATTTCATCATAATTTAATTGCTGCTATTTCAAATTGTACCGGATTTGAATTTGAATTTGAATGTATGCTGCAGCTTTATTCATATCCATCAGGTTCAAACAACCAATGCATTATTCGATTCATAGGTACATATGTTCAACAATTACATAAGAACCAAATAAAGAATGATGAACCAAAGTTGTATACTTGTACTATTAAAGACGGTAAAGAAAGAGGCTAAATACATTCTGGTTGCTGAACAAGGTGAAGCGGAATGCCGATATTGTGCCCTCCTCCATGCACAAGGAACACACGACTCTAGTCCAACCCCTTGTGATGGCAGACCGCCCATCCTTCACGGTCTTCATGAAAACATCTAGATAATCATTTCATGCCCACCAATCATGTAGTTTGAGAGGTAATCTTGAGTAAACTGCTTTGGTAACCACTGCAAAGGAAAAAGATTCAGACATTGTCATCTAACACAACTCATTATGGGCAGTAAAAATAAGGCTGCAGAGTTCTTACTTACCATCCTGCAGTTCTCTGTTGTCTTGGATAAAGTGTAAACAAATAGTTTAATTGCCATCTTTGGACCCATTTTATTAACAATCTTTATCAGCTTCCTCCTTGATGCTGGTTCATAGATATCTCGTTGCCCCATACGCAGAAAGGGTTGAAGCGCGGATCTTTACCAATGACATATGTACCTAAAAGCACCAAGTTAACATTAGAAGCTAAACAACAATTGCACAATGATGTAGTACAACACTCTATTATAATATCTTATTACATCCAATATACTCACATACTAGATGAATTAACATCTTATATTCTGGTCGGAAGGAGTTTAGTGCATTCTTACAAATTATCAGCTGATTAACCGCTGCTGTATCCATGGGTTACAGTTAGTTTGAGCTATTTTTCAGGCTCAAATAGCCCTAAAGTATATCTAAACACGAGGGCTATTTTGAGCTAGTTGCATCTATAACCCACCAAAAAAAACTATCCAACCCAAGAGGTGCTAATTGGAGCTAGTTCTCCTAGTGCATTTATTGTCAATCTAACCCTGCCATCCAAACAACTCTTTGGATGGAGTTAGTTCAGGGTTAGTCATGAGCTGGAAACTAACTCGAACCTCTAGCTATGTTGAGTATCCAAACATGTTGTTGTTGTTGTTGTTGTTGTTGTTGTTGTTGTTGTTGTTGTTGTTGTTGTTGTTGCTGTTGTTGTTGTTGTTGTTGTTGTTGTTGTTGTTGTTGTTGTTGTTGTTGTTGTTGTTGTTGTTGTTGTTGTTGTTGTTGTTGTTGTTGTTGTTGTTGTTGTTGTTGTTGTTGTTGTTGTTGTTGTTGTTGTTGTTGTTGTTGTTGTTGTTGTTGCTGTTGTCGTTCTAATGATAAGTAAGAGATAGTTATCGCATGATCCAGGCAGGAAGCTTACATGATAAACGACATACGAATTATTGCCGATCATGGCAAGCTACATTTAAATGGTTCGAAGCAGCATCAGCCGAAAATAAATTAAAATGGTATGATGAAAGTTGAAAGGGAGTGTACCACCGCTATATTTAAGTTGCCAAGGCATCTAAGCAGTTGGAATAATCTGAGAAAGCACTTAACAGTGTGGCCTCATATAAACTACGAAGATAGTCTTGTGATGAAGTCCAGAGGAAAAGTTAAGGACTCAAATGAACTAGGCATGCATTTCTTTACGACAGCAGGCACCGCTCACATATTGGCCAACTCAGGTATAGCGTAACAACAAACAAGCATTCAAATCAAGCAATACAGCAAAGCAGACAACTAAACTGTTTGTAATTCTGTAGGATTACATGTTGAGGGCACAAGCCAAGAAAGCAGCCCACGCGTTACATTTCACATGTACTAAAACACACTGGCTTACCGTATGTTGCTGTGAAGCCTCGCTGCTGTTGCAATGTTCTTTGAAGATAACGTCAGCATCCCGTGGTTGCAAATCTAGTTATTGTAGTTTATTCTGCACCCCCTATTTAGGTAAAATTAATTTTAATCACATGCACTGGTCCGAATTGATCATCAATGGTTCATCTAAACTAATTAAAGAAGGGTGTGTGCATACACGACAATATATCTGCTTCCCTCTATTTTTATGCTTGTTCGAGGTGCCAGCCCCAAATTAACAAATATTTTGCTTGATGGGGTTCGCAGCTCCATAATTAGAAGCATCAAATTAGTCATGCAACTTGGGAAGATCAAGAACACACAAACAAGTAATGAATAGAGGCTCGGAGCAGTGATGTAATAGCTAGCATCAGAAAACGTAGGGTAAAACAAACAAAAAGCAGCAAAACCACATGCTAGTTTGCTGATGTGTAATTAAGCATAGAGAACATTAAGCTGTCTGATGGAACCAACAGGTGGCATCAGAACAACACCATTATCATAAATATAGCATTCAAGAAGTAAAATAGTAGGCAGTGATATCTAGGAAGTACAGTAATACTTAGGACAAAACTAAAGCATATTAACTATACGTGCACTGGTATGTAATTTAGCACATGTAACATGTTCACTGCCAGAAGTATGGCCCTACAAGTGCAAGCAGAATAACGCGTCTCATGAAAAACTGAATGATGCCCTGAAGAAATTCAAAGGTGTGGTGATTATGCTAAGAAAGTGAACGTAGGCGCCGGCTGTTGGATAATAGTACCTGATTCTCGGAGGCGTATGGGTATCATTGTCATACTTGATAGCTAAGGATCGTCGATGGTGCTCGTGTTGTGGTTGAGTTTGGGCCAGCTGTTGCCGTCGCTGAAGCGGGTCCGGTGCTACGGTTGCGGCGCCTGTCGACATACAAGAAAGCTCATTTGTGGTAAGTGAATAGTTGCACGATAAAGAGAAAAATCGAAGGAGTACAAATCAAAATAACCTGATGAGGCTGCGGCGTCGGTAAAGCAGGGCCGGTGGAGTTGAATATGGCATCCGTGGAGCGGGTCGGTCTGCAAAGGGCGAAAGGCTTCGGTGGCGCGTTGTCGATTGCTTTCGGTGAGGCAGATCTGTTGTGGCGGTCGAGGGCTTGTATGAAGAGCCAGCGAAGAAGCGGGCGAGGGAGTCGATGAAGGGCCTACACTGTGGTGGACGAGGCGCCGCTAAGCGAATCCGTGCAAAGTGGACCATGATGGCGGTCAAGGAGATTTGGAGCGATGGACAAGCCAGTCGCTGAAGCGGCTCCGATGAAGTGGTGAGTTGGAAGTTGGGGGTTCCAAGGTGCGGAAGGTAGATCCGTCGGGGCGTGATGTCCAATGCTGCGGCGGAGGACTAGATTCGGCGGCTTGCCGTGGTTGGGGGGGGTCGGGGAGGGGCTCTGGGGAAGAATGTTGGGGGCAAAGAGGGGAAAACAATGGAGTTACCAAAGCAGCCCTTTTTCGTTCATGTGGCAGGAGTAAAACAGGAATATCGCAAGGCTAAACTTTCGGGCGCGAGATATTTCGATGTGAGCGGGAAGTTTGAAAGCTTTTGGCGCCTGGAATTATATTCTGCTCTTGTATGGCCGACTATGATATCATGGCCAAGAATTTGTTTGTTTTGCACGCAATTTTGTTTGCAAGTTTTGAAAATCAATGTCTCCAACTCGGAACTTAGATTGTCCATTCAATTCAAATATGGATCATTGAGCTACTACAAGAAAATACCATCATATGGTCCAATTCAAATGAAATTCCAAATGTGTTTATCCAAAATATGATGACAAAAGAAAAAATGTGTATGTGTATGAATAAAGTGGATGATTATAAAGTTTGAACATGCCCATGTGTGTATATCTCTAGGTTTGATATATGAATTTGAAATCACGAAATCCCGGCTTAAAAAATGTACCTCCGTTTAAATGAATTACAAAAGCTAATGATGGAGTCAAATTCCAAAATTCCAATCTTAGGTTTGTAATTCTGGTACGTCAAGGTATGTCACGCATGTTCAAATTGATCAACCATGAGTGCACACACTATTGACCATGTATATCTCAATTACGCTAAAGTCCCTCAAATATAGACACCTCACTCTTTATCTGAAGCCATCCCCCCACACATAGAGAAGTCGTTCCCTCCCCCAAACACCAACACACGAGCACATTAACACCCCTCTCTCTTCTAAAGTCTGGACCCCAATATAGGTCTCTATCACTTTGTCTCTTGGGCATGCACACATCTCTTCCCCCAATCTCTAGCTTAGGTCTCCCGACATCTCTCTTTCCCAAGCACACGCACTATGTAGAGTGTATCTTTCCCATACACACAAAACGTCGCCCCCAAATGTCTATCTCCCTAGTTATGTGGTTCTCGCACACTCACCTCACACACCACCCCCACTGCAAACAAGCACACTTTGTCTCCTTGTGCACCACTCTCCTCTTTCTATCTCTCCCACATGCGGACCCGCCCCAGCTCCTTCCATGTATACATATATGTCGTGACTCTTTCCATAGCTCCCTAATGTATCATCGTTCTCGATCTTGCACATTGTTCTCTACACCATCTATTCTAGATCTCTCATGAAGTCCCTATCACACACACGATTAATGACTCGCTTCCCTTGCGTCTCCGTACATAGGCCAATTTCAAACAACATCAACATTGTCTCCCTATCTATACACCATTTATGGACACAAACGCCCCCTCTCTTCCTCTCTCTCTCTCTCTCTCTCCGTCGCTAGCTCTCTCTCTCTCTCTCACACACACACACCCCTCTCCCACACACACTCGATGTCTCTTCCAAATAGTCTGCTCCCCCAGCCCGCACCCATGCTATCCCGCTACTACACATGTCACACCATTCCCCGTTCCCTTAAACTAGGTTTACATCATTAGTGGTATCTCTACTCCACATACACACACTCCCTCTCACACACAAACGCGCGCACAAACACACACAGACACACACAAACACCCATTAATCTGGATCCTCATATCTCCCCATGTCAGCATGTGTATCTCACACACTCACTCTCTAATTATGTATATGTGTCTCCGCGTTACACAACACAAATCCCCATGTACATGTATCTATCAATCCTCCACACACATAGACACAAAGAATCTATTATCATTGCCTCAGTCTCTAGATATATCACACACGCACACTATCTCTCTCTCGTGCAAACACACTCAACAAGGGTTTCCCCGTGAATAACTTACCATCTATTTATCAACAGTCGTGGCAGTACGACGAACATGAGACGTGAAAAAGAATAAATCTACACGTGCTTAGACCACCTAGTATGACTACTAGGACTAGAGCAAGCCAAAAAGCGCGCCGCCGTCACCCCCTCCTTATCAGCGACGGGAAAACCTTTGTTTTACACAGTCGAGAAGTCATTGTGCTAAGGCCCCACATGCTGAGGCGTTGAATAGAATGTAGATGCTAGTTTACGGAAACAAGTATCGATAATACGTTTTTATCTCCATACTTATATTTCTTCTCTTATAAAAAACCGAGTTGGTGATGAAGGTACGCGTGCCATCTTGCAATATAGACCGTCCGATCTATATCTGACGGATGTAAATTAAACTAAAATATACCCGCACCCCTCTCCACATTTGCAGACAAGGCCTTCCCTCGTTCATCCTTATCTCCAACAACCTCATTGTTGAGCAATTAAGAAAGGAAGTCTTTGGAACAAAGCGGCACGGGTGGCATTCTTGCCACGGCGTCGTCAATCCCCATGCCTCCGCTCGGTCCGACCACCAATCACCACCACGCCCCACTCCTCTTCACCTTATCTCCTATTTCTCATGATATCATTAGTTTTTACACATGGTATTACTCCCGCATGGGTCAATCACAACAAGTGTTTTATAAAAAAACTGCATCTTGATGTTCCGTGCAATGCACGGATCTTGCTAGTACTCCTACAGAAGACTAAGTTGGTGATGATGGTGTGTCTGCCATCTGTCGTTTGTGACCATTAGATCTACATCTAATGACTGTGAGGTAAGTTGTTACCTTTTCTCACCAACATCCCACTTGTCTACCAATTTACAGAAAAACCCATAATGAGTATCTTAAAACCAACCACATCCCTCCCTGACCTCACCAAAACAGCCCAAGGAATATATTCTAATTGAAACATAATATATCTCTAGTGATATATGTATATCAAAATTAGAGTGTTTTGTATCAAGTTTGTGAATAAGTATTATTCTAATTATGATTAGATTTAACGCACATGAACATTGCTAGTATTTCCAACCATGCAATTTTTTCCTAGTATTCCATAGTTTTAGATTTCCATCAAGATATTAGTCACTCATGGTTGATATTTACTTTCAATCATGTACACATATGCACTATGTAACTAGCCTTGCTTATTGGCTTCCAAAGCTTAACTTTCACTCCTACTTACAATATGTAGAGTAATTAACAAAAAACTATCACTTTCAACCAGCCCTAGGAAGAATCTATTGTACAAAAAATAGCAAAAACATACCCAAAATTTCTTAATCCACGCCAAAAACTACTACCTAGTATTACCGATTAGGTTAGTTTAAACCCATTTATGACAGGGTTGGCCCATACGTCCGTGCTAACGAGGCAGCTTAAACCAACACATTTTGTTTGACCGTTGACACGAGGGACCCACATCTGACCTTCTATCCTGTTATTCCCCCACAAATCATTATTTTTCCTAAACATTACTTCAAACAGTACTGACGCGTGTTCATCGGTGGTGCCGGTGATGAGCGAGTTGGCCGCCGCTCCACCGGACGGGTCGGACACCGCGCTGGCCTCCGAACGGGTTGGCAAGCTGGCCCGAGCGTGACTCACGAGCGAGCAAGCCGGCGCGCTGGCCTTCGCTCGAGCCAGATGGCTGGCCTTAGCACGGCGCGCGCGAGCAAGCCGCCGCGCCGCCGTGCCAATCTAGCTAGCAAACCTTGCAGACAAGCAGCTGGACGGAGCTATCTTGGCTAGCTAGCGACCGCGAGCACCGGACGGAGCTGGCATCCGGGCTGCCGCAAGATGGGATCCACACTGCCAGCGGTTTTGACCTCGCCTTCTGCCAGCGGCGGTAGCTGCATCCCATGGCCGAGGATGACTAGGTGGACGGGCGGAGGTAGGAGGTCACTCGGGGATTTTTGTGCAGACTGACATGTTGGTCCCACAAGTCATAACGCCTGGTTGAATAGAAGGCGTTGACTTAATGGGCGACATGGGCCCTGTTTGGATACTCTAAGTCAGAGGTTAGAGTTAGATTCTAACCCTGAACTAACTCTAACCAAAGTGGTGTTTGGATGACAGGGTTAGATTGACAACAAATGTATCCAAACAGGGCCATGGGTTGAAACGTGCCTATAACGACACTTTGTAGAGTAGACGTTTCTTGGTAGGGCTGGTTGGTAAGAGCATGTACAATGGTTGATAAGGTAGTCTTATCTTAAGTCTGCCACGTATGCAAGTGGTAGTAGTTTCTTGGCATTATTAGTGGTTTCTTGCATTATTAGGGGTTGCTTGTAAGGAACAATGTACTACTAGCGACAAAAGGCGATTCTAGGTTGCATTGTACTCCAATGAGTACTACTAGTGGTCGCGGGAGTGTATACCTCGTTTTGTGGGTTCGACGCCGGCCGAACACACGGCGGCCTTTTTTTTAAATAGTAACTTCGCTGCGAGCCAATATTTACACGGGTAGTTTGAGTTTTTAAGTCAAAAGGACGTGCGGCACCACAATCTGGGTGCACTGGATAGCCTAGCCACGTGAACGGGTTTTCCTTCCCAGCATCTCATGGCTTGCGTGCTTGCCCTAGCCGCACCTCACTTGCAGCTTCCTCATCAGCTAATAGCATATTTAAACTAGCGCCTCCCAATTAAGTCCGAGGAGCCGGAAAAGCCTCGCGGGGCATTGGGAACTGTGCAATATGGCTCTGTACGTAAAGTGATCTACTACTACTCTATAGCTTGTGGCGTTGCACGCATGGACTTCACTCCATTATCGGCCCTACTAAAAAAGAAATTCCTCTTGACGTGTTTTTTTTGAAACGGAGGCAAAAGCTTTGCTTCATCTCATTCATAAGGATGGAACTACTAACAAAATTCGATGAGATCCATTACACCTCCACAAATGGAAGCGAAAAGCCTAGTCTCGCTGTATCAAATAACTCAAATGTTCTGCCCGCGTGGTAACCGTCACTGATAAACAGGCTGCTAGTGTGTGCGTCAGAGGAGCGGCTGAGTAGCTAGCTACGTGAGAGGAGCGGTTGAATAGAGCATCGAGAGTACCCACTAGGCCACTACGCATGTGTACTTTCCCTGCATTGATAGTACAACGATGGTTCTAGAGAACAGTAGTACCCTCCACTTCCAACTGTAGCTCCTTGGCCCTGAGATTCAAGAGTTCAAAATTGGTGCACTATACTAGAAGTACAAGACATCGCACTACTAGTTGAGAAAGTAGTACTAGGACTGCTTTCTGATGCAAGACGTACTCCTCCGTCACATAATGTAAGACGTTTTTTGACACTAGTTGGGCGTGTACAAAAAATAGCAAAAACATACCCAAAATTTCTTAATCCACGCCAAAAACTACTAGCTAGTGCCAAAAATTTCTTACTAGTGCTATTATTTACAGTATAATGCAATCCCATAACATCCCATAATGCTAGTACTAGTAGTAAATAATAGCCTCACCCCTTCACTAAGGAACGATCTACAGTTGGAAGGGACGAGGCCCTGTGGTTACTATGCTCTTATCTCCTCCTCGACAGTTCCCCTCCCCTCGAAGAGAAGGAAGTTCGTCGCTGCTCCCATAGATTCGCCAGGAGGTTCTCCTCATTGGGGCTGGGAGACCTTGGACGACGATCCTCTGGGAGAAATCGCACGCCGCTCCGACGTCCTCACCGCCGCAAGACTCGGTGCTTCCTGCACCAACTTTTTCAAGACGGTGCTTAAAGAGGCTTGGGAAAAGGTCGTGCTTGTTGGTCTTCCATGCGTCCTCGAGGAGAAGGTTCTTCTATGGGACAATCCTTCGAACAGTCCACCGCTCCCTGGCCATGGTTGCACGTTGACTCCGCTAGAGTTGCCGACGTTGAGAGGTAGTCGGATTTTGTCCGATGAGCAGGTCAGTAATGGAGTTTGATCATGTAGTACTTAGTTATTCCATTTCCATCCCGTAGTTTCTCCGCTGCCCACCTTCTTATATATAGGTCTGGGTCGGTGCCAACGAAGATTGGCTTGCATACCTCTGGCTGGATACCACCATCATTGTGCACAACATCCACAGCAGTGCGGCCGTTCCGGTAGACCCCTTCTGCACCATTGGGATCGGCCTTCCGGACTGGTTGGGCTTGAATACTTATGATGATTCCTACATGAGATTGAAGAAGATAGCAATTGCGGACCCGCCGACAAAGTGACGCGGCTACAATGATCACTATCTCATCGCGGTGTTCGACATAAGGATTGCCATAATGCAAGAGGCAGTAACGGCAGAGGCTGGCGCATGTTGGCGGCGGCAGATTTGTACCCCTACATGTTCGAAGACGCCGTGCGCCATCTAGGCCGCATCTTCACAGTGACAAGCCAGGGACTTGTTTCATCTGGTTTCCATCCTACGGTACGGGAGATTACAAACGGAATGCACAAACCATCATTTGCATCCCTAACGGTACTCCATTATTTTGAAGGGACTAGTCATCCCCAGATGAAAATAAGATCGCTGATCCTAGATGTGCATTTGCATCCGCGATTCGGTCTAACCTGGAACCTTGTAGCTGACTTTGGCATATCGGGATCAACTATCTTAGCATTCATTATCCATGGTACCGCTGATGTGCAACATGGTCACACAATCTACCACGATCGGACCGTCACCATCTACCCAGGTATTCCATTTTTTAACCCTCTCGCCTTCTCTTTCATTCTTGTACTAGTACTCTACTTACTAGTACTAGTAGGAGTACTTTTTACCTTGGAGGACGCGTATAGCTAGCTAGGCCCTTAAAGACGTGAACCCACTAGCTGCCATCATTTTTGTTTTTCCATGTCTTACTATCTCATCCATGTAGCCAAGATTGGCTATATATAATAAGCCGGTTATTTTACTTCCTCTATACCGGAGTAGTACTATTTGCTGCACAGTATTACTGACTGCCATATTTGAGCACAACATTATTATGCATGGACCTTTACTATGTACGTCACCATGTGTCTATATCTGAGATGCCGCGTGTACCAGATGAACAACGCCGAGTTCGACCCCCGTGTTGCTACATGGGTGCCGAGGAACACTCTTGGAGAGTACTCACTTTTCATTGGGGACAGCTACCCCATTGTGAAGCAGATGCCACCTTCCGTGCATGACACGGAAGGCCTTCCGTTCATGAAGCATGGTTGTGTCTTCAGTGCGCACCGCCGGAGTAACGACATGCTGGGACACGCTATCCCTGATTTATGCCGCTTCAGCTTGGATGAGTGTCCATCGTGTGGAACCGGACTAGAAAGTTGCGTCAATGATTCCTGTTGCCCACCGCTATGGATCGTGTCATCCATGAAGAACACCTGGGACTGGAACCTGGAGGAGGACATGTAGCCCATCTATAACGTGTAAGTGGAGTACGGCAAATTGTGAATGGTAGCGCTGTGAATATATGTGTGGCATACTGGGCATTTGTCCCTTAGAATTTATTACTAGTAAATGTGTTATGTCTACGCACAACTTGTGTGGTTGTTGCACGGGCTCCAACATGCTCTTTGAGAAAAAAAAGGTGGCACAACTTTGGATATACGTGACATGGCGGCATCATACAGTAGCGTCGTTCGCTATAGTTGTAGTACACTCCTACTAGGACGACAACTCCTATAAAACCTTGCGCTTGGCTCTTTGCCTCTTCGGGAGGTTCAACAGTTCGTACTCATGTGAACCTTGCACTCGGCTCTTCGCCTCTTCGGAAGGTCCAACAATGATGATACTACCGTACAATATGCTTCTAGCAATCTGACACCGATTGAACTGCTGCACGTCCACCGCGAGGGCGAGGGCGAGGGAGAGGGAGAGGAAGAGGGTGCTGTAGTCAAAACCCTCCTCATCCTGCGAACCACCGCGCGTGTGGGCGAGGGAGAGGCGTAGTAAGAAAGCCTCTCCTTGTTCGGCGAGTTGACGGGACACATCAAAGCAGTACTAGTACTAGTCCATACTGTGTCTTTTCCGGTTAATATGGCTTAATTTCAAACAAGAAAAATACAAGTGTGGTCAACGTATGTAACAATACGCTCTTTACGGTCACTATATATAGTTTTGCGGTGATTATACAATCACTAGCTCATCGTGAAACACCGTGTGCACCCTCTTGACCGGCCACATAGTCGACGTGGCACTTTGTTGACTGGTTAAATTGTCACCTGGTTTCTGGGTCCCACCTGTCAGTTGACAGAGCAAAGAAATCAGCTAAAAACAAAGAGTGTAGTACATCTACACTTCCAATGCATTTAGCCTTTAATCTAAATCGATATTGATTGACTAATGCACCAACTTGTGCTCTAGGTATAGGCTACATGTCTATCCTTAATTAGAGCATGCAATGACCTTCATTTAATCTTCTTCTCTCAATGGTCGCATGCACACATAAGTCTGCTACTTTTGGGCGTTAATTATGCCCTGGTCAATGTGTAAATCTCTAAATGTACAGTCTTTCACAGACGTAGGGAGTAGGTTGAGCACTTGAGCGTGAGTGTGTATGTTGCATCGTGTGCTGTGTGCCGCATGGGTGCATGAGTGTTGTGTGCGTCCATGTGTACGTGTGAGTGTTGAATGTTGCATGCATGCATGGGGCTTACTTCCCTCCCATTGACATGTTCATATTTCAAGCTTCCTCTGTTCCCTCTATATGGTGATACTCCCTCTGTTCCCAAATACGGAGTAAAATCCTCCCTCTGTTCCCAAATACAGAGTATTTATCTTTCTAGAGATTTCAACAAGTGACTACGTACGGAGCGAAATGAGTGAAGTGAGCGTAGAGGCATAGGGATACTATAGAAAGGAAGTCTTTGCGATCCATTATTCCCCATCTCGGTCAGAGAGAACTATTCAACTAGTCTTCGCAGTGAAGTCACAATACGCGCTGCAACAGATGGGACACTTAATTAATAAGCTGAACCAGCGTGTTGGCGTTACTAAATCAGCCTTACCCAGTACTGCCATCATGTTTGCCAGTAGAGCATGCTTCTGTCCTCCATTAACTGACATATGGGCCCTCTCATTGTAGACCCACATGTCACAGGTGTAACTATTTACACTCCAAAGGATGGTATATCCTGGTAGTAGTACTAGTAGAATTGAGATTTAATGCACTTTCTTCCCCGTCTTCCACTCTTCTTCCTCCTCTCTTCTTCTTCCTCCTCTCTTCCCCATTGTCGGCCGCACACCATTTCCCCCGCTCACTGCTCGGCCACACGAGGAGAAGCTTCTTTGCTCGCCCGCCCGAATCTACTTCCCCGCTGGCTCGCAGGCACCGAAAACCCCAATGGCAGAACCGACTGACATGCATAGCGGCGATTGGAATTACCTCCCTGATGTTATCTTGGAGCAGATCTGTAATCGTACGAACCTACTCAACATCGTCCGTCTGGCCGCATGCTCGGTGTCTTTGTACCGTCTACTCGTCTGCAACCGGCCGGCTCTTTTCAAGACACCCTGCTTGCTGATGCCCGATCCTCGCAGGTGGCCCAGACACCGACTTGACGATCCTACGGAGGTTGCCGTGGTGCCCCTCAACATGCTACCGCTACCCTTCCACCTGTCCTTCATGCGCGACCACTAGTGGGCGGGCATGAAGGCCAACTGGATCGTCTTCATCCACCAATCCGGTAGTCCGTGTCGTCTCGTGGATATCTACACCCAGTGAGAGACCACCCTTCCATTGTTGGATACCGCTGCCATCAAGCCTCGTGGCCCGACGGACACTCCTGCCTACTACGCACGAGACGCATCAAGCTTTTGGCTCGACCTCTGTTTTCTGAAAGTTGTAATCTGCGAAGTGCCCACACCATCAGAAGACTACATGGATTACAAGCTCATTGCCTTGTTCAACATGGGATTAGTCTATCTGGAATCCGGTCGCCATACATGGTTATGGCTCATCGTCAATCCTGTTGAGGCAACATTTCTGTCTGATGCTATAGTGCATGATGGCATCGTTTACGCGGTCGACGCACAGATTGGCTGCCTATACTGGTGGAATCTATCATCATGTAATCGTTCTATCTCATCTCATCTTTACCTTATGAATACGACTGCCTGTTCATTGTTACAAATTTAGAATAGATAGTATGTCTATAACCACATCATTGCTATATGTTCCTCTCATTTCCTAGATTTTTATGACCACACATGTTATTGTTAGAGTTGATATGAGAACAATTGGCATCTAATGATTGTTAGAATAGATATTATGAGCGTAACATCATGATTGCTATATGTTACTCTCATTTCCAAGATTTTTATAACAACACATGTTATTGCTTAGAGTTGATATGAGAACAGTAGTAGTAAGTGCTATGGTAGATATGAGTAGGCTCTATCATAGCTGTTTTCCTCTCATTGTTACATGATGTTTGAACCATGACATATTGCTAGAATATGAAAGCCATTGGCTTATTTTTTCAACTTGGTGTATGATTATGACCACAACATTGCAATTCTCTGTCTATGATATGTGTCACTATTATAATAATCTTAATTCCACACATAATCTAATCATGATTGTTTCTTTTTGTCCTTTTGGTCTCCAATTTGAATTGTTGCAGCAGACGCAAATGCGCTGGCCTTCATGATTCCAGGACCTGGAATCATACCAGCCGATGGGTGGTGGTTTATTGCTCGTTCAGCTGATGACGATCATTTCATGCTCCTTCGCATGTACCAAATTGACCAAACCATTACATCAAACTACATGCAGTACAATGCCTGGGGCGTTCGTGACATTGATGGCTATGGCTGCTTCGTGTTCGAGAAAGATCCCAGTTCCGTTGGGCCAGGCGTATTCAACTAGAGGCGGGTTTACAGCCTCGGCAACCACTCCATGTTCCTCGGACTCAATTATCCGATCATCCAACCAATCATCAATCATATCACCGGCGATGATTACCGTGCTATGCAACTTCCATTCGCCAGGGGGGACTGTGTTTACACATCATACCATGGGTTTCATGAATCACCATATCCAGAGATTCGGCGACACAGCTTGTTGCCAGATAATCTTCCGTTTGTGAAAGGCATCAAGCTTCCATGCAATGAATGGCTTTTGCAAACCCGACATGCGGCGATGTGGTTCATGCCAACAGAAAATATGCACAACTTGATTCGTACTGATATCTAGACTGAGCCATGTATTCTCTTTGTAGCATGACCCTCTTTTGTTGGATATTATGTATTGTTGTTAGTTTGAATCACTCCTCTGGTTTGAAGGATAGATACCTTTCTGGGATCAAGTGCATCCTAACTCACCTGTGCAGGTTGTACTGATAATGATGATGGAGATGTTGTGCAGTATATATATCAATGATGTACTGATACTGATAATGATGTATCAATTAGGCTTCAAGTGCGTACTTGTTAGTTAAACCTATGGTTAAAATGTGACACTAAATACAACTAGTAAGTAGTACAGTAGCAGTACTAGTATACGTCGGTCAAATTATTCATCATGTCCACACATTGAATTGACGTGACAACACGCTGCGCGTGAGGTGACACAAGAATCCCGGCGGCGTGTTCGTGAGGTGACACAAGAATCCCGGCGGCGTGTTCGGGTATTCTTCCTGGACTGGGCTACCTTGAGCCTATCGCGTATCAGCTTAACCTTCTCTTTAAACTCTTTAATCAAATCTAGTCCAAACAACCGACGGTCTCCAACTTCATCCCACAACAATGGTGTCCTGCATCTCCTTCCGTACAATGCTTCAAAAGGGGCCATCTTCAAGCTGGCTTGATAGCTGTTGTTGTAAGAGAACTCTGCATAAGGCAAGTTGTCATCCCAACTAGATCCATAGTCTAGTGCACAAGCTCTCAACATGTCCTCTAGAATCTGATTGACTCTCTCAGTCTGTCCATCTGTCTGTGGGTGAAAAGATGTACTAAACTCTAGCCTGGTTCCCAAAGTCTCATGCAACTGATTCCAAAACTTTGAGGTAAACTGGGTTCCTCTATCTGGTACAATGGTCCTCGGAACTCCATGTAGACATACGATCCTGGTCATGTATATCTTTGCCAACTTAGCACTGGTGTAAGTGGTCTTAACTGGAATGAAATGAGCTACCTTCGTCAAACGAAAGACTACAACCCATATCGAGTCATAGCCTGAACGAGTCCTGGCAATCCCATGATAAAGTCCATGCCTAGTTTATCCCACTTCCATTCTGGTATCGGCAATGGCTGTAACAATCCCGCTGGCTTCTGATGTTCTGCCTTCACTCTCTGACATACATCACAAACTGCTACATACTCCGCAATGTCCTTCTTCATTTCGGTCCACCAGAAACTATCCTTCAAATCTAGATACATCTTGGTATTTTCTGGTGAATCGAATACAGCGAATCATGGGCCTCTTGCAGAATCAACTTCCTGATCTCCGGACATTTGGCACATAAACGCGGTCCTCAAACCATAGGGTATCGTGCTCATCCTCACGAAATCCCTTAGCTTTTCCTTTGCTCATTCTTTCCTTTATCTCAGCAATCTCCTTGTCCGTCTTCTGAGCTTCCCTGATCTTATCCATCAAGGTGGACTGAATCTCCAATGCTGCTACATAACCTCTCGGAACTATTTCCAAACATAGCTCACGAAGATCCTCCGCTAACTCATTGGGTAACTCTTCGGTCATGAGTGTATTGACATGAATCTTGCGGCTCAACGCATCGGCTACTACGTTAGCCTTTTCGGGATGATAATGCAACTTCATATCATAATCCTTAATGAGCTCCAACCGTCTCCTCTGCCTGAGATTCAACTCCTTCTGTGTGAAGATATACTTCAAACTCTTGTGATCCGTGTACACCTCACAATGGTTTCCGATGAGAAAATGTCTCCATGTCTTCAACGCATGTACTACGGCTGCTAACTCCAAATCATGGGTAGCATATGAAACAACTCTTCCCTCCTTCATAAGCACTGCTCCAAGTCCTCGACGAGAAGCGTCACAATACACCTGGTAATCCTTGCGTTGGTCTGGAAGAATCAACACTGGAGCTGTAACCAAGTGTTTCTTCAACTCCTGAAAACTGGCCTCACATTCCTCAGTCCATTTGAACTTGGTGTCCTTCTTCAACAACTCCGTCATGGGCTTGGCAATCTTCGAGAAATTCTCAATAAACCTCCGGTAGTACCCCGCAAGTCCAAGAAAACTCCGGATCTCTCCAACTGACGTGGGTGCTTACCAATTTGTCACAGTGAAAACCTTGGTAGGGTCTACTGCTATTCCTTCTCCGGATATAACATGTCCAAGGAATCCAACTTCCTTCAACCAAAACGCACACTTGGTGAACTTGGCATATAACCGATGTTCTCTAAGCTTCCCAAGTACCAGACGCAAATGCTCCTTATGTTCCTCTTCATTCTTCGAGTAGACCAAAATATCATCAATGAACACCACGACAAACTTATGCAAAAACTCCATAAACAACTTGTTCATCATGTTCATGAAATAGGCAGGTGCGTTAGTCAGTCCAAATGACATAACGGTATACTCATATAGCCCGTACCTTGTGGTAAAAGCTGTCTTAGGTATATCCTGCTCTCGAATCTTCAGCTGGTGGTACCCTGATCGCAGATCGATCTTGGAAAACACCTTAGCTCCTTGCAGCTGGTCAAACAAATCATTGATCATCGGCAGTGGGTACTTGTTCTTGATCGTCACCTCATTCAATCCTCGATAATCAACAACCATCCTCAATGATTCATCCTTCTTCTCCACTAGAAGCACTGTGATCCCCAAGGTGACGAACTTGGCGAATGTAGCCTTTATCCAGTAACTCCTTAATCTGCTTCTTAATTTCCTCTAAATCCTTTGCGGGCATCCTGTACGGTCTCTTAGATATTGGTCCTGTGCCTGGCAAAAGCTCAATCAAAAACTCGATGTCTCTATCCGGTGGCATGCCTGGCAACTCTTCTGGAAATACATCCGGGAAATCCTTCACCACTGGTACTTCCTCCTGTACAACTCCTGATAAGGAATTTACTTGAGTCCTATTCGGCACATGCCGGGATACATACTTGATCCTTCTTCCTTCTGGGGTGGTAAGAAAAATCGACTTACTGGCGCAGTTAATGTTCCCTCCATACTTCGATAACCAATCCATGCCTAATATCACATCCAGTCCTTGTGACTCCAATACTATTAGGTCTAAGGGAAACAGGTAGTTACCAATCCTTAATGGTAATCGATCACACCATAAGCTAGCCATATACTCTGCTCCTGGCGAGGTTACTAACATGGGTGACCTAAGGGCTTGGGTTGGCAGTTTAAACTTATCCACAAATCCCCTTGATATGTATGAATGCGATGCACCAGTATCAAAAAAGAACGATTGCAGTAAATGACTTAACCAAAAACTTACCTATTACTGCATCGAGTTGCGCTTCAACCTCCTCCACGCTAACGTGGTTCACTTGTCCCCTGTTGAAAGGGTTGGGCTTCTTTCTAGAGCTTCCATTGCCATTTCCATCCTTTGCTTCAGAACACTCCGTGGTATAATGTCCATTCTTCCCGCACTTGAAACAAGTAATGTGACTTAGATCCTTCTTGGCGGGTGTTGCTGGGTTGGTACGGTTCTGGCCGTTGTTTCCTCCATTACCATTCCCGTTCTTGGAGCCACTATGGTTGTGCGAAATCCCTCCATTGTGATTGTGTCCTCCATGGTTATCTTTGAAGGGTCCTCCGAGTTCGGGTAAGCAGGGGTCTCTCTTGCGCTCGATTGTACTTCCCTTGTCCATACTTCCTCTTGCGGTTGTCAATCTGCTGCTATTTCCCTTCAATCATGAGAGCTCTATCTACCAACTCCAGGTAGTTATTGAAATTTGCCACCATCAACTGCATGCTCAACTCATCATTCAGTCCTTCCAAAAACTTCTCCTGCTTAGCTGCATCCGTAGCGATGTCATATGCGGCATAACGTGCTAGCTTACTAAAGTCATCCACATACTGGCCAACGGTGCGTCCTCCTTGGCGTAAGTTGCGAAACTCGCGCTTCTTCATGGCCATAGCTCCTGTTGATACATGGGCAGTGCGAAAAGCCTGCTGAAACTGGTCCCATGTAACAGTGTCGATGGGGTAAGTGGCTGTGAAATTCTCCCACCATGATGCTGCGGGTCCATCAAGCTGATGTGCGGCAAAACACACTCTCTCCGCATCTGTGCATCCTGCAGTGGTCAACTCCCTTCCAATCTTGCGGAGCCAATCATCTGCAACTATCGGCTCGGTGCTACTGGAGAACACCGGCGGATTCAGCCTTAGAAAACGGGCTAAGTGATCAACAGGTGGTGGTGGTGGTGGGTTGTTGTTGTTGTTGTTCCCCTGATTCTGATTCTGGACTAGTATCTGCATCAATGCATTCTGTTGCTGGATCAACTGAGTGAGCTCCGGTGGGAAAGCAAATCCATTGTCACGTCTCGGAGGCATCTGCTGGGTTTAGAAAAGGTGAGAAAACAGAGCAGAATGAGGTCTAGGGGGAAAACAATACCCATATGCACATGAGATGAACACAATCATATCACTTCAATCAATTCAAACAAGGGCATACAATCCGTCTAACTATCGTTACAAAAGTGCTCGGACTATACTATATACACGGGGGTATACTACTACTGATATGGTGGTCGACTAGAAAAATTGATCGGTGGAAGACTCCATAATATCTGCTCCAGCTTCATCAACAAATTCATCATCTCTATCGTCGGGGTCCGAGTCAGTGTCGTCGATGATGATGTAGTTCTCCGGGCAAGTGGAATCGTCGTCTTCTCCTCCTGGTGCGGGGTCTCCCATGAATACTCCGATCTTCTTTATCAGGTCGTCATTCTTCTCCAATAATGTTGCGATTTCCTCCTCATATCCATCGCATGTAGACTTGAGTTCTTCCTCCAGCTCCATGATCCTTGTCATTGCCTTCTTCAGATCTATCATGCCTGCGCACATCTGGTTCTCCTGGCGACGAATGTGCTGGTTTAACTCCTGGATGAAGGCTGCAATAGATCTATCCTTCCTGGTGCTGATCATCTCCCATTGCTCATCTCGATGCCCACAAATCTGGTGGATAGTATCCTTGAGATCCTTGTGGTAAACTTCTCCAATGCGTCCCATAGTGATGTGGGCTGCCATGCTCTTTCCTAGACTCCAGGTTGGTGCATCAAAGGAAAACTCTATGGGCTCAGTGACTGGCGTGAACGTCCTTCCTGGAACTTGAACTTGAATCATCCAGCGCTCCTCTTCTGGTAAAGTGGCATTGTAAGTCCCGGTGAAGCTTAGTATTCCGATGTTCAGGTACCTAGTGACTTCCTTCAAGTGTCATCCAAAAGGTGTGTCTTCATCTGGTTGTGCAAACTTGTTCCTCGCATCCGCCATCTTAAAGAGTAGAAAATGGAGAGGAGTTAGAAATGAGAAGATAGCAGTGATCTAGGGTTTTAGCTTAGTGGTCGTGTCCTACAGTCAGCGTGTGCTCTGATACCATCTTGTAGCGACCAGACCTCAAACAGTCAGATCTCTGTGCATCAGTGTCATCCCTGGATCGGTAATGCTTACACGCACAGTACTTGAGGATTTATAACAGAGTAGCAATCACACACTTATTACATCAAATGTCTCAAAAAAGAACTTATTACAATAAATATGGCTTAAGGCCATCTAAAATTGATAACAGCGGAAGGCTTGGAAGATAAAGTGAGTCCATCAACTCCAATGGCATCACTGAGTGAAAGACAACAACCTATGGCTCCTTACTCCTCGTCTGAAAATTCTACAACATGATATGTTGCCGCCGGAAAATGGGTCAGCACATGGAATATGCTGGCAATGTAACACAAAAGAGTAATGAATAGAATAATTGCTATCACGACATGCATATATGGCTGGTGGAGGCTGTATGGTTAATATGTTTTGCGAAAAGCCAATTCTTCTCTACAACAAAGGAATAAATTTTACTTAACTATCATGGTAGTTGTTAAACATTGAGAAGGTTCCTCCAACTCAATCCCAATTAAGCATCATCATTAACCCAATCAAATTATATTAACGGTGATGAGATCCACATGATAATCCAAGAACTAGATGCTCAAGATTTCCATAACCGGGGACATGGCTAACCATGATTAGTTTATACACTCTGCAGAGGTTTGCGCACTTTTCTCCACAAAACTCGAATACATCCATGGTCGGAGATTCGAGACACAGTCTTTCTGAAGCTTTAACTCTATACTCTGGATAGATAGTACCACCTACAACCCACTACATCTGCTAGTCTACCTCTTCAAGAGCTTCACGCAACTTACTCAACTATGCCAGAGCCCATAATGGCTTGTGGCTGCACACGGAAGTTTCTAGCATGAATAATCTTATGATACCTTTGAGCCTGGGTGGCGGGCCGTAGGATGATCACACGGTTCCTCCAGGATATCCTAGGACAACACTGGATTCTCCAGGTGCCCACTAGCAATCCACCCAGATGTGTATTTAAGTTGCCACCTTAAGTTTAACCATTAGTTAACAAACTCACCTCTGTCATGAATACACTCAAACCCAATCCACGTCTACGAGCCTAGCATAGCAATATAAGCAACGTAGAAGTAACTCCCATAGGTTTGAAAATAAACAGGTGAATAGGTACTACCTCATCTACTTCCCAAACCCATAATTTAATCAGATCCTAACCATGCAATTCTTTGAGGATTTGATCTAATGCAACAAAACTGGGTAGTAAAGAGGTATGATCAAAGTGTTACTTGCCTTGCTGATGATCCGCGAAACCTAGAGACTCGTAGTAGCACGGTTCGTACTCCGGGTACTCTATCGCAAACAAACAAGCATACAATAAGCACACAACTAGAAGCACGGGTAAAACTCAAATAAGAGAACTAACCAGAAAGTTCAACTTCAGAACTCCGGTTTGCAAAAAGAATCAAATCAAACGAAGCAACGAAAGTCAAACCGCGAAAGAAACAAGATCCGTTTACTAATCTGGACTAATGTCAAATTTTACAACAGCAAAATCTTGTTCAAGTTGATAAAATAGAAAGAGGGTTTCGATACGAAGATGGCGCTTGAATCGCCTGATTCCGATAAACGAGCGAAAAGTTATACTAGAACGAAAATTACGGCAGAAATAGCGATCAAAAAATAATCGCGGAAAAACCCTGGAAAAAGAAAACCGACGAACAGGCTAACGAACAAATGTTCGTCGTCTGCGGTTAACGGGTGAAAACCGTTCGTTAAAACGAACGTACGAACGGGCGTTCGCTAAATAACTAAACCAAAAAAAACCGATCTAAAAGAAAAAAATGAGATCTAGGGTTTCGAAAGAAAACTGATCGGTTTTCTCGCGAAAATCGACGGCGGCGTCGGCTACCTCCGGCGGGTCGGCGAGGCGGGCAGGATTTGCCAAGTAGGTCGACGAGGCGGGCGGCGGCGGCGGCGGGAGCGGGGCTAGGGTTTGGGGCGACGTGGGCTGGGGCGGCTCGGCTCCTCGGGCTTTAAAGGCCGGCCGGGTCGGAGTCCTAGTCGGGCACGGCCCGGTTAGGTCGGTTGATTTTTTTAAATAATTCTGCGCAGAAAAACGAAGAAAAGAATACTAAACTGACTCCAAAAATCCTAAAATAAATTTTCCCCGTCCTCTAAAAATCTACCGGACAAGGTGAAAATTTATTGGGCCTCTAATGCAATTTTGAAAAACGCATATTTTTCCTAATTCAAATAAAATAGTGATAAAACTTCGAATAAAAATTTTATTTGATTTTAATATTAAACCTCCAATATTTATTTATTTTGGGGAAGTCATTTTATCCCCTCTCTTTTATTTTCATAAAATAAATATTTGAAGAGAAATAATTAAAATCAAATGATCCTTTGTTTTCAAAATTTGAGAAAACTGAAATATGAAAATTACGAAATCCCCAACTCTCTCCGTGGGTCCTTGAGTTGCGTAGAATTTCTAGGATCAAGATAAAATGCAATAAAATATGATATGCATTGATGATCTAATATATATCATTCCAAATTGAAAATTTAGGATGTTACATTATTCTCCTTATATCGATATCTCACCCAAAGCTTGAAAACTTCAATCACACAAAACTTAACAAGGTTAGTATGATAAAGAGTGAAACATTCACTTTGGTACTGTCTAAGACAAGGTTCATAATTTTTCCCACACAATGTATACTGTACCATATCATTTCTACAATTTATATTGAGAAATATAAGCCATAGAAACCAGAAAACAAGCAAACTATGCATTGAAAACAGAATCTATCAGAAACAGAACAGTCTGTAATGATCTGAACAGCAACCATACTTATCCTACTCCAAAAATTATGAAATAAATTGGTGGATGTGAGGAATTTGTCTATTAATCTTCTGCAAAAATAATCAACTCAAAAGCGCTCTTCTGTAAAAAAAGGGCAACTAATCTCGTGAGCACAAAGTTTCTGTTTTTTACAGCAAGATCACATTAACTTTCACCCAAGTCTTCCCAAAGGTCTTACTTGGCACTTTATTGAAACAAAAGCTATAAAACATGATTACTACAGTAGCTGTAAATACACAAAAACATTAAGGGTAAATATTGGGTTGTCTCCCAACAAGCGATTTCCTTTAATGCCTTTTAGCTAGGCATGATGATTTCAATGATGCTCACATAAAAGATAAGAATTGAAACATAAAGAGAGCATCATGAAGAATATGACTAGCACATTTAAATATACACCCTCTATGCCTAGGGATTTTGTGAGCACATAATTTATAAGAATAAGAATCAACTAGCATAGGAAGGCGAAACAAGTATAACTTCAATACTTTAAGCACATAGAGAGGAAACTTGATATTATTGCAACTCCGACAAGCATATATTCCTCCCTCATAATAATTTTCAGTAGCATCATGAATGAATTCAATAATATAACCATCACATAAAGCATTCTTTTCACGATCTACAAGGATAGAAATTTTTCTACTCTCCTCATAAGCAAAATTCTTCTCATTCGGAATAGTGGGATCACTAATTCCTAAAGTTGAAACCCTTCCAACCCAACTTTAGATGATAGTATTATTCATACTCCAAAAGATATAAGTGAAGTTCATGGATCATTCTACAATTAATATATACTAACAAATATCCAAGCTCAATATATAAGTGAAGCACACGAAGCATTCTATAAAACCATACTCAAAAGATTTAAGTGAAGCATAAAGAGCAATTCTATAAGATCGTACTTAAAAGATATAAGTAAAGCACATGAAGTATTCTATAAATCAATGAAAGGCTATCTCATACTAGCATGGTTATTAAACAAAATAAAAACACAAAGGACACAAATCATGTGAACAAAACAAAAACCGAGGTATACCGATAATTGTTGAAGAGGAAGGATGGGATGCCAACCAGGGCATCCCCAAGCTTAGATGCTTGAGTATCCTCTTAAATACTTAATTGGGGTGCCTTGAGAATCCCCAAGCTTGAACTCTTGCCTCTCTTTATTCTTCTCATATTGATAGCTGCTCGATCTTCGAACACTTCATCCACACAAAACTTTAACAAAAACTGTGTGAGACCCGTTAGTATAACAAAGCAAAACACTACTATAAGTACTGTTGCAAACCAATTCATATTTCGTTTTTGCATTATAGGAAGTGTAATATAACTTTTCCATGGCTTAATCCACTGATAGAAATCGATAGTTTCATCAAAACAAGCAAGCAATGCATCAAAAACAGAATCTGTCTTAAACAGGAAAGTCTGTAGTAATCTGGAAGTTTAGCAAACATATGTCACTCCAAAAATTATGAAATAACTTTGAAATTTTTTAACAATTTGTACATAAGTAATGTGCAAAAAGTTTCAGACCCATTTGACCTTCCAGTAAAAAATGTAAAATCACGCGCTTCAGCCAAAGTTTCTGTTTTTGTTCTGCACATAGTAAACAAGCAATCTAATCATCCTAAAACCAAAGCTTGGCACATTATTTTTATAATACAATGGATATACACATGGGGATAATTATTTACAGAGAAACTTCCATGAAAAATTCTACATTGTTCCCGTGAGCATGAACACAAGTGCTCAAGGTCGACCCTCACTTCTCCAATGCATAACTTTCCAATCACTTCTCTTTTTGAAATTTTTTTAGGAATGAGAGGCAAGTAATATTTTTTTTGTATTTTCATTCTTTTAACTTTTTTGTATGTTTCACCCACAACTAAACAGAAACAAAAAGGAAAAAGAAAATCTGCTTAGTGAAGAAAGCAAACAAGCACACACGAGAATATTAACCCCACGCTATTGCTCCTCGGGAACGGCGCTAGAAAAGAGCTTGATAATCCCCAAGTGCAGGTAATCATCGTAGAAATTTCCAAAGGTGGAAGTGATAAGTATGGAGTGTCGAACCCACAAGGAGCTAATGGTAAGATCAATATTCTCTCATGCCCTATCTACCACTGATACGACTCTACGTGCACCGAACGTTTGCTTCCAACTAGAAACGAGAAATACAACTACGTTGTAGGTATGAAGAGGATAACTTTGCATGGTATCAGAGAGCTAAAATATAAAAGTATGTGTTGTTATCATAAAGTTAGAATATATTACTAAATATTATAAATAGCGAGTGTGGAATAATGGTGGATCGATTGTCTTGAATTGTCCTAGGCAATTATTAACAAGACCGGTAGTCGTCATTGCAACTTCATATGAGAGAGAGGCATAAGCTAACATACTTTCTCTACTTGGATTATATGCACTTATGATTGGAACTCTAGCAAGCATCCGCAACTACTAAAGATCATTAAGGTAAAACCCAACCATAGCATTAAAGCATCAAGTCCTCTTTATTCTCATACGCAACAACCCCTTACTCGGGTTTGTGTTTCACTCACTCACCAACCCACTATAAGCGAATCATGAACGTATTGCAACACCCTACAGCGGGAATCCCTCACGCTTACTTGGCCGACACCGGAGGGCACCATAGGACAGCATCAAAATAAAACATACAACTCGTACCAATCTATATCATCAATCAACCCAAAGACAAAGGATATCTACTCAAAACATCATAGGATGGCAACACATCATTGGATCATAATATGTGGCATAAAGAACCATGTTGTCGGTGTACTAGAGTAGGGGTACCCTAGTATCCCATACTCGTGCACGGACAGTTGCAGCACCCCGCGGCAAGGTTTGCCTCGTCACTGCCAAGACCCTCCATGGCTCCTTTGGAGCCATTCAAGAACAAAGTATTAGATTAAGAAGACAAGGCCCCGGCAAGAGGAGCTTGTCGGGAAGGCCACTCCAGGCATACGGAAGGCAAGGCCCCGGCAAGAGGAGCTTGACGCAAGGCTCGGAGCGGGAAGCCTCCGGACGCGACAAGGATTCGGCCGCGGCTAGGCGCTTGCCGCAGCAAGCAACCTCTCTCCCTCTCCGCTCCAGCTCATCCCGCAACGTGTCGCCATGGGAACATTCCATGCACGCGTGTCAAGAGGCTGTGCAGCCAGCGGAAAGCGGCGATAAGCGGCGCTGACAAGCTTGCCATCGTGGCGAGCGGAGGCGCACCTGACGGTCCCTGTTGCCTTTGTTTGGGCGACAGCAGCGGGCATTTATTGCTTTTGTCCCTTGCCGTCGAGTTAGGTATTTTACCTTTGCATAATCGTTCGGTAGGTGTACCAACTCCTGTTTTACATTTGTACCCTCATCTATGTTGCCACTGTCGGAGACCCTTCAAGACATATAAAAGGAGGCCCAAGTGCAACGTAGAAGGGGTTCGGTTAGTTCGGTTCATTCGACTCACTCGAGACCAGATACACTCACGCTAGGTTTTGTAGCTTGCATTGCTCCCTAGCAAGAACACAATACATCAAACAAGCAGCAGTAGGAGTTTTATCTCTCCGGAGAGCTCGAAGGCTGGGTAAACTGCCGTGTGCCTCGCCTCGATCTGCTCTTCGTGCGATCTCCGCCCCCTCCGAACCACAAGGGGCCTGGTCCGCCCGGCCCCATAGGTGTCCGTGGGTGCGATCAGCCTCCCGACATCTTTGGCGCGCCCGGTAGAAGCGTCGAGGCCGTGTGAATCTGATCCGGCGTTCACCACGAGCAGCGTCATCAACATCTTCCTCAACATGCCACCGAAGAAGAAGGCTTGGCGGCGTGAAACCGTCGCGTCGTACTCCACCCTCACCGCAGCAAGCGGGTGGTGGGGCGACGCTGGCGGAGGAACGGGCGCCGACGAAGGTGCTCGCGGCGTTGCCAAGTCCAAGGACAAGGCCCGCAAACCTCGGCGTCCGCGCATCCCCGCGCCCATCTCGGGAGATTCGGGACCAACAACGTCATGGCGTTCTGGCGCCATACGTTCGTTGAATCGAAACCCTCAAGACCAGCATGCGGCGCCAACATGCTTGCACGAGTGAGATACGGTCGCTGGGCGGGTGCTGCTCCTTCTAACGTAGTTAGAAGTCCGGCGTATCCGCTCCTCGCACCATTCGCCAATGCCACCCACTACTCCAGCGAAGCTCTGGCGAGAGCTCGGCTGCTCCTCGACTACCCTCCAACGGCGGCCGACAAGGTCGACGAGTAGAGGCCACGCCTCATCGGCTTTGCCAGCGGCGGCGCTCGCGGCAACCAACGCCATCATTGCGCGGCGAGGCGACAAGGCACGAGCGATGGCGGCAGGACTGTCGGAGGTGCAACCACTGTGCACTCTCCGCCACGAAGGCCAAGATCGCCGACTCACCGGATCCACCTCGACAGCGACTCCACCGCGTCATCGGATCCGCGAGCTCACCGCGATCAGCGCCAAGTTCTTCACGAGCGACAACAAGAGGACGCTCGAACTCGCATCGAGCGCCGAAGAGAAGCGCGACGTCAGTCCGACAAGCGCGCTGGGCCTTCTGTTGACATGCGTGCGCCGGAGGAGCCAGGCGACTTGCCGTACCTGGTAGGTTGCCCTGCGTTCACTCGTGAGCTGCGGCAAGTCTAGTGGCCCAGCCAGAAAAACTTCAAACCAGACGTGCCGGAGAAGTATGATGGCAGGACGCATCCGTCGGAGTTCCTTAGCATCTACACCATCGTGGTGCAGGCTGCAGGGGGCGGGCGACAAGATCCTCGCCAACTACTTCCCGCTCGTGCTCAAGTCCAACGTCGGATCTTGGCTCATGCACTTGCCGGACAGCTCCATATCCTCTTGGGCAGATCTGTGCCATCGGTTTGTTGGCGCCTTCACGGTGGCCACAAACCTCATGGCCAAGAGAGTGACCTTCATCTGCCGCCCGGAAGGAAGGAGAGTCCTGCGCCAAGTTCAATCAGAGATTCAGCCGTGTGCACTACAACATCCCAGACGTCCACCCTACCGCGGTGATCAGCGCATTTCATCAGAATGTGCGGAACCGCAGGATGAGGGAGGAGATGGTGATGTGCAAAGTCAAGGACGTCAGTGAGCTATACGCCTTGGCCGACAAGTGTGCACGCGCTGAGGAAGGGAGGAGAATCCGGGAGAGAATGCGAAGCAGGATCGGCGGTGAGGACACCGCCCGGCAAAGAAGGGCGGCGGCGAAAGCAACAGAAGAAGAAAGGCAGGGAAGTGCTAGCAGTTGAGCAGTCCGACAGCGGAGGTGGCGACAAGAACGCCAAGGCTGGTGGCTCCGGCAAGGAGGTTGCGGCAGCGCCAACCACCGGTCGGTGGCGACGCCGACAAGCGGGACAGCTCGGCAAGCGATCTTGCAAGATCCACCGCACCAAGGGCCCACGACCTCGAGCTGCAAGAAGGTCGAGCAGCTTGTCGAACAGCAGAGAGCTGAGTACGAGCGCGCGACAAGGAGAAGGCCCAGAAGGTGCTTTGGGGAACAAGCAAGAAAGCGTCCGGCCGGGGAGGGCCTTGGCAAGGCCAAGCAGCGGCAAGGAGATCGACCTCCAGCGGCCGCGACAAAGATGAAGATGATGACGACGAAGATATGGAAGGCGGCGGCTGATGAGCAGGAGTTTCGTAAAGCCATAGAGGTCCTCTGCGTTGTGGAGGTGCTTCCCTGCATACCTCCCACCGCCAACTCAAGCAATGGATGCGGGAGGTCAATGCAGCGGAACCATCCGTGAAGTCACGCAAGCCTCTCAAATGGTCGGCCACACCTATCATTTTTGATATTGAGGACCACCACGATCGCATAATCTGCGGTCGGGTGCTTGCCGATGTTGGTCTCTCCAACCATCCGCAACCTCAAGGTCACAAAAATGCTAGTTGACGGCGGGCGGCTTGAATCTGATCTCCTCGCGGTGCTCCGAAGCTTCAAATCCTGACGGTGAGCTCGAAGAGACCGGCACTTTCCAAGAAATCAATCCGGAAGGAGCAAGCCGAAGGGAAGTTTACGTTGCGGTAACATTTGGCAGCGAGCTGAACTTTAGGACTGAGAGGGTCACATTCGGCGTTGCCGATTTCCCATTGCCTTACAATGGGATACTTGGCCGTCCAGCACTTTCGCCAAGTTCATGGCAGCCTCTCACTACGCCTACAACTTACTCAAGATGCCGAGGCCCGATAAGCGTCATCTCATCCATGGCGACAAGAAGGATGCCCTTATCTGTGCCGACAAGATCTACCGGGATGCAGCAGCCGCGACAGATTGCCAAACACTTGCATTGAAGCTCACGGGGAAAAAGACAAAGTCCAAGTCCGGCAAGGGCTCGATGCTCACTCCGGCAATCGCACCTCTTGGTGCTGCGCTACCGTCGAGGGCGCACCATCGAGCTCCACCGGCAAGTGCAAGAAGATGGTGGCTCTGCCAAAGACCAAGAAGGTGCCCGCCAAGGAGGGCGGCACTGGTGGTACCTTTACCATCAGTGCCTCTCTCGACCCTAAATAGGAAGGTGCGCTCGTTGCTTTCCTGCGGGCGAATGTCGACGTGTTTGCATGGCAACCGTCTGACATCCCGGTGTTCGAAGTGATTGAGCACCGCCTGGCCGTTGTCCTCATCGCGGCCCGTCAAGCAAAAAGTCGGGAAGCAAGGAGTGGGCGCCAAGAATTCGTAGCGAAGAGATCAAGAACCGGAAGCAGCAGGCCTTGTCAGAGGAGTGCTCCATCCAACGTGGTTGGCCAATCCTGTAGTCGTGCACAAAGCAAACGGAAAATGGAGACTTTGTATTGACTTCACGGATGTTAATAAAGCTTGTCCCAAAGATCCATTTCCCTTGTCGCGCATCGACCAGATTGTTGACTCCACGGCTGGATGTGATTTGCTTTCATTTCTTGATGCATACTCAGGATACCATCAGATCTTCATGGCTGAAGAAGATGAGGAGAAGACCGCATTCATTACACCATGTGGCACATACTATTTCATACGGATGCCTTTCGGTTTGAAGAATGCTGGTTCAACATTTGCAAGGGTAGTCCATGGCGGCTTTTGAGCCGCAAATGCACAGAAATGTAGAAGCCTACATGGATGACATAGTGGTCAAAAGCAAGGACAAAGCAACTCTGGTTCAAGATTTGGAAGAGACCTTTGCAAATCTGCGCAAGATCAACCTCAAGCTCAACCCCGAGAAGTGCGTGTTTGGAGTCCCTTCTGGCAAGCTTCTCGGGATCTTAGTGTCTCAACTAGGGATTGAAGCTAATCCCGACAAGATCAAGGCCATTGAGCAGATTGAAGCACCAAAGCGCGTCAAGGATGTACGAAGACTTGCGGTTGCGTAGCTGCTCTCGGCAGGTTTATTTCTAGGTTCTGCTGAGCAGCCTGCCGTTTTTCAAAATTTTGAAAAAGGCAGGTCCAATGAAATGGACTCCTGAAGCGGAGGCTGCGCTGCAGGACTTAAAGAGTACCTGTCCTCCACTCCAACACTTGTCGCACCTAAGCCACAAGAGAAGTTGCTGCTATATATAGCGGCAACCAATCAAGTGGTTAGTGCTGCGTTAATGTAGCGGAGAGGGAGGCGGATGACGAAACCGACAACCACGGCAAGCACATCCAGCGACAAGCAAGGGGCTTCGCCGACAAGCTCTGGTCCCGACAAGGACGAACCCGCGCAGACACATGCCCAGGTGCAGAAAAGGATGGTGCAGCGCCCAGTCTACTTTGTCAGTTCCCTCTTGCAAGGAGCTAGGTCAAGGTACTCGTGTGCGAGAAATTGCTTTTCGGCCTCCTCATGGCCTCGAAAAAGCTGCGCCATTACTTCCAAGCACATGAGATCACAGTTGTCACTCGCTTTCCCGAAGAGGATCTTGCAGAATCCGAAGCAAGCAGGCGAGATTGTCGAGTGGGCATTGGAACTATCAAGCTTTGGTCTCAAGTTTGAAAGCACATCAACTATCCAAAGCGAGCCTTGGCAGAATTTATAGCAGAATGGGCGTAGCGCCGGATGAAGAGATTAGGAGGCGAGCATTCCCGTCAAAGAAGCAAGCAAAGAGTGGCTGATGTACTTTGATGGCGCCTTCTCACTGCAAAGGCGCCCGGTGCGGCGTCTTGCTTATCGCACCACGGAGAGCACCTCAAGTACGTCGTCCAGATGCACTTTCCCAAGGAGCAAGCGACAAACAATACTGCAGAGTATGAAGGTTTGCTTGCCGGTCTTTGGATCGCTGTGGACCTTGGGATCAAAAAGCTTATTGTCAGGGGAGACTCACAACTCGTCGTCCGCCAAGTCAACAAAGATTACCAGAGTCCGTTGATGGAAGCCTACGTTGATGAAGTGAGGAAGCTAGAAGAGCACTTTGACGGCCTGCAAATGGAACATGTTCCAAGAGGTCAGAATGATATTGCTGACGGCCTGTCAAAGTGCGCCACACTTAAGTTGCCTGTGGAGCCAGGAGTTTTCGTGCTCAAGCTGACTCAGCCAACCGTAACACCATCAACTGGACAAAGCAAGAAGGGGAAGTTGGCCTCTGGTGACTACTTTCCGACAGAGCTTCCCGAAGCCGTCGTTGCAAAGGTCCCCAAGATCAACACCAACAGTCTTTGAGGAGCGATGCTGCTCCGACAGCCCCGAGGTTTGTTTCGTTGAAGTAGGCGCTCCCGACAAGTCTTGCTCCGGCAAGCTTGTCGGGAACATCAAACTCGGCGGCCGCAGGTCCTTGCCGTAGAAGCTGATGTTCCGCAGCAGCAGATGTGCCTTTAGTCCTTGTTGTCGAGCCGCAAGCTCCAGCATGGGCGCAACAGATTGTCCATTTCCTTCAGACAGGAGAACTTCCCGAAGAGCAAGAAGAAGCGGAAAGAGTAGCCCAACAGTCAAGTATGTACCAGTTTGTCGACAGCATACTATACAGAAGAGGACTCAACGGTGTGAAATTGAAGTGTATTCCCAGGGAAGATGGACAGAAGCTGTTGACAGAGATACATGGAGGCATATGTGGTCACCACATTGGCGCAAAACACTTGCGGCAAAGATTTCCGGCAAGGTTTCTTCTGGCGACAGCCCTCCGGGATCTGTTGCACAAGTAACCAAGTGTGAAGCGTGCGATTCCATTCCAAATAGATACACCAGCCAGCTCAAGCTCTCCAGACGATCCCTTTATCACGGCCATTTTCGGTGCAGGGCTCGACATCCTCGGCCCCTTCCCCGAGCTGTCGGGGCTTTGAGTACTTATGCGTCGCCATCGACAAGTTCACAAAGTGGCGGAAGTGGAAGCGATGAGGAAGGTGACAACCACGGTGAGCAGTCAAGTTCTTGGTCAATTGTTTGCCGTTTGAATCCCTAACCGGATCATCACCGACAACGGCACACAATTCCACGAATCGCACCTTCATGCGATGCGTCCAAGACCTTGGCGCCAAGGTCTGCTTGCTTCTGTTGCTCACAGAAGCAGCGGTCAAGCGAAGAGGGCAAATGCTGAAGTGCTGCGCGACTCAAGACCAGAACTTTCGACAGGCTGCACAAGTGCGAAGAAAGCTGGATCGAGGAGCTACCGGTGGTTCTTTGGTCGATCAGACGACGCCAAATCGAGCCACCGCCGGACACCTTTGCTCTAGTCTATGGAGCGGGCAGTTCTCCCCATGGTACTCGTGTCACGGATCGCCTCGAGTGCTCGCTTATGATGAGCTTGAGCAAGAGCAGCTGCGACAAGATGACGCTGCTCCTTGAGGAAGATCGTCTTCGAGCCTTGTCGAGCTGCTCGCTACCGACAAGCTCTGCGTCGCTACCATAGCCGCAGGGTTAATGCCGAAGTCTCGAGGAAGGCGACCTTGTTCTTGGCGCGTTCAGTCCGCCAAGAATTCAAACAAGTTGGCCTTGAAGTGGGAAGGCCCTTATCGGGTGAAAGCGAGTCACTAGGCTGGCGCTATCCGCCTTGAGACCGAAGATGGCATTCGGTGAGCAACTCCTGGAACATTGAGCATCTTCGTAAGTTTTACCCATAGAGGCGCGGTTGTCGAGAACCCGTTCGGCAACCACCTTTTGTACAAGTCTTGCCGCTGTTGCATGTAATCCTTTGTACAAAGCGAGCGCAGACCCGATGCATCGATAAAGCTCATGTGTTGCACACAACTTGTCAAATTCATGCTTTCATCATTTTATTGCATGTTTTAGCTAACACTTTGTGCAGCAACCACACCTGATAAGCAGAATCGAGCCGCTGGGCTCCATAACGTTATTTCCTCTTCTTTTTCTTCTCTCAAAGAAAGGAAGGCTCCCTCGCGCACAAGTTAACCAGGGGGGAAGGAGGAGATAATACTATGGACCAGGCACCGCTCGAGGAAGTTTCACCTCATTGGGAAGCAAGAGACACAAAAGCTAAGTTGCCAAAGTTTGAGCAATCAATTTTTAAATTTTCAAGTTATCTTCCTCGAGCGATAGTACTTTGTATGGAAAACCTGCATGAGAGGAACCAACTTCATGGCTAGTCGGCCCTTACTTTGTTTCGAGTCCGCTCAACAACTTAAGTGAGCTGCGGCTAGTCGCGACAAGGTTGCTTGTCGGAGGCGGCACTGCCAGCAGGCTGCGTTCCGCACTCAGCGCTCGCGGCAAAAGTGCCCGCGCCGACAAGTCCCCCAAATGCGTAAGGCAGAAACATGCAAAAGAAGGAATCAAGTAGAGGAAATAACGTTGCATTGATTGCCTAAGATAGAGTATATTACAAAATAACTTGTCGCTGATCTAACAAAGTGTTCTAAACAAGATCAGCAGCGACAAGGGAAAGATAGTGTTGGAGGGCTGGTCGCCGCGGTCGCCCTCAATCCGCTTGATCTTGTTCACCTTGTCCACAATGGGTGCGACAAGGGCTTTGAGATCCTCCACGTTGGCATCGGGCGGCAGGGATCTGAGGACGCCGTTAAGGTTGAGGCCCGGATTGCGGAAGGCCACCTTGATCAACACCTTCTCGAGGGCTCCTGCATAGACCTGGCGTGATTCCTCAGCTAGCTGCTTTGGGACCTCTTCCCGGAGTCGCTGGAGACCCGTCACCACGCCTTTGAAGAATAAGCTGAGTTTGGCGCTGGGTTGGAGATGCTCGTCGGAGGAGTATGCAAGATCCGCCATCCCCAGCTCCATCAGCTCGTTGTGGATGTCAGCAGCGGTGTCCACAAGACCTTGATCCGATGCTCCACGCTCTCCCTCAAGGTGCTCTGGATGGAGGCAGCATTCGCCAGCAGCTCCTCCTTGGCCTTGATCGCCTCCAACAAGCCCACCTCCCGCTCTCTGGCGCCATCCAGCGTCTGCGTCAGAGTGGTCAGCTTCAGCTCAAGATCCGCCTTGGAATCCTTGGCAGCGTCGAGCTCCTTGCCTCTATCAGCGAGGCGACTCTGCAGCTCGCCCAGAGTGTAGGCGTCCTTCTCGCGCTCACGCTTGAGCACGACAAGCTCTTCGCCGCTCTTCTTGAGGGTGGCCTCCAGCTGTGCCACCTTCGCCTTCAACTCCTCCTTGGCGGCCTCGGCAGCTGCGGCAGCATCGCCGCTTCCTTGGCGCCCGCCAAGTGACTCCTCACGCGGCAAGGTCTTCTTCATGGCTGTCCAGGTTGACCTTCGCTGCGCCCGGCTCACTTTCTGCCTTGGCGAGCTTCTCGGCAGCCAGCCACTGCTCCTCCTCGGTTGCGGCCTTCTCAAGGATGAAGGCCGTGCGCTCTTCTGAAGTTGCCCTGCGCTTACCTTTCGTCGCAGAGGGTTTCTTGGTTGGCGCTCCGGAGCACTTCGGCGCTCTTCTCCATGTCCGCACTTGCCCTCGCGACAAGAGCCTCCCGGGTCTCCAACTTGGCCTGCCGGGCGCGGTAGAGCGACAGCAGCTTCTTCAGCAGCTGCTCCTCGAACTTCGCCGCTGCTGCTTGGCGCGCGTCCACCAGCGTCGGCCAGCGGAGGCGAGTAGCTCGCCGTCAAAGGTCTCTCCCTCGACCGGCGCCACAGGCTCGGTTCCCGGGGAGCTTGATGAATCGCCTTCGCCCGGCTTTCGGTAGGCGCGGGCTGGGGCTCCTCGGAGCCCGCCCGCCCAACGGCGGCGAAGTCGGCTGTCGGTGTGGCGCTTGCCGCTCCTGCGGCCTCGGGGCCGTCGGTCACGATCGCCCGACCCTCGCCCGGCCTCCTCGCCAATAGGCTCGTCGGCGACGGCCACTTCTTCCTAGCAGCGACCTCTTCTTCCTCGGCGGCGGCCTCGTCGGTGTTGCCGCGTGCTTCCTCCTCACCGCGGCCTCGACCTCCATCGGCTCTGCGTCGGACGAAGAAAAAGCAGTCAGCGATTGTTCAAAAGAGAAACAAAAGAAAGCAAGCCCAAGGCAAGTTTTTCGTGTAAGGGAATTACACCTGCGGGATCCGCAGCCACGGCCTCAACCACTTTGGAGGGTCCTTTGGCGCTGTCCCTTGCCGGGTAGCCTCCTTGCGGAGTAGCTTCCCTTGCGGAGTGGCCTCCCTTGTCGGGCGCTCCCTTGCCGGAGATTCCTCCCTTGGCGGCGTAGTGGCAGTGAGGCAGGATCTCGGGCGGCTTCGAGCCCTCTGATGAGGCTGCTCTGCTCCTACACAAGCAAACTATCAGAAATCAACGCAGAAGGGGCACCCCTACACACCCAATAGTAAGAAGAAAACTGCGCACTTACTCTGGGGGCTGTGCTGGGGGCTGCTCAGAGGAAGGGTTGCCAAGTCCGGCAAGGGAGTCTCGGACGCGTCCCCCGTCGCCACGGGAGAATCGTCCTCAACGACGACCGTCGGGATCTTGGCCCTCTTCGACGCTCTGGGCCAGCGTCACGAAAAGGAAAGAGTCTAGAAACGAAGCAAATCAGATTCAAGATGAAGCAATAAAATTGAAGAAATACAAGCACAAATCTCAAGGGCTTACTCTTCGCCTTCTTCCTCGGAGCTGGCGCGGAGAAGTCAAACTCCGGCTCGCCTCCCGGTGCGACGAGGCGGAGTGGGCTCTCTTGGCCGCTTGGCGGAGGCGTCGGCGGTGGCCTGAGAAGATTCCGCCCCAGTTGTCGCTGCAGTGTGAGGCGCTCCCGCGGCAACCTCGCTTGCCGCGGTGGAGCGCGTCGCGCGGTGCTGCTGCTGTGGGCTGGTCTGCCGCCCCGACTCGTCTCCAGCCTTGCGGAGACGCCTCTTCGGCGGAGCCGGGGGCTCCGCTGGCGGCAAGTCGCTTGGCGGTGGGGAAGAAGCGCCCTCGGCGGGTCCACTCGACCCGGCCTCGGGCTCGACAAGCTCGTCCTCGGGCGACCTCCCTCGCTCGGCAAGGCTTGCTGCCTTCGCGCGTCCGCCTCCTCCACGGTGAACCCGAAGGCTCCGGTAGCGGTGGCTGCTGCCGCCTCCTCCACCACTGGTGGCAATCCGCGCCATCTCTCACGGTCGGTGGTGTCGCGGGTGAGCCTTTACGCTTCGTCGGGCGGATCGACACTTCTTGCAAATCGTCGAAGAATTGCTGCCGCGACCTCGTCGGGGGCTCCTGCCGGTTGGGGCGATCCCGTGGGAGTCGCGCGGTGGCATCATGGCGTGGATGCGGTCGGCGCCGAGTTGTTGCACAATGGGGCGACCCCGCGGCAACCTAAACCACTCGGGGTGGTCGGGTCGTTCTTGAACAGCTCGAGCAGCATCGCGTCCAGCTCCAAGGCGGTGAAGTTCGATTCGAGACCGGGCGCAACCTCATGATGTCTGCCGCATTTTGGAACTCCCGGGCAGGCCTCCTCCTTTCTGCAGGGAAGCGATGCAGCGACGAAGGAAAGTCTGCGCCAAGCTGCGCCTCTGATTAACCCGGCAAGCACGAGGCGCAAAATTGGTCACGGGTATCTTGACCGCATCCTCCGGCGTAAGTTACTCCAATCTCTGCCGCGCACTATTGGGGTTTGGCGCCCGCAGCGGTGAAAGGCTGTGGATTCTCCTCTACGACCCAGCACCAGTTGGCTCTCCACTCCTCCCACTTGTTGCGGAACTCTCCCTCTAGGTAGGCCTCTTTCTTGCCGATCCTAGAGACCCAGGCTATCCCTCCGGCAAGTGGCTCTCCTCTCTCGGCAGAGGCACGAAGAAGTGGCGGAAGAGTGCCACATTCGGGTGGACTCGACAAAGTTTTCGCACAAATCTTGCGAAAACCGCCATGGTCAAGACGGCGTTGGGGGTGAAATCAAGGAGGCGGAGGCTAAAGGTGTTCATTATGTCGCGGAAGAACTTCGGAAAAAGAGGCGGGCAAAGCCCGCAATAGAAGAAAAGGGCGAAAAAGGGGTACCCTGTTGGGGCCAAATCAGCGGCGGAGGCGGGGAGTACCCTCGTGCGCGGATGCGCACGCATCTCTGTCGACCAGAAGAGGTAGAAGACGTCCTGCAGCTCCCTTGCGCTGAGCTGCGGGCGGAAGATGGCCCGCTCCTTGCACAGCGCCGTGAGCCGCTGCGCCTCGGCCGACTTGACGCCCTTCTCCTTGTCGGCTTTCGGAGCCATGGCGAGGGCGGCGGAGGAGGCCGACGGCGGTGAGCGTGCTTGTGGCGAAAGTGCGGGCGCTGCTCTCTTCGCACCGGAGAAGAAGAGGGGAGCGGCGGTGGTTTTCTTGACAAGACAGCAATGGCAGGAGTGGGCGGCCGGCCTCTGTTTCCTCCGCTTATAAAGAGGGGGAGGAGGCGGACGTTCCACTTATACTAATAAAGAAACCCCCACGACCGCGCCCACGATCTCTCGCATGACGCCACGTCCGGTGCGTGCCGTTAGTAGGGACCGTGGTGGGTCCGGGGCGAGTTGCGACGTGGTCGAGGCCGCGTGTGTCCGTGCACAGTTTTGGGCCTGGCCCGACAAGCGCTCGGCACCATGTACGGCCCAGCCGGGGCTCTGTCGGTGTACGAGTGTAGGGGTACCCTAGTATCCCGTACTCGTGCACGGACAGTTGCAGCACCCCGCGGCAAGGTTTGCCTCGTCACCGCCAAGATCCTCCGTGGCTCCTTTGGAGCCATTCAAGAACAAAGTATTAGATTAAGAAGACAAGGCCCCGGCAAGATGAGCTTGTCGGGAAGGCCACTCCAGGCATACGGAAGGCAAGGCCCCGGCAAGAGGAGCTTGCCGGGAAGGCTCGGAGCGCGACAAGCCTCCGGGCCGCGACAAGGATTGACGCGGCTAGGCGCTTGCCGTGGCAAGCAACCTCTCTCCTCTCTGCTCCAGCTCATCCCATAGCGTGTCGCCATGGGAACATTCCATGCCTGCAGCGTGTCAAGAGGCTGTGCAGCCAGCGGAGAAAGCGGCGATAAGCGGCTGACAAGCTTGCCATCGTGGCGAAGCGGGCGCACTGACGGTCCCTGTTGCCTTTGTTTGGGCGACAACGGCGGTCATTTATTGCTTTTGTCCCTTGCCGTCAGAGTTAGGTATTTTGCACTGTACACTGTTCGAGTAGGTGTACCAACTCCTGTTTTTACATTTGTACCCTCATCTATGTTGCCACCTGTCGGAGACCCCTTGAGCATATAAAAGGAGGCCCAAGTGCAACGTAGAAGGGGTTCGGTTAGTTCGGTTCATTCGACTCACTCGAGACCAGATACACTCACGCTAGGTTTTGTAGCTTGCATTGCTCCCTAGCAAGAACACAATACATCAAACAAGCAGCAGTAGGAGTTTTATCTCTCCGGAGAGCAGTGTACATCAAACAAGCTGGGTAAACTGCTCGTGTGCCTCGCCTCGATCCGCTCTTCGTGCGATCTCCGCCCCCCTCCGAACCACAAGGGGCCTGGTCTGCCGGCCCCATAGGTGTCCGTGGGTACGATCAGCCTCCCCGACACATGTTCAAGTAGGGATTACAACGGAGTGCTGGAGAGTGGACCGCGTAAAAGATATGAGGATGGTGATGATGATGGTGATGTTGATGAAGACAATCACCACGACAATGATTCCCCTCTTGATGGCACTCCGGTGCCACCAAGAGAGAGGAGGAGAGGTTCTCCCCCTTGTGCTTCCTCCTCCATGGCCTCCCCCTGGATGGGGAAAGGTTCTCCCTCTGGTCCTTGGCCTTCATGGCGATCATGGCCTCTCCGGGATGCTCCTCCATGGCCACCGGTGATGATGGCCCCCTCTGGCAGGGTGCCGGAAAGGGCCTAGATTGATTTCTTGTGGCTATAGAGGCTTTTCTGATCTAGGTTTCTTCCTGGAAGTTTGGGTATATATGAGAGGTGTTGGCGTCGAGAAAAAGTCAGGGGGGTCTCCAGGCTGTCCACGAGGTAGGGAGGCGCGCCCAGGGGGGGTGGGCGCGCCCCCCACCCTCGTGGGCAGCCCGAGACTCTTCTGGCCCAACTCTTTTACTCCGTGGCCTTCTTCTGGTCCAAAAATAAGCTCCATCAAGTTTCAGGTCAATTGGACTTCGTTTGGTTTTCCTTTTATGCGATACTCTAAAACAAGGAGAAAAGAGAAACTGACACTGGGCTCTAGGTTAATAGGTTAGTCCCAAAAATCATATAAAATAGCATATAAATGCATATAAAACATCTAAGATGAATAATATAATAGCATGAATACTTCATAAATTATAGATATGTTGAAGACGTATCAGTTCACCTAGCAAAGTGCGAAGTAGCTAGCAGCCCCCCCTCGTGTCGGCACGAAGGGAATCCTAAGCTATGAATGCATGCCCCCCCACCCGAGGTTCACCTAGCAAAGTGCGGAGTAGCTAGCAGCCCCCCTCCCTCGTGTTGGCACGAAGGGAATCCTAAGCTATGAATGCATGCCCCCCACCCGAGGTTCATCTAGCAAAGTGCGAAGTAGCTAGCAGCCCCCTCCCTCGTGCCGGCACGAAGGTAATCCTAAGCTATGAATGAATGCCCCCCAACCGAGGTTCACCTAGCAATGTGCGAAGTAGCTAGCAGCCCCCCTCATGTCGGCACGAAGGGAATCCTAAGCTATGAATGCATGCCCCCCAACCGAGGTTGTTCACCTAGCAAAGTGTGAAGTAGCTAGCAGCCCCCCTCGTGTCGCCACAAAGGGAATCCTAAGCTATGAATGCATGCCCCCCGACCGAGGTTCACCTAACAAAGTGCGAAGTACATAGCAGCCCCCCCCCCCCCCACACACACACTTTCAGTCGGCGGGCCAGATAGGCATATCACACCAAGATGGATCGTAACGGACCAAGAATAATCCACCTTGGTCGTACAACCTCTCTGTTGTTGTTGGTCAAAGTTATGGCCGTCCATGCGACCTCGGAGATGGGCTAGCTCGCCAATAATCACGCAAGTAGCTAGTCCCCGAAGACAACCACTGCATGCATGTGGCCGAAACATATGTATGGAGAGGTGTGTTTTTTAGTAACAATGGAACAACTTTGATGTGGCACCGTAATTTTTATATAGAAACCCCCATACTGAGTGAGGGTTAGGTTGACGATGCATATGTATGTTACACCACACTTCAAGCCAATGACGGGGATTCATGCATGCATGCGTGCATAGTATATGTGCCCAAACTTAATTAGGTCTGAATCTCACCATGACCTATACTATGATAACACGAACCAAATGAAGAATCGGCCATGGTAACCTATCTTGTTGTTGATCAAGGTGATCATGGATGTCCACGCGGGCCCATGAATATGTAGGCTTGTCGCCCATAACCACGCGAGGAAGTGTACCGTTCGAAGGCAACCAATACATGCATATGTATGGAGGTGATGCGTGCATGCATGTTTGAATACCATTTCACAACATTGACGTGGCGCGTGCGTCAAAAATCGTACACTAGCTCCCCACACAGAGCGAGATCGATTCATGATGTGTCGTTGTACTAGCCACTTCGACTCGATGGGAGGGTTCATGCGTACACATGCATGTGTCTGTGCTCAAACGGTATCATGCATGTCATCCCAGAGCATGACTGTTGGCACACAAAATTGCCGCACAACACCAGGATATGTGTCATGCTTTCATGACGATGAACTATTGCTTTCCAGGCAAAGCAATAAAGAATCCCTCACTTTCGTGGAGGAGAACCAGCCACTTTTCAGCGCAAAACGGCAAAGATCACCAAACCCTAGGGCTGCTCGGGCTCGGCAGAGAAGAACGATAGACAAAAAGACGTACGTGAAAAAGTAATGTATTTGTTGATAGATCAATTGTTATCTTTCAATCGGCCATGGCCGTATATATATATGGCACGCTGGACTTGGCGTATAAGATTACAACTCTGAAGTTAAAACCGATCAGGACTTGCCTTTCTTGATTTAGTTACCGTGTAACATATGTCTATGAAAATTTACTTGCCATTCTAAGTACGTAGCATATCTAGGCCATATCCACATACAAGTACTCTTGTATATATGAATAAAGTATTCCGTCCACGTCGCGATCACACTAAATGTAGTGGCTAAGCATACGTATGATAACCCACAAGTATAGGGGATCGCAACAGTTTTCGAGGGTAGAGTATTCAACCCAAATTTATTGATTCGACACAAGGGGAGCCTAAGAATATTCTCAAGTATTAGCAGTTGAGTTGTCAATTCAACCACACCTGGATAACTTAGTATCTGCAGCAAAGTATTTAGTAGCAAAGTAGTATGGAAATACTTGATAACGGTAGCAAAAGTAATATTTTTGGGTTTTGTAGTGATTATATGATGTAGCGGAAAAGTAAATAAGTGAAGAACAATATGTGAAAAGCTTGTAGGCATTGGATTGGTGATGGAGAATTATGCCGGGTGCGGTTCATCATGTAACAATCATAACATAGGGTGACACAGAACTAGCTCCAATTCATCAATGTAATGTAGGCATGTATTCTGAATAGAGTCATACATGCTTATGGAAAAGAACTTGCATGACATCTTTTATCCTACCCTCCCGTGGCAGCGGGGTCCTATTGGAAACTAAGGGATATTAAGGCCTCCTTTTAATAGAGTACCGGACCAAAGCATTAACACATAGTGAATACATGAACTCCTCAAACTACGGTCATCACCGGGAGTGGTCCCGATTATTGTCACTTGAGGTTGCGGATCATAACACATAGTAGGTGACTATAGACTTGCAAGATAGGATCAAGAACTCACATATATTCATGAAAACATAATACGTTCAGATCTGAAATCATGGCACTCGGGCCCTAGTGACAAGCATTAACCATAGCAACATCAATCTCAGAACATAATGGATACTAGGGATCAAACCCTAACAAAACTAACTCGCTTACATGATAAATCTCATCCAACCCATCACCGTCTAGCAAGCCTACGATGGAATTACTCATGCACGGCGGTGAGCATCATGAAATTGGAGATGGAGGATGGTTGATGATGACGACGGCGACAGATTCCCCTCTTCGGAGCCCCGAATAGACTCCAGATCAGCCCTCCTGAGAGAGTTTAGGGCTTGGCCGCGGCTCCGTATTGTAAAACGCGATGAATCCTTCTCTCTGATTTTTTTTCTCCCCAAACACAAATATATAGAGTTGGAGTTGAGGTCGGTGGAGCACTAGGGTGACCACGAGGCAGGGGGCGCGCCCCCCACCCTCGTGGACAGGGTGTGGGCCCCTGGTCTTGATTCTTTCACCAATATTTTTATTATTTCCAAAAATAATCTCCGTGATATTTCAGATCATTCCGAGAACTTTTGTTTCTGCACAAAGATAACACCATGGCAATTCTACTGAAAACAGCGTCAGTCCGGGTTAGTTCCATTCAAATCATGCAAGTTAGAATCCAAAACAAGGCAAAAGTGTTTGGAAAAGTAGATATGACGGAGGCGTATCAACGTATAAATACCTTGATCCCATAGAAAACATTTAAATATTCCGGCAACTTCGCAAATCAAACTGGATAATGGCCATCAGTACTAAGCATACTTCTTCATATACATAGATATATAGCATATGCATGCAGCACGCCCATGGTTTAGTATAGCATACAATGCTCCTTAGGACTTGTATCTTCATCTTCCATGAAATTTCCTGTGGCAATACTTCAACAATGCATTAACCGATCAGCTTGATAAATCATTGATTTAATTTGGCTCATCATATACTGAGTAGCCAAATTATACCATCAACACATGCCCCCTGTTTTTTGTTTAATTGCATTGACCAAAAATACTATAGTAGTTGCCGTAGGATGAAGTCGATCACTGATTATATCATTACTCAGGGCGATGTCCAACGATACATCGGCCAAATTTGCTTAGGGCGATATTTAGAATAACATATCGGCCACAACATGTTCAAGCCTCCTGCCGCATGCTAGGATAGTACTTCTTCAAATATTTTCCATTGAGAGCTTTGGACAACTTCTCTCCCTGCAAAGATTGTACAGAATATGAATTCCCAGGAACAATCTCTAAGATTCTGTACGGGCCTTCCCAACTCGGCGACCATTTGCCGAATTTCCTATCTTTAGTTCCAATAGGTAAAATCGTTTTCCACACTAAATCTCCTATTTGAAACGATTTCTCTTTCACCTTTTTATTATAAGCCTTGGCTACTCTTAATTTCTCCTTCTCAATTTCTCGCAAGGCTCTTAATCTCTCTTCTATAATTCCATCTATCCTATCCATCATCAATTCATTATAATATATAGCCGACAAATCATTTTGTCTGGCCACTCTAAGAGCTTGTAAATAACATCTACAGGTAACACCGCCTCCTGACCGTATACTAGATCATACGATGCTACTTGAGTTGTTCTGTGCTTAGATATCCGATGAGCCCATAAAGCTTCCGAAAGTACCTCATGCCATCTTTTCGGATGCTCCTCAATTTTCTTTTTGATAAGCTTAATTAAAGTTTTGTTGCTAGATTCGGCCTGTCCGTTAGCTTGAGCATAATAAGGCGACGAAAACAATTTAATTCCTAAAGATTTGGCAAATTCACGAAAGCGATGTCTTTTAGAAGACGAAGGATGTATTTCACCAATAAAATCTAAATCCCATCCCCTAAATGGCCACAACCTAATGATGGGATTTAACATTGACGCAGACGCTAACTGTACATTACCAAATTTCTGACATGCCTCACAACCTTTATAGTACCGAAAACAATCCTCTAGCAAAGTCGGCCAATAAAACCCCGCTCTTTTTAACAACCATCGCATTTTGTGAGCCGACTGATGTGTTCCACATATTCCTTCGTGCACTTCACCCGTAACTATTCTAGATTGATCAGAATCCAAGCATTTTAAAAGTAACCCATCTATTGTTCGGCGATACAACTCGTCATTAAACAAAGTATATTTTAAAGCTTGTCGCCAAATTTTCCTATCTCTTGTTTGACTTGGATCTTTTAAATGATTAACTAGAGGAACTCTCCAATCACTTGGTTCTAAATTATTTGCTAATTCGGTCGTTTGTAACTCATGCATAGAATCTGCAGTACATTGTACATCTAGTTGTTCAACTGTCCTAGGCCCAAGTGCACCCTGTGGCAAAGTATCCATCATTATAGACTCAACATGCATCGGCTTGTCTAATATAAAAAAACACTCCTTTATTAATGTGATAACCGGATGCTTGTTGTGATAAACAATTAGCTCTAGAATTCTCTTCCCTAGGTATATGATGGATGGTGAACGTATCTAGAGATTTAATTATGTCTAAACATCAGTCCAAATAACTATTTAATAATCCATCAAAACATTGAAATTCGCCTTTAATTTGTTGTACTACCAGAAGTGAATCCCCAAAAGCATCTATATCCTTTACCCCCATATCAACTAAAGTTTGTAAACCAAACAGTAAAGCTTCATACTCAGCTTGGTTATTAGTGCAAGGATATTCCAACGGACCGATGTATCATAAAAAACATTATTAGGTGAAACTAAAACATTACCGACTCCTTGCCCTTCCCTACAAACCAATCCATCAAAATAAAGCTTCCATGTGCATACACTAACATAATTAATGTTTTCATCATCTTTAATCCTATGATCAACAATGAAATCGGCGATAACTTGAACCTTCATAGCACGCAACGATTCATATGTTAAATCATATTCTATTAGTGCGTAAGCCCACTTTCCAATCCTACCACTAAGAATCGGTCGTTGCAACATATACTTAATGACGTCGGCCTGGCAAGCTACTACATACGTACTAGAAAGAAGATAAGGCCGAAACTTGGTACATGCATAGTATAAAGATAAGCATAACTTTTCAATAAACACGTACCGACTTTCCGCGTCAAGCAAACGATGGCTTAAGTATGCAATGATGTATTCTTTCCCGCTGACCTCTTGTGCCAACACCGCACCGATCACCCTATCTTCTGCAGCAATGTACAGCCTGAACGAAGCACCAGACTTGGGCGCCCGCAATATTGGAGGATTCGACAAGCATCATTTTATATAATTAAAAGCATCTCGTTACTCTGCCCCCCAAGTAAATTCGGCTTCATTCTTTAGCCGAAGTAGAGGAACAAATGATTCAATTTTTCCTGCAAGGTTAGATATGAATCGTCTCAAGTAATTAATTTTTCCTAACAACTTTTGCACATCCCTTTTACACGTGGGTTCCTCCAAATTTCTAATTGCCTCCACTTTCTTAGGGTCAATCTCTATGCCATTTTCATGAATTATGAATCCTAAAAACTTACCAGCCGACACGCCAAAAGCACATTTGAGTGGGTTCATTTAATCCATACCGGCGCATCCTTTCAAAAGCTAATCTTAAATTGGCTAAATGATGATCAAACCCATCCGATTTAACAACTATGTCATCTATATATATTTCTAGTACAATGCCTAGAAGATCATGAAAAATTAAATTCATAGCTCGTTGGTATGTAGCACCGGCATTTTTCAACCCAAATGTCATAACGACCCACTCAAATAAACAAAAAAAACCCGGGCAACGAAAAGCAGTCTTAGACATATCTTGTTTGGCCATAAATATTTGATTATAACCTGCATGACCATCTAAAAAGGTAATTACTTTATGTCCCGAGGCATCATTAATAAGCATGTCGGCTATAGGCATAGGATATTCATCTTTTGGAGTAGCCTTATTCAAATCTCTAAAATCAACACAGATTCTAATATTACCAGTATTTTTCTTTTCCACGGGCACAATATTAGAAACCCAATCTGCATATCTACACGGCCGAATAAACTTAGCTTTTAACAACCGATCAACTTCTTCTTTGATGCGGTCATACAAATTAGGATTGATACTTCTACTAGGTTGTTTATATGGCCTAAAACCAGATTCAATAGGTAATCTATGTTCTACAAAATCTCTACTCAAACCGGGCATCTCAGTATAATTCCAAGCAAAACAATCAACACATTCTTTAAGTAATAAACATACCTTACTTTCTGATCGGCTTTCAAGCTAGCTTTGATAAATGTAGGCCTCGGAATACTTCCATCACCAATATCAATTTCTTCAAGTGGATCAGCCGATGAGAATCCCTGTCCAAGCTTTTCCATGTTATCAAAATCTTCAATAGTTTCATGCATATCGTTCTTTTCGGAACGATACTCCTCCGTGCGTCTCTGCAGCCACTTAATACTGTCGTCTTTATTCATCATTTATATAGATAAATCATTAATCCGAGCTACATTAGCCTGTTGTGCATTTATAGGTACAAAACCATCTCTGCCAATACTAATGTAATCATAGTCCCATAAATCCCTACCGGTCAAACAACGCATCTCACCGTGTTTCCAATCAACCGGCTCCTCCATCAAAGCAATACAAGAAGAATTGTCCGCCTCTATCTCCTCAACATCATCATTAACCCACTGAATTAAGCATTGATGAAGAGTAGAAGCAATGCATCAATTTGCATGAATCTAGTCGCATCCCAAAAGAATGTTATATCGTCCTTTCACATCGACAACAAAAAACGCAGTCGGCAACGTTTTGCTTCCGACTGTGAGATCCATAGAAATAACACCCTTAGCCTCGAACAATTCTCCTGAGAACCCACTAAGTCCCATGTTGGTCTTCATTAACTCGCTCTCTTTTTGGTTCAGTTTAGAAAATACCGAAAAGGGCATAATATTAACACCTGCACCGCCATCAACAAGCATGCAACCAATAGGCTTACCATCAATGTGACCTGTGATAAATAATGGCTTTAGGTGCTGTCCATGCTTCTCTAGTTTCTCAAATGTAGCATTCTTTGGGCCAAGAACAAGTTTAGCAATTTCAGCCTCGGGCACGCGAAATTCAGCAGGCAATGCGAACACCATATTAACATCCATATTAGTTTTACATCTTTATCATTCTCTAAATTTTCTGCAATAATAGTGTCATCTGTATTTTTATTTTCCTCAGCTGCGATGCGCTTCTCCTTCCAAGTTTTTGTGGGTATCATTGGTTTATCTTGATTGAACCATTTATCATGCCTCTTCTCAGCTATCTATTCCTTTATTTCCAATGTCCGCGATCATTTGTACACGCCCGTTTACGAGTGTGAGTAAGTCCCTTTGGGCACCAGCGAGGTGCTGGTTTAGTCCTGGCCTTGTTGACTTAATTTTGCTGCTCCCGGGTCCTTTGTCCTATACTGACGTACTGTTCCTCTTGGGATGAATATTTTGTCTTTAGCCGACAAACCTCCTTGCTGATCATATACTTTACTAGCATTAGAATTCTGTCCGCGTACATTGCTGGAATCCCAACGTGTGCATGTGTTGCTGTTACACTTCAAACCCATTGGAGGCAAACTCTTGGACGTTCCTGGGCCACAGTTTCTCATAACTAAATCAGCATACGAACTTGAAGATTTATACTGTTGACTAGTACGTGAGGATACAACATATTCCTTGTCTGACCGTGCATGCGGGTCATGCCCAGAATTAGTTTTCTCTTCAAATTGATTAGATTGGCCGGCTTGCCGCAACTTCACGCCATTACTTTTCTCCTCTGTACCAACAACTTCTGTTGAGGCACTGCTTGTTTCTATACAATTGACAACACCTTCATCTGACTAGTGTTCTGCTTTTTTCAAACCATGAGCAGCATCTAAATCATCCGCATTTGTTCCGGGTTTAGGATCGGCACGTTTCACCGGCATCCATACGCGCTTGTAGTCGCCCTTATAGTTGTTGCGCTCTGCACTGCGTACCGGTGATCGACCTCCTCGAACCTTGATGGCATTATGTGATCTAGCCTCCTCATTGAAACGAGTCATTTTCTCATGTACATTTGATCTGAACATCGGCATCGGCGGGATCCATCCCGGTTGAAAATAACCTGCTGGCCCTGTAGGATATGGCGCCCAAGGATTAAACCCCTATGGATGAAACTGCGGATACATAGGAGGTGCACAACCCCAATATGTCAGCTCCATTGCAAAATACGGCTGTTGGTCATATGCACTTCCTTGCCATTGCTCATGACTGCGAGGTCCAGAAGGAGATCTTGGACGCTTATTACCTCCGAGCCGATTAAACACATTGCTGGTCTTGCGTGAGGTATATTTTTCCAACAACATGCTAACTGTCGCCTTTGGCCTTGGAGCTTGTCTCCTCCCTCCGTTGACTTTCCACACTCCTATTTCTGGATTTTTTGGTTTGATCATCCTTGGAGGAGCATCGTTATCAACAACGTTTTCTCTCTTGCCGATTCGGTCTGATCCGACCGAATAAGCATATTTTTACTCTGAAGCTCGACCACATTGATAGGAAAAGGGTCACTGTCGAGCTTCATCTTAGAACCTTCTGTAAACATCAATCGTCCTTCATTGATAGCCGATTGCACCTGTCGACGAAACACGTTACAATCATTAGTAGCATGAGAAAAAGAATTGTAGCACTTACAATAAGCTCTTCTACCCAATTCTTCTGGAGGTGGAATTACATGACCCTCCCTCACACTAATTAATTTATTTTGCAGTAACATATCAAAAATTCTACCACACTTGCTTACATCAAAAGTATATTTAATTTCGTCCCTTCTAGCAGGTGTAGGTTTCAAAGCAGAACATGCAAAAGGTTTTGACTTTGGCGCTTGAACCCATTCGGCTACACATATATTAACATCACCCTCACTAGCCGAATCACTATCATAATCTAAGGCATTAACCGCATGATTATCATTCTCTTTATTTCTATTATCTTTAAACCGGCTATATTGTTTAATTTCCTTAGCCCGGTTTTCTTGCGCCAAAGCCTTCTGCAAAACTTGATTAACATCTAAAAATTCTTGCCCTTTAGTTTATCCTTAATATGAGCAAGTAGACCCGAAAAGGCAAGATTTACTAAATCCTTTTCGGCTATGGTCAAGCTGAAACATCGGTTTTTGACATCCCTAAACCTCCTAATATAATCATGAACATGCTCATTATATTTCTGCCTAACCATAGTTAAATCTGAAAGCCGAATTTCTGTTTCACCGCTATAAAAATACTCATGAAATTTTTGCTCCAATTATGCCAATGTTGAAATAGAATTAGGAGCAAGCGATGTAAACCAAGTAAATGCAGTACCAGATAAAGATAAAGGAAATAATTTTAATTTAAAAACATCCGATGTGCCGACCTCGCTGCGTTGTGCTAAAAATTGTCCTACACGCTCAAAAGTAGATCTACCATCTTCCCCCGTGAATTTAACAAAAATTGGAATTCTAAAACCACGAGGATATGGTGTCTAGTCAAAGTAATCAGGGTATGGTTTTTGATATGCACGTGCTCTACCCTTAGGTTCTAAACCAAATTCTCTAAGTATACTAGCAAGTTGATCTTTAAAATTATCATTGGGCTATAGAGAACTGGCTTGTGGAGCAGATGGAACACAAGCACGCGGCGGAAATTCCGGAAATGAAATTGGAGCATGCGAAGTTTGCAACGGAGACCCACTAAAATATGAATCAGGCACCGGCCCATACGGAACCCCGGTACTGACAGGCGGCAGCGGTGGTGTACTATATGCCACTGTCCGATAACTAGGCTGCTGCATATTAGAATTAAATCCAAAACTTCGGTTATTACTATTGTGATTTTCTAGAACCGAAGTCGAAACAATAGGAGCAGTAGTACTAGGAACAAAATTATTAGCCGAACTACCAACATAGTTCCGGCCATCCAGATTATTGATTAAAGGGAAGTAAGGCTACATAGCATTAGTCGATGCACTAGGCGTATATATATTACTTGGCAAATTGTTAAATCCGCTACTGTCTGTTGGCATCGATCTTTTTCCAGAATACTCATCATTGACATGCAGCACTAATGAGCGTACATGACCAGGTAGACAATTTTCAAGATCTTTATTAAACTGCACATTAAATTCTTCAAGTCTATTAGCTACTGCTTTAGTAATTGTACGCGCCGTATTTTCCATATCAGAACCATATTTACTAGCTACGGACAAATCAATTAGATGAGCAATTTCTTTGGTAGAGTTTTTTTACCAGAGTGTTGAACACATCAGAAGGGCTCGGAATTACCTTTTTGACGACGTCGTTCCTCATCTTTGCGTATCTAGCCAACTTCAGCTTCAGCCTCTCAACCTTTTCTTTCTCAAGCTCCTCTTCAAGCTCGCGTCGAGCATCTTCCGACAGATCGTCGAGTGTGACGGCGATGACGTTCTCCGGGTCGATGTCACTCCCGTTCTTGGACTCGTTACTCATCGTGTAGCTCTTCTTCTTCTCGTCCCCAGTGGAGTCGCCAATTGTGTTGGCACGCGAAATCGCCGTGCAACACCAGGATATGTGTCGTGCTTTCGTGACGACGAACAATTGCTTTCCGGGCAAAGCAATAAAGAATCCCTCACTTTCATGGAGGAGAACCGGCCTCTTTTCAGCGCAAAATGGCAAAGATCACCAAACCCTCGGGCTGCTAGGGCTCGGCAGAGAAGAACGATAGACAAAAAGACGCACGTTAAAAATTAATGTATTTGTTGATAGATCGATTGTTATCTTTCTATCGGCCACGGCCGTATATATATATATATATGTATATATATATATGGCACGCTGGACATGGCGTATAAGATTACAACTCTGAAGTTAAAACCGATCAGGACTTGCCTTTCTTGATTCGGTTACCGTGTAACATATGTCTACAAAATTTTACTTGCCAATATAAGTGCGTAGCATATCTAGGCCATATCCACGTACAAGTACTCTTGTATATATGAATAAAGTATTCCGGCCATGTCGCCATCACACTAAATATAGTGGCTAAGCATACGTATAAATACCTTGAGCCCACAGAAAACATTTAAATATTCCAGCAACGTCGCAAATCAAACTGGATAATGGCCATCAGTACTAAGCATACTTCTTCATATACGTAGATATATAGCATATGCATGCAACACGCCCATGGTTCAGTATAGCATACGGTTCTTCTTAGGACTTGTGTCTCCATCTTCCATGAAATTTCCTGTGGCAGTACTTCAACAATGCATTAACCGACCATCTTGATAAATTATTGATTTAATTTGGCTCATCATATACTGAGTAGCCAAATTATACCATCAACAATGACCTATATATATATATATATATATATATAGGGTAACACTATTCTAAGCGTGAGTGTAGAATAGCTTATTCTACACCCTAGTAACGCTATATACAAAATCTAGTAAAACAATGTACAAAATGTAGTAATTTTGAAAATATGTCTTTTACTATCCAAGTTTGTAATTTACTACATTTTCAGAAAAAAATACTATATTTTATATATTGCGTTACTACATTTTGTATGTACCGTTACCGGGGTGTAGAATAAGCTATTCTACACTCACGCTTAGTTATATATATATATATATATATATATATATATATATATATATATATATACAGATTGTCTATTCTGCTAATATTAGCAGAATAACTATTCTGTATACCACTTCGGCACTGCACGCTCAACAGAAGCGCACTGCATCATTTTGACGAAGAGCACTGCAATAGAGACTAGTGAACTTCGTGTCGAAAAAAACTTCACGCGGTGTTTTTTCGGTACTGTTTTCGCTCTAATTTTTTAACCTTTATCGGAATGAGGCGTATAATATACCATTGAAAAGCTATGGATTAGGCGCAACTTCGACATGTTGAACACTTTTCGAGATTCCACACGGTTTAAGAGCAGTTTTGAAAATAGTGCAGCGGATGACGAGTGGCAGCGAGCGTTTTTTTGCGTTTTTTTCTAAACCGCTTGTCGGAATGAAGCAAATGATACGCCGTTGGATAGATATCGTCGAGGCGCATATTTTTCATATATAAATCTTTCTCTAATTCATTACGGTTTAAGAGCAGTTTTAAATTTACTAAATCGCGAAATTCTGTTTTTTAATTTTTTTTCAAATTTTCGGTACTGTTTTCGCTCTAGTTTTTGAACCGTTTGTCGAAACGAGGCGTGTAATACGTTGTTGGAAAGCTATGGACAAGGCGCAACTATCATATGTAGGAATGGTTTTGAGATTGCTTACGGTTTTAAGTTAATTCTGAAAATCCTGCGGCGGAGGACGAGTGGCAGCGGTCGTTTTTTTTTTGAAATTTTTACAAACCGGTTGTCAAAATGATTCAAACGATACGCCGTTGGAAAGATATCGATAAGACGCAACTTTTTCATGTAGAACACACTCTCTAATTCCTTACGGTTTAAGAGCAGTTTTAGATTTACCGAAATGCGGACACTCTGTTTTTTCGTGACACCCAAATCGACATGGGTACTTCATCTGACTGAAAACCGCACTACATCGGACGAACACCGCACTGCATCAGACGGGTAAGAGAACTGCATGTTTTCTTTTATTCGAACGTATTTTTTTCAAGGACAAGAATGTAGAGTGCACTTCACATCGGGCGTAAGTGAACCCCAACACTATTTAGAAGTGAACCTCTTCACTATTTGTTGTTGTTTTCCGTGAAAAAATTATGCACTTAAAAATTGGGAGTAAGTGAACCGCGTCGTTATCGAAAGTGAGCCGCGACACTACCCCAGAAAACTGCACTGCATCCAACAGTCAGCCACACTACAATATTGTTTTTTTTTCGAGAGTACGCCAATGGCGTACCTTAGCTTTATAGAAGAAGAGAGAAATATGTACAAGAGTTTTAAATGGCTAGATCAGCAGAACCCGGCGATCCCACCCTCCTCCACTCCTACTCACGCTACACTACTACTCACAATATCTATGAACTCCTCTCCCTCCTGCCAGAGCCCATTGTCGTAAATCAGTAAAAATAAGCTCTGCCGTGTCAGCCGCATTACAGATGTTACCAGACCGGAAGACCCTATTGTTCCTTTGCTTCCACAGCGTCCAACAAATGAGCGTGACAAACGAGTCAAAGCCCTTCCTTTCTTCCTTGTGGATTTGCTTGCGTGTGCTAGTCCACCAGTCTTGAAGCTTGACTTGTTGAGAGGGAATCAAGCCTAGATCGATGTCCGCCTTGGAAAAACATAAGTACCACACCTGTCTTGCGAAGACACATTGTAGCAGTAAGTGATCCACATTGTCTTCTTCTTGATCGCACAAAAAGCAGGTGTACGATTCTTCTTGTAGCCCATGTCTAAATCTCCGGTCTGAGGTCCTATGCCTGTATTGAATTGCTAGCCACATAAAAATCTTGCATGTAAGCGGGGCCCAGCACTTCCAAATCGCTGCTTTGGCGTGTAATCTGATCCCTCCTTCCCATAGTATCTTGTAGGCGGGCGGTGTATACTCTCCCACTTCGTTCCATGCCCAAATGGCTCTATCATCCATTGCCGGCACCAGCTGAATCACAATGAGGAGCTCCCAGAGATGGACAAATTGACACACTACAATATTTTTATAGGGGAATGAACTCGATTTTTCGTTATTGCCTTTTTGCTCGATTTTTCATTATTGCCTTCTTGCTACAAGGCGAGTGCATTGAACGTCAAGGGAAAGTAAACTGTGATATGAATCAAAGTGGACGGCATGACTTTTTTTGTCGTTTTCGAACTACATGTTTTTTCAAACAATTCTTTTTTTGCCCGGTTGAGGCTAGTGAACTTCACTACTATCTTCTGTCTTTTCTTATTTTTTTAATTTAACACGCCCTCACTGATGAGACGAAGCAAGTATACTGCATTTATCTTATTTTTTTAATTTAACACGCCCTCACTGACGAGATGAAGCAAGTGTACTGCATTTAATATTTTTTAATTGCATACGGCAAAAAAGTGCCATTTTCAACAAAATGAACATAACGAACTTCAGTGCCATGTTCAACAAAACAACCACGGGGTGTCAAACCACACTGCAATTTTGAAATCTGCATACCCCCCAAAAATAACGTCATGGCCATGGGCACCAAACCACATGCAGATGTGCCTTCTGCACTGCACGCCTACATAACCGCAAACTGCACCAGCGCGAGAAGCGAGCTGCAACCCACAAACGGGGCCTGCCGAAGAATACGAAGGTGCGGTGCGCCTGTCCCAGGTGGAGGAAGGGAATCCTCGATCCTGCTATGCACTACAGCCTGCGTGCACAGCCAGATTCAGGGGGATGGGAATGGCCGGAGGAGGCGAGGTCGGGAGCATCTCGTCAGCGCAGGCCTCACCAGACACCTTCTTCGTTTTCAAAGCGAACTGCACATGAAAATAAATTGAGGGAAGCCTAGGTGCTGCGCTCGGCAGCACATGAACCAAAAATCAATTTCAAACACAAAGAACAAACAAAAAAAACTTCCAGCTGCCGAAACCGCACCGCATCGCCACAACCGTGCGTACTGCATCACGCGGCGCCTCAACGGAATGAACTGCGGGGAGGAAAGGGCCACGGTGACCTCAACGGGGGAGAGGGGTGGTGCTGCGGTCCAAGGTTCAGGTCGAAGGTGCTGGAGGGATGGGAGGTGCCGGGGTCTGGATAGGGTGCACCGGCAGGAGGACGACTGGATCCGGTCGCGGCGGCACAGCAGGAGGTCACCGGGGCCGAAGGGTTGTGGATCCGGCCACCGTGGAGCAGAAGAAGGTCACGAGGCGGCGGAGGGACAGAGGTGGTTGACGCCCATGGTGCTCAGGGGCAGGTGCGCGGCAGCGGCCTGCGGATGGGTGGCGTGGCGGCGACCTGAGAAGGGGCGACGCCGTGGTTTGGGGAGGGGCGGCCATGGCAGATTGGCTGCCGGAGGATCGGGGGGGAGGAAGGGGCTTACAGGCTGGGGGGGAAGTAGAGGATCCCTGATCCGGCGGATCCATGGAGACGGGGTGGTTCGCGCGTCCGGCTCCGGAAGCGGTGGTCGTCGGAGTAGGAAAGGCACGGGCATCCGTGGCGCAACCTCCACCTGCATCGGGTAGCAGGACTCCCAGATCGAGCAGCCGGCACGGCGACGGTGGATCCACGCCAGATCCGGGGCGGGATAGGCGATTGAGGCGGGGAGGCGCACGTTGGTGGCCGCGTAGAGAGGGCGGCGCGGGGCGGCGCACCGGCGTAGAAGGTGAGGGGGTTGGGGTGGGAGGTGGGAGGCCACTGGTGGTGCGGGGACGGGACGGCCGGAGGTGGGAGGAAGGAGGTGCGGGGGAGGTGGTGCTCGGGGTCGGGAGCGCCGGCGGGGCATGGCGCCTCGATGGAAGAAGGTGGAAGGGGGATCGGGGGTGTGACGCAGGGAAGAAGGTGGAGGGGGATCGGGGGAGTGACGCAGGGATTTGGGTGTGGTGAGGTGGGTCGAGGGACGAGGGATCGCTAGTGTTAGCAGAATAAGCATTTTTGAGGTGCAGAATAAGGTCTTAAGGGTGTTATCATAATAGACTCACCCTATATATATATGTATATATATATAGTAATGCTAAACTAAGCGTGAGTTATATATATATATATATATATATATGTATATATATATGTATATATACCATATTAAAAGAAAAAAATCCCCTCCTTGGTCAAATTAACCTCTCTTGTTGTCAGGCAAACAGTAGTGATGGACCAAGCGGGCCCACAGATGGAAAGCATTGATATCGCTGATAACCGCTTAAGTGGGTGCGAGAGGACAACCACCACCGCTTTGCATGTGGGCCAAACCAATATATGTTGAATACCCAAAATGCACAACTTTGATGTGCCACATGCCTCAAAAACTATAAACCATGCACCCACATAGAGCGAGGTTCATGAAGCGTACTACATATGATGGTCCCCTTCCCCCCTCTTCACCGCATACTATATGCTCCTGCCGTAATATGTACAACCCAAAATAATCTTCATCGATGGTGAAATTAGTTAACCTCTCTCGATGTAGGTCAAAGTGATGCATGCATGCATCGATGATGGCCTCGTGGTCCCACAGATGGAAGCGTCACACGTGAGTGTCCTAGCTAGGATAACCACCGCGTGCATGCATGTGGCCCAAAGAGGTGTTGTGTGATGTTTGAATAGCCAATTTCACAATTTTGATGTGGCACATGCCTCGAAAAGCAAAAAGTCCTGACACTAAGTGAGGTGTACTTGTTCACAAACGCGTACGTATAGTATATATGCTAGTCCCCTCCCACCTCTTCGACGCGTACTATATACCACCATAACACAAACAAAAAAGATTCTACCTTGCTGGTCAAATTAACCTCACCGTCGGCTGTTCGTCAAAGTGATGGACGACCACTTCGAGGGCCCACAGAAAGCATCACACGCGAGTATCGAGTGTCGTGTAGGACAACCATCGACTGCATGTGGACAAAACATGTATGTATGAAAGGGTTTTGTAATGTTTCAAATAACGAATTCATGACTCTGATGTGGCACCGGCCTGCCTAACAAAATGGCCAACCCACACGATGGCACACAACTCGTTGTGTACTGCGAGCCACCCGCCACCCCCGGACACACACACCCACACACACACCGCGAATCCACCGCAACTACGATGCATGTTAAATTAATTATCCCGCGGTGAACATATATGTTACCAAAGGAGGGCCGTTTTAATTTCGAAAAAAATCACGGAGACCATTAAGACGTTTTAGTACATTAATTGATTAATTTTCTATGGGTATAATGTGCAAAAATCAAATTTGAGCTACATGCACACGTGACAGTGCACCTAAATGAATTGCAAAAACACATGTGTCTCACTGGGTGCATGTTTACTCCCTGTGCAACAAATTTCAAACATTGAGAATCTTGATTTTTAAATTCTAGTATATCCAAAACTTATTTGAAGTTCATGAAACTTATCGTGTTGTCAATGGACACCAATACAAAGTGGCATTGTACTTTTTTTGTCAAATTTGAGACCCGTTTTGATGTAATCTTTATCTAACTACAAACGGGAGATTATTAATAATTGGGAACCAATATCCCTAATGGATTATTTATTCGAACCGTGAGCGTTAGACCAACAATGGATATGTGCCATGCTTCGGTTAAGCAATAAAGCAGCAGCATTAATCATCCAAATAGAAAAATAATATACATGCCGCTGCGCGACCCGTGTGCCGTGCGAGCAGGCATGAGTTGACGGGACGCATGCGAGCAGTCCGCCGCGCAGGCAGACCGGGAGGCGTGCGTGCAGGTGTGTGAATTGACGGAGGCGTGCTCACTGCGCAATGTCATCGGGAGGCGTGCAAGTAGGTGTGTGAAACTTTGGTAGGCATGTTAGCAGTCTGGTGTGTAGGCTCACCGGGAGGCGAGCCATCGTTTGATCGCCGCCCGCCTCTCTCCCACAACTCCCACTACTCCATATTAATGGTGCACCCGAGCGGCCGCACCCCCATCCTCGCCACACACACAATCCTCTCTCTCCGGCTGCATCCTCGACGCCGCTCTCAGTCCTCAAAGCCGTCAGTGTATGAGGATGCTGCCGAAGCGACATGTCGGAGGGAGTGGCGACGCCGTGGCTACTAAAGCATCGGAGCACGGTGTGGAGATGGAGATGGAGGTTTCCGTCACCGTCAGCGAGTTATCGCTGCACCCTGACATCGTCGATGACATCGGGCTTCCACAGCCGGAGGCGGAGTTCCACACCGGCTCTGGTGACGACCCCGGCGATGACTCTGACGACCACTCCGGCGACGACTCCGATGACGACGGGCAGCTGGTCAGTCATCTATACCCATTTATGTGTCAAGTAGATCATAGGGTTTCTCTGGTTACTCCTACCTCCCCCTTTTTGGAATAGAAATCCTATGGTTATGTTCTCCCAATCCATAAAATCTGAGTAAGTTTCGTTAGATCCGTGTAGTGTATTGATTGTTTGAATGGTACAAGTGATAAGTGATTAGTTGTTTCATCTGTGCAAATGATTTCTGCTAGTAATCCGACTAGGGTTAGTGTTCATGCTAATAATTCCTAGACAAGACTTGACAATTGATTTTGATTGACCTACATATGTCTGTGCCATTATTTTCTTCAAGATTGGTGCATACATAGGCATTTGTGCTTAAAAATCGAACCATAATCTCTGGATATGTATAAATAAATAGCCATAAATTCCTAATCCTACTTCACGACATGTAATCATTGATTTGATGCCAAATTTGTTTTACTATTTGTATAGGTGTTGTCGGCGATGTGGACAGCGAGGATGAACATGGCCAGAGGAGGTACAAGAGGCAAATCCCGAGGGAGCTTTATGCGGGAATGCATAACAGGCGTATTAGGACCTGGAACAGCGGCTAACAATGCCCATTTTGCAACCACAAGCTTCATGACACGTATCTAAGTGTTCTGGCGCATGCAAGAGGATGGGTCGTTGGCTCCTTCAAGAAGAAGTATTCTTGCAGGGTGGCGCACGGCACGTACGCCGAGTACTTGGAGAAGCTCATGCCGGCATGTAACATAAGATGTGGGATCAAACTATGTACGCTTGAGTATGCTTAATGACGGTTGAACTATGTACTAATGGTTGACCTATGCTTGTGTACGTGTACGCTTATTATCTATGTCTGAGTATGTTTAATCTATGTCTACTTATGTCTAACTGTGGGATATGGATGCAATCAGTTCGATTGATGGAATCTACCTCCGTCTTGGTTTATTGGTCCCCTTTGTAATTTGTGTTAAAATTTAACCAAAGGTTTAACTGACAAAATATTAGTGCAGGTCAGCAAAAATTATATCGTTGGATGGTTATTTAAGCATAGTGTTGAATGATATAAATTATGGTGACATGCATAAACATTTCTTAGTTAAATATTTGGTCAAAATTACAAAGGGGACAAATAAACCAGGACGGAGGTAGTACGTCAATCACACACGGTTCCCAAAATTGGAACCATGTGCAATGACTTTCATTTTGCCTGTTGCGTCAATCACACACGGTTGGCTCTAGCAAACCGTCACCTCCAAAATTCTTTATGGGACAGAAAACCCTCACCACCCAATTCATAAAAGAAAAAATAAAACCCTCACCATCCCCATGTCACAAAAACCCTCACCTCGCCCGCCACCCCCTCTGAGGGAGTCCTGGACTGAGGGGTCCTGGGGCGTCCGGCCTGATTGACATGGGTTGGACTGGTGGGCTGTGAAGATACAAGACCCAAGACTCTCACCCGTGTACGGATGGGACTCTCCTTGGCGTGGAAGGCAAGCTTGGCGTCCGTATATGAAGATTACTTTCTCTGTAACCGACTTTGTACAACTCTACTCCCCTTTGGTGTCTATATAAATCGGAGAGTTTAGTCCATAGGGACAATCATAATCATACATGCAAGACTTCTAGGGTTTTAGCCATTACGAACTCGCGGTAGATCAACTCTTGTAATACTCATATTCATCAAGATCAATCAAACAGGAAGTAGGGTATTACCTCCATAGGGAGGACCCGAACCTGGGTAAACATCGTGTCCCATGTCTCTTGTTACCATCGACCTTAGACGCACAGTTCGGGACCCCCTACTCGAGATCCGCCGGTTTTGACATCGACATTGGTGCTTTCATTGAGAGTTCTGCTGTGACGTCAAAGACAGGGTTGATGGCTCGCCTTGTTATCAAGGACGGTATCACCTCCAGAGGAGCCCTGGCCTCAGGCCAAACCCTCCGGTTGGGTAGTTTTACCATGACCGCCCGTACGGCCATCAAGCCGACGATGACTTCTCGGGTCATCAAAAAGCACCTCCGTGTTGACTCCGAATACTCCAAACGAATGGATCCGACGGAGTTGTCGTCTTTAAACGAACTCCTAGATCGTATCGCCGCCTTGGGGGTCGCTACAGACTACGATCGGATTGGGCTTAAACCCGACCAGAGAGAAATCAAATCTCCGCCAATCACCCATCAGATAGCGGTAGTAGAGGAGCAAAACAACAACTCTTCCTCCATATTGAGAACGAACTATGTTCGAATTTCCGAGCTTGAAGAGCTGGATACCTGTCCGCGGAGCGACGCTGAGGAAGTCCTGGATTAAGGGGTCCTCGGGCATCCGGCCTGTTAGACATGGGCCAACTGATGGGCTGTGAAGATGCAAAGACCGAAGACTGCACCCGTATCCGGATGGGACTGTCCTTGGCATGGAAGGCAAGCTTGGCGACCAAATATGTAGATTTCTTTCTTTGTAACCGACCTTGTGTAACCCTAGATCCTCCCGGTGTCTATATAAACCGGAGGACTTAGTCCGGAGGATATTCATTACCATAGTCCTACAAGCTAGACCTCTAGGGTTTAGCCATTACGATCTCGTGGTAGATCAACTCTTGTAACACTTATATTCGTCAAGATCAATCAAGCAGGAAGTAGGGTATTACCTCCATAGAGAGGTCCCGAACCTGGGTAAACATTGTGTCCCCTATCTCCTGTTACCATCGACCATAGACACACAGTTCGGGACCCCCTACCCGAGATCCGCCGGTTTTGACACCAACATTGGTGCTTTCATTGAGAGTTCCACTGTGACATCGACGACAAGATTGATGACTCGCCTCGTCCTTAAAGAAAATATCACCACCGGAGGAGAACTGGCCCCAGGCCAAACCTTCTGGCTGGGCGTCTTTACCATGACCGCCCGTTCGGCCGTTAAGCCGACGATGACCTCTCGGGCCATCAAAAATCCCCTTCGTATCGACGCCAAACACTCTAAGCAGATGGATCCGGCAGAATTTTCGTCTTTAAACGAGCTCCTTGATTGCATCGCCGCCCTGGGAATCACCACAGATTACGATCGGATCAGGCTTAAACCGGATCAAAGAGAAATAAAATCTCCACCTGTCACCCACCAGACATCGGTAGTCGAGGAGCAAGACGGCGACTCTTCCCCTATACTGAAGACAAACTACGTCCGGATCACCGACCCCGAAGAGCCGGATACCCACCAACGAAAGGATGTGACCGGCCTTCCGAACATAGAATCGGACGGCGGGCCTAAGCAATCAGAAGATCCTCCAGAGCCCGGGCTGTTAAGTCCGGAAAATCTTCAGACTCCAGATCATCGATCGGGACAGGGTCCGGATTCAATTCCACCCACCCACCCAGACATAAGCGCTCTTATGAACATACAACAGCAGTCTCAGGAAACGGTCCACCACTTCTGGGCAAGATTCCTCCTTGTCAAGGACAGGGTTAAAGATTGCCGCGACAAGGACGCGATATCAGTGTTATGCAAAAATTGCACGGACAAAGGAATCCTCAACGCCATCAATCGTCGCCGCATACTACACTTCACCGACTTGGCAACTATCGTACAGAAGTACATCACAATGGAAAGCACCTGGAAAGCTCAGGCAACTTGCTGGGAACCGTCGGTCCCAACTCAACCTCTCGTCCAGGCAAAAAGGGCGCATCCCCGTGGCATGCCCAGTCCAATAGCCAAGAAATATAAACCCATTACGTGGCACGGAGCCGTTCTGTAGGGATGGCTCGATGGCCCATGCAAAATACACACAACACCGGATACCATATCAAGCCACAGCCTTAGAGCATGTTGGATACTCCGGCAGGTAGCCAAGAGCGGCAAGGACATCCTTACCAAAAACGCCCTAGAGCAACACCCTCCAGAAGACGACGACCCCAGAGTATTGACGGTCTTCGAGACATTCGCTTCAAATAATAATCGCAAAAAGGCACTCCGCGGCCTCGCTGAAGTCTATCAAATCACCGCGATAAACCCTTGGAACGACACGGCCATAACCTTTAATGCCGGTGACGAACCAAAATACAGGACGATCGGCGCCGGCCACCAGATTAGTCCTCAGTCCCATCATGGACGGCTTTCGACTCACCAAGGTCCTCATGGACGGCGGCAGCAGACTAAACCTCAAATATGAGGATACACTCCACAAAATAGAAATAGACAGGAGCCGCATCAAGCAAAGCAGCACGACCTTCCGAGGAACCATTCCCAGTCGGGAGGCGCGGTGTGCGGGAAAAATCACACTTGACGTGGTATTCGGCACGCGGAGAATTATCGGTCCGAAGAAATAACCTTCCAAGTGGCTCCTTTCAGCAGTGGATATCACGCCCTGTTGGGGCGAGATGCTTTTACACGCTTCCAAGCTATACCTCATTACGGGTACATGAAGCTCAAAACGCCCAGGCCCAACAGCATAATCACTCTCGTCAGTGATCCGGACATAGCACTCCGCGGCGAGAACAAAACTGCATCCTTGGCCCTTGAGGCATTATCCGAAGCCCTCGCGGCCGACGAATTAACTGCACTGCGCTCCACGGTGGACATGGACGATGTGATCTTAGACAAACGACCCAAATCCACCTCCTTCAAACTGGCAGAAGAAATAGTCAAATTCCAGGTCCACCCAACGGACCCCAAGAAGACAGCATCTATTGGAGCACAACTAGACCCAACGGTCGACACCGCGCTACGGGATTTCCTTCGTGAAAACTGGGATATATTCGCCTGACACCCTTCTGACATGCCTGGAATCCCACGCAAGCTGGCCGAACATAGCCTCAATATATTAAAGGGATACAAAGCATTCAAACAAGCACTGCGGTGCTTTTCTGAACCCAGATGCCAAGCTATGGGGGAGGAGTTAGCCAAGCTAATTGAGGCCAGATTCATTAGAGAAATAAAACATCCGGACTGGCTGGCAAACCTGGTGATGGTACCAAAGAAGAACAAATCCTGGCGCCTGTGCGTCGATTTTAAAGACCTCAATAAGGCTTGCCCTAAGGATCCCTCCCGCCCCCCACCCTGCATTGATCAAATAAATGATGCTACCACAGGAAACGACTCACTATGTTTCCTTGATGCATATTCCGAATACCATCAAATCAAAATGAAGGAGTCCGATCAAGCTGCAACAGCATTCATTACCCCATATGGGCAATTCTGCTTCAACACCATGCCCTTCCAGCTCAAGAATGCCGGCGCCACATACCAACGAAGGATTCAAACATGCATGGAGAAACATATCGGCAAGACAGTTGAAGCTTATGTGGACGATGTCGTCATCAAAACTAGGCACGTCGAAACACTAATAGACGATTTACGTCTCACATTCAACAACCTCCGCGCTTATGACATTAAGCTCAATTCGGAAAAGTGTGTTTTCGTCATCCCCGCTGGAAAACTGATTGGCTTCATCGTTTCCAATAGAGGAATTGAAGCAAATCCAGCCAAAATCCGAGCTCTGTCTCAATTGGCTACGCCAATAGACCTTAAACAAGTCCAAAAACTCGTGGGTTGCGTGGCAGCTCTAAGCCGCTTTATCTCCAGATTGGGAGAAAAGGCACTTCCACTCTATCGCCTTCTAAGGCGAACCAATCACTTCGAGTGGACAGACGCGGCAACAACCAGACTGGAAGGAATAAAAACCCTTCTAGCGAGCAACCCAATCCTGGCCGCACCAAACGTCGGCGAACCCATGTTACTATATATATCGGCAACACATCAGGTGGTGAGTGATGTGCTCGTCGTTGAACGGGAACAGGACGGACACAAATTCCCGCTTCAGAAGCCAGCATACTACGTATCCACTGTCCTTACATCATGAAAATCCCGGTACCCCCATTATCAAAATATAGCATACGCGGTCTTCATGGCATCCCGAAAGCTACAACACTACTTCTAGGAGTGTTCGATCACGGTGGCTTCCGAAGTACCACTCAACGAGATAATAAACAACCGCGATGCCACGGGCCGGATTGCCAAATGGGCCATTGAGCTCCTTCCATTTGATATTACATACAAACCACGTCGAGCTATTAAATCCCAAATCTTGGCTGACTTCATCGCCGAATGGACAGAGGCCGAACTCCCTAAAGAGTATGGCACATATTCCAATTGGGTTATGTATTTCGATGGCTCCAAAATGCTGGCAGGGCTAGGAGCGGGCATCGTTTTAATGTCTCCTACTAGAGACGTCGTTCAGTACATACTCCAAATACTATACACAGACTCCAACAACGCAGCCGAATACAAGGCCTTATTGCATGGTCTCTGGATGGCTGTCTCCATGGGCATACAACTCCTAGAGGTGTGCGGGGACTCAAACCTGGCAATATCTCAAATAAATGGAGATTTTGATGCCAAAGATCCAAAGATGGCAGCTTATCGTAATGCCGTCCTAAAAATGTCAGCTCGGTTCGAGGGGCTCGAGTTCCATCACGTGGCCCGAGAAAGTAATCAAGCGGCGGACGTTCTCGCTCGTATTGGCGCCAAGTGCGACCCCGTCCCACCTAATATATTTTTGGAAAGGCTTTTGAAGCCATCCGTGGTGTGGCAAGAGGAAAGCGGCAACACTACTCCGAATCCGAACACAACCCCAGATTCCGAACACACAGATATCATCAGCGGCCCAGCCACCGAAATAACGTCGTCTGCCCATCTCATTGTGGCAGTCATTGCCCCATGGACCGAACCTTTCCTGGCCTACCTTAATAGGAAAGAACTTCCTGAGGATCAGAATGAGGCCCGCCGCATTGTCCGGCGTTCGAAGGCCTACAAGGTTCACGACGGGGAGCTCTATATTAAAAGCGCTACCGGAGTCCTTCAAAGGTGTATCTCCGAGGAGGAGGGGCGGCAACTCCTGGATGAGATTCATGCTGGTCTCGGCGGGCACCACACCGCAGCTCGGATCCTTGTTAGCAAGGCCTTCTGTACAGGATTTGATAGGCCGACGGCCCGAGCAGATGCACAGGACTTTGTCCAACGTTGCGTCGGATGCCAACTCTTCGCCAACCAAAGCAATATGCCCCCACTGCCCTAAAAACAATCTCCATCACTTGGCCTTTTGCGGTCTAGGGACTGGATAGGGTAGGACCCCTTAAAGGAGGAAGCAATAAGAAAAAATATCTGCTGGTCATGGTGGACAAATTCAGCAAGTGGATAGAAGCCAAACCAGTTAAAACGGCCGAAGCCGGACTAGTAATAGACTTTATATCCGGCGTCGTACACCGTTATGGTGTTCCACACAGCATCATCATTGATAACGGCTCTAACTTCACAACCGACGAAGTGAAAACCTGGTGCGCTAATCTGGGCATCAAGCTCGATTACGCCTCTGTCTATCATCCACAGACAAACGGTCAAGTCGAAAGAGCCAATGGTCTTATTATGAGCGGCATTAAGCATAGACTGGTGCGGTCTTTGAAAGAATCAGACAAGCACTGGGTTGAGGAGCTCGACTCCGTACTCTGGGGGCTGTGGACCACGCCCAATCGCACTACCAGATACGCACCTTTCTTCATGGTGTACGACGCAGAGGCAGTGCTACCCTGTGACATTATTCATGACTCACCTCGAGTGTGCATGTACAAAGAGAGAGAGATCGAGCTCGATCGGCAGGATAGCTTAGATGCCCTGGAGGAGGAGCGCGACGTCGCAAAAGCCCGTTCCTCGTTTTATAAACAGCAGGCTCGCATGTATCAAAGCAGAGAAGTGCGGGCCAAAACTTATAACGTCGGTGAACTCGTTCTATGCCTACTAGAGAAGAAGAAGGACAAACTCAAGCCCAAGTGGGAGGGTCCCTTCATCATCGACAAAGTTCTCACCGGAGGGGCGTATGATAACCCACAAGTATAGGGGATCAATTGTGGCCTCTTTCTATAAGTAAGAGTGTCGAACCCAACGAGGAGCTAAAGGTAGAAAAAATATTCCCTCAAGTTCTATCGACCACCGATACAACTCTACGCACGCTTGACGTTCGCTTTACCTAGAACAAGTATGAAACTAGAAGTACTTTGTAGATGTTTTTGGATAGGTTTGCAAGATAATAAAGAGCACGTAAATAAAAACTAGGGGCTGTTTAGATAAAGACACAATAAATTAAATATAGCGAGTGTGGAAAAGTGGTGGTAGGAGTTGCGAAATTGTACCTAAGCAATTGACTAGTTTACTAGATCGATAACAAGTTTTATGTGGGAGAGACCACTGCTAGCATGTCATCCCTGACTTGGAATTCTATGAACTTATGATTGGAACTATTAGCAAGCATCCGCAACTACTAACGTTCATTAAGGTAAAACCCAACCATAGCATTAAGATATATTGGTCCCCTTCAATCCCGTGCGCATCAATTTCCATGCTAGGTTGAAGCTTCTGTCACTCTTGCCCTCCAATACATAGTCCTATCAACATACAACTAACCCTATGGTGTGATCCACGCGCGCGCTCATATGATGGGCACCAAAGGACAACAACATAACCACAAGAAAATTAAATCAATCATAGCAATTCATCAACCACCGATAGGACAACGAAAATCTACTCAGACATCATAGGATGGCATCACATCATTGGATAATAATATGAAGCATAAAGCACCATGTTCAAGTAGAGGGTACAACGGGTTGCGGGAGAGTGGACCACTGTAGATAGAGGGGGGAAGGTGATGGAGATGTTGGTGAAGATGGCGGAGGTGTTGGTGAAGATCGCGGTGATGATGATGATGGCTACGGCGGCGTTCCGGCGCCACCGGGAGAGAGGTGGAGAGGGGCCCCCTTCTTCTTCTTCTTCCTTGACCTCCTCACTAGATGGGAGAAAAGTTTCCCCTGTGGTCCTTGGCCTCCATGGCATGGTAGGGGCGAGAGCCCCTCCGAGATTGGATCTGTCTCTCTATGTCTCTCTGTTTCTGCGTTCTGGTATTCTGCCCTTTTACCGTTTCATATATATATGGAGATCCGTAACTCCGATTGGATTGAAACCTTCGCCCATATTTTCCTCGAAAATCAGCTTTCTTGCGGCCGAAGAAGAACAACAACCGCCTTATGTGTGGCCCACGATGGTTAGGGGCACGCCCCCTGCCTCGTGGCCACCTCGGGCACCGTCTCGCATTGATTCTTCTTCCATATTCTCCAAATATTCCAAAAATATTCTCCGTCTGTCTTTATCCCGTTTGGATTTCGTTTGATATGGGGTTTCTGCGAAACATAAAACATGCAACAAACAGGAACTAGCATCAAGCCTTTGGATCAATATGTTAGTGCCAAAAATAATATAAAAAGTTGCCAAGCGATATGAAAGTTGAATAATATTGTCATGGAACAATAAAAATTATAGATCTGACGGAGACGTATCAGCATCTAAGCTTAATTCCTGCTCGTCCTCGAGTAGGTAAATGATAAAAAAAGATAATTTTTCATGTGGAATGCTACCTAGCATAATCTTGATCACATAATCTAATCATGGCATGAATATTAAGACACAAGTGATTCAAAGCAATGATCTATCATTTGAAATTAAGACAATAATACTTCAAGCATACCAATAAAGCAATCATGTCTTTTCAAAATAACATGGCCAAATAAAGTTATCCCTACAAAATCATATAGTCTGGCTATGCTTCATCTTCACCACACAAAATATTCAAATCATGCACAACCCCGATGACAAGCCGAGCAATTGGTTCATACTTTTTAACGCGCTTCAGCTTTTTCAACCCTCACGCAATACATGAGCGCAAGCCATGGACATAGCACTATCGGTGGAATAGAATATGATGATGGAGGTTATGTGGAGAAGACAAAAAGGAGAAAGTCTCACATCGACGCGGCTAATCAACGGGCTATGGAGATGCCCATCAATTGATGTCAATGTGAGGAGTAGGGATTGCCATGCAACGGATGCACTAAGAGCTATAAGTGTATGAAAGCTCAAACTGGAAACTAAGTGGGTGTGCATCCAACTTGCTTGCTCAGGAAGACCTCGGGCATTTGAGGAAGCCCGTCATCGAAATATACAAGCCAAGTTCTATAATGAAAATTCCCACTAGTATATAAAAGTGATAACTCAAGAGACTCACTATATGAAGAACATGGTGCTACTTTGAAGCACAAGTGTGGTAAAAGAATAGTAACATTGCCCTTTTTTCGCGGGCTTCTTTGGCCCCCTTTTTTTATTTAGGCTTCTTTGGCCTCTTTTTTTTTCTTGGGGCAATGCTCTAATAATGATGATCATCACACTTTTATTTACTTACAACTCAATATTACAACTCGATACTAGAACAAAGATATGACTCTATATGAATGCCTCCGGCGGTGTACCAGGATGTGCAATGATCTAGCGTAGCAATGATATCAAAAAACGGACAAGCCATGAAAACATCATGCTAGCTATCTTATGATCATGCAAAGCAATATGACAATATATGATGATGATGGATGTTGCCTGGCAATATATCTCGGAATGGCTATGGAAATGCCATGATAGGTAGGTATGGTGGCTGTTTTGAGGAAGATATAATGAGTCTTATGTGTGATAGAGCGTACCGTATCACGGGGTTTGGATGCACCGGCGAAGTTTGCCCCAACTCTCGAGGTGAGAAAGGGCAATGCACGGTACCGAAGAGGCTAGCAATGATGGAAGGGTGAGAGTGCGTATATTCCATGGAATCACATTAGTCATAAAGAATTCATATACTTATTGCAAAAGTTTATTAGCCCTCGAAGCAAAGTACTACTATGCATGCCCCTAGGGGGATATATTGGTAGGAAAAGACCATCTCTCGTCCCCGACCGCCACTCATAAGGAAGACAATCAATAAATAAATCATGCTCCGACTTCGTTACATAACGGTTCACCATACGTGCAAGCTACGGGAATCACAATCCTCAACACAAGTATTTCTACAATCCACAACTACCCACTAGCATGACTCTAATATCACCATCTTTATATTGCAAAACTATTGCAAGGAATCAAACATATCATATTGAGTGATCTACAAGTTTTATGTAGGATTTTATGACTAACCATGTGAATGACCAGTTCCTGTCATCTCTCTAAATAGATATAAGTGAAGCAAGAGAGTTTAATTATTTCTATAAAATATATGCCCACGCTCTAACAAATATAAGTGAAGCAAAAGAGCATTCTACAAATGGCGGTTTTCTATGTGAAGAGAAATAGGCAATCCAAACATCAAATGATATAAGTGAAGCACATGAAGCATTCTATAAAGCCATACTCAAAGAATATAAGTGAAGTGCAATGAGCATTGTATAAATCAACCAAGGACTACCTCATACCAGCATGGTGCATAAAATAAAAATGAAAACTAAATGCAAAAGACGCTCCAAGATTTACACATATCGCATGAACGAAACGAATCCGAAAACATACCGATATTTGTTGAAGAAAGAGGGGATGTCTTCCGGGGCATCCCCAAGCTTAGACACTTGAGTCTCCTTGAATATTTTAATTGGGGTGCCTTGGGCATCCCCAAGCTTGAGCTCTTTCCTCTCTTCCTTCTTCTCACATCGAGACCTTTTCGATCATCAAACACTTCATCCACACAAAACTTCAACAGAAAACTCGGTAAGATCCGTTAGTATAATAAAGCAAATCACTACTCTAAGTACTGTTGCAAACCAATTCATATTTTGTTTTGGCATTGTAGCTACTGTAATATAACTTTTTCAAGGCTTAATCCACTGATATAAATCGATAGTTTCATCAAAACAAGCAAACTATGCATCAAAAACAGAATCTGTCTAAAACAGAACAGTCTGTAATAATATGAACATTCACCATACTTATGATACTTGAAAATTTCTGCCAAAATTAGGAAAAATAAAAAATGTTTACATAAAGACAGTTCAAAAAGAATGAGAACCGTTTGACGTTCCAGTAAAAAACGTAAAATCGCGCACTACAGCCAAAGTTTCTGTCCTGCAGCGCACAAACCAACAAGCATTGTAAACATCCTAAAGGCAAACCTTGGCATATTATTTTTATAATACAATGGAATTGTACAAGGGGATAATTATTTTTGTCTAAAAGTTTCTGTAATTAAGATTCACAAAGTTCCAATGGGCATGAACAAAGTTCAAGGACGTCCCCCACTTTCACAATGCTCGTCTATCTCACTTTCACTTTTCTTTTTGAAAAGTTTTGGGTTCCCCTCTTTATTTTTTTGTTTTTAAACTATATAAAAGCACACAACAGAAATAAATGACTCTCTAAAACTTCCGGGTTGTCTCCTTGGCAGCGCTTTCTTTAAAGCCATTAAGCTAGGCATATAGTGCTCAAGTAGTGAATCCACCCGGATCCCAAGGTATATCAAAGCCAATTTTAATTAGCAATGATTTGGCATTTAGTAGTGAGCACAAAGCAAAATATATCAAGCAATGATGAAGTCTAACTCTCTTCCTATGCATCAGCATGTCATAAAAGAACAATTCATGCACACATAGTAAAGGCCAATGCATAGTATAAACAGTTTCTTGCAATTTTATCATATTGGAAACATAGAGAGGTGGAGATATAGTTCCTCTCTCATAATAATTGTAAGTAGGAGCAGCAAGCACATGCATATTATATCTATCAAAATCATCATGTGCAACGGTAAAAGGCAACCCATCAATATAATCCTTAATAAGGGCAAACTTCTCCAATATAGTATAATCGGGAGAATTCAAAAAGATAATAGGACTATCATGCGTGGGTGCAATAGCAACAATTTCATGTTTAACATAAGGAACTATAGCAAGTTCATCTCCATAAGCATAATTCATATAGGCATCTTGGCAACAAGCATAGCAAGTATCATCAAAAAGGGATATTTTAAGAGAATCAACGGGATTATAACAATCATCATAGCAATCATCCTTCGGTAAGCACGAAGGGAAATTAAACAATGTATGAGTTGAAGAGTTACTCTCATTAGAAGGTGGGCACGGATAGCTAATCCGCTCTTCCTCCTTTTGTTCTTCGCTCTCCTCATCATATTTTTCATCCATTGAGCTCACAGTTTCATCAATTTCTTCTTCCATAGACTCCTGCAAAATATTATTCTCTTCTTCGACAGGGGAGGAGTCATCAATATATGGTTTAACATAGGCATTAGAAGCATAATTATCATAACAATATTCAAGTATGGCAAAATTTTCAGACTTGTAAAGAGTAGCATCATACTTTTTAATCAAAGAAGCAATTTCATAAGCACCCTTAAAGGCAACAAATTCTTTAATTTGTTGAACATCATAGTAATTATAAACACCCTTAGCATATGAAGACACGATTCCATTATCGATAAACTCACATTGGTAGGGAAGGTGTTTCTTAGGGTTTTCAGAACAACACGTAACATCATATATTTCACATATATTCCAGTTATATCATTGCAAACGATGAATTTGATCCAGTAAAAGTTTCCCTTTTTTAGATATGCGGTGTCTCACATAACAAGCATGCTCATCTAAAGATTTGCCCATAACTAAGCTAGTTGGGGTTTCAGCACGAGCACAAAGGGATCGAAGATGATCCAAGTAAAAAGCTTCAGGAGTGTGATAGATTATGAGTGGTTCTTCAACCATTGGTTCAGTAGGTACAACTATTTTTTTTTGGTATTTTGTGTTTCCTACCCATAACTAAAGATAGAAAACAACTAAGAACAGCAAATAAAAATTACTTAGTGATAAAGCAAACAAGCGCACACGAGAATATTCACCCCACGCTATGACTCCCCGGCAACGGCGCCAAAAAAGGTCTTGATAACCCACAAGTATAGGGGATCAATTGTAGCCTCTTTCGATAAGTAAGAGTGTCGAACCCAACGAGGAGCTAAAGGTAGAAAAAATATTCCCTCAAGTTCTATCGACCACTGATACAACTCTACGCACGCTTGACATTCGCTTTACCTAGAACAAGTATGAAACTAGAAGTACTTTGTAGGTGTTTTTGGATAGGTTTGCAAGATAATAAAGAGCACGTAAATAAAAACTAGGGGCTGTTTAGATAAAGAAACAATAAAGTAAATATAGCGAGCGTGGAAAAGTGGTGGTAGGAGTTGTGAAATTTTCCCTAAGCAATTGTCTAGTTTACTAGATCGATAGCAAGTTTTATGTGGGAGAGGCCACTGCTAGCATGTCATCCTTGACTTGGAATTCTATGCACTTATGATTGGAACTATTAGCAAGCATCTGCAACTACTAACATTCATTAAGGTAAAACCCAACCATAGCATTAAGATATATTGGTTCCCTTCAATCCCGTATGCATCAATGTCTATGCTAGGTTGAAGCTTCTGTCACTCTTGCCCTCCAATACATAGTCCTATCAACATACAACTAACCCTATAGTGTGATCCACGCGCGCGCTCATATGATGGGCACCAAAGGACAACAACATAACCACAAGCAAATTAAATCAATCATAGCAATTCATCAACCACCGATAGGACAACGAAAATCCACTCAGACATCATAGGATGGCAACACATCATTGGATAATAATATGAAGCATAAAGCACCATGTTCAAGTAGCGGGTACAGCGGGTTGCAGGAGAGTGGACTGCTGTAGATAGAGGCGGGAAGGTGATGGAGATGTTGGTGAAGATGGCGGAGGTGTTGGTGAAGATCGCGGTGATGATGATGATGGCCACGGCGGCGTTCCGGCACCACCGGAAGAGAGGGGGAGAGGGGCCCCCTTCTTCTTCTTCTTCTTCCTTGACCTCCTCCCTAGATGGGAGATGGGTTTCCCCTCTGGTCCTTGGCCTCCATGGCATGGGAGGGGCGAGAGCCCCACCGAGATTGGATCTGTCTCTCTGTCTCTCTCTATTTCTGCGTTCTGGTATTCTGCCCTTTCACCGTTTCGTAGATATATGGAGATCCGTAACTCCGATTGGATTGAAACCTTCGCCTTGATTTTTCTCTGAAAATTAGCTTTCTTGCGGCCGAAGAAGAGCAGAAACCGCCTTACTGGTGGCCCACGAGGGCCAGGGCGCGCCCCCTGCCTCGTGGCCACCTCGGGAACCGTCTCATGTTTATTCTTCTTCTCATATTCTCCAAATATTCCAAAAATATTCTCCGTCCGTTTTTATCCCATTTGGATTTCGTTTGATATGGGGTTTCTGCGAAACATAAAACATGCAACAAACATGAACCGCACCGGGCCTTTGGATCAATATGTTAGTCCCAAAAATAATATAAAAAGTTGCCAAAAGTATATGAAATTTGAATAATATTGGCATGGAACAATCAAAAATTATAGATACGACGGAGACGTATTAGCGTACCGCTTGCGTGATGCGTCGGACGATCGACTAGAGTCGAACCCCTGGAACGCGGCCAGGCTCCGAAGCTTCTATGCCTAGTGCCGACCTCTTTGTTTTTTTCCATCGTTTTTTCTCTCTTTTTGTTTTTTCTCTTTAGCCTTAGAAGCTTTCGTGCGGTTAGGCCATGCATCCCCGACGCATACATCTTCAAGTATGTACGTCTATTATACGGGGGCTTCTTGGACATAAGCTTGCTATTATTATTTTCCGAGCATCAAGCTCATCACATATGCGTTTTCTCCCATATGTACCTTTTCTTCGCCATTATATGCATCGATATGACTTAATTTTTGGCCAAGCTGGGTTGTTTGGCTCCTGTGCATATGCCCTACGTTCCCGTTAGTTCGGCTAGGGCATGAAGGGAGCACCTCTGCGATTGTTACTGATGGGTCATCCGGATGTGTACCTCAAACTGGGTGAAGCCGAAAGCTAGCGTTCTTAAGGGAATATTCGGTCGGTGAACTAAAGGTGTTTTTGCATTCGTTCCATCATGAACCCCCCAGAAGCTATACGCATTGTGATTTCTTCATCGCAGTCCGGACATGCACATCGATGCATGCACACCTAGGGAAAGGAACCCTTAACGGAACTATTCTCTCTGGAAGATGTTTCTTACAATTTTAATGTAATATAACATAACTAGCCGGATACAACTTGTCTGTTCAAGTAACTATGATCCCTATGCCTGGTTTTTACGCATACCCCGGTTTATTTTTCCGCTCAGGTATTCGGAAAACACTCTGTACCTTCGGGTCGAATGGTCGAAGCGAAAAGGTCGGCCATGATAATCGTTTTACAATCCAGCTAGAAGGAAAGTACATAGTCACTTAGGACTCAAAAACTTCCTCCTCTATACCGTCCAACAGGCGGGCTAACTTACAATCATGTTGGGAATATCTATTGGCCACCTCTACTTGGTCATATACTAAACTAACGGGAATTTCTTCCCCATTTGACCCTAGTGGTCCGACCTGGGCCATGTGATTTGGATCCAGCTTGGTATACCGCATTTGTTTTTGATAGAAAGACTGTAAGGGAACCCCCTACAGTATAATTGGTGCAACAAACCCAAATTGCAAGTACCATGCCTTGAACCTGGGTGGGTGGGAAGGCATCAACCCCTCCCCACCACTAGGCTATGCCTTAGTCTGCATATATCTTCCATAGTCGGATACACCGCCGCGCTCTCTTGAACAGCTCTACAAGCTCCTCCATACCCCCTGGAGGGGAGGCGGATGGCCTTAAGGCCTTGGCTACACTACGCATTGCCTGCCGAGCTTGCTCGTGCAATTGCGACAACCCTTGCAGAAGATCAATTGATGATCCGGAGACCTCCTCTTCGGGACGGCACATCAACATACCTGCAATCATAGATATATCAGGTACTTTTACCTCCAAACTGTTATAAGGTAAATTCGGCCACGTACTGAATATGCCGCCTCGCAGCTTTTTATTCTCCTTCACGGAGTCGGCTAGCTGGGCCCGCACATCTTTCAGTTCTTCGCCCAGTTTGTGTTTGAATCCTGGAGTTTGTTTTTCTCCTCCCTGGCTCGGGTCAGAACACGCTCGCCTGCGGCACATAGTCTTTTTGCCTCTTTCTCTCCCGCTTGAGCGGTTTTCAACTCCTCTTCTAGTTGATCTGATGATCCTATTATGAGATATGCAACAGTATAAGCACAGCGGGCATATAATTGTTATTCCTCGATGGAGGGGAACATTACCAGAGGACGCCTTCTTGGACTTTTTCAGTTCGGCTGTAGCAGCATTTAGCTGTATCCGACACTGCTCCAGCTCTTGAGCTAGCAGGCTGTTCTTCTCCGTAAGAACCTGGTCTTACAACGATCCTTAAATCACTTGTGCCAACTGCTTTCAGTCTCGGGGGCTACTAGCATGTGGTTATCCTATTCGAACAAAAGAAACCTTACCTGCACATCCGTTAAATGCTGCTTTGTGGCTCTGCCCAGCCCATCTCGAGCAGCTCGGATGTATGCGTTTGCCGGGATGAAGGCATCAAACGCATCTTTTGAGAAGCCAAGGTCCCGTAAAACACCCCTCCGGCGCCGATGATTCATGGCGCTCTCCACTTCCGAGTTGGTGACGGACATATCTTCCAAGCACTCGGCCGAAGAACAGTCCGGTGTCATTCCCGTATCGGCCCCCGTCTCTCCGGTAGGGTCTTCACCCCGGCTGTTGGAAGTACGACTGGCCGAATTCCCGGACATAGTTCGGCCAACCTTTTTCTTGATACAGGACAAACATAATAGTCACAGATGGATGTTACTACTAAAGCATACTTTCAGATCCTTACCTCTTCGATGAAGGCCCGGCCGTGTCTTCACTAGTCTTCCTTTTAGAGGCCTTGCTCGGCGCAGGAGCCGCTCTCTTTGGAGTCGTCCCCGGGGTAGCATGACATGCCGAACGCCTCCCCTTTGGAGCATGAGACAGTGCGGTGGGTGAGGTAGTCCGAGGAAACTCTTTCGGGGAGGATTTCTCCTGATGACTTACATGGGAAGCAGGAAGAAGACCAGGATAATCAGCGATAATGGCCACTTCCGTGCCATCGTAGCTCGCCTGGTAAAACACCCCATCCGCAAATACCACGAATATATCCGGGTCCTCTTCAAACCCAGGATCGAGTTCCCGGTTGTGGTTCTTTGTGGGGCGGGGCTGTGAAGCCCCTCGGTGACCTTTCGCCAGTGCTGTTATAAATAGACAGATTAAGAATTCATTAAAGATGACTGGGAAAGCGGAATGAGAAAAAGCAGAGGGGTCAGGACTTACCCAGCTGGGAGGGTCATACATAGAGTACCCATCTCTGCGCTTGATGCGAAGGAATTCCTCCTCCTCCCCTTTAAATAGCCCGGCCAGTATCTTGGCCAGAGCGGCGGGGGTATCCGGACCTTTCCGACCACAGCGGGAGGCGTCGTCCTCCCCATTATAGTGCCACATTGGAAGCCCTCTGTATGGAAGTGGCTGAACTCCCCGCACTATGGAGATCGCCATTACCTCAACCATTGTCAGTCTGGACTGGGCGAGTGTCTTTATCTTGCTCATGAGTTGGCCAACTTCTGCACTGTCATCCTCTTCAAGACTCCGCCAACTGTGGAATTTCTTTAGCGGAACTCTTGCAAATGCGGGAAGACCCTTCCGAACTGGGTCGGGAAGTGCGATGTCCTCAATGTAGAACCATTCGGAAGGCCATTCTTCAGATGCCTTCCTTGGTGTGCCGGACGGGTATCCGGTATCGGAGATGCGCCATATTTCGGCTCCGCCCACTTCAAATATTGACCCCTCGTGGTTGCGTGGGACAAGACAGAACAACTTTCTACACAACTCAAAATGGGCCTCAATACCCAGAAATAGTTCGCATAAAGCAACATAAACGACAATGTGCAGGATAGAGGCGGGAGTAAAGTTGAGCAGTTGAAGGAATGAATTGGAAATCTGACGTCTCTTAGTAGATAAGGGACGAAACACACTCGCTCCCCCCGGATGGATTGGGGAAGTCCTCTGCCTGGGTCTCGCCATTAAAGGAGGCCAACCCTGCTCGAACAGGGACCAGATCTGCAGGGGCATGAAATCCCTGCGTTTGCAACTTTGCTAATTGACTGTGGGACACAGAGCACCTCTCCCACTCGCCTTTCTCTAGGTCGGGATGGGAGGAGGGGCTGGGAATGCTAGCCATGTTGGAATGGTCTTTCCTAGCAATCTCTGAGGATTTTCTCCGCGTGGTGCCAAATGGATCTGAGATCCAATCTCCTTAAATAGACGCTCTTTCTCGCAAGGCTGGGGTGTTATTTGCAAAAAATACCCTGACCTTCCGCTTTCGTTCAACACGTGGAAGATGAAGTCATCGATGCACAGAAGCCGAGGGGTACGACATTGAATTAAAAGCCGAATACATTACTTGGAGGTCATCGGAGGAGGAACTTGCCTTGCAATGCCGAAGACAATCTGCGCGCCGAACACCTCGTCATTGAAGCCTGGATCGGGGGCTACTGAGGGAGTCCTCGATTAAGGGGTCCTCGAACGTCCGACCTGTTAGACATGGGCCGGACTAATGGGCTGTGAAGATGCGAAGACCGAAGATTGCACCCGTATCCGAATGGGGCTCTCCTTGGCGTGGAAGGCAAGCTTGGTGACCAAATATGTAGATTTATTTCTTTGTAACCGACCTTGTGTAACCCTAGATCCTCCCGGTGTCTATATAAACTGGAGGACTTAGTCCGGAGGATATTCATTACCATAGTCATACAAGCTAGACCTCTAGGGTTTAGCCATTACGATCCCGTGGTAGATCAACTCTTGTAACACTCATATTCGTCAAGATCAATCAAGCAGGAAGTAGGGTATTACCTCCATAGAGAGGGTCCGAACCTGGGTAAACATTGTGTCCCCTGTCTCCTATTACCATCGACCTTAGACGCACAGTTCGGGACCCCCTACCCGAGATCCGCCGGTTTTGACACCGACAGACGTGCCCTGTCCTCTGAACCTAGAATAAGATGAAAGGCCTGAAAAATCAGTTGATATCCCGAAGCCCGAACCATTATGCTCGGAGATATCTCAAACTCCGGATCCTAAGTTTGGTCAGGGTTCGGATTTAAAGCCACCCACCCACCCAGATATATGTGATCGCATGTACATACGGCAGCAGTCTCAGGAAACAGTCTATCACTTCTGGGCCAGATTCCTCCTTGTCAAAGACAAGACTAAAGATTGCCGCGACGAAGACGCGATCTCAGCATTCTGCAATAATTGCACAGACGTAGGAATCCTCAACGCCATCAACCGCCGTCGTGTATTACACTTCGCTGACTTGGCGACCATCGTACAGAAGTACTGCGCAATGGAAAGCGTCTGGAAAACTCAGGCAGCCCTCTGGGAACCACCGGTTTCCACTCAACCCTTCAGCCGGGCAAAAAGGATGCACCCTCGCGGGGCACCCGAACCAATAGTAAAGAAATCTAAGCACATTACGGGGCGTGGAACCATTCTAGAGGGATGGCTCGATAGTCCATGCAAAATACACACAACACCGGATACCATACCAACCCACAACCTTAGATCATGTTGGATACTCCGGCAAGTGGCCAAGAGCAGCGAGGATATCCTCACAAAAAATACCCCAGAGCAACACCCCATAGAAGACGACGACCTTAGCGTATTGACGGTCTTCGAGACTTTTGCTTCAAACAATCGGTGCAAAAGGACCCTCCGTGACCTCGCCGAAGTCTGCCTAGTTATGGCAACAAACCCTTGGAACGACACAACCATAATTTTCAATGGCAATGACAAACCAAAATTCCGGACAGTCCTGGCACCGGCAACCTTGGTCCTCAATCCAATTGTGGATGGTTTTCCGCTCACCAAAGTGCTCATGGACGGCGACAGCAGACTAAACCTCATCTACGAGTACACACTCAACAAAATGGAAATAGACAGGAGCCACATCGAGCAAAGCAGCATGACCTTCCGAGGAATCATTCCCAGTCGGGAGGCACAATGTGTGGGAAAAATCACACTTGACGTGGTATTCGGCACGCCAGAGAATTATCGGTCTGAAGAGATAACCTTCCAAGTGGCCCCTTTCAACAGCGGATATCACGCCCTATTGGGGCGAGACACATTTACACGCTTCCAAGCTATACCTCATTACGGGTACATGAAGCTCAAGATGCCTGGGCTCAACGGTTTCATCACTCTTGATAGTAACCCGGACATAGCACTCCGCGCCGAAAACAAAACCGCATCCCTGGCCCTTGAGGCCCTGTTTGAAGCCCTTGCGGCCGAAGAGCTAACCGCGCTGCGCTCCATTGTGGATAGGGATGACATAATCCTGGACAAGCGACCCAAATCCACCTCCTTTAAACCAGCAGATGAAATAGTCAAATTTCAAGTCCACCCGATGGACCCCAAGAAGACGGCATCCATCGTGGCACAACTTGACCCAACGGTTGATGCCGCGCTACGAGAGTTCCTACGCGAAAACTGGGACATATTCGCCTGGCACCCTTCTGATATGCTAGGGATCCCACGCAGGTTGGCCGAACACAGCCTCAACATACTAAAGGGATACAAACCGGCCAAGCAAACACTGTGGCGCTTTTCTGAACCCAAACAACAAGCCATGGGGCAGTAGCTAGCCAAGTTAATCGAGGCCGAATTCATCAGAGAAATAAAACATCCGGAGTGGCTAGCAAACCTGGTGATGGTGCCAAAGAAGTATAAATCATGGCGCTTATGCGTCGATTTTAAAGACCTCAACAAGGCCTGCCCTAAGGATCCCTTCCCCCTCCCTCACATCGATCAGATTATTGATGCTACCGCAGGACACGATTCACTATGTTTCCTCGACGCATACTCCGGATACCATCAAATAAAAATGAAGGAGTCCGACCAAGCCGCAACGGCATTCATTACCCCATATGGGCCATTCTGCTTCAACACTATGCCCTTCGGGCTCAAAAACGCTGTGGCCAACTACCAACGCATGATTCAAACATGCCTGAAGAAATAGATCGGCAAGACAGTTGAAGCATATGTGGATGACGTCGTCACCAAAACTAGGCATGTCTAGTCATTGATAGATGATCTGCGTCTCACATTCGACAACCTCCGTACATACGACATCAAGATTAATCCAGAAAAGTGTGTTCGGCGTCCCCACTGGAAAACTACTGGGCTTCATCGTTCCCAGTAGAGGAATTGAAGCAAACCCAGCCAAAATCCGAGCTTTGTCACAATTGGCTACGCCAACAGACCTTAAACAGGTCCAAAAACTAGCCGGATGTGTGGGAGCTTTAAGCCGCTTTATCTCCAGACTAGGAGAAAAATCACTGCCACTCTATCACCTTCTTCGACGCACCGACCACTTTGAGTGGACGGATGCAGCAATGGCCGGACTGGAAGAAATACAGGCTCTTTTAGTGAGCAACCCAATCCCGGCCGCACCAAACCCATGCTATTATACATATTGGCAACGGACCAAGTGGTGAGCGCGGTGCTCGTCGTCGAGCGAGAGGAGGACAGACACAAATTCCCGCTTCATAAGCCGGTATACTACGTATCCACTGTCCTCACACCATGCAAATCCCAGTACCCTCATTACCAAAAGATAGCATACACGGTCTTCATGGCATCCCGAAAGCTGCTACGCTACTTCCAAGAGTGCTCGACCACGGTAGCTTCTGAATTACCACTGAATGACATAATAAACAACCACGATGCCACATGCCGGATTGCTAAGTGGGCCATTGAGCTCCTTCCATTCGACATAACATACAAACCGTGCCGGGCCATTAAATCGCAAGTACTAGCCGACTTCGTCGCCGAATGGACAGAGGCCGAACTCCCTAAAGAGTACGACACATATTCTAACTGGTCATGCACTTCGATGGCTCCAAAATGCTGGCAGGCTTAGGAGCGGGCGTTGTCTTAACATCCCCCACTGGAGACACAGTTCAGTACGTACTCCAAATATTATACATAGGCTCCAACAATGCAGCCGAGTACGAGGCCTTACTGCATGGCCTTCGGGTGGCCGTCTCCATGGGCATACAACGCCTGGAGGTGCGTGGGGATTCAAACCTCGCAATATCCCAAATAAATGGAGACTTCGATGCCAAAGATCCGAAGATGTCAGCCTATCATAACGCCGTTCTCAAAATGTCAGCTCGGTTCGAGGGGCTCGAGTTTCATCATGTGGCTCGGGAAAGTAATCAAGCAGTGAATGTCCTTGCTTGCATCGGTGCCAAGCGCGACCCCGTCCCACCTAACATATTCCTGGAAAGGCTCCAGACCCTATTATACCCCCAGATTCCGAACACAATACTGATATCATCGGAGGCTCAGCCACTGAAGTAACACCATCGGCCCATCTTATCATGGCAGTCATTGCCCCATGGACCGAACCCTTCCTATCCTACCTTAATAGGCGAGAACTCCCTGAGGATCAGAATGAGGCTCGCTACATTGTCTGATGCTAGAAAGCCTACAAGCTCCATGATGGAGAGCTCTACAAGAAGAGCGCTACCGGAGTACTTCAACGCTGTATCTCCGAAGAAGAGGTACGACAGCTCTTGGCTGAAATTCATGCCAATCTCGGTGGTCACCACGCCGCGGCTCGGGCTCTTGTAAGTAAGGCCATCCGTACAGGTTTCTATTGGCCAACGGCCTGAGCAGATGCACAGGACCTTGTCCAACGGTGTATCGGATGCCAGCTTTTCGCCAACCAAAGCCATATGCCACCCAGCGCTCTATAAACAATCCCCATCACTTGGCCTTTTGCGGTCTGGGGGCTTGATATGGTCGGACCCCTTAAAGTAGGATGCCACAAGAAAAAAAATCTGCTGGTCATGGTGGATAAATTCACTAAGTGGATAGAGGCCAAGCCAGTTAAAACGGCCGAAGCCGGACCAGTGATAGACTTCATTTCCGGTGTCATGCACCGTTATGGCGTCCTACACAACATTATCATCGATAATGGCTCTAATTTCACAGCCGATGAGGTGAAAACCTGGTGTGCTAATCTGGGCATTAAACTCGATTACGCCTCCGTCTATCACCCGCAAACAAATGGTCAAGTCGAATGAGCGAATGGTCCTATTATGAGGGGCATCAAGCCTAGACTAGTGCGGTCTCTGAAAGAATCATACAAGCACTGGGTTGAGGAGCTCGACTCCGTACTCTGGGGGCTGCGGACCACGCCCAATCGCACTACCAGATATACACCCTTCTTCATGGTGTACGGCGCAGAGGCTGTGTTACCCTGCGACATTATTCATGACTCACCTCGAGTGCGCATGTATGAAGAGAGAGAGGCCAAGATTGATCGGTAGGACATCTTAGATGCCCTGGAGGAGGAGCACGACGTCGCAACAGCCCGTTCCGCATTCTATCAACAGCAGGCTCGCAGATATCAAAGCAGAGAGGTGCGGGCCAAGACTTATAATGTTGGCAAACACGTTCTACGCTTGCCAGAGAAGAAAAAGGACAAACTCAAGCCCAAGTGGGAGGGTCCCTTCATCATTTATGAAGTTCTCACCAGAGGAGCGTACCGCCTACGTGATGCATCAGATAATCGCCTAGAGCCGAACCCATGGAACGCGGCCAGACTCCAAAGATTCTACGCCAAGCGCCGAACTCTTTGTTCGTCTCCTTCTCCCTTTTGTTTCCATTACTTTTTCCTCTCTTTTCACCTTTTTTAGCTTTAAAGCTTGCGTGCGGCTAAACCACGCACCCATGATGTACACATCCTTAAATATGTTGTAGGACCTTGAAGTATGTCTAGAGAGGGGTGATTAGACTACTTGAACAATTAAAAACTTAACCTTTTCCCAATTTTAGACTTTGGCAGATTTTAGCTATCTTTGAGCAAGTCAAGCAATCTACATAGAATTCAAGCAAGCATGCAAAGAGTATATAGGCAGCGGAAAATAAAGCATGCAACTTGCAAGAATGTAAAGGGAAGGGTTTGGAGAATTCAAACACAATTGGAGACACGGATGTTTTTTCATGGTTCCGATAGGTGGTGCTATCGCACATCCACGTTGATGGAGACTTCAACCCACGAAGGGTAACAGTTGCGCGAGTCCACGGAGGGCTCCACCCACGAAGGGTCCACGAAGAAGCAACCTTGTCTATCCCACCATGGCCGTCGCCCACGAAGGACTTGCCTCACTAGCGGTAGATCTTCACGAAGTAGGCGATCTCCTTGCCCTTACAAACTCCTTGGTTCAACTCCACAATCTTGTCGGAGGCTCCCAAGTGACACCTAGCCAATCTAGGAGACACCACTCTCCAAGAAGTAACAAATGGTGTGTTGATGATGAACTCCTTGCTCTTGTGCTTCAAATGATAGTCTCCCCAACACTCAACTCTCTCTCACAGGATTTGGATTTGGTGGAAAGAAGATTTGAGTGGAAAGCAACTTGGGGAAGGCTAGAGATCAAGATTCTTGTGGTTGGAATGGAATATCTTGGCCTCAACACATGAGTAGGTGGTTCTCTCTCAGGCTGGTAAGTTGGAAGTGTAGGTTTGTTCTGATGGCTCTCTCCATGAATCAAGAGGAGGTGGAGGGGTATATATAGCCTCCACACAAAATCTAACCGTTACACACAATTTACCAAACTCGGTGGGACCGCATCATCAAACTCGGCTGGACCTATTAAGTAAACCTAGTGACCGTTAGGGGTTTGGGTGGGACTGACATGCAACTCGGTAGGACCGATATGATTAGGGGTAGGGCATAACGTAATCTCGGTGAGACCGATTACACAAATTTGGTGAGACCGATTTTGGTAATTAACTAACCAGAGAGTTGGTCAGGTAAACTCGGTGGGACCGATTCGCTCTTTCGGTGAGACCGAAAAGTTACGAAAGGCAAACCGAGAGTTTACATTGTAATCTCGGCGGGACCGATCGCTCACTTCGGTTAGACCAAAACGTTACAAAGGGAAATAGAGAGATTACAATCCATCTCGGTGAGACCGAGATCCCTATCAATGAGACCGATTTGCCTAAGGTTTGTGGCAGTGGCTATGACATTTGATCTCGGTGGTGCCGGATAGAAAGAATCGGTAGGGCCGAGTTTGACTTTAGGTTTAGGTCATATGTGGATGTGAGAAAGTAGTTGAGGGTTTTAGGAGCATATCACTAAGCACATGAAGCAAGAGGCTCATTAAGCAACACCTCATCCCTCCTTGATAGTATCTGCTTTTCCTATAGACTCAATGTGATCTTGGATCACTAAAATGTAAAATGTAGAGTCTTGAGCTTTTGAGCTTGAGCCAATCCTTTGTCCTTAATATTTTGAGGGGTCCACTTTCATCATCCATGCCATGCCATTCATTGAGCTTTCCTGAAATATTTGTCTTGGAATAGCATTAGCTCAGTGAGCTATATGTTGTTATGAATTACCAAAACCACCTAGGGATAGTTGCACTTTCAATCTCCCCCTTTTTGGTAATTGATGATAACATATAGATCAAAGCTTCGACAAATGAAAATAAGATTGAAAAACATCGTCGCTTTGAGAAGTATGTGATAAGCAAGAGCTCCCCCTAAATTTGTGCATATTTCAAGATTTGCTTTGAACTGCAAATGCACAAGGAATTAGGCTCATGGGTTACTCTTCCATGTCACATACATCTTGGTGGAGCGCTCAAAATAATAAAGATTGAATACATGCACTCATCACCAAGCAAAGTGAATGATCATATAAGGATAAGTAAGATACTAACGTATAATAAGCATAAGTGTAGCTTATGATCAAACACATGATCATCAATGTCTCAAAGGTAATTGCATAGTATCTCAAGCAATCAAAATCAAACAAAGTTCAACCAAGAAGACAAGAGAGAACAAAAGAAAACTCTCTCTCTCGAAGCCTATGATCTATACATTTTTCTCCCCCTTTGGCAACAAGTTACCAAAAAGTTCCTAGAAAATGCATAGGACTACATCGTCTCTCGTGCTTGGTCTTCGTGTGGTGGTGTCCGGAGAACTCCAAGAATGAAGGCTTCAACGATGTAGATGGAGCTGAAGGAGTTGGTCTTTGGAGCTGGTTCTTATTTGGAGCTGTGCTGGGCCGATGAAGTAACTCGTGGTAGCTCTGCAGATGATCTCTAAGCTCGAGGCACTCTCGCAAATGCATCGCTTGTTGTCCTGCCCTTCCTCTCTCACGCATGTCATCCTGTAGCTGCTCCACAAATGACTGAATCTCAGTTACCTTGACATCAAGATCATAGAATTTTTGTTCAATGATTCTTTCCAGGCTCTCCTGGTTTTGAGTTAGGGTGGCCAACCCCTTCTTAATCCGCAGAGTTGATGCTATCAAGTAACCAAGCTGCTCATGATTGTTCTTCAGAAAGTACTCAGATGCCTCTGCTTGAGTTGGCATCTTGGCAGCCTTCTCTTTCCTTGCCTTTTCCTTCTTCTCTTGAGCTTGTACTGATGATGGTTCATTCTCAGTCATGAAAACTTGATTATCCTCAAATTCAGGATAGAGAACCAAGTGTTCCTTATCCAACAGATACTTCCCTGTGCCCATCTTTGAGTTAATCAATTCCTGAATCTGTGGGGCATATCCACAGCTCCTCTTTTGGTCTGCTGCTGTCCTCTTGATAGTTTCAACTATGAGGCTCATGACCTTGAATTTCTGGGGCATATAAAAAATGTGAAGCAAATTAATTGCATGCCCTCTGATCATATTGTGGTCAGCTGATTTGGGCAACAGAGTGTGCCTTAGAATCCAGTTGATCGTAGGCAGCCCTGACCGAAGAAAATGAACTGATCTAAACTTGAAAGTCTCAAGTGCATCATCAGGGATCTCCTTGTACATCTGTGACATTGAGTTATGATCCATTTTCTTCTTGGCATAAATGTCCAAGTCATTTTCACTCTCCTTGGGGGCATTGATCAGACTTGCCCATTCCTCTATGGTTGATTGGTATCTCGTTCCTTCTGACATCCAAACTATCCTGCCATCTGGATAGAAATGTGTTGTGGAGTAGAATTGCATAATGAGCTCGTCATACACTCCAGGATAGTGTTCTGCATTCTCCTGAATGTAGGTCCAGTCGACCCACCTCATATCACAAACTATGGGCTTCTTATCCAATAAGATGGTCTCATAGAAGTCCTGCTGCTCCTTGGTGTGGAACCTGTAATCTACAACAGTCCTTCTCCTGGTGGCATATGGATCTGACTCTCTCCATAGCCTCAACCCTAGATCTCTCCTGATCTTCATGTTCTCAGCCACAGGATGAGCATCATTGTGGTCTGGAATCTTGGGTTTGAGCTTCCTTAAGACCTGCCCTTCTTCATCTTCCTCAGCAGCAACATCAGGCATTGGGGCCTTGTTCTTCTCAGCTGCAGGTATACTCCTGGTATTCCTCTTTGGTGCACTCTTTGGCTTGGGGGCAGCTTTGGGCTTTGAAGTTGCGGCCCCTGACTTTATGGCATCACCCATCAGCTTTTGTGCCTTGGGTGCTGGTACAACAACCTCTTCTTCTTCCTCTTCCTCCATCATAGAAGGCTTCCCAATCACTCTGGCATGGTCTTCTTGACCCTTTCCTTCCTTTTCTTCCCTTCAGAAGCAGCAGGCTCTTTGGGTTGGGATTCCAAAGAAGATTGAGTGGAGACTCTGGCTTTGGACATTGGTTGTCTACCTGCAGGCCTTTTGATCATCATGCCTGGCTTTACTGCAGTTGAGCTGTACTCCTTCTTGAGCACTTTCTTCTTTGAACTGGCCTCATCCTCAACTGCCACATAATCCTCATCCTCAGACTCTGAGGTCTTCTTCTTTCTTGTCCTTGTGGCAGCCTTGGGCAAATTGCTGGGAGTGCTTCTGCTCCCCTCATCTGAGCTGCTAGAGGGACTAGTGCCCTCACTCATGTGAATCTGCTCTTCTGACTTGTTCTGGCTGTCACTTTGGTCTGACATGCTGCACATTTGCTGACCACATGAATAGTTATAGATGAGGTAGAGTGGATGAGCACCACAAAATGCAGATTTTTGCAAGAGAATGATTCAAAAAACTTAGTTTTAGTTTTCCACAGAAAGCATTTCGGATCTACCGATTTTCAAACTCGGTGATACCGAAGCAGTTTTGGAACCTAAACTAGTGAACTCGGTCAGACCGAGTCACAGTTCGGTGGCACCAAGACTTCTAGGGTTTCACAAAGTTCTAAAACCGGTCACACCGATTTTTAATTCTCGGTCAGACCGAGACTTACTAGTGCAATGGCGTTAGCCAAATCGGTGGGACCAAGTTTTTCAACTCGGTGGGTCCGAGATGATTTCGGCGGAAACCTAACCCTAAATTTTCAAATCATACCTATTCTAAGGATTGTTTTGACTGGATAGAAGTGTTTCAATCATGGCAAGATGCATTACGAACACAATGTGCTGAGAATCAGACGAGGATAGAACAGTGATCGAGTTCATACACTAGTTCGGCGGTGAACTCGCTACGGCAGCAACGGCGGAGAAGAATTCTATTGACGGCGGCGGAGACCAGCGACAGGAGGTGGCTGGCGACGAAGTCGATGATCCGTAGACCTAGTAGGCAGAGCGAGCTATGCGCGGGCGAGGAGTTTCGGAGAAAGTTTTCCAAAATTTTCCCGTGAGAATATATAGCCCGACACTGTCGGTGTGACCGAGTGGAACAACTCGGTGGCACCTTGATGCATAACTGTTAACAGTTACAGCAACTCGGTGTGACCGAAAAGTTCAAATCGGTTGCACCGAGATTGAAAACCTAGATCGACTTAGTGATCTCTGTATGACCGAAATGGATGAATCGGTCAGACCGAAAATCACAAAGAAGTTTTGGAAGTTTAAGTCTATTACAAATCGGGGACTCCGAGTGCTCCTCACACAGAGTGGTTCGAATCTGACTTGATCAAATTTTGTGATGTAGCATGAATAGAGTTTGAGACAAGAAAAGCATAGATAGCTAGAGAAGGTTCTTAGGCATTCTTGTCCATTCACTTGGCCACAGAAAAAAAAGCCAATCAATCAAAACAACAAGTGGATGTCCTCGAATGAGTGAAATATGCATCCAACATGCTCACACCACAAAATGACAAATGAAATATGTGACAAAGATGCACAACCAATTCTAGCATCTATCAAGCAATTGGCGATGACTAGGTCATCTATATATGAGTACATTGACTTAGGAGTCAAATGAGAACATTTGATCATAGGTCATACTCATCGTTTAAGCTCAGGTGGGGTTACCACTTTTACATAAAGCATTTATGTGCTCACATCATTAGAGTTGCTTTGACTCAATTCTTAGAGTTAAGCTCCCCCTAGATGTGAGATCCCCCCTTAGAGGGATAAACTAACCTTGGGTTTTGTCGATGATGACTTCATGTAGGTGTTAAAGATGTGGATGCTCAATGTTTATGTAGATCTCTTGGAGCAATCCTTTGAAGTGAATTGCACTTTCAATACCTACATGGGTTAGTCCCACAAGGAACAAACAAGAATATCCATAGACATAGAGTGATGCACACACAAAATGATGTCCATGGAAACATTAGGTTACCTTGTCCCTTGCCTTACCAACATGAGGGTTTGTGACTCCTTGAACTAGTGCAAGATATGGAAGGGGGTTGCACTTGTCCTTGCCATAATGATATGAGTGAAGAATGTTGGTTGAGTCACCCTCAAGAACTCTCTAGTTCTTCTTCTTCGGGATCCACATCATCTTGATGGGAATCCTTGGTGTAATAGTTGTGCTTGATGAAGTAGAACTTGACGTAGTCTTGGGAACCCACTTGACCAAGGCCTTAGGTGCTTCTTCAAATGCATCAATCTCCTCTTGAAGCTTGTCCTTGCCTTTGTTCTTGTGGTCTTGTGGTGGAAGATCATCGTGTGCTTGTGTTCCCTTTAAGGAAGTAGGATCATACTTCTCTTGTTGAGGAACAAACTTTGTCTTGGGGTATTGATCTTCTTCCCACTGAACTCCATTGGCATTGAACTTTCGTTCAAAACCAGCACCTTGATTCTTCCGGTGCCTTCCTTGCTTGCGTACAATTTCCTCAAATTTCTTACTCCCGGCAAGACTCTTTTATACACCTTTCTCTATAATTCCCTTCAATAAGCTATTTTCTTGCTCAAGTGTAACTTGGCTAAGAGAATCATTAGTGGAATCAAGAGAACTACTAGAAGCAACAATATTGGATTTAGCATTGTTATTGTTACTACTAGAAGAAGAATCTTTCTTGTTCTTGTTACTAGACTTGACTTGAGGCATGTAAGTAGATAAGAGTAAACGCTTGGCAATATAAGAATAACTTTTCTTACGGAGATCATCATTGATTGCTTTTAGGAACTCATGCTCTTGCTCAAGATTGAGCTTTTCAAAGCGTAACTTCTCATGAGCCCTTAAAAGTTCTCGATGATCTTCGAAGATAGTTTCATGAGCTAACTTAAGAGTGTTTAGTTCTTTAGTTAGACGCTCAATCTTCTCCTTACATTGTCATTTGTTTCATCTTGATTAGCATGATTAATTGACGTTTCATCATAGTATTCATCACTAGAGTTGTCAATAAGTAAATCATCATCACCTAAAAAGTCATCTTCATCACTATTAAAATCAACATACTCGGGGTGTGTTACCTTAGGATCTTTGGCCATGAAGCATCTTCCAATTCCTTCATTTGGTGATTCAAATATGTCGTAGGAGTTAGTTGACACAAGTGCTAAACCGACAACACCTTCATCTTGAGTGTATTCGGAGTCGGAGTGATAGCTTCTCTCGGAGTGATTGTCAGAGTCAGAGCCGGATACCCATTCACCAACATAAGCTTGATGTCTTCGTTTTGTGTAGCTCTTTGATGACTTGTCCTTCCTTTCCGAATCCTTGCTTCTCCGTGAGGGTCTTAGTTCATAACGATCATCTCTACTCCTTCTCTCTCTTGGTGGTGATTCTTCTTTTCTACTTCTTCTCTGAGGAGAATCTTCTCTTCTTTTGTAGGGTGCCGTACACTCATTGGAATAGTGTCCGGGTCTCCCACAATTGTAGCAATTGCGCTCTCGACTAGAAGATCTTTTGTCATTGTAGGACCTTGACTTGGAGCTTCTTTCTTTGCTTCTACTCTTGTAGAATTTGTTGAAGTTCTTCACCATTAAGCTCAATTCTTCATTGAAGGTTTGTTTCTCACTTGATGATGTGGGGGCTTCACATGAGGCTTTGTAAGCACCACTTGACTTGTGGTGAAGTTCCTCCTTATCCTTGAGTGACATCTCATGAGCAACAATTCTTCTAATGACTTCCGTTGGCTTGAGATCTTTGTAATTTGGCATCATTTGGATCAATGTGCACACGGTATCATATTTTCCATCCAATAATCTTAGGATCTTTTTGATAATAAATCTGTCGGTCATCTCTTCACTTCCTAAGCCGACAATCTCATTTGTGATAAGAGCAAGCCTAGAGTACATTTCAGCGACACCTTCACCATCCTTCATTTTGAACTTGTCAAGCTGACTTTGAAGCACATCCAACTTGGATTCCTTGGACGGAGTCGGTACCTTCATGCATATCAATCAAAGTATCCCAAATTTCCTTTGCATTCTCAAGACGGCTGATTTTGTTGAATTCTTGAGGCACAAGCCATTGAAGAGGATATCACAAGCTTGAGCATTGTATTGCAGCATTTTCAACTCTTCCGCTTAGCTTCACGGTTCGGTTCTCTCCCATCAAAGAGTTCACCTTGCAAACCAATACACACAATAGCCCAAGCAGGCGGGGTTATGTCCGAGAATATGCATTTTCATCTTATGCTTCCAACTAGAAAAATTAGTGCCCTCAAAGTAAGGACCTCTCACGGTGATAATTTCCTCGCTAGACGCCATACTCTCCTAGGTTGTGAAACCAAGGCTATGACCACCAAAAGCTATGGAAATCAAAGCAAATGGAGACCGTAGCTCTGATACCACTTGTATGACCTTGAAGTATGTCTAGAGGGGGGTGATTAGACTACTTGACCAATTAAAAACTTAACCTTTTCCCAATTTTAGACTTTGGCAGATTTTAGCTATCTTTGAGCAAGTCAAGCAATCTACATACAATTCAAGCAAGCATGCAAAGAGTATATAGGCAGCGGAAAATAAAGCATGCAACTTGCAAGAATGTAAAGGGAAGGGTTTGGAGAATTCAAACGCAATTAGAGACACGGATGTTTTTGTCGTGGTTCCGATAGGTGGTGCTATCGTACATCCACGTTGATGGAGACTTCAACCCATGAAGGGTAGCGGTTGCGCGAGTCCATGGAGGGATCCACCCACGAAGGGTCCACAAAGAAGCAACCTTTTCTATCCCACCACGGCCGTCGCCCACGAAGGACTTGCCTCACTAGCGGTAGATCTTCACGAAGTAGGCGATCTCCTTGCCCTTACAAACTCCTTGGTTCAACTCCACAATCTTGTCGGAGGCTCCCAAGTGACACCTAGCCAATCTAGGAGACACCACTCTCCAAGAAGTAACAAATGTTGTGTTGATGATGAACTCCTTGCTCTTGTGCTTCAAATGATAGTCTCCCCAACACTCAACTCTCTCTCATAGGATTTGGATTTGGTGGAAAGAAGATTTGAGTGCAAAGCAACTTGGGGAAGGCTAGAGATCAAGATTCTTGTGGTTGGAATGGAATATCTTGGCCTCAACACATGAGTAGGTGGTTCTCTCTCAGAACTGGTAAGTTGGAAGTGTAGGTTTGTTCTGATGGCTCTCTCCATGAATGAAGAGGAGGTGGAGGGGTATATATAGCCTCCACACAAAATCTAACTGTTACACACAATTTAGCAAACTCGGTGGGACCGAATCATCAAACTTGGTCAGACCGATTTAGTAAACCTAGTGACCGTTAGGGTTTTGCGTGGGACTGACATGCAACTCGGTAGGACCGATATGATTAGGATTAGGGCATAACGTAATCTCGGTGAGACCGATTACACAAACTCGGTGAGACCGATTTTGGTAATTAGCTAACCAGAGAGTTGGTCAGGTAAACTCGGTGGGACCGATTCGCTCTTTCGGTGAGACCGAAAAGTTACTAAGGGAAACCAAGAGTTTACATTCTAATCTCGGTGTGACTGATCGCTCACTTCGGTTAGACCAAAACGTTACAAAGGGAAACAGAGAGATTACAATCCCATCTCAGTGAGACCGAGATCCCTACCGGTGAGACCGATTTGCCTAGGGTTTGTGGCAGTGGCTATGACATTTGAACTCGGTAGCGCCGGATAGAAAGAATCTGTAGGGCCGAGTTTGACTTTAGGTTTAGGTCATATGTGGATGTGAGAAAGTAGTTGAGGGTTTTAGGAGCATATCACTAAGCACATGAAGCAAGAGGCTCATTAAGCAACACCTCATCCCTCCTTGATAGTATTGGCTTTTCATATAGACTCAATGTGATCTTGGATCACTAAAATGTAAAATGTAGAGTCTTGAGCTTTTGAGCTTGAGCCAATCCTTTGTCCTTAATATTTTGAGGGGTCCACTTTCATCATCCATGCCATGCCATTCATTGAGCTTTCCCGAAATATTTGTCTTGGAATAGCATTAGCTCAATGAGCTATATGTTGTTATGAATTACCAAAACCACCTAGGGATAGTTGCACTTTCATATGTACGCCCGTAATACCTGGGGTCTTCTTGTACAGAAGCTTATTATTATTTTCTGGGCATCAAGCTCACTACATATGTTTTATTTTTTAACTCATATGTACCTTTTCTTCGCCATTATATGCATTGTTATGACTTAAGTTTTGGCCAAGCTGGGTTGCCTGGCTCCTGTGCTTATGCCTTACATTCCCGTTTGTTCGGCTAGGGCATAAAGGGAGAACCTCTGTGATTGTTACTGTCGGGTCATCCATATGTGTACCTCAGACTGGGTGAAGCCGAAAGCTAGCATTCTTAAGGGAATATTCGGTCGGCGGACTAAAGATGTTTTCACGCTCATTACACTATGAATCCGCAGATGTTGCTCATACAACGATTTTCTCAAATCACAGTTCGGGCATGCACGTTTACGCATGTTCACCCAGGGAAAGGAACCCTTAACGGAACTATTCTCTCTAGAAGATGTTTCTTACAATTACAATGTAATATAACATAGCTAACCGGATACAACTTGTCTGTTCAAGCAACTATGACCCCTATGCCTGGTTTCCATGCATACCCCGTTTTATCTTGTCGCTCGGGTATTCGGAAACACTCCACACCTTCGGGTACAGAGGTCGAAGCGAAAAGGTCTTCCATGACAATCGTTTTACAATCCGGCTAGGGAAAAATATGTCAAGGAAAGTACACAGTCACTACGACTAAAAAATTTCCTCCTCTATCCCATCTAACAGGCTGTTTAACTTACAATCCTGTTGGGAATATTTTGCGGCTACTTTTAGGTGGTCATATACCAAACTAACGGGAATTTCCTTTCCGTCTGACCCTAGAATTCCAACCTGGGCCATATGATTTGGATCAAGCTTGGTGTACCGTGTCTTCACCATGGCCCAGGCCTCTTGCGCACCTTCTCGACAGGCTGATATCCTCCATAATCGAATACGCTGCCGGGCTCCTTTGAATAGCTCCACGAGCTCCGCCATACTTCCTTGAGGGGAGGCGGATGGCCATAAAGCCTTGGCAACTGTCGGGTGCGGGGTTCTGGCGAAACCTTAAGGTTCAAACACTGGGGTGCGCGCGAAGTCTTCCCTCCTACCGATCTACGCCCTAGCTCGCTAAGATCTTGCAGACGAACTCGACGAACTCGCAACACATAAGGACACGAGATTTATACTGGTTTGGGCCACCATTGTGGTGTAATACCCTACTCCAGTCTGGTGGTGGTGGATTGCCTCTTGGGCTGATGATGAACAGTACAATGGGAAGAATAGCCTTCTGAGGTTGAGGTGTTCTTGTGCTTGGTGTCTTAGCGGGTGAGAGCTGGATGAACTGCTCCCCCCTACGGTGGTGGCTAGCTCCACTTATACAGGCCCTAGTCCTCTTCCCAAATATTTAGCGGGAAGGGAGCCAACAACGGTGGGCAAATTTGAAGGGGGACAGCTAGTACAAGCTATCCTGACAAAAGTGGTCTTCGCCTGCCAAAGGCTCTGGTGGTGATGCCGTCTTGGGCGCCACGATGACCTCCGTCTTGCCGTCCTCCTGGTCTTGGTCTTGTTGCACCGATATAGCAACATTTGCCTGATGCCTGGGTACTCCTCGCCTGCGCTGGCCTCCTTAGCACCAAAGAGGAAACAAGGACGCTGCGCGCGCTGGCGCCCGCCTGGTGTCGATCGTCATGGCTCACGTCACGAGAGCCTCATGAGGTTTGCCCCGCCTTGATATCTCCGCTCCTCGCGAGCCTGCCTGACTAGGCCACTCCTGAGGAGGTCTTGCGTTGTCCCCCTCGCAAGGCTTGGCCCCTCGTGAGGGTCTTGGTGCGTTGTTGATGAAGATGGGCCATACGGCCTGCTGGCTTAGCCACGCCGTGGGCCGCAGGTAGGCAAGTCTGGGGACCCCTGTTCCCAGAACGCCGACAGTAGCCCCCGGGCCCAAGGTGCGCTCGGGCTTGGCTTCGCGGCGAAGCCAGGGGTCAAGTACGGAGCACAGCGGGCCCCAAAAGTCTGCGGCCTCGGTTGACGCGTGGCGGTTGATTGGACGTGGGCGTCTCCGCTTCCCCATGCTGCCTCGGCAACTGCATGACTTGTAAAGTCCCTGCGACATGCAAGGAAAATCATCATTACCTGCGATCGCGGGAGGCGCCGGTTGGCCTTCTCTTGCTATAAATGGGGAGGGGGCGGAGCCCCCGTTGCCCATCTCTTCCTTGCTTGCTTGCTTGTTCTTCCTTGCTCCATTGCTTGCAGTGCCACCAATGGCACCACGAAGGAAGTTCTCCGTCGCCGAGAAGGGAAAGGCCCCTCGCGAGGGACCCGGCTCCCCGGCGCCCAAGCGTGGGCGCGGCCGTCCACGCAAGCCCGCCGAGTCCCCCGCCTTGGCCCACTATCGAGGCGGCGCTGCGGCACGTGGAGGGGGTCGTCCTAGCCATGGCGATCCAGTTGACGAGGGGAGGCGTGCTATGGTGGCGCGGCCTCCCCGTCTGCGCTTCCATTCAACGGAGGTGTCGCCGGAGTTCGTCGCCTCGTCGGAGAACCCGGCCAGCAACTGGCTCCGGCTTCCGCGCTTCTTCGTCGACGAACTGCCGGCCCCTGGTCCAGGCGGACTCTGGTTGCAGGCGGATGGTTGCTGCAGCAAGACCTCTTGGGTCGCTGTCGAGACTTCCACCGCAGGCAACTGATACATCTCCAACGTATCTATAATTTTTGATTGCTCCATGCTACTTTATCTATTGTTTTGGACTATAATGGGCTTTATTTCCCACTTCTATATTATTTTTGGGACTAACCTATTAACCGGAGGCCCAGCCCAGAATTGCTATTTTTTTGCCTATTTCAGTGTTTCGAAGAAACGGAATATCAAACGGAGTCCAAACGGAATGAAACCTTCGGGAACGTGATTTTCTCACCGAGCGTGATCCAGGAGACTTGGACCCTACTCCAAGAAGTGCCAGAGGCGGTCACGAGGGTGGAGGGCGCCCTCCCCAGGCGTGCCCCCTGCCTCGTGGGCCCCGACGCTCCACCGACGTACTCCTTCCTCCTATATATACCTCGCACCCCAACAGATCGGGGACGGGCCAAAAACCTAATTCCACCGCCGCAACTTCCTGTATCCACGAGATCCCATCTTGGGGCCTATTCCGAGCTCACGGAGGGGGCATCCACCACGGAGGGCTTCTACATCAACACCATAGCCCCTCCGATGAAGTGTGAGTAGTTTACTTCAGACCTTGGTCCATAGCTAGTAGCTAGATGGCTTCTTCTCTCTTTTTGGATCTCAATACAATGTTCTCCCCCTCTCTCGTGGAGATCTATTCGATGTAATCTTCTTTTTGCGGTGTGTTTGTTTAGACTGATGAATTGTGGGTTTATGATCCAGCTTATCTATGGAAAATATTTGATTCTTCTCTGAATTCTTTTATGTATGATTAAGTTAACTTTGCAAGTCTCTTCGAATTATCCGTTTGGTTTGGCCAACTAGATTGGTAGTTCTTCCAATGGGAGAAGTGCTTAGCTTTGGGTTCAATCTTGCGGTGTCCTTACTCAGTGACAGAAAGAGTTGCAAGGCACGTATTGTATTGTTGCCATCGAGGATAACAAGATGGGGTATTTATCATATAGCATGAATTTATTCCTCTACATCATTTCATCTTGCTTAAAGCGTTACTCTGTTTTTAACTTAATACTCTAGATGCATGCTGGATAGCGGTCGATGAGTGGAGTAATAGTAGTAGATGCAAAATCGTTTCGGTCTACTTGTCATGGACGTGATGCCTATATACATGATCATTGCCTGGATAACTTCATAACTATGCTCAATTCTGTCAATTGCTCAACAGTAATTTTTTCACCCACTGTAGAATATCTATGCTCTTGAGAGAAGCCACTAGTGAAACCTATGGCCCCCGGGTCTATTCTCATCATATCAATCTCCATCACTTTATTTACTTGCTTTGCTTTTACTTTTTACTTTGCATATTTATACCAAAAATACCAAAAATATTATCTCTATCAGATCTCACTCTCGTAAGTGAACGTGAAGGGATTGACAACCCCGAAGCGTTGGTTCCGAGTAGCTATCGTTTTGTGCAGGTACGAGGGACTTGCGCGTAGTCTCCTACTGGATTGATACCTTGGTTCTCAAAAACTGAGGGAAATACTTACGCCATCAGTGCTGCATCATCCCCTCCTCTTCGGGGAAAACCAACGCAAGCTCGAGACAAAGCAAGAAGGATTCCTGGCGCCGTTGCCGGGAGGCTTACGCAAAAGTCAACATACCAAGTACCCATCACAATCCCTATCTCTCGCATTACATTATTTGCCATTTGCCTCTCGTTTTCCTCTCCCCCACTTCACCCTTGCCGTTTTATTCGCCCTCTCTTTCCCAATCTCCTCCTATTTTTCCATTTGCCTTTTGTTTGCTCGTGTGTTAGTTTGCTTGCTTGCCGTCATGACTAGTCTCATATCTTCTCCGCTATCTCCCGAGAATGAAGTTCTAAATTTTAAGCAAAGGGAGGGAGAAAATCTAAAAGATGCTTGGTATAGAATTTGCAATGCTCAAAATAGATCTATGAGGAAGCAATCTACTTCAGTTCTTCTTCGTAATTTTTATGTTGGTGCTAATCCTTGGTATAGATATATCCTTGATACCATTACCGGAGGAAATTTCTTGGGTAGCCATACTTTTGATTCTTATAATGCTTTAATAGATTTATTTGGTTCACCTCCTCTTTTGGTTAATGGCACTATGTTAACTTTGGAGCATGTTATGCAAAGGCTTGAAATTATTGAAAACAAAGTTGCTACCATTGAATCCATTGAAAATCTAGATAAAAAGATCCATAATCAAATTACTCAATATGGATCTAAGGTAGGAATGACTTTCAAAAATATTAAGGAGAAGGAACCCATGGTTAATGAGAAAAAAAATCTAGACTCCACTCGAATCGATAAACTTGAGGGTATCATTACCAACTTGGGAACTGATTTTTCTTCCATAAAGAATACTCCTAGTCCTCCCACTAAAATTTCCAAGCTTATGTATGTTCCTAAAAATAAGGGTGAATCATCTAGTAAGGAAAATGCGGATCTTAAATCTATAAGTATTCATCCCGATCTTTTTACTATCATTAAGGAACCATTTACCACGAATGAATTTTTTCGATCTTGTGCCTAAAAGTTTGATAATTACTAGAAAGAAAGAAAATTCTAAAGTAGGAAGGTGCCTCATTATGGATTGCCTACCAAAGATGGCAACACCTAGATCTATCTTTGCTTTTATGCCTAGCTAGGGGCGTTAAACGATAGCGCTTGTTGGGAGGCAACCCAATTTTATTTTGTGTTTTTTGTTTTTGGTTCTGTTTAGGAATAAAATAATCCATCTAGACTCTGTTTAGATGTGATTTTATCTTTTAATTAGTGTTTGTGCCAAGTTGGACCTATTGGATCTTCTTGGGTGATAGTTATTTGATCTTGCTGTGATTTCCAGAATCTTTGTGCTCAGTGCCCGAATTGTTAAAAATCACCAGAACGTAATAAAATACTGATTCCAATTGCTGATGATCAATAAAAAAAATTTCCAGGTCTTCTAATTTTGGTAGAAGTTTTTTGGTTCCAGAAGTTTGCGTTAGTTACAGATTACTACAGACTGTTCTGTTTTTGACAGATTCTGTTTTGCGTGTGTTGTTTGCTTATTTTGATGAATCTATGGCTAGTAAAATAGTTTATGGTCCATAGAGAAGTTGGAATAAAAGTAGGTTTAACACCAATATAAATAAAGAATGAGTTCATTACAGTACCTTAAAGTAGTCTTTTGTTTTCTTTCTCTAACGGAGCTCACGAGATTTCTATTGAGTTTTGTGTTGTGAAGTTTTCAAGTTTTGGGTGAATTCTTTTGATGGATTATGGAACAAGGAGTGGCAAGATCATAAGCTTGGGGATGCCCATGGAAACCCCAAGATAATCCAAGGACACCAAAAAGTTAAAGCTTGGGGATTCCCCGGAAGGCATCCCCTCTTTCGTCCACTTCCATCGGTAATTTACTTGGAGCTATATTTTTATTCACCACATGATAAGTGTTTTGCTTGGAGCGTCTTGTATTATTTTCGTATTTGCTTGTTAGTTTACCACAATCATCCTTGCTGTACACACATTTTGAGAGAGCCATATATGAATTAAAATTTGATAGAATACTCTATGTGCTTCACTTATATCTTTTGAGCTTGATAGTTTGCTCATAGTGCTTCACTTATATCTTTTTGAGCGTGATAATTTTTGCTCTAGTGCTTCACTTAGATCTTTTAGAGCATGGTGGTGGATTTGTTTTAAAGAAACTTGATCTCTCATGCTTCACTTAGATTATTTTGAGAGTCATTAATAGCGTGGTAATTTGCTTAATGTTAATATACTTGGTATTCAAGATATGTGAAACTTTCTTTTGAGTGCGTTGAATACTAAGATAAGTTTGATGCTTGATAATTGTTTTGAGATATGAAGGTGATAATATTAGAGTCATGCTAGTTGAGTAGTTGTGAATTTAAATAATACTTGTGTTGAAGCTTGTGATTCCCGTAGCATGCACGTATGGTGAACCGTTATGTGATGAACTCGGAGCATGATTTATTTATTGATTGTCTTCCTTATGAGTGGCGGTCGGGGACGAGCGATGGTCTTTTCCTACCAATCTATCCCCCTAGGATCATGCGCGTAATACTTTGCTTTGATAACTTCAAGATTTTTGCAATAAGTATATGAGTTCTTTATGACTAATGTTGAGTCCATGGATCATACGCATTTTTTCCCATCCTTCCACCATTGCTAGCCTCTCTAATACCGCGCACTTTTCGCCGGTATCATACACCCACCATATATCCTTCCTCAAAACAGCCACCATACCTACCTATTATGGCATTTCCATAGTCATTTTGATATATATTGCCATGCAACTTTCCGCCGTTCCGTTTATTATGACACGCTCCATCATTGTCATATTGCTAGCATGATCATGTAGTTGACATCGTATTTGTGGCAAAGCCATCGTTCATAATTCTTTCATACATGTCACTCATGTTTCATTGCATAACCCGGTACACCACCGGAGGCATTCATATAGAGTCATATTTTGTTCTAAGTATCGAGTTGTAATTGTTGAGTTGTAAGAAAAATAAAAGTGTGATGATCATCTTTATTAGAGCATTGTCCCAAGTGAGGAAATAATGACGGAGACTATGATTCCCCCACAAGTCGGGATGAGACTCCGGACGGAAAAAAAGAGGCCATAAAAAAAGAAGAGAGAAGGCCCAAATAAAAAAATGAGAGAAAAAGAGAGAAGGGACAATGTTACTATCCTTTTACCACACTTGTGCTTCAAAGTAGCACCATGATCTTCATGATAGAGAGTCTCTCATTTTGTCACTTTCATATACTAGTGGAATTTTTCATTATAGAACTTGGCTTGTATATTCCAATGATGGGCTTCCTCAAAATGCCCTAGGTCTTCGTGAGCAAGCGAGTTGGATGCACACCCACTTAGTTCTTTTGTTGAGCTTTCATATACTTATAGCTCTAGTGCATCCGTTGCATGGCAATCCCAACTCACTCACATTGATATCTATTGATGGGCATCTCCATAGCCCGTTAATACGCCTAGTTGATGTGAGACTATCTTCCCTCTTTTTTTCTTCTCCACAACCACCATTCTATTCCACATATAGTGCTATATCCATGGCTCACGCTCATGTATTGCGTGAAGATTGAAAAAGTTTTGAAAATGTTAAAGTATGAAAAAATTGCTTGGCTTGTCATCGGAGTTGTGCATGATTTAAATACTTTGTGTGGGGAAGATAGAGCATAGCCAGACCATATGATTTTGTAGGGATAACTTTCTTTGGCCATGTTATTTTGAGAAGACATAATTGCTTTGTTAGTATGCTTGAAGTATTATTATTTTTATGTCAATATGAACTTTTGTCTTGGATCTTTCGGATCTGAATATTAATATCACAATTAAGAAGGTTTACATTGTGTCGGTGTACTAGAGTAGGGGTACCCTAGTATCCCGAACTTCGTGCCAGGCGATTCTGACACCAGCTGCAAGGCTTGCCTGGTCACCGCCAAGATCCTCCGTGGTTCCTTTGGAGCCATTCAAGAACAAAGTATTTAACCAAGACAAGGCCCCGACAAGAGGAGCTTGCCGGGAAGGCCACTCAAGATACGCAGAAGACAAGACCCCAACAAGAGGAGCTTGCCGGGAAGGCTCGGAGAGTGACAAGCCTCCGGACGCGACAAGGATTCAGCCGCGGCAAGGCACTTGCCGCGGCAGGCAACCTCTCTTCATCTCCGCTCCAGCTCATCCACTAACGTGTCACCATGGGACCATTCCATTCACGCGCGTCAAGAGGCTGTGCAGCCAGCGGGGAGCAGCGATAAGCGGCGCTGACAAGCTTGCCATCGTGGCGAACGGTGGCGCTCCTGACGGTCCCTGTTGCCTTTGTTTAGGCGGCGAGGACGGGCATTTAATGCTTTTGTCCCTTGCCGTCGAGGTTAGGTAGAGTACAACGTACCTTTGTTCAAGTAGGTCTACCAACTACTGTTTTTCCATTTGTACCCTCATCTATGTTGCCACCTGTCGGAGACCCTTGAGCATATAAAAGGAGGCCCATGCATAGCGTAGAGGAGGTTCGATTCAGCGTAACCAGAGAACACTCACGCTAGGTCTTGTAGCTCTCATCGCTCCCTAGCAAGAACACAATACAACCGGACAAGCAGCGGTAGGAGTATTATCTCTCCGAGAGCTCGAAGCTGGGTAAACTGCTCGTGTGCCGCCTCGATCCGCTCTTCGTGCGATCTCCGCCCCCTCCGAACCAAAAGGGACTCGGTCCGCGGTCCCATATGTGTTCGTGGGTCCGATCAGCCTCCCGACATCTTTGGCGCGCCCGGTAGAAGCGTCGATGCTGTGTGAACCTGATCCGGCGTTCACATGAGCAACATCTTCATCATCTTCAACATCTTCATCAACATGCCACCGAAGAAGAAGGCTTCGGCGCAGAAGCCCCGTCCGCGTCGAACCCACCGCCACCGGAGCAAACAGGTGGTGGGGTAGACGCCGACGGGAGGACGGACGGCGACGGGGGCGCTCACGCTGCCGCCAAGGCCAAGGACAAGGCCGCGCAGACCTCGACGTCCGTACATGTACCGAGCCCGTCTCAGGAGGCGCGGGACCGACAGCGTCATGGCATTCACAATGCCATACGCTCGTTGGACCGAGATCGAGCTGGAGGATCTCGGGACGTTCAAGACCAGCATGCGCGCCAACATGCTGGCGCGAGCGAGGCACGGTCGCTCGGACGGGATACTGCTCCTTCTAACATAGATAGAAGTCCGAGCATATCCCGCTCCTCGCGCCGTTCGCCACTGCCACCCACTACTCCAGCAGAAGCTCTGGCGAGCTCAATCGCTTTCGACTACCCTCCAACGGCCGACAAGGTCGGCGAATGGAGGGCCACCATCCGTAGTCTCATCGCCGGCTTTGCCAGCAGCGGCGCTCCGCGGCAACCAACTACATCATTGCCGCGGCAAGACGACAAGGCACGAGCCGGTGGCGACGAGACTTGTGGAGGGGCAACCACCATGCACTCTCCACCCCGAAGGCCAAGATCGCCGACTCGCCAGATCCACCTTGATAGCGACTCCACTGCATCATCGGATCCACGAGCTCGCCGCGATCAGCGCCAAGTTCTTCATGAACGACAACAAGAAGACGCTCGAACTCGCATCGAGCGCCGAAGAGAAGCGCGACGTCAATCCGACAAGCGCGCCGGGCCCTCTGTTGACATGCACGCGCCAGAGGAACCAGGCGACTTGCCGTACACGGTAGGTTGCCCTGCGTTCACTCGTGAGATGCGGCAAGTCTAGTGGCCCAGCAAAAAGAACTTCAAGCCAGACGTGCCAGAGAAGTACGATGGCAGGACGCATCTGTCGGAGTTCCTCAGCATCTACACCATCGCGGTGCAAGCTGCCGGGGGGCGAGACGACAAGATCCTCGCCAACTACTTCCCGCTGGTACTCAAGTCCAATGTCAGGTCCTGGCTCATGCACTTGCCGGACAACTCCATATCCTCTTGGGCAGATTTATGCCATCAGTTTGTTGGCGCCTTCACAGGCGGCCACAAGCCTCATGGCCAAGAAAGTGACCTTCATCTGCTCGCCCAGAAGGAAGGAGAGTCCCTGCGCAAGTTCATTCAGAGATTCAGCCGTGTGCACTACAACATCCCAGATGTCCACCCTGCCGTGGTGATCAGCGCGTTTCATCAGAACGTGCAGAACCGCAAGATGAGGGAGGAGATGGCGATGTGCAAAGTCAAGGACGTCAGTGAGCTGTATGCCTTGGCCGACAAGTGTGCACGTCTTTGAGGAAGGAGGAGACTCCTGTGAGAGAATGCGTAAGCAGGATCTGACAGTGAGGAAACCGCTCCGGCAAAGAAGAGCCGGCGGCGGGGCAACAGGAACAAGAAAGGCAAAGAAGTGCTAGCTGTTGAGCAGTCCGGCAACGGAGGTGGCGACAAGAACGCCAAGGCTGGGGGCTCCGGCAAGGAGGTTGCCGTTGGCGCCAACCACCAGTCTGTGGCGGCCACCGACAAGCAGGACGGCTCCGGCAAGCGATCGCAAGATCCACCGCACCAAGGGCCATGACCTCGAGCTGCAAGAAGGTAGAGCAGCTTGTTGAACAGCGAAGGCTGAGTACGAGCGGCGCGACAAGGAGAAGGCCAGAAGGTGCTTTGGGGAGCCAAGAAACGTCCGGCTGGGGAGGGCGCAGCGGCAAGGCCAAGCAGCGGCAAGGAGACAGACCTCCCAGGGCGACAAGGATGAAGATGACGGCACGAAGAAGATATGGAAGGCAGCGAGGCCGATGAGCAGGAGTTTCAAAGCTACAGAGGTCCTCTGCGTTGTGGAGGTGCTTCCTGCAAACTTCCCACCACCAACTCAAGCGGTGGATGCGGAAGTTAATGCAGCTGAACCATCCATAGAGTCACGCAAGCCTCAGAAGTGGTCCGGCACGCCTATCATCTTTGATATTGAGGACCACCCTGATCGCATAAATGCGGTCGGGTGCTTGCCGATGTTGGTCTCACCAACCATCCGCAACCTCAAGGTCACCAAGATGCTAGTTGACGGCGGGGCCGGCTTAAACCTGATCTCCTCCGTGGTGCTCCAGAAGCTTCAGATCCCTGACAGCGAGCTCGAAGAGACTGGTACATTCCAAGGAATCAATCCGGGAAGGAGCAAGCCAAAGGGGAAGATCACGTTGCCGGTAAAATTTGGCGTGAGCTGAACTTTAGGATCGAGAGGGTCACATTCGACGTTGCTGATTTCCCATTGCCTTACAATGGGATACTTGGCCAAATCCGGCCTCGCCAAGTTCATGGCAGCCTCTCATTATGCATATAACTTACTCAAGATGCCGGTCCCGATAAGCATCATCTCTGTCCATGGCGACAAGAAGGATGCTCTTATCTGTCGACAAGATTTACCGGATGCGCAGCCGCTGACAGATCGCAAGCCACTTGCGGCTGAAGCTCCGGGGGAAGAAGACCAAGTCCGGCAAGAGCTCGATGCCCACTCCGACAAAGCGCACCTCTTGGTGCTGCGCTACCGTCGAGGATGCACCATCGAGCTCCACCGGCAAGTACAAGAAGACGATGGCAGCTCCGCCAAAGACCAAGAAGGTGTCCGCCAAGGAGGATGGCACTGGTGGTACCTTCACCATCAGCGCCTCTCTCGACCCCAAATAGGAAGGCGCGCTCGTTGCTTTTCTGCGGGCGAACGTCGACGTGTTTGCATGGCAACCGTCTGACATCCCCGGTGTTCCCAGGAAAGTAATTGAGCACCGTCTTGCCGTTTGTCCTCATCTTGCGCGCCCGTCAAGCGAAAGTCGAAGCGGCGGTGGAGCGCCAAGAATTCATCGCGAAGAGATCAAGAAATTGGAAGCAGCGGGCCTTGTCGAGGAGTGCTCCATCCCTCGTGGTTGGCCAATCCTGTAGTTGTGCGCAAGGCAAATAGGAAATGGAGACTTTGTATTGACTTCACGGATGTTAATAAAGCTTGTCCCAAAGACCCGTTTCCCGTGCGGCGCATCGACCAATTGTTGACTCCACTACCGGATGTGATTTGCTTTCATTTCTTGATGCATACTCAGGATATCATCAGATCTTCATGGCAGAAGAGGATGAGGAGAAAACCGCATTCATTACTCCATGTGGCACATACTGTTTCGTATGGATGCCTTTCGGTTTGAAGAATGCTGGTTCAACGTTTGCAAGAGTAGTCCATGACGCTTTTGAGCCGCAAATGCACAGAAATGTAGAAGCCTACATGGATGACATAGTGGTCAAGAGCAAGGACAAAGCAACTCTGGTTCAAGATTTGGATGAGACCTTTGTAAATCTGCGCAAGATCAACCTCAAGCTCAACCCCGAGAAGTGCGCGTTCGGAGTCCCTTCCGGCAAGCTTCTCGGGTTCTTCGTGTCTCAGCGGGGAATTGAAGCCAATCCCGACAAGATCAAGGCCATTGAGCAGATTGAAGCACCAAAGCACGTCAAGGATGTACGAAGACTTGCCGGTTGCGTGGCTGCTCTCAGCAGGTTTATCTCTAGGTCTGCTGAACGCGCCCTGCCATTTTTCAAGATTTTGAAAAAGGCAGGTCCAATGAAATGGACTCCCGAAGCGGAGGCTGCGCTGCAGGACTTAAAGAGGTACCTGTCCTCCACTCCAATACTTGTCGCACCTAAGCCACAAGAGAAGTTGCTGCTATATATAGCGGCAACTAATCAAGTGGTTAGTGCTGCATTAGTAGCGGAGAGGGAGGCGGACGATGAGACGACAACCATGGCAGATACATCCGGCGACAAGCAAGGCACTTCACCGACAAGCTCTGGTCCCGACAAGGACGGATCTGCGCAGGCATGCGAGAAGATGCAGAAAAGGATGGTGCAGCGCCCAGTTTACTTTGTCAGTCCCCTCTTGCAGGGGCTAGGTCAAGGTACTACGGTGTGCAGAAATTGCTTCGGCCTCCTCATGGCCTCGAGAAAGCTGCGCCATTACTTCCGTGCACATGAGATAACAGTCGTCACTCGCTTTCCGGCTGAAGAGGATCTTGCAAAATCCGAAGCGGCAGGCAGGATTGTCGAGTGGGCACTAGAACTGTCAAGCTTTGGCCTGAAGTTTGGAAGCACATCAACTATCCAAAGCAGAGCATTGGCAGAGTTCATAGCGGAATGGACCCCAACGCAAGATGAAGAAATTCACGAGTCGAGCATCCCCGTCAAGGAAGCGAGCAAAGAGTGGCTGATGTACTTTGATGGTGCCTTGTCGCTGCAAGGCGCCGGTGCCGGCGTGCTCCTTATAGCACCCACCGGAGAGCACCTCAAGTACATAGTCCAGATGCACTTTCCCAAGGAGCAAGCAACAAACAATACAGCAGAGTATGAAGGTTAGCTTGCCGGTCTCGAGATCGCGATGAACCTTGGAATCAAGAAGCTTATTGTCAGGGGCGATTCACAGCTTGTCGTCCGCCAAGTGAACAAAGATTATCAGAGTCCATTGATGGAAGCCTACGTTGATGAAGTGAGGAAGCTAGAAGAGCACTTTGACGGCCTGCAAAAGGAACATGTTCCAAGAGCTCAGAATGATATTGCTAATGGCCTGTCAAAGTGCGCTGCACTTAAGTTGCCTGTGGAACCAGGGATTTTTGTGCTCAAGCTAACTCAACCAACCGTAACACCATCAACTGGACAGAGCAAGAAGAGGAAGTTGATCTCTGGTGACTACTTTCCGCATGAGCTTCGAAGCCGCCCAAGAAGGTCCCCAAGATCGACACCAATGCACTGAGGGCAGTCTGCACCAACAAGCCCCGGGGTTTGTTTCATTGAAGCGAGCGCTCCCGACAAGTTTTGCTCCGGCAAGCTTGCCGGGGAGCATCAAGCTCCGGTGAGACGCGAGTTCTTGCCGTGGAAGGCTGATGTTCCGCAAGGCGAGATGTGCCTTTAGTCCTTGCTGTCGAGCCGCAAGCTCCGGCAAAGATGGGCACAGATTGTCCATTTCCTTGAGACAGAGAACTTCACGAAGAGCAAGAAGAAGCGGAAAGAGTAGCCCGGCGGTCAAGTATGTACCAGTTTGTCGACACATCAGTATAGAAGAAGACTCAACGGAGTGAAATTGAAGTGTATTCACCGGGAAGACGGACAAAAGCTGTTGGCAGAGATACATGGAGGCATATGTGGTCACCACATTTGCGCAAGAGCACTTGCCGGCAAAGCTTTCCGGCAAGGTTTCTTTTGGCCGACAGCCCTCCAGGATGCAACTGCACACGTAACCAAGTGTGAAGCGTGCCAGTTCCATTCCAAACAGATACACCAGCCAGCTCAAGCTCTCCGGGCGATCCCTTTATCCTGGCCATTTTTGATGCAGGGCTCGACATCCTCGGCCCCTTCCCCGAAGCTGTCGGGGGCTTTGAGTACTTGTACGTCGCCAATCGACAAGTTCACAAAGTGGCGGAAGTGGAAGCGATGAGGAAGGTGGCCGGCACAATCGGCGATCAAGTTCTTCAGTCGATTGTTTGTCGTTTGGAATCCCTAACGGGATCATCACCGACAACGGCACACAATTTACTGATCGCACCTTCATGCGGTCGTCCAAGATCTTGGCCCCAAGGTCTGCTTTATACATTGCTCATCCAAGAAGCAACGGTCAAGCAGAGAGGGCAAATGCCGAAGTGCTGCGCGGGCTCAAGACCAGAACTTTCGACAGGCTGCACAAGTGCGGAAGAAACTGGATTGAGGAGCTGCCGGTGGTTCTTTGGTCGATCAGGACGATGCCAAATCGAGCCACTGGCCAGGCATATTTTGCTCTAGTCTACGGAGCAGAGGCAGTTCTCCCCACGGAACTCGTATACGGGTCGCCTCGAGTGCTCGCTTATGATGAGCTTGTGCAAGAGCAGCGGCGACAAGATGACGCGCTGCTCCTTGAGGAAGATCGTCTTCGAGCGGCTGTCTGAGCTGCTCGTTACCAGCAAGCTTTGCGTCGCTACCATAGCCGCAAAGTAAGTGCCAGAAGCCTCGAGGAAGGCGACCTTGTTCTTCGGCACGTTCAGTTCGCCAAGAATTCAAACAAGTTGACACCAAAGTGGGAAGGCCCTTATCGGGTGAAACGAGTCACTAGGCTCAAGGCCGTCCGCCTTGAGAACGAAGATGGCATTCCGGTGAGCAACTCCTGGAACATTGAGCATCTTCGTAAGTTTTACCGGTAAGGCGCGGTTGCCGGAACCTGTTCCGGCAACCACCTTTTGTACAAGTCTTGCCGATGTTGCATGTAATCCTTTGTACAAAGCCGGGCGCAGACCCCGTGCATCAGTAAAGCTAGTGTGTTGCGCACAACTTGTCAAATTCATGCTTTCATCATTTTATTGCATGTTTTGGCTAACACTTTGTGCAGCACCCACACCTGGTAAGCAATATCGAGTCATTTGGGCTCCATAACTTCATTTTCTCTTCTTTCTCTTTTCTCAAAGAAAGGAAGGTTCCCTCGCGCACAAGTTAACCAGGGGGAAGGAGAAGATAATACTATGGACCAAGCGTTGCTCGAGGAAGTTTCATATATCGGAAGCAAGCGACGGAAAAGCTAAGTTGCCCAAGTTTGAGCAATCAGTTCTTAAATTATCAAGTTATCTTCCTCGAGCGATAGTACTTTGTATGGAAAACCTGCGGCGGAGGAACCAACTCGCAACTAGTCGCCCTTACTTTGTTTCGAGTCCGCTCAACAACTTAAGTGAGCTGCGGCTAGTCGCGACAAGGTTGCTTGTCGGAGGCGGCACCGCCGGCGAGGTGACGTTCCGCACTCGGCCTTGGCTCAGTGCCAGCACGACAAGTCCCCTAAAAGCGTAAGGCAGAAACGTACAAAGGAAGGAATCAAGTAAAGGAAATAACATTGCAATCATCGCCTAAGATAGAGTTATATTACAAAATAACTTGTCGCAGATCTAATAAATTGTTCTAAACATGATCAGCAGCGACAAGGGAAAGATAAAATTGGCGGCCTAGTCTCTGTGTCGCCATCAACCCAACTTGATCTTGCCCACCTTGTCCATAATGGGTGCGACAAGGGCTTTGAGCCTCCACATCGGCATCTGGCGGCAAGGATCTGAGGACGCCGTTGAGGTTGAGGCCTGGATTGCGGAAGGCCACCTTCATCAACACCTTCTGGAGGGCTCCTGCACAGATCTGGCACGATTCCTCGGCCAGCTGCTTTGGGATCTCTTCCCGGAGTCGCTGGAGAGCCGTCACCACGCCCTTGAAGAATAAGCTAAGCTTGGCGCTGGGTTGGAGGTGCTCGTCGGAGGAGTATCCAAGGTCCACCATCCCCAGATCCATCAACTCGTTGTGGATGGCGGCAGCAGTATCCACGAGACCTTGCAACCAAATAACAAAGAGTCTCTTGTGTCCCCAACACACCCAATACAATGGTAAATTGTATAGGTGCACTAGTTCGGCGAAGAGATGGTGATACAAGTGCAAAAAGGATAGTAGATAAAGGTATTTGTAATGATAGGAAACAAGGCCTAGGGTTCATACTTTCACTAGTGCAAGTTCTCTCAACAATAATAACATATATAGATCATATAACAAGCCCTCAACATGCAACAAAGAGTCACTCCAAAGCCACTAATAGCGGAGAACAAACGTAGAGATTATGGTAGGGTACGAAACCACCTCAAAGCTATTCTTTCGGATCAATCTATAAAAGAGTTCGTACTAGAATAACACCTTAAGATACAAATCAACCAAAACCCTAATGTCACCTAGATACTCCATTGTCACCTCAAGTATCTGTGGGCATGATTATACGATATGCATCACACAATCTCAGATTCATCCAACCAACATAAAAGTACTTCAAAGAGGGCCCCAAAGTTTCTACCGGAGAGTCAATAACGTGTGCCAACCCCCTATGCATAGGTTCCCAATGTCACGAAACCCGCAAGTTGATCACCAAGACATACATGAAGTGTTCTCATAAAAGACTCAATCCGATAAGATAAATTCAAAGGGGAAACTCAATTCATCACAAGAGAGTAGAGGGGGAGAAACATCATAAGATCTAACTACAATAGCAAAGCTCAGGATACATCAAGATCGTGCCATAGATGGAACACGAGAGAGAACAAGAGAGAGAGAGAGAGAGAGATCAAACACATAGCTACTGGTACATACCCTCAGCCTCGAGGGTGAACTACTCCCTCCTCGTCATGGATAGCGCCGGGATGATGAAGATAGCCACCGGTGATGGATCCCCCCTCCGCCAGGGTACCAGAAAGGGGTCCCGATTGGTTTTTGGTGGCTCTGGAGGCTTGCGACGGCGGAACTCCCGATCTATCTTCTTTTTTGGAAGTTTTACGGTACGTAGGTATATATGGGTGAAAGGAGAATGTCGGTGGAGCTACGGGGGCCCCACGAGGCATGGGGGCGTGCCCAGGGGGGTGGGCGCGCCCCCCAACCTTGGGAGCACCTCCTGTATCTTCTAACGTGGAGTCCAAGTCCATCAGGTGGGTTTCCTTCCAAAAATAACTTCTCTAGTTGATTTCGTTCCGTTTTGACTTCGTCTGATATTCCTTTTCCTCAAAACACTGAAATAGGCATAAAACAGCAAATCTGGGCTGGGCCTCCGGTTAATAGGTTAGTCCCAAAAATAATATAAAAGTGGATAATAAAGCCCAATGTTGCCTAAAACAGTTGATAATATAGCATGGAGCAATAAAAAATATAGATACATTGGAGACGTATTAGTCTTCGCCTGCCAAAGGGTCTGGTGGTGACGCCGTCTTGGGCTCCATGATGACCTCCGTCTTGCCGTCCTCCTGGTCTTGTTCTCGTTGCACCTATATAGCAACCTTTCCCTGATGCTTGGGTACTCCTCGCCTGCGTTGGCCCCCTTAGCACCAAAGAGGAAACAAGGACGCTGCGCGCGCTGGCGCCCGCCTGGTGTCAATCGTCATGGCTCACGTCACGAGAGACTCGTGAGTTTCGCCCTGCCTTGATATCTCCGCTCCTCGCGAGCCTGCCTGACTAGGCCACTCCTGGGTAGGTCTTGCGTTGTCCCCCTCGCGAGGCTTGGCCCCTCGCGAGGGTCTTGGTTGCCTTGTTGATGAAGATGGGTCGTACGGCCTGCTGGCTTAGCCACGCCGTGGGCCGCAGGCAGGCAAGTCTGGGGACCCCCGTTCCCAGAATGCCGACAGCAACACTCAGCATTGCTTGCTGGACTTGCTCGTGCCTTTGGGAAATCTCTTGTAGCAGGTCGCCTTGAGATCCAGACATTTCCTCTTCGGGACGGCCAGTCAGCATACCTCCAGACATAAATCGGTCAGTTCTTGTCCTTGCCGAATTACAGGGAGACAAGTTCGAAAAGCATACTGAATATGCCGCCTCTTAGCTTTTTATTCTCCTTCACGGAGTCGGCTAGCTGGGCTCGCACATCTTTTAGTTCTACGCCCAGCAGAGTGTTGGAATCCTGTAGCTTATTCTTCTCATCCCTGACCCGTGTCAAGACGACGATCGCCATGACGATTGCCTTTGGCTTCTTGCGCGACTTGCAGGTCCTCCTTCAGTTGATCTGACGATCCTGCCATGGGAGATACAAAAAGTATTAATATTGCTGGTGCATGATTATATTTTCTTGATGGAGGGAACATTACCAGGCGATGCCTCCTTGGATCTCTCCAGTTCGGCGGTAGCAGCAGCCAGCTGGGTCCAACATTTTTCCAGCTCTTGAGACAACAGGTTGTTCTTCTCTATGAGCACCTCGCTATACAAATGATCCTTAAATAGTTGTATCCTTAAAAAGCATACCTCTTTGTTGAAGACTCTGTCGTGTTGTCGTTGACTTTCCTCTTCGAAGATTTGCTTGGTGCGGGCGTGCTCTCTTAGGGGAGGCCTTTGGCGCATGTTGAGACACCGGGCGCCTCCCCTTTGGAGCACGAAATAGTGCGGTGAGTGAGGCATAATGAGGAAGCTCTCTCGAAGAAGGTGTCTCTTGATCACTTATATGCGAGGTAGGGAGGAGACCTGGATGGGCGGCGGTGATGGCCACTTTCGTGCCGTCATAGCTCGCCTGGTGGAACACCCCATCCTCGAGCTTCATGAATATGTCCGGATCCTCTTCGAATCCATGGTCAAGGTCCCGGTTGTGATCCTCTGGCTGTGGGGTAGGGCTATGGATCCCCTTGGTAACCTTCCGCCATTCCTGTTACAAATGGATGGGTTAATGTCCATTAAAAGTAACTCAGGGAGAGGACTGAGTAAAGTAGTGGGATTAGAACTAACCCAGCTAGGAGGATTGTACATGGAAAATCCATCTCGACACTTAATACAAGTGAATTCCTCTTTCTCCCCTTTGTACAATTCGGCCAATATTTTGGCCAAAGCAGCAGGGGTGTCCGGACCCTTCCGACCGCAGCGGGAGGCAACATCTTCCCCATTATAGTGCCACATGGGAAGCCCTCTGTATTGGAGTGGCTGAACCCCCCGCACTATGGAAGTTGCCATTACCTCGACCATTGCTAGTCCGGACTGGGCGAGCGCCTTTATCTTGCCCATCAATTGACGGACTTCCATGCTACCTTCCTCCTCGAGGCTCCGAGGGCGCCAGCTGTGGTGTTTCTTCAACGGAGCACTTGAAAACTCAGGAAGACCCATTCGGACTGGGTCGGGAAGGGCGACGTCCTCAATATAGAACCACTCGGAAGGCCACTCTTCAGACGCCTTCTTCGGCATGCCGGACAAGTATCCGGTCTCGTTGATGTGCCATACCTTGGCTCCACCCACTTCGAATATTGATCCCTCTTGGTTACGAGGGACGAGGCAGAATAGTTTCCTCCATAATTCAAAATGGGCCTCATAACCCGGGAATAGCTCACAAAGAGCAATGTAACCCGCAATGTGCAGGATGTAGGCAGGAGTGAAATTGTGCAGTTGGAGGCCATAATACTCCAGAAGTCCTCAGAGGAACGGGTGGATTGGAAATCCGACGCCTCTCAGGAAGTAGGGTACGAAGCACACTCGTTCCCCTGGATGGATTGGGAAAATTCTCCGCCTGAGCCCCGCCGTAGAAGGAAGTCAATCCTGCTCGAACGGGGTCTAGATCCGCGGGGGGAAGAAATCCCTGTGTTTGTAGCTTCACTAGATGACCATGGGATACGGAACATCTCTCACAATCGCCTTTTTCGGAGCCATGGGGACGAGAGTAAGAACTGGGAGCGCTAGCCATGTTGGAGTGGTTTCTCCTAGCAAGCTCTGAGGATTTTCCGTGTGGTGTGGAATGGATCTGAGATCTAATCTCTTTAAATAGATGCTTTTCTTACATGGTCGGGGTGTTATGTGCAAAAAATACCCTGACCTCTCGTATTCGCTCGACACGTGGAAGCTGAAGCCATGGATGCACATAAGCCGATGGGTACGGCATTAAATGGAAGGCCGGATACAGATCTTTGAAGTCATCGGAGGAGGAACCCGCCTTGCAATTCCGAAGACAATCTGCGCCGGACACATCGTCATTGAAAGCCTGGTTCGGGGGCTACTGAGGGAGTCCTGGACTAAGGGGTCCTCGGGCGTCCGACCTGATTGACATGGGCCGGACTAATGGGCTGTGAAGATACAAGACCGAAGACTCTCACCCGTGTCCGGATGGGACTCTCCTTGGCGTGGAAGGCAAGCTTGGCATCTGAATATGAAGATTCCTTTCTCTGTAACCGAGTTTTTACAACCCTAGTCCCCTCCGGTGTCTATATAAATCGGAGGGTTTAGTCCATAGGGACAATCATAATCATACAGGCTAGACTTCTAGGGTTTTAGCCATTACGATCTTGTGGTAGATCAACTCTTATAATACTCATATTCATCAAGATCAATCAAGCAGGAAGTAGGGTATTACCTCCATAGAGAGGGCCTGAACCTGGGTAAACATCGTGTCCCCTGTCTCCTGTTACCATCGACCATAGACGCACAGTTCGGGACCCCCTACCCGAGATCCGCTGGTTTTGACACCGACACCCTCCGGTCCCCATTCACACCTGCAAAAGCTCTTCCGCGTCTATGTATGGCACCGCCTATCGCGGCGGTAAACACTTAGCTCGACGCCTGCCGCCGCCGCCAGGCTACTAGCAAAGCCCACCGCATTTTGCGACTTTCGCTTGCCGCCGCCTATCGCCATCGACTTTCTCCATGCTGCTCGCGGTCGACCCAGCTCCGCTCGATTGGGGAATCTACCGTACTGAGGGTTCTTTATCATGGACAGCAAGGTAGCTAATTTAGTGAGATATTATCTCATCTCTTATCCCAGTTCCTCTGCCTCCTTTAATCATCCGGCCGAAATCGCCGTGAATTCATTTTTATTCGAGTTGATTTGAAGGTTTTCTTCCGTTTATAGAGTGTACAGTGCGCAGACACATCAGGACCTTGTGGCCTCCGCCAGACATTCCATCTCACCGTACCAAATGACTGGAGGATGCACGCGGTATGTTCATCCTCACCCTAAATCAGCTGGCATGGCCTACTTTCTTGAACATATTCTAAATATTACTACATTTGGATAAAAGGTGCCACATGCACCATATACGTCAAAGGGGATTTTTTCCCTCTTCTTTCTATATTAGGCAAATTAATGATGTATTGTTCTTTCGATTTTATCATATTTCCATGACATCATGTTTACCCTATCTGTTTAATTATAAATTTTTGTCCTTCAATTTCCACTGCTGTACAATTCTTTCAATTTGGGCCCATATTTGCATGTTACCATATTTTCTTTAACAATCCTACCATTTTCTGCAGCACGTCCCTTGCTAAGCAATAGAATCTGTAGTGCACAATCTTTCCCTTTACATAAATCAAGAACGCATGGATGTCATACTGCACATAAAGCATGGATTTAGAATCATTGCTACTGTAAGACTTGATGAACGTGGTGACTCCTATTTTGGCACTGGCTTTTGGAAAGAAGTTTCTAAGTTTTATGAACTGAAACCTGGCACAATAATTGCACTGCACATAAAAGGGCCTGGTCATGAGATATATGATAACTTCCCCGATGATATCATCCGTCTAGACTTTGTTAGAAGTAAGTTTCCTTTTCAACCTGCATGTTCACTTACCCAACAATATCAAATGAATTGTGTAGTATTTAAGCAACCAACTATTATTCCCTTTTCTTACTATATTCCTACCTAATAACTTCTAGTTACCAATATACTTTCCTACTGCCCTGTTTTAACTAAATATTCTCTGTACTCCCATTTCTATTAGAAAGCGCCGCTGACAAGGAGACTCCGGAGGTGGAGAATGGGGCTGCCAACAAGCAGAGGTGGGGTGAGCTAGAACCGCAAGCGACTCTAGCAGGCCTAGACTTCATCAGCAGCCTCCCCGATGATATGTTGACAGTCATCATCTGCCTCCTCCCAATCAAATATGGGCGCGAACAACCGTCCTTTCCCGGCGGTGGCGCCCCCTATGGAACTCCAGCCCTCTCGACCTCATCGACACCCACGAGCTCTGCCATGGCTATCGCAAAAGCTTGGATGCATTCTCCAAGATCCTTGGCAGTCACCTTGGCCCAACCAGAGGCCTTAGAATGGGCAAGTTCCGTTCCAACGGAAAGGACCGAGCGCTTGACGACTGGTTCCGATCCCCCGCCCTAGATCAGCTCGAGGAGCTCACTTTTGATGATGGGCATATGCGGTCGCTGCCAACGTCCGCCCTCTGCCTCAGCCCAGCTGCCGCGTCGCCAAGTTCAGGAACTGCCATTCCCCCCCTTAATGACGCGCCCGCTCTTATTCTACCACGACTGAAGCACCTCGAGCTCGTCGCCGTCTGCCTCTCAAACGGTGACATGGAGCGCCTGCTCCGTGGCTGTACTGCACTCGAGTACCTTCGTCTTCAGGCGATCAATGGGTTGAGTACCTTCCACATCACCTCCATGACTCTCCGGACTATTTATTTGTGTTGCTGGTGCAGCAGGAAGATATCACAAGATGTGTACCACGGTATGGTCATTGAGGACACACCTGCACTTGAGAGATTACTTGTAGTTGATCAAGAAGGTCCAACAAGAATGAATGTCATTTCTGCGCCGAAATTGACAGTGGTGGTGAATGTGCTAGTTATCGATTAGAGGGGGGTGAATAGGCGATTTTTATGGAAGTCTTGAAAACACGAGGTCTTTGAATACAAATAGTAGAAATGAACCTATTGATATGCAGCGGAAGGTAGACTACACTAGACAAGCCATAGTCAAGTAAGCAATAAAGTGAAAGCACGAAGACTATCAGTAGCTAGGTAGTATGGATCAGGATGGAAGACAGTATGAAGCTAAGCGATGCAGTCTTCACTCGGTGAAGTCAATCGATCGTACAAGCAGGCAATGACTTCACGAAGACAAACTGTAAAGTAAAGGGAAGTGGAGGATAGGACCAGTTGCTTGGTGAAGACAAGGATTTGGTAGACCAGTTCCAATTGCTGTGACAACTGTACGTCTGGTTGGGGAGGCTGAGATTTAACTCAGAGGACCGCGTCTTCACCTTATTCCCCTTGAGCTAAGGACATCCAGTCCTCGCCCAATCACTCTGGTAAGTCTTTAAGGTAGACTTCCAAACCTTCACAAACTTTGTTCACCGGCAATCCACAATGGCTCTTGGATGCTCAGAACGCGACGCCTAACCGGCTGGAGGATCCATAGTCCTCAAGTGTAAGAAGTCTTCAGGTCACGCAGATAGAAAGACTTCAGTGATGCCTAACACTCTTTGGCTCTGGGTGTTTTGGGTTGTGTCCTCACAAGGATCTCTCTCTCAAATGCTTCGGAGGTGGGTTGCTCTCAAACGACAAATGTCATGCACTAACTCTAAACAGCCACCAATTTATGGTGTAGGAGGTGGGCTATTTATAGCCAGGAGGCAACCTGACCTGATTTTTCCGATATGACCCTAAGTCACTAAAGAACCAACACGTGTCCAACTGTCGGATTTCAAACACGCGCGGCAGCTTGACTTGGGCTATAAGTAAAGCATTGGTTGAGCATCACTTTAGTCACTCTGACTTTGATAAGATTTGCTCTCATTGTATTCGCTCTCATTGTATTCGCTCGAAGACATAGGATTTTGGTTGAGCATCACTTTAGTCAGTCTGACTTTGTTCACTTGGACCCCACTTAACAAGACGGTGGTTCCTATGACTCAACAAAGAAGAAAAGGAAACCACAAAACAACTATGTCTTTGCACTCCATAGTCTTCACATGAATGTCTTCTCATGTCATAATCTTCACCGTAAATGTCTTCACGAACCACCATTGTCTTCACACATTTTTAGGGGTCATCTCTGGTAGGTAAACCGAATCAATAAGGGACTACTACCTATGTTATCCTGTAATTCTCACAAACACATTAGTCCCTCAACCAAATTTGTCGTCAACACTCCAAAACCAACTAGGGGTGGCACTAGATGCACTTACAATCTCCCCCTTTTTGGTGATTGATGACAAACTAGTTGTGGTTTTCAACGGAGATAAAAGTATGTGAAAGTTAAGGATTAAGGCATTGTCTTCATAAGTTGCAAAAGGCTCCCCGTGAAGATGTGCATATAAGTAGTTTGCTTTTGAATGCAAATGCACATGGCAGGTTTTACTTTGTGGAGATCCGCTTCAACTTACGAAGACAATTCATCATGCATATATAAGAATAACTAAGATAATGACATGCATAATGAGAAATGGGCATCTGCAGAATGACTTCATGCGGAATTTATCATTGCATCACAAAGTAGCAGCAAAAGTAGCAGACGAACATCAAGTTTAAGCGTTACAACTCAAAAGCCAAATAGTTCCAAAACGAGAGTTGTAAGAACTTAGCAAAAATAATGCAACCACCCATATGGACCCGCTTGAAGACTATCAACCTCATATGCTTCTCCCCTTTGTCAGTAATGACCAATAAGGTTTGAAGACATAGATGATCTACTCGTTCCTAGTTGGAGACGAAGGTGGAGCAGGGTCGACCTTGGAGTTTGGTGGTGCAGATAGGCCTGACATAGAATCGTGATGTAGTGCAGCCAAGGTTGGTGAAGTGGCGTCATCCTCTTCATCGACGACTCTCGCAACAACATTTGCAGCCGACGATGAATGTTCAGAATCTTCAATAGAGGGAGTGCAACGCTAGCTTGCATTTTGGGGAGGCCTGGAGTCAAACTTGAAGTGCTCTGTGAAGCCATCCACACGAAGATCATCTTCAGAGCAAAGCAGTGTGAGGCTCTTCCAGGACTGCCTACAGGCTTCATGTGCAACAAATGTGTTCTTGGTGGCTAAGTTGCGAATGCGATTTACATACACCAAGAGAGACTGCATCTGACGCCTCAGCCACTCATGATGCATATCCTTCTTTTGATGTAAAGCCAACAGAAGCTCACGGTCGTTGAGGACACGAGGACACTTCTGAGGCCTTTGAGCTATGGTGCTTGCAGTGGCTTCAGTGTTGGCTCAGTGTGGTATGCGCAAGTTGCCAGCCAAAGGATATGCAGGAGTTGCAGCATTGGTCATATGAATCCCTTCAATGGGCTGCGTGAAGCTCTGGAATTCTGCATTCTGAAGGTGGATTGGCTTCTTTGCTGGCTCAGGGTAATATGGCTTCAATAGACATATCAACATCAGGCAGAAAGACAATATGGTTGCGCGCTGAGGGTTGATAGTCAATGGTTGAATGAAGCTTTATCAAGCGCATCACCCATGGAGCATAGAATTTTAGGCCAAACAGATCAATCCTAGAAGCAGCAAGCTGTCAGATAAAGAAATCCTGGGTGCTGAATCGGATGCCATTGATGATATAGAATACCAAAGTCTTCATGGAGCCTTCAAGTTTAGCTTCAGAAGAATTTCCTTTGATAGGCCAGAGAGTACGCCTCAGAATGTGGTACATGGTGCATGGCAAGTACTCAAGGTCCTTAACAAAGAACACCTTTGGGTATTCGGCGTCTTGGGGAAATGGCTTCATCATGCTAAGCATTTGGCTCATATTTCGCTCAGGCTTCTGAAAAATGATCTGCAACTCATTATGATGAAGCTGAGTGGGCAGGGAAGTAAGCTCGATGATATCCTGAGCTTTGGCTTCATGATGTACATCTCCTGTCATCCACTCAAGGATCCAAGTCTTCGGATCCCTGTTGTAGACTCGAATGTGTAGAGTGGCATAGAACTGCAGCAGAAGTTCTTTGTTCCAGTGTTCCTTGTCAGTCACAAAGGCTAGAAGATCAACATCCCGAAAGCATACAAGGGCCTCTTCAAGACATGGCAGCCCAGCCATAGCATCACAATCCAAACGCTTGTGCGGAAAAATCCGGTCTTGGTTGTACAGGATGCAAGAGTAATAGCTTCACTGCTGATGACTCCAAAATCTTTCAGAGGTGATCTTGGGCTTCGTGTACGGGTTCTTGGCGCTGTCAAAGAAAGTATTGTGCTCTCTGAAGCTGAGCATGCTGAATGAGCCATGTGTTGTGACAGCACTTGGAAGCGTTGGCAGACGTGGCTTTGGCTTATGAACTTGAGGCCTCTACTCCACATGATAATCATACTGTGGCCCGGGAGCAGTGGGAGGAACCATAATTGGCCATTTGACTGTCACCAACTCACCATAGTTGAGGGAGTCCTGGATTAGGGGTCTCCGGACAGCCGGACTATATCCTTTGGCCGGACTATTGGACTATGAAGATACAAGATTGAAGACTTCGTCCCGTGTCCGGATGGGACTCTCCTTGGCGTGGAAGGCAAGCTTGGCAATACGGATATGTAGATCTCCTCCCTTGTAACCGACTCTGTGTAACCCTAGCCCCCTCCGGTGTCTATATAAACTGGAGGGTTTAGTCAGAGGACAACAACAATCATACCATAGGCTAGCTTCTAGGGTTTAGTCTCTATGATCTCGTGGTAGATCAACTCTTGTAATACTCATATCATCAAGATCAATCAAGCGGAAGTAGGGTATTACCTCCATCGAGAGGGCCCGAACACAGGTAAACATCTTGTCCCCGCCTCATGTTACCATCCGCCTTAGGCGCGCATAGTTCGGGACCCCCTACCCGAGATCCGCCGGTTTTGACACCGACATTGGTGCTTTCATTCAGAGTTCCACTGTGTCGTCACCATAAGGCTTGATGGCTCCTTCGATCATCGGTGACGATGCGGTCCAGGGTAAGGTTTTCCTCCCCGGACAGATCTTCATATTCGGCGGCTTCGCACTGCGGGCTAACTCGCTTGGCCATCTGGAGCAGATCGAGAGCTACACCTGTCGGTGTCAAAACCGGCGGATCTCGGGTAGGGGGTCCCGATCTGTGTGTCAAGACTGATGGTAACAGGAAGCAAGGGACACAGATGTTTACCCAGGTTCGGGCCCTCTCGATGGAGGTAAAACCCTACTTCCTGCTTGATTAATATTGATGATATGGTTAGTACAAGAGTAGATCTACCACGAGATCGTAGAGGCTAAACCCTGAGAGCTAGCCTATGATGGTACGAATGTAATTGTGATCAACCTTCTAAGGACCAACCTCTCCGGTTTATATAGGCACCGGAGAGGGCTAGTGCTTACATGGAGTCGGTTACAAGGAAGGAAATATAATATCCGGATCGCCAAGCTTGCCTTCCACGCCAAGAAAAGTCCCATCCGGACACGGGCCGAAGTCTTGAGTCTTGTATCTTCATGCTTCAATAGTCCAGACGTTGTACACAGTCCGGCTATCCGGATACCCCTAATCCAGACTCCTCAAGAGCCACGAACCAGGCTTCAATGGCGATGAGTCCGGTAGCGATCTTGTCTTCGGCATTGCAGGCGGGTTCCTCCTTCGAATACTCCAAAATGGTCATCGAACACGTAGACCGTGTCCGGATCTGCAATATGATCTTCGTATGATATAGATCTGATTTGCTGGCAATCTTCGTGCGTCATGCCCCTGCATCGAGGCTTGGTCCAACGCGAACCGACGTTTCCTGCCCCACCACGACTCGTGTTGCGAGGCGGTTTTATTGGCATGTCCCGCCGAGGCAGAGATCGCGTTCCTCTTATTACGGGATTTTCCATCAATATGAGCACGCGTGACCCCACGACGGCTGTTGGTATAACCCGTGTGTTTTTTAGATAAGCCTCAAATGGTCATACCGGGGACTCTTGATATTCACCCTCTTTATAAAAGGGTCGAGACCTACGCCTCCTTTTTCACCTTCATCGCGCCTTCTCGCACCTCGAGTTCTAACACCCAAAACCTAAGATTCACCCGTCCGGAATCCTCCAATATGTCCGGATCGGACCCTCAGGGCCGGTGGGTGGCCTCTTCGATCAAAGAGAAGGACATTGTCAAGCTTAGGGAGGTCGGATACTTGACCGCAGATATCCGGCACAGGCTCCCTGATCCAGGGCAGGTCATCCCTACGCCAGAGCCCAATGAGTGCGTCGTTTTCGTCCCACACTTCCTCCGCAGTCTGGGTTTCACCCTTGATCCCTTCGTGAGGGGGCTCCTATTCTATTATGGGCTGGATTTTCACGATCTGGCTCCCAACGCTATCCTCCACATCTCGTCCTTTATTATCGTGTGCGAGGCTTTTCTCCATGTCGCCCCACACTTCGGCTTATGGCTCAAGACCTTCAAGGTGACGCCGAAGATGATCGAGGGGAGACATGTGAAGTGCGGGGGTGCCGTAATAAGCAGGAACCGAGATGTCCCGTAACCAGAGGGTTCTTTCCCAGAAGTATCCGATGTATGGCAGCGGAGGTGGTTTATGTCACGGCTCCCAGAGGCACAAAGTGGGCGGCTGCCCCCGAGTTTCGTTCGGGCCCTCCGTCACAGTTGGCGTCTTGGACAGACGTAGGGCGGAATTGGGGACCCGCTGGTGATATACCAGTACTGCAGAATCGCATCCGGGAGCTTCTTGCAAGGGACATTAATCTTGTCAGCATAATGCAAGTGATGTTGATCCGGCGGATGTTGCCATGCCAACGCCGGCCTCTCCGGATGTGGGAGTTCAATCCGGAGGGCCCGCGGACCATCAAGCACTTCTTCGGCCTGAAGCTCGAAGAGATGTGCAAATTATTCTTCGAACGGAAAGTAAAGTGTCCGGACACCAGCGAGGATGCGGGCCTAAGCTGCAATCGCCAAGATAACCAAGTAAGTAAACTTGATACCGGACACCGTGTTTTGTATTTGTTATGATTGTTTATTCTGAAAATCATCCGCGTCCAGGAATGGCACAACAAGGCGGTGAGAATTAGGTGTCCGGCGCCACTTCCCGAGGGCTCGCCCGCCCCTACCATGGCCAAGATGCTTGACCGAGTACTCAGCAGGATGCCCCCGGGGAAAGACAAGGGGAAGGACGGAGAATCCGAACCCCACGCCACGCATCCGGACCGGGGAATTGTCACCTCCCTAAGGAGGATAGTCGGGAAGGGAGGCTAAGGCCTCCTCCCGCAGCTGGAAGAAGAGGGCCGCTCAAGACTCGGAGACGGAGATGCCTGCACCGGAAAAAGATAACACCAGGGGGCTCTGCCCCAACGGGCACCCTCATCGCATCGTGCCCACCAACGGGCCAGCCCTCCACCAGCTGTAAGTTGATTTTTAATTCGAAGGTACTGCGTTCCTCCTAGATCAATAACCAGGATTCATCTTTTGCAGTTCGGCTAGCAGCCCCTCTCAACAGAGTTCGTCTTCGGGGGACCTTCCTCCGGAGATGATGGAGAGCGAGACCCCACCTACCTCTCCGGCTCGCGAAGCAGGCGACACCGAAGTGTCGTCATGGAGGAGCCCGGATCTGCCGAAGCCGGAGGCCAACACGTCAGCCGCCCTGAGCTCGGAGCGTTTGGCTTCCGCGAGGGGCAATGGGAAAGGTCCGACACAGTTCGATGTCCGGCCGGACATACTTACGGGCCTACTGGAGCGGGCTGCGCTCTCGGAGGAGCACCGCTCATTAATGAGCACGGTGCTCCAGAAGATTTCATCCGCTACAAGCGGTTTGAATGAAGCATTTGCAAGTCTGCTCAGAGGCTTTGAGTGTAGTGAAGAATGCACTATTTTTGGCTGTGAGGCACGCGTTAGGTGTGCTCCATATAGATAGTAGCCCCTAAGACACTGGTTGCCCGCCCTATTGGGCAAACGGGGGATCATAAATCAATGATTGCGCTATAAATGTGTGCAGGTACCTATGAGTCCGGCTGCCAACCAGTCCGTGGAAGTTTCCGAACTGACCAGGTAGATTTGATCGATTGATGCCGATATCACGCTGGTGAACGAGCGGCTGGACAAGTCACAAGGTATGTGCTCTGCCTTCCTTTGTATAGGAAAATATGGAGGCGGCATGATATTAATGTAAGATGTTCGGACTGCAGATGGTGCTGCTGCCGTGGAGGCCCTAAGGGCAGAACTTGTTCAAGCCAAGGAACAAGCTCGGGTTAGCAATGCGGCTGCCCTAAAGGCGAACGAGGAACTGAGATCTGAACAAGCAACTCATCGCCGAAGCGAATAAAAGATGGCTGAAATGGCTATTGAGTTGAAAAATGCTGCTGACCGATATGAGCTCCTTGAAAGGGAGCATAAGGATAGCTTGGCCGAGCTAGACAAGGCACGCAATGCCACCAAGGAAATACGGACCGAGCTCAGGTGTGCGCGGGAGGAGCTTCAACAAGCCGGTAAAATCATGACTGGAGATTCCTACTTGCTGCGGACGAAGTTTTTCAATCCGAAGTATGCTCTCCTGGAGTCCTGCGGACGCGTATGCAGATTTGGCGAAGAGTACGGCTGACGTTGTCAAGTTCTTCGAGGATCAGGGTGATAGGGAAGTGGAGAAGCTTTTCTAGTCGCAATTCAATGCTCCCACTCGCCCATTGCCACTAAATGAAAAGATGGCTGCTGTGGCGGAGCTTCACAGGTTGTCCGGTCTTGCAATGCGGTCTGTGATAGACCATCTTTGGCCTGAAGGGCTTAAGCCGGACAGTTACTTTGGATTGGTGCAGCAATTTCTTGGGGCCGTGCCTCGGATCAATGCCATGAGGAGGTAGGTGTGCATAGAGGGTGCACGGATGGGTCTTGCCCGCGTTAAAGCCTATTGGACAGATATGGAGGCCAATATTATAGCGACCCAAGATCCGGCGGGGGGCCAATATCCGGCCGAGCACTACTTGGCACAGGTCACAGAAGGTGCCCGCCTCATAGAGGCGCGATGCTTTCAAGAATGTATTATTCGAGTGATAAATCGAATTATTGTAAAAACAATGTTATTTTGGTTATAAGGCTATATTTATACTTTTTGCCTGAAAGTATTGTTGTGTCCCCTGTGCGGCTGTTTACATATATATATATGTATGTGTAATCCGAAAGATAGCAGTCGTTGGCTTCAGCCCCCATGCAAACAATGCGGGGGTGTTCGCAAAAAATATGCATAATCACACTTGATCCAACGTCTTGGTCCATGAAGGAGGTGATCGCACGTCGAACTAGGCAACCGGACTATATAGCTGTAACACTTCCGCTTAGCCATCGAAATTAATGTTGGGGCTACTATGTAGCCCCTGGTACATTTCGCGGGCTTCCGAATACGGGCGCGTGTGTACATGACCGGGCAACAGTCCTTCGTTAATGCGGAGGAATCCTAAAGATTCCGATAAGTCTCCGAGTGGTTGAACAGTCTCTTGCTGCATCATGACAGTCAGCTTTCGGCTTTCTCTACTGAGGTGCTCGTCCGGAATAACCAAGGCACAATCGCAGTAGTTCTCCTTTGGCCACCTTAGCCGATAGTAATGGAACGTAAGGCAGCAAACCCAGGAGCCGGGCAAACCCAACATTTGACCAAAGACATGATTCGGAGCTGCTGCATATAAGGCCAAACTCGTGACGCCGAACACTCCCGAGGGTATTCGGACTTTATAATACTCGATGGGCTCAAGAATGCCCATTCGTTATAAACCCAGTTTTTCCAGGTACGTGCGTTTATCTGTCGTGGTGAGATGCCAAAAACGGCAGTATCCTCTGTGGGTACGAGACCCATGGGATTGTTGGACAACAAGAGGCAATAAAAAAGGTTTACACAGGGGCTTAAGCTAAAAAGAAACCTGTTGAGCGGGGCCCTGCTGCACGTCTGCGCCTTTGTCTCTGTTGTGCCGTGTCCTAGAAGGGTATCACGCGAACGTTGTCTGTGGAAAGAGGAAAACTCGTAGAAGAGCACAACGTAAGTATGCGATGGATCATAAAAGTGTAAGATGTTGGCCTGCCAATAAGGTTGAGCCAACTATGGGACTGTGTTAAGTATTGATAGCCCCTGGTGTCCGCTATGGGATTACATATACGGTGCCCTGGTTCAATTTTATCCGGGCGGCCGGACTCGTCAAGCCGAGTATGTGGTCTTTAAGGACCAGTCATGTTTTCTGATGTTGGAGGCCACTTATAGTCCGGCCGCGAGGGCCGTCGCGTGTTCCTTCAGGCGTGATTTAGCGCTCGTTAGTCCGCTAACGGTGATGACGCCACGTGGACCGGGCATCTTAAGTGTAAGGTAGCCATAGTGCGGCAATGCGTTGAAGCGAGCGAAGGCCATTCTTCCGAGCACTGCGTGATAGCCGCTTTGGAAGGGTGCGATGGTGAAGAGTAGTTCTTCGCTTCTGGAGTTGCCTGGAGAGCCAAATGTTACCTCCAGTGTGACGGAGCCTTTGCTACGGGCTTCAACGCCTGGTACCACCCCTTCAAAGGTGGTGTTGCTTTGGTTAATTCTGGATGGGTGTATCCCCATCCTGCGGACAGTGTCCTCACATATTAAATTGAGACTGCTGCCGCCATCCATAAGGACGCAGGTGAGACGGTATCCGTTGATTATTGGGTCAAGCACCAAGGCCTTTGATCCTCCGCGCCGAATACTAGTTCGGTCATCCAAGTTATCGAAAGTGATCAGATAAAGCATCCAGCGGTTAGGCGTGAGTACGACGGGCTCTATATCGAGCGCGTCTCTATGCGCGCGTTCGTGTCTCCTCATGGATGTGTGAGTCGCGTGGATCATGTTCACTGTTTTAACCTCTGGTGGGAATTTTTTCTGTCCTTCAGTGTTCGGCTGTTGAGGTTCATCCTCGTCTTCACTTGGTGTTTCTCTCTCCTCGTGTTCGTCGTTTAATTTGTCGGCCTGCTTGAAGACCCAGCACTCTCTGTGCGTGTGGTTTGCAGGTTTGTCAGGGGTGCCATGAATTTTGCATAGTCTGTCTAGGACTCTATTCAGACCGGACGGTCCCTCTTTGTTGCCTTTAGATGGCTTATTTTGCTGATTAGGTCGAGAGCCCTTGAATCCGGCATTAACTGTTGTATTATCCGGGCTCTCTTCCTTGTTTTGGCGTTTCTTTTTATGACGCCGTGGCTTCCCGTTGCCATCCCTTATTTCGGATGTGCTGGGGTCGTTGGTGCCTTTACAAGCTAGCCATCTATCTTCTCCCGCGCAAAAGCGGGTCATAAGGCTTGTTAGGGCTGCCATTGTCCTTGGCTTTTCTTGCCCGAGGTGTCTGGCTAGCCACTCGTCACGGATGATGTGTTTGAATGCTGCTAAGGCTTCGGCATCCGGACAATCAACAATTTGATTCTTCTTAGTGAGGAATCTGTTCCAAAACTTGCGGGCGGATTCTCCGGGCTGTTGGACTATGTGACTTAGGTCGTCAGCATCCGGAGGCCGGACATAGGTCCCTTGAAAGTTGGCCCTGAAAGCATTCTCGATTTCCTCCCAGCTCCCAATTGAATTTTCGGGGAGGCTATTCAACCAGTGCCGAGCTTGTCCCTTCAGCTTGAGGGGGAGGTATTTGATGGCATGAAGGTCATCCCCACGAGCCATATGTATGTGTAGGATAAATTCCTCGATCCAGACCCACAGGTGCATGTTCCATCGTATGCCTCTACGTTCACAGGTTTAAAGCTCTGTGGGAATTCGTGGTCCAGTACTTCATCGGTAAAGCACAGGGGGTTAGCAGCCCCTCTGTATCTGGACGTATTGTGGCATGTCATCGGATGTTGTTGTGTCCGGTCTTTATTCCGTACTGGTATTCGATTGACGTAATCGTTTTGGCGACCGTAGTCCTTCGCCGGGGTGCGTCCTTTGGATCCATAAATGGACACCGGCCGCCGACTTTCTTATTCAGGTGTTCATGTGGATCAGTAGCCGCTTTGTTGCGGTTATGAAGTGGTACAGCTTCGTCGTCGAATTCTGGCAGTAGCTTGTGTTTTGGATAGCTCTTTGTATGGCGATCATCGCCGTATCTTTCTTCAGTGTCTAGCACTTTATTCCATCTACAATTGAGCGTTTCCTGTGTGGCCTTGAGCCGTTGGTTCTGCTTCTTTAGGCTTCTATCTATGGCCATAAGCTTTCTGTGGAGGTTATCTCGTTCCACGTGTTTTTTCGGGGTTGAATCATTATCTCGACGGTTTTCCTGCGCTGGTTCGTCTTGATGACCTCGTTCGTCAGGATCATTGTCTTCGGGCATCTGTTCCGAACTGTGTTCAGGGTGACCTGGTTCGTCCTGCTCCATCACTAGGTCCGTATGGTCGTTGTTGCCTTCGGGGTTGATTGTATTATCAATCCTTCTGGCGCTCTTGTCACTATTTTTACTGTTGCTGGACTTAGAACGGCGTCTGCGCCATCGCTTTGGCTTTTGTACGGGGATTTTATCATCCGGACTGTCGCCTTTGTTCTCTTTGGGTGTATCCACCATGTATACATCATATGACGAGCGGGAAGTCCGGCGCCCAATAGATTCTGGATCCTCTCCTTCATCGTCGTCCATACCGTCGATGTCGTCGGAGTCGAAGTCAGGCACGTGGGTTAAATCATCGACCGTGGCTATGAAGTGGGTGGTGGGTGGGCAACGAATTTCTTCGTCGTCTGCATCCCACTCGAACCGGACGTAGTTTGGCCCAGAAATTTCTTTCAAAGAGAGAGTTTTCAACGAGTTCAGCATGTCGCCAAAGGGCGAGTGCCGAAAAATGTCCATGGTGGTGAATTTCATTATCGGAGCCCAATCTGGCTCGATTGGTTCGGGAGTGCGCGGACCGGACTCAACATCCGGATACGAATCCGGGGGTCCAGAGTCATAGGCCACCACAGAGGTAAGGCTCGTGTTTGGCTCCAACACCGACGAGTGCGCGACCTGCGGTGCGGGGTCCAGCCCTCCGTCCTCAGGAAACACGGCCTGCCCCGGATTTAGGTCCGAGGCTAATGCGGGGGCGATACCCCGAGCTTTGTCCGACAACAGGTCTAAGCCATGCTCATCGTGACTGTCCGTTATCGTGTTATTGATGATGGTTGAAGGAGCCATCGAGCCTAATAGCGACGACACAGAGGAACTCTCAATGAAAGCACCAATGTCGGTGTCAAAACCGGCGGATCTCGGGTAGGGGGTCCCAATCTATGCGTCAAGGCTGATGGTAACAGGAAGCAAGGGACACAGATGTTTACGCAGGTTCGGGCCCTCTCGATGGAGGTAAAACCCTACTTCCTACTTGATTAATATTGATGATATGGGTAGTACAAGAGTAGATCTACCACGAGATCGTAGAGGCTAAACCCTGAGAGCTAGCCTATGATGGTATGAATGTAATTGTGATCAGCCTTCTAAGGACCAACCTCTCCGGTTTATATAGGCACCGGAGAGGGCTAGGGTTTACATGGAGTCGGTTACAAAGAAGGAAATATAATATTCGGATCGCCAAGCTTGCCTGCCACGCCAAGGAAAGTCCCATCCGGACACGGGCCGAAGTCTTGAGTCTTGTGTCTTCATCCTTCAATAGTCCGGACGTTGTACACAGTCCGGCTGTCCGGATACCCCCTAATCCAAGACTCCCTCAACACCCCTGGCCACCAAGTCAGGTTCGGAAACTTGAACTACACTGCCGACATCCGCGGAGATTTGATCTTCGACGGATTCGAGCCCATGTCAGGTGCGCCGCACGATCACGACGAGCATGATTTAGCTCTGTCGTCAGACAGTGTTCGGGAGATCACACCTCCAGCTACTCCGACCCTCAATCTGGAGCAAATTGCGCCATCCGAGGACGGGTGGATAGACCCCGCCGTGGAGGCCGCACTCTCAGTGGCGATAGAGCTAAATACTGACTTCACCCCTTGCGAGAGCCGTGTTGCCGAACTATAGGATTCGGCCACAGGCTCCAAGCCGCCTGCGTCCGTGCCTATCGAATCCGATTGGGCGCCGATCATGGAGTTTACCTCCGCGGATATATTTCAGCACTCGCTTTTCGGTGACGTGCTAAATTCATTAAGGTCTCTCTCCTTGTCAGGAGAACCTTGACCGAACTATGTCCGGCTAGACTGGGATGCGGACGACGAAGAAACTCGCTGCTCACCCACCACCCACTTAGTAGCCACTGTCGATGATTTAACCGACATGCTCGACTTCGACTCCGAAGACATCGACGGTATGGACGACGATGCAGGAGACGAACAGGAACCACCGCCCATAGGGCGCTAGACCACCACCTCATCATATGATATATATATATATATATATATATATATATATATATATGGTGGATTCCCCAAAGAAGGCAATGGCGACAAGACAGCGGAGGATGACCCCTCCAAGAAGCAACCCAAGCATCGACGTCAGCGGCGCCGCTCTAAGTCCCGCCATAGCAAAAGCAGTGATACCGGCACAAGAGACAATAGCACTCTGGATAGTGCCGAAGACGACAACAATCCCCTCTAGCACGATTTAGAGCGGGAGGGTGAACAAGCTAGCTCTCCGGGGCCAGGCGAGATGGAGAAACGGAGGATGACCATTACATGCCTCTCTCCGAAGACGAGGTGAGCCTCGGCGACGAAGAATTTATCGTGCCGGAGGATCCCATCGAGCAGGAGCGCTTCAAGCGCCGGCTTATAGCCACAGCAAATAGCCTGAAGAAAAAGCAACAACAGCTTCGAGCTGATCAAGATTTGCTAGCAGACAGATGGACCAAAGTCCTTGCGGCCGAGGAATACGAACTCGAACCCCCCTCCAAGAGTTACCCAAAGCGCAGTATGATACCCCGACTCGAGGAGGAAGCACTGAAACCTACTTCACCAGCGTACGATGCGGCTGACCGGCCACCTCGTGGACGAGACAGAGAGGCGTTTCAGCCTGAAATTCAGCCTGCACCCCGCCGCCACTCAAACAAAAATAACAAGGCCCGGGGCAACACACGGGACCTGCAAGACGTATTGGAAAGCAGGGCAAAACATGCAAGATCGTTAAATGGGTCACGGGGGCGCGCACCAATGCGGGACGATGACCGTCACACCGGATATGCTAAAAGTAAATCCGTCCGGGCCGATACAGCAGACATGACTCATATGGACTGCATCTTGATATAGCTCGGCACAGACGCTGTCGGAGTAATGGACCACGGGTAGGCAAACCCGAGCCCCTGAACCTTTCAAAACATCGGGGCGGACTTCGCCCCTCAAAACCCCAAGAGAAAGAGCCGCCTTCAGAGAGTCGGCAACAGAGTCACCGACTACCCCTCTGGGCCGAGTCCCAGAGGCGGCCTCAAGACAAGCCGACTTTAAGACGGCGACCTCAGGACAAGCCGACTCCAAGCCAGCGACCTCGAGCGAGGCCGGCTACAGGGAGTCGGCCCGCGACCCCCACCACCTCGCGCCTGGGCGACTACGAGCGGGATGGGGTAAAGCCGCCTCATGACCCCATCCTACCTTGCCCATAAAGGGCGTGTATGGCTACTGAGAGGCCGTGCGACGGAGATCTCCGTCCGGCGCGGCACTGTTGCCACGCCGGCCCTGACATCAGCCCCGTGGGCAGATCCCTGTACCCACGATGGCCTGTCTGTACGACCCGAAGACGGCGGGACCCGCCTGTCGGCGGGAGTACCGAAGACGGCAAGAGCGCCCCAAAGACGAACCCGTTGGAGTCGGCCTCCGAGAGTCGGCCGGCCCCTCCCGCGGGCCCCCCGCGCCATTAACCAGACAAGACGGAGAATGGCAACAGTGATAGCCCGCTGGGCGGCGGCACTGTTGCCATAACCCCATGACCAAGCTCGCGTCATTAGAAGCACGGCTACAGATGTCTGTGGCAGCAAGACTACCGCCATGCGGACAAGGGCTGTAGGCCCCATGTTGTCTGGCCAGTGAGGCCCACTAGTCGGCGGGCCCCAGGAGTCGGCGGAGAAGACGGCGACTTAGAGACTGACGGCTTGGACCCACACCCAGCCGGGTTACCGTTGTACCCCCAGGGGGTAGGCTTATATAAACCCCCCGGGGCACCCATGCAAAGGGTTGGAAGCTAGTAGTTTTAAGAGCAAGTCGTGCCCTTCTCCTTCGTCACCCCGAACAGCTCAAGGAGCCTCTTGTACCCACTTTGCCATAGTGACCATGCGGAGACCCCGCAGAGTAGCAGTAGGGGTGTTATCTCCTCGGAGAGCCCTGAAGCTGGGTAAGATTTGCCGGCGTGCATGTCTTCGCCTCATCCCGTTTCCAGGCACCGACGACGTTCTACTCGCCCCCTCCATGATAAGCCATCCTTTGGCATATGTCGCACCCAACCCCCTACATTTGGCGCCCACCGTGGGGCCTGGTGCACCGTCGTCCGGAGACCTGCTGCGGGCGGGAACCCTCTTCCTCCACTGGCGAAAGAGATGGAGTTCTTGTTGACGCTGCGCTGCATGGCGCCGAGGTTGCCCTCTGTGGCGAAGTTGCCTCGCCGAACTTGTCGGCGAGGTTCGCCTCTCCGACGAGCTCGCGTCCACGCAGCACGGACGGCCCCGAAGCCTCCTCGCGGGCCTCCTCGAGCAGCTCCACGTTGACGGGCGCGAGCACCGCCGACTGGAGTCCGTAGGCTCCACCAACCCGATGCTGGTCGACTCCGACACGCGTCGCTCGGACGCATTCCCCACCAACGTGGTGATCTCTGACGAGCATCTCCCTCGCGCGGAGTGTGGCGGAGCACCGTCCAGTACTACGTCGCCGATCCACGGCGAGCCCTCCAATGGGGGCTCGTGACCCTCTCGGCAGCGGTTACGCAAGACCTGACCGCCTCCATTCCGGAGGGCGCCCGGCCTTGGCGCTGGAGGCACGCCGCCTTCAGCTCCTTGTAGGCGCCTGAAGCCTGGCAAGCATGAGGCGCTTGTCGGAAGCCTATCGGCATGAGATGGATCGCGGCGTAGGCGGCTCGCCCGGCTTCTGGCCCGGGCCTAACCGCCTAAGCGGCGGTCCAACTGGCAGCGCGACCATCGCCCGATCTGTTTGGGGCAAGTCGCCTGTATGCATACGCCTGCGAGAGAACATTCGCGCTGCTCAAAGCGGGCGGCGGATTTAGCCTGGATAACTTCGAGGGCGTAGGAGCGCCGGCTGATGACGGAGCGAAGTCGGCAACTCCTCGACGTGGCGCCCGCGCAAGACGAAGCTCGCTGCCGCGCGGGCGCCACGAGGACAACACGGCGACTTGCCTCTCGCCAAGATCAAAACACGACATCTCGGACGCCGGTCGGGCGGCGTCCATGAAGAAAGAACGAGATCCGCTGTCGACCATAGCCGGACTCACATCTCCATCGAGCGCGACAACGGCCGCCCAAGAGCAGTGGAGCGGCAGGACGACTATTAGCCTCCTCCTCCCCGCAGAGAAAGGCGAGTCTCCCCGCCACCCGTCGAGCATCCGACTCTCGGCGACCGCCTTGGCCGCCGAGAGGGAGTCGGAGAGAAAGACGCCTGCCACCGGATCGAGCGACTCCACCGATCCCTGGCGCTAGAAGAAGAAGACGAGTTGGGCCCGCCCTGTTTCGGACCTCGCATCCGAGACGAGCCCTTCCCCCGAGGATTCACACTCCCCCGAGACACACCCAAATACACCGGCTCCGTGAAGCCGGAGGACTGGCTGGTGGACTACTCCACGGCCGTCAGCATAGCGAACGGCAACAAGCGCGTTGCCGTAAAGTATGCTCCCCTCATGCTCCAGGGCACGGCCCGGACATGGTTGAACAGCTTGAAGCCCCGCAGCATCAACGGCTGGGTCGACTTCACCGAGGACTTCGTCCGCAACTTCACGAGCACATACAAGTGACCTCCCAAGCCTCGTCAGCTGTCCTTGTGCGTACAAGGCCCCAACGAGTCTACTCGCGACTACCTCACGCTACTGGGCGACTCCGAACTCCTGCGAAGGAGTGCATGAGGTCTTGAGCAATCGAGTACTTCACAGCCGGGTGCAGAGAAGGCACCCTCCTCAAGCATAAGCTCCTTTGCGACGAGCCGGAGACCCTCGACGAGCTGCTGGTCATAGCAGACAAGTACGCCACAGCCGACTCCTCCATGAAGTCGGAGATCGAAGTCAGTGCGACTGGCAAAGTAGCTCCTCATGCTCCCAGAACTCCGGCTGGCGACGCCAGTCGGCGACAGCAGCAGAATGATCATAAGCGCAAGGCCCCGCAGCCGGCTTCCAATAGCGGCAGTGGCGGCGATCGAAGACCGGCAGCGGAAGGGCAGCCTCATAGCGGCGAGAAAAGGCGGCAAGTCCAACTGGTTGCCGGCCTTCTCTTACGAGCAGACTCTGGGCGGACCCTGCAAGTTCCACAGCGGCGCGAAGCCGTCAAATCACATCACCCGGAAGTGCCACTGGCTCACCAGGATCGCCAAGGGAGACGGCCTTGTCCCTCCTCCGCCTGCTGGGCCGCCGCCTCCACCACCGCCCGGCGGCGGCCGTTCGGCCGGTTGGCGCGATCTGGGACGATTACCCGGAAGAGCACGGCGCCTATGTCGTGTTTACCAGCGTGGTGATGATCACCGCAGCGGCGGCAGCAGCAGAAGAAGTGAATGCGATGGCATCGGATGCCCCGAAATTCATGCACCTTTGGTCCGAGAAGCCCATCACCGGAGCCGTCTTTGATCACCCGAAGGTGATGCGAATCCGGGCTCCTACGCCCTGGTCTTGGGAGCCACCCTTGCCACGGATTGGCGGGCCGCTCGCTTCTCGCGAGTACTGATAGACGGAGGCAGCAGCATCAACATCCTGTACAAGAATACGATGGAGAAGCTAGGAATCAAGCAAAGGCAGCTTCAGCATAGTCGGACTGTGTTCCATGGAATTGTACCTGGCCTTTCCTGCTCACCGATTGGCAAGATTCTGATAGACGTCCTCTTTGGGGACAAGGATCACTTTCGCCGAGAGCCAGTCTGGTTCGAGGTGGTGGACCTCGAGAGCCCCTACCATGCCCTGCTTGGCTGACCTGCTTTGGCCAAGTTCATGGCGGTCCCCCACTATGCCTACCTCAAGATGAAGATGACGAGTTCCAAGGGGATTCTGACCGTAGCCGGCGACTACAGGAAGTCGTCCGTCTGCGCAGCTGAAAGCAGCCGGCTGGCCGAGTCCCTGGTGATCGCGGTGAGAAGCGGCTCTGGATCGGATTGTGGCGGTGGCGGCAAGCAGCGAGAGATATCGTCCGACCCCAAGGAGTCAGAAGCTGAGGGCTCGTTCAAGCCGGCCAAAGAGACCAAGAAGATACCCTTGGACCTGGAGCACCCAGAGAAATACGCTGTCATAGGTGCAAACCTCGACAGCAAATAGGAAGGCGAGCTTGTCGATTTCCTCCATGAGAATCGGGACATCTTTGCATGGTCCCCCAAAGACATGCCAGGTGTACCGACCAGTTCGCCGAGCACAAGTTACATGTCCGACCTGATGTGAAGCCCGTCGAGCCAGCCCTTGCGCCGCTGTCAAAAGAAAAAAGAAGAGTTGTTGGAGAAGAGATAGCCCGGCTCCTGCAGCGGTTTCATCATGGAAGTTTTCTTTCCGGAATGGTTGGCGAACCCGGTCTTGGTACTAAAGAAGAACAAGCGATGGCGGATGTGTATTGACTACACAAGCCTCAACAAAGCCTCGCCCCAAGGACCCGTTAACTCTGCCAAGAATTGATCAGAGATAGACTCCTGGCCGGATGCGAGCTGTTGAGCTTCTTTGATGCATATTCAGGATATCATCAGATCAAGCTGAACCCGGCAGACAGATTGAAGACCGCCTTCATCACGCCATTTGGAGCCTTCTGCTACCTGACCATGACGTTCGGCTTGAGGAACGCCGGTGCCACCTTTCAGCGTTGCATGCAGAAGTGCCTCCTCAAGCAGCTTGGCAGAAACGCCCACGTATACGTGGATGACGTGGTGGTGAAGACGGAGAAGCGAGGAACACTGTTGGAAGACCTCATAGAGACCTTTGAAAACCTACGTTGATTCCAGATCAAGCTCAACCCAGAGAAATGCGTCTTCGGAGTACTAGCCGGCCAGCTCCTTGGCTTCCTGGTATCCGAGCGCGGCATAGAGTGCAACCCCGTGAAGATCAAGGCAATTGAGAGGATGGAAGTACCCTGCTGACTGCTAGATGTGCAGAAGTTCACCGGCTGCTTGGTGTCTATCAGCCGATTCATCAGTCGGCTGGGTGAGAAAGCTCTTCCTCTGTACCAGCTTATGAAGAAGACCACCTTCTTCGAATGGAACTCCAAGGCAGACGAAGCCTTTCTCCAGTTGAAGAGAATGTTGACTACTCCCCCAGTGCTGGCGGCTCCGACTCTAAAGGAGCCCATGCTCCCAGATATTGCCGCCACCACCAGGTCGTCAAAGACAGCTTATTGTTGTTGAACGCATAAGGAGGAAGGCAAGGCGCTACTGTCCGAGACCAGTGTATTACGAACGAGGTAATCTTGTCGACCTCCAAGCAGAACTACCCCCACTACCAGAAGATGTGTTACGGCGTGCACTTTGCCACCAAGAAGTTGAAGCCTTACTTTCAAAAGCATCCAATCACCATGGTTTGCACGGCCCCACTAGCAGAGATCATCGGAAGCCGAGATGCTTCAGGCCGAGTGGCCAAATGGGCCATAGAGTTGGCCCCCCACACCATCTTTTACCAGCCCCGCACCGCCATAAAGTCACAAGCGCTGGCCGACTTCCTCGTTGATTGGGCCGAGACCCAGTATCTGCCGCCAGCGCCTGACTCCACCCATTGGCGGATGCACTTCGATGGCTCCAAGATGCGCACCGGCTTGGGAGCCGGCGTGGTCCTCACTTCCCCTAAAGGCGACAAGCTCAAGTACGCGCTGCAGATCCATTTCGCCGCCTCCAACAACGTCGCCGAATACAAGGCGCTCATCCATGGGCTCCGGCTTGCCAAAGAGCTCGGCATTCGCCGGATCCTGTGCTATGGCGACTCCGACTTGGTGGTCCAACAGTGATCCGGAGTCTGGGACGCCAAAGATGCAAATATGGCGAGCTACCGCTTTCTGGTACAACAGCTGGGTGGATATTTTGAGGGATGCGAATTCCTCCATGTACCAAGGAACGACAACGACCAAGCAGATGCCCTGGCAAGAATCGGTTCCACCCGACAGGCAATACCATTCGGCGTCGCCCTTCAGCGCCTTCTCAGGCCATCTGTCAAGCCGTCACCAGAGTCAGACTCCATTTTTGTGCCGGCTCCCCCTGAAGAAGCTGGGTCCGACTCCAGAGCCGCAGCAGACGACACAAGAATCCTTGAAGACGCCCCCAAGAACGCGGCAGTCGAAGCCGGCCCGGGGACTTCGGATCCCGGCCCGGGGACTGCGGCGGCCTTTGCAAAGACTCCAGTACTCGGCCCGGGGATTGCGCCAATCGGCCCGGGGACTTCTTCAACTCAGCAAGCTGTTGCAGACTCCAACCCGCCGCCTCCCAGCCCAGCCGCCCTCGTCCAAGTAGCAATCTTGGCGATCGAAGAGATAGCGACACCCTCATGGGCCCAGCCCATCCTGAAGTTCTTAGTAAACGGAGAGCTGCCAACTGACGAAACCTGGCTCGGCAAGTGCAACGCCGAGCGGCAGCCTACACTATAATCAATAGAGAGCTGGTCAGGCGCAACTTCACCGGTGTCTACCAGCGCCGCGTCGAATCAGAGCAAGGCCAAGCAATCCTCGAAGACATCCATCAGGGCGAGTGCGGCCATCATGCAGCCTCCAGAGCACTCGTCGCCAAAGCCTTCCGACACGGTTTCTTCTGGCCGACTGCCCTGGAAGAGGCCAAGGAATTAGTTAAAAATGCAAGGGGTGCGGTGTTCCGCTCCAAGCAGCTTCACCAGCCGGCGCTCAAGACTATCCCCATCGCTTTGGCCCTTTCTTTGTTCAGGGCTTGGACATGGTGGGACCATTCAAGGCGACGCAGGTGGCCTAACTCACCTACTCGTCGCGGTGGACAAGTTCACCAAGTGGATAGAAGCAAAACCCATCAAGAAGTTGAATGGTCCTACGGCAGTGACTTTCATCGCCGACATCACGACTCGGTACGGCGTACCACATAGCATCACCACCGACAACGACAAAAATTTCGCCAAGGGCGCCCTGGCCCGTTTCTGCGCGATGCAGGGCATCCGACTGGACTTAGCGTCCGTTGCCCATCCACAGTCAAACGGCCAGGTGGAGCGAGCGAACGGCCTCATCTTGTCTGGCATCAAGCCTCGTCTGGTCGAACCGCTGGAGCGTTCGGCCGGCTTTGAGGAGTTGCTACCGTCCTCGGAGTCTGTATGCGACTCCAAACAAGTCAACAGCTTCACACCCTTCTTCCTCGCTTCACGGTGCGAAGCCGTCATCCCAACAGATATAGAGTTCGACTCCCGAGTCACCATGTACACCGAGGAGGAAGCAGAAGAAGCACGTCAAGGCGGCGTCGATCTGGCTGAAGAGGGCCGGCTGTTGGCACTCGGCCGGTCCAAAGCATCTACCGGCCAGAGCTCGCCGCTACTACAACAAGAAGGTCAAGCCAAGATCATTCCTAGAGGGCGACCTTGTGCTCCGGCTGATCCAATGAACAGCCGGCCAGCACAAGCTGTCGGCGCCTTTGGGAAGGACCGTTCATCATCGATAAAGTGTTGGGCAATGACTCCTTACTATTCGATCGACGCCGTAAGCCCCGAAGGCAGAAAGAGGGACGACTCCGGCAAAGAGACGGAGCGGCCATGGAATGCGAATCTCCTCCGAAGATTTTACAGTTGATGCAGAATGTACCACGCTACCATTTTGTGTTTGAAATACCAAGACTCCGGGCCCCCTGAGACGAGCTCGGGGACTACCCTCTTTTGTTATCTGTATGATAAGAATTATGCCTTTGAGTATGTTACCCTTTGATTATGCTGTTCGGCACCGGGATCGACTAGTCGGCCTGGGGACTCGCCGCTTTTGAGCTATGAAGTGCTTCCTGAAGTCAGACAAGTAGCGTGTGGTGCCCAAGCCGTCTCCTGTCAGAAGCCGCAGCTTGCAGAGCGACTGTTTGGTGGGCAGGAGTAAGGTAGAGCGGGCGCCCACACGAAAAAAATGGCTAAGGACCCAAAGCATAAACATAGTTTAAATCGGCTCCAAGCCCGTTTCGTGAAACCGACTCTTAAGAAGCCGGCTTGCTGTTTTCTACCCAACTTGCTTAAACGACTCTAAAATGGCCAAGTACTTGCCTTCTCAAAGTTGCCAAGCACTTGACCTAGACGGCAATCTGCAGAGCGGTTGCCCGACGGGCAAGGCGGCATCTAAGGGAAGGCGGCAAGGGAAAAAGCCACAAGAGCAATAAGCAAGGAAACATGAAATTAGAATAATATTTACACAAACTTAGGCCCTTGGCCGGATCTTCGAACAGAGGTTCAGAATACACCCGGCGGGTAGAATTGTGCCAATTAACAAAGTTCTTTCAAAATACCAACAAACAGATAGAATAAAGACAAGGCAGCGGCCTAAGAAGCAGCGGATGGGGTTGGAAGGACGGAGGCGGCGGCGGCGTCGGGCGCCGGGGCGGCTGGCTGGGCAGTCTCGGTTTGATCGTCTCTGGCAGCGGTTGGCTCAGATGGGCGCGGCTCGTTCTTTGGGCCTTGATCCGTGAGGCCAGGCCGCCTGCTCCGTCTTCTGGCGCCTCCATGCCGTCTCCGTCCTCCGCCTCGTCTTCATCCTCGGTGCTGGAGTCGGCCACCTCCGCCGAGTCCTCGACGTAGTCTGGGTTCATCCCAAACCACTCCCGCGGTGCTTCCCCATCGTCTTCAGCCCGCTCGGGGACGAAGACATTGGTGTTCGTGTAGTCGGCGATCGCCGCCACACGCTCGACGAGGGCGCCCTCCGCGGCCTACCGCTCCGCCTGGGCTTCTGACCGGAACGCGGCTAGCCGGTCCAGGTCGAGCCACAGATACCACGCTTGATTTAACTCCGGGCCTCGGCGAAGCTCCGGCCCGAGCCGCTGGAGCCCTTCAAGCCTCAAGACGCCCAGCCCGCGACCTCCGGCCGGTCGGCGGTCCGGCTGGGAGTCTGTGAATCGGCATGTCCGGCCACAGGCAACAATCGCTGGGCCCCGACACACCTGAAGACGGCGCAGCATCCGATGTGCCGCCGCAGATGAGCCTCAATGCTCGGGAGCTGCTCGTCAAGGGTCCGAGGCGTTGGCTGCGATCTCGGCGCCACCGCCCTCCGGCGCCTCGGCGTTGACCTCGATGGTCTGATTGGCCGCCTGCGTATGACCAGGGAAGAAGTCTGCCAAGAAGAAGAAGAAAAAGCAAGTTAGAAAAAGTAGGAGCCGGCTTAACCCATAGTCGGCAACCCAAAAGAGAAAATAAAAGCAAATTTACCATCGATGATATCTTCGATTTCATGGAAGCCGGAGGTCAGCTGCGCTTCCACGGGTCGAGCGGAGCGCTTCGCTCTCAAATTCGGCCGAGGGCGGCCTCTTTCTTCTCCGCCTCAGCCCGCCGCCAGGCAGCTCCCTCTGCTCCGCCCGACTGCGTAGCCAGCAGGTCGTGCTTTCTGGCGAGCTTACGCACTCCTCCGCTTTGGCGCGCAAGGCGGTCTCGGCCGTACCCAGCTGCCCCTGCAGAGCGGCGTTGGACTCTGAAGAATAAAAAGAAGGACACAAAGTTGTCAGTTCAGAAGGTCGCCAGGAAGATCTGGCAGCGCCCGACTGCACAACAGTCGGCCCGAATCTCGGGGACTACAGCCCTTGGTGCGCCAAATACCGCCCAGCGAAGAAAACTCACCTCGGCTCCTCGCCAGTCAAGAACCAGCTTGTTCAGCTCTTCAACGTTGCGGTTGAAGGCGGTAGCGTGGAGGTTGTGATATTCCTGTAACAAGGATTCCAGACATAGATAAAAACTTGGAAGTAAGCAAATAAAGTTCCGGGCCGCCTGCTCAGCAGCCGACCCGAAACTCGGGGACTACACCCAGTGGGTGCGCTAGCGCGCCCCCACAGAGAAGATCAAGAGAAAATTCAGAAATGAGACATACCCGCACGGCGGATCGCGACGCCAGGTGCGCCCTGGAAAGGTTACGAGGGCGTCGCCTTGACCCGCAGCTTCGCTTGGGCGTCGAGCGCGCCGTCTTCAGCGGGCCCGTGCCGCCTCCTCGCACCCACCCAATGGGCACGGCGCTTGTCGCCTCAGCGTCGGGGATGGTCGAGCTGGCGGCGCCGGTCTCCAAGGGGCGCGGCGCCGAGGTCGCCTTCTCAAGACGGCGCCGCGCTGGCGAGGCGACTTGAAGAAGCAGTTGCGCCACGGCTTCGTCGTTGGTCGGCGGCATGGGTGGGTCCGCCGGCTGTTTGCCTCGCGCGACCTCAGACTGCAGCGGAGGCGGCGGAGGTGGCGCGGCCGCGCCCAGCGAAGAGAACTCGCCGCCTTCCCTCCCTGCAACGGGGACCTCACCACCGACTCCCTCCGACTGCCCCGTGAACTCCGGCGGTGGTGGCGCTGAAGCTCACGAGTGACGAGCAGCGCCCGGCCCCGAAGGCGTGCGGCCTCCTCGGCTTGCCTTTTTGCTGCAGCAGTGGCTTCGACCGCCTTCTCGGCCTCCGCCTTCTCCCGACGGGCAGCCTCCTCCTCGTCACGCTTCTCCTATGCATTTTGCTCTGTTGCCTCCCGGAGGGCGGCCGCAGGGTCAACCCGCCGACTGGCCGGGTAGACGTCTCCGCCGACCCATGACGGAGGCGGCGGCGACCCTCTCCAAAGTGAGGAGCCCTAATGAGAAAAAGGACATGAGAAGACCTGGGGAAGACGGACCGGAAGGAAACAAGACAGAATAAAAGATACTTACGCAGAGACCAGCGGTGGTTTCTTCACCTCCTTGTGGAAGCGGTTAGCCTCATGCGGCCGCTTCTTGTGAAGTCATGCGGCCGCTCCTGAATTTCTTGGCACTGGCAGCTTGGCTGACTCGGCCCGGCCAGCGCTTCTTGTGCTGCCTCGGCCCCCCAAGGCGGCGGAGGAGCTCGCGCCTGGATGGTCGGCTCTCTGTTGGCGGCGGGGGGCGACTTCATCATCGGGCCAGTCTGCAAAAGTGGCTGAGGGCCTGAAGTCGTCGGCCCCTCCCCCTCCCTCGGCGTCGGCCTCCATCGCCGCCACGCCCAAGTCGGGGTCATTTGCGTCGCTCTCCGCCCGGTCGGGGACGAATTCACGAGCCGGCCCCGCGGCACCGGTCGAGGGCGGCATGAGAGGATTCTGAGTCAGAAAAGACCAAGGAAAGTAAGAGCCGGATCCGGCTAAGGAAGGAAACAGAGAAGCAAGAGACAACTTACCATCGGCGGGGGATTGGCGCGCGAGTATGGCTCCTTGCCGAAATGCCATTCCTCCGTGAGGTCGCAGTTCGCCAAGAAGTTCACCGTGTCCACCACCTCCGCGTGGGGCATGTCCTTGGAGCACAGCCGGCTGGGGTCCCGGCGGCCGCTCATCTGGCAGATCAGATGAGGTCGGCCTTGAAGAGGGAGAACTCGGCGCCACGGCGGCCAAAGTCTGCCCCAACAGGCCCTCCGATCAGATCATTACGCTGTGAGTCGCGCGACGGCGGCGGTGCCTGCGAGGGTCAGCGTCCGGGCCCTGTAGGACCAGCTGGTGGGTCGGCCCGCCAGTTCGCCGCCCACGTAGGGCGGCAAGTTGATTCGCCGTCAGGCGACGTTCTTGACGTAGAAGTACGAGCGCTGCCACATCTTCACCGACTTGATGAGGGGGATGGCAGGGAAAGGGTTCTCGGGCACCGGTCTCCTCTTGGCGATGAACGTGCCGCACAAAGCCGGCATGCGAGCGACGTGGGTCCCGAGCTTCGCTTGGAAGAATTCCCCCCACAGCTCGATGGTGGGGAGAACTCCGAGAAAACCTTCGCATAAGGATGCGAAGGCGGCCAGCAGCACCACCGTGTTGGGGGTGAGGTGGTGCGGCTGGAGCCCGAAGAACTCCAAGAACGCGCGGAAGAAGCCGCTCGCCGGCAGCCCCAGCCCGCACATGAGGTGCGAGTGGAAAATCACCCGCTCGCCCTCCTCCGGCGCCGGCGTGATTTCGCCCTCTCCGGCCTTGGCGTGCCCGCACTAGGTGGCTGCCGGAGATGCGGTGCGTTGACGAAGGAATTCGATTATGTCGTCATCGATGATGGAGCCGTCCCACACGCCGGAGCGCGTGGTGGGAGGCGCGGCGGCGGATGAGGAGCTCATCTCCACGGCGAGGAAGAAATGAGGCTCGGCGCGGTGGAGCGAGGAAGAAGACGAGGCGAGGCGGGGATGAGAGAGTGCGCGTGCGTCGCCGCCCCCTCCCTCCCCCCGCCTACTTATAGGCGCCTAGGCTACGAAGCCGAGGGGGCGGGCGTGGGATTAACTGCGCCCACGTCCCCACACCCCCACGATTTAACCCACGACATTACTGCGCGCAATAACGGCGTGGGGAGCCCAACCGCCCGCACGATCGCAGCGGATCCGCTGCGCGCCGGGGCAAGGTAGTGGCGGGCCCCGCCTGACGGGCCCGTCTTGTCATGCGTGTGGGCTGGCAGACTGGCCCTGCCGCGTGGCGTCGCGTGGTGGGCCCATGGCGGGCGGCTGCCGGGAAGCTTATCAGGCACGCCGCCCGGATCCCGCTGCGACCTTCGAAAACTTTGAAGAGCAAGACGGCCCCCTTCAAAGCCGACTCCAAACAAAGACGGCGGGCCGAGTTCAGATTCTTCCTTCAAAGGGATGAAGCTGTCGAGGCCCCTCGACGGGCTGCCCTCAGCGCCTCCCCAGCTTCAAGGACTACTGTCGGAGTAATGGACCACGGGTAGGCAAACCCGAGCCCCTGAACCTTTCAAAACATCGGGCGGACTTAGCCCTCAAGACCCCAAGACAAAGAGCCGCAGAGAGTCGGCAGCAGAGTCGCCGACTACCCCTCTGGTAGTCCCAGGCGGCGTCAAGACAATCCGACTTGAAGACGGCGACCTCAGGACAAGCCGACTCCAAGCCAGCGACCTCCAGCGAGGCCGGCTACAGGGAGTCGGCCCGCGACCCCCACCACCTCGCGCCTGGGCGACTACGAGCGGGATGGGGTAAAGCCGCCTCGCGGCCCATCCCTGCCCTGCCCATAAAGGGCAGGTATGGCTACAGAGAGCCGTACCGACGGAGATCTCCATCCGGCGCGGCACTGTTGCCACGCCGGCCCTGACATCAGCCCCGTGGGCAGATTCCTGTACCCACGATGGCCTGTCTGTACGACCCGAAGACGGCGGGACCCGCCTGTCGGCAGGAGTACCGAAGACGGCAAGAGCGCCCCAAAGACAGTCACGTTGGAGTCGGCCTTCGAGAGTCGGCCGGCCCCTCCCGCGGGCCCCCCGCGCCATTAACCAGACAAGACGGAGAATTGCAACAGTGATCGCCCCCCGGGCGGCGGCACTGTTGCCATAACCCCATGACCAAGCTCGCGTCATTAGAAGCACAGCTACTGATGAATCTGCAGCGGGCAAGACCACGCATGAGGACAAGGTATCATCAGCCCCATGCTGGGCCGTCAGCGGGGCCCACTAGTCGGCGGGCCCCAGGAGTCGGCGGAGAAGACGGCGACTTAGAGACTGACGGGGCACCCATGCAAAGGGTTGGAAGCTAGTAGTTTTAGACACACATATAGAGGGAGAGAAGAGCAAGCCGTTCCCTTCTCCTTCCTCACCCCGAACAGCTCAAGGAGCCTCTTGTACCCACTTTGCCATAGTGACCATGCGGAGACCCCGCAGAGCAGCAGTAGGGGTGTTATCTCCTCGGAGAGCCCTGAAGCTGGGTAAGATTCGCCCGCGTGCATGTCTTCGCCTCATCCCGTTTTCAGGCACCGGCGACGTTCTACTCGCCCCCTCCATGATAAGCCATCCTTTGGCATATGTCACACCCAACCCCCGACAGAGGCGCCGCACACCCCCTATGCTTCACTGATGAAGTTATAGATCACGAATTCCTGGAGGGTTTTAAACCCGTAAATATCGAATCATATGATGGTACAACAGGTCTGTCAGGACCCCGATTCCAAGTCACATCGATCTAGCCGGTAACATCTCATATCACTTTGCGACCTCACGCACGGTATTCCCACGGGTGTCGCCTTACTATGGCCCGGGACGGTTTGCGCCTTTTGGCTCACGTATATGATAGTGTCGCTAGCATCCATATGACAGAGAACCCGGGCCGACATGGCTAGTCGTGAACCCAAAGCGGCACGAACCCATGGGGACAGGCATACATGAATCAACTTCGAGCATGTCGATTGACAGCGTGTGAATCCGGGTTGTAGCACTGGCTAACAGGACTCGGGAACCCGGCTGTAGCAGTGCTAGGCGAGACTCCGGATGTCACCAAGCGTGACATTTCCCCAAAGGGACGTACCACGAGAGCGAAGTGAAACACATGCGGGCAGTCAGCGTCTGGCGATAGTCTTTGGGCTAGCAGGACTCCGGTGAACCGGGCTGTAGCGGACTACAATGGCTCAAGGAAGCACTAGACTACATTTCCCCATAAGAGAGGCTGCCAAGGATAAACAACTAGATTGTCGGATCCCACACATACCAAGCATTTCAAACATACACACAATATGCTCGATATGTGTGAATACAACATGGCATCACAACATAACTCTACGACTCAAGTATTTATTCATTAGGCTCCGAGGAGCGAGATATTACAAACAGGGGTCTCATGACTCAACATTCAGAGCATACAAGTCAACGCACATGCGGAAGCTTAACATGTCTAAGTACAGACAACTATAAATGAAAAAGGCTGAGAAGCCTGACTATCTACCAGATCCTGCCGAGGGCACAATATCGTAGCTGAGGTATCAAGCTAAACGTCGAAGTCCACAAGGAACTACTAGCGAGACTGACGTCTCTCTGCAAAACATAAATTAAGCAAACGTGAGTACAAATGTACCCAGCAAGACTTACATCAGAACTAACTACATATGCATCAGTATCAACACAGGGGGTGGTGGAGTTTAACTGCAGCAAGCCAGCTTTGACTCGGTGGCTATCCTGAACTACGACTGCAAGTAACTCTTTTGAGGTGGCGCACACGAGTCCACATATTCACTATATCAATACACCACTATGGATCCGCTCCCGTCTCCCTACGAGAACGCCATCCATAGCACTCACGCTTATCTTGCGTATTTTAGAGTATCCACTTTCACTTGTCTATGAACTGATATAGGCAACCTAGATGTCCTTTACCGCGGACACGGCTATTCGAATAGATGATGTTAACCCTGCAGGGGTGTACTTCTTCACACACGCTCTCACCACTTACCGCCGTTTACACGACATGTACTCGGCAACTTTCAGCGGAAGCCCAACGAGGGTGTCGGCCACGGCCTACCAAAACACTCAAATCTCTAGTCCAGGTTTATCTCCTATTCAGGTTCCATCCGCAGGGAGTCCGGCTGAGGTTTCCACATACGGCCCCGAACGATGTGAGCAGGGTTCCCGAGACACCAAACGGGCGCCCAGTACACCGTGCCATGGTGTATCTAACGCATCATAGCCCACCCCTAGGGTCAGCGCTACGCACGGCCTCCAACACATATCCTACAAACACCAGAAACTAGTTGCAACTCCTGGACAGAGAACAAGGGTGGTTAAGAAGCCGAGAGAGTCAATTAAGGATCGCAATGTGTGGTAGTAACTGGTCATGGATCACAAACACAGAACTCAGTTCCTGAGGACGGTTTCATTGAGACAACCCACCATGTACTCCTACATGGCCTCTCACCGCTACCTTTACCAAATCGTGTTCACACACTTAGTTCACACACAGTAGGACATGTTCTTCACCATTCCAATTCATTCCCGATTAATCGGACGACTCAACTCTAAGCAATAGCAGGCATGACAAACAAGCATGAATGAGTAGGCACATCAGGCTCAAACAACTCCTACTCATGCTAGTGGGTTTCATCTATTTATTGTGGCAATGACAGGTCATGCGAGGAGGATAAAGGGGTTCAACTACCACAGCAAGTAACAAATGAATCGTTGTTGTCCTAATACAATAAAAGAGAGCAGGAGCGAGAGAGTGGGATTGTATCGGAATGAACAAGGGGGTTTTGCTTGCCTGGCAGTTCTGAAGATAGTATATTTCTTCATTGGTGTCATCGATCACATCGTTGGTACACGTCTTACTGAGAGGGGACAAGCACCGACAAACAAAGAAGAAGCACAATCAATGCAATGCACAATATGATGTATGATCATGACATGGCAATATCTTTGTGGTTTGAGCTAATGCAACTAGCAGCAGGTTAAATGAAGTTGGTTTGAACCCTAGGTTCAAATTCAAACTCCACATAAGGCATTTCAAATGCCATTTATTCAAATTGTTGGATACAGCAGATTTAAGTTGTTCGAACATGCATGAAAATAGTACAGATGGATAGATTGGATTTTTCTGATCATTTTTCATATATAAATTATTAAATTTGGAGTTACTTTTGAATTTCTATGAATTTTAGAAGTTTAGATCATTTTCTGAAATTTCCTATATAAGAATAAATCCAGAAAAGGATTTACTGCATCAGCCTGGCGTCAGTGTGACGTCGGTGATCCAATCGAGACGGTCCAGTCAACCCCGACACATGTGGGTCCTGTCTGTCGGTGTTAATTAAACTACCTAAATTTAGGTAGCGCTAATCCTGGGTTAGTTAGCAGGGCGAGCCCCACCTGTCATAGACCCCAGGGTCAAACTGGGCCCACCCGGGGTCAACTTGGTCAGCGAGGTCAAACCCGCCGGCGACTCGGCCTTGGCCGAGGCCAGGCAGCGGAGACGTTCGGGTTTAAATCTCCTCACAGCGACCAAATCGGAGGTCGAGGCCATCTGAGCGAGGAGACTCGTCCGCGTCTAGTGGTGCGAGTGGGAGAAGCTAGGGTGGAGCGAGCTCGCCGGAGTCGAGCTCGTGGCGGCGGCTGGCGTTCGGTGTTAGCGGGTTAGGCGCTACGGCGCATCTCAGGACGAGCTGGTGAGGTCCACGGCTTCCTGGGAGTGCCCTGAGTGCAGTGACCACTACTACAAAAAGGGCTATAGATGGAATGGCTACTAATGGCGCACCTGTGATGTGGTGCGCCATTAGTATATTCTAATGGCGCACCATGTCTCGGTGCGCCATTAGTAATATATTACTAATGGCGCACGGTGTGTGGTGCGCCATTAGTAGTTTGGGAAAAAAACATAAGAAAATTTTTGTTACTAATGGCGCACCTTGGGGTGGTGCGCCATTACTAGTTTTAACTAGTAATGGCGCACTTTCCACTTGTGCGCCATTACTAAGTTTTTAAAAAATCAAAAAAATATCATTTTTTATTATTTTTTCAAAACTACTAATGGCGCACCTTGGGAGTAGTGCGCCATTAGTAGTTGAACAACTACTAATGGCGCACCACCCCAGTGCGCCATTAGTAACTTGGCCACCTTCCACCTTCCGCGATGCGTCGTCGGTGGAAGGTGGCCAAGATACTAATGGCGCACCGTGGGAGTGGTGCCATTAGTAGTTGAACTACTAATGGCGCACCACTCCACGGTGCGCCATTAGTAACTTGGCCACCTTCCACGAATGCACCCCCCGTGGTTGTTACTAATGGCGCACCGTGAGTGGTGCGCCATTAGTAGTTGGCCAAGTTACTAATGGCGCACCGTGGGGTAGTGCGCCATTAGTAATTCAACTACTAATGGCGCACCACTCCCACGGTGCGCCATTAGTAACAACCACCTTCCACCGAATGCACCCCCCGTGGCCAGAAGTTACTAATGGCGCACCGTGGGAGTGGTGCGCCATTAGTAACAGCCACCTTCCACCGAATGCACACCCCGGTGGATCGCTTTTCAGTTTTAAAAAATAAAAGAAAATGATGAAAATGTCAAAAATAAAAGAAAATAAGTTTCCCATGTGATATGTGGTCTAGTTGTTGGGAAAATTTGCAAATATCAATTTCGACTTCATTTGCAAAATCTCTCGAGAATTTGTAAAAATGGGCATAACTTTTGCATACTAACTCGGATGAAAAAGTTTTTTATATGAAAAATCATCTACTCGACAAGTTACATCCGAATTTAACTGGGGGAACCCCGTTAAACATTTTCAAAATCCCCAAAAACCTAACAGAAAAAAAGTTACGGGGCTTTTAAGATCTGGCGGCAAAAAAATTCAAAAAATTTCAAAAAAAATTGGTTTTCAAATTTTTTTTTTTTGATTTTTTTTTCTAAAAATGATACGTAATATGATCGAGAAGTTTGAAATATTTTTCAAAATTTCATCATAGTCATTAACATGAACAAAGTCCTAGACATCAATAAGGTATAACATGATTGATATGCTAGATATATCAACAAGTGCACTGTGAAGTGAGCTGTTCTTTGGGGTTGGATAGAACTACGAAGTTAAGCGTGCTTGGGCTGGAGTAGTGTGAGGATGGGTGACCTTTCGGGAAGTTTGACCACGGAGTGCGATTTGACCGAGATTAAGCCATAGTGAATCGAGATTAAGAAAAATTAAAAATTTAAAATTTTTTGAAAAAAATTAAAAAAATTTGAAAAAATTTAAAAAATTTGAAAAAAATGTTACTAATGGCGCACTTCTATATGGTGCGCCATTAGTATACCCGATACTATTGGCGCACCGTGGGCTATACATGGTGCGCCATTAGTATCTGGTATACTAATGGCGCACCAGGTGGTGCGCCATTAGTATCTGGTATACTAATGGCGCACCAGGTGGTGCGCCATTAGTAAAAATTACTAATGGCGTGCTATCAATGGCGCACCACAGATGCGCCATTAATAGCCATAATAGGTGCGCCATTAGTAGGGGTTTTTCTAGTAGTGGACGCGCTCGGTTTGGACGGAGACAAGCCAAAACGACGACGGCGACAAGTCCGGCGCCGGTGAGGTCTCGGCCTCAACGGAAATGAGGACTACGTTGCGGTATTGAGCATGGGGGCACGGGGGTTAGGTAGAGGAGCTCACGGTGAGTCGGACGAGGGTCTCTTCGAGCTCGGGGAAGGTCTGGAGTCGTCGGCCCGGCGGACGCGATCTCCGGCGTCCGAGCTTGAAGGCGATGAGGATGAGGACGTTGCGGCGTGTCCAGCGGCATGCGGCTCGTTGAGGAGGTCGAGGGAGTCGAGGCGGAGCTCGTGGATGCGACAGCGAGGCGAGGGGGAGGCTGTGGCTACGACAACTACGAGCGGCGGCGGCAGCAGCGTTCGGCCATGGCGGTGCGCGAGAGAAACAGAGGAGGGGAGAGAGAGCAGCGGGTGAGGGGGAGGGGAGAGAGGTCTCAGGGCGGATCGGGACGGCGCCAGGGCATTCACCCACGCGTCCAAAGGCTCGGCGGCAAGCAGGAGGAGGCGTGGAGCCTCACGCGAGCGTGCACTGTCTCCCTCCTCTGCCTACTGGCAGAGGTAGGTGATGACTGGCACAGCCAGGTGGGCCGGCCCAGCCAGGTAAGTTGGCCATGTTAGTCTCTCTCTCTCTCTCTTTTATTTCTGTTTTCTATTTTTTTGCAAATGTTTTGGCTTTATTAAAAATGTCAGAGCATTTTCAAAAATCCTGAAAATATTTGTGGAGCCTTTGTTGAAATTATTCCCAACAGCCCTCAACTAGTTTCAGAATTATTAGAGCATTTAAAATATTTATAGGATTTAAATGCTCCAATTCAAATACAATATGAGTTAATTCAAAAATCCATAAATGACCTAGAAAATTGTGCACCATTTTTGGCAGAGGTCCTAGACCAATTCAAAAATGATGAACATTTATGAAGGGCATTTTGGGTTCATTGAAAAGATTTAATTCTGACCCTAGTTGAATTTCATTTGCTGCTAGGGTTTAACAGTCCCCATTTCAAGTTCATTTGAAATTTAAACATGATGACATGAAGAGCAAGCAAAGTCAAGAAAGGGCTGATCTGGGGCTGTGACAGCTCACCCCCACTAAACAAGAATCTCGTCTCGAGATTCAAGACGTGAGGTGAGAAGACAAAGGGGACACTAAGTATCACAAACTTCATGATCCAACTGTCTTCTTGAGGGTGTTGATTTGTTGACTCAAATCGATCTTGACGTCTTTGCCTCCGAGGTCTTCATCCAACACAATGACGACAGAAGGAGACTCTACAGAAACTATCTCCTCGAAGATCGAGTACTCAAGATCAACTCATGGAGTGAGAGGTAAGAACATCTCCCAAGCTGAGATACGAAGCTTTCATCCAAATGGATGGAGTGGAACAGATGTCGAAGGTTCACTAGGTAGGCAACAATTCCACAATTAAGAAGGTGGTGATCGGTTGTCAACGTAGCGAGGAGTTGAGTTGCCATGATACCACAACAAGACACCTTAGGGATGGTGACTCGTAGATATATCCCCTTGAGTGGCAAAAAGAATTACCTTTGATTTAGAGATCATTGAAACTCTTCATACCAGCTTAAGGCAATTTACAGTTGATCGATTGAAAGAGCTCGAAGGAATGGCATACTCGGACTAGGATGGATGTTGTGGACTACCTAGTTGAAGACAACGCAACGGATGATTTTTGCTTATCATCGGAGATGGATGGGACCCAAGGTAGGGCCATTTTTGAGGAAGATCCTGAACAAAAGTTACTAAGAAGGCAGCCCATAGTGAAATGGCACAAAGACGGTGCAAGCTAGGAACAAAATGCAAATGCCGGGAATGTTCCAACCATCATATCTGCCTGAGATTCAGATCTGGTTGGTAACAGGACATTTCAGACAACATGACTGGAAAAGAAAATTTGCAACACAAACCGAAGAGATGACGCTGCGAGATTCTCAGGAAAATGAACCACGATAGCATGTTCCAAAACATGAGCTGGTTCTGCTACAAACCTGTGAATACGCTGTCCAAGACAAGCATGACCACGTAGTAGTCTTATAAATAAAACACTACCGAGTTCAGGTGGGGAACCATCATCGAGGATAACGAAGTCCTAACATAAGTCATGATTAGCTCTTATGAAGGAACTTCTTGTCCTTGAACAAATCAGTTAGTGGCTTGGTGTGCTAGGGATACATATGGAATGAAGGTTGCGAGCCTGTCAAACCATAGCATACTTCGCACATGCATGACTGACTTGGGATGGTACCAGGGGGAACAAAAACAATCCTTCTCGAACTCACGGCGGCAACTTGCACCAAATACACGTGAATCAGAGAAAGTCACTTCTTTCATCCAACATATTCTTCACGAATGGGACATGAAGATAATGCTTATAAAAGTTTCCAACACTAGGTTGATGTTCAACATGAGTCATGGGGAGACAAAATGTCGATGGGCTCAACAGAACTCATCGGAATTTCCATATCACTGGACTTCCGCCATCATGTGAACACGGTGATAGTATTGGTCGGATCAAAAGATGTAATGGTGTATGCTCGAGGATCAACCACGAGTAAGACAACATTATGAATATCGTTGGTTCTAACTTGATTTGACGATAGCCCACACTCAAATCAAGGTTTGGACAAGACAATATATTCAACAACTGATCACGGGGATCAGTCGATGAAGATATCATCTTTGTTCAACACACACACACACACACACACACTCAAGGATATCCCTTAGTGATGAACTAAGTCGGACAATCTTTCATCTTCCAACTCTCCAAGTTGTTGTTTAGCTTAACCAACTAGCTCGGGCGTATCCAACACAGAATCTTGGAGAATGGGTGGTTTGGAAGAAAACCAACATGATCACGAACTCAACATAGCGGTCAGGTGAAACCTGGTCATACTTCCGAGAAGATATTCGGAACATCACGAAACACCATATGTTACTAAGCTCGATAACAATCTTGTTTTACAGGGCAAGACGAGACCAAACAAGGGAGGGATTGATGCAATCCTAACTCTTGATTGAAGGGTGCACCAGGAAAAATGGACTAGGTAGCACGATCAGTCTTAGAATGATAATTCAATAACCAGTACGCTAAGAATGAGAGTATTGTCCATTAACCACCAAGCAACAGAGTTGCTAGGGGTATTGATTTCGCACATCACGGTACACTTGTCGGCATTCCGGTTACAATAACACGGGAACCAAGGAATGAACAATGATGGCAAGAAGTATTACTGCGTCAAGAATTCATAAGAGGTGGTGCAATTCTCACGATAATCTTCATGTAAAGATGGTAATACTCCAAGGTAGAACAGAACAAAAGCTGGATTAATATTTGATCTGCGGAACACAACTGCTTTGACCCAATCCTGGATATGGATGAGGTACTGGAGTTTGTTTCTCCTAGTCATTCTGGAATAGAATGGCTTGACGGACCACAAGAGTAATAGGTATCGATGAACGAATGCACACATACTCTTGACTATCAACAGATAGACGAGGGTCATAATACAACTAAAGAGGGACAACTCAAAGGAACATATAACTTTCTGAGTTGTGGATGCATAGATTAGTATGCCGAACCAAGTTCAACACATTTCTTCCGGATAACCCATGCAGAAAGGTAGAACTGGCAGAGTCACAATATGAATAGAGTACTCCTCAAGAGCACTTTGGTTGTGATCTTTTGGTTCAAAAGAACTTCTGCCAAAAGCAGTTCATGGTATTTGGAAGAAGGAGAATACCACGGACCTCGAGGACTATCGCAAAGGTTACTAATAACCTAAAGGTACGAGCAAAACTATCAACACGAGGTAAGTAGAGTGAATCTTGGGTCGAGAACCCAAGAGAAGAATACCTAATACTAAATGGCATCACGGGATGCTTTCGAGAATAATGGCCAGAATCATCACACGGGGAACACAAAACGTTGCTAGATTACTAGGTGACTCCCTAAGACACCTAGGGTAATAATAATAGTTCCAACATATATACCGAGGCAATGGAGTACCTCAACAGACCGATTTGTGTGATTAAACTGGCCCAAATGAACATTAGAAACGGAGAGAAGGGATTTGCAAATGCATCATACTATTTAGAAATCTGGGATGACTCGGACAGCATAACGGCTGTAAATGCTCAAAATGATTTGAGACATCCTGCAAAAATGATGGCATAACCACTCAGAAGCACAATATCAAGGTTCTGAGACCAACTATGAGCACACGGAAGTAGTAGAAACTGAACTGAGTTTTGAAACTATCAATTCTATAAGTCTATGGATTAGTAACACATCATCCTGATAGATAGATGAGAAGGCCTAGTTCTTAATCCCCGTAGAAGAGAAGAGGTTGACTCAGATCAGAAGGGCATAAGATAAAGGAGTAAAAACAGCCTTATGTTCCCTTCCACAATCAATTCCCTTACATAGCTAAAGCATTTCTAGACACAACTTCGGCCGGTTTGGCTTGGTAATCCTACAGGCAGTCAGGCTCTGATACCAAAGCTGTCAGGACCCTGATTCCAAGTCACATCGATCTAGCCGGTAACACCTCATATCACTTTGCGGCCTCACGCACGGTATTCCCACGGTTGTCGCCTTACCATGGCCCGGGACCATTTAAGCCTTTTGGCTCACGTATATGATAGTGTCGCTAGCATCCATATGACAGAGAACCCGGGCCGACATGGCTAGTCGTGAACCCTAAGCGGCACTAACCCATGGGGACAGGCATACATGAATCAACTTCGAGCATGTCGGTCGGCGTGTGAATCCGGCTGTAGCACTGGCTAACAGGACTCCGGGAACCCGGGCTATAGCAGGCTAGGGCAGGACTGCGGATGTCATCGCATGACATTTCCCGAAGGATGTATACGTGAACGGCAGTGAAACACATATGCCACGACCGATCAAGCGTCTGGCGGTAGTCTTTGGGCTAGCAGGACTCTGGTGAACGGGGCTGTAGCGGACTACTATGGCTCAAGGAAGCACTAGACTACATTTCCCCATAAGAGAGGCTGCCAAGGATAAACAACTAGATTGTCGAATCCCACACATACCAAGCATTTCAAACATACACACAATATGCTCGATATGTTGAATACAACATGGCATCACAACATAACTCTACGACTCAAGTATTTATTCATTAGGCTCCAAGGAGCGAGATATTACAAACAGGGGTCTCATGACCCAACATTCAGAGCATACAAGTCAAAGCACATGCAGAAGCTTAACATGTCTGAGTACAGACAACTATAAATGAAAAAGGCTGAGAAGCCTGAGTATCTACCAGATCCTGCCAAGGGCACAAGATCGTAGCTGAGGTATCAAGCTAAACGTCGAAGTCCACACTGAACTACTAGCGAGACTGACGTCTCTCTGCAAAACATAAAATAAGCAAACGTGAGTACAAATGTACCCAGCAAGACTTACATCAGAACTAACTACATATGCATCAATATCAACAAAGGGGTGATGGAGTTTAACTGTAGCAAGCCAGCTTTGACTCGGTGGCTATCCTAAACTCATTTGCAAGTAACTCTTTTGAGGTGGCGCACACGAGTCCACATATTCACCATATCAATACACCACTATGGATCCACTCCCGTCTTCCTACGAGAACGCCATCCATAGCACTCACGCTTATCTTGCATATTTTAGGGTATCCACTTTCACATTTCTATGAACTGATATAGGCAACCCAGAAGTCCTTTACCGCGGACACGGCTATTCGAATAGATGATGTTAACCCTGCAGGGGTGTACTTTTTCACACACGCTCTCACCTCTTACCGCCATTTACACGACATGTACTCGGGAACCTTCAAGCGGAAGCCCAACGAGGGTGTCGGCCACAGCCTACCTAAACACTCAAGTCTCTAGTCCAGGTTTATCGCAAATTCAGGTTCCATCCATGAGAGTCCGCCGAGGTTTCCGTGACACGGCCCCGAACGATGTGAGCAGGGTTCCCGAGACACCAAACGGGCGCCCGGTACACCGTGCTACGGTGTATCTACCGCATCATAGCCCACCCCTAGGGTCAGCGCTACGCACGGCCTCCAACACATATCCTACAAACACCAGAAACTAGTTGCAACTCCTGGACAGAGAACAAGGTTGGTTAATAAGCCGAGAGAGTCAATTAAGGATCCCAATGTGTGGTAGTAACTGTTCATGGATCACAAACACAGAACTCAGTTCCTGAGGACGGTTTCAACGAGACAACCCACCATGTACTCCTACATGTCCTCTCACCGCTATCTTTACCAAATCGTGTTCACAGACTTAGCTCACACACAGTAGGACATGTTCATCACCATTCCAATTCATTCCAGATGAATCAGACCTGACTCAACTCTAAGCAGTAGCAGACATGAAAAACAAGCATGAATGAGTAGGCACATCAGGCTCAAACAACTCCTACTCATGCTAGTGGGTTTCATCTATTTACTTTGGCAATGACAGGTCATGCAGAGGATAAAGGGGTTCAACTACCACAACAAGTAACAAATTAATCGTTGTTGTCCTAATGCAATAAAAGAGAGTGGGATTGTATCGGAATAAACAAGGGGGTTTTGCTTGCCTGGCACTTCTGAAGATAGTATATTTCTTCATTGGTGTCATCGATCACATCGTCGGTACACGTCTTACTTAGAGGAGACAAGCACCGACAAGAAAAGAAGAAGCACAATCAATGCAATGCACAATATGATGCATGATCATGACATGGCAATATGTTGTGGTTTGAGCTAATGCAACTAGCAGCAGGTTAAATGAAGTTGGTTTGAACCCTAGGTTCAAATTCAAACTCCACATAAGGCATTTCAAATGCCATTTATTCAAATTGTTGTATACAGCAGATTTAAGCTGTTCAAACATGCATGAAAATGGTACAGATGGATAGATTGTATTTTTCTGATCATTTTTCATATATAAATTATTAAATTTAGAGTTACGGTTGAATTTCTATGAATTTTAGAAGTTTAGATCATTTTCTGAAATTTCCTATATAAGAATAAATCCAGAAAAGGATTTACTGCGTCAGCCTGGCGTCAGTGTGACGTCAGCGGTCAACTGAGACGGTCCAGGTCAACCCTGACCTGTGGGTCCTGTCTGTCGGTGTTAATTAAACTACCTAAATTTAGGTAGCGCTAATCCTGGGTTAGTTAGCAGGGTGGGCCCCACCTGTCATAGACCCAAGGGTCAAACTGGGCCCACCCGGGGTCAACTTGGTCAGCGAGGTCAAACCCGCCGGCGACTCGACGCCGGCGAGGCCCGAGACGGCGGAGACGTTCGTGTTTCGTCCCACGGCGACCAAATCGGAAGCTGAGGCCATCTACGGAACGAGGAGACTCGTCCGCGTCTAGTGGTGCGAGCGGGAGAAGCTAGGGTGGAGCGAGCTCGCCTGAGTCGAGCTCGTGGCGGCGGCTGGCGTTCAGCGTTAGCGGGTTAGGCGCTACGGCGCATCTCAGAACAAGCTGGTGAGGTCCACGGCTTCCTGGGAGTGCCCTGAGTGCGGTGACGCGCTCAGTTTGGACGGAGACAAGCCAAAATGACGAAGGCGACAAGTCCGGCGCCGGCGAGATCTCGGCCTAAACAGAAACGAGGACTACGCTGCGGTATTGAGCATGGGGGCAGGGGGGTTAGGTAGAGGAGCTCACGGCGAGTCGGACGAGGGTCTCTTTGAGCTTGGGGAAGGTCTGGAGTCGTCGGGCCAGCGGACGCGATCTCCGGCGTCCGAGCTTGAGGGCGACGAGGATGAGGATGTTGAGGCACGTCCGGCGGCGTGCGGCTCTTTGAGGAGGTCGAGGGAGTCGAGGCGGAGCTCGTGGATGCGTAGCGAGGCGAGGGGGAGGCTGTGGCTACGACAACTACGAGCGGCGGCGACAGCAGTGTTCGGTCGTGGCGGTGCGCGAGAGAAACAAAGGAGGGGAGAGAGAGCAGCAGGTGAGGGGGAGGGGAGAGAGGTCTCAGGGCGGATCGGGATGGCGCCAGGGCGTTCACCCACGCGTCCAGAGGCTCGGCGGCAAGCAGGAGGAGGCGTGGAGCCTCGCGTCTGTTGTCTCCCTCCTCGCCTCTTGGCAGATGCGTCATGGCCTTGCACAGCCAGTGGGCTGCCCAGCCTGTAAGTTGGCCAGGTTAGTCTCTTTCTCTCTCTCTCTTTTATTTCTGTTTTCTATTTTTTTACAAATGTTTTGGCTTTATTAAAAATGTCAGAGCATTTTCAAAAATCCTGAAAATATTTGTGGGCACTGTTGAAATAATTCCCTACAGCCCTCAACTAGTTTCAGAATTATTAGAGCATTTAAAATATTTATAGGATTTAAATGCTCCAATTCAAATACAATATGAGTTAATTCAAAAATCCAGAATTGACCTAGAAAAGTGTGCACCATTTTTTGGCAGAGGTCCTAGACCAATTCAAAAATGATGAACATTTATGAAGGGCATTTTGGGTTCATTGAAAAGATTTAATTCTGACCCTAGTTGAATTTCATTTGCTGCTAGGGTTTAACAGTCCCCATTTCAAGTTCATTTAAAATTTAAACATGATGACATGAAGAGCAAGCAAAGTCAAGAAAGGGCTGATCTGGGGCTGTGACAAGATCCCGCGGTATGGATTGAGGATTTCCTCCTCCACATCCACATGGCTCGCGGTGATGATCTGCATGCCATCAAGTACCTCCCATTAAAACTCAAAGGACCAGCTCGGCATTGGCTGAATAGCTTGCCAGCAGACTCCTTCGGCAGTTGGGAGGATTTGGAAGATGCATTCCTTAACAACTTCAAGGGCACTTATGTGCAACCACCGGATGCTGATGACTTGAGCCATATAACTCAGCAGCCAGGGGAATCGGCCAGGCAATTCTGGACATGGTTCCTAACTAAGAAAAACCAAGTTGTCGACTGTCCGGATGCTGAGGCCTTAGCAGCATTCAAGCATAACATCCGTGACGAGTGGCTCGCCCGGCACCTCGGCCGGGAGAAGCCGAAGTCTATGGTAGCCCTCACGACACTCATGACCCGCTTTTGCATGGGCGAGGATAGCTGGGTGGCTTGCAGCAACAACACATCAAGGAATCCAGGCACTTCAGATACTAAAGATGCTAACGGCAGACCACGTCGTAACAGACACAAGCGCCGCAACAACGGCGATAACACCGAAGACACGGTAGTCAATGCCGGATTCAGAGGCTCTAGATCCAGTCAGCAGAAAAAGTCATTCAAAAGAAGTACTCCGGGCCCGTCCAGTTTGGATCATATACTTGATCGCTCGTGTCAAATCCACGGCACCCCCGATAAGACAGCCAATCACACCAACAGAGAATGCTGGGTGTTCAAGCAGGCCGGCTAGTTGAATGCCGAAAACAAGGACAAGGGGCTGCATAGTGATGACGAGGAGGAGCCCCAGCCGTCGAACACGGAAGGACAGAGGAGGTTCCCCCCACAAGTGGAGACGGTGTACATGATATACGCAACTCACATTCCCAAGAGGGAACGGAAGCGTGCACTAAGGGACGTCTATGCGATGGAGCCTGTCGTCCTAAAGTTCAACCCATGGTCCTCTTGGGAAAAAGAGTTCTCAGGTTTATCCCGAACACCCCAGTACTAGTTACATGGGGGCAGAAGCCGACGACTGGCCAACTCTCAGATTTTATAACCGGCCGCACAGAAGGTAATATTTTAAATTCAAAAGGCGTTGCATAGCACAAATGAACTAGTTTCACATTACAGGATCACATGAGCACGTTCATTCAAAAATTACATCTTTAGCACATTCCTCCGCCACAAGGCGGGAACCCTTCAGGACACTGTCATAGTACATCTCGGGGCGGCGATGCTCCTTGCCCTCCGGCAACCCCTCCTTCAACAGCTTCACGGCGTCCAGCTTCGCCCGGGCAAAAGCCCTGCGCGCACCCTCGATGCAGACGGACCGCTTTATGACTTCAAGCCATGGGCAGGCATCTACAAGGCGCCTCACCAGACCGAAGTAGCTGTCAGGCAGGGGATCGCCAGGACACGTCCGGACTATAAGACCCTTCATGGCCTGTTCGGCCACCTTGTGTGTCTGATTTCGGGTTCCGGCAGACCCTTGAGGTTCGAACTCTGGGGTGCGCACGGATATCTTTCCCCTACTAGCTCACGTCTCGAAGTCTCGCAAAGGATCTAGGCTAGAAAGAAGAACACACAAGGGACACGAGGTTTATACTGGTTCAGGCCACCATTGTCGTGTAATAGCCTACTCCAGTGTGTGGTGTGGTGGATTGCCTCAGGGGCTAATGATGAATAGTACAAAGGGAGAACAGCCTCGTGAGGGCTGTTCTTGAGCTGGTGCGATGAACTGCTTGGGTGAGTTCAGTCGCCTCCCTCTTGTCTATGTGTGATCTCCAGTCCCCCTTTCTACTGTGGTGGCTAGTCCTATATATAGAGGGAGGCCCTGGGCCTCTTCCCAAATAATGAGCGGGAAGGGCGCCAACAATTGGCCATTTTAAAGGGGAACATCTGGTACACTTATCCTGACTAAAGTTGGTCTTCGGCTGCCAAAGGTTCTGATGATGACACCGTCGTGGGCTCCACGATGACCTCCATCCTGCCGTTCTGCTGGTCTTGGTATTGTTGCACCGAAATGGTAACCTTTGCCTGATGCCCTGGCCTGTGCTTGCCCCCTTTGCACCGAAGGGGAAACAAGGACACTACGCAGGCCGGCGCCCGCCTGGTCTCGATCGTCATGGCTTGCATCACGGGCTCATCACGAGGCACCTTGCCTTGATCTCTCCGCCTCCTCGCGAGCCTGCCTGATGAGGCTGCTCCTGAGGAAGCTTCCTGTCGTCCCCCCGCGAGGCTTGGCCCCTCGCGAGGGTCTTGAGCTTGAGCTGATGAAGCTGGCACTACTAGAGAAACCGCTACTAATGGCGCACCTAATTTGGCCATTAATGGCGCATCACTGGTGCGCCATTACTAGCACGCCATTAGTAACTTTTACTAATGGCGCACCAGTGGTGCGCCATTAGTATCTGGTATACTAATGGCGCACCACTGGTGCGCCATTAGTATAGGCTACGGTGCGCCATTAGTATGCCTCCCAGGCCATGTATAGCCAGTGCTTTGGCATACTAATGGCGCATTTACCGTGAGATGCGCCATTAGTAACCATGGCATACTAATGGCGCATCGACAAGTGATGCGCCATTAGTATGCTTTGTCATACTAATGGCGCACCTTCATGTGATGCGACATTAGTATGATTATTAGGTTTATTTTATTTATTTATATTCTGTTTTTTGCAAAGGTTACAAAATGTATAATTTGACAAAATATAGACAGCACACATCAACAACAGATTCATCGAATACAATAGAAGATTAGTCTTTGAATACAATTCATCATATTAGTCTCCGAATACAATTCATCATATTAGTCTCCGAATTGAAAAGACCGAACAAAGATAGAACATTATATTACAAGTCTCGAGACCGCGAGTAGCGAGTTTGTCTTCACATTACAAGTCGATATCGATCATCTAAACTACCATCACATAGAAGAGAGCTGCGGTCATCACGATGAGCATCATCACGATGAAACTTCGTCTTCATCCGGTTCCTCCAACGCCCTCCCTCTCCCGATAGATAGCGGGCGTATCTAGATTCGGCCTCGGCCCTAGTGGTGTACCCTTTGTAATTGTTACCGCTGAATCGGTGAACCTGTCTCCGACACTCCTCCCAGTCATCGTAGACTCCGGTAACCTTACCCTTGTACACGACATACGTCGGCATCGCTATGCACTAGCCAAACGAAACGTTAGTACCAATTCACAGACAATACATAAGCAATATATAAGTATGCAACAGAATGATCGGAAGAGAAAAGCAAGACATTAATAGCATCGATTACATCTAAGTTGAACGACTCTCAAACCAAAGAGACATACTACAAGTTCATTAAAGTTTAATTACAACATGAGCCAATCGATGTTTCAGAACTAGACACAACATCACCGCTTTCGACTCGACTCAAGGGACCGGAGCGTGGATGAAGCCACCGCTCTATCGTGGGAGTCATGAAAGAACGGGCGTTGTCACCTGCATTTGTAGCGTTGTGTCGATGTCACCGTTGGATGCTTGATTTCTGAGGTAGAACTGCCCCGAGGTACGAAGCGACATCTTGATGGATGATTTCCGCAAACTCCGACTAGATGCGAAAGAATTCTTGTCTAATGTCCGCGTCTGGATTGCCGACACGCCGCGGCCCAATCTTTGAGTTTACTCGGTAGCGAAGTTGATGATGGTCCCGTCGATCGCCGCATGTGATGGATGGCATAGTAGGCACCCTTCGACCACCAGCGGCTACTTGATGCAGCAGAACGTCGTATTGTGGGAGAACACGTGCTTGCCGTACTTACGAATAGGCCTGGTGAAGGTGCCTCCAGATTGGGCGTAGCCAGGGAGAACATCATCAAGAACCTTCTTGACATTTGTGTAGTCTACCTTCGACTGACGGTCGGGGTCGAAATACGTGGCCATGGAATATTTGGGGCTTAGGAGGATGAGCGTGCAATGTGTCACCGCAGAAAACACGGAATGTTAAAAGAAAATGATCAAAATCTAAGAATTCATATGTTACGGGCGGTTGAGGGAGGACTTACTCGGGAAAGTAAGGCACGAGGAAGTTATCCTTATCTTGGTTTGCCGAATGACGCCTTGAGGTAAGAACTTCGCGACTTGCGGTCCCCGCGCTGCCCAAGATCTTGGCACGCATGTAGAAGGGGTCGACTATCACGATGTCCGGGGTCTTGTCGCGAATGATCCGCATCTCCATACTCAGCGAAAATAGCCGAACGAAGGTGTAGTGCAGCGGATGAAGGTTCAACATAGCGTGGATGTCATCAAAACGCAGGACGATCGTACTCCCGATAGAGTTATCCACAAAGCCCTTGCTCTCTGGCACCTGGGCCGCGAAAACTGGGTATGCCACATCCTTCTCCCTGAGACGCCGCTTCTCCAAAGAAAGAACAACATCATGCAGACTCCAGATAGCACCGGTTGCAGCATTGAGCATATTTGTCGGTAGCATCACCCTACCCGCCACATGCACCCTCCTCGAGATATCCTGCGGTGAAGGTGGCCCGCCCCGAGCACGGATCGTACTACTGTGCCGGCTGGCTCGCACCCTTCTTAGTCTTTCTTTGTGTGCCTTCTTCTTCTCCTGTAATGGGACCGAGTTTTGCTCACAGACCGCCTTCTTGAGTGTGTTGGGGCTGATAATATTTCGCACCTCGCCTATCTCGAGGCTCGGTGAAGTCGGCAGCCGGAGGCGTCTCGAGAGCTGAACGCCGACGGCGCTGTTGCAACTTGGCTTCTCCGCTGCGAGCTAGATCGCACACGTCTTTTGTTGGGTTTGGTTCTTGAGAAGGAGGCCCCATGAAGTCGCCATCGTACCCATGATCGGCAAAGTAATCTTGATCAACGTTGCCAAATGTATCATCGTCGCCGTCGTCGTCGTTACGATCCTGTGCCATATGCATGTTTGGATCCAGTGGCATAGGGATGTCCGCACCGCTATGGCGGTCTTGCCATGGGGCCGACTTTACGCCGCACGACCGGGCGGTGTTGTCTTTGGGGTGGTGTCCCCGCCCCAAATGAATCTGGCTCTTCGGCCAAAGCGAGGGCCAGCTCAAGCATGCGCCGAGGGCATCACGTCATCATCGTCGGCCCCGACGGGTCGATTCGAGGTAACAACTCGTCGCAGCCTGGCAAAGCACCGAACCAGTTGAACCCTAAACAAGTTGGGTGGCATCTGGGTACCGTGGAACAAGGGGTTGCCGGTTGAACTATTTTGCCCTTGGCGACATCGACCAACTCGTTGTTCACGAAGTGGAGGAGAGTGCACGAACGTCGGCGGCGCCTGCGAAAACATGTAGGGCGTCGTGGATGCCCTACCAAAGGCAAGGAGATGAAGTCCTCGGCCGAGAGAGGCTTAATTAGTTACCGTGATGATGGCGTCGAGCTCGGCTAATGTAGAGGCACCGCCAACGGCGCGTCAGCTGATTTGAGGGGCTGCTTGCTGCAGAGGTGCCGGCGGCGTACACCCGGGTGCATTAAGCTCCCGTCTTTGGCGTCGGAGACACCAATGCCGCCCGCCGGAGGCACCAATGGCCCCGCCATCGCATTATGCGAGTTGCTAGCCGTGAAGCTAGGAATCGGGCGGCCTGTTGGCCGCCCGCAATCCACGACTCAACCCCGAGATCAAGGTAGGCACAATGGCGGTGATCGTCGCTCCGAGTCGTTGTTCCACTTGCTCTTGGACAATCTCCGAATCCGCGCCACCTGTGCCTTGAGTTCTTGAACCTCTCGCTACCGGGCTTTCCGAGCTGGTCTTTTCTCCTTCCGCACACCAGCGTATAGTATGACCCCATTTTGTCGACAAGCCTTTGCCGGCCACCACGACCACCGACGCTTCATCGAGCTTATCCTTGTTCTTCATTACATTCAACCCCTATTTAGAGTGGTGTCCCAAGGTTTGCTCTGAGTCGACCCCGCTGCTGCTTTCGATCGCTGGGAAGGAATGTGAACCATTTAGAAATTTGGCTTCATTAATTAGAATGCAACCATATGGAGCTAATCACGCTGGGTGTATTCCTTACTGTAACAAGCTCAAGCCGCCTGGTCTTCGGATCCGTGGTAAGCTCCTTTGTTTTCGGGTCCTTCTTGTACCGGGCCCTGACAAAGTTCCTGGTCTGCTTGTCACCATATTTATCGAAGAGGGGCGGTAGGCCTTGCTCGGCACGGTCCGCCTACTCCTTGTCCCATATAGGCTCCGCCACTCTGTAACCGCCGGGCCCGAGTGTGTGTTCCCTATGTTCAGCTCCGCATTTGTTTCCCACACTCACTTGATTTGGAGTTTGCGGTGCTCGAGCAATTGATCTTGAAGTCGTTGTAGTCATCTTCGGTGATCGAAGGATTTTTCTCCTTGATCTTCTCATAACTCTCACCTTTCTCGGTCATTCTCTTCACATTGCTTTTCCAAGTAGACAGGGCCTTGCTCATCTTCGTGAGGGCAACATTGTTCACTTTATTCCCTTTGAGGCTTGTGTTTTCAAAAGCAGCGGGGAACTTGTATCGTTCGTGCAGCTTCGTGAAGAGGAGGTTGCGCAACTTCCCTCGGTCAGGATGCCTCAGGTTCTCGGTGTTGATCGAGACGGTGCTCCGGAGAATGCACCCGAGCTGAAGCGAGTACCCCTTGACTATTCGCTCGGGCGCCGTTGGATTCCCGTCGGAGTCCACTTCAGTAACTTCCTCCTTGAGGGTGCGGAGCACGGTCGGGCGCCGGTCCTTCCGTTGCCTCTTCTGTTGGCTGCCATCCGTGCGCTGCCATCATCGATGGTGGCATCCTCGGCGGCACCATCGGTGGTGGCATCAGTGTGGTCATCCTCGGCGGCACCATCGCTGGTCTCGGGATCGGTGGGGAAGGCGGCGGCCTCATACAAGTGAGGTTGTTCCTCCATCTCTGGGACAGCTCCTGAATGCCTTGCCGCTCAACCCGGCCTCATCGTTGTGGGCCATGTTTCTCTCTAAATAGAAACAAAGCTTGGTCAAAAAGTTGGTTATTGTCAACGAACAAGATCATGGTCTCGTCATTTAGGGTTTGTCGACACCGAGGCATCCTAAAATCTAAGCTTTTATCATTGAGGGTTTTTCGACGCCGAGGCACCCTAAAAGCCTAAGCTTTCATCATTTCGGTTTTTATCGACACCGAGGTACCCTAAAAGCCATGCATTAGTCACAAGTACGCCGGGCACTTGATCCTACTTAATTAACTACTACGATACCCGGCCCATGCATTAGTCACAAGTACCCCATATGTCCTATTTTTAGCAAAGTCATGCTAAAATTCACGGAAAATTTCAGCATGACCTTTGCTGAAAATAGGACATATGGAGTACCCGAATTTGCCGGAACGGAAGTTAATCGACATTCCGGCAAACTCAAGGGCCTCTCGGGGTACCTGCAAAATCATTATCCCAGGTGGGCATGGATGCAATGTCACATGTCACATGGATCCCACACCCAGAGGAGCTGGTGAAGCTTCATGTGTATTTCACGAAAACCAGCCTGACTAAAGAGCTTTATGTAGAAAACAAATCACTCCACTAGCTCACACAGGATCATTGGTCACAACCCCTTTAATCTCTCTCGTCTACTTTTTCTAAAACAAAGGCACAAATAATTCTGCAAGACATTACAAATAATTCAAGAATTTGAGAATAATCAGAGGAAATTAATCAACTTGTAAACTGATAAAGAATGCCATGGACAACCGCACTTGAAGATGCAAAATGCACTTCAAGATGCCATGGACAACCTCGACTATCAAACTAAAATATAAGTTACTAAAAACAGAATAGGTTCATTTTAAATGTAAGTTTGTAAATAGACATTTACAACAAACATGGTAATATTATTATTAATATATCAAGCTGAAATCAAAACTTCACACGAAACAAACAGTTTCCAAAAATAGTGATGCATTGACTATTTCTGAACATGCATTAAATCATAATGTATATTCAAGTGACGATAACATCAGGACATAACTATGATTTCTTGAAAGCTCAAGGAAAGTGGCACACCTTTAAAAATAAAAATACTAATACCATGCCATTTTAGATGCGAGATAGTTTTATGCATCAAGACAAACACTCAAGAACAAAACTCCACACAATCTCTTTTAGAAACAAAACTCCAAAACACCCCATGTAGTAAAATAAGTTGGCTAAGTAAAAAGAGAGCAAATATTCGACATGCCCGACATTGACAATACTACGAAATATCACGGCATCAACATTGTCAATTCTCTTCCTGGAAACATTACCTTCACTTAGGGATAGTATTAATTTAGTCTACGGACATGGTTACAAGCTTCTAGGTTAGTGCACAGCAGAGGAAAACAAACATAGACCTGAATGACACAAGAGGAGGAAAACATAGTTATGAACAAGCAACCTGAGTCTGCAGATGTAAATGAACCTGATTTTTGTTCCTTGCTACTGCAGGAATATAGCTACAACTACTAAATTGACATGGGAATCAACACACTTGGAGGGGCATGTAGTCAGCACACATATATGTTTGGTTCATGCAAGTGAAACAAATGAAATTCCATTACAGGTGACATGGTATTTCCCTCTACTGAACTATGATTTAAAGACCTTATTAAAAAAATGAACCTATTCTATTTCCATAGGTCCCATCAACACAGCAATCTCATGTCATTGGCTCTCAAGATATTTCATTTGTTTCTAAGAAACACGTATATACCAAACTAAAAGTTTGAAATGCTTTGGATGAGCTCCGTCAACAGGACACAGACTCCTTGAATCATAAAAAGAGAGGCTCTATGCTACCATAAATTCTGTTTAAAGGGTCAATCGATGTTGTGATGTCCATCATTACCATATTGTTTTCAGATTAATATAAAGAGAAGCTCAATTAAGCGAGTGGTCAACAGTCAAAATTGAGCTAGTAGACAATGAGCCCGACACATATGCCATTTTCATAGGCCCCATCAATCGAACAAATCTCATGTGCTGGGCACTAAAGTTTTTATTTGATTCTCTACTAGACAACAAAAAGAAACACATATACCAAGCTAATAGCTCAAATACCTAGATGAGCTCTGTCCTACCATAATTTCGTGATGTTAAGTTTACTGATTTACTGATTTTACCTTGCTGCGAGAGGTTGAGGACGAGGATGGCCGCCTTCTCCGCTCGTTCGCACGCCGGCCGCGCTTCCGCTCCCTGGTTCGGGGCGGCGGGGCGACGGACGGTGGTGTCGGGGCGGCGGGGCGACGGTGGTGTCGGGGCGGCGTCGAGGGCGGCGGGGCGACGGTGGCGTCAAGGGTCGAGGCGGCGGGCGACGGTGTCGGCGGCGCCGAGGGCGGCGGGCGACGGTGGCGTCGGGCGGGTCGAGGGGCGGCGGGCGACGGTGGCGCCGAGATGGGCGGGCGACGGTGGCGTCGAGGGCGGCGGGGCGACGGTGGTGTCGGGGCGGGGCGACGGTGGCGTCGAGGGCGGCGGGAGAGGAGATCGGGGAAGGGGATCGCGGGCGAGGGCGAGGGAGAGAGAGGGGATTACGAAGTAGGGGCGCCACAATACTAATGGCGCACCACCCCGCGGTGCGCCATAAGTACATACATACTAATGGCGCACTGTGGTGAAATCGCCATTAGTATTTTTTTTCTGCCGAGTCAACAGTAATCTACCACCTGACCTGATACATGTCAAGTCTTCTCTACTAGCTCGACTGGTCAGCAGCTAGTTCTCACACCAGGAGGTCCTGGGTTCGATTCCTGTGCTCCACAATTTTTTATGCATTTCAAATGCTGTTTGATACTTATTTGTGTTTAAATATGTTCAAACTTGTTTAAATCATAACAGTAATATTTTTTTATAAGACAGTAATAATTTTTTAAAAATATCATCAAACAGTAATGCGCGGAGCGGGGAGGTGCGGGGTGCGGGGGTCATGGCGCGATTGAGTAGGGAGGGTGCGGGGGTCGGCGCGGCGGTTGAGTAGGGAGGTGCGGGGTCGGCGGCGGCGGTTGAGTAGGGAGGGTGCGGGGTCGGCGACGGTTGTGTAGGGGAGGGGTGCCGGGGTCGGCGGCGGCGGTTGAGTAGGGGAATCGAGAGGGTGCGGGCGGTCGGCGGCGGCGGCCGGTGGACCGGATCTGGCGAGGTAGGATAGCGATCGATATGGAGGAGGATCGAGATCGAGTGTCCATGAAATTAAAAAATATTCATGATAGTTCAAAAAGTGCCCATGAAATATAATCGAGAAATGAAGTCTACGATTTAAATACAATCGATCTTAGCTAGCTATCTGTTCACAATCTTCTTGCCCTTCTTTTTCGCAAATGGAGTTCTTATGGAACGGACGTCCTTTAGGTAGGGTGGTCCTGCTTCTTCTTGTGGTGTATGCTGCTACTTCATCATCGTCGTCATGTTCGATCCTCGGTCGCCGTACTTTTCAAGTCTTGCTCATTGGCTACTCCATCTATTCCGATGATCTTCCTTTTGCCTCTCCTCACGACAACACGACCGGGCTTTGGCGGGTCGGTAATGAAGAAGCATTGGTCCACTTGGGAAGCCAGTACCCATGGCTCATTTTTCAAGGTGACGCTTATACCATGATCTTGGATTTGGCTTGGTATAACCATGGTGGTGAAATACCGGTCTTCTTTTATGACGTTCTTGGCCCATCTCGACACGGAACATCGGGACCTTCTCTCCAGTAGCTCAGCTCCCAGATCTCCTCGATCCTTGATGAGTATCTGTCCTTGTCGTTACCGGTGTAGGATTCCATTGTTACCCCGGAGTTCGATAACCATCACTCTTCATGTCCTTGGCCTCGGTGTAGAATGTGTAGTCATTGATATCGTGCGCCTCATAGGTCATCGAGGTTGTGCTCGGCGCTCGTGACAAGGCGAATATGAGTTGTTCTTCCGCGGAAGAATCCTCATGTAAAGGGTACGACGAAGCTTACGCTTGAACCAACGCGTGAAACATGAGTTGTGCTCTTTGAGTGTATCTCCGTCCGCCCTCTGTTGGCCTCGGTCATTGTACGTCTTCTTAATAAAGGTTTTGTGCTCTACCACCCAAGGATCGACCACGTCTATGTGTTGTAGCGCGACTAGGTTTGCTCTTTCAAAGTCGGCGAGTCGACCCTCGAAGTCGACATGCATTTCGCGGCGACCCTCACGGTGACCCCATCCAGCGAGCCTGCCGAGGTGCCTATTGACGGGCAGACCAACGGGGTTCTCGATGCCTAGATAATTCGTGCAGTAGGAGATGCACTCTTGATCGAAGCCCTTGGCTATGCTTCCCTCTCGGGCGTGACATGTTGCGAACGTATCCTTTGATGACACCATTCATCCTTTCGAGCGGCATCATGCTTTGTGCAGGAACGTCGGCCCGAGTTGGATGATATCCTCCACTATATGGACCAGCAGATGCACCATAACGTCGAAGAATGCGGGCGGGAAGTACATCTCAAGCTCGCATAGTATCACCACGATCTCTTCCTGTAGCCTTCTGAGTTGCCTCACGCCAATCGACTTCCGTGAGATGACGTCGAAGAAGTTGCATAGGCCAAATAGTGTTTCACGGACGTGCGCGTCCATGATCCCACGGATTGCAACTAGAAGTATCTACGTCATCAGCACGTGACAGTCGTGAGACTTCATCCCGCTGAACTTCTGCTTCACCGGGTCTAGGTATCTGCTTATCTTCCCCGCGTAACCGTAAGGAAGTTTTACTCCTAGGAGGCAGGTGAAAAACTGCTCGATCTCCTCCGACTTAGAGTGAAGCACGCTGGAGGGTAGTCATTTCCGGTCTTCTTGGCCTTTTTGCCTTTATGACGACTTTCTTCGTGTCCTGCTTCGCCTCATCATCATCATCATCATCATCATCATCATCATCATCATCATCATTAGCGTGAAGCTCCGCCGATGCCCATTGATTTCAAGTCTGCCCTTGCTTTCGGCCCATCTTTGGTCCTCTCTCGCATGTTGAGCAGGGTACCAAGCAGACTCTCGCACCGTTCTTCGTGGATATGCATGACATCAAGGCTGTGAGGCACGGTGGATCTTCCAAGACGGCAAGTCCCGGAAAATAGACCTCGTTTTCCATACCTTCAGCGGCTCTGGCGCCTTTCGCTTCTTTCCGGCTCTGGCGTCTTTTGCTTCTTTCGGCGGTGGGCAGTCTTTCCAATTTTTCAACAGCTTGTCTATTTCCTCGCCGCTCCTCATTGCAGGCGTTTTGAGTTCGGTTTCACCATCGAACAGATCCTTGCGTTTCCTCCACGAGTCATCGTCGCGAAGCCACCTTCGATGTCCCATGAACACGGTTTTCAAAGACCGGGATCTCTATCTAGTCTGGCGATACGTTGTGTCATCCATGCACCTTACGCATCCGTAAAATCCGTGGACTACCTGCCCATGAGATATCCGTAATCGAGATAGTCGTGCACCGTCGTGGCGGTCAAGGCTCTCATAGGGAAATATTCTTTCTGCGGCGTCTACGTATTGGCTGGCGTTTTCCACAGCGTGTCAAGCTCCTCTTTCAGCAGCCCTAGATACAGATTGATGTCGTTCCCTGGTTGTTTCGGCCCTTCAATTAGCATACTCATGTGAATGTACTTCCTCTTCATGCACAGCCAGGGGGGAAGGTTGTACATCCACACAAACATAGGCCAGGTGCTATGTGTGCTTCTCTGGCTGCCAAACGGATTGACTCCATCGATGCTCGCGCCCAGCACGATGTTCCTTGGATCGTTCCCAAATTCTGAGTCTTCGAAGTTCAACGCTTGCCACTGGCTCGCATCCTTAGGGTGACTCAACATCTTGTCTTTTTTATCTTTCTCCGGATCATTTGCGTCATCTTCTCGCTTCTTCTCCTCCCTATCCGGCGTGCCAACGCAGGAGCTTTGCTACCTTAGGGTCCGCGAAATACCGCTGCAGACGAGGAGTGATCGGAAAGTACCACACCACTTTTCGAGGAGGTTTCTTCCTCTTCTTGTATCGAGTGACGCCGCACACGGACATATGGTAGACTCAGCGTGCTCGTCTCGATAAATGATGCAATTGTTCATGCACACATGGTATTTCACGTCTGGCGTAAATCGAGAGGACACTAGATTTTCTTCGCCTCCTCCAAACTGGTCGGGCAATTGTTCCCCTTGGGAAGACTTTCGTGCAATAATGACATGTTCTCGTCGAAGCATGCGTCGGTCATTTTGTGTTTTACCTTCATCTCCAGAGCCATGAGCGTTACTTTCAGGCGGGTATCCTCGGGCCTGCATCCTTCATACAATGGAGTAACCGCTTCTAACTCAAGTTGATCCATCTTGGCTTTCTCTCGGGCGGCAACTCTGGCGTTATCCGTCTGCTTGAGAAGCAGCTCTTGAATATGAGGGTCCTGCACCCAGCTCATCGATGGTCCAACGTTGTCTGCTCCGGCATCTTCCTCATCATCATGTCCTGCATCTTCTACATGATGACTGTGTACATCATCATCGTCGTGATCATCTCCTGGGGATTCTTCGTCTTCTCGCCCGCCCGAGCCGCGGTGGTTGTCTTGCTGCCCTTCCTCATTTCTTGCCCGGCCCCCATGGACGACTTCGTAGTCATCTTCATCACCTTGCCACCGATAGCCATCCATGAAACCACGCAAGAGCAGGTGGTCCCGCACCTGCCGGAATCCGGCTCCGCAATAAGGCTCTTCACTTGCATCTTCGACACGGACATCTTATCTCCGTCTCGTTCTTTTGAAGCATCTCGGCCATCGCGGACCTCAAAACCTATTCACGATGCCTTCGGTCATCGTGCGGACCATGGTCGCTGCGGGGTAGAGCAAAAGCGATATTTTAGAACAAAAAAAATTTGGCATGACTTTCCCTAAAAATAGGACCAAAAGAATGCTTAATGCCAAAATTCTCGCCGAAACGGAAATGAATCAACATTCCGCAAAATATTGGCAACTATCGCATTTCAAATACCGGTACACCTCCAAACACAAACACATATGCAACACCACGAACATACATAGATCTAGCTAGGCCATAAAAAGTGCATGTGCACATTGTTGTAGGGAGAACAACATAAATATAGCTTCCCCCCTTACTTACCTATTAAAACAAGGTAATTTAACCACTTAATTTGAATGAATCTATGGTGGAAATGAGGTGAAAAAGAGGAGGCACTCGAGACAAGGAGGAGGTGGAGAGAATGAAGTGGGGAGAAAGTGAGTGTGGGTAGGAGAGGCTGTCCAAAATATCTAGTTGCTGCCCACTTACTAATGGCGCACTAGCCACAAGTGCGCCATTAGTAATCCAGTTACTAATGGCGCACCTTACAGCGGTGCGCCATTAGTAGTTTTAAAAATACTAATGGCGCACCACTGGGGCGGTGCGCCATTAGTAGTTACAACTACTAATGGCGCACTTCATCTGGATGCGCCATTAGTATGTTTGGACAGGCGCACTAGTTCAAAAATTAATAATTTTCTATACTAATTGCGCACCAACTGCCTGGTGAGCGATTGGTAGTGACAACTACTAATGGCGCACTTAAGAAGGATGCGCCATTAGTATGTTTGGACAAAGCGCACTAGTTCAAAAAAATTTGATACTAATGGCGCACCTTTGCATGGTGCGCCATTAGTAGTTTCAACACTAATGGCGCATCGGAAGGTGGTGCGCCATTAGTATATACTAATGGCGCACCAACTTTCTGGTGCGCCATTAGTGTCAATCCCATCTATAGCCCTTTTTCTAGTAGTGTGGGCTGCACTGGGCCCCCACTTGAGCCACGCCGCAGGCCGCAGGCAGGCAAGTCTGGGGACCCCCGTTCCCAGAACGCCGACAGTAGCCCCCGGGCCCAAGGCGCGCCCGAACTTGGCTTAGCAGAGAAGCGGCAAGTGCGGCGCTGCGAAGGCCCCAATAACCTGACCTCGGGCGCCACGTGGCGATTGATTGGGCGTGGGCGCCCGCTTCCCACGACGCCTCGGCAACCGTCCATCTGACAAAAAGAGGTGCCCGGGCCATACTTACTTGCTTTGTTCTCGCTTGCCTTGCTACAGATCCCCTTTCTCGCTCTTCTCCTTCCTGCGCCAGAAATCCTCCAGATCTATCTCAATCCTTCCCATCCGGCAAGCCATGGCGCCTCGCAAGACCGCGACCGAGGCCTGGTACTCGCCGGCTCTGGATCCCCCGAATGTATCGGAGAAGAATCTCGCCCTCACGCGCCTGATGACGGTGGCGCAGGGCAACGAGGGAGCGACTGTGCTCAAGGCCGGCTCCGACCAGCCTGAAGCCAAGGGGAGCACCTTCTACCCGCTCTTCCTGAGCGCCATCATCGCCGGTCTGGTGCCTCCTTTTTCCGAGTTCTCCTTTGTTGTTCTTCGCCAGTACAACTTGCAAGCTCTACACCTCCACCCCAACTCTGTTCTTCTCCTGGCGATTTTCGCCTACTACTGTGAGGCTCACGTTGGGGTAAAGCCCTTAGTGGCCTTGCTGCGTCATTACTTTTACCTCCGGGTTTCTCGCACCCACATCTCCACATGCGCGAGCTTTATCGCATACTCCAACTCCAATGCCATCTCGAAGCCTGGGAAGAGGATTGAAGGCTTCCGGAGCAAGTGGGTCATGGTGGATGTCGGGTGACTCCACCCCCGATTGGTGCTAGCTACGGGGCAGCCCAGGGCCATTGATGTGTGGTCTCGCGCGGAGCTTGTCGACCCCCGCGCGAGGGCGGTGTTGAAGAGGATGAACGCGGACCTGAGGCCAGGCAGCTTGGGGGTGGCGAAGCTGACCGGGGCCACGCTCCTAAGGGAGTTCCTGGAGCACCGGGTGGCTCCACTCCGGGATCACCCGCTCCCATTGTGGAGGCTTGGGGAAGCGGACGCCACCCTTCGCCTAAGCTCCGAGGCCCTGGCTGACGAAGATCTGGTTGCGGCCCTCCACTCCTTGGTTGGGGGAGACGTGGCGAGGCCGGAGGCGCTCCCGTCCCCCTGTTCCTTCGTGGCGACTGGGAGCAGGTGGTGAACGCCATGCCCACCTTCAACGGTGAGGGGCTGGTGCCCGCGAGCTCCTGTGGATCTGGCGGCGCCAAGGACAGTGAACATGTCCTCCAACGACTCCAGCGGGAGTGAGGAGGACGGAGAGGAGGAGGAAGAAGAGTTTGACTCGGAGGCGACTGGCGAGGAGTCGGAGGAGTCCTTCCCTCGGCGCAGGTCCCGCGCCCTCCGCTCCATGCCGGACGACGACGAGGCTGGCGCCAGGCGAGGAGGGGAGGATTCTCCCTTGGTCCCGAGGAAGGGCAGGTCGGGGCTGGTCCTCCCAGGGTCTGCTCTGGTCCCGGGGCGGTCTGAGGCCAGCTCCGGCCCTCCCGACGCGCCTTCTGCCTCCGGGCCTCCCAAAGCCGATCCCAGCTGTAGGCTCTCGGGCTTCAAGTTTGGCCGGAGGCTGCTTGAGTCCGCGAACGACGACCAGTAAGTGCTCGATCCTCGCTTTGCTTTGTTTCTGCCGCCAAGGCTTGACATCTACGTTCTTTTGCCAGGCCGGCACCTGCAGCAAAAAGGTTGAGAGGGGCTTCTGCGGCCCCGCTCGAGGCGAGCCCGTCTGCCGGGGCAGCACCTTCATCTACGGGGAAAGGAGGAATCGAGGCTCGTACCTCCCCTGCCCGGTCGTCCTCGCGAGCCTAGTAGGGACACTCTGGCGGGGAGTCAGCCCACGTGGCCCCACAGACTCTGGAGGTGTCTGCGCTTGATGCTGCCGCTGAGGTGTCCAAGGCCCAGGGGGCTCCTTCCTCCCAAGCCGTGATCACGCTACCGTCCTCTCCGCTGCTGCACCGGTTCCCGTCTCTTCTGATCCCTCTACCGTCCTGGACCAGGCCGCCAATGAACTGAGCCGGCGGCGGGAGGATATTCAGAGCATGACCCTCGCCTGGTGGTCGGGCGCCTTGAGCTAGCTTCTGGCTGGGCCTGTTCTGCCGCCCGGCCCGAAAGGGCGCTGAGCTGTGCCGTGGCTCCGACGAGGAGAAGCAAGCCGCCCAAAGCCAAGGCCGCCGCGATGCTGCCTGTGGTGATGTCGCGGATGCCTGTGGCCGCAAAGGCGCTCTAGGTCGAGCTGCAAGGCCTGCGTGACGAGCTCGCCAAGGAGGTCCGTGGCCGCCAGGAGAAGGAGAAGCAGAAGGAGATGGAGGCCCGGAAGGCTACCGTCAAGGACCGGAACGCCGAGCTTGATGACCGCCGTGGCCGGTTAGAGACGCTGGAGCAGTCGCTGAGGGCGGAGAGGACCGAGCTAGACGGCAAGGCGAAGGTCCTGGCCGAGGATCGAGTGGCCTTCACGAAGCTAGAGGAGAAAGCTCGCGCCGCGCTGAAGATGCTGTATGAGGGTGGCTTGGAGAAGCCGTTGGCTGGTGCAGAGAACGGTCCTGCCGAGCTGCTTCCCTTACTAGTCCATGCACTTGAAGATGTCGCGGACGGCCTTGGTCCTACGGCCGAGGCCGATGCGCGTGCCCTGTCTTCTGCAGCGCTGACGTGTGTCCTCAGCCACGTCTACCTTCGCGACCCCAAATAGGACCTCGACAGCCTCATCGAACCCGTGGCGGCGACCACGCCTGCTGCCGCAGAGGCTGTGAAAGGCCGAGCTGAAGCTTTGCCGGGAGATTCCGCGCCTTCAAAGACACCTTGCCGGGCGGTGCCGCCAGCTCCGCTGGCCTCGTGGAGGCGGAGCCGCCAAAGACGACTCCACCACAAGCGGCGGGCGCCATTGGGGAGTGATCCTTCACGCCTTCGTCTGTTTTAATTCCTGCAACATGCATCATGCCTCATGGAGGCGTTTAAACTTGTGTTTATGCGTTAGAAACAATCCACGGCTTGTAATATTTGCTTTTGAATTCCCTAATTTGCATTTTCCCCTCCTATTTGCTTGTGTTCTACATCGGCAGGGCCCGACCCAAGATACCTCAATCATTGCTAGCCCCACTGTAAAACCAGGACGGGACTAAGGAGTGAGGGACTACGTGGCAAGTTAGGCTCCTGAGTCGCGATGCTCAGGAGTCCCCCTTGACATGCAAACGGCAAGTAGGGAAGGGAGGTGTAGGAGTGGATTCATCGTTCTACGTCGGCAGGGCCCGGCCCCGCGCATACCTCGGCCGCTGTTAGCCCCGACCGGAAACCAGGACGGGACTAAGGAGTGAGAGGCTACGTGACCAGTTAGGCTCCTGAGTCGCGATGCTCAGGAGTCCCCTTTGACGTGCAAACGAGCTTTCGTACCTTGGCTCCGCTCGGGGAGAGGCGCGTGACGACCAGGTCCGATCGACCTGGCTGGGTGGCGTGCGTTCGGGGGTGGCCCGGGCGCAGCCCCCGTGTCCAGCCCCCTCGCGCGGCACTCCCGAGGGGAGGCATTGCGATGGTGCCAGACACTGAGCTCTGGGCTCCCTGAGGTTGATACGGCCGTGGGCCGCCCTTAGTTGTTTATCACCGGTATGAGCATAGTGCTTCCAGATGAGTACGGACATAGCCCCTCCTCGGCGGTGTCGTCGCCAGCGCTGAGCATGGTGCTTCCACTGCGTGGGAGGGGGCTCCCCTCCGGGAGGAGCCCCTGGCGTGCAGCCCATACGACACGTGGGCCGGTACGGTAGGGCTAGGAGAGGTGTATTTGGGCACCGTGAGCCAGCCAGGACTCACGAGGCCCTACCTTGAGGCGGGTTGCGCCTGGCTCCGGGCCTTTATCAATGGTGTGTTCCTGCAGGGTGGTTAGAATGCAAATGCTCTACGTCCTCAGGTCCCGGCCCTCGAGCGAGCTCAGCCGCCGCTGGTATGACAGGTCGCGATGCCATGGGTCAAGGCCAGGGGGTGAGGGCTGGAGAGCCAGTAAGAGCCCATGAGTCGCGATGCTCAGGTACCCCCCTTTTAACGTGCAAGCACTTTGCATGCGAGCGGAGAGGTCCGCGATAAGCAGCAGATGATAGCCATGGGAATCAGGTTAGGCGCGGAGGAGCAAATCCATTAAGAAAGATGCAAAAAAAGCAAACGCCACTGGGTCAGGCCCAAGCGGCTTGGGGATAATGCAGCCCGAGGGGCACCCCCAACAAGGTAGGTAAAGAGCATAAGCAAAACGGATACATGCTGCAGGGACGGACCCACACGACCTGGGAATGATGCAGCCCTGCGGGCGCTCCCAGCTGAAAATGGAACTTGAAAGATGTCACCTGATACCGTTGGAGATGAAGTGATGCTGAAGCAGCGGACGACGCGCGGTGAGGAGGCCGACCCTCACGAGCTCCCGGGACCTGGAGCCTCGGGAGGCTCCGGGGGCACGGGTGGATCTTCGAGGGCCATCTCCATCTCCGCCAGGACCACGCGATGCCTGATCTCCTGAGCCTCCAGAATGCTCCTCAGCAGGCGCTGACGAGCGGCGGCCGTGTTCGGCAGGTCGAAAGGCATGCGAACGTAGCTATGAGGTGGGCCCTCACAACGCCCCACGCGTGAAGGCCAGAGGCGCTCCTGAGACGCGGCTCGGTTGAGCCCTGGTACGTCGATGCAGACGCACAACCCACCATCCTCGCCTGGATGTGGGGCCACGGCGGGCAAGCGGCGGCCGCCAAGATGACCCTTGAATCTCAGAGCTCTGAAAGTGTTCCTCGCGATGAACTCCTGAGGGTTTGGCCCTCCTTGCTTCATACCTTCCTGAGGGAAATGTGCCTTGAAGCACGTCTCCAAGTGGTGCCCGAGCGCCTCCCTCGTGACCTTGGCAAAGTCGGTGGCTCTCCCAGAAAGAGCCCCCGAGCCCTGCCCGAGGAGGGCGCCGAGCGCGCCTTCCTATGCGACAGAGGGTGGCGCCCTTGGACGGGCGCGGATCCTGACGCAACGCCTCTGGAGGGGCCTGCCTCCTGAGGGTTTGGGCCAGGTGAAGCCTTCTTCTTCTTAGGGACTGTCTTGAAGTCTCCGCCTCGTGTTCTGGTCTTCGATTGCAGCGGCTTGGAAGGCACGCCGATAGAACACACTGCATCCCTTTCCTCACGTGGCACCGTGATGACTCCACCGCTTCCTGGCATCTTGAGGATGTTGTAGCCATGGTGAGTCACTGCCATGAACTTGGCCAGGGCTGGGTACGCGAGGATGGCATTGTATGGCAGGCGAATGTGGGCGACATCGAATTCAATGAGCTCGGTGCGGTAGTTGTTGCGCTGCCCGAAGGTGACTGGAAGGCGAACCTGCCCTATCGGAACAATAGAACCATCGGTGACTCCTGAGAAAGGCTTGGTTGGCTGAAGCTGATCATATGGCACTTGGAGATTGTCGAATGTCTCGACAAACAGGTGATAATCCCCAAGTGCAAGGAATCATCGTAGCACTTTCCAAAGATGGAAGTGATAAGTATGGAGTGTCGAACCCACAAGGAGCTAAAGGTAAGATCAATATTCTCTCAAGCCCTATCTGCCACTGATACGACTCTACGTGCACCAAACGTTTGCTTCCAACTAGCAACGATAAATAAAAATACGTTGTGGGTATGAAGAGCATAACTTTGCTTGGTAACGGAGAGCTAAAACATAAAAGTAGGTGTTGTTATCATAAAGTTAGAATATATTACTAAATATTATAAATATCGAGTGTGGAATAATGGTGGATCGGTGTGCGGAATTGTCCTAGGCAATTGTTAACAAAACCGGTAGTCACTATTGCAGTTTCATATGAGGGAGAGGCATAAGCTAACATACTTTCTCTACTTGGATCATATGCGCTTATGATTGTAACTCTAGCAAGCATCAGCAACTACTAAAGATCATTAAGGTAAAACCCAACCATAGCATTAAAGCATCAAGTCCTCTTTATTCCCATACGCAACAATCCCTCTTACTCGGGTTTAAGCTTCTCATCACTCTAGCAACCCACTATAAGCGAATCATGAACGTCTTTGCAACACCCTACAGCGGAATCCCTCACGCTATGCCGACACGGAGGGCACCATAGGACATCACCAAAGTAAAACATACAACTCATACCAATCTAGATCATCAATCAACCCAAAGACAAAAGATATCTACTCAAAACATCACAGCATGGCAACACATCATTGGATCATAATATGTGTCATAAAGCACCATGTTCAAGTAGGGGATTACAGCGGTTTGCGGGAGAGTGGACCGTGTAAAAGAGATGAGGATGGTGATGATGATGGTGATGTTGATGAAGACGATCACTGTGGTGATGATTCCCCTCCCGATGGCACTCCGGCGCCACCGGAAGAGAGGAGGAGAGGCTCTCCCCCTTGTGCTTCCTCCTCCATGGCCTCCACCCGCTGGTCCTTGGCCTTCATGATGACGAAGACCCTCCGGGATACTCCTCCATGGCCACTGGTGATGATGGCCCCTCCCGTGGTGCCGGAGAGGGCCCCGATTGGTTTTTCGTGGCTACAGAGGCTTGCGGCGGCGGAACTTCTGATCCAATCTCCGTTCTGGAAGTTTTAGGGTACGAGAGTATATATGGGTGCAGGGAGGACGACGGTGGACTTCTGGGCTGTCCACGAGGTAGGGGGGCGCGCCCCAAGGGGGTGGGCGCGCCCCCCACCCTCGTGGGCAGCCCGGGACTCGCCTGGTGAGCTTCCGGCACTCAATGGGCTTCTTCTTGTCCAAAAACAGGTTCCGTGGAGTTTCAGGTCTTTTGGACTCCGTTTGATATTCCTTTTCTTCGAAACATGAAATAGGCCAAAACAGCAATTCTGGGCTGGGCCTTCGGTTAATAGGTTAGTCCCAAAAATAATATAAAAGTGGAAAATAAAGCCCAATATTGCCCGAAACAGTAGATAATATAGCATGGAGCAATCAAAAATTATAGACACGTTGGAGAGGTATCAGGCATCCCCAAGCTTAATTCCTGCTCGTCCTCGAGTAGGTAAATGATAAAAAGATAATTTTTGATGCGGAATGCTAGTAAGTGCTTAAGCTTAATCAATGATAATTCCAATCACTTTTTCTAGCATCAATATGTGTCATAATAGCAGCTTATCTCATAAAACTTTTCATGATCAAGTAACAATCTATTCACAATGTCAAGCATGGTTCAGAAACTTCATTGAGAACTAACAACCTATAATCTCAGTCATTGAAGCAATTGCAATTTATCATAACATCAGAAAGAGTCAAGAATAGAGCATTTCAGCAAGTCCACATACTCAACTATCATATAGTCTTCTACAATTGCTAACATTCACGCAATACTTGTGGTTATGGAGTTTCAGCCGGACACTGAGAAAGATAGGGGCTTATTGTGTTTCCTCCCAACATATTCACCTTTAGGTGATGTCAACATATTCAAACACAAGGAGCTTGCCAAAGGATAAAATGAAAAAAAGGGAATGGTGAGGATCACCTTGATTCAAGCATAAAGTAAAAAAACATAAAGTAAAAGATAGGCCCTTCGCAGAGGGAAGCAGAGGTTGTCATCTTGGCGTTTAGGGTTGATGCAAAAAATCTTAATGCAAAAGAACGTCACTTTATATTGCCCCTTGTATGTGGACCTTTAATATGCAGTCCGTCGCTTTTATTACTTCCACAACAAGTTCGTACAAAGCTTATTTTCTCCGCACTAATAAGTCATGCATATTTAGAGAGCAATTTTTATTGCTTGCACCGGTGACAACTTACTTGAAGGATCTTACTCAATCCATAGGTAGGTATGGTGGACTCTCATGGCAAAACTGGGTTTAAGGATTTTGGAAGCACAAGTAGTATCTCTACTTGGTGCTGAGAATTTTGGCTAGCATGAGGGGAAAGGCAAGCTTAACATGTTTGGAAGGTCAATGACAATATACTTTAATCGAGATGTCGGAAAACATAAACCATTACGTTGTCTTCCTTGTCCAACGTCAACTCTTTTAGCATGTCATACTTAATGACTGCTTCACAATCATAAAAGATGTCCAAGATAATATATTTGTATGTGAACCTCTCTTTCCTTATTACTTCCTATTAATTGCAACGATGACCAAAACTACGCTTGCCAATTCTCAACAACTTTTATGCCTCATACTTTCTATGTGTGAAGTCGTCACTAACCATGTTATAAGCATATGAAACATATATAATTTCAGGTTTATGACATTCAATTTATTCAACCATTTACTCTTAGGATAGACATGAAGCATGTGAGCAAATGACAAACTTCTCCAAAAGATATGAGTGAAGAACACTAAGTAGTAAAATTATTAACTAGCCATGGGAGGATTCTTTTCATTCAATATTTCAGATCCAATGATTTTATTCAAACAGCAAGTAAAACAAAGTAAAATGACATTGCAAGGATAGCACAACTCATGTGAAGAAGCAAAAACTTAGGTTCAACCGATACTAACCGATAGTTGTTGAAGAGAAAAGGTGGGATGCCTACCGGGGCATCCCCAAGCTTAGATGCTTGAGACTTCTTGGAATAATTTCTTGGGGTGCCTTGGGAATCCCCAAGCTTGAGCTTTTGTGTCTCCTTAATTCCTTTCATACGTCGGTTTCCTAAATCTCAAAAGCTTCATACACACCAAACTCAACAAGAACTCGTGAGATAGGTTAGTATAAACCAATGCAAAACCTTATCATTTTCTACTGTAACAAATTACTAAAATTATTATTCAACATTGCATACTAAATGCCTCTGCATATTTAACACTCCTATCCTCAAATAGAATCATTAAACAAGCAAACATATGCAAACAATGCAACCATAACAGCAATCTGCCAAAACAGTATAGTCTGTAAAGAATGAAAGATTCATCATACTTCCCTAACTCCAAAAATTATGAAAGAAAATTCCCACTGTAGTATATTTATCAGAGCTCATTATGCAAAAAGTTTCAACATTATATCATGCTCTGACTTTTCTAGGGAATTTTTGCAACAGCGGTAAACTTTCTGTTTTCAAACAGCAACAAGTATAATAGCAAAATAAGCATGGTAAAGGATATCCTTGACATTTTTATTGAAATTAAAGATGCAAAAAACTATTCTAAATAGGAGCTAGCTAATACTAAAAAATAAAATGATGCTCCAAGTAAAACACATATCATGTGACGAATAAAAATATAGCTCCGAGTAAGGTGTACCGATAGTTTTGAAGACGAAAGAGGGGATGCCTTCCGGGGCATCCCCAAGCTTAGGTGCTTGAGTCTTCCTTTAATATTACCTTGGGGTGCCTTGGGCATCCCCAAGCTTAGGGTCTTTCCACTCCTTATTCTCCTCATATCGATATCTCACCCAAAACTTGAAAACTTCAATCACACAAAACTTAGCCAAACTTCGTGAGATAGGTTAGTATGATAAAGAGCAAACCATTCACTTTGGTACTGACAAAGACAAGGTTCATAATTGTTTTTACACAATGCCTACTTTACCATATCATTTCTACAAATTATATTGATAAATATAAGCCATAGAAACTAGAAAACAAGCAGACTATGCAATGAAAACAGAATCTGTCAGAAACAGAACAGTCTGTAATGATCTGAACAATAACCATATTTCTGCTACCCCAAAAATTATGAAATAAATTTTTGGACGTGAGGAATTTGTCTATTAATCTTCTGCAAAAATAATCAACTCAATATCACTCTTCTGTAAAAAATGACATCTATTCTCGTGAGCGCAAAGTTTCTGTTTTTTACAGCAAGATCACATTAGCTTTCACCCAAGTCTTCCCAAAGGTCTTACTTGACACTTTATTGAAACAAAAGGTATAAAACATGATTAATACAGTAGCTTAATCATGCAAACACATAAAAACAGTAAGGGTAAATATTGGGTTGTCTCCCAACAAGCACTTTTCTTTAATGCCTTTTAGCTAGGCATGATGATTTCAATGATGCTCACTTTAAAGATAGGAATTGAAACACAAAGAGAGCATCTTGAAGAATATGACTAGCATATTTAAATCTAACACACTTCCTATGCGTAGGGATTTTGTGAGCACACAACTTATGGGAACAAGAATCAACTAGCATAGGAAGGCAAAACAAGTGTAACTTCAAAACTTTAAGCACATAGAGAGGAAACTTAATATTATTGCAACTCCTACAAGCATGTATTCCTCCCTTATAATAATTTTCAGTAGCATCATGGATAGCAAATTTGTTCTCATACTCAATTGGAACCTCTTCCGAAATAGTGGAGTCATTACTAGCTAAAGTTGACACTCTTCCAAATCCACTTTCATAAATATCACACTAAGATTCAACATTCTCCAAAATAGTGGGATCACTAATTCCTAAAGTTGACACTCTTCCAAACCCACTTTAAATGATAGTATTATTCATACTCCAAAATGTATAAGTGAAGTTCATGGAGCATTCTACAACTAACCAATATCCAAGCTCAAAGTGTATAAGTGAAGCACATGAAGCATTCTATAAAACCATACTCAAAAGATTTAAGTGAAGCACATGAAGTATTCTATAAAATCATACTTAAAAGATTTAAGTGAAGCACATGAAGTATTCTATAAATCAATGAAGTATATCTCATGCTAGCACAGTTCTTAAAGAAAAATAAAAACACAAAGGACACAAATCATGTGAACAAAACAAAAACCGAGGTACACCAATAATCGTTGAAGAAGAAAGATGGGATGCCAGCCGGGGCATCCCCAAGCTTAGATGCTTTAGTACCCTTTGAAATACTTACTTGGGGTGCCTTGGGCATCCCCAAGCTTGAACTCTTGCCTCTCTTTATTCTTCTCACATAGGTAACTCCTCGTTCTTCAAACACTTCATTCACAAAAACTTAAACAAAAACTTGTGAGGTCCGTTAGTGTAGTAAAGCAAATCACTACCTTTACGTACTGTAATGAACTCATTCTTTATTTGTATTGATGTTAAGTATACTGTATTACAACTTCTCTATGGTTCATACCCTGCGATACTACTCATAGATTCATCGAAATAAGCAAACAACACACGCAAAACAGAATCTGTTAAAAACAGAATAGTCTGTAGTAATCTGGAAGTTTGCCAAACTTCTGTAACACCTAAAGTTATAAACTAAATTTGAAAATTTGAAAATTTTCTACAGAAGTAATGTGCAAAAATAATCAGAACCATTTGACTTTCCAATTAAAAATGTAAATTCATGCACTACAGCCAAAGTTTCTGTTTTTATTCTGCACAAAGCAAACAAGCAATCTAATCATCCTAAAACCAAGCTTGGCACATTTATTTTTATAATACAAGGAATATATACAAGGGGATAATTATTTACAGAGAAACTTCCATGAAAAATTCTACATTGTTTCCGTGAGCATGAGCACAAGTGCTCAAGGTCGACCCTCACTTCTTCAATGCAAAACCTTCCAATCACTTCTCTTTTTGAAAAACTTTTTAGGCATGAAAGGCAAGTAATAAATTTTTTGTATTTTCATTTTATTTTGTATGTTTCACCCACAACTAAAAAGAAACAAAAAGGAAAAAACAAAATCTACTTAGTGAAGGAAGCAAACAAGCACACACGAGAATACCAACCCCACGCTATTGCTCCCCGGCAACGGCGCCAAAAAAGAGCTTGATAATCCCCAAGTGCAAGGAATCATCGTAGCACTTTCCAAAGATGGAAGTGATAAGTATGGAGTGTCGAACCCAAAAGGAGCTAAAGGTAAGATCAATATTCTCTCAAGCCCTATCTGCCACTGATACGACTCTACGTGCACCAAACATTTGCTTCCAACTAGCAACGAGAAATAAAACTACGTTGTGGGTATGAAGAGGATAACTTTGCATGGTAACGGAGAGCTAAAACATAAAAGTAGGTGCTTTTACCATAAAGTTAGAATATATTACTAAATATTATAAATAGCGAGTGTGGAATGATGGTGGATTGGTGTGCGGAATTGTCCTAGGCAATTGTTAACAAAACCGGTAATCACTATTGCAGTTTCATATGAGGGAGAGGCATAAGCTAACATCCTTTCTCTACTTGGATCATATGCACTTATGATTGGAACTTTAGCAAGCATCCGCAACTACTAAAGATCATTAAGGTAAAACCCAACCATAGCATTAAAGCATCAAGTCCTCTTTATTCCCATACGCAACAATCCCTCTTACTCGGGTTTAAGCTTCTGTCACTCTAGCAACCCACTATAAGCGAATTATGAACGTATTGCAACACTCTACAGCGGGAATCCCTCACGCTTGCGCGACACGGAGGGCACCATAGTACAGCACCAAAGTAAAACATACAACTCATACCAATCTAGATCATCAATCAACCCAAAGATAAAAGATATCTACTCAAAACATCATAGGATGGCAACACATCATTGGATCATAATATGTGGCATAAAGCACCATGTTCAAGTAGGGGATTACAGCGGTTTGCGGGAGAGTGGACCATGTAAAAGAGATGAGGATGGTGATGATGATGGTGATGTTGATGAAGACGATCACTTTGTGGCGATGATTCCCCTCCGATGGCACTCCGCGCCACCGGAAGAGAGGAGGAGAGGCTCTCCCCTTGTGCTTCCTCCTCCATGGCCTCCACCCTCTGGTCCTTGGCCTTCATGATGACGTAACCCCTCCGGATACTCCTCCATGGCCATCGGTGATGATGGCCCCCTCCGTGGTCTTTGGAGAGGGCCCGGTTGGTTTTTCATGGCTGCAGAGGCTTGCGGGCGGAACTTCCGATCCAATCTCCGTTCTGGAAGTTTTAGGGTGCGAGTATATATGGGTGCAGGAGGACGTCGGTGGACGTCCGGGCTGGCCACGTGGTCGGGGGGCGCGCCCCACGGGGGGGGGCGCGCCCCCCACCCTCGTGGGCAGCCCGGGACTCGCCTGGTGAGCTTCCGGCACTCAATGGGCTTCTTCTTGTCCAAAAACAGGTTCCGTGGAGTTTCAGGTCTTTTGGAGTCCGTTTGATATTCCTTTTCTTCGAAACATGAAATAGGCCAAAACAGCAATTCTGGGCTGGGCCTCCGGTTAATAGGTTAGTCCCAAAAATAATATAAAAGTGGAAAATAAATCCCAATATTGCCCGAAACAGTAGATAATATAGCATGGAGCAATCAAAAATTATAGACACGTTGGAGAGGTATCAGGCATCCCCAAGCTTAATTCACCTTTCGTCCTCGAGTAGGTAAATGATAAAAAGATAATTTTTGATGCGGAATGCTAGTAAGTGCTTAAGCTTAATCAATGATAATTCCAATCACTTTTTCTAGCATCAATATGTGTCATAATAGCAGCTTATCTCATAAAACTTTTCATGATCAAGTAACAATCTATTCACAATGTCAAGCATGGTTCAGAAACTTCATTGAGAACTAACAACCTATAATCTCAGTCATTGAAGCAATTGCAATTTATCATAACATCAGAAAGAGTCAAGAATAGAGCATTTCAGCAAGTCCACATACTCAACTATCATATAGTCTTCTACAATTGCTAACATTCACGCAATACTTGTGGTTATGGAGTTTCAAATTTACACTGAGAAAGATAGGGGCTTATTGTGTTTCCTCCCAACATATTCACCTTTAGGTGATGTCAACATATTCAAACACAAGGAGCTTGCCAAAGGATAAAATGAAAAAAAGGGAATTGTGAGGATCACCTTGATTCAAGCATAAAGTAAAAAAACATAAAGTAAAAGATAGGCCCTTCGCAGAGGGAAGCAGAGGTTGTCATGCGCGTTTAGGGTTGATGCAAAAAATCTTAATGCAAAAGAACGTCACTTTATATTGCCCCTTGTATGTGGACCTTTAATATGCAGTCCGTCGCTTTTATTACTTCCACAACAAGTTCGTACAAAGCTTATTTTCTCCGCACTAATAAGTCATGCATATTTAGAGAGCAATTTTTATTGCTTGCACCGATGACAACTTACTTGAAGGATCTTACTCAATCCATAGGTAGGTATGGTGGACTCTCATGGCAAAACTGGGTTTGTGATTTTGGAAGCACAAGTAGTATCTCTACTTGGTGCTGAGAATTTTGGCTAGCATGAGGGGGAAAGGCAAGCTTAACATGTTTGGAAGGTCAATGACAATATACTTTAACTGAGATGTCGGAAAACATAAACCATTACGTTGTCTTCCTTGTCCAACGTCAACTCTTTTAGCATGTCATACTTAATGACTGCTTCACAATCATAAAAGATGTCCAAGATAATATATTTGTATGTGAACCTCTCTTTCCTTATTACTTCCTATTAATTGCAACGATGACCAAAACTACGTTTGCCAATTCTCAACAACTTTTATGCCTCATACTTTCTATGTGTGAAGTCGTCACTAACCATGTTATAAGCATATGAAACATATATAATTTCAGGTTTATGACATTCAATTTATTCAACCATTTACTCTTAGGATAGACATGAAGCATGTGAGCAAATGACAAACTTCTCCAAAAGATATGAGTGAAGAACACTAAGTAGTAAAATTATTAACTAGCCATGGGAGGATTCTTTTTCATTCAATATTTCAGATCCAATGATTTTATCCAAACAGCAAGTAAAACAAAGTAAAATGACATTGCAAGGATAGCACAACTCATGTGAAGAAGCAAAAACTTAGGTTCAACCGATACTAACCGATAGTTGTTGAAGAGAAAAGGTGGGATGCCTACCGGGGCATCCCCAAGCTTAGATGCTTGAGACTTCTTGAAATAATATCTTGGGGTGCGTTGGGAATCCCCAAGCTTGAGCTTTTGTGTCTCCTTAATTCCTTTTATACGTCGGTTTCCTAAATCTCAAAAGCTTCATACACACCAAACTCAACAAGAACTCGTGAGATAGGTTAGTATAAACCAATGCAAAACCTTATCATTTTCTACTGTAACAAATTACTAAAATTATTATTCAACATTGCATACTAAATGCCTCTGCATATTTAACACTCCTATCCTCAAATAGAATCATTAAACAAGCAAACATATGCAAACAATGCAACCATAACAGCAATTTGCCAAAACAGTATAGTCTGTAAAGAATGAAAGATTCATCATACTTCCCTAACTCCAAAAATTATGAAAGAAAATTCTCACTGTAGTATATTTATCAGAGCTCATTATGCAAAAAGTTTCAACATTATATCATGCTCTGACTTTTCTAGGGAATTTTTGCAACAGCGGTAAACTTTCTGTTTTCAAACAGCAACAAGTATAATAGCAAAATAAGCATGGTAAAGGATATCCTTGACATTTTTATTGAAAGTAAAGATGCAAAAAACTATTCTAAATAGGAGCTAGCTAATACTAACAAAATAAAATGACGCTCCAAGTAAAACACATATCATGTGACGAATAAAAATATAGCTCCGAGTAAGGTGTACCGATAGTTTTGAAGACGAAAGAGGGGATGCCTTCCGGGGCATCCCCAAGCTTAGGTGCTTGAGTCTTCCTTGAATATTAACTTGGGGTGCCTTTGGTCATCCCCAAGCTTAGGGTCTTTCCACTCCTTATTCTCCTCATATCGATATCTCACCCAAAACTTGAAAACTTCAATCACACAAAACTTAGCCAAACTTCGTGAGATAGGTTAGTATGATAAAGAGCAAACCATTCACTTTGGTACTGAAAAGAACAAGGTTCATAATTGTTTTTACACAATGCCTACTGTACCATATCATTTCTACAAATTATATTGATAAATATAAGCCATAGAAACTAGAAAACAAGCAGACTATGCAATGAAAACAGAATCTGTCAGAAACAGAACAGTCTGTAATGATCTGAACAATAACCATATTTCTGCTACTCCAAAAATTATGAAATAAATTTTTGGACGTGAGGAATTTGTCTATTAATCTTCTGCAAAAATAATCAACTCAATATCACTCTTCTGTAAAAAATGACATCTATTCTCGTGAGCGCAAAGTTTCTGTTTTTACAGCAAGATCACATTAGCTTTCACCCAAGTCTTCCCAAAGGTCTTACTTGACACTTTATTGAAACAAAAGGTATAAAACATGATTAATACAGTAGCTTAATCATGCAAACACATAAAAACAGTAAGGGTAAATATTGGGTTGTCTCCCAACAAGCGCTTTTCGTTAATGCCTTTTAGCTAGGCATGATGATTTCAATGATGCTCACTTTAAAGATAGGAATTGAAACACAAAGAGAGCATCTTGAAGAATATGACTAGCATATTTAAATCTAACACACTTCCTATGCCTAGGGATTTTGTGAGCACACAACTTATGGGAACAAGAATCAACTAGCATAGGAAGGCAAAACAAGTGTAACTTCAAAACTTTAAGCACATAGAGAGGAAACTTAATATTATTGCAACTCCTACAAGCATGTATTCCTCCCTTATAATAATTTTCAGTAGCATCATGGATAGAAAATTTGTTCTCATACTCAATTGGAACCTCTTCCGAAATAGTGGAGTCATTACTAGCTAAAGTTGACACTCTTCCAAATCCACTTTCATAAATATCACACTAAGATTCAACATTCTCCAAAATAGTGGGATCACTAATTCCTAAAGTTGACACTCTTCCAAACCCACTTTAAATGATAGTATTATTCATACTCCAAAATATATAAGTGAAGTTCATGGTGCATTATACAACTAACCAATATCCAAGCTCAAAGTGTATAAGTGAAGCACATGAAGCATTCTATAAAACCATACTCAAAAGATTTAAGTGAAGCACATGAAGTATTCTATAAAATCATACTTAAAAGATTTAAGTGAAGCACATGAAGTATTCTATAAATCAATGAAGTCTATCTCATGCTAGCACGGTTCTTAAAGAAAAAGAAAAACACAAAGGACACAAATCATGTGAACAAAACAAAAACCGAGGTACACCGATAATCGTTGAAGAAGAAAGATGGGATGCCAGCCGGGGCATCCCCAAGCTTAGATGCTTGAGTACCCTTTGAAATACTTACTTGGGGTGCCTTGGGCATCCCCAAGCTTGAACTCTTGCCTCTCTTTATTCTTCTCGCATCGGTAACTCCTCGTTCTTCAAACACTTCATTGACAAAAACTTAAACAAAAACTTGTGAGATCCGTTAGTGTAGTAAAGCAAATCACTACCTTTACATACTGCAATGAACTCATTCTTTATTTGTATTGATATTAAATCTACTGTATTACAACTTCTCTATGGTTCATACCCTGCGATACTACTCATAGATTCATCGAAATAAGCAAACAACACACGCAAAACAGAATCTGTTAAAAACAGAATAGTCTGTAGTAATCTGGAAGTTTGCCAAACTTCTGTAACTCCTAAAGTTATAAACTAAATTTGAAAATTTGAAAACTTTCTACAGAAGTAATGTGCAAGAATAATCAGAACCATTTGACTTTCCAATTAAAAATGTAAATTCATGCACTACAGCCAAAGTTTCTGTTTTTATTCTGCACAAAGCAAACAAGCAATCTAATCATCCTAAAACCAAGCTTGGCACATTTATTTTTATAATACAAGGAATATATACAAGGGGATAATTATTTACAGAGAAACTTCCATGAAAAATTCTACATTGTTTCCATGAGGTTGTGCACAAGTGCTCAAGGTCGACCCTCACTTCTTCAATGCAAAACCTTCCAATCACTTCTCTTTTTGAAAAACTTTTTAGGCATGAAAGGCAAGTAATAATTTTTTTGTATTTTCATTTTTTTATTTTTTTTGTATGTTTCACCCACAACTAAAAAGAAACAAAAAGGAAAAAACAAAATCTACTTAGTGAAGGAAGCAAACAAGCACACACGAGAATACCAACCCCACGCTATTGCTCCCCAAGAACGGGCGCCAGAAAAGAGCTTGATAATCCCCAAGTGCAAGGAATCATCGTAGCACTTTCCAAAGATGGAAGTGATAAGTATGGAGTGTCGAACCCAAAAGGAGCTAAAGGTAAGATCAATATTCTCTCAAGCCCTATCTGCCACTGATACGACTCTACATGCACCAAACATTTGCTTCCAACTAGCAACGAGAAATAAAACTACGTTGTGGGTATCAAGAGGATAACTTTGCATGGTAACGGAGAGCTAAAACATAAAAGTAGGTGCTTTTATCATAAAGTTAGAATATATTACTAAATATTATAAATAGCGAGTGTGGAATAATGGTGGATCGGTGTGCGGAATTGTCCTAGGCAATTGTTAACAAAACCGGTAATCACTATTGCAGTTTCATATGAGGGAGAGGCATAAGCTAACATACTTTCTCTACTTGGATCATATGCACTTATGATTGGAACTCTAGCAAGCATCCGCAACTACTAAAGATCATTAAGGTAAAACCCAACCATAGCATTAAAGCATCAAGTCCTCTTTATTCCCATACGCAACAATCCCTCTTACTCGGGTTTAAGCTTCTGTCACTCTAGCAACCCACTATAAGCGAATTATGAACGTATTGCAACACCCTACAGCGGGAATCCCTCACGCTTGCGCGACACGGAGGGCACCATAGTACAGCACCAAAGTAAAATATACAACTCATACCAATCTAGATCATCAATCAACCCAAAGATAAAAGATATCTACTCAAAACATCATAGGATGGCAACACATCATTGGATCATAATATGTGGCATAAAGCACCATGTTCAAGTAGGGGATTACAGCGGTTTGCGGGAGAGTGGACCATGTAAAAGAGATGAGGATGGTGATGATGATGGTGATGTTGATGAAGACGATCACTGTGGCGATGATTCCCCTCCCGATGGCACTCCGGCGCCACCGGAAGAGAGGAGGAGAGGCTCTCCCCCTTGTGCTTCCTCCTCCATGGCCTCCACCCTCTGGTCCTTGGCCTTCATGATGACGAAGACCCCTCCGGGATACTCCTCCATGGCCACCGGTGATGATGGCCCCCTCCGGCAGGGTGCCGGAGAGGGCCCCGATTGGTTTTTCGTGGCTACAGAGGCTTGCGGCGGCGGAACTTCTGGTCCAATCTCCGTTCTGGAAGTTTTAGGGCACGAGTATATATGGGTGCAGGAGGACGTCGGTGGACTTCCGGGCTGGCCACGAGGTAGGGGCGTGCCCAGGGGTGGCGCGCCCCACCCTCGTGGGCAGACCGGGACTCCCCTGGTGAGCTTCCGGCACTCAATGGGCTTCTTCTGGTCCAAAACAGGTTCCGTGGAGTTTCGGGTCTTTTGGACTCCGTTTGATATTCCTTATCTTCGAAACACTGAAATAGGCTAAAAACAACAATTCTGGGCTGGGCCTCCGGTTAATAGGTTAGTCCCAAAAATAATATAAAAGTGGAAAATAAAGCCCAATATTGCCCGAAATAGTAGATAATATAGCATGGAGCAATCAAAAATTATAGATACGTTGGAGACGTATCAACAGGACGTTGAGTCCCGCTCAGCCATCGATGAGGGTCCTGGTGACTTGCACATTGCTGATGACTGGGGAACATAGCATCTGGAGGACTCCGGCCATTGCTGCGCACTTGAGCTGATCCGCCGAGCTGAACGTGATAGCGCATGCAGAACACCTAAGAGGGCGTGTGGCCTCAAGCCTGGGGAGGACTGCGTTCACCTCGCGAGCAAACTGCTTGAAGATGCGCCGAGAGGCTGGGGCCTGAGCGCCGCCCAGGATGCAAGCGATTGCGTGCGGCTCCTGGAAGCCCCCAGCCCCCTCGTCCTGATCATGGTCTTCATTCCTCCTTGGCGGTGGTGGTAGAGGAGGGAGGCCTGCGTTGCCTTGAGGGCGGTCCTCATGAGGCCGATCCCTCCAACCTCCCTCGCGAGGCTGGTCCTGCCAGCGGTCCTTGCGAGGTCGGTCACGCCACCCTTGGCGAGGGCCACGGTCTTCACATCGTCCTCCGCCTCTTCCTCCTCCTCGGCCATAGCCCCGGTCGCTGCACTCGGGGCGTTGGCCGATGCGCCCATCTCGCACAACCCTGAGCTCTTGGCATTCGTTGGTGTTGTGGGTGTGGAGGTCGTGGTACACGTGATGCAGCTGCCCTTGGATGACTCAGGCTGATCCTCGCCTCGCTTGGTGTGTCAGCTCCGCTGCGAGCAAATCAGCTCCCTTACGCTTCACATCCTTGACCTTGGGCTTCTTCTCTTCTGGGTCGGCAGCCGGAATCTCGAGGAGGGAGAGGCGCCCTTCCTCAGCCCTGGCGCACTTGGTTGCCAAGTTGAATAGCTCCAGTGATGTGCACATGTCTTCATGGATTGCTACCTCCTCTTTCATCTTGATGTCGCGCTCGCCATCGGAGAAGGCTGAGATGATGGCTTCCTGAGTCACCCTGGGGATCTTGAGGCGAGCATTGTTGAAGCGCTGGATGTACTTCTGCAGGGTCTCTCCTGGCTATTGCTTGATGCAGCGCAGGTCACTCATGGCCGGGCGCCGGTCGCGAGTGCCTTGGAAGTTGGTGATGAAGTGGGTGTGAGATCTCGTCCCAGGAGGAGATCGTGCCAGGAGCCAGGTTCAGGAGCCAGGTGCGTGCGCCGTCCTTGAGCGCCATGGGAAACCAGTTCGCCATGACCTTTTTGTCCCCGCTGGCGGCTTCGATGCCCAGCTCGTACAGCTGGAGGAACTCCGCGGGGTCTGCAGTGCCGTCGTAGCGAGGAGGCAGGTCCGGCTTGAACTTGCCGGGCCATGCGACGCTACGCAGCTCGGCGGTGAAGGCGCGGCAGCCTGCAGTGGCCACCGGAGCTCTCTGCTGATGCGGGGCTTGCTCCTGGGGATTCCCGCACGCCACTGCCTGGAGCAATGCGGGGTCTTGACATGGTGGCGCAGGTATGTGGTCATGGCGCACCGGTGCGGGGAGCACGCGAGCACCTTCTTGGGGACGAGGGATTTCTTGGCAATTCCTTTCTTGTCGCGCAGGCGCCGGACTCGGAGGGTCTCCTCCTGGGACCACGCGCCTTGGAGCCAGGGCGCCTTCTTGGGGAGGAGGTGGCAGAGGCACCTCCTGATCCTCGCCTCCTGCGCCAGATGGAGGGCGAGGAAGCGAGAGGGATGGCATAGGAGAGCCCCCTGCGGCGCTGACGAGCTCGATGATGCGGGCGAGCCAGTCCTCGTAGAGGTTGTCGACGGGACGGTAGTGCAGGAGCTCACACGCCAGGATCAGTGCAGCGTGCGCGTCCTTGGGGGCGCAACGGGCGTGGGACGACGAACCAGCTGGAGTCAGCGACGGGGTGGCGGTGCGGCCTTCCTGCCGCACCGAAGGATGCAGGGACGAGGCCTGCTGCTCGTTCCCCGCCGGGCCGGTGGCGGCGTTGGCGGCGGCGGCGAACGGCAGGCGACGCCGGCGGCGCCCTGGCGACGCGGGTGGCGAGAGCAGCCTGACGCTCGGCGCGGGCTCGGGGAGCATCAGCCATGGACACGACAGAAGATCACACGCGACGAGCGGAAGAAAGATTCCGGCACACCCCTACCTGGCGCGCCAAATGTCGGATTTCGGGTTCCGGCAGACCCTTGAGGTTCGAACTCTCGGGTGTGCGCGGAGATCTTTCCCCTACTAGCTCACGTCTCAAAGTTTCGCAAAGGATCTAGGCTAGAAAGAAGAACACACAAGGGACACGAGGTTTATACTGGTTCAGGCCACGATTGTGGTGTAATACCCTACTCCAGTGTGTGGTGTGGTGGATTGCCTCAGGGTCTGATGATGAATAGTACAAAGAGAGAACAGCCTCACGAGGGCTGTTCTTGAGCTGGTGCGATGAACTTCTTGGGTGAGTTCATTCGCCTCTCTCTTGTCTATGCGTGATCTCCAGTCCCCCTTTCTACTGTGGTGGCTAGTCCTATTTATAGAGGGAGGCCCTGGGCCTCTTCCCAAATAATGAGCAGGAAGGGCGCCAACAATTGGCCATTTTGAAGGGGAACATCTGGTACACTTATCCTGACTAAAGTTGGTCTTCGGCTGCCAAAGGTTCTGACGATGACGCCGTCCTGGGCTCCACGATGACCTCCATCCTGCCGTTGTGCTGGTCTTGGTCTTGTTGCACCGAAACGGTAACATTTGCCTGATGCCCTGGCCTGTGCTTGCCCCCTTTGCACCGAAGGGGAAACAAGGACACTGCGCAGGCCGGCGCCCGCCTAGTCTCGATCGTCATGGCTTGCGTCACGGGCTCCTCGCGAGGTGCCCTTTCCCTGATCTCTTCGCCTCCTCACGAGCCCGCCTGATGAGGCTACTCCTGAGGAAGCTTCCTGTCATCCCCCCCCCTGTGAGGCTTGGCCCCTCGCGAGGGTCTTGAGCTCGAGCTGATGAAGGTGGGCTGCACTGGGCCCCCACTTGAGCCACACCGCAGGCCGCAGGCAGGCAAGTCTGGGGACCCCCGTTCCCAGAACGCCGATACTGTGAAGCTCGACCAGTTGCTTCAGCTGGTCGCTCACGGGCATTGGGTGTTCGGTTCCAGTATACCGAGACCAGAACAACTTTTCTGTCGAGCTCCCCTCCTCAGCCCGGTAAAACTCCGCGGCATCCAACACACTACGAGGAAGATCTGCGAACTCTCCTGGAGAGCTCTGAACTCGGGTAAGTAAAAGGAAAGTTTCCTTCACATGCTTGCTTTGCATAATGAATGCCCTACTCGCTGCTATCTTCTTAACCACCTCAATCTCCTGGAGGGCCTTGTGGGCTTCAGCCTTGGTGTTTTGTGCGCTTTCGAGGGCCTTCGCAAGCTCGGACTCTCGCGTCTTAGAGTCAAGCTCCAAGGACTCGTGTTTTTTAGAGAGAGCCTTGAGCTCCTTCTGCACCTCGCCTACCCGGGCTTCTTGCTTTTCTCGCTAGATGCGCTCCTTGGCCACTTTGTCTTCGGCCTCGAACAGCGCCTTCTTCAGGGTCGCCACTTCGGTCGTGGCCCCTGGCAAATTCATGATGAACCTATTATTTTACAACCAAAATTCTTTTTAATATATAGACAAGGTATTGCTTACCTTTTCTCTCCTCGAGCTGCCTCTTGGCAAGGCCGAGCTCTTCCTCGGACCGCTCAAGGTCCTGCTTCAGTGCAGCGACCTACGCAGTACGTGCGGCGGCGGCTAGCAGTGAAGCCTGCATATGCACATAGACATATTTTTATTAGACTCCTAAGTCATTATTTGATCCTCTATTTGGCCTTTCTTCGTGAACGCCAAACAGAGCATCAGGGGCTACTGTCTATGCGGTAATATTTTCCTATATTTTGATTACTTGCCTGAAAGCCTGTTAGGAGGCTGGCACAAGCTTCAGTTAGTCCATTTTTGGCGGACTGAACCTTCTCGATCACCACACTCATGATAGTGCGGTGCTCTTCGTTGATGGAAGCGCCGCAAAGCGCTTCCAGCAAGTTGTCCGGTGCCTCTGGATGGACAGAGGCCACCGACACGGGCGGCTTGCCCCTCTTAACAGAGGGTCGTCTGCCGGAGTCTGGTACCACTGGAGGTTCCGGCGCAGTATTCGGCTGGCAGCCGAACTTGGAGCCCGTGGGAGTCTTGCTCCCTTTGCGCCCAGGGTCCGGAAGGTCGCCTCGAGGCGCCTCCAGGACTACCTCCCCTCGGCTCGGTGCCCTTTGAGACAACACCTCAGCGTTGTCCGTGGGGCGAGGGGTGGAGGCGATCGGAAGTGAATCGCTATTCATATCCGACGGGTCCAAAGAGCCATCCAACGAAGATACGTCGATATGGGCTCGGGACGGACTGCATAATCATGTTTGGCGTAAAGAGAAGCGGTGCAATAAAACATACCATGAATTACTATGGTATCCGGATACTTACGACTTCGCCAGGGGCTTGTCCCTGGGTAACCACTCATCGTCGCTGTAGGCGGCTGTCGTGGAGCAGTCCAGAAGGAGGGTCCTTCCCTTCTTGGACCCTTCGGCCTCCCCGGTTGGGGTGGCCTTCCTTTTCTTGTCTCCCCCGGCTGGGGGGGGGGGAGAACTTTCCTCTTCCTCCTCCTCGTTTTCGTGGGAGGAGTGCGCTTCGGAGTTATCGGACGATGAGTCCGATATAACCTTGTGCCGGAGACCCTTTCGGGTCCCCGTGGCCTTCTTCTTGGCCTTCTTTACCGACACCTCGTAAGGCGCCGGAACCAGCATCTCCGCTAGGAGAGCATCTGCAGGCAGGGGGGCTGGGCAATCGATCTGCTCCGCTGTCTCTACACAGCCCTGTTAATGGCATGGAAGCTTAGATCCTGCACATGATTAAACTGGGGCAAATGAATATCCTGTGAGATATAAAAACTTACCGGATTGGCATGGCGCTTTGCGCTGAGTCCGCGGTCCTCGGTAAGGGGAGGAGGTACCTCGGCGCCCTTGAACAGCACTGTCCAGGCGTCCTTGTGTGTCGTGTCGAAGAGCTCTCGCAGCGTCTGGTGCTCGGCCAGGTCGAACTCCGACAAATTGAATGCCCGTCGTTGAAACGGGAGGATCCGGCGGAAGAGCATGACCTAGACCACGTTGACAAGCTTGATTTTCTTGCTCATCATGTTTCTGATGCATTTTTGGAGTCTGGTCAGTTCCACCGGTGAACCCCAGGACAGGCCCTTCTCTTTCCAGAAGGTGAGCCGCGTGGGGAATCCGGATCGAAGTTTGGGGGCCGCCACCCAGTTGGTGTCACGCGGCTCGGTGATGTAGAACCACCCTGATTGCCACCCCTTTATGGTCTCCACATAGGAGCCTTCGAGCCATGTGATGTTGGGCATTTTGCCCACCATGGCGCCTCCGCACTCCGCCTGCTGGCCAACCACCACCTTCGGTTTAACATTGAAGGTTTTCAGCCACAGGACGAAGTGGGTCCTGATGCGGAGGAAAGCCTCGCACACGATGATAAACGCCGAGATGTTGAGGATGAAATTGGGGGCCAGATCGTGAAAGTCCAGCCCGTAGTAGAACATGAGCCCGCGGACAAACGGGTGGAGGGGAAATCCCAGTCCGCGGACGAAGTAGGTAAGGAAAACCACCCTCTCATGGGGCTCTTGCGTAGGGATGATCTGCCCCTCATCTGGAAGCCGGTGTGCGATATCCGCAGCTAGATATCCGGCTCCCCGTAGTTTTGTGACTTCATCCTCTGTGACGAAGGAGACCATCCACTTGCCTCCCGCTCCGGACATGCTTGGAGTAGTTTGAGGGGAAAAGCGCAGACTTGGGTGCTGGAGCTCGAGTCCGCAAGAATGAATGAGCAAGGAGGAAGAAGGCGTGGGTGAAAAGAGGAATCCTTGTCCCTTTATAGGGGCATACGCCTCCCCACCTTCCTAGTAAAACTCGATTATTCCCCAAACGCCGTAATTGATGGCGCGGTTGGGTTACCCACATCCGTATTAATGAGAATCCCGTGATAAGGGGACACGATCTCTGCTTCGACAAGACGTGCCAAGGAAACCGCCTCGCAATATGTGTAGTGGCTGGTTGTGAAAAAAATGGTTCGAATAATGACCGGGCAGTGGTATGATGTCATGCTGTCAAACGTGTCAGCAGATTAGATGTGTGGAAATATTATTCTCTCTACGACGGTATGTGGAACTTGTTTTGCAGAGCCGGACACTATCCTTGTGTTCAAAATCTTCTGAGGACTATTCGGAGGAGGAACCCGCCTTGCAATGCCGAAGACAATCTGCGCGCCGGACTCATCGTCATTGAAGCCTAGTTCAGGGGCTACTGAGGGAGTCCTGGATTAGGGGGTCTCCGGACAGCCGGACTATATCCTTTGGCCGGACTGTTGGACTATGAAGATACAAGATTGAAGTCTTCGTCCCGTGTCCGGATGGGACTCTCCTTGGCGTGGAAGGCAAGCTTGGCAATACGGATATGTAGATCTCCTCCCTTGTAACCGACTCTGTGTAACCCTAGCCCCCTCCAGTGTCTATATAAACCGGAGGGTTTAGTCCATAGGACAATAACAATCATACGATAGGCTCTCTTCTAGGGTTTAGCCTCTACGATCTCGTGGTAGATCAACTCTTGTAATACTCATATCATCAAGATCAATCAAGCAGGAAGTAGGGTATTACCTCCATCGAGAGGGCCCGAACCTGGGTAAACATTGTGTCCCCTGCCTCCTGTTACCATCCGCCTTAGACGCACAGTTCGGGACCCCCTACCCGAGATCCGCCAGTTTTGACACCGACAACGGTTGAAGGCACATTTCATAGTATGTGGCCTTGGAGGGGGAACGGTGCCATCTGAGGTGATTGGCGTCACAGTGGCGTCAACATTCACATTGGCTTCAGGCTCCACATTGTCTTCAGCCATGACTGAGTCATTGGCTTCAGTGGCATTGTTGGTGGCAGCCTCAGTGTTTCCAACCACCGTCTGTTCAACGATTGGAGGGTAGGGCACGATGGCATTCTCTTCGAGAATGATTGGATTACTGGCAAGGAGTGTGGCTTCTCTTTCTTCTTTTTCTTCCTCGGCTGATGCAGTCGGAATGTCTTTAGCAGTCTTGGCTTCAGACTCAGAGGCAGACGCAGAAGGAGTGGCTTCAGGAAACACTTGACGTGCTACCGAGCTAGTGTGTTGCATTTCTTCTTCTAGAATGCTCCACATGGAGACCTGTGGCCTGAGGCATTCTCTTCGAGAATGATTGGATCACTGGCAGGGAGTGTGGCTTCTGTTTCTTCTTCTCTTTCTTCTTTTTCTTCCTCGGCTGATGAAGTCAGAATGTCTTTAGCAGTCTTGGCTTCAGACTTAGAGGCAGACGCAGAAGGAGTGGCTTCTGGAAACACTTGACGTGCTACTGAGCTAGTGTGTTGCACTTCTTCTTCTAGAATGCTCGACATGGAGACCTGTGGCCTAAGGCCTTTGCGAAGCCTGCAAAACGTTGGTGATGCCTTTGGAGAAGGAGTGGTCTCCATGTAGTTGTCATCATCAAGCACCGAAGAGGTGACTTGAGCAGGTGGAGTACGGGGTGTCTCATCTTGCACAGGGGTGTCTTGTTGTTGCCGCTCAGCCCATGAGTCATCTTGAGCAATTGGCGTCAATGGAGGACCAATGCTAATAAGTTCACTGCTCGTGGGATCATGCGATGATACCGACTGGGCTCGAGCCGAGGAAGGACTTCATCATCATGCACATTGTCTTCATGACCAATGTCTTTAGCTGCGTTGGGGTCGACAGCTGGAACTTCTTCACTCTCTGGAGCCTCTGTGGAAGCAGGCTCATGAATCATAAGGCGACGTTCTTGATTGGTTGAGGCACTGATACGTCCATTTTGCATCATGCTTTTATATTGATATTTATTACATTTTGGGCTGTTATTACACATTATGTCACAATACTTATGCCCATTCTCTCTTATTTTACAAGGTTTACATGAAGAGGAGAATGCGGCAGCCGAATTCTGAAATTTGGAAAAGGAGCAAATATTAGAGACCTATTCTGCACAATTCCAAAAGTCGTGAAACTTCACGGAGGCACAATTTGGAATATATAAAAAATACTGGCGAAAGAATCAACCAAAGGGGGCCCACACCCTGGCCATGAGGGTGGGGGCGCGCCCTACCCCTGGGCGCGCCCCCTGTCTCGTGGGCCCCCTGGCAGGCCTCCGGTGCCCATGTTTTGCTATATGAAGTCTTTCGTCCTAGAAAAAATAAGGAGGAAGCTTTCGGGATGAAACACCGTCGCCACGAGGCGGAACCTGGCGAAACCAATCTAGGGCTCCGACGGAGCTGTTCTGCCAGGGAAACATCCCTCCGGGGGGGGGGATCATCACCATCTTCATCACCATCAATCCTCTCATCGGGAGGGGTCAATCTCCATCAATATCTTCACCAGCACCATCTCCTCTCAAACCCTAGTTCATCTCTTGTATCCAATCTTTGTCTCAAAACCTCAGATTGGTACCTTGGGTTGGTAGTAGTGTTGATTACTCCTTGTAGTTGATGCTAGTTGGTTTATTTGGTGGAAGATCATATGTTCATATCCTTTATGCATATTAATACCCCTCTTATTATGAACATGAATATGATTATTGAGTAGTTACGTTTGTTTCTCAGGACATGGGAGAAGTCTTGCTATAAGTAGTCATGTGAATTTGGTATTCATTCGATATTTTGATGAGATGTATGTTGTCTCACCTCTGGTGGTGTTATGTGAACATTGAATACATGAGACTTTACCATTATTTGGGCCTAGATGAAGGCATTGGGAAGTAATAAGTAGATGCTGGATTGCTAGAGTGACAGAAGCTTAAACCCTAGTTTATGCGTTGCTTCGTAAGGGGCTGATTTGGATCCATATGTTTAATGCTATGGTTAGGTTTACCTTAATACTTCATTTGTAGTTGCAGATGCTTGCAATAGGGGTTAATCATAAGTGGGATGCTTGTCCAAGGAAGGGCAGCACCCAAGCACTGGTCCATCCACATATCAAATTATCAAAGTCACGAACGCAAATCATATGAGCGTGATGAAAACTAGCTTGACGATAATTCCCATGTGTCCTCGGGAGCGTTTTCCTTTATATAAGAGTTTGTCCAGGCTTTTCCTTTGCTACAAAAAGGATTGGGCCACCTTGCTGCACTTTATTTACTTTTGTTATTTGTTACCCGTTACAAATTACCTTATCACAGAATTATCTGTTACCGATAATTTCAGTGCTTGTAGAGAATACCTTACTGAAAACCGCTTGTCATTTCCTTCTGCTCCTCGTTGGGTTCGACACTCTTACTTATCAAAAGGACTATGATAGATCCCCCATACTTGTGGGTCATCAGGCAGGGAGAGAAACTGAGATGGGTTCAACTATGAGGGGCTCTAGGGAAGCAACACGCTCTTTCTTCGAAGACTTTGAAGCCTTTGTCTTCAATTTCTTGTTGGAGGCAGCATCATCAGATGTATCTTTGAGCTTCCTCTTCCTGGCTTCGGCTTCAGCATGCCGGGTTTTCTTCAGCTCTGAAGCTGCTGAGGTGACCTTTGGCTTCGAGCCAGGCATACTGGCAGGGAAGACAATGCTAGGTTCTTCCTACCGTTGAGCTTCGGAGTGGGCTGCAGCAGACTTCTTATTTTGCTTGGCAGCCATCCCGGGGTCGATGCCAGGAAGCCCAAGAGACTTTCTCTTCTCAGCTTCATTGTGTGCTTGAACACATTTCCAAGCATAATATTTCATGCGCTCGCGTGAGCCTTTGGCTTCTTCACGCTTCTTGTGAAATTCAGCCTTGAGATCATGCAACATCTTCTTGAAGATTTGCACATCAGCCACACTAAGCTTGGCCATGTTCTTCTTGAAATGCGCCTTCTCATGATAAATCTTGTTCATGAGCTCGACAATTTTCTGAGCTAAGGACAATTCATTTGCAATAGCTCTGTGAAATGTGACGCTTGTCCACGGGCAGCTGCAGGTCATCAATGCTGATGCTCTGGTCGTCAAACCATTCATCGATGAAGTTATTCAGAATATCAACATCAATGAGAGGCAGATCACTAAAGATCTCAGCCTCTTGCTTGCTCTTGATCAGTATCTCTAGAGCAGGAGAAGGAGAAGGAGAAGGAGAAGGAGAAGGAGAAGGAGAAGGAGAAGGAGAAGGAGAAGGAGAAGGAGAAGGAGAAGGAGAAGGTTCTTCTTCTTCTTCTTCTTCTTCTTCTTCTTCTTCTTCTTCTTCTTGAGCAGCAATGTGGGAGAGGAGCCCATCGAAGCTATTGAAGGGGTCGATGACATTAGGATTGGCTTCACGTCTGACATCCTTCTGGGAGCAGACGGACCAGGGTGGAAGTTGAGTCCGAAATCTTTCCTGTTCTTTGCAGTTGACTCCTTAGCAAACTGAAAGTTGTGCTTGAAGAGATTGTCGTCACGACACCATAACAAAGATGATGGATCGGCATTCTCAGGCTGAGGTCCTCGGACCATGCAAGGATAGAAGCCTTGGGCAATGGCTTCAGGCTTCGACTTGGGTTGCAGATTTCTATAAAGAATATCGCCCCATGGGTGCTTGATGGCATTCTTCTCAGCATATTCAACAGTGACAAAGTTGTACTTGAACCACAGTTCTTCCCAATATCTTCGGATCCATTGGATTCGGGTCTTGCGCTGATTGTAGTTCTCCTCTGGATCAGTCTTGTACATTTCAAAAAAATCAGGAGGAAGATCCAGATCAGTATTGCCATGGTGCTTCTTGCCACCCTTCCTTGCTCATTTCTCAATGGCCATGATATTCAAACAGATAGGCTTCAGAACAGTGAAAGGCTTCCGTCTACTTGTCAACCAAGAACTGGCTTCAGGGGAGTGAATGTGATGCTGTAAAAACTCTGCAAATGAATGCAAACTATGAGAACCAAGGGATTCTCCCACGGATGTGTACCTGTAAAAGCATTAGAGATGCGAGGGAAGGGGAAGAGATCATATGCATTCTCAAAAGATTTTGATGATAAATCAGTTGAAGACATTCACCTCATAGAGCGAAGACATTCACTTATTTGAAGGGAGGTGGTTCTAGATTTGTACGAATCCATGAATAAGTACAAGGGAGAAATCTAACTAGTTATGAAGCATAAGTGAACATACTTTGCCAGATATGAGATTCAGAAAGAGATAGATCCAGATTTGGAAGTGTAGAAACCACTTTTGGTCGAAGTGGATGGATTTGACAGATCAAAAAGACTGTAAAAAGCGAGATTTATTTACCACAAACAAACTGCTAGACGAGATAGAAGGGAGGCCGAGCAGTCCATTCTCCCGCGCCCTAACTTGGCGGCGGAAGACACCTACATCAGCGACGGAGAAGACGAGGTCCGCGGCCGGCGTGAGGACGACGTCGAAGAGGTCGTGGCAGCTAAGCACTTCGTCTCCGGCGTCGACGCGAGCTAGCGGTGGCGCTAGGGTTTGAGCGAGATGGCGAGGTGGAAGAGGAGTTAATGACTCCACGGGATGGGTATTTATAAGGTAAAGGGCTACACAGCGCAATTATGTAGGTGCCCCTGGTTGTTCACATCTGATGGACACGTGGCATGCATGCAACTCATTGGAAGTTGTTCCATGTTCCCACGCACGCCTGGTTTGTCGGGTGGTCGTTCCGACTTCTCCGGTATTCAGTCAAAAGAGATATAATATTGAAAGTAGTTTTAAATGTGTGTCTCTGTATCTTCAGCTGAGTAGGACGCGGTGAAGACATTCAACATGTTTCAACAGAATGCATATGACTAGATAGACAGAATTTGAGGAAGAAGCACAGAAGGGGTTAGGGTCAGATCACATTCACTTAGTTCAGCAACTTTGAAGACATAGCTATAAGTGAATGCCGTAGAGGATAGAACATGCATGTATATATATATATATATATATATATATATATATATATATATATATATATATATATATATATATAAAAGACAAATCAACATTGCGAAGATAAACCTTGAAGTCAAATCAATGTTGAAGACAAACCAAGTGCGAAGATAATGCAATCATGACGCCAAATGAAAATCTTCGAGAAAGTTTGGTGGTGGCGTTACCCACCCTATAGGAAGTATTAGACCCAGACACGGTATACAATTATCGTGGTGCTCCGAAGTAAAATTCCGCGTAAATGTATTCACACTTAGAGTGTAGGTCTTCACTGATCGAAGATATATGTTACTTTGTGTGTTGCACATCTAAGTCATCAACATGCATAAGCGTTAGGATGTGTGTCCAATCACAGGACATTTGAGGATTCTAAGATATTTAGCTCACACCGAAACTTGCAAAACCTTTTCTCATCAAAGGGATTTGTGAATATATCTGTGAAATGCTCTTCACTGTTGACGTGAATGATATCAATATCTTCCTTCATGACATGATCTCTGAGAAAGTGATGACGGATCTGAATGTGCTTTGTCTTCGAGTGCTGAACTGGGTTGTTGGCAATCTTGATGGCGCTTTCATTGTCGCAGTAAAGTGGCACATGCTTCAGATGGATGCCATAGTCCTTGAGAGTTTGCTTCATCCATAGAAGCTGAGCGCAGCAAGATCCAACAACAATGTATTCGGATTCAGCAGTGGAGAGTGATACACAGTTCTGCTTCTTTGAAGACCAACAGACAAGAGATCGTCCAAGAAAGTGACATGTGCCTGATGTGGACTTGCGATCAACCTTGTCACCAGCATAATCAGCATCTGAGAATCCAACTAGATCAAACTCTGAGCCCTTTGGATACCAAAATCCTGGTGTTGGGGTGTAAGCCAGATATCGAAGAATTTGCTTCACAACTAAGTGATGCGATTCCTTTGGTGCCGCTTGGAATCGGGCACACATGCAAACTCTAAGCAGTATATTAGGCCTAGATGCACATAAGTAGAGTAAAGAACCAATCATGGAGCGGTATACCTTTTGATCGAACTCTTTACCATTGTCGTTGGGGCCCAATTGGCCTTTGGGTGGCATTGGCATCGTGTACCCTTTGTAGTCTTGCATTCCAAACTTCTTCAGGCAATCTTTGAGATATTTTTCTTGTGATATGAAGATGCCATTACTCTGCTGACAGATTTGAAAACCAAGAAAGAATTTCAGCTCACCCATCATGGACATATGATATTTGTCAGCGTTCTTGGAATGGGGATCCCCAGACTTGCCTGCCTGCGGCCCACGGCGTGGCTCCACCAGCGGCCTAGTATGGCCCATCTTCACCATCAAACACTCAAGACCCTCGCGAGGGGCCAAGCCTCGCGAGGCGGACGATACAAGACCTCCTCTGGGGCGGCCTCACTAGGCTGGCTCGCGAGGGGCGGAGAGATCAAGGCAAGGGGCACCTCGTGAGGTCCCCGTGACATGAGCCGTGACGACCAAGGCCAGGAGGGCGCCAGGCGGCGCTAGTGGGCGCAGAGTACCCGTTACCTCTTTGGTGCTAAAGGGGCAAGCGCAGGCGAGGAGTCCCGAGGCATCAGGCAAAGGATTCCATATCGGTGCAACGAGACCAAGACTAGCAGGACGGCAGGACGGAGGTCATCGCGGAGCCCACGACGGCATCACCACCAGAGTCTTTGGCAGGCGAAGACCACCTTTTGTCAGGATAACTTGTACTAGCTGCCCCCTTCAAATTGGCCGTTGTGGGATCCCTTCCCACCTAACATTTGGGGAGAGGACCCGGTTGTCACATCCCTAGTTTTGGTCCTGCTCCGGAGAGTGTTCCAGAGTACCTGTCTATGAAGCAGTGCCCTCTGTTGATCTACCAGGCAAAAAAAACCCTTGTTCATTCCGATACGATCCCACTCTCTCGCTCCTGCTCTCTTTTATTGCATTAGGACAACAGCGATACAACTGCTACTTTATGCTGCGGTAGTTGAACCCATTCCTCTGCATGACCTGTCATTGCCACAGTAAATAGTTGAAACCCACTTGCATGTGTAGGAGTTGATTGAGCCATGTTGTGTTCCTACCATGCCATGCCTGCTATTGAATAGAGTTGTATCAGGTCTGATTCATTGGGAATGAATTGGAGTGTTACGATATGTTCTGGTGCTGAGAGTTAAGTGTGTGAACACGATTTGGTAAAGGTAGCGGTGAGAGCCCTGTAGGAGTACATGGTGGGTTGTCTCACTAGAACCGTCCATAAGCACTGAGTTCTGTGTATGTTGTCCAATACTAGCTACTACCACGCATTGGAATGCTTAAGTGCCCCTCTCGACTTATTAACCAACTTGATCTCGGTCCAGGAGTTGCAAATAGTTTCTGGTGTTTGTAGGTAGTGTTAGTAGTCTACCAAGTGGCACCCGACCAGGTGGGCTTGGGACAGACTAGGCACAAGTGGCACGGTGTACCAAGCGTAGATCTATCCGGCGTGGTGGGCTTGGGAATCCTACACACATCGTTTGGGGCCATGAGTGAAACCCCGGCCGGATCTCCTTGCGGATGGAACCCGAATAGGCGATAAACCTGGAATAGAGTCTTGTGTGGTTAGTTAGGTCGTGGCCGACTCCCTCGCTAGGCTTCCGCTTGAAGGTTGCCGAGATACTTGACGTGTACATGGAGATAAGTGGCGAGAGCGTGTGTGAAGAAGTACACCCCTGCAGGGTTAACATGATCTATTCGAATAACCGGGTCCGCGGTTATGGACTTCTTGGATGCTTACGTGGTAGATAGACAACTTGAAGTGGATACTCTAAAATGCTCAAGACAAGTGTGAGTGCTATGGATGTCCTTCTCGTAGGGAGACGGGAATGATTACATAGTGGTGTATTGATGTGGTGAATAGAGGACTCGTGTGCGCTTTCTCACCTCAAGAAGTTACTCGTAGTCGTAGAAAAGGTTAGCCACTGAGTCAAAGCTGGCTTGCTGCAACTAAACCCCACATTGCCTCCTTGATAATAATGCATGTATGATAGGATCTGATGTAAGTCTTGCTGAGTACCTTTGTACTCATGTTGCTTTATTTATGTTTTTGCAGCGGAAACATCGGTCTTACTGGTTTACATGGACTTCGACGAATAGCTTTTTACCTCAGCTACGATCTTGTACCCATGGGAGGGTCTTGTAGATAGTCAGGCTTCTCAGCCTTTTTCTTTTGTAGTTGTCTGTACTCAGACATTTAATGCTTCCGCTTGTTGCTTGTATGCTCTGTATGTTGGGTCATGAGACCCATGTTTATAATACTTGGCTCCTCGGAGCCTAATGAATAAATACTCTGAGTCGTAGAGTCTTGTTGTGATGCCATGTTGTATTTGCACATATCGATCATATTGTGTGTATGATTGAAATGCTTGGTATGTGTGGGATCCGACAATATAGTGGTTTATCCTTGGTAACCTCTCTTATAGGAAATGTAGGTCTGGTGCTTCCACTGAGCCTTGGTAGTCCGCTACAGCCCGGTTTACCGAAGTCCTGCTAGCCCAACACTACTGCTCTGGAACACTTAGACTGGCTGGCATGTGATTCACATCGTTCCTATGTCTGTCCCTCCGGGGAAATGTCACGCGGTGACTTCCAGAGTCCTGCTAGCCTGCTACAGCCCGGATTCCCGGAGTCCTGTTAGCCCAGTTGCTACAGCACGGATTCACACACTGATGACCGACATGCTCGATGTTGTTTCATGTATGCCTGTCCCCATACATTAGTGGCACTTTGGGTTCACGACTAGTCATGTCAGCCTGGGTTCTTTGTCATATGGATGCTAGCGACACTATCATATACGTGAGCCAAAAGGCGCAAACGGTCCCGGGCCAGGTAAGGAGACACCCGTGGGAATACCGTGCGTGAGGCCGCAAAGTGATATGACGTGTTACATGCTAGATCGGTGTGACTTAGAATCGTTGTCCTGACAGCTTTGGTATCAGAGCCTGACTGCCTGTAGGATTACCAAGCCAAACTGGTCGAAGTTGAGTCTAGAAATTCCTTATACCTCATGGCCTTTTGATCTGAGTCATCCTATCTTTCCTACGGGGTTAAGGAACTAGGCTTTCTCTTCCGTCTACCAGGATCACATGTTACTATTCCGTAGTCCCATAGTTTTTGTTGATCAGAGTCATATTCCAGTTTTCAAGTACTTCCGGTGTAGTCTGTTTAGTACCATCATAGAACCTTGAGTGATGATGTTGAGTATGGTACTACCCCATCTTTTGCAGGATGTCCTAGGAGTTCGAGAGATACTAATTTCCTTGTGCTACATACTGCATCCTATAGTTGATGTTGACTCCGCCCTTGGTTACATTTCTCAGGATGTCGTCAGCTAACGAAGTTCTGTTGCTCGTAGTCGGAACCACAAAGATAGTAGGGATGAGCATCCTCCCGACCAGTCTTCGTTGGCAGAGTTCATGTTAGAGATGGAGAGGAACAAGCGTGAGTCTAACCGCTTGTTAGCACGTATCGAGGAGAACATCGCACCCCAGTGCAAAGAGTCAGCGACCATCCATGATTTCATTGTCTGAAACCACCCACCTTCCATCATTCCATTGAACCACTCGATGCAGATGACTAGCTCCGTAGTATCACACACAAGCTGTGTTCTGTAGTTTCACCGAGAGTAAGATGGTTGTTGATGCTTACAGTAGAGAGTTTGAGAACCTCGCCCGCTATGCTACAGAAGAAGTGTCCACGGACGCCAAGAAGCAGGCTAGGTTCCGGAAGGGTCTCAAACCCAAGTTGCGTCGTGATCTCTACTTGCACAATTGCAATACATTCCAGGCTCTTGTGAACAAGGCCATTAATGCAGAGACAACTGAGCTCACTTACGAGGAGTCTCGTAAGCACACCCGTGATTTGGGTTCTTCCTCCGGTTCTAGTTCTCAGAAGCGCCGAATTTGGATTCCGAACTCTGCTCTTCCATCCGGTTATACACTGAGGCCATCTTATGTGGCGCCTCACCCAGTTCAGCCATATGCTCCACCCAGGCCCATTGGTGGACCGCCTGCCAATGCGGGTCCACGTCCTACCTCCAAGATTTGTTACAAGTGCGGAGAGCCAGGCCACATTGCCCGTATTTGCACTCAGACCAGTGTTCCTCCACCCCAGCCGAGAAGTCTAATGGCCGTGGTAGTAAGCCATCACGCAAGATGATCCGTGCTAAGTCAGCTCCCACTGAACATGGACGTGTGCATCACGTCTCAGCTAAAGACGCTCATGATGATCCAGATGTCGTTCTTGGTACACTCCTTGTAAACTGTCATCCAGCATTGGTTATGTTCGATACTGGAGCGTCTCATTCCTCCATTTCCAAAAGTTATGCTCGCTTGCATGACATGTCATTTTGTGATATGCCCTCCCCACTACTCATTCAAACTCCTGGGTCCAAATGGCAAACTTCTAGGATAAGTTATGGCAATGAAATACATGTTGACAGACTTGTATTCCTAGCTTCCTTGATATCACTTAAGTCTTTAGATGTTAACATCATCTTGGGTATGGACTGGATGAAAGCTCATTATGCCAAGATTCATTGTTACACCAGGTCTGTTCAGCTCACACACCCCTCTGGCAAGATAGTCACTGTATCCACCAGAATTGCAAAGCGTCAACTTTATTCTCTTAATTCCAGCCCTCTTCTAGACCTTGAGGATATCCCGGTAGTCCGTGACTTTTCGGATGTCTTTCCAGAAGAACTGCCAGGTATTCCACCAGACAGGGATGTAGAGTTTGTCATAGATCTTATCCCAGGAACCGCCCCAATTTCTAGGAGACCTTACAAGATGGCACCCTTAGAGCTAGCCGAGCTTAAGAAACAACTCGATGAATCCTTGCAAAAGGGTTTCATCCATCCTAGTTCTTCTCCTTGGGCTTGCCCCGTCCTCTTTGTCAAGAACAAGGATGGTATGGACCTGATGGTTGTAGATTATCGTCCCGTTAATTTGGTCACGATAAAGAACAAGTATCCGCTCCCCAGGATCAATGACCTGTATGATCAGCTCGATGGATCCTCAGTCTTCTCCAAGATGGATTAGAGGTTAGGCTACCACCAAATCAAGATCAGAAATGGGGACATTCCTAAAACGACTTTTGTCACTCGTTATGGTCAGTACGACTACACCGTCATGTCCTTTGGTCTAACCAATGCTCCAGCTACCTTCTCCCGCTTGATGAACTCGATCTTCATGGAGTACTTAGATAAGTTCGTCGTGGTTTACCTCGATGATATCCTTATTTACTCAAAGAACAAGGAAGAGCATGCCGAACATCTTAGACTTGTGTTAGAGAAACTCAGAGAGCGTCGCCTTTATGCCAAGTTCTCCAAGTGCAAATTTTGGTTGCCAGAAGTGACCTACCTGGGCCACGTGATATCTGGTAAGGGCATTGCTTTCAATCCCGAAAGAGTTCAGGCCGTTCTTGATTGGACTCCACCTGAAACAGTTAAACAAGTTAGGAGTTTCCTTGGTCTAGCTAGTTATTGTCGCCGCTTCGTTGAGAACTTCTCCAAAGTGGCCAAACCTCTCACGGAACTTCTCAAGAAAGATAAAAAGTTTGAGTGGTCCCCACAGTGTGAGTACAGTTTTCAGGAACTGAAAAGACGCCTGACTTCTGCTCCCATACTTGTGCCACCGGATTTCACTAAAGACTTTGTTGTCTACTGCGACGCCTCACGACAGGGACTAGGTTGCATTCTTATGCAGGATCGTCATGTGATTGCATATGCATCTCGACAGTTGCATCCACATGAGGAGAATTATCCTACACATGATCTAGAGCTTGCAGCCGTAGTCTATGCACTTAAGACATGGCGACATTACCTTCTTGGTAAATGTTGCGAGATTTACACCGACCACCAGAGTCTCAAGTATATCTTCATCCAACCAGATTTGAACCTTAGGCAAAGACATTGGTTGGAGTTGATCTCAGATTACGACTTAGGGATTACCTACACCCCAGGCAAGGGAAATGTCATGGCTGATGCGCTAAGTCGTAAGTCCTATTGCAACAATCTTATGTTGCAGCGGGGCCAACCACTTCTCCATGAGGAATTATGTAAGCTTAATCTTCACATTGCTCCTCACGGATTCCTTTCTACCTTGGTGGTGAAACCTAACCTTGAGGATCAGATCATTTCTGACCAGAAGTTTGATAGGGGTGCTATCTGCATCAAGAGAAACATTAAAAAGGGAGTTGGTGGAAGTTTCTCTATAGATGATCGAGGTGTTGTTTTCTTTGAGAATCACTTGGTGGTTCCCAAGAATCAACATCTACGACAACTGATCCTTAAGGAGGCTCATGAATCTCCTCTCACGATTCATCTCCATAGTACTAAGATGTATCAGGACCTACGCCAGAAGTTATGGTGGACTAGGATGAAGAGAGAAATCGCTGAGTTCATTGCTAACTGTGATGTTTGCCGTCGTGTTAAGGTAGAACATCAGAGGCCTGCTGGCACCCTTCAGCCTTTAGCTATTCCTGAGTGGGAATGGGATAAAGTTGGTATGGACTTCATCACCGGCTTTCCCAGGACACGGAGAGGGGATAATGCTATTTTCGTAGTCATTGATCGTCTTTCCAAAGTGGCTCACTTCCTACCTGTTTGAGAGAATATCACCGCTAGTCAGCTCACTGACTTATATATTTCTCGAATAGTTTCACTTCATGGTGTTCCACTAGAGATCAATTCAGACCATGGTAGTCTTTTCACTTCTCATTTCTGGGAGAGTTTCCAAACTGCACAGGGCACCCATCTTTCCTTCACTACCGCTTTCCACCCTCAATCAAGTGGTCAGGTGGAAAGGGTCAACCAAATTCTCGAAGACATTCTTAGAGCTTGTGTTATCTCATTCGGTATGAATTGGGAGAAGTGTCTTCCTTTTGCCGAGTTTGCTTATAATAATAGCTACCAATCCAGTCTCAAGAAAGCTCCTTTTGAGATTCTCTATGGACGAAGATGTCGAACACCGTTGAACTAGTCAGAAACCGATGAAAGACAATTCTTTGGACCGGATATGATCTAGGAGGAAGAAGAGCAAGTTCGCATCATTCGTGAGAATCTGAAAACAGCCTAGTCTCGTCAAAAGAGCCAGTATGACCGTCGTCAGAAGGAAATGACTTATGAAGTTGGCGACAAGGCTTACCTTTGGGTTACCCCTTTAAAGGGTACCCATCGCTTCGGTATCAAGGGCAAGTTGGCTCCTCGCTACATTGGTCCTTTTCACATTCTCGCTAAACGAGGAGAGGTTGCCTACCAACTGGAACTACCCCCACATCTTTCTCGAGTTCATGATGTCTTCCACGTCTCTCAACTCAGGCATTGCTTCTCGGAACCCATCCGTGGAGTGGACCACGAAACGTTTGATCTCCAGGATAACCTCACATAGAGAGAGTACCCTTTTCGCATTCTTGATCAAGCAGAGCGTGTCACTCGACGTCAGAACATCAAGTTTCTCAAGGTTCAATGGTCTCATCATTCCGAGAGAGAAGCAACTTAGGAGCAAGAAGATCATCTTCAACTGGAGTACCCCACTTTCTTTCCGTCGACCCCAGAATCTCGGGACGAGATTCTTTTGAGTGGGGGCGAGTTGTCACATCCCTAGTTTTGGTCCTGCTCCGGAGAGTGTTCTAGAGTACCTGTCTATGAAGTAGTGCCCTCTGTTGATCTACCAGGCAAGCAAACCCCCCTTGTTCATTCCAATATGATCCCACTCTCTCGCTCATGCTCTCTTTTATTGCATTAGGACAATAGCGATTCAACTGCTACTTTATGCTGCGATAGTTGAACCCATTCCTCTGCATGACCTGTCATTGCCACAGTAAATAGTTGAAACCCACTAGCATGTGTAGGAGTTGATTGAGCCATGTTGTGTTCCTACCATGCCATGCCTGCTATTGCTTAGAGTTGTGTCGGGTCTGATTCATTGGGAATGAATTGGAGTGTTACGATATGTTCTGGTGCTGAGAGTTAAGTGTGTGAACACAATTTGGTAAAGGTAGTGGTGAGAGGCCATGTAGGAGTACATGGTGGGTTGCCTCACTAGAACCGTCCATAAGCACTGAGTTCTATGTATGTTGTCCACTGACTAGCTACTACCACGCATTGGAATGCTTAAGTGCCCCTCTCGACTTATTAACCAACTTGATCTCGGTCCAGGAGTTGCAAATAGTTTCTGGTGTTTGTAGGTAGTGTTAGTAGTCTACCAAGTGGCACCCGACCAGGTGGGCTTGGGACAAACTAGGCACAAGTGGCACGGTGTACCAAACGTAGATCCATCCGGAGAGGTGGGCTTGGGAACCCTGCACACATCATTTGGGGCCGTGAGTGAAACCCCGGCCGGATCTCCTTGCGGATGGAACCCAAATAGGCGATAAACCTGGACTAGAGTCTTGTGTGGTTAGTTAGGTCGTGGCCGACTCCTCGCCAAAGCTTCCGCTTGAAGGTTGCCGAGATACATGACGTGTAAATGGCGGTAAGTGGCGAGAGCGTGTGTGAAGAAGTACACCCCTGCAGGGTTAACATGATCTATTCGAATAGCCGGGTCCGCGGTTATGGACTTCTTGGATGCTTACGTGGTACATAGACAACTTGAAGTGGATACTCTAAAATGCTCGAGACAAGTGTGAGTGCTATGGATGGCCTTCTCGTAGGGAGACAGGAATGATTCCATAGTGGTGTATCGATGTGGTGAATAGTGGACTCGTGTGCGCTTTCTCACCTCAAGAAGTTACTCATAGTCGTAGAACAGGTTAGCCACTGAGTCAAAGCTGGCTTGCTGCAACTAAACCCCACATTGCCTCCTTGATAATAATGCATGTATGATAGGATCTGATGTAAGTCTTGCTGAGTAACTTTGTACTCAAGTTGCTTTATTTATGTTTTTGCTGCGGAGACTTCGGTCTTACTTGTTTACGTGGACTTCGACGAATAGCTTGTTACCTCAGCTACGATCTTGTACCCTTGGGAGGGTCTTGTAGATAGTCAGGCTTCCCAGCCTTTTTCTTTTGTAGTTGTCTGTACTCAGACATGTAATGCTTCCGCTTGTTGCTTGTATGCTCTGTATGTTGGGTCATGAGACATGTCGGTGTCAAAACCGGTGGATCTCGGGTAGGGGGTCCCGAACTGTGCGTGTAAGGCGGATGGTAACAGGAGGCGGGGGACACAATGTTTACCCAGGTTCAGGCCCTCTCGATGGAGGTAATACCCTACTTCCTTCTTGATTGATCTTGATGATATGAGTAGTACAAGAGTTGATCTACCACGAGATCGTAGAGGCTAAACCCTAGAAGCTAGCCTATGGTATGATTGTTGTTGTCCTACGGACTAAACCCTCCGGTTTATATAGACACCGGAGGGGGCTAGGGTTACACAGAGTCGGTTACAATGGGAGGAGATCTACATATCCGTATTGCCAAGCTTGCCTTTTATACCATGGAGATCCCATCCGGACACGGGACGAAGTCTTCAATCTTGTATCTTCATAGTTCAACAGTCCGGCCAAAGGATATAGTCCAGCTGTCCGGAGACCCCCTAATCCAGGACTCCTCAAGAGCCTCGAACCAGGCTTCAATGACGATGAGTCCGGCGCGCGGATCGTCTTCGGCATTGCAAGGCGGGTTCCTCTTCCGAATACTCCATAGAAGATTTTTAACACAAGGATAGTGTCCGGCTCTACAAAACAAATTCCACATACCACCGTAGAGAGAATAATATTTCCACAAATCTAATTTGCCGACTGTTTCTCATAACGTGATGTATTGCCGTGGTCTAGCCTTGACGAACCGTCTTTCTCAACCAGCCTGCCACTGCATGTTTTGCGAGGCGATTTTATTGGCATGTCTTGTCGAAGCAGAGATCGTGTCCCCCTTATTACGGGATTCTTGTCAATATGGATGTGGGTAACCCAATCATGCCCGTTGGTATGACTCCCCGATTTTAGGCAAGTCCCAAACGGCCACGCGAAGGACGCTTGATATTCATCCCTTTTATAAAGAGGCCAAGGCATGTCCTTTTTCTTCTTGCGCTCAATCGAATCCTTCCCCCCACCCCGAGTTCCAACACCCAAGGCTCAGGTCAGGCGCTTCGGACTTTCAACCATGTCCGGATCCAACCTTCAAGGTCGGTGGATGCCTTCCTCTGTCACAGAGGAAGACATCAGGAAGCTAGGAGAGGCCAGATATTTGACCGGCGAAATCTCGCACAGGTTGCCTGCTCGAGGGCAGGTCATTCCCACTCCTAAGCCCGGCGAGAGCGTTGTATTCATCTCTCACTTCCTCCGAGGGCTAGGCCTTGCTCTAGATCCCTTTGTAAGGGGGCTCATGTTCTATTACGGGCTGGATTTCCATGATCTGGCTCCGGATTCCATCCTCCACATCTTGTCGTTCATCGTTGTGTGTGAAGATTTCCTCCACATTACCCCACACTTCGGCCTATGGCTCAAAACTTTCAACGTGGAGCTGAAGATGATCGAGGGGAGACACGCAGAGTGCGGAGGCGCCGTCATAAGCAAAGGTGCCGAAGTTCCACGGCCAAAAGGTTCCTTTCCGGAGGTGTCTAGTTTATGGCAACGGGAGTGGTTTTATATCACAGCTCCCCGGGGCACCAAGTGGGTGGCCGCCCCTGCCTTTTGCTCGGGCCCCCCACCACAACTAACGTCATGGATTAACAAGGGGCTGGACTGGGGGCCGGTAAATGATGTGCCGATATTGCAGAGTCGCATCCGAGATCTCCTCGAGAGAAATGTCGGCCTGGTCACGGTAATGCAAGTCATGCTAGTTCGTCGGGTCCTGCCTTGCAAACGTCAACCCCTCCGAATGTGGGAGTTCAACCCGGAAGGAACGCGAGCCATTCAGCACTTCTTCTGCATGACGCTCGAAGAGGTGTACAAATTGTTCTTCGGACCACAAGTAAGGTGTCCGGACCTCACTGAGGATGCGGGTCTGAGCTGCAATCGCCCAGACACCCAAGTAAGTAGTCCCATGGCCGAGCACGTTGTCTTTTGATTTATCACAACATCATTCTAAAAAGTCGCTCTTTGACCAGGACTGGGTAACAAAGGCGAAGATGATCAGGTGTTTGGCTCCCCTTCCCAAAGGCTCAGCGGATCCAGTTCTAGCCTGAATGCTCGAGCCGGCGCCTTATCAGGCGCCCTCCGGGGAAGGTGAAGGTGGGAGTAAAGAGGCTAGAAGCGGGCCTCACTCTTTATTCATCCAAGCCGGGGGAATTATTGTCTCCGCGAAGGGGGACAACCGGGGAGAAGGATCTGAAATTCCCTCTCCCCAAGGAAGGAAGAGGACCACCTCTAGAGACCCGGAAACAAAGGTTTCCAAACGGGGGAAGAAATCTTCGCCAGAGGGTCCTGCCTCGGAGGGTACCCTTGTCGCACAGTGTCCGCAAGGGGATCAGCCTCCCACCAAGCTGTAAGTAAACAAAAAGTACTTAATAGTAAAATTATCCTGCTTTACCTCTAAGGACAATAACCGAAACATATGTCTTGTAGTTCGGATCGTAGCCCTTCTCGACAGAGTTCGTCTTCGGGGGATCTTCTTCCGGAGATGATGGAGAGCGAAACACCTCCCCAAGCCACCCCGCCTCATGAAGCGGGCGATGCTGAAGTGTCGTCGCGAAGGGTTTATCCTGATCCGCCAAGGCCAGAGGGTAATCCCTTGGCCACCGAAGTCCTCAGTATTCGGCTCCCGAGGAGAGTAACAGAAAGAGTCCGGAACCGTCCGGTGAGAGATCGGACGCACTGAAGGATCTTCTGGAGCAAGCGGCTATCTCATAAGCGCATCGCACGCTAATGAGTACGGTGATTCAGAGGATTTCATCCGCCGAAAGCAGGTTGCATGAAGCTTTTATGAGCCTGCTGAAAGGCTTTGAGGTACGTGAAATAGTGTATGTTTTCGACGGTACCGCGCACGTTATGTGTGCCCTATACAGATAGTAGCCCCTGGGACTCTGGTTGCCGTCGAGAACGGCGGCAAACAGAGGATCATAATCCCAGGTAATAATCAGGCCGCCTTCATGTGCAGGTGGTTGAAGGTCCGGTTGCTAGCCGGACTGGTGAGTTTGCCGAGCTGAAGCGGGAACTTGATGTGGCCGATGCGGACATCGTGCTTGTAAACAAGCGGCTCGACGAGGCACAGGGTATGTGATTTCTCCGGTGATCAACACATAGTAAGAGGAGCATGATGCTAGTATCTTTAATATGTGCGACTGCAGATGGGGCTGCCGCCGTGGAGATCCTTCGGGCGGAACTTGCCCGAGCCAAGGTACGAGCCAGGAGTAGTGATGCGGCCGCTCTAAAGGCGGTCGAAGAGCTGAGAGCCGAACAGCCTGCGCATTGCCAAAGCAAGGGAAAAATGGCCAAGATGACCGTAGACTTGAAAGATGCCGCCGACTGTTACCAGCTCCTTGAGAAAGAAAACCGAGCGAAGGCGGCGGACCTGGAGAAGGCCGTGGTAGCAGCCAAGGAAGCCCACTCTAAAATTAGAGCGGCGAAGGAAGAGCTGCGTCAAGCTGGAGATATCACAGCTGGGAAGCCATTTTTGTTGTGGACAAGGTTCGGAGATCCGAAGTATGCCCCTCTTGATAAACTATGGAGTTCTGCAGATGCATACGTGGATTTGGCAGCTAGTGCTGCTGATGCAGCCGAGTACTTGATCCGAGAGACCGTGAAGTGGAAAAGCTGTTCTAGTCAGAGTTCGATGGTCCAGCGCGTCCGCTGCTGTTGAATGAGCGAATGGCCGAGTGGGCCGAGCTCCATAGGTTGTCCGAGCTTTCCATGAGGTCTGTTGTGGATCATCTGTGGCCGGAAGGGCCAAGGCCGAATAGTTATTTTAGTTTATTGCAATAGTTCCTTGGTGCTGTGCCGCACATCGACGCTATGAGGAGGTCGGCGTGCATAGAGGGTGCGCGGATGGCACTTGCCCGTGTTAAAACATACTGGACAAGATGGAAGCCACCGCTATGGCAACCCCGAGTCCGGCCGTGGGCCGAGTATCTGTCGAGCACTACTTTGCAGAAGTCCTTGAAGGCGCTCGCTCAATAGAGGCTCAGTGAATATTATGTTCTAGTGACATGTATTCCCATTGTAAAAACAATGTTTTATTGAATTATAAAGGCTGTGTTTATACTTTTGCCTGAAAGTATTATGATGCCTCATGTGCGGCCGTTTATGTATGTATGTGCATAACCTGAAAGTTTGCAGTCGTCGACTTTAGCCCCCACGCATATAATGCGGGGGTGTTTGCAAAAACCGTGTATTCACACTTGATTCAACGTCTTGGTCCATTAAGGGGGTGGTAGCGCAGCGAACAAGGCAATCGGACTATATTGCTTTAACACTTCACTTAGCCATAGGAGTTTGACGGTGGGGCTACTATATAGCCCCTGGTACCTCCGCGCTCGTCCGAATACGGGGCGCGTACATACATGACCGGGAAACGACCCTTCGTTAATGCGGAGGAATCCCGAAGATTCCAGTAAGTCATTGAGTGGTTGACCAGTCTCGCGGTTTATCGTGACAGTCAGTTTTCGGCTTTCTCTACTAAGGTGCTCATCCGGATGAACCAGGGCACAATCTCAGTAGTTCTCCCGGTGCCACCTTAGCCGATAGAGCGGAACGTAAGGTAGAAAAACACGGGAGCCGGGCAAACCCAACATTTGACCAAACACATGATTCAGAGCTGATGCATATAAGGCCAAACTCACGACGTCGAACACTCCCTAAGGTATTCGGTCTTTATAACATATGCCGAGCTAAACAATGCCATTGATAATGAACCCCGAATGTCCAGGTACGTGCAATTCTCTGACATGGCGAAATGCCAATAACGTCAGCATCCTTCTTGGTTATATTAAGTATCCGGAGGATGTGAACAACAAGAGACAGTAAAAAAGGTTTACACAGGGTCTTAATCTAAAAAGAAACCTTTGAGCGGGTCCCTGCTGCACGTCTACCAGGTGTCTCCGCGCAGTCGTATCCTGGACGGGTGTGGCGTGATTGTCATCTTTAAAAGAGAAGAGCTTAGGTGAAGGTTGTCGTGCCAAAAAATTGGTTATTCTCAATAAACCATTAAAATTCAAGATAAGTCAAGTTGAGCCGAACTAGCCCTGATTACACGCGGGAAGCCCCTGGTACCATCTATGGGGGTATAACCATCAAACCATTCGGTTTTATCCAAGCTGTTATAGCTAGTAATGCACCGGACTCGTCTAGCCGTGTCCACGGTCTTGACAACCGATCCTTTATTCTGGTTGGAGGGGCCATTTAGTGTTCGGCTATTAAAGCCGTCGTACACTCTTCCGCTTGTAAGGAACGTTCAACGTTTTTGCTAATGGTGCTGATGCCACGTGGGCCGGGCATCTTTAGCTTGAGGGAAGCGTAATGCGGTACTGCATTAAAACGAGTGAAAGCCGCTCTTCTGAGTAGTGCTTGATAGCCACTTCGGAATGGAGCGATGTCGAATGTTAACTTTTTTGCTTCGGAAGTTGTTGGGAGAACCGAATACAACCTCTAGTAATAGGGAGCCCGTGCAGCGGGCCTCTGGGCCTGGTATTACTCCCTTGAAGGTAGTATTACTGTAGCTGATTTTTTTTGGTCTATCCCCATTTTGCGGACTGTGTCCTGATATATCAGATTTAGACTACTGCTGCCGTCCATAAGGACTCGTGTGAGATAGTATCCATTTATTATTGGGTCCAGCACCAGAGCAGCCGATCCTTCGTGTCAGATGCTTGTTAGGTGATCCCTGCGATCAAAAGTGATCGGGCAGGCCAACCAAGGGTTGAACTTAGGGGTGACGGACTCTACGGCTCGTGTGTCTCGGAGTGCATGTTTGCTTCTCCTCTTCGTCACGTGGATCATGTTTACTGTTTTGACCTCTGGTGGGAATTTTTCTGTCCCCCAGTGCTTTGCCGGTGAAGCTCATCCTCGTCTTCGCTCTGTGTATCCCGCCCCTTGTGTTCGGCGTTTAGCTTACCGGCCTGCTTGAAGCTCCAGCATTCTCTGTGGGTGTGATTTGCAGGTTTATTGGGGGTGCCGTGAATCTGACATAGTTTGTCTAGAATCTTATTTAGGCCGGACAGTCCATCTCTGCTGCCTTTAGAAGGCTTTTTCTGTTGACCTGTTCGAGGGCCCCTGAATCCGGCGTTTAACGCCGTATTGTCTGGGCTGTCTTCTGTATTTCGACGCTTGCTTTTACTACGCCGTGGTTTTCCGTTGCCATCCCTGACTTTGGATGTGCTTGGGTCGCTGGTGCCACTGCGGGCCAACCAGCTATCTTCGCCCGCGCAAAAGCGGGTCATGAGGCTTGTCAAGGCTGCCATTGTTCTCGGCTTTCCTTGGCCGAGGTGTCTGGCGAGCCATTCATCTCGGATGCTGTGCTTGAAAGCTGCTAAGGCTTCGGCGTCCGGACAGTCGACGATTTGGTTCTTCTTAGTGAGAAACCTATTCCAAAGCTTTCGGGCTGACTCTCCTGCTATTGAATTATGTGACTTAAATCGCTCAGATCCGGAGGTCGGACATAGGTCCCTTGAAAATTAGCCCGAAAAGCATCCTCGAGCTCCTCCCAACTTCCAATGGAGTTTTCGGGGAGGCTTTTTAGCTAGTGCCGAGCTGGTCCTTTAAGCTTGAGGGGCAAGTACTTGATGGCATGGAGATCATCTCCATGCGCCATATGGATATGGAGGATAAAGTCCTCGATCCAGACCCCAGGGTCTGTGGTCCCATCGTATGCCTCTATGTTCACTGGTTTGAAACCTTTTGGAAATTTGTGGTCCAGCACCTCATCGGTGAAACATAGGGTGTGTGCGGCACCCCTGTATTTAGATTTATCAAGGCGTTCGGACGGGTATGGTATTCGGTTTTGATACTGTGCCGTAGCGCGCTTCCTAGATCCATAGATGGATCTAGTCATACTGGATTTTTGTCGCAAGTCCTCATGTAGGCCATGTGTTGACTTATGTGCTACCCTGTTAGCCGCTCTATCGCGGCCACGGGGTGGTTGATCCGACCGGTTGGCCGTTTTGTTTTTCGGCTGTGTGAGCTCTACGGCCTCGTCGTCGAATTCGGGCAATAGCTTGCGCTTTGGATAGCACTTTGCATGGTAACTTCCACCATGCGTTTCTTCGTTGTCGAGCACTTTGTTCCATCTGCTGTTGAGCGTATTTTGTGCGGCCTTGAGCCTTTGCTTCTGCTTCTTCATACTCCTCGTTGTGGCAATAAGCCTTCTGCGGAGGTTCTCTTATTCCGGACTATTTTCCTTGTTGTGCACATCTTCGTCCGGACTATTTTCCTCCTCGGAGGTGTTTTTATGAGCTTTATCCTCCGCGTCACCGTGTTCGGACATTGGATCCGTACTATGTTCACCGTTCATGGCTTCATTTTGCTCTCGGCTGGTCGATTGTGGTCGCTGCTTCTCCGGAGTCGACCGGGGTGTTATTTTCTCTTTCGCTGTTATCACTGTTTTTGCCGAGGCGAGATTTAGATCGGCGCCTACGTCGACGCTGTGTTTGCTTCTCGATGGAGTTGTTCTTCGCTGCTTCTTTCCGTTCCTTGTCGTTGTTTTCTTTGGGTGTATCCACCATGTATATGTCATGTGATGAAGTGGCGGTCCAGCGCCCTGTGGGCGGTGGTTCCTGTTCGTCTCCTGCATCGTCGTTCATACCATCGATGTCTTCAGAGTCGAAGTTCAGCATGTCGGTTAAATCGTCGACAGTGGCTAAAAGTGGGTGGTGGGTGGGTGGCGAATTTCTTCATCGTCCGCATCCCATTCTACCCGGAAATAGTTCAGCCAAGGCTCTCCTGACAGGGAGAGAGACCTTAACGAATTTAGCACGTCGCCGAAGGGCGAGTGCTGAAAGATATCCGCGGAGGTAAACTCCATGATCGGCACCCAATCGGATTCGATAGGCACGGGCGCAGGTGGCTCGAAGTCTGTGGCCGCAGATGAATCCAGTAGTTCAGCGTCACGGCTCTCGTGTGGAGTAACGTCAGTATCTGGCTCTATCGCCGCTGAGAGTGTGGCCTCCATGTCGGGGTCTATCCGCCCGTCCTCGGATGGTGCAATTGGCTCCGGATTGAAGGCCGGAGTAGTGCCGGTGCGATCTCCCGACCACTGTCCGACGACGCACCTGGCATGGGCTCGTCGTGAGTCCGGCGAATCCATCGAAGATCAAGTCTCTGCGGATGTCGGCAGTGTAATTCAAGTTTCTGAACCTGACCTAGTGGCCAGGGGCGTAGCTCTCAATCTGCTCCAGATTGCCAAGCGAGTTGGCCCGCAGTGCGAAGCCGCCGAATACGAGGATCTGCCCGGGTTGGAAAACCTCACCCTGGGCCGCATCGTTACCGATGATCGAAGGAGCCATCAGGCCTTATGGTGACCACACAGTGGAACTCTCAATGAAAGCACCAATGTCGGTGTCAAAACCGGCGGATCTCGGGTAGGGGGTCCCGAACTATGCGTCTAAGGCGGATGGTAACAGGAGGTGGGGGACACAATGTTTACCCAGGTTCGGGCCCTCTCAATGGAGGTAATACCCTACTTCCTGCTTGATTGATCTTGATGATATGAGTATTACAAGAGTTGATCTACCATGAGATCATAGATGCTAAACCCTAGAAGCTAGCCTATGGTATGATTGTTGTTGTCCTACGGACTAAACCCTCCGGTTTACATAGACATGGAGGGGGCTAGGGTTACACAGAGTCGGTTACAACGGGAGGAGATCTACATATCTGTATTTCCAAGCTTGCCTTCGACGCCAAGGAGAGTCCCATCCGGACACGGGATGAAGTCTTCAATCTTGTATCTTCATAGTCCAGCAGTCCGGCCAAAGGATATAGTCCGGCTGTCCGGAGACCCCCTAATCCAGGACTCCCTCAAGACCCATGTTTGTAATACTTGGCTCCTCGGAGCCTAATGAATAAATACTCTGAGTCGTAGAGTCTTGTTGTGATGCCATGTTGTATTTGCACATATCGAGCATATTGTGTGTATGATTGAAATGCTTGGTATGTGTGGGATCCGACAATCTAGTGGTTTATCCTTGGTAGCCTCTCTTGTGGGGAAATGTAGGTCTGGTGCTTCCACAGAGCCTTGTTAGTCCGCTACAGCTCGGTTTACCGGAGTCCTGCTAGCCCAGCACTATTGCTCCGGAACACTTAGACTGGCTGGCATGTGATTCACATCGTTCATGTGTCTGTCCCTTCGGGGAAATGTCACGCGGTGACTTCTGGAGTCCTGCTAGCATGCTATAGCCCGGATTCGCGGAGTCCTGTTAGCCCAGTTGCTACAGCCCGGATTCACACGCTGATGACTGACATGCTCAATGTTGTTTCATGTATGCCTCTCCCTGTACGTTAGTGCCACTTTGGGTTCACGCTAATCATGTCAGCCCGGGTTCTCTGTCATATGGATGCTAGCGACACTATCATATACGTGAGCCAAAAGGCACAAACGGTCCTGGGCCAGGTAAGGCAACACCCATGGGAATATCGTGTATGAGGCCGCAAAGTGATATGACGTGTTACATGCTAGATCGATGTGACTTAGAATCGGGGTCCTGACACCGGGCCTCTATAAATAGGACTAGCCGTCACCTTAGGATGGGGGGCTGATCCAGATCACCATTAACCACACAAGCGCACCGAGCTCAAGAACACGTCTCCTCAGGAGGCTGTTCTTCCCTTGTACTTGTTCATCCTTACCCTACAAGTCAATCCACCACACCACACTGGAGTAGGGTCTTACACCACATCGGTGGCCCGAACCAGTACAAACCCTGTGTCCCTTATTCTTCGAGTTCGACGTGCTAAGCCTTGAGATCGTGGTGAGTGGGTGAGCTAGGGAAGGGAGAGATCTTCGTGCGCACCCCAGTGTTCGAACCTTAAGGGTTTTGCCGGAACCCGTAATCCAACATTTGGCGCGCCAGGTGGGGGTGCGCCGAAGCCTCTCCTCCATCCGCAGACCCGCCAACACTCTGCAGCACCGATGTCCGGAGACCCGAGGGCCAACGCCGACCATTGGGCATCTTGGCCAGTCCAGGCGGCACCGTCCGCCCAAGAAGACCTCAACTCCGCGCTCCAAGCAGTGCACACACTGCCGAACGCCGCGGGGCGCGGGCGGGGCGGTCCGACGCCTTCCACCCTTACCCCGCGGCGCGCGCGAGCCGCTGCAAGGGCCTTGAGCTACGCCACGGCGACGGTGTCGCACACCCGACGGGAGCAAGCAAACATGAGGGCCACACTCATAGTGGCGCGGGAGCTGCTGCGGTGCCAACTAGCAGAGAGCGCTCGCGATGCATTGCTGGAGCGCGTCGCTGAGCTGTTGGACGGCGCGACCAGGGGTCTGCCGCCTTTATGCTCCCTACCTACGCCTCAAGTTGTGGCCAGGATCACATGGTGGGCCTCGCCGCGCCCGTACGCTCCCAGGCGCATCAGGAGGGTTCATCGGCAGCGATGCAGCCAGTGGAGCCGGGCACCCAGCCGCACCTGTGCCTTCCCCGGTGGGCGCTGTCATGAGTGTTGCCCCCTACGGCCCCAACAGGATGTCGCCCTTCCATCCTCGGGGCGGCGTGTTGGGCTTGATGATGTGGAGCGCGGGGCACTTCGGCAGGGTTTTCGGGGCGACGGCTCCGGAGGCCTATGTGCCCCACATGATGGACCAGGAGTACACGCCGGAAGATGACCCCGGCTCGTTCCTCGAGCCAGGTTGGGAAGAGGAGACGCTGGAAGTTGAGGCCTTCCAGGAGCCACCCGGGAGCCTCGCCGACCCCGCCGGCGACAACAGCTGCAGGGTACCACTAAACTCTCAGGAGCAGGCTTACGCTAACCATGGGTCGCAAATGAATCTGGTCGCAGCGATGGACGACGTCCCTAGCACGGCAGCCCCCTTCCACCAGGGGAAGCGCACTGGGGGCTGCATGGGAGGAGCCAGGAGCAAGGCCCCTCCCCGCATCGCACGGAGCAAGGCATCTCCCGGAGGTAGGTCCTCTGCCAGGGAGGCACTGGCGAGCCTTCCCCCCGGCAGAGGGCCCGTGGTCGTCGAGGGCGCCGCTAGCATCCCCTTTGTCCCTTGGCATCGTCCTTGCTTCCAGACGCCTCAACGGTGGTCGAGGGTGGTGCAAGGCGGGGCCCTCGTCTGGCGATATGAAGCTAGGCTCACGCCTATGAAGGTCTCCGCTTGTGACACTCTCACATAATAATGAGTGGGGCTGTACACGCCCCGGAGTCTCCGGAGTGCCGCCCTTGGGCCTCGGGGGCTCCCGCCCACATCCTAGTGGAAGCACCATGCTCCATGCTAGCCGTCGACACTGTCCCCCAATGACTATGCTCACAGCCAGTGAAAGCACTTAGCTCTGTGTTGGTGGAAAGACAAGAAGACTAGCAAGGTGCCGGAAGCGGCCATTTGCTTTTGACCTCTTTTCTATAGCTCAGATTTGCAGCCTTTGATCTTGAATTTGAAGTTGTATTTCCATTGGCAATTGTGGGGGGCATCCTTTCTAGTTCGTGTTGATTTCGTGAGTTTCTGGATTCGTGCTTTGTTTTGAGATTTGCGTCCACTATCTCTCCCCTTCCAAAAACCTCGTGAGCGGGGTCCGGCAGCGGCGTACGCCCACTACGCGCGCACCTCGCCATTACTGGCGCTCGCTTCTCGCGAGGCCCTCTCGGGTGGACTAGCGGACCCCTCAGGAAACCAAAACCTCGCGAGCTCACGAGGGGATCCCCTTAGAAGGAATGCACATCCGCAGCTGCCAAATCAGTTTGAAGCCCGACTGAACCAAGGTAAGTTATGGTAGCAATCCCGCAAGGGGCTCGCAAGCACACAAAAGCGTGCTTTAAGCATAGCCTAGGGAATAAAATGGTAGCCTATTTACATGAGGGGCTCCCCCTCCCCAAAATGCTCTTACATTGTGAGGGGATGTACCCAAGATTTTGCGCGCAGGTTCAAAATAAAGGAGCGCAGGCTCAGTCAGACATGTCACTCGCCTCGTCTCCCGAGTTGCTCCCGGACAGGCTAGTGGCGCCATCACTGGCGCTATCTTCACCGTCATCAACCACGCCGCCCTCATCCGCCACGACCACCACCACGTCATCATCAGAAGAAAAGGCCCTAACCAGAGCATCCACATTGTCGTCCACCCAGCGTGCTAGGTTGTCTCGCATGACCTCAGGCATTGGGGCAATGGCGACGTCAAAGTTAAAGTCAGCATTGGTGTTTAGGAGATGGCTGAAGACGCAGGGGAATGTGCGCCCGAGGAAGCCTCGGCTCTTTTCATCCACAATCTCACGAGCCCTCTCAGCCCAGTTCTCTAGGCGCGTCACGACTTTGGTGAAGAAGCGAAGATGGCCGGCATAGTCCTCGGCGTGTGCGTAGGGGCCATGCTCATCGCAAATGGTACCAAGCGCCTGATTGGCCCTCGTCTTGGGGTCCCGAAGCATGGGAACATGCTCGCGCAGTAGCATTTGCCGGCGAAGCGCCTCTTCCCTGCTCTACTACATGAAGGACTCGGTGCTGGCAACCCGCTGTTAAAGCGGGAGCAGCTCAGCACGGGCGGAGGCCAGCTCAGCTTGCACGGAGGTCAAGGCAGCCACTACGGCCTTCTCGCGCTGCTCCGCCTCGGTCAACCCTTACCTGAGGGCAGAAGTCCTACCCTCAGATTCGGCCTCCAAAAGCTTCAGCTTCAGACCGTACCTATTGGCAAGATCAGTGCGAGCCTCGGCCACCCTGCGGTCAATCTCCTCCTGGGCCCTGGCCTTGCGCACACTGACAGCATCCTCTGCTTGGGCAACTTGGCATTCCCTCGTCTCCAACCTCTCAAGTTCAAGACTGCGCTTTGTGGCCTCCAGCATCAGCGCTTCCTCGCACCTCAGGACCTCGCCCTCGTCGGACGGCGCCCCCTTCGATCATCGACACCAAGGCAGCTCTGCGCACCTCCATTTGCTGCTCCAGGGAGGCGCTCAGGGCCTGGAGGTCCTGCCTGCGCTGCTCGGCGATCTCGCGGTGGTGGTCTGCCTCCCTGGCCTCCTCCAAGGCCCGGACGCTGGCCTCGCGAGAGGTAGCCAGAGTTGCCTCGGCCTCCGTGTTGGCGTGCTCACACTGGAGGCGCCCGATGTTGATGGCCACCTTCAGTTGGCGCCATTCATCCACCAGTCGGACGCCCTCAGTTTCAAGACGAGCGTCGACGTCCACAAGTTCTTCCCCAAGCCGGCTCAGTGCACCCATCACCTCCTGGAACAGCTCGTGACAGATAGCACCCCGCTTGCGTGCAAGTCCGAGCGTGCGACTGGGTCCGTCCTCCACGCCAGCAGATGGCGGAGGAGTCCGAAGTGGTCCGCTTCCCCCCAGCCGAGGGCTGGAGGCCGGTGCCCTCCTAGTCGTCCTTCGGGCCTCAGCGGAGGCCTGGAGGGGCGGAAGTACCTAGCTTGAAGAAGAGGCCAAGACCGAGGTCATCCAGCCGCCGTCGATGACCAGGGGAGGAGCCCTGGGCACACCTCCTGCACCCCAGGCAAAACCACAAAGGAGAAACGGCAAGAACGCGGGTTCGAGGCGCCTGGATAGCTTGCTAGCCTCTCCGGCCGACCTCACGATGAATGTGGCATGCTGATGTGGGCCGACCAAGGACGGCGGGGGATTGAGGGCAGGAGGAAATTGCTTCTCGGGAGATTTCGCCGGCCTAGCGGAATGAACCCAAAGGAGCCACAGTCAGAAAGGGGAGAAACACTTGAGAAATTACAAGGATAAGGTACTCACTCATCTATGGCGATGTACTTCCTCTATTTCAATGTCCAGAAGGCATCACCGCTGCAGCTTGGAGATCCTTTCCTCTTCCGGAGCGCGTCGAAGTTCAGTCAGAGTCAGCCGAAGCCTTGGGTGCGGCCACCAGCGTCGGGCGTGGCTGGAGTAGTTCCTGAGGAGGCGACCTCAGGAGCAAGGGGCAGCGTGGGGACCTTAGCCCCCGCTTCCTGGCGACCCGCCGGGGCTCCGGGGGCTACGGCTTTAGGAGCATCGGGCTGCGGCACCCCTCCGGCAGCTTCCTCGGGATGGCTCCCTAAGGGTCCGCGGGGCGGCCCCTCGAGACCCCCGAGCGGCGCCGATTCCACAGCAGCCGTGCCGCTAGCGCACGACGGTGATCCTCCCTCTACATCTACTTCTGGAGAGGTCGTCATGTTGGCGGTAGGCAAGGGAGCCACAGTGACAGGCTCTCGCGAGGCCCTTCGAGACCAGCCGGACATGGTCCCCACTCATCGAAAGGGGGCATCTGCCTTGCGAAGTCTGCCTTGTTCGAGCAGCAGTACAAGAGACAGCCCTCCCCTGACATGTTGGCCGGTGACGGGTCGCCTGCCAGGATCTCGAGCATAGTTTGTTGCGCCTCAAGAGGAAGCCTGGACTCGTGAAGCCTCATGCGATCCTTGCTGCCGGACAGGGTCCACATTGGTCGTGAATGGCACTGGAGCAGAGCAACACGGCGTCGTGTGAACTCCTTCACCACCATGGGCGCGGTGACGCCGAGATCCTTCAGCCTCTTTAACCGGAGCTAGACGAAGGCAAGATGCGGGTCGGTGAGCTTCTCGTGGCCCCAGCCAGAGCTGGGAACGGCGGGTGCCGACGGAAGAAAGAGCAGGGGGCTGAGCATGCCGACATCCACGAATACCCACTATCTCCGGAACCCGCTCGCAGACGGGGGAAGCTCGAAGTCGATCCCCGAGCCGGCCGTCGCCACCACGGCCTGGAAGCTCAGGCACCCCGAGCACTGTCGAGGGCCAATCAGGTGAAGCGAGAAGAAATGGCGAAGTAAGGACACGGAGGGAGCAATGTCCACCATGGTCTCACAGACAAAGGCGAAGACGGCGAGGAGAGCGACAGATTGGGGATCCAAGTGCAGCATATGGATCTGATAATGGGAAAGCACAGCGTTGAAGAAGGTGGAGAAAGGGGGAACCAGGCTGGCCCACATGGCGTCAAGGAGGAAGTGGACCTTGGTGGCCGCCCTATCGATGGAGGCACGGGATGCGGGCCAGGCCACCGTCTTCCCCCACTCGTTGAAGCCGGTGGCGAGCGCTGGACGGACCTTGCCCATGGCCTCCTGGTTAAGCACCACCGATCTCTCGACAGCTGGCTCAAAGGCCGGGGGTGGCTCGGTTGAGGATTGGGGCTGCTTCCGTTTCTTCGTTTGGCTCGGGGCCATGGCGGCGGAGAGGACAGAGCTCCGGTCAGATTGGAAGCAGAGGTTGTTGTTTCAAGGAGGCCGAAGAGTTGGGGCAGCGCGTCGCCAGCGATGAAGGAGTAACTGTGTTGTCCGCGGTGGCCGCCTAGCCAGGAGGATATCAAGGCTGCGTGAGGAAGCGAGGACGCCCACGTCCCGTCAGTCGCCACGTGCCAATCAAGGCCGCAAGCGGTTGGGGCCCGCGGCGCTCCGCACTTGCCCTTTGGCTTCACCTCGAAGCCAAGTCCGAGTGCGCCTTGGGCTCGGGGGCTACTGTCAGCGTCCGAGGAACGGGGGTCCCCGGACTTGCCTGCCTGCGGTGCATGGCGTGGCTCCACCAGCGGCCTAGTACGGCCCATCTTCACCAGAAAACACTCGAGACCCTCGCGAGGGGCCAAGCCTCACGAGGTGGACGACAAAAGACCTCCTCTGGGGCGGCCTCACTAGGCTATCTCGCGAGGAGCGGAGAGATCAAGGCGAGGGGCACCTCATGTAACGCCGTCGATGCGGCTATATCTCCCACGTGTCGAAGCACGTCTTAGAGGCATAACCGCATTGAAAGAAATGTCGCAAGCGAGGTAATCTTCACACAACCCATGTAATTCATAAGGGAAAGAGATACATAGTTGGCTTACAATCGCCACTTCATGCAATACATGAGTAAAGCATTACATCATACATATACAATCAAGGTCCGACTACGGAAGCAAAATCAAAGAAGACTACCCCAAATGCTACACAGATCCCCGATCGTCCCAACTGGGCTTCACTACTGATCAACTGAAACGAAACAACACAATGAACATGATCTTCATCGAGCTCCTCCTTGAGCTCGGATGCGTCAACTACACGGTTTCATCGGCACCGCAAACTGGTTTTGAAGTATCTGTGAGTCACGGGACTCGGCAATCTCACACCCGCGAGATCAAGACTATTTAAGCTTATGGGAAGGGTAAAGGTATGAGGTCGAGCTGCAGCAAGTTTACTCAGCATATATGGTGGCTACCATACACAAAAGAGAGCGAGAAGAGGAGGCAAAAGCACGGTCGAACAACTATGATCAAGAAGTGATCCCAGAACAACCTACGTCAATCATAACTCCAACACCATGTTCACTTCCCGGACTCCGCCGAGAAGAGGCCATCACGGTTACACACGCGGTTGATGTATTTTAATTAAGATCGACTTCGGGTTTTCTACAACCGGACATTAACAAATTCCCATCTGCCTCATAACCGCGGGCACGGCTTTCGAAAGATAATACCCTGTAGGGGTGTCCCAACTTAGCCCATTACAAGCTCTCACGGTCAACGAAGGATATACCTTCTCCCAGGAAGACCCGATCAGTCTCGGAATCCCGGTTTACAAGGCATTTCGACAATGGTAAAACAAGACCAGCAAAGCCGCCTGTTGTGCCGACAAATCCCGATAGGAGCTGCACATATCTCGTTCTCAGGGCACACCGGATAAGCGAAGCGTACAGGTACCAACGTAACCCAAGTTGCCAAGGGACGGTCCCGCACGATGCTCTAGTTTGGACCAACACTCAGAGGAGCACTGGCCCAGGGGTTAAAATAAAGATGACCCTTGAGTCTGCAGAACCCAAGGGAAAAAGGCCTAGGTGGCAAATGGTAAAACCAAGGTTGGGCCTTGCTGGAGGAGTCTTATTCAAAGCGAACTCATCAAGGGGGCCCATAAATCACCCAACCGTAAGGAACGCAAAATCAAGGAACATAACACCGTATGACGGAAACTAGGGCGGCAAGAGTGGAACAAAACACTGCATAACGCCGAGCCTTCCACCCTTTACCAAGTATATAGATGCATTAATTAAATAAGAGATATTGTGATATCCCAAAATAATCATGTTCCAGCATGGAGCAAACTTCAACTTCACCTGCAACTAGCAACGCTATAAGAGGGGCTGAGCAAAGCGGTAACATAGCCAAACAATGGTTTGCTAGGAAAGGATGGTTAGAGGCTTGACATGGCAACATAGGAGGCATGATATAGCAAGTGGTAGGCGTCGTAGCATAGGCATAGCAAAAGGGCGAGCAACTAGCAAGCAAAGATAGAAGTGATTTCGAGGCTATGGTCATCTTGCCTGAAATCCCACAAGGAAGAAGAACGAGTCCATGAAGAAGTCAAACGGACGAAGTCGAACGAATCCTCACGACTCTGGAACGAAACCGAAGCTAACGAGAGAAGCAACCGGGAAACAAACAAACAACATGGTAAACCAACAAGAACAAACATGGCATGATGCACAACCAAGTATGATGCATGTCCGGTTTAAATAGCATGGCATGGCAATATGCACAAACAAAACTACAAGTTAAATGGAGCCCAATATGCAGCGAGTTGCATATTGACGAAACACCAGATTCGAGTTATTTAGTTTGCTCTTGGTTATGTACCCAACAATATTAAATGTTATTAAGCACGGCAAGGGGTGCAGCATGATAAAAACTACCTATCTAGGCAAATTTAAATGAGGCCGGGACAACAAACAACAATTCCGGAAAATCCTCATGTGCATATTTCGAATTTGGTACTGTTCTGGCCTAAAACATATTTTGTTGTTGTTAAACAGGAAAATAAAGTGCACCATGTTAAACTAGGCATTTTTTCACCCCATTTACATATAAATTTTATTAAATTTGGAGCTACAGTTATTTAGTTATGAAATAAATCATTTTAACATGGCATTTGAGCAAATTTAAACAAATAACAATTTAAAAATTTTAAACATGGATGAAAATAGCATATTGTGAAACTAGATGCAATTCTAATCATTTTACATATATGACATGTTTAATTTGGATGCATGGATAATTACTTATTAACACTTTAATATGATGGCATTTTTTTGTAAATCTGTAGAATCCTGGAAAAATAGCAATATCGTTCCGCGGAAAAAAACATGGATAGGGCCGAATCTGGTCGGCCCAAAAGTGCACAGGAGAGGGGCCGGGGCCTGCTCACCCTGGGCCAAGGCCCGATTGGAGGGGAGGCTGCAGGAGGGGCGCTACCGGGCCTTGGAGGTCACCGAGGCGCGGTCAACGCCGATCGAACTGGAGTGAGCTGGCCGCTCTCGCTTCAAGAAATGTAAGCAGCAGGAGCATGGCAATGGAAGAGAAGACGGCAGGGGCCCCTGGCGACGGGTCGGCGGAACCGCCGAACAAGCGGAACGGAGCGCTGGAGGCGCCGGGGTCCAACCGCAAGGGGAGGCGCGGATCGGGGCTCGGTGCGGCGGCTCCGGCGAGGCAAGGGACTTGGCGACGCGGAAAGCAGAGGAGGCCGAGGTGCCATGGCAGTGGAACGATAGCGGCGGCGGAGCTGGGGGCACCGGAGAAAGGAGGTCTGGCGGGGCCTGAGGGCACAGGGCTTCGGGGTGGCCGGATCCCGGTCGCGGGAGGTCGCCGGGGTCACGTTCCCTGCCGGATCGAAGCAGAGGCGGGCCGGCGGACTTGGAGCTCCATGGCGCGAGGCTGCTGCTGCAACGCACAGAGAGAGAGATGAGAAGAGCGAACCGGAGGAAGGAGAGAAAGGGAACCAGGGTGGCGCTCATCTTAGACGACGACGGTGGAGGTGCTCGGGGTTCGGGGATGCAGGAGCTGCTCCTGCTGCCATTAGCAGGGACGAGGCGGAGGAGACGCGTGAGCTCTGCTGGTCCTCGAGAAGAACAAGCGGAGGCGCGGGATAGCAGGCAGAGGAAGGAGGAGGCGCTCGGCTGACCGAATCGAGGGGGTCCAAAGGAGAGCCCCGGTTGCGGGAAATCGATGAGAAGCTGGAGGCTTGGCTGTCCCGATCGGGAAGGAGGAGGCTGGTAGGTTGGGGATGGATCCCGAGGGGGGATCTGGTAGAGAGTGGCGGCGGGCAGGAGGATGGATGGAACAAGGGGGCTAGATTTTAGGGATTGGTCTAGGGTTGGACTATTTATATAGGTAGGGGATTAAAGCAGGGTTAACGCGATCCGTTCGGTCGTAATCGGGCAGTCAAGAATAAATAGGTAGGGAGTCCAAATAAGAAAACGGAGATGTTTTATAGATGTTTGGGGATGATCCGGATACATCGGTGATGACTGAGCGGGTCGGGTTTGGGGCAAGTTTCGGACAAGCTCGCGAGGGGGTCTGAGAGAGGTCAACGAGGACAAGGGGTCTGACAAAATGACAACAGAGGCAAATTGAGAAGGGGCAACTGCGAACGTCTACAATTTTTATGAAAACATGCAGATGCAATGCGCATGATGCCATGAGATGAGATGCATGACATGAACAAAAAGCAAAACAAAAGACAAAAACCCAACCACAAAGGAAATAACATATCACATCTCCGGAAAAGGCAAGAGTTGGAGTTACGAATATGGAAAGTTGTATCCGGGGCGTTACAACACTCCACCACTACGAGAGGATCTCGTCCCGAGATCTAGGATGGCACTAAAGAGAAAAGGAAGAGGAAGATAAGAGGTAAACTAAGTTGTTTCTTCGACAAACGAGTGAAACCACGAACCTTGAGAGGTTGAGCAATTTAAAAGAAAGAGTACAACAGAGATGAACGAGATTGCAAACAATCCGGTATAAAAGAGGAACAAGGAGTATTACGAGAACTTGAAGGTTGAAAGACATGGAAATAAGAGCTTCACAAACGAAAAGAATGTGACCACCTCGGAATAATGAGATAGCCAAGGAACAAGAATGACAGAATTTGGACAGCACTCCGGTAGAAAAGAGAAGAAAACTTGATGAGATGAAAAGATATTGAAGAGATGATACAACACTCCGGTTAAATGGATAAGTAAGAAAATAACATGATCTTGACAAAACAAGGTGATGGGTGAAGAGAGCAACATCACAATGCCTCTGGAAGAAAGAGTAGAAGATAGATCATTGGAATAACAAAATGTAGTAGAAAATGCCAACTTCTGCCACAAATGAGCTTGGAAAGCACCCTTCCAAGAAGAAAGAGAACGGAGTTGTTGGAAAACCAACAACGAAACGAATAAGCTTGTAGTGGGCTTATGGAAAACATCTCAAGACTATGAGGTGACAACCGGCCACAAATGGAAACCATTGATTTGATTGAGAGCACCAAAGAGATGAAAACTTCTTCACCGAGATGAGAAGTAGAAAATTGGATCATAGGTACGCACCACAAATAGCAACATTCCTTAGGGAAGGCTATAGGTGAAATATAACCCAATATAACTCCAACAAAAAGATTGATTGGTTGAAAAGATCTCTTGAACGAAGAGAAAATGATGGGTTTAAAATACCTCATTCTTGACAACATATGAATCATGAAACACGAACTCAAATTGTCAAAAATGACATAACACCACCTCGAATGATAAGGTAGAACGAATTGCACTTCAGAATGCAAGATGAAGAATGCTTGAGCTCCTCCAAGAAGAATCTTGATGAACGCTTCGAGCATGAATTAAATCCTTGATGAACCACCATGAAGAAACTCCATGAAGAACTCCGGTAATAAAAGGATGATAGGAAGAAAGAGAAGTTGAAAACACAAGGTGGCCTTGCAGTGATAAGGTAAAGCTTTGAAATGATATAACCGAGAAAACTTGGAACTCCGGAAAGAAAGATGAACAAATTAAATCAAGAATTTTTATGAACCTCCAGAATAAGGAATTGAATTTAATCGATGAAACAAGAATAAGAATTACATTATGCTCATCCTTCACCAATTGAATTGATGACAAGCAATGGATTTGGCATACTACTTATTCTCGTAGAAAGGATTAAGATAGATATGGCACAAACTTGGGAAGGTCTTCAACGATCCGCCGGTAGGATTGGAAAGAACGAATGAATTGATATGATAACCAAGGAAGAGAACTCTTGAATGAACCACCGTAAGAATTGGAAATGAAAGTAGCAAAGGCACAATTCACCGAGAAGAATTGGAAAACGAAAGAAGATACTTGAGGGGATTTAGATACATGACAACGAAGAGATCATGAACTGATTAGAGGATATTTGAACGATGCACCGATAAGATCTGAAGAACAAGAGCTGAAAGCTAGAATGGATAATTCTGAGATGATGGGCTCCAGAGAATCAAACTGAAAATACTCCCGAATTTCTCCGGATGGGTGAAAAGAATTCTCACAATCGGAAACAATTATGAGAGGATGGCATCAAGCTAGAACCATGAATCTTGAAGAGAATGGAGCAAGATTTAAGAGAAACTCTTCTTCGGTCTTCAAATGTTGAGAATGACGATGAGAAACACCGCCATGAATTGTTGAGATACTCCGGGATGAAAATTAGAAAGGTTGAACCAACGATGAAAAGAATTTGAAAGCGATCTTGGAGAAGGAATATGACTGATGATAATTCATTCTTACAACAAACTTTGAAAAGAATTTGGGAATAGCTCCGGGAAAATTAGAAGAGTCAGGTAAGATCCTGGGAAAAGACCTGTGGGTTAGGGCCCACTCAAAAGATGCACCGTTGAATGAAAGAAAGATTGCGCCGGTTCAATTAAATGGCTTGAATAAGGTAAGACCTCGAAATAGCTAGAAAGGATTAAGAATAGAAACATGAATCCTCTGGGATACCTTCAAAGACTCCAGATAAACATGAATAGCAAGAGGTGGATGATTAAGAGGTGCACCGCATGAGAAAACATTTGAAACGAGGAAGGAATATGATCAACACCGAAAACTTGACTTGAGTCCACCGGAGAAGAAAAGAACGAAGAATAATAAACTCGAAGCTTCCTTTAGCATCTTCATGAGAATCACCGGATAAGAGCACTGAGGAAAAGAATGAAGAGACTTCACATCCATACAATGGATATTTGATTAAGAAATCTGAGTCCTTGAAGAAAAGGGTGGGAGGGCGGGAAAACAAAGACAACTTGGGGGCAGATGAAACGAACAACGTTGAGAAAAGCTTAGAATTGATCTTGCTGATGTTGAAAATGATCGGATCCACTTAAAGAGGAGCACACCGGTGAGAAGAAATTGAGATGACAAACTCGATGATCAAGAAGGATTAGCACTCCCATAGAAATATGAGAACACCACTTGGAATAAGGTATGGAATCAACACTTGGCATTAAAGCAACTCGAATACCACAAAACAAAACAAAAACAAAGGATTTGGCTTGCGGAATAAGCCGGAAACAAACATATGATAGATCGCATATCGTATCATGTGTGTGTTGGAAAGATATCCTACGAGATACTTGAATTCCCACTTATAAACTCCCGAAACTTTCTGGTTATGCAATCAGGTGTTGGGGATACAGGGACACAAAATATATCACCCAAACTAACAATACCTAGATCCAAATTGTATCCATCCTTCAACACATAACCAAGAAACCTTCGAAATCGCTTACCTCAACCTTCAAAAGCATCCGTTATACGAGTTATGGCAATACTCTCGAGCTCGCCTCAAAGATCAAGTTATCGAGGTTATCTCACCAACAACTGCATAAAAGAGATTTTCGATGTCGGCAAAACTCGTGTATTCCAGAAATGCAACGATAAAATTGTGACGACAACACCTCGGAGCTCAACTCCCCGACACCGCCACAACCCCTAAATGTCGGGGAGGCACCAAGAACAATGTTCTCATCACAAAACCATCGGAACGATTCCAAGATACCCGTGATCCTAAAAAATTTAGTGAAATTTGAGGAGAGTAGAGTCAAAACATCTACGCTGTGGGGCCTCACCAGAGCGACGTAAGGGACCGAGGAGTAAAAAAGAATCCTACTCCGATATATATAATCCTAAGACTCAAAACATTTTTTTCTAGACTCAACAACGCCAGCGATTCGATCAAGCTGTGGGGCTCCTAAGTCGGGGATGGCTCGATTACCAACTTGAACGCCTCGATGCGGCTATATCTCCCACGACGACGCATACGACTTAGAGGCATAACCGCATTGAAAGCAATGTCGCAAGCGAGGTAATCTTCACACAACCCATGTAATTCATAAGGGAAAGAGATACATAGTTGGCTTACAATCGCCACTTCATGCAATACATGAGTAAAGCATTACATCATACAGATACAATCAAGGTCCGACTACGGAACCAAAATCAAAGAAGACTACCCCAAATGCTACACAGATCCCCGATCGTCCCAACTGGGCTTCACTACTGATCAACTGAAACGAAACAACACAATGAACAGGATCTTCATCGAGCTCCTCCTTGAGCTCGGATGCGTCAACTGCACGGTTTCATCGGCACCTGCAAACTGGTTTGGAAGTATCTGTGAGTCACGGGGACTCAGCAATCTCACACCCGCGAGATCAAGACTATTTAAGCTTATGGGAAGGGTAAAGGTATGAGGTGGAGCTGCAGCAAGCGACTAGCATATATGGTGGCTACCATACGCAAAAGAGAGCGAGAAGAGGAGGCAAAAGCACGGTCGAACAACTATGATCAAGAAGTGATCCCAACAACCTACGCCAAGCATAACTCCAACACCGTGTTCACTTCCCGGACTACCGAGAAGAGACCATTACGGTTACACACGTGGTTGATGTATTTTTATTAAGATCGACTTCAGGTTTTATACAACCGGACATTAACAAATTCCCATCTGCCTCATAACCGCGGGCACAGCTTTCGAAAGATAATACCCTCCAGGGGTGTCCCAACTTAGCCCATTATAAGCTCTCACAGTCAACGAAGGATATTCCTTCTCCCGGGAAGACCCGATCAGTCTCGGAATCCCGGTTTACAAGACATTTCGACAATGGTAAAACAAAACCAGCAAAGCCGCCCGATGTGCCGACAAATCCCGATAGGACCTGCACATATCTCGTTCTCAGGGCACACCGGATAAGCGAAGCGTACAGGTACCAACGTAACCCAAGTTGCCACGGGACGGTCCCGCACGGTGCTCTAGTTTGGACCAACGCTCAGAGGAGCACTGGCTCGGGGGTTAAAATAAAGATGACCCTTGAGTCTGCAGAACCCAAGGGAAAAGGGCTTAGGTGGCAAATGGTAAAACCAAGGTTGGGCCTTGCTGGAGGAGTCTTATTCAAAGCAAACTGTCAAGGGGGTCCCATAAATCACCCAACCATGTAAGAAATGCAAAATCAAGGAACATAACACCGGTATGACGGAAACTAGGGCGGCAAGAGTGGAACAAAACACTAGGTATAAGGCCGAGCCTTCCACCCTTTACCAAGTATATGGATGCATTAATTAAATAAGAGATATTGTGATATCCAAAAATAATCATGTTCCAGTATGGAGCAAACTTCAACTTCACCTGCAACTAGCAACGCTATAAGAGGGGCTGAGCAAAGCGGTAACATAGCCAAACAACGGTTTGGTAGGAAAGGATGGTTAGAGGCTTGACATGGCAACATAAGAGGCATGATATAGCAAGTGGTAGGCGTCGTAGCATAGGCATAGCAAAAGGGCGAGCAACTAGCAAGCAAAGATAGAAGTGATTTCGAGGGTATGGTCATCTTGCCCAAATCCCGCAAGGAAGAAGAACGAGTCCATGAAGAAGTCAAACGGACGAAGTCGAACGAATCCTCACGACTCCGGAACGAAACCGAAGCTAACGAGAGAAGCAACCCGGAAACAAACAAACAACATGGTAAACCAACAAGAACAAACATGGCATGATGCACAACCAAGTATGATGCATGTCCGGCTCAAATAGCATGGCATGGCAATATGCACAAACAAAACTACAAGTTAAATGGAGCCCAATATGCAGCGAGTTGCATATTAACAAAAAACCAGGTTCGAGTTATTTAGTTCGCTCTTGGTTATGTACCCAACAATGTTAAATGTTATTAAGCACAGCAAGAGGTGAAGCATGATAAAAACTACCTATCTAGGCAAATTTAAATGAGGCCGGAACAACAAACAACAATTCCGGAAAATCCTCATGTGCATATTCCGAATTTGGTACTGTTCTGCCCTAAAACATATTTTGTTGTTGTTAAACAAGAAAATAAAGTGCATCATGTTAAACTAGGCATTTTTCCACCCCATTTACATATAAAGTTTATTAAATTTGGAGCTACAGTTATTTAGTTATGAAATAAATCATTTTAACATGGCATTTGAGCAAATTTAAACAAACAGCAATTTAAACATTTTAAACATGGATGAAAATAGCATATTGTGAAACTAGATGCAATTCTAATCATTTTACATATATGACATGTTTAATTTTGATGCATGGATAATTACTTATTAACACTTTAATATGATGGCATTTTTCTGTAAATCTGTAGACTCCTGGAAAAATAGCAATATCGTTCCGCGAAAAAAAACATGGATAGGGCCGAATCTGGTCGGCCCAAAAGTGCACAGAGAGGGGGCGGGGGCTGCTCACCCTGGGCCAAGGCCCGATTGGAGGGGAGGCTGCAGGAGGGGCGCGCTGGGCCTTGGAGGTCACTGGAGGCGCGGTCAACGCTCGGGACTAAACCGGGTGAGCCGTTGTCGCTCAAGCTTCAAGAAATGTAAGCAGCAGGAGCATGGCAATGGAGGAGAAGACAGCAGGGGCCCCGCGACGGGTCGGGCGGAACCGCAGGAACGGGCGGAACGGAGTGCGGGAGGCGCCGGGTCCAAATCCGCAAGGGAGGCGCGGATCGGGCTCAGTCGGGCGGCTCAGCAGGCAAGGGACTTGGCGACGGGAAAGCAGAGGAGGCCGAGGCGGCATGGCAAAGGAACGATAGCTTCATGGAGCTTGGGGCACCGGAGGAAGGAGGTTCAAGGGGCCCGAGGGCACATGGCGCCTGGGTGGCCGGATCCCGTCGCGGGAGGTCGCTGGGTCACGTTCCCTGCCGGATCGGGCGTAGGCGGGCCGGCGGACTTGGAGCTCCATGGCGCGAGGCTGCTGCTGCAATGCACAGAGAGAGAGATGAGAAGAGCGAACCGGAGGAAGGAGAGAAAGGGAACCAGGGCGGCGCTCATCTTAGACGACGACGATGGAGGTGCTTGTGGTTCGGGGATGCAGGAGCTGCTCCTGCTGCCAGTGGCAGGGACGAGGCGGAGGAGATGCGTGAGCTCTGCTGGTCCTCGAGAAGAACAAGCGGAGGCGCGGGATAGCAGGCAGAGGAAGGAGGAGGCGCTCGGCTGACCGAATCGAGGGGGTCCAAAGGAGAGCCCCGGTTGCGGGAAATCGATGAGAAGTTGGAGGCTTGGCTGTCCCGATCAGGAAGGAGGAGGCTGGTAGGTTGGGGATGGATCCCGAGGGGGGATTTTGTAGAGAGTGGCGGCGGGCATGAGGATGGATGGGACAAGGGGGCTAGATTTTAGGGATTGGTCTAGGGTTGGACTATTTATATAGGTAGGGGATTAAGGCAGTGTTAACGCGATCCGTCCGATCGTAATTGAGCAGTCAAGAATAAATAGGTAGGGAGTCCAAATAATAAAACGGAGATGTTTTATAGATGTTTGGGGATGATCCGGATACATCGGTGATGACTGAGCGGATCGGGTTTGGGCAAGTTTCGGACAAGCTCACGAGGGGGTCTGAGAGAGGTCAACGAGGACAAGGGGTCTGACAAAATGACAACAGAGGCAAAGAGAGAAGGGGTAACTGCGAACGTCTACAAGTTTTATGAAAACATGCAGATGCAATGCGCATGATGCCATGAGATGAGATGCATGACATGAACAAAAAGCAAAACAAAGGACAAAAACCCAACCACGAAGGAAATAACATAGCACATCTCCGAAAAAGGCAAGAGTTGGAGTTACCGAATATGGAAAGTTGTATCCGGGGCGTTACACCTCGTGAGGTCCCCGTGACGTGAGCCGTGACGACCAAGGCCAGGCGGGCACCAGGCGGGCGCCAGCGGGCGCAGAGTACCCGTTGCCTTTTTGGTGCTAAAGGGGCAAGCACAGGCGAGGAGTCCCGAGGCATCAGTCAAAGGTTTCCATATCGGTGCAACGAGACCAAGACTAGGAGGACGGCAGGACGAAGGTCATTGCAGAGCCCACGACGGCGTCACCACCAGAGCCTTTGGCAGTCAAAGACCACCTTTTGTCAGGATAAATTGTACTAGATGTCCCCTTCAAATTGGCAGTTGTGGGATCCCTTCCTGTCGGATGTGGGGTTCCGGCTAACCCTTAAGGTTCGAACACTGGGGTGCGCGCGAAGTCTTTCCCTCCTACCGGTCCATGCTCTAGCTCGCTAAGATCTTGCGGACGAACTCGACGAACTCACAACATAGAGAGAGACACGGGGTTTATACTGGTTCGGGCCACCGTTGTGGTGTAATACCCTAGTCCAGTGTGGTGGTGGTGGATTGCATCTTGGGCTGATGATGAAAAGTACAAGAGAAGAACAACCTCCTGAGGTTGAGGTGTTCTTGCGACTAGGCTCTCGATCTGTTGGATCAAGCTCGGATCAGATTGCCCCTACAGTGGTGGCTAGCTCTACTTATATAGGCCCTGGTCCTCTTCCCAAATGTTGAGCGGGAAGGGAGCCAACAACGGCGGGCAAATTTGAAGGGGGACAGCTAGTACAAGATATCCTCGACAAAAGCGGTTCTTCGCTAAAAGCCCCTGGGTGACACCGCCTTTGGCTCCACGATGACCTCCGCCTTTGCCGCCCTCCCTGGTCTTGGTCTTGTTGCCTCAATAAGGCAACCTTTGCTCGATGCCTCGGTACTCTTCTCGTCTGCGCTTGCCTCCTTAGCACCAAAGAGGAAATGGGGACGCCAGGCGTGTACCGGGCGCTCACCGGTGCCATTCATCATGGCTTACGTCACGAGTGCCTCACGAGGTTTCCCCCGCCTTGATATCTCCGCTCCTCGTGAGCCTGCCTGGCTAGGATACTCCAGAGGAAATCTTGTGTCGTCCGCCTCGCGAGGCTTGGACCCTCGCGAAGGTCTTGGATGCCTTGTTGATGAAGATGGGTCGTACGGCCCGCTGCCTAGCCACGCTGTGGGCCGCAGTGCAAGGTCGGGACCCCGTTCCTGTAACGCCGACAAGAGCTCCCCGGCCCAAGGTGCGCTGGCTTGGCTTTCATGGCGAAGCCAAGGGTCAAAGTTCGAGCGCCAAGCTGGCCCCAAAAGCCTGCGGCCTCGGTCGATGCGTGGCGGTTGATTGGACGTGGGCGTCTCCGCTTCCCCAGGCTGCCTAGGCAACTGCATGATTTGACGAGTCCCTGCGACATGCAAGGAAAACCATCATTACCTGCGATTGTGGGAGACACCGGTTGGCCTTCTCTCATTATAAATGGGGAGCGGGCGGAGCCCCCGTTGCTCATTTCTTCCTCGCTTGCTTGCTTCGTCCTCCTTGCTCCACTGTTGTCAGTGCCATCGCTGGCGCCACGAAAGAAATTCTCTGCCGCCGAGAAGGGGAAGGACCCTCGCGAGGGCCCTGGCTCCCCAGCGCCCAAGTGCGGCCGTGGCCGACCGCGCAAGCACGCCGTGACCCCCGCAATGACCCACCATCGAGGTGGCGCCTCGACACGCGGCGGGGATCGTCACATCCATGGTGGTCCTGCCGATGAGGGGAGGCGCACGATGGTGGCGTGGCCTCCCCGCTCGCGCTTCCACTCTATTGAGGTGTTGCTGGAGTTCGTTGTCTGGTCGGAGAGCCCGGCCGGCAACTGGCTCCAACTTCCGCGCTTTCGCCGGGCGAACTGCCGCCTTCGCCCGGCGGGCTCGCTGCAGTGCACGGCTGCTGCAGCAGGGCCTCTTGGGTCGTGGTCGAGACTTCAATCGCGGGCAACATAGCCCTGGCCCGTGGCTGCCAGACGTTCGCCAGCGTGGCTCAAGGCAGCGGCGCGCACCCTCCATTTCAGTGCGATGGTGAGTCAACCTCTATGTGAGCGTGTTTGGGAGGATGGCCGCTGGCTGGTGCTGCCTCACGATTTAACGACGGCAGGAGGTGCTTGGCCTTGGTGATACCGCGATGAGGATTTAAGGCAAGCTCGCTTCGGCGGCGCATCGCTGCCTCCTCCAGCTATGGCGGCTCTTCCTCCGGTGACGGCTCCAGCAGCGGTGGCTACGATCAGCCGCCACATCGCCGCGCCCGCTTCAAAGGAGGCATAGGGTCATCTCGCCGTCGTGCCCCCGTGAAGCACGAGAAGGGGTCCGGCTAGGCTTGGGGTGTCGCCAAGGGCCTGCCTCCGCGGACTGCTGCAACGTTGCTTTGCTTAGCTTTTTCTTCTTTCCTGCATCAGAGAACGAAATCAGTATGGGCCCAGAGGGGCGTGTATGAAACTGTGGTTCTTTGGTTAATGCATTGTGCAAGTAGTTCCCATGCCATGCTGCTTATTTTGTGCAGAGATAACTTAACCTGGCACGTTTAGGAAACCTTTTCCCCCGGGTGGTGTCCGCGTTGCTCGGAAACTGCAAAAAATTCCTTAGGGGGTGTACCAAAAACTTGCCGTCCACCCGAGTTTTGACTGGGCACTTTGCATCTCGGTACTCGTGGGGCACAGATTTAGGAGAGGTGTGCCAGCTTCCGGGCTCGAATGAGGGTGGCTCGCAAAAAAGACAATGAGAAGAAAAATGCTCGCGAGGGCACCTGCCTAGCCCCCTCGCGAGTCATGCGAGAGAGAGGATAAGAGCAACAATACAAAAAAATACACTTCCGTGATGATACGTGTTTGTCACAGTAGGTCGCGTTTTTTGTCATGCATGTACATCCATGACAAATTTATGACAGAATCAAGATAGTCATACCTGTGCCGTCAGAGAAGTGTTCCATGACATTACCAAAATTATCATCACGGAAGTGTCCACTTCCATGACGATAAATCCCACGCCACGTAAGTGCTTTCATCAAGGGTGACCGACACGCGGCATCCACCGTGAACGGAACGCCGTTAGCTATCGGGTCGGATTTTGGATCCGATAACCCGTTAATGTACCACGACCAATGCCGATTTTCCACATGTAAAATTCTCATTGGCTGACGGATCTACGCGTCAGCTCCGCATTGGCACAGGTGTCACTCATCCAACGGTCGAGATGGGCCTATGATACGTTGACACGTGGACCGGACCAACAGAGGCCCACAAAGTTTAAATGGGCCGGCCCAACCGAAGGCCCATAAGATTTAGCGGACCATAATGGGCCGGCCCAGCTAAAGGCCCACAAGATTTTGCGGACCATAATGGGCCGGCCCAGCTAAAGGCCCAACATTCTCTGTCAAATTGGCCCGTCAACGGCCTGTTCTAAACTTGCCATCAACGTGGTCCATGGTCACTTCTGGCCCGTTAACAGTCTGCTAAGTAATTGGGCTGAATCATGACCCGGTGTATTTCTGGCCTGTTAAAGGTCCGGCTTCATTTGGGCCCATTTACAGGCCATCAAAACTTTCGGTCTGTTAGTGGCCCACTATAGATTTGGGCCACTTTCTTCCTGTTGTCATTTTCGGCCTATTAACGCCGGACGTAAACCATGGGCCATATGTGGCCCACCGTCATATGGGGCCCATTAACGGCCCATATAAAAATGACGATAATCTAGCCCAACCGAGTTCCGGCCTTTTAAAGGCCCGTGTATTAGGTCGGCGCATTTACAGCCCGTCCGAATTTCGGCCTGTCAAAGATCCGCGTCGTAAATGGGCCACCATTTCAGCCTGCTAAGTCCAGTGGGTTATTTGGCACAATCAGGGCCCGATCTCCCTTTCGGTCTATTAAAGGCCCATGTTTTTTATGGGCTCGAGATATCTACACCTGTAAATGGCCTATTTTTACTGAGGGCCCAAAATATGTTTAGGCCTGTTAAAGGCCCACTATGGGCACAGGCCTACCAGAAAAATATGAAAGCTTATGCTGATTTAGGCCCAGATGTTTTTAGTGGGCTACATGTCAATTTCGCCCGTAATCATTTTTAGCCCAATTGAATGGGCCCAACGAATGTTGGCATGTTGGGCTCCCGCCAAGCTTTCTACCGAATACATTACTAAGATAAACCTACACTATACAAAAATAGCATCATAATTATCGCAGCACTGGGCAGCATCATAAATGTTGTATCACAATAAAATAAATTCCAACCATACAACAAAAGGCCCGCTGGCATAAAGTTTACATTCTTCCAGATAAAAGCACCATCAGATGTATAGAAGCACGTATCATTTGACCCGAGTGCTAATGTTTCAGTTATAGAATCTGATGGAGCAGCACGATCTCCACCTTTTTTCCGACATTGCTCTTGAATAACGGTTAATGTCCGATAGTCCGGTTTCAAAACCATTCATATCTTGACGACATTTCTCAACCACTATTCTTGTTTCCAAACAACGCCCATTAGGGATTGGACTTGTGTCCGGAGCATGTATATATCACTGCCTAGCAGGACGATTTTGTTCAAGAGGGCGATTTGGACGAGGTTACCTTGACAACCAACCTGCATTACGCAGAAGGTGCTTTTTGCAATCGTTAGTGGAGAGATAACGACGCATCGCAGAAGAGGTGACATTGTGCCTGTAGTAGCCTCGCCACCTTCAGTGGTTGTGGCTGTTCAATCATTTGTTCGATAGCTTCCCTAAAGTTTGAACTTGTAGATTACTGTACCGGATAAGTTACTAATGAGATAAAAACAAACAAAGTAGGTTAAACGTTTATACATAACTTATTTTGGTGAACTACCGTAATACATTAGCATGTATTGTAGTGCCAACTACATAATAAAATCACTTTCGGAACATATGTCCATGTAGCATGCCTACTGTATTGTCTATTTCCTCACATTCGTTGACATCTAAGGATAAGGAGACATGGTTTAAAGTAGGATGAACACAATATGACATCATTCATATCATGGGCAAACAGATATAAAAAAACAGCCTATTTTATCATTGTGTGCGCACGTGAACATAACAACTAGATTACAGATCAAGACCAAAAGAATATCCTTCATCTCTTTTAAACCATGTAAGGTGAAATGATACGTTAAGACAACATTGTATAAAAGTGAACAGAGTAACTGACATTGGCTGCAAACCAAGTAGTTAAATGAACACATAACAGTACCAATCAGTTCAAGGCAGGAGGAGTAAGGACTTACAACAGCGGCTTGAACTGGTGTGCTCATGCCCTTCATCTTGCTGGTGTGGCAATCCTTGAAGATTTGCACTGCATTCGGTTCAGGTTCTTTTTGGTCCGCACGGACTTTCCTCTGTATTTGGAACAAGTCAATATAGATACGATAATATGGCACAAGAAAAGGAAGGAAGTAGCAGCTATTTACAAAAGCCTCGCAGTGTGCAATATAGCTACGAGATCTTGTTGTCTGTTGGAATTTCACTTTAGAACAGTTGGTTTTGTTCTTCAAACAGTTAGCCTAGAAGAAGATACACTTGTAAGGCACATACATAAATACAAGGTCAATATGTGGTCTGATCAAATACATATAGCCTACGATACTTTGGATCGCACCCGTGTTTAACGAGGGATGTCTAGTCTTCATTTGTAATATATTCCAATCGAGATGTTTGGGCGATTTCATTGTTAGCCTTGCCTTCAAAGTGAGATTTTCTAAGGTGGTACCGACATCGTCAGCAGAAAGCGGTCGAAAAACATGAGTGCATGCTTGTTTAGATTCATCATCTTTCGGATCCAACTTTAACCTCATCTGCTGAAAAAGAATGTGAGTCTTATTAGGAGGAAGCTAGAAAGTATGGGGATGAGAAAGACAATATTACTAATTGCGATGAATAACATTACTTACGTATAAATGGTCAAGGAAGGTGTTAAACTCGGTATTGTCTTTTCTCATTCCTGCATCGGATACACATTGGGAGGATACGTGCATGACACCTAACGGCAACGGCTGCCTCTGATACTAACTTGGCTGACTCTGTAGCATCACGTGGCCTTTTTAAACCTTCCTCAAAATGGATCTCCATTCTTCCACCTTTAGATTTTGTTAATCTGTCAAGCATTACCCCTGATGTCTGTTTCCGCTTGCGCCGTGGTGCTAGTTCAACAACGAATATGGAAAGTGTTAGTGTACATCAAACTGTGAGAGTACATATAAAGGAGCATGCAACTGCAACTTGACTCGGTCAGGTACCGTCTTGGTGTTGATGCTCATGAGGTTCATCTGATCTTGCCAAGTCCTATTGTGTCAGCAGTGCTTCGGAAGTAGTGTTAGGTGTGAAGGCAGCTTGGGAACTAGCCAGTCCGGAACAAACGAACGAGTAACTGGTTGAGATGTTGGTACAGTTGAAGCTGTCGGCGTTCTGGGAACGGGGGTCCCCAGACTTGCCTGCCTCAGGCCTGCGGCGTGGCTCATAGGGGGGCCCATCACGACCCATCTTCGTCAACACAAGCCCAAGACCCTCACGAGGGGCCAAGCCTCGCGGGGCGGACGACAGGGAGCTTCCTCAGGCACAGCCTCATCAGGCTGGCTAGCGAGGAGGCAGAGAAATCAAGGCGGGGTACCTCACGAGGTGCCCATGACGCAAGCCATGACGACCAAGGGCGCCAGGCGGGCGCCAGCCCGTGCAGTGTCCTCCTTTCCTCTTTGGTGCAAAGGGAGCAAGCGCAAAGTAGAGCATCAAGCAAAGGCATCCATTTCGTGCAACAAGACCAAGACCAGCCCAACGGCACGAAGGAAGTCATTATGGAGCCCAAGCCAAGGCCACCACCAGAGCCTTTGACAGCGAAGACCAACTTTAGTCAGGATAAGTGTACCAGATGTTCCCTTCAAATGGCCAATTGTTGGCGCCTCTTCCCGCTCAATATTTGGGAAGAGGCCCAGGGCCTCTGTCTATAAATAGGACTAGCCACGCACAGAGCTAGAGGCATCTTGAATAGGCATCTCATCGAGAGCTTCATCTTGAAGAGAGAGAAAGAGAGAAAGAGAGGGAGCGACCGAACTCCTCCTAGCAGTTCATCGCCCGGCCAAGAACAGACCCTCGCGAGGCTGTTCTTCCTTGTATTGTTCATCACCATAAGCCCAAGAGGCAATCCACCACACCACAAACTAGAGTAGGGTATTACACCACAATGGTGGCCCGAACTAGTATAAACCCTGTGTCTCTTGTGTTGTTCCTTTCGTAGTTTAGATCCTAGCGAGGCGGCGGGGTGCAGGTAGGTAGAGGGCGAGATGTCCGCGCACACCCCAGTGTTCGAACCTCAAGGCTTTGCCGGAACCCGAAATCCGATAGCGAGGAGGCGGGGTGCAGGTAGGTAGAGGGCGAGATCTCCGCGCACCCCAGTGTTCAAACCTCAAGGGTCTGCCGGAACCCGAAATCCGACATTTGGCGCGCTGTAGGGTGCGTTGAATTGCCTTCCGCCGCCTGTTCTCCGTCGACCACCGCATCCATGTCCGACGCCGCCTTGCGCTGAAAGCGCCGAGCCGCTCGCTTCTGCGTCGCCGCTTCAGACGGCTCCGTCGGGCGCTTTGTCGTTCCCGTCGCCGCCGCCGTCAACGCCGCCACTGCCTGGCGGTCAACGAGCAGCAAGCATCGTTCCAAAGATCCCTCCGTGAGGCAAGACGGCCGCATCATACCCTCACTCACCCGGCTAGTTCTTCGCCCCACGCATTCCACAAGGCTTATGGAGGCTCGAGCTGCGCTCATCGCGGAAAACAAGCTCCTGCGCTACCGTCCAGTCGACAACGTCTATGAAGAGTGGCACGATCAAGCGCTGCCGAAGCTCTGGCCCACGCCGCAGGGGGCTCCCCGCGCCATCCGTCTCACAGCACCGCACCCGCCTGCGCGGTGACGAAGCTCGGGCGCCGCCGCCTCCCCTCAAGAAGGCGCTTTGTCCCTGTGGCGCGTGGTCCTCGGGCGGAACTCTGCCTCCGTCCGGGCCAAGGCAAGAGCAGAGCTACCAGAAGTCCTCGCCCGCAAGAAGCTGCCCGAGTGCTCCCCGCTCTAGCTCGTCAGCGACCACGCCTCCCGCTCCCAAGACGCTGAAGACTCGCTGCTCCCAGCTGCAGCGCATGGGGACCCGCAAGACCAAGCTCTTCGTCACCCTAAGGCTCTTGTGGCTACGGCAGTTGCCGCGTTTTCACCACCGAAGCTGCGCGCAAAGATCGCTGCGGGTCTTGCAAGTTCAAGCCGGACCTGCCTCCTCGCTACGACAGTACGGCCGACCCCGCAGAGTTCCTCCAGCTCTACGAGCTGGGCATCGAAGCCGCCAACGGAGACGAGAAGGTCATGGCGAACTGCTTTCCCATGGCGCTCAAGGACGGGGCCCACACCTAGCTCCTGAACCAGGCTCCAGGCACGATCTCCTCCTGGGACGAGATGCGCACCTGCTTCATCGCCAACTTCCAAGGTACTCGTGACCGGCCACCCGCCATGAGCGACATGCGCCCCATCAAGCAGCAGCCAGGGGAGACCCTGCAGAAATGCATCCAACGCTTCAACAACACACGCCTCAAGATTCCCAAGGTGACCGAGGAGGCCATCATCTCCGCCTTCTCCGATGGTGTGCGCGACGTCAAGATGAAGGAGGAGCTGGCGATGCATGAAGACTTGTGCACTTCCTTGGAGCTGTTCAACTTGGCGAACAAGTGCGCCAGGGCCGAGGAAGGGCGTCTCTCCCTTGTCGAGCTGCCTACCGCAGACCAAGAAGAGAAGAAACCCAAGGCCAAGGATGTGAAGCGCAAGGGGGCTGCCGTGCTCGCGGTAGAACCGGACACCAAGCGGGGCAGAGATCAGCCTGAGTCTTCCAAGGGCAGCCGGTACTACGTGTGTCGGTGTTCTGGGAACGGGGGTCCCCAGACTTGCCTGCCTGCGGCCTGCGGCGTGGCTCAAAGGGGGGCCCATCACGGCCCATCTTCATCAACACAAGCTCAAGACCCTCGCGAGGGGCCAAGCCTCGCGGGGTGGACGACAGGGAGCTTCCTCAGGCACAGCCTCATCAGGCTGGCTCGCGACGAGGCGGAGAGATCAAGGAGGGGTACCTCACGAGGTGCCCATGATGCAAGCCATGACGACCAAGGGCGCCTGGCTGGCGCCAGCCCGCCCAGTGTCCTCCTTTCCTCTTTGGTGCAAAGGGAGCAAGCGCAGGAGAGAGCATCGAGCAAAGGCATCCATTTCGGTGCAACAAGACCAAGACCAGCCCAACGGCAGGAAGGAAGTCATTGTGGAGCCCAAGCCGGCGTCACCACTAGAGCCTTTGACAGGCGAAGACCAACTTTAGTCAGGATAAGTGTACTAGATGTTCCCCTTCAAAATGGCCAATTGTTGGCGCCCTTCCCGCTCAATATTTGGGAAGAGGCCCAGGGCCTCTGTCTATAAATAGGACTAGCCACGCACAGAGCTAGAGGCATCTTGAATAGGCATCTCATCGAGAGCTTCATCTTGAAGAGAGAGAAAGAGAGAAAGAGAGGGAGCGACCGAACTCCTCCTAGCAGTTCGTCGCCCGGCCAAGAACAGACCCTCGCGAGGCTGTTCTTCCTTGTATTATTCATTACCATCATCCCAAGAGGCAATCCACCAAACCACAAACTAGAGTAGGGTATTACACCACAATGGTGGCCCGAACTAGTATAAACCTTGTGTCTCTTGTGTTGTTCCTTTCGTAGTTTAGATCCTAGCGAGGCGGCGGGGTGCAGGTAGGTAGAGGGCAAGATCTCCGCGCGCACCCCAGTGTTCGAACCTCAAGGGTCTGCTGGAACCCGAAATACTAGGTAGGGGCGTGCCAGGTAGGGGTGCGCCAGAATTCGTCTTCCGCCGCCCTGTTCTCCGTCGACCACCGCATCCATGTCCGACACTCGCCGGGCCCGCGCCGAGGGCCGAGCAGCTCTCGCTTCCCGCGTCGCCCAGACGGCTCCTGTCGGCGGGCGCCCTCATCGTTCCCCGTCGCCTGCCGTCAACGCCGCCACCGGCCCGGCGGGGAACAAGCAGCAAGCATCATCCCAGCATCCCTCCGTGAGGCAAGACGGCCGCACTGCTACCCCCTCACTCGCCCCGGCTGGTTCTTCGTCCCGTGCATTCCGCGCTTATGGAGGCTCGAGCTGCGCTCATCGCGCAAACGAAGCTCCTGCGCTACCGCCCAGCCGACGACGTTTACGTAGAGTGGCTCGACCGCTGTCGCCGAGCTCATCCGCGCCAGTAGGGGCTCCCCGCCGTCTGCCCATCGCACCGCACCCGCCTCTTGGCGCGGCGGCGAAGCTCTGGGCGCCTCGGTAGCCTCCTCAAGAAGGCGCTTTGGCCCCAAGGCGCGTGGGTCCTCGGGCGGAACACGCCCGTCCGGCGCCAGCCGCTGCAAGAGCAGAGCTGCCAGAAGTCCCTCCCCGCAAGAAGCTTCCCCGAGTGCTCCCTCCAGCTCGTCAGCGACCACGCCTCGCCCGGACGCTGCCGCATGGGGACCCGCAGACCAAGCTCTTCGTCACCCATGGTCTCCCCGTAGCTACAAAGCAGGCTGCCGTGTTTTCACCATCGAAGCGCAGCGTCAAGGCGTGGCCCGGCAAGTTCAAGCCGGACCTGCCTCCTCGCTTCTGACGACGGCCGACCTCAAGATAGTTCCTCCAGCTCTACGAGCTGGGCATCAAGCCGCCAATGGAGACGAAGGTCATGGCGAACTGGTTTCCCATGGCGCCAATGACGGTGCCCGCACTGCTCCTGAACCTGGCTCCGCACGATCTCCTCCTCGACGAGATGTGCACCCGCTTCATCGCCAACTTCCAAGGTACTCGTGACTGGCCACCCGCCATGCGCCGCATCAAGCAGCAACCAGGAGAGACCCTGCAGAAATACATCCAGCGCTTCAACAACGCACGCCTCAAGATTCCCAAGGTGACCGAGGAGGCCATCATCTCCGCTTTCTCCGACAGTGTGCGCGACGTCAAGATGAAGGAGGAGCTGGCGATGCATGAAGACTTGTGCACTTCCTCGGAGCTGTTCAACTTGGCGACCAAGTGAGCCAGGTCGAGGAAGGGCGTCTCTCCTCCTCGAGCTGCCCGCCGCACCCGTAAGAGAAGAAACCCCAGGCCAAGGATGTGAAGCACAAGGGGCTGCCGTGCTCATGCGTAACCGACACCAAGCGGGCGTAGATCAGCCCGAGTCTTCCAAGGGCAGCCGGTACTGCGTGTACCACGACCTCCACACCCACAACACCAACGAATGTCAAGAGCTCCGAGCCGTGCGAGAAGGGCGGATCGGCCGACGGCCCGACCGCAGCGACCGGGGCTATGGCCGAGGAGGAGGAAGGAACGCAGGACGCTGGGAAGGCCGGGGCCCTCGCCAAGGGTGGCGCGACCAACCTCACGAGGATCGCCAAGCGGGACCCGCCATGAGGGAGGCTGGAGGGATCAGCCTCGCGAGGATCGCCCACAAGGCAACACAGGCCTCCCTCCTCTGCCACCGCAGCCAAGGAGAAATGAAGACCATCATCAGGACGAGGGGGCTGGGGGCTTCGAGGAGCCGCGCCCGATCGCCTGCATCCTGGGCGGAGCTCAAGCCCCAGCCTCTCAACGTATCTTCAAGTAGTTCGCCCGCGAAGTGAATGCAGTCCTTCCCAAGCTCGAAGCCACGCGCCCCCTCGGGTGGTCGGCGTGCGCCATCACGTTCAGCTCAGCGGATCAGCTCAAGTGTGCGGCCACAGCCGGAGTCCTCCCAATGCTTTGCTCCCCAATCATCAGCAACGTGCTAGTCACCAAGACCCTCATCGATGGCGGGGCAGGGCTCAACGTCCTATCTGTGCAAACGTTCAACAATCTCCAGGTGCCTTACAATCAGCTTCAGCCGACCAAACCTTTCTCTGGGGTCACCGACGGCTCCACGGTCCCGATTGGGCAGGTTCGCCTCCCTGTCACCTTCGGGCGCTACGACAACTACCGCGACCGAGCTCATCGACTTCGACGTCGCCCACATTCGCTTGCCATACAACGCCATCCTCGGTACCCAGCTATTGGCCAAGTTCATGACCGTGAACTCCACCACGGCTACAACGCCCTCAAGATGCCGTGAAGTGGCGGAGTCATCACGGTGCTTCTCAAGAGAAAGACGCGGTGTGCTCCCTGGAGCGAGCCTTTCAGGCCGCATCACTGGAAGACCCGGATCGCGGAAGCAGGAGGCTTCCCGAGACCGCCCCCAAGAAGAAGAAGACATCATCCAGCCCGGCCCGTCAGGAGGCGGGCCCCTCAGGGTCCGCGCCTGCTCAGGGGGCACCACTTGGAGGCATGTTTCGAAGCACGTTTCCCTTAAGAAGGAGCAAGGCAAGGAGGGCCAAACCCTCAGGATTTCGTCAACAAGATCATTCAGGAGCTGCAGGAGTCAAGAGTCATGAGTGGCAGCCGCCGCTTACCTGCCGTAGCTCCCCATCCACGCAAGGATGGTGGGCTGCGCGTCTGCATCGACATACCCGGGCTCAACCGAGCCGCCTCTCAGAAGCGCCTATGGCCCTCTCGCGTGGGGCGCTGCGAAGGTCCACCCCCACAGCTACGTTCGCATGAGATGGTCCACGAGGAGCCACCAGCGCCTCCGGAGCCTCCCGAGGCCCCTGAGCCTGGGGGCTCATGAGGCTCGGCTCCCGCAGCCCACGGAGTCTGCTGCACCAACACCCTTTTGTCTTCAACGCTATCAGGTGACATGTTTCAAGTTTCATTTCCAGCTGGGAGCGCCCCCATGGCTGCATTATTCCCAGGCCGCGTGGGTCCGTCCCTGCGGCGTGTATCCCTTTTACTTCATGTTCCTAGCTTATCTTGTTGTGGGCGCCTCGGGCTGCATCATCCCTGTGTCGCCGGGTCCGACCCGGCGATGTTCATCTTCTTTGGCGCTTATCTAAATGGACTTGCTCCTTCGTGATTAACATGCTTGACCTAGTTGCTCGCTCAACTGACACCAACTGATGGAGCTGCTCCCTAACGGCACGACGCTTGCGCATGGGTCCGTCCCTGCAACACTGACAAACCTGAATGGCTGAGCTCTGGCTGCGGCAGCCCCGCATAGCGCCACCTCGTTAAGCCTTCAGTGCCTCGTCACCCCTCCGGAGCAACTAACGGCTGACTGTTGGTTGTCACGGCGAACTTTTGTTCTTTCTGTGATGATCCTGCAGGATCTCTTCAAGGAGCAGCGTCAGGCGAGGCCCCCACGGTGTCTCCTTCACTCTCATCCACGCGAACCGCTTGCACGTTAAAGGGAGGGTGCCTGAGCATCGCGACTCAGGGCTCCTACTGGCTCTCCAGCCCTCACCCTCTGGCCTTGACCACGGCATCGCGACACACCGCATACCAGCTCACGGCCGAGACTCGCCGAGGGCCAGGACCCGAGGACGAGAGCGTAAAGGGAGCAAAGGCGAGAGGGAGGGACACGCGAGGACCTCGCCAAGCGATCCTCGCCTGCCGATGCACGGACCCGGCAACACACCGTGAAGCTGCTCCTGATTCTTGAGATAAGTCACCCCCCGGAAGCACTAACTAACACGGCACCGTCCCCTCACCCAACGCAATCACGTGTTAGCAACGTCGCTCTCCTTTCCCACCGAATGATGGTTGCTTGATCGCTAAGGGGGACCTCTTGAGCATCGTGACTCAGGAGCTCTTACCGGACCTCGGGCCGCTCACCTCCTGGCCTTGACCAGGGCATCACGACCTGGCATACCAGCGACGGCTGAAGCCTGCCTTGGGACTGGGACCTGTCGGCATAGAGCGTCGAGCCCTCGCGAGGTTCGAAAGGGAGAACTGAGCTAAGACGGAATGAGCAACTTGCACTGCTTCACGACAAGGATCATATTAACAAACAGGACCACAAGCACCTTACAAGCCCCCACGGGGCGCGCTTTTGATTCCTCGCAGGGAGCAGATCCTAAAGAACGCTAACTACACGCTACCGCAAAAGACACCATCATCAACAAGGGCCGCCGGGCACCGGCGCCAACCCCATCCAGATCAGAGGCGGCGACGGCCTCGCCGAGCCCGCCTCGCCCGAGAGCGGCGCAGCTCGGGGTTCATAGCTGTAAATCGCCGCCTCCGAGTCGTGAAGAGCTCGGCGGAGTCGCTGGGTCCTCCGACGCCTCCACCGCCTGAGAAGCTGCCGGGGGAGCGGTCGGCGATCCTAGCCCTCGCCGCGGCAGGGCCTCGATCACCTCTCCCAGGGCAGCACTCCAGCCGGCGCCCTTCCTCATCGAAGACCTTGAAGAACATGACCGAAGCGCCGTCGTACTCCAGGTGGATCACGAGGGCGCCCCTTGTCCTGCAGACCCAGGCGATCTCGCCCCAGCCTCGCCGCGGCAGGGCCTCGATCACCTCTCCCGGGGCAACGACCGCAACCTCTGCCCCGGTCGCGAGGGTGCCGCAGCCGGCGTGCTGCAGCCAGAGCTCCAGGGATCCTCCCCGCGGAATCACAGAGGCGAAGAAGGGAGGAAGGCGAATCCAAGACCGAGGAGACATGGCGGCGTGGAGCACGAACTCTCAGGAGGAGCCCTCGGCGTGGACTCCAGGAGGAACAACGCACACCTTCGCGTGATTCGCCGGGCGCCGACGGGCGGCGCCGCCGCGTGGCGCTCGCATCGAATCCTTCATAGCCCTCGATGTGGGCGCATAAGGGAAGCGGGAACCCTGGTGGTGGCTGCCGCATCAAAGGCTCTCGACACCACTGGTGGGCACCCTCACCGATGGCAGAGGGCTAGCCGCTTTCTTCGCCGGAAGCGGTCAGACCCTCTCGGGCGCCTTTCCTTCTCTCGCCGCTGGAGAACCGCGGATCGGAGCCATAGCAGCAAGACGGAGCAAGGACCGGGAAGAAGGAGAAGCAAGAAGAAACGGACCAGAGGAGCGCTCAGCGTTCCGTACTTAAAGCCAGGGGAGGCCAACCACCGACCTCCACAATCGCAGGTAATCATGACCCGCTTTGCGTGCAGGGACTTGTCAATTCATGCTGTTGCCGAGGCGTCATGGGGAAGTGGAGACGCCCACGTCCAATCAACCGCCACGCGGCGCCCAAGGCCCAAGTTGTTAGGGGCCATGGCGCGCTCGCAGACTTGCCCTTTCGCTTCTCTGCTCGGCTGCCAAGTCCGGGCGCGCCTTTGGTCCCGGGGCTACTGCCGGCGTTCCGGGAACGGGGGTCCCTGTGACTTGCTCGCGCTCGCGCTGCATGGTTTCAAAGGGCCCATCACGGCCCATCTTCATCAACACAAGCTCAAGACCCTCGCGAGGGGCCAATCCTCGGGGCGGATGACAGGAGCTTCTCGGGCACAGCCTCATCAGTCTGGCTCGCAAGGAGGCGGAGAGATCAAGGCGGGTACCTCACAAGGTGCCCATGACGCAAGCCATGATTTACCAAGGGCGCCAGTAGCGCCAGCGCCAGCTGGTCTCCTTTCCTCTTTGGTGCAAAGGGAGCAAGCGCAGCGAGAGCATGAAGCAAAGGCATCCATTTTGGTGCAACAAGACCAAGACCAGCCCAACGGCTGTGAAGGAAGTCATTAGGAGCCCAAGCCAAGGCCACCACCAGAGCCTTTGACAGGTGAAGACCAACTTTAGTCAGGATAAGTGTACCAGATGTTCCCCTTCAAAATGGCCAATTGTTGGCGCCCTTCCCGCTCAATATTTGGGAAGAGGCCCAGGGCCTCTCTCTATAAATAGGACTAGCCACGCACAGAGCTAGAGGCATCTTGAATAGGCATCTCATCGAGAGCTTGACCTTGAAGAGAGAGAAAGAGAGAAAGAGAGGGAGCGACCGAACTTGTCGGTGTACAAAAAGAGGGGTACACCTTTTAACTGTGCACGGGCAGTCTGAGCCGCGGGCGCCGCCACACTAAGCAAGGCAAGGAAGGTGAGCCAAGGTAAGGCCGAAGCTCGAAAGAAGCAGAACGACGCCAAGACCACAAAGAGCAAAGGGGACGAAGCAGACTCCCCCGGCAAGATCCATGCCGGGGGCGGTTTTAGCAAACCCGGCAAGGCCCTTGCCGGGCGGGCCCCCACGCCCACGGAGCGGATCACCTTTAAGTCCACTACCCCCCATGGGGCAAAGGATTCGGGAGACATCCCCGTGGTGGCATGCAGATCTTTGTGAAGACATTCAAAGATCAGATACATACTATAGAAGATGACGACCCTTGGCGGGATCCCGGCCAAGGAGGACCACAAGGCCCCTGGCAAGAGCCTTGCCGGGGATGACAGCAGGCGCCGCGGCAAGACTGTCGGATTACGGGTTCCGGCAGACCCTTAAGGTTCGAACTCTGGGGTGCGCGCGGAGATCCGACCCTCCACCGTCTCGTACCTCGCCGAATCGCAAGGACCTAAAACTACTCGAAAGAACAGCACAAGAGACACGAGATTTATACTAGTTCGGGCCACCGTTGTGGTGTAATACCCTACTCTAGTTTGTGGTGTGGTGAATTGCCTCTGGGGCTATTGAAGAACAGTACAGGGAAGAACAGCCTCGCGAGGGTCTGTTCTTGGTGGGTGTGATGAACTGCTAAGTGGTATCCCATCGCTCTAGCTTGAGGATCGGGTCTCTCTCTCCCCCTCTGGATTTCAAATGCCGGATCCTCTCTCTATCCGATCGTCCTTCTCCTTCGATCTCTCGATCCCCCTACTCTGAGTGTGGCTACTCCTATTTATAGGTGAAGGCCCTGGGCCTCTTCCCAAATATTGAGCGGGAAGGGCGCCAACAATTGGCCATTTTGAAGGGGAACAACGGGTACACTTATCCTGACTAAAGTTGGTCCTCGCCTGCCAAAGGCTCCGTGATGACGCCTGCTTGGGCTCCACGATGACTCCTTCCAGCCGTTGGGGCTGGTCTTGGTCTTGTTGCACCGAACCGGATGCCTTTTGCTTGATGCTCTCGCCGCGCTTTGCTCCCTTTGCACCAAAGAGGAAAGGAGGATGATGCGGTCGGGCGCCGACCGGGCGCTCTTGGTCGTCATGGCTTAACGCCACGGGCACCTCGCGAGGTACCCTGCCTTGAACTCTCCGCCTCCTCATGAGCCAGCCTGACGAGGCCGCGCCTGAGGAAGCTCCTGGTCGTCCGCCCCGCAAGGCTTGGCCCCTCGCGAGGGTCTTGAGCTTGCGTTGATGAAGATGGGCTGTCCTAGGCCTCCTTTGAGCCACGTCGCAGGCCGCAGGCAGGCAAGTCCGGGGACCCCGTTCCTAGAACGCCGACAAAGACCCTTGCCGGGGCCCCGGCAAGACCCTTGACGGGGCTGCGGCAAGGCCCCTGCCAAGGACGCCCTTAGGGCCACCATCAGGCCCGCGCCAATAAAGCCTCCACCATGGAGCTGCCGACCCAACCAGTTGGGCAGGCACCTGCGTGGCGGCAAGCGAACCTTCGTGGAGACCCACCACTGCGCCACCTCAGCTGCCTGCCTGCCTACATGGCACCACAGGCACCGCTGACCAGGGCGCGTGTCAACACAAAAGGGAGCGGCGACGGACGAGACTGGGCTCTCCCCCGTCCCCGATAAAGCAAGGCACCTAAGCAAGACGCATTTATGGCGCCTTGTCATGTAATGTGAGGGATAAACTCAGATCAGATTTCCTCTCCACCTCCCTGTGTGCCACTTGTGGCAACCCTTTTCCCTATAAAAGGAGGCCCAAGGCGACCAGGAGGAGGATTCGCTTTTGGAGCTCCTCACGCCACATAGCTAGCTCAAGAACGCAGATAAACTAACCACCAAAGCAGGAGTAGGGTTTTACGCATCTCGCGGCCCGAACCTGGATAAAGAACCCGTGTGCTATCTGTTTGATCTGCTCTTCTCACGAACCCGCGCCCTGCAACCGTAGTAGGGATTCTTGTGATCCCATAGGTGTCGTCCCCGCACCGACATCTTTGGCGCGCCAGGTAGGGGTCGCAGTTGTGAGAATCAGCTCTAGCAGTTAGTTCGACGCTTCTTCATCGTCATGGCGCCCAAGTAGAAGACGACGGTGGCCGTTGGCCCGTCGGAAGCCGGACACCCGCCCCGACGCTGGCGGCAGCGGACCGGTCGCAGAAAGGACCCGGGGCTGTTCGCGAACACCAACACCGCCCCAAAGAGTCAAGTTTGGGAGGCGGCGATGTTCGTCTTGCGTAGCGGGCCGCACGCCGCGAAATCCAAAGACGGAGTCAGGCCCTCCACGGGTGGCGCGGGGCCTTCCAAGATCGCTGCCACCCCGCTCGCAGGCGACGCGAGGGCCTCCAAGACTCCCACGCCGGCGCCGACGGTGCGCTCTTCTCAAGCGACGCGCGACGAACAGCGTAATCACGCCGAGGACCCCGGGCGTCGCCGCGGAAAGAGCCCCGAGCGCCACCTCCGTGATTTAGAAGACCTGCCCGCTCGCCGAGGCGCTGGTGAAGATGGCATGCGACCACAGGGTCGTGATAGAGCTCCTTCTGACATGGTCAGAAGTCGAAGCGCGTCGCGATACGTGCAGGTTTCGCTGCCACCAACGCCAGCAGAAGCCCTGGCTCACGCGCAGTTGCTGTGGCCAACAAATGGAGAGCCACCATCCGAAGCCTTGTTGCGGTGGCCAACAAAGACGAACCGAGTCTGGTGGAGCCCCCGGGTCGATGTTCCGATGGAGTCCCACGCACCAGTGGCAGGAGAGCCGACGGCGCCGCAACCACGATGCACTCACCTCCTCCTCGCCCGGTCCTGCGGACGCCAGCCAGTCGCGACGTTACGGGCGACGAGATCTCCGTAGCATCGTCCACCAAGGGCCCATCGTGACCAGCGCCAAGTTCTTCGAACGAGAACATGAAGACGCCAAACACTATCGAGCGCCGGTGCGGAGCGCGCCACCAATCAGACAGCGAAAGCAGGGCTCGCCGTGAGCCACCCGCACCGGGAGTTCTAGAGGCCTACCTTACGAGGTAGGCTGTCCGCTTTTACACCGTGAGCTGCGGCAGTTCCAAAGGGCCCACTCACCGCACCTTCAAACCCGACGTGGGCGAAAAGTACAAAGTGGCAAGACCCACCCATCTGAAGTTCCTCGGCGTCTACACCATCGCTGATGCAAGGCTGCCGGAGCCCGCGACGATAAGTTGCTTGAGAAATACTTACCGTTGGCTCTCAAACCCAACGCCATGTCGTGGTTGATGCACTTGCCGGTAGACTCTGTTTCCTCCTGGTCGGATTTGTGACATGAGTTCGTAGGCGCCTTTACTGGAGGCCACCAAGCCCATGGCCAAGCAAGCGACCTGCACGTCATTCCTCAGAAGGGAGGCGAGAGTCTCCGCAAGTATATTCAGAGGTTCAGCCGGGTACAGTACAATATCCCTGATGTTCACCCTGCCGCCATCATCAGCGCGTTTCATCAGAACATGCATAACCGCAAGATGCGTGAAGAGCTGGCAATGAACAAGGTGAGAGATGTAGCAGAACTCTATGTTCTTGTTGACAAATGTACCCGAGCTGAAGAGGGAAGGAAGTACCCCGGTGAAGATGCCGGCATGAAACCGACTCTTCAGATGAGGATATTGCCGCCCCGGCGAAGAAGGGCCGGCGCCGCAACAGGAAGCGCAAGGGAAAAACCGTGCTTGCCGTTGAGGGATCTGATGACACCGGCTCCACCAAGAAAACCAAGGCATGACGACCCGGCAAGGAGGTTGCCGGTGCGTCGCCTGCCAGCCTTGGCGGCTGCCGAGAAGCCGTGAAACCCGACAAGAGATACCGCAAGATCCATCGCACCAAAGGCCATGCTCTCCGGGACTGCCGACAAAGTTGAGCTCTCTCGCTGAGAAGCAGGGCTGAATATGAGAGGCGGGACAAGGAGAAGGGCCCGACGGTGCCGAGGGATCCGGCAAGAAGTGTGACGCCGCACGGGCGATCACGTCAAGGATAAGCAACAGGAGAGGCCGCCGGGCCGTGATGTAAAGCCGTAAGACGACGATCACGAAGAGGACGCATTTAATCCGGCGACCAAGAGTTTCGTAGCTACAGAGGCTATGCGTCGCCGACGGGCGCGCGTCGCTGCATACTTCTCACCGCCGGCTTAAACAATGGGCATGAGAGGTTACAGCGGCAGAGCCGTCGTTTGATGCCCAAAGGCCGTTGAAGTGGTCCAGCACACCTATCATCTTCGACACCGAGGATCACCCTGATCGCACCACTGCGGTCGGATGCTTGCCGTTGTTGGTTTCACCAACAATACGCAACCTCAAGGTGACGAAGATGCTAGTCGACGGCGGGGCCGGTCTGAACTTGATCTCGCCTGCCGTGATCTAGAAACTGCAGATTCCTGATGGAGACCTGGAAGAGACGGGCACGTTTCAGGGGGTCAACCCGGGAAGAAGCCAACCCAAGGGAAAGGTCACGCTGCCCGTGACCTTTGGGAGCGACTTGAACTTCGGGATCGGAGAGGATCGTGTTCGATGTTGCCAAGATCCCTTGCCCTAACGGGATCCTTGGCCGCCAGCTGGCCAAGTTCATGGCGGCGCCACACTACGCCTACAACAGCCTCGAAGATGCCGTGACCGTGACGATCATCACCATTCCCTCCGACAAGAAAGATGCGCTGATTTGCGCTGACCAGCTATACCAGCAAGCAGTTGCAGCAGCTGCCGCCGCTAGGGCACTTGCTCCTGCCGCTGGGACCCCGGGAGAGAAGAATAAGAAGAAGACCGGTGTGACCTCAGACACCCACTCCGGCCAACGCACCTCTTCGGAGTGTAGCGCTGCCGTCAAGGACGTGCCAGAGAGCTCCACCGGCGGAAACAAGAGGCCCAGGGCCATACCACCGGGAACCAAGAAGGTTTCTGTCAATGAGGACGGCACGGGAGGAGCTTTTACCATAAGCTCCACCCTCGACGACAAATAGGAAGACGCGCTCGTCACCTTCCTGCGGGCGAATGTCGATGTGTTTGCGTGGCAAGCTTCGGACATCCCCGTGTTCCTGTGGAGGTGATTGAGCACCACCTTGCCGCCTTTCCCTCATGTGCGCCCACAAGGTAAGGTCGAAGCAAGCTTTGGAACGACAAGAGTTCATCACGAAGAGTTCCAAACTGGAAGCAGCCGGGTTTGGTAAGAGGAGTGCTCCATCCAACGTGGTTGGCCAATCCGGTCGTGGTGCGCAGGGCAAATGGGAAGTGGAGACTGTGTATTGATTACACAGATATCAATAAGGCTTGCCCTAAAGATCCCTTCCTATTGCCTCGCATCGATCAGATTGTTGACTCCACGGCTGGGTGTGATCTGTTGTCATTCCTCGATGCCTACTCCGGCTACCACCAGATCTTCATGATAAGAGAAGACGAAGAGAAGACATCATTCATCATCCCATGTGGTACGTATTGTTTCATGCGGATGCCTTTCGGGTTGAAGAGTGCTGGTTCGACGTTTGCAAGGGCGGTCCAGATTGGTTTTGAACCCCAGCTCCATAGAAATATGGAGGCTTATATGGATGACATAGTGGTCAAAACCAAGGACAGGGCAACCCTCATACCGGATTTGCAAGAAACATTTGCAAACCTGCGCAAGATCAATCTCAAGTTGAACCCTGAGAAGTGCGTCTTTGGCGTCCCATCCGGCAAGCTCCTCGGGTTCTTGGTGTCATAGTGTGGGATAGAGGCCAATCCGGACAAAATCAAAGCTATAGAGCAGATTGAAGCACCCAAGCGGATCAAGGATGTGCGTCGGCTTGCTGGTTGCGTCGCCGCCATGGGCAGGTTCATTTCCAAGTCTGCCGAGCGTGCCCTCCCCTTTTTCAAGATCCTGAAAAAGGCGGGCCCTATGGAGTGGATGCCGGAAGTCGAAGCGGCTTTACAAGGGTTGAAGAAGTACCTCTCCTCCGCGCCAATACTAGTTGCGCCTAGGCCACAGGAGCCGTTGCTGCTATACGTGGCGGCAACGGACCAGGTGGTCAGCGCCGCACTGGTGGCGCAGAGAGAGGTTGACGACGAGGAAATGGCAGCAGCAGAGCCCGACACCACAAATGCAGAGACGACACAGCCAGTTGAAGTGCCGCCAAAGAAGAAAATGATGCAGTACCCGGTCTACTTTGTTAGTTCCCTCCTGGAGGGGGCTAGATCAAGGTACTCCGGTGTGCAGAAACTGCTCTTCGGCCTTCTTATGGCCTCGAGGAAGCTGCATCACTACTTCCAGGCACACGAGATCACTGTCGTTACCGCTTCCCTCTCAAGAACTGATATTGCACAATCCGGATGCAACGGGGAGAATTGTGGAATGGGCACTGGAGCTGTCCAGCTTTGGCCTCAAGTTTGAAAGTACCTCGACGATTCAGAGCCGAGTCCTAGCAGAGTTCATTGCAGAATGGACCGCAACACCTGACGAAGAAATTCAAGAGACTGCTCTCCCCGGCAAAGAGGCAAGTTGTGATTGGATCATGTACTTTGATGGAGCTTTCTCCTTACAGGGCGCCGGGCTGGCGATCGCTTGTCGCTACCAATCGGAGAGCACCTCAAGTACGCGTGATCCAGATGCACTTCCCGTGGAGGTGTCAACAAACAATACGGCAGTAGTACGAGGGGCTGCTTGCCGGTCTTAGGATCGCGGCGGACCTCGGAATCAAGAAACTCATCGTCGAGGAGACTCGCAGCTTGTCGCCAAGCAAGTCAACAAGGATTACCAGAGCCCGCTGATGAAGGCTTCACGTTGATGAAGTGAGAAAGCTGGAAGAGCGCTTTCGACGGTACATGTGCTGAACACGTTCCTCGAGCGGAGAACGATGTCGCCGACACTGGCCAAACACGCCGCCTCAAGCTACCCGTGGAACCAGTACCTTTGTGCTTCAGCTAACTCAGCCATCCGTTGATCCATCAATAGAGCAGAATAAGAGGAGGAAATCAGGGCCCGCAAGTACTTTCCCGCCGAAGCCCCCTGGGCCGCCGCAAGGATGTTGCCAGAATACTAAGCCCGCCACGGACGATCGCTCCGGAGCATCAAGCTCTTGCCGTCCGAGACAGCCACTCAGAAGCGGAGGAAATGCCTTTAGTCCTCGCCGCCGAGCCCCTGTGCTCTCGGGCGTGGGCACAAAGATACCGTCCGATTCCTCCAAACAGGGAAGTTCCCGAGGAACAAGAAGAAGCGGAAAAAAGTAGCCCGTCAGCTCTACCATGTACCAGTTCGTCGATGACGCCCCTGCATGTAAAGAGGCCGAACAGTGTGAAATTGAAGTGTATCCCTCGAGAGGAAGGACTGGAGCTGTTGGCAGAGATACACGGAGGCATATGTGGATCCCACATTGGGTCAAGGGCCCTTGCCGACAAGGCATTCCGGCAAGGCTTCTTCTGGCCCACCGCCCTCCAGGATGCGACGACACTAGTCACCAGGTGTGAAGCGTGTCAGTTCCATTCAAAGAAGCTTCATCAGCCAGCTCAAGCCCTTCAAACCATTCCTCTCTCCTGGCCCTTCTCGGTCTGGGGGCTCAACATACTGGGCCCTTTCCCCCGCGCTGTCGGGGGCTTTGAGTACTTGTATGTTGCAATCGACAAGTTCACAAAGTGGCCGGAAGTGGAGGCAGTGAGGAAGGTCACAGCTCAGTCAGCCGTCAAGTTCTTCAAGGGACTGGTGTGCCGTTTTGGCGTGCCCAACAGGGTTATCACCGACAACGCACACAGTTCACAAGGCACACCTTCATGCAATATACCCAAGACCTCGGCAAAGAAAGTCTGTTTCGCTTCCGTTGCTCACCCGCGGAGCAATGGTCAAGCTGAGAGGGCAAATGCTGAAGTAGTGCGAGGCTTAAGGACCAAGACCTTTGACAGGCTGCACAAGAGTGGAAGGTGCTGGATTGGAGTTGCCGGCGGTTCTTTGGTCGATCAGGACGACGCCAAATCGAGCCACCGGCCAGACACCTTTTGCCCTAATATATGGGGCAGAAGCAGTTCTCCCCACTGAACTCATATACGGGTCACCTCGAGTGCTCACTTATGACGAAGCCGAGCAAGAGCAATCGCGCAACATGACGCAGGCTCCTTGAGGAAGATCGCCTTCGGGCGGCCGTGAGAGCAGCACACTACCAAGAAGCCTTGCGCCGCTACCATAGCCACAAGGTTCATGCCCGAAGCCTTGAGGAAGGCGACCTTGTCCTTCGGGCGCCGCTCAATCGGCCAAGAATTCCAACAAGTTTATGCCAAAGTGGAAGGCCCTTACCGTGTAACACGAGTCACCAAGCCCGCACAAATTCACTGGAGATCAAGATGCCGCTCCAAAGGAGTAATTCCTGGAACATTGAGCATCTTCGCAAGTTTTACCCGTGAGGTGCGGCTTGCCGGGCCCCCCGGCAAGCCACCTTTTGTACAAGCATTGCCGATGATGCATGTAACCCTTTGTACAAAGCCAGGCGCAGACCCTGAGCATAAATAAATGAAGCGCTGGCACCCTAAGTTATAGCATGCATGCTAGGTCAAGTCTCGTCCTTGGTTAGGGTTGATAGTGCTTGGCGGCGACTAACCCCTAGCTTAGAGGTTGAGTGTGCGTCTCTTTGTCATTCTTCTGTCTCCTTTGGTTCACAGGACTCATAGATATCCTTGCTGGATCACTTGAGGACGAAAGAAGAAAAAGAGGGACGGATCGGCATCTAGACCCCGGCAAGCCAGTATTGCCGGGGGCTGCAAGTACGAAGATTCACCCACGGCAATCCAGAGTTACCGGGGGCTGCAGCTTCAGATAAGTTCTTCATTCCTTATCATGCATTCCCTTATGGACTTAGGTATGTGAAACTTCGTTGTTTCCCAAGCTACCGTGCTCCCCTAAAAACTCTAGGCTCTCGGGCTCGTTCCTGGGGCCAGGTTTGGTCGTAGTCGCGGCAGAAAAAGGATGAAATGAGGAGCCTGAACCCGCCTCATCCCTGCCTCCGCCAAAAGCGTGAGGAAGGTCGAGTGAAGTGGGAACACGGCAGGGCCTGTTGCCGGGCAAGGAAATGTTTATCTTAGAGATATCAAGGATGTATTCCTTGTCGTGGGTTCTACCAGCAAACAAACGACCCGGCAAGCATCCCTTTTCATTAAAAACATTCCACTCAGGTACAGTCCATAGAGAATGAAAAACATGAATGATGGGATTACAAGTTTTTAAGTTCAGCCTAGGCCCGAAGGCTTACAAACTAAAAAGAGATAAGGTGCCCGTAACCCCTCTTTTGTCCCTCTTCTCAAGAGGTAGGTCAAGGAGGCGAAAAGGGCAAAAGGGACGCGTAGGCAAGCTACGGGTGGCAGGATGCACAAAGAGAACATCTCGGTGGCCGTCCAAAGGCTGGATGGTGATGGCAGCGCTGGAAGCAGAGCTCGAAGACGAGGCGGCAGGATCGCCAAAGACGCTGGCCGAAGGCGCCGCTGTTCACAGATTCGGATTTGACAGCCTTGCCGCCCGCCCTCTTCCTCTTCCGCACCCTCCCAACGCCAGCCGCCCAAGGAGACGACTCCGAGAAGTTCAGGAAGCCGGCGACACGGATGACGGGATCGCTGGTGCCGCACGGAGCGACGCCCGGCACCAAGTCGGACCCGTCATCCTGCCGCCTGCTACCCTCGTCGTCGCTGCCGCTGTCCTCCTCGCCACTCCCGCTCGAGGAGGAGCCTTCGCTATCAGAAGAGCTCTCCACGCAGCACCTTGCCCGAGTCCCGGCACCAAGACCTTGACGGAGAGAAGGCCACCTCCATCGCCTTAAAATGGAGAGTGAGCCCCGCCGTCAGCGGTGGATATGGGCTAACGTCTTCCACCTCGACCAAGATACATCATTTGAGGGGCTGGAAAGTCGACGTGAACTCGCTGCATCACCGATCCAACAGCCCCTCATGTGCAGCCGCAGCGACTCCGGGCGGATCCCGCTCCATCTCGCCGCAAAGGGAGTCGGGAGACGAAGGCGACAGCGGTAGGCGGGCGAGCCCGGGACGAAGAACTGCAAGGGTCATCCCCAACATGGCCCTCCGTGGGGGAGGAACCGGGCGGAGGCGGGACCAGCGCCAAGGCTGCCCTGTTCTCCTCTTCCTCGAAGCACCTCGACCTCGTCCACGGCCTCGCTGGCCCGCTCTCCCTCCTTCCTCGCTGGGTTGGCTCTGCCACCACAGTGAAAGAGAAGGAAGGACGCGTTGTCGAAGCGGCGCGACCCTTTGCCGCCACCGTTGAAGAGCCAGGATTCCTCTCTCCATGGCGGATGGAGGGAGGGGAGCGGAAGTCAAGGAAAGAGAAGATGGAAGAGTGCGGGACGCCGTTTCCCCCTCCGCTCTTTTAAAAGAACGGGGTGGGGGCACGACCGCCCCGCTCGACCAATCAAGACGCGGAAGGCGCAGGGAACTGGGACCGACCCGCTGCCCCGGCCCGCGACGGCCCGGTTTCCCGCCTCCACCATTCGCCACCCCAAGGGCATGAGAGCCACGTGGCAGGCATGCGGGACCAAGGCAACGGGTGAGGCGACCTCTCCCCACCTCGTGATCGTGGGGAGTGGACGCCTTCAAGACCACGCACCGCCCTGCTTCAAGAATGGGCCGCCTCCACGCCTCCCTCCGTTTATGGGGAAGGCGCGAACCGCCCCCTTTTACCACGACGTGACGCATGCGTGCAGAGCTCAGCCCCACGCATGCCGCCCATGTCACGCACGCCTCCCCACGCCAAGCCACGCGCGGGAGGCATGGGAAGCGCAGCCAAAGACTTATCATGGTAAAAACCACCCTGCCTGCTCACAAGACCGCTTTTGGGCCTAGCCCAACGACGCGATTGCGCTTACATGTGGCCCAGGCCCGGGGGCTCCTGTCGGTGTACAAAAAGAGGGGTACACCTTTTAACTGTGAACGGGCAGTCTGAGCCGCGGGCGCTGCCACACTAAGCAAGGCAAGGAAGGTGAGCCAAGGTAAGGACGAAGCTCGAAAGAAGCAGAACGACGCCAAGACCACAAAGAGCAAAGGGGACGAAGCAGACTCCCCCGGCAAGATCCTTGCCGGGAGTGGTTTTAGCAAACCCAGCAAGGCCCTTGCCGGGGCGGCTCGCCCCACGCCCACGGAGCGGATCACCTTTGAGTCCACTGCCCCCCCTCCCCCCATGGGGCAAAGGATTCGGGAGACATCCCCGTGGTGGCATGCAGATCTTTGTGAAGACATTCAAAGATCAGATACATACTATAGAAGATGACAACCCTTGGCGGGATCCCGGCCAAGGAGGACCACAAGGCCCACGGCAAGAGCCTTGCCGATGACAAGAAGCGCCGCTGCAAGACCCTTGCCGGGCTGCGGCAAGGCCTCGCCAAGGACGCCTGCAGACGCCACCATCAGGCCCGCGCCAATCAAGTTTTCACTACGTAGCCGCCACCCAACTAGTTGGGTAGGCACCTGCGTGCAGCAAGCGAACCTTCGTGGAGACCCACCATCGCCACCTCACCGCCCGCCTGCCTACATGGCACCACAGCACTGCCGGGCTAGGGCGCCGTGTCAACACGAAAGGGAGCGGCGACGGACGAGACTGGGCTCTCCCCTGTCCCCGATAAAGCAAGGACACCTAAGCAAGACGCATTTATGGCGCCTTGTCATGTAATGCGAGGGATAAACTCGTGTGATTGTACCCTCTCCACCTCCTGTGTGCCACTGTGGCAACCCTTTTCCCTATAAAAGGAGGCCAAAGGCGACCAGGAGGAGGATTGGGCTTTTTGGAGCTCCTCACGCCCCATAGCTAGCTCAAGAACGCAGATAAACTAACCACCAAAGCAGGAGTAGGGTTTTACGCATCTCGCAGCCCGAACCTGGATAAAAGAACCCGTGTTCTATCTGTTTGATCTGCTCTTCTCACGACCCCCGCTACCGCAGAACCGTAGTAGGGATTCTTGTGATCCCATAGGTGTCGTCCCCGCACCGACAGAACTCCTCCTAGCAGTTCGTTGCCCGGCCAAGAACAGACCCTCGCGAGGCTGTTCTTCCTTGTATTGTTCATCACCATCAGCCCAAGACGCAATCCACCACACCACAAACTAGAGTAGGGTATTACACCACAATGCTGGCCCGAACTAGTATAAACCTTGTGTCTCTTGTGTTGTTCCTTTCATAGTCTAGATCCCAGCGAGGCAGCGGGGTGCAGGTAGGTAGAGGGCGAGATCTCCGCGCGCACCCCAGTGTTCGAACCTCAAGGGTCTGTCGGAACCCGAAACCCGAACCCCGAGGGGGCTGGGGGCTTCCAGGAGCCGCGCGCGATCGACTGCATCCTGGGCGGAGCTCAAGCCACAGCCTCTCAACCCATCTTCAAGCAGTTCGCCCGCGAAGTGAATGCAGTCCTCCCCAAGCTCGAAACCACGCGCCCCCTCAAGTGGTCGGCGTGCGCCATCACGTTCAGCTCAGCGGATCAGCTCAAGTGTGCGGCCACAGCCGGAGTCCTCCCAATGCTTTGCTCCCCAATCATCAGCAACGTGCTAGTCACCAAGACCCTCATCGATGGCGGGGCAGGCTCAACGTCCTATCTGTGGAAACGCTCAACAATCTCCAAGTGCCTTACAATCAGCTTCAGCCGACCAAGCCTTTCTCCGGGGTCACCGACGGCTCCACGGTCCCGATTGGGCAGGTTCGCCTCCTGTCACCTTCGGTAGCTGCGACAACCACCGCACCGAGCTCATCGACTTCGACATCGCCCACGTTAGTCACGCCATACAACGCCATCCTCGGGTACCCAGCGGCGGCAAGTTCATGGCCAGAACCCACCACGGCTAACGCCCTCAAGATGCCGTGAAGTGGCGGAGTCATCACAAGGTTCCCTGCGAAGAGAAAGACGCGGTGTGCTCCCTGGAGCGAGCCTTTCAGGCCGCATCACTGGAAGACCTGGATCGCGGAAGCAGGAGGCTTCACAAGACCGCCCCCAAGAAGAAGAAGACATCGTCCGGCCTGGCCCCTCAGGAGGCAGGCCCCTCAGGGTCCGCGCCTGCTTAGGGGGAACCTCCTTCTATTGCATAGGAAAGGCGCCGCCCGGCCTCCTCAGTGCAGGCTCGGGGCTCCCCTGGAGGGCCACCGACCTTGCTAAGGTCACGAGAGAGGCGCTTGGGCACCACTTGGAGGCATGTTTCGAAGCACGTTTCCCTTAAGAAGGAGCAAGGCAAGGAGGGCCAAACCCTCTGGATTTCGTCAACAAGATCATTCAGGAGCTGCAGGAGTCAAGAGTCATGAGTGGCAGCCGGCCACCTGCCAGTAGCTCCCCATCCAGCGAGGATAGTGGGCTGCGGCCTGCATCAACATACCCAGCTCAACCGAGCCGCCTCTCAAGCGCCTCTGGCCTCTCGCGTGGGCGCCATGAGGTCCACCCCACAGCTACGTTCGCATGCCTTATGCCTTGCCGAACGTGGCTGCCTACACGCCAGCGCCTCATGAGGAGCATCCCGAGGCTCAAGAGGCCAGCGCCCGCAGCCCTGGCGAGATGGAGATGGTCCACGAGGAGCCACTCAGCCCGAGCCTCCCGAGGCCCCCGAGCACTGGGCTTGTGAGGATCGGCTCCCGCAGCCCACCGAAGTCTGCTGCACCAACACCCTTTCGCCTTCAACGCTTATCGAGGACATCTTTCAAGTTTCATTTCCACTGGGAGCGCCCTGTGGCTGCATTATTCCCAGGCCGCGTGGGTCCGTCCCTGCGGCGTGTATCCCTTTTACTTCATGTTCCTAGCTTATCTTGTTGGAGGCGCCCCGCGGGCTGCATCATCCCCAGGTCGCTCGGGTCCGACCTGGCGATGTTCGTCTTCTTTGTGCTTATCTAAATGGACTTGGTCCTTCGTGATTAACATGCTTGACCTAGTTGCCCGCTCAACTGACACCAACTGACGGAGCTGCTCCCTAACGGCACGACGCTTGCGCATGGGTTCGTCCCTGCAACGCCGACAAACCTGAATGGCTGAGCTCTGGCCGCGGCAGCCCCACATAGCGCCACCTCGTCAAGCCTTCAGTGCCTTGTCACCCCTCCGGAGCAACTAACGGCTGACTGTCGGTTGTCACGGCGAACTTTCCTTCTTTCTGTGATGAGCCTGCAGGATCTCTTCAAGGAGCAGTCGAAAGTAGTCCCCACGGTGTCTCCTTCACTCTCATCCGCGCGAACCGCTTGCACGTTAAAGGGAGGGGCTGCCTGAGCATCGTGACTCAGGGCTCCTACTGGCTCTCCAGCCCTCACCCTCTGGCCTTGACCACAGCATCGCGACCTGGCATACCAGCGACGGCTGAGACTCGCTCGAGGGCCGGGATTCGAGGACGTAGAGCAGAAAGGGGAGCAAATGCAAGAGGGGAGGGACATGCGAGGACCTCGCCAAGCGATCCCTCGCCTGCCGATGCACGGACCCGGCAACACACCAGGAAGCAGCTCCTGATTCTCGAGATAAGTCACCCCCCGGAAGCACTAACTAACACAGCACCGTCCCCTCACCCAACGCAATCCCGTGTTAGCAACGTCGCTCTCCTTTCTCACCGAACGATGGCTGCTTGAGCGCTAAGGGGGACCTCTTGAGCATCGCGAGTCAGGAGCTCTTACCGGACCTCGGGCTGCTCACCTCCTGGCCTTGACCACGGTATCGCGACCTGGCATACCAGCGACGGCTGAAGCCTGCCTTGGGACTGGGAGAACCCATGTGCAATAGACCCTCGCGAGGTTGTTCTTCCTTGTATTGTTCATCATCATTAGCCCAAGAGGCAATCCACCACACCACAAACTAGAGTAGGGTATTACACCACAATGGTGGCCCGAACTAGTATAAACCTTGTGTCTCTTGTGTTGTTCCTTTCGTAGTTTAGATCCTAGCGAGGCGGCGGGGTGCAGGTAGGTAGAGGGCGACATCTCTGCATGCACCCCAGTGTTCGAACCTCAAGGGTCTGCCGGAACCCGAAATCCGATAGCGAGGCGGCGGGGTGCAGGTAGGTAGCGGGCGAGATCTCCGCGCGCACCCCTGTGTTCGAACCTCAAGGGTCTGCCGGAACCCGAAATCCGACAGAAGCAGATGATGCAGCTGGTGGAGCAGGTGATACTGTGTTTGTAGATTTAGCCGGTGGACTTGGACCTTCTACTGCACGATAAGTACCAGCAGAATCTCGATAGCAGAACCTTTTCCGTTTCACCCGACGAGTAACAGCACTCCCTACTATATTATTTTCCTTGCTCTTTCTTGACTTTGCCATGTCAAGCTGTACCCACAACACAAAAGAATAAAATCACTCTTCGTAACTCATTGATGCATGATATGCATAAGCTATACTTTGATGTAAGACAACCGTATGAGGATGGAATATGTAAGAAAAACAGGACGACATGACATATTCACAACTATGATGTGCAAACTAAGCAGAAGGATTTTCAAGAAAATAGAAGTAATGCGAGCTAGACACCATACGAAAGATGCAACCAATCTTACTCTGCCAAGTTAAAAGTATCTTGTCATAAGTGGCAATTCGAAAAATTAGAAGCAGTACAACATAGAAATCAATGCAAGATGCAACCACTATCAAACTGCCATGTTAAAAGCGTCCAATCATGAGTGACTGATGCGGGATACACAACATCAGTACTTTGATGTAAGAACGTGGTATGATAGATAGATGCAGCGTATTCTAGATTTGCCCCCTGCTACTCCTAATGAAGTTAAAGTCCCAAGTCTACATGATGAGTTCATCTCCCGTACTCCACCATCACAGGTGCTTGCTCTATGTTGACAATGTGATAATTGGTTTCATGTTGCATATGTTGTCTAGCCTGTATTTCTTCTATTTTGATTAAATTGCACCTGCTGAGTTTATACATTATACATGTGCATATGACATGGCGGTGCGGAGGACCACCAACATTCCCTAACTTACTCTTTTCCTTCCTATTTTCTAATATTGCCTTAAGAAGTCAAAACCACAAGAAGATGAATAAAATTAGCTCTACATAACTGGTTGATGCATGATACTGATTTAACACTACTTTGATGTAAGGCAAGCGCAGGATAGGAGGATGGAATATATACAAAAGAGACAGTGTTTCATATTCACACGTACGATAGGAGGATGGAATATGTATGAAAAAACAGTAAGCGGAAGGCATTTCAACAATAGAAGAAATGAAAGCTAGGCACCATATGAACATGCAACCAATATCACTCTATCAGGTAAAAAGTGTCTTGTCGTAAGTGCCATTTCAAGAAATAAGAAGCAGTACAAGCTAGAAGACAATGCAAGATGCAACCTACATCACGATCCCAAGTTAAATGTGTCTTATGGGTAAGTGATCGTTGCACATATAAGTTGTAAGCTACGCAAATGCAATTCAACATAATCGAAGCAATACAAACTAGACATCATACGGAAAACGCAACCAATGCATAACAGCCCAAGTAAGAGCAAGCACCGTGATGGTGGAGTAGGGAGATGTGCTCATCATGTACACGTATGTTCTAGAAACAGAACACGTGTCATATTCACATGCATTATGTGTAAAGTAAGCAGATGCAATTCACGTTAGATGCAAGACAAGCTAGACATCATACGCAACATGCAACCACATATAATAGTGTCAAGTTAGAGCAAGGACCTGTGATGGTGGAGTAGGGGAGATGTGCTCATCATCTACACAGCTACGTTGACTGTCCAGCCTTGTGTTGTCTTGCGAATCTTGTTGGGAGGATGGCGGAGTAGAATATGTAGAGACCCCCTGTTTGAGTTTCTCCGAAGGACCACCATCATCCACTGCCGGACTAATTTCCTTCAGCTGTAATGATTTTGCATTGTGAAGTCAAACCGATAAGAAAAAGGAATAAAATTCGCTCTTCAAAACTCATTCATGCATGATACTGACGAACACTACTCGGATGAAAGGCAAACACATGATGCGAGGATGGAATATGTATGAAAAACATGATGGTGTGACATATTCACACCTATGATGTGGCAACTAAGCAGAAGGTACTTCAACAAATTAGAAGCACTGCAAGCTAGACACCATATGAAAGATGCAACCAATATCACTCTGCCAAGTTCAAACTGTATGGCGTTTTAACAAATTAGAAGCAGTACATGCTAGAAATCATATGCAAGACACAACCAATTTCACAAAGGGCGACTTAAAGGTGCCTTATCATAAGTGACTGATGCGGGATATGCAAGAATAGTAGTCCGATGTAGAAACAGGAACACATGTCATATTCACGGGCATTATGTGTAAAGTAAGTAGATGCAATTCAACAAAGTTAGAAGCAATACAAGCTAGACATCATACGCAACATGCAACCACATATAATAGTGCCAAGTTAGAGCAAGCACCTGTGATGGTGGAGTAGGGGAGATGTGCTCATCATCTACACAGCTACGTTGACTGTCCAGCCTTGCGTTGTCTTGCGAATCTTGTTGGGAGGATGGCGCAGTAGAATCTGTAGAGAACCTTCATTTTAGTTGCTTGGAAGGACCACCATCATCCAATGCCTTGGCACTTCAACAAATTAGAAACACTGCAAGACACCATATGGAAGGTGCAATCAATATCACTCTGCCAAGTTAAAACTGTCTTGTCATAGGTGGCGTTCATCAAACTAGAAGCAATACATGCTGAAATCATATTCAAGATGCAAACCAATATCACACTGCCAACTTAAAGGTGTCCCATCATAAGTGACTGATGCAGGATACACAAGAAGAGTAGTTTCATGTAAGAACATGGTGTGATAGATAGATATAGTATGTACCAAAAATAGGAAAGCATGTCATATTCACATGTATCATGTGTAAGCTAAGCAGATGCAGTTTACACTAATTAGGAGCAATACGAGCTAGACACCATATGCAACATGAAACCAGATATCACATTGCCAAGTTAGAGCAAGCACCTTGGATGGTGGAGTAGGGGAGCGGAGACTTGGACCTTATAATGCACTATCAAGACAAGGAGAATCGCACAGATGCTCCGTTTACGTTCTTCAGAGAGGACCACCATCATCGCCTTCCTTACTCTTTTCCTTCCTCTTTCTTGATTTTGCCTTGTCAAGTCAAACCCACAAGAAAAAGGAATAAAACTTGCTCTTCAGAACTCATTGATGCATGATACTGACGAACACTACTTTCATGTAAGGCAGCCGCATGATAGGATGGAATATGTATGAAAAACAGGATGGCGTGACATATTGACATGTATGATGTACAAAATGTAAACTAAGCACAAGGTGCTTGAACTTGTTAGAATCGATGCAAGCTAGAAACCATATGAAAGATACCAATATCACTCTGCCAAATTAAAAGGGTGCCCTAACAAATGTATTTGACCAAATTAGAAGCAATACATGGCAGCAACAAAGAAATAATATGCAATATGCAACGAATAAAGGTGACTCATCGTAAGTGATTGATGCAGGATACAGATAAGAGGTAGTTTCATGTAAGAACAAGGTTAACACATAGATGTAGTGTGTACCAAAAATAGGAAGGCATGTCATATTCACAGGTATAGTGTGTAAACTAAGTAGATGCAATTTACCCTAATTAGAAGCATTACAAGCTAGACGTCAGATGCAACATGCAACCACATATCACACTGCTGGTTAGAGCAAGCACTGTGATGGTGGTGTAGGGGAAGTGCGGTCTTCAGGTATAGAGCTACATTCAATGTCTTCATTTAGGCTTGCTGTTTCTTGAGAATCATGTGGAGAGGATGAAACTGCATTCTTTATAAGAGTATTGCATCTCATATTAACCCACGCGCATGACTGTCTCATCATAAGCAATAGACGCAGGATACACAAGAACAGTAGTTTGATGTAAGAACATGGTGTGATAGGCAGATGTAGTATGTACCAAAAACAGGAAGGCGTGTCATATTCACATGTATAATGTGTAAGCTAAGGAGATGCAATTTAACAAATTAGGAGCATTGATGAGGGATACACAAGAAAAGTAGTTTGATGTAAGAACATGGTTAATAGAAAGATGTAGTATGTACCAAAAACAGGAAGGCATGTCATATTCACAGGTATAATGTGTTAACTAAGCAGATGCAATTTACCCTAATTAGAAGCATTACAAGGTAGACACCGTATGCAACATGCAACCACATATCACACTGCCAAGTAAGAGCAAGCACCTGCGATGGTGGTGTTGGGGAATTACGATGATCAACTAGAGAGCTACGTTGACTATCTTCATTTAGCCTTGTTGTTTCTTGAGAATCATGTGGGGAGGATGACACTGCACTCTTTAAACAAGTAGGGCATCTCTCACAAGAACTCCACCGGTGACTGTCTCATCATAAGTGATTGACGAGGGATACAAAAGAGCATTAGTTTGATGTACTAACATGGTTAATAGACATATGTAGTATGTATCAAAAACAGGAAGGCATGTCATTATCAAAGGTATAATGTGTAAAGTAAGGTATGCAATTTAACCAAATTGGAAGCAATACAAGCTAGACAACATATGCAACATGCAACCACATTTGACAATGGGTTAAAGCAAGCACTGGATGGTTGTGTGTGGCAATTGAGATCATCAATCGCAGAGCTACGCCATCGCCTCCAATCGCCGACATCGCACCCTTTAGAGCGCTGAAACGCTTAGTGCTTATCTTTGAATTACACTGGAGCAACTTCTGTCTTTTCTTTTCTGCATTCATCAACACTGCGTCAGAGTCTGAAATACCCATGCATAAAAAACAATAATGTGAGTATGGGTGAAGTGTGTGCACAATTAGTACAGTGTAAAGGTAGCAGATAGCAGGTCGGTGAGAAATAAATGACGGGAGACATATGATAGCTCTACAACACGCATGGCACACTAAATTACTACAGGATCCTATGAAAATAACAGTCGACTGAAAGCAAATAGGCCAGTCCATTTTTTCTGCACCGTCCGATGTACAAAGAACGGGTAGATCGCCTTCATCTACCTCCAGCTAGTCAGTGTTGACGATCTTCATTGAAACGCCAGCGACCACCATCCCAAGATTCGCCCCCCGCTCACGCCTCCTCGACCTCCTCACCGCCCGTGCTTGGAACCCCCCGGCCATCCATTCAAGCCCTGCAGACCTCCAGCTCGGGCGCAAGCAGCCTCGCGCCCCACACCCCTATGATAGACACCGATGCGCCGCTTCCCCGAGGAACAGGCGGACTAGGTGCTCCGCGCGCCTAAGCGGGTGCTGCTTGTTTTAATTGCGGTTCGACTGACCCTGAATTGAAATCCAGGTGGGCTACTGATCTCTTGCAAAGGTGAAATAGTAAAAGGGAGGAAACCTTGTGCATTTAGTATCACGAAGAAGATGCAGTAAGAAGCGCTCAACTAGTTTCTTTCGTGGGATTAATACGGTGTGAGCAGAGACGTAAGATTTGCATGAATAAGGGAAGAGGAGTACCTCTTTCTGCTTGCATGCTGTGTCCTCCTTCTGTTTTTCTGACGATCTTCTTGTTGTTCGCCGGAAACCAGAAGTTGTGGAGGACGGTGCAGCCTTGGACGAACCCATGGCCAAGTTGTTGAGTGTGGTGCGGTGGCCGTCTGTCGGCGGAGGGGAAGCAGATCCGAGGCGGCGAACGACGGCGTAGCGGGAACAGCTCCGGTGTGGTGGACGGTTGCGACAGTGGAGCCGCAGCAATAAGGCGCAGGACGGCGTGGTCGGAGTGGTTCTGGTACGGCGCATGTCGGCGTCGGCGTCGTGGAGGCAGTTGTGCCTCGGCTTCAGCTGCTAAGTCCTTGAGGGCATTGCGGTTGCAGTTGCGTTGGACGACGACGTCGGGGTACCGGCTCCGGCGTGATGGAGGAGGGCGGCGGTGGATTGGCCACTATGGGGTGGAGGACGGACCGACGGAGGAGGCTGGGGTTTCGCGGCTGGTGGAGAGGGCGTTTTCGCGCCCACGGAGTATGAATGGGGAAACGGAGGGAGGCGGGGAACTAAGGGGGGACAATGTTCGGTTTGAGACGCGCTTGTTTGAAATTTGGGGAAAGTTACAAACTTTGCCCCATCTAAAATTTCAAACATATTGCAGGTTGGGGGTAGGACAGTCATGTCAGGTGTCCCAAATGTGGGCGGGATAGATTTCGGCCGAGCGCATGGGTGTTTAGGCGCCCACGGCGTATGAATGCTTCTCGGAGGTGGTCGAGACTAGCATCTTGGTGAAGTTACAAACCTACCCCGGTTTAGACCTTTGGACATCGGGCCGATAGGCTACATGGGCCAGAGTTAGGACAGTAATTTCCTACCACCAAAACATTAGTCTCGCGCGGTTTCGGGTGACCAGCGGCCCATTTGGCGCTTCGTTCAATATTTGGGAGCAGAAGCATTAGCGTTTTTGGTTCTCTTGAATTGAACTTTCAGGATTTGTCAAACTTCACAAATCTTTACTATTGGAAATCCTAAAGCTACGATTATTTTGGAATGGAGGGGGTACATTTGAATATACATTGTACACGAGTATATATTAAAAAATATGCAACTTACCTCAGTTCGTGCATGGTTCCAGATATAATCTCCTTGGTTGCAAAAAAAGAAAAGTTAGATATGCGTATGAATATATATAGCATGTTCAAACTCACAACAAAGATTGTGCCCCCTTTTACATCTGACTTACAAATTCCATTATCTCGGGTTCAAACAGATGAATGCACTTCCTATGAATTGAATCTTCAAACCCCTTTATGTTGAATTCGACATGTATTCTATTTCGTAGCTAGCAATTTGGAATGTATCCATGCAAGTGACAAATGTATAAAGTGTTTCACACTAACAACATGGAGTGCACTAATTAATGTTTATATATGAATTGCAAAAGCATCCATTGCCTGTATTTCAAACCGCTCTCACTCTATGGATCGATAATATGAAATAAACACATGCACATGCTAGAATTCAATAGAGTATGGGTGTCTGATAGACTGATTTTCATTCCATACGCAATTTGCAAAATTCATGATCTCATCCAAAAATAATAATGCCATTTATATATTAATTTAATGCGTAGAACCGCCTTTTACACGTAGATGCACTATGCCTCGCCCCGTTCTCCCAGACGCGTTATATATCTCTCTATCTAACGCATAAGTGCACACACTTTATATGCATCGGCATTTCTCTTTCACACATGCTCACAATCTCTCTCAGGGTGTCGAGGTGTCTCACGCACATGCTCTCTCTATTTCTCTCTCTTTCTCTGTCTCTCTCTCTCTCTCTCTCTCTCTTTGACTACTATGTACCACTCTTTTCACTAATCTCAGTTGGAAAACACTATTTATCTCACATGCATATATACACATGCACGGTCTCTACTAGCCCTCTATACGCACATATATGTGTACGCGCGCACATTATCTTTAGGCCTCTCTCGCACACATTCCCCCCCCCCCACACACCTCTCTCTTAGTAGTTGGCAGATATGATTATCGTCATTCGGTAGGATATCCCTGGTTGTTAGGCTGGATGGTAATACGAGGCAAAGTTTTACCCTAGTTCGGATCGGACCCTTGCAGTTGAAGAAAGAGCCTACTCCTTGTACTGTATATTAGTGATAGGGGTGTGTACAAAGTACACGTGAATACCAGGCATTGTGCGTGTGTGTATACTATCGACGAACTAGCCCCCAAGCTTGTATAACATACTAAGGGCCTAGGGTTACAAATCATATATAGTCGGCTTATCACCGATGGGGATAGAGTCCTCCGCGACTCTGGTAGCTTTGTGTTGTACGCCGAGTCCTCCACATGGGTCTTCGTATAACACGTCTCGATCCAACCTATATGTGGCGCAGGATGGAACCGACCCATGAGTCTTGATGTTGACCCACCACAACTAGAAATGATGTGCCCACCACACCACACACGCAATGGGCCACTAAGAAAATAAGCATATACAATAGTACAACGGTATATAGCTCACGATACGTGTCCATATTTTGTTGATGACACTGACGGACTTTGCATTTGATGCGTGCTCCGTATTTTGTTGATTTACACTTACGGTCATTGTATTTGAAGCGAAAGCATGATATGGTCACCTTTGGACTTCAGAATAAGCTCATCACGGTCACCACATACATTTTGTCGTGCTAACCAACATGTGGTTGGATGGTTAGAGGACAATGGTTTCTCGAGCCCACCAAGGTTAAAGTCCCGGTGCTCGCATTTATCTTGTGTTAATTTCAGTATTTTCCAGCGATGTACGTTCAGTGGGAGGAGACGTTCCACTCGACTACGAGGCACCTATGGTGACTTCGTAAAATCTCAAGATCATATATGCTGGCCCACTCTCTCAAGGTGCTCATAGGGGTAGGGTTCGCGTGTGTGCACTTATAGCGGTGAGTGCTTGCGCGTATATATGAGCCCTTCTTGCGTCTGCATTCGTGTTAAACAAATACATGTCATGATTATACGGTCACTGGCTCACCCGTACAACTCCGTATTATGGTGGTGACACAATCAATTGACCAGTCAAACGTTCCACGCGGCGCAACTAGTGTTGCACCATCGGGGCGGATATCCGTGGGGACCATGTGTCAGCCCGTATGAAAGAAAGAAATGGTAGTCTGAGTCTGTACTGTGTTAATAAAATAGGAGTACATTTTAGGGTGATCATACGGTCACTGGCTCAGCATACAGCTCCCTAATTTGTTGATAACACGATCAATTGACCAGTCAAACGGTCCACATTCAACAGTGCACATTACCGTAGGGCCCACCCGTCAGTGCGTATATGAAGGACAGAAATGGTAATAAATTAGTGGTCGGTGGGTATTCGAAGTCGTGAGGCCTCTGGTTGGCAGTCACCGGTGGTTGGGGGGCATTCATTGGGCGGTGGGGTGGGGATCCCCGGAGAAAAAGATCGGCGCGGGGGGGGGGGGGCTAGAGGGATGGCCGGTGTGGCGGCGGACCGGCGGTGGGAAGTGTTTTCGGGGAGGGCTGGCCGCCGGGCAGCGGGTGGCGGTTCGCCGATGGTGGTGGCAGCTCAGGGGGGTGGAGTTTGATGATAAACTGGAGGCCCTTGATTTCGTATCCAACGGATGGAAAATCTAATGACCAGAGATGAAAAGTCAGTCGACTGACGTGTAGCCTCACCCCGCACGCACGCAAGACACGCACGCATCTAGGCCTGCAACACTAACACGTACACATGCACTCACGAACACACGCACGTACGCACTCATGCATGCAACACTGAAACGTACCCTTGCACGCACGCAACACTCGCACGCCTACATGCACACAACACACGACGTAAGACACACGCTCAACCTATACGTGCATGCACCCTTTGTTAAGGACATGGATTGTTACGGGTATTAATCAATCTTATCTGTGATAAGCAGAACATTGATGTTTGCAGCGGTCTTTATGAATCACAATGTATCGAATGGGCTATCAACATAGTATGCTTATCTACATGAAAAAGATGACGTCACACTCAATGAACAATCATCGGTTTATGAAATGCCCGCTTTTGACCACCCTGGCCCACCAAAGGTTCCTCTGCTGTGTGCTGCCTCCATTGGGTCACTGACATCCAGGCCATGCACCCAAAGAGCCCACACGTCAGTGGAAGAACGGTGCGGTGCCCTAGGTCAGAGTCGAGGGCGCCACTCGCGGCATGCCCGGCTGAACACACCTCCGTGCCGCATTCAAACGCCTCCATGAAACCCGCCCGTGTGGAAGCCGAGAAACCCACTCTGGGCACACGTCCGTTCATGACCGTGCCGGCGTTAAACGCAACGCCGGCCGAGCTCCTCCCATCCACCATCCATTTAATCTCCTATTTAATCTCCTATTTAAATGAGGCCAAACGCCGGCCAAGAATCACAGACCTCCGCCGCTCCCCTATCTCCTCCGCCATTTTGTCCACTCTTACAATGGCTTACGAAGAGTAGTTATTCCGCATCCAAGCCGGCTGGGTAGCCCGCCGGATACGAGCTATGCAGCTCGCTGATCCACCTCCCTCCCTCGCCCGACGGAGCTGCTTGCCGCCCAAGACGGCGCGTGGTTCAAGAACTCGCCGCCCAGCCTCGACGAGGAGCGGCGACGGGCGTCGTTGTTGTCATCCACGCCGCCGCCTGCACCGCGTCTCCCGTTTCGTGGCGAGACTCCCCATGCCGCGGCGCCGCCATGCAAGCAGCGAAGGCCGGGTGCGCGGAGAGCGACGAGTCGGTGGCCAGCGCCTCCACGTCCGCCACCATCATCGAGGAGAAGTAGAACACGGGAGGCCGCTGCCGCTTGGGTCCCATGAAGGCCACCGCGGAGGCGACGCCGGCGTTCACAGCAGGTGTCTTGCCGGATGCTTTTGTTGCGAGGACCTTCGTCGACCCCGCATGGGCTCCACGTTAGAGGGGAATGTTAGGATGAACTCGATCCGGTGCCGGCCATGGCGAAGTAGTGGCCAGTGATGAAATCGAACCGGTGCCGGCCACCATCATCTTACGGCACCAGCCAATGATATCAGTTGGGCAGTGAGGAAGCGAGCCGTCCTTTGCACTGAAGCATATACCTCCGGGGCTCCCGGCAGTCCGATGATCGTGCTGCCGGACATGAGGAACACAAATCGGTCACCGTCGACCATTTAGGCCAGGTATTATATATCTGTGCTGTCCAGAACTAGCACCGCATAGTTCATTTGAATGTAATGAAATCCGTCATGTTTGTATGAAAATCCGGTATTTTATATGATTTCCGTCGTTGTTTATATGAAATATCAGTTTGTCTACGTGTTTGCGTGAATTTCGTCCGGTTGGTTGAGTTGCTGTCATAATGTGTGCGCCTACGGTTGGATGGCGTAATTTGCTAGTTGCCGGTCGGTCTGCGGGCGGCTCGGGCGGCGTCGTGGGACAAAAAAACAGCTCAGGTAAGCTCGTCTCCAACGTCTTATACTGGAGGATGCATGACAAAGATGAGCACCCGAGCCATTCCTCGTTCATCGGGGGCAAAGGCACCGGTGGACAAAAGGGTCGCCAATATTTTGGCTACCCCGAGCAAGATCCAAACAGCCCCTCCCAACAGATTCAAATCCCTCATTCGCCGTGGAATTTTGCCATGTGTTGTTTTCATGGACTAGCAAGATGCCCGTGCATTGCACGGAACATCAAGATGCATTTTTTTACAAACTCCGCATGCATGCAAGGGATAATTAATGTCCTCCTTTGCTAGTACCACGAGGCAAACACCATTAATATTGCATCGATTAGTGTTAGTGGCCTTGTATATCTGCAAATTGTAATTTTGATAGTGGCCCCTTGTATATAAAAATGGAGGGAGAAAGATGAGAGATAAGGTGAGGAGGAGTGGGGCGTGGTGGTGACTGGTGGTCGGACTGGGCGGAGGCATGGGGATGGACGGCGCATTATGTCTAGGTTTGTACGTATCTCTCTCACACACACCCACGTAGGTGGGGGACGTGCACGAAGAGAAGAGGTGCACGCACGGCGCCGCATTCTGCCTCTTTCCCAACCACACCCGCGCGGGTACACGGTGGAGCTCATTTCTGTAGGAAAAAGGCAGCACACTTGGTAATAAGGAACGAGTACTGGTTGTCCACTTGGTGGAGGGCGGATCCTCCACCACGGGTGAACAAACAAATTGTGACTTGACGAGTAATGTTCAATTAAAAAGAGGCAAACCATGTGGGGCCTACCTTAGAGGCAAGGCTCTATACACTAGAGTACTTTTGATGTGTCCCACAACTCATGAGCGAGGAGAAGCTTGCTTAGTACGCCGTCTCCCCTTACCTGCGGTGGCTCATGGGATGAGGTGAAGCTTGCTTACGAGTAGTAGTAGTAGTAGTAGTAGTAGTAGTAGTAGTAGTAGTAGTAGTAGTAGTAGTAGTAGTAGTAGTAGTAGTAGTAGTACGCCTGCTCCCTCGCCCACGCACGCGGTGGCTCGCAGCACGAGGAGAAAATTTTACTACTTAGTCCGTTTACTCCTCGTCCCTACTACGTATACTTTGGTTAGTACTCCCACCATTTACTTATACAAGGCCACTATAAAAAAATACATTTTGCATCTATACAAGGCCACAAATAGTAATCGAGACAAAAGTTACTACTCCCTCCTTTCCAGCTTTATGGCTCAATTTCAAAATCTCTCCAACCAAGGTAGACGGTGAGTGGTCAAATTAATTTCGTAGTTTGCACAAGTAATTAGTACGCTGCTTTTTCTCAAGAAGTTATGTTTACCGAGGCATTAATTAGAACGAATGCATGAATGACCACTAAATTTCCATGAACTTGTACATGCATCGGTAAGTACAATAGTGCACTTTACTACATGGCATTTTTGCATATGTGGAGGAAAGAGAGGCAAGGAAAAAATGGAGAAGTGGGCTCTCATGCAAGAGCCAGCCTCTACTACATGGTGGAGCATTGGGAGAGGCACCTGTATGGAGGTGGTCAGGAATCGGGGACTCACGCCGGTCGTAGCGCCACAGTTAAAATGATAATGGCAAGTCAAATCACGGGGCCTCACCTGTCCAGCAGTAACTCACTGTCAAATCACACAGCCCTACGTTTGCAGCAGCCTACTCCCTCATCTTCTCGCATCTCTATCGAAACGACTATGCGGAACTGCCCCGCCGCCTACCGCGCAGGAAAAGCCCTGCCCTCGACTTTTAAATACAACTACATCCGCTTAAGAATCCAATGATATACTTTTTGTGACATAGAACTACGTGCAGGCCCTATAAACCGAGACGCCTAAAAATAAAAAAACCGAGACAGAGAGGGTAGTTCAGCAGGTATCTTTTTAGATCAATATAGTCGGGATTCACCAAGGAGCAAAACCAAGTGGTAGGCTGCTCCTGTCGTGTTGGCGTGGCAACTCAAGCAGGGTCAGTCCACACACGAAATGGTGACACACTTAACAGGACCTCATTGGCCGACATGTGGCTCATCCACCGTCTTGTTCCACGTGTGATGCACCAAATTACAGTTCGGAGCAGCGGTTGGAATTGGAGGCACCCCGGTCGTAGCGCCGCAGTAGTAGAAAATGAGCGATGAGGGGTCAAATCACAAAGCCCAACCTTTCCCGCATTAAGCTGGAGTGCTGGATGGACGAAGCAACCATCATTTCACTCTAGGGCACAAGAGCATAAAGAAAAGAGAAAACAATGATGCGTGAGGCAGCTACCTAGGGCACCCTAGGGTAGGGGTCTCCACTACAGATCCTTTTTTTAAAGCGCCTCCACTACAAATCGGCTTCTCCCTCATCCTCTTGAAGAAAACCGATGATGAGTGCGGCGGTAGGATTTGTAGGAGTACTATTGCGTGCGGGGCCACGTCGTAGTAAACGGGTTCGAGTCGACGCCTTAAATATGTGTGGGCCTCTTGGTTTTACGGGAACGAGGCAACATTTTGGGTTCGGGGACCAGTGGAGATATAGTACGTACAAAAAATTGTGGACATAGGTTCGACCGAGAGGCAATGATGCATGGGCCCTGCATTTTGATATACCCGGGGCCGCGTGAAATTTGCTACTCTACTCAAAACTAGTAAGGTACACATGTATTGAACGCATGAGATTTCGAAACCAAACTATGAATAAATACACACTATAGCATGCAAAGCTTTGAGTCATATATGCATGATATGTAGATGTTCTTTTAGTTCTTATAGTTCATCTCATTGAAAATCAATTAGTTTTATAAAAATGTTAAGATTCATGGGGTTGTGCATTGTAAATCATAAATTCAAAAACAAATAATGGCAATTCATTTAGAAAAAAATAATCAATTATGATACGGAAGATTCTAGAACAAAGGAGAAGTGCTTGTGTTTTGAGGTTTGTGCATTATGCTTAAGTTCAACCATGGAGTCTTCTAAATTGTACATCTGGCAGATCTGGTGGAAAGTTGATGATATCCAACGGCCAGTAGTGCTCGGATTTGCCTATCTCTGCACTGTCGGGTTAGCTTCATCCAGTGACCATCTTTCAAAGTTATTGGCACACTATATAGTTCTTGTGCCATAGTTGCATGTTTTGGAAAAAAACTACTAGTGGGTTGTACTATCTATTTAGGAATAGAACATGTATACATGGAAGTTGTAGGGAAAGAGATGACATGGAGCATCTCAATTCCTATGAGTATGGATTGGAAAAGAGATGTCATTTGGTTCACATCATAGGAACTTTTCTATTGAATCTAGAGATGACATGTATCTCAATTCCTATGAGGAGGATTTGAAATTAAGGGAGTATAGGAATCCATTCATATGAAGCAAGTGGCTCTAAAGCTATAGAAATGATATCATGTTTATTTCCTTTGAAATGTGGAGTATATGAATCTATTCCTATGAACCAATTGGCTCTAAAGGAAAAAATCCTATAAAAATCATATCATATAGAGTTCCTATGATATTCCTCGACACTAAAGGATGCTTGAAATTGTTGCGGGTGATACGATGGTCTTTCTTTGTAGACTCCTCACCTATCTTTATACTTACCTCTTGAAGATGAATGAAATGATATATACAGGGTATTCTACATGTGCAATTTGGTACACGAAAACTCGGTAAAAGTTTGCGAGGTTCGAATTTTCAATAAAGCTATATCCTATATGCACTGCATTTCGGAACGGAGGGAGCATACGGAAGTTGCTAACACTAACGTGGAAGATTTGTGTGTAGGAGGAGTGGCTGTTCTGTTAAATGACATGGGAAAACTGACATTGTCGGGTGCCGATCTAACGGTTCTTACGGCGTTCGCCAGGAAAAGGCTTGTCGGATAATGATTTACGGACACATGCATTGCATTGATACGTGCCCCCCTCTCTCTCACGCACACGCACCCTCACGAGTCATGACTCTCCCGAGTCCTCTCGCAGACTCAAGACGCCGCACTCCACCGCCTATCTGCGGTAGACGCCACACACATATGTGCTCTTCACACCTACCTCGTAACTTCTAAAAAAATACGGCGCCCATTTTATTTTAGCTCACACGTCACACACTTATACTATTACTCTTGCGGTAACGTTCTTTGGGCATAGTATATTGTACTCTCACGAAGAGAAGCGGTGCACGACGCACTAGTTCTCTCACACCCACTGGGGTACACGAGGGAGCCGCATTTTTTAAGCTGGTACAGAAAAATCACTCCACTATATATAAAAGCAGGAGCCTTAGCGCTTGCTTTACTAGTGTTACTCTCGTTCACTCTCTCATGCTCTCCAGATCTAAGCAATACATAGGTGGCCACTCTCAGCTCACAGCTGGTCACAAATCCGGCCGGACAACCTCGACCGGGGCAGGGGTGTAGGTGCATCGTTCACGCTGTTGTCCGCGGCGAGGGAGGAGAGAGCGCCGGCTCGGGAGGGCCTCCGACCCCTTCTTCCTCCCTGCGGTATTGTGGCCAAGATGCGGCCTCCCGACGCCGTCTTTGCCACATGCTGACGACCCTCAGGTATATATTCCTTCGAAACCTACCTTGCTCTACTGCCCCAGCTCCCTTCGTGTGGATCCGTTTCTACTTCCGTCCGCTGTTCCAAAGCCACCTAGACTTCTACTATTATTAGAAGTAAAGCTAGTCCATACAGTCGACTCAAAGCGTTGCTTCAAACAGGGAAGAAATTGGGAAAGCTGTAGCATGAATCTAGGAATTGGTTCTAAGAGGAAACGGGGGAAAGTAGTAATATATGTCACTGTTTAAATAACCGTATTTCATATTTGCGCAAATAGGGATGTTTGTCTCCATATCGTTTCGGGATGTCTGTCTCCGTATCGTTTCTATCCGCAATCAAAAGCAATGCACCTCGCTTTTAGTACAAAGCTGCGCAAAATGAGATGGCTATCCCTCATTGCCGTCGTATAACCTCCCGTCTTCAAGGTATCCCTACATTGGTAGTAACTAAGGTAGAATGACCAACGCGATCTAAAAGAAGCTGATTCGTACGTTTTACTTCCTGATTATAGTGCAGGGATGAGCGAAAACAACTGCATCCTAATCTGGAATGCACTTTCTACCAGTTCATCCATGGACCGAGGACTAGCTGGCACGGCTGCATGGTGGTTTTTTGGACAGGTGCGTGGACAAGAGGCATTGTGGTCTGCTTATTTCTGCAAATAGTGGTGCTTAAATTTAGTGGAATGCACAAGAATTTCACCTGGTCAAGATTAATCGCATGGTTCTGTTCAGCATTCCTACTGAGACCACAATTATAACTGGTTATTCTGGAATGAGAGAACCTAACCCTGAATGGTGGCAACAAGAAAAAATCAGAGTGAACTCCAGGAAATTTAAGCCTGCCGGGAGGCCCTTTGCTCAGAGAAGCCTTTTGCTTGTTTTTTTCCTGATTTGTAAACCTTCTCACAACTTTGTCTTTTGCCGTGAACTAGTATATGTTTGTTATGTTCTATGAATCATTGAGATGTATAAAATTGCTTAACTTATGCTTTTCAAGTTTTTTATGAAGACGAGTTTAATGTGAGTGTTCCACATGAGCCCTGGACTAGCGTGTGAACATTTGGAATTTATTACATTGTGGCCTCAATTAACTGCACGAACCACTGTAACAAGATAGTTGCTTATATGTCAGACAGCAGATTGTTGATTGTTAGCTGGTCGATAGCCTAGTGTTGAAGCGAGCTGAGCCAATGTGCCGTGTTGTGTACAACTGCTTACAAGTGGGGTAGCGCCAACAGTGTTTACAAGTACTTATGTATACGTCAGCGCATGGTTCTCGAACGAGTGCTCTATTTCATCAAAACACACACTGCTCGTATGATAAACCGTGACAACTTATGTCTTACCATGCCATATTCATGAAAAAACTAGTGAGGACGCACCTGTTTTGGCAACAATTATGATGGTTCTCACATGATTCACGGGCACACAAAAGTAGCAGCAGTTCCCATAGATGAATTCAAACATAGTACTAGCCCCAGAGGGGTCGATAACAGGCAAGGTTCGGATTATTAGACACAATCCAAACTACTATTAAACACTAGCTGGGGCTACTATTTCATGCCTCGATCTAATTTGGGCTGGACACAAGACGGACCTTGCCATGAACATCATCGAGGACGTCCCGCAGCAGCTCAATCCTGTGAACCTTCATGAAGACAACCTTGTGGCCTTGCCACTGATAAACTTGTTTGTGGAGGCATGCCATGTCATCTTCCTACGTAAGCTTGACAAGAACAATATGCCTCACAAACGAAGGAGTAGCTTTGAACTTCTTGTGCTTCAAGACACTCGGACAACACGCTGACAACAAAGTGAGGCTGGAATACAACTCTTCATTGGTATAACCGCAAATGGCTTCCAGGATCCAACAGCCTAAGAACTCTGTTTTCCCAGTGCATATATTCAGGTCGTCCGCCTCATAGCGAGTGACATGTACAACCACACAATCCTTGTCTACATCAGGGCTCTAATTGAAACAGAAACAAATTCTGAATTACTTTTCAAAGATAAGAAACACAAGTTATTTAAACCACTATGTATAGCATGGCATCGGGCTAATAAAATTTTGCATTATTAATCACCACATACTTCCTTTTCTAAAAAAATCACCACATACTTAGATGAAAAACCACAATCGAGATCGGCAAAGAAAAAATTCACCTTGGGCAGCTCAGCAGGGGGGAGGGGGGACACATCCTCGAAGGGGGAAAACTGCTCTTGCAGTGCCACGGGGGCTGTAACCTCAAACGGGGTGTTGACCATCTCAGTAGTGGCCGTGAGCGTATCTGGGGTCAGCTTGGTGGTTGCCTCCATATTCTTGGAGCTCTCTGTCTCGTGGGGATCAATCTCCCGTGTCTGCTCCAATATCGGTAGATCTTTGCCTGGTTCTCCTTGGTCAATCATGAAACTGACGAATACTAGGAGACCACTGAAAGGAAAACACAATCGCAATGACAATGAAACAAAAAAGAGAGTGAGGATCGGTTACTGCTTTGCAAAAGTTCTTTTTTTTCTATGAACGAAAATATACCAACATCACGGATCCGCTTACCTTCCCTTCATTCAGAGAGAAGAACAGTGGCAGATGCGAGTGTTGCCTTTCTTGAAGACGGTGAGGGAGAAGGGGATTCAGTGAAGAGTGAAATGATGGTTGCTTCATCCATCAAACTTGGACTGCGGGGAGGTAGGGTTTTGTGATACGACGGCTCGTTACTGCCGTGCTACGACTGGGGTGACTCTCCGCCTGCATACTGCCTTCTAATTTGGTGGATGGCATTTGGGCCCGCGCGCGGCATGGCCCGCATGTCGGTGAACAAAAGTATAACGACATTCAGTAGAGGGAGACGTTTCAATGACCTAGGAGGAGCCAGAAGCGGTAGAGTGTCTCCACTGTACTAGTAGTAATTATTTTTCTGGGTAGCTGTAGAGTGTCTCCACTGTACTAGTAGTAATTGTTTCTCTGGGCCCAAGACAAAACAGCCCACCCATACTAGTAAATAGTAAAATCAATTCAAAAGCCCATATATGTACTGAATGAGAGGCGCTACACACACCCAGCACCCCCCCCCCCAAAAAAAACCTGGGTGCTCTTCTTCCTCCTCGCTCCCACCCATCTCACGTCAGCTCGCTCCACTTGTACCCCCAAATTCCTCACCTCACTCCTACAAAAACCCCAGCTCCTGCTCTTCCTCACTCCTACGTAAAACCCCAGCTCCCCTTCTTCTTCGCTCAAGACTACAACTAGGCTCGTCATTCACATTACTGCTCAAATCCATGAGCGCGACGCGACGCGCTCGAGGAAAATGGAGTCGGCTGACCCCAGCGCCAAGAAGATGAGGCTCCCGACAGCGGCGACGCTGTTGTAGATCCCGCACCCGGCAGCACGGGGAGAAGCGGCGACCCCGCCACCACCGGATCCCAGGAACCCGTAGAATCTCGGGTGGACCGCATCAGCGATCACCCGGACGCCGTCCTTGGGAAGATCATCTCGCTTCTCCCCACCAAGGATTGCTGCCGCACCCAAGTCCTCTCAATTCGGTGGCGCCCTCTATGGTGCGTCGTGCCCCTTAATCTCGACTGTCGCCTATCTCTTCAATGATTTTGAAATCCCAGAGCCATCATCTCCTCCCACCAGGGCTCCGTTCAAAGCCTCTCGCATCCCGTCATGCTACTCGAGCAAGCATACCATGCCCTGCACGGTGGACGCCTTGGCCGAGATCCTCGAATTCACAGAACTACAGCTGCTTGAGTTCTACTATTCCCACAAATCACATACCACATACCGAACGCCATGAACTTGTGCCCTCAAAGACCGATGTCCATCTCATGGTTTTCCTCCTCTCTCCACACCGCCACCTTTCATTTGTGCTACCTACCGCATAACTGGTACTAAACCTTCGACTCCCATTTCTCAAGAAACTTTCACTTGTGCGGGTTCGTATATCGGAGGCCTCATTGCACAACATCATCCACTCCAGTTGCCCTGCTACTGAGTGCTTGGTGCTTGTTTTCACAGCTAGAATCGGTTGTCTCCAAATAATGTAGCCTAACCTTGTAAGAATTGGAATTTCTTTTGACGGAAGGCAGCTCATCATCCAAGATGCCCCTTCACTTCAAAGGTTGATCCTTGATTCTAGTTATTCAGCGTTGCAAATAACCGTCCTCTCTGCGCCTAAACAGGAGACCTTGGGTGTAATACATGATCTTTGTCCTCATTTCAATATGGTGTTTGGCTCCACAGTTCTTCAGGTACTTTATATTATTATCATCTACACTTGTAACCATAAGTTACATTTTAAATTTCTGCGCATAATTTATATATCATCTTGGAGTACACATTTTTGTACTAATATTATGTTCTATGCTCAATGAAGAGTTTCTCCATGGATGGCCTATCAATGGTGCTAGATTCTATCAAGATCTTATATATCCAAATGAATAGTTTTGATCTGAACAAGATTATTGGCTTGCTGCAATGCTTTCCATGTCTAGAGAAGTTGTATATAAATGTGATAATTTCACGCACATTGGAAGCCCGCATATAGTGTACTAGAATTAACCGTTCAAATTTGTTGCTCTTTCGACACTCTTCTTTTAGACCTTAACTGTTTTCAATCTTCATGTATATTTAGGCAACAGGACGGGGTAAGAAAGTTATAACCAATCGGTGGATTCATAAGCATCGGGATTTTCTCACTTCTCATGAGATTCGATTGATGACAATAACGCTAAACCGATATGTAGCCAACCGTGAAAACACAAGATTTGTAACATTCTTCCTGTTGAATGCAAGTTTACTATTGTCCATCAGGCTTAAGTTTATCAGCAGCATGGTTTTGACGGATGGGTATGTCGAAGAGCAAAAAAAAGGAGTTTCAGGTGGGCAAAAGAGCTTCTGAATGTGCCGGGCTTCTATTTACAACATATTGCTGTCATAATCCAGTAAATTTTACGACCCAGGATGTTCATTCTATGGACCTGACCGATCCATCTGTCTGTGACCGCCGAAAACAGTGCTGGAGTTTGTGTTGTTGCCCTTTTCAATCTGGGTTTTTTTATAAACCTGATGAACAATTAACCCTCGTGCTTTTGTACAGTTTGTAAGCTAGAGTTAGATGTTCCTGCCCTTTTCAACTCGGCTATGACTGTCATATTTTTTTGAAACAAGGCAAATGGCTTGCCATTCGTTCAATTTATAGTGAAATGTTGTAACAAATCCCAACCAAGGGAAATAACATCACTCTCGCCGGCTGCTTGAGCTCTCTATGCATTACAGAAGCCAAGTGATTAGCCCCCACCAGCACCCACAAACTTATTTTGAACTAGCACATCAAATGGGCTATAAATTTTCATAGGAAAGGTTGCATGACCGTGACAGATTTGGATTCTGATAGTTGGGACCCGCGAGGAAATAGCCTACCAAGGTGGTGGCGACTTACTAGCCAGTAAACAAATGATTCTGCCTACCAGCCGTTGGATTGACATCCAACATCTGTCGTGTATCTTCTATCTCTTGTCTTCTTCTTCCTCCAAATTACCAAACCAAACCACCCGGCCGGCTTCGCTCCCGCCTCCCATGGCTGGCTGCGCCTCTGCCACCCTACCGTACATACCCTCCAATGTTGGCCAATCCCTCCCTCTATTCCCCCACACGTCCTGTTATTCTGCGGCGACGTCAGCCCCAATACGCACTCCGCTTCGAACGATCAACCTCAGATTCTCTCGCTGCTGGGCTGGACCGGCGCATGTTCAACGGCTCCTGTTTGTTCCGTCCGAGGCCTTGCCATTGTCCTCCGCCTTGCGGCCTTGGTTCGCTCGCCGTGCGCGGTGCGCCGCCCTCTTGCGTTGTCAACGTCGTCAACAACCGAGAGGAACAAGGAGATGACTGTACGTGGAGAGGATGACAGTAGGGACCCACCAGCGTCATGGCAGTACGTAAGCAAGTGCCTCTATAGTACAAGCCCAAAAATATGGTTCCTCCTAATGGTTGGACATCTGGGGCTCACGCCATTGTCAACGTAGTCAATAAACGAGAGAATTACACTACGAGCGGCTGACACCAGGGACCCAGCAAGTCGCGCAGTTTCTTTTGAGGAACAAGCAATTGTTATTTATACTAGTTTTAGCGACGGATCAGGGTAACAACGGGGCTGTGCGGGGGCTGTGGCCCGTCTAGCCAGAGTTTTATTTATGTTTACCACATCATGAGCGCAGTTGTGTTTTTTCTTGCTGAAAATGGCTAGCCCAGTTCTATTTTTCTTAAAGAAATACGCAAACAAGGCCTACTTCCTTTATCGGCCCTGCTGGGCTGCAAATCTTTCAAGACGAGGAGAGTTTCATTCGGTTTGCCCAGAAATGGGCTGTACATTTTTAAAACACATCAAACCGGGAATTAGTTTCAATTTTTTTTCATTACAAGATCTTAAATTCCATTGATTTTATGCATGGACAATTATTTGGATTTTATATTTCTATAAATTATTTTTCAAAATAGTTTGAATGTGAATCAATATTTCTGGATTAAAAATAGTTGACCGCACCGAAATATGCAAAATTTTGTATACTTTTTAACCGTTGCCACAATATGGGGTGTAATGATAACAAAAAGAAGATGGGATCCAAAAAAATTCTTAAGAATTAGCAAATGGGATGTACATTATTAGAAATAATGGCAGATGGTTGTATGTTGTTTTCCACAGATTTGAGGCTGACTTGTGCGCCTACTACAGGTTGACGCGTATGCTTTCATAAAAAAAAGGTTGACGCACACGCAACGCCCTGTCAACTTAGTGAACACACGAGAGCAGTGACTGTTGGATGTCCATCCAACGGTTGTCGTGCTTCTTCAATCTCTGCTCTTCATGCTCCAGCCGCTCAAACAAGCGCCAGGACTGCTCGCTCCCTCCTCCCGCAGTCGGCTATGCTACACAGAGGCCTCACGGCCCCACTGCATTCCCATCGCTGGCCTAGCCATCCCTCTACTCACCCACACATGCTGTTATTCTCCGGCGACGAGCATTTAAGCAAGAACCTCAGATTCCTCGCGTGGGAAACAACTGCCGAGTATTCCCTGACTCCATTTCGTTCCCTTCCTAGGCCTCGCCGTCGTCCACCGCCGTGGTGCTCTTGGCGCGGTGTGGTCAACATGGTCAACGACCGACATCCATCGGAAGTGGACTGTACGTAGAGAGGCTGACAACTGGGTCCACGGCCGCACGCAAGGAAATGCCTCCTTATTAGGCGCAAAATAATGATTCCTCCACCTGACAGCTAGGACCCACAGGAAGGGCCTCAGATTTCATTTAAAAAACGTTCCCCAGCATGACAGGTCGGACCCACCAGCTATATCTTCGCACGCAAGGAAGTGCCTCCTTATTACACCCAAAAAAATAAATACCCCCTGCTAGCTGGGACCCACCATATTGCTGCGCTGACTTAGGGTCTACTAAGTTGACGGGCCGGAGGGCTTTGTCAACTTAGTCAATACTCCAGTGACCGTGTGATGTCCATCCAACGGCCATAGTGCTTCTTCAACCTCTGGTCTTCTTGCTCCAGCCGCCCAAAGCAGCGTCGGTCGTGCCGCCTGCTCCTTCCTCTCGTGGTCGGTTGTGCTACCGCGGAGGCCTCATCGCCCCCATACTACTCCCACCAGTGGCCAGGCCATCCCTCCACTCACCCACACCCCCTGTTATTCTGCGGCGACAGCAGCCTCACACCGCAGCCGAACCAATGAACGCTCGTACTCCTCTCCGCGTGGGCATCCACTGCCGCGTCTTCACCGGCTCCCGTCGTCCCCTTCCTAGGCCTCGCCGTCGTCCACCGCCGTGGTGCTCTCAGCGCGGCATGGTCAATGTGGTCAATGACCGACTTCCATCGGAAGAGTACTGTACATGGAGAGGCTAACAGCTGGGTCCACGGCAACCGCAAGGAAGTGCCTCCTTATTACACGGAAAATAATTATTCCTCCACTAGACAGCGGAGACCCACCGGATGGGCCACCAGTATTTTGCGAAAAAAATCATTTCCCCCTGACTGCTGGGACCCACCGGATGGGCCACCGTATTTCGCGAAAAAATGTTCCCCCCGCTGTCAGCTCGGACCCACCGGAAGTGCCTCCTTATTACGCACAAAAAACATGAATACTCGCCCGGCTAGCTGGACCCACCTTGGTGGGAGGATGACTTGTGGGCCTACTAAGTTGACGGGGATGAAGGGCTTTGTCAACTTAGTCAATATGAAAGATTCTAGCTCCAGTGACCGTACGATGTCCATCCAACGGCCGTAGTGCTTCTTCAACCTCTGGTCTTCTTGCTCCAGCCGCCCAAAGCAGCGTCGGTCGTGCCGCATGGTCGTGCTTCCCGTGGCCGGCTCTGCTGCCGCAGAGGCCACACCGCCCCCTACTATTCCCGCCGCTGGCCAGGCCCTGCTGCGACGGCAGCCTCATACCGCAGCCGAACTAGTGAATCCTCGTACTCCTCTCTGCGCGGGCTTCCACTGACGCGTCTTCCCCGGCTCCGCGTCGTCCCCTTCCTAGGCCTCGCCGTCGTCCACCGCCATGGTGCTCTCCGCGTGGCGTGGTCAACGTGGTCAAGGAACGACTTCCATCGGAAGAGTACTATACGTGGAGAGACTGACAACTGGGTCCATGGCCACAGCCCAGTTTTTTTGTGATTTGCCAAGTAAGTCGCTTTGTCAGTTCTGTTGGGCTGTAAATCTTTCAAGATGAGGAGAGCTTACATTCGGCTGGCTGAGAAAATGGCCCATCAGTAATGAGAAATTGGTTGTACATTTTTAAAACACATCAAACAGGCAATTAGTTTTAAATATCTTTTTTTTTATTTCAAGATTTTAAATTACATTAATTTTTATGCGTGGAGAATTTGTTGGATTTTATATAGATGTACATTGATTTTTAAAATCAGTTTGAATGTGAGTCGAAATTTCGGGATTAAAAACAGTTCAGACCGCACCGAAATATGCAAATTTTCATATAACTTTTTAACCGTGGCCACAATATGTGCTGTAATGCTAAAAAAAAGAATATGGGCTCCAAAAAAACCCTTAAGAATTAGCAAATGGGCTGTAAATTATTAGAAATAATGGCAGATGGGTTGTATGCTGTTTTCCATGCATTTGAGGCTTTCCTAAAAAGGTTGACGCTGGCAAAGGATCGTTGGATGTCGATCCAACGGCCGTCGTGCTTCTTCAATCTCTGCTCTTCCTGCTCCAGTCGCTCAAACAAGCGCCGGCGGGACTTCCTGCTCCCTCCTCCCCACGGTCGGCTGTGATGCCGCGCAGGCCTCACCGCCCCACCGTACTCCCATCGCTGGCCTAGCCATCCCTCTACTCACCCACACCTACTGTTATTCTCCGACGATGGTAGACGAACCAGTAAACCCTCGTACAGTCATATGCCCCTCCGCGTGGGAAACAACTGCCGAGTCTTCCCTGCCTCCGTGTCGTCCCCTTCCTAGGCCTCGCCATCGTCCACCGCCGTGGTGCTCTCGGCGTGGCGTGGTCAATGTGGTCAACGACCGACTTCCATCGGAAGAGTACTGTGCGTGGAGGCGCTGACAGCTGAGTCCACGGCCGCAGCAAGGAAGTGCCTCCTTATTACACACAAAATAATTATTCCCCCACCTGACAGCGGGGACCCACTGGACGGGCCACCGTATTTCGCGAAAAAAACGTTTCCCCCCTGACTGCTGGGACCCACCAGCTACACCTTCGCACGCAAGGAAGTGCGTCCGGGCAAAAAAAACAAAACGATTCCCCCCCTGACTACTGGGACCCACCAGCTACATCTTCGCATGCAAGGAAGTGCGTCCGGGCAAAAAAACGATTCGCCCCCCTGACTGCTGGGACCCATCAGCTACATCTTCGCACGCAAGGAAGTGCCTGATAGTCGGGACCCACCTGGTTGAAGTGTACGTAGCGTTGTCATTCTGGTCGCGAACATGTACGTACATACTGGTCGTTGTAGAGGCGCGCATGTGTCGTAGTAGAGGCGCGCACTTAGCATGTACACATACGTACAGCGGCGAGGGTGCAAGAAAGAAAATACGGCCACGTACGTACATACGGGCAGGGTCTCGAACGCCTACTCGCGCGACACGCATACATGGCTGGGTCAGAACGGAGAAACAGCGTCGTCGTTGTGTTCATGGGGAGCCAACCGGCTGGGTCGGAACGGAATGCGTGGTCGTGTTCATCGGGAGGGCTTGGATGGAACAGGCAATGGAAACTAAGCCTGGCGTACCACAACGGAGGAAACGGACCTCCCTACGCTCGAACGGGGTCTGTTGATCGGGAGGTGTGGCGTACCGCAAAACGGAGGAAACGGACCTCCTACGGTCGAAATGGGGGTCCTGTTGATCAGGAGGGGTGTGGCGTACCACAAAACGGAGGAAACGGACCTCCTACGGTCGAAACGGGGGTCTTGTTGATCGGGAGGGGTGTGGCGCACCGCAAAACGGATGAAACGGACTTGTGTTGGAGCACTACGGTCGAAACAGGGGTCCTGTTCATCGGGAGGGGTGTGGCTTACCGCAAAACGGGACTCCACGGGATACTGTTCATCTCCACCGTCGACCTCCTCCAGCCTCCACGGGCTCCTGTTCATCCAGCCTCCACCGCACGCTACTCCACCGCCATCGCTCAACCACCCTCCACGGGCACCCCTCCACCGCTTCATCGCTCATCCAGCCCTCCACACCACAAGATCATGTTCATCCGGAGGCAACACCACCGCTCACTGTTCATCCAACCCCCCGCAATGCTCACTGTTCATCCAATCGATCGGCTTTAGTTAGCAGCAGTAGCGAAGGAATCGCTCGTGTCGAATTTCGGGTTCCGACAGACCCTCTAGGTTCGAACTCTGGGGTGCGCGCGGAGATCTCGCCCCCTACCTACCTGCACCTCGTCTCCTCGCTAGGATCTAAGCTACCAAAGGAACAACACAAGAGACACAAGGTTTATACTGGTTCGGGCCACCGTTGTGGTGTAACAACCTACTCCAGTGTGTGGTGTGGTGGATTGCCTCTTGGGCTGATGATGAATAGTACAAGGAAGAACAGCCTCACGAGGGTGACGTGTTCTTGTGGCTAGGCTCTCGATCGGGTTGGATCATGCTAAGATGAGGCGAGATGTCTGGATCTCTCTAAGATGCCTCTACCCTGTGGGTGGCTAGTCCTATTTATAGGAAAAGGCCCTGGGCCTCTTCCCAAATATTGAGCGGGAAGGGCGCCAACAATTGGCCATTTTGAAGGGGAACATCTAGTACACTTATCCTGACTAAAGTTGGTCCTCGCCTTCAAACGCTCTGGTGGTGACGCCGGCTTGGGCTCCACGATGACTTCCTTCCTGCCGTTGCGACGGTCTTGGTCTTGTTGCACCAAAACGGATGCCTTTGCTTGATGCTCTCGCCTGCGCTTGACCCCTTTGCACCAAAGAGGAAATGAGAACACTGCACGGGCTGGCGCCTTCCTGGCGCCCTTGGTCATCATGGCTTGCGTCATGGGCACCTCGTGAGGTACCCTGCCTTGATCTCTCCGCCTCCTTGCGAGCCAGCCTAACGAGGCCATGCCGGAGGAAGCTTCCTGTCGTCCGCCCCGCGAGGCTTGGACCCTCGCGAGGGTCTTGAGCTTGTGCTGATGAAGATGGGCCGTACTTGGCCACCCCTTGAGCCACGCCGCAGGCCGCAGGCAGGCAAGTCTGGGTACCCACGTTCCCAGAACACCGACAGTAGCCCCCGGGCCCAAGGCGCGCCTGGACTTGGCTGAGCAGAGAAGCGAAGGGTCAAGGCGCGCCGCTGGCTCCTAATAAACCGCGGCCTTGGGCGCCGCGTGGCGGTTGATTGGACGTGTGCGCCTTTAGCAACTGCGCGAATCGACAAAAGTGCGGCACCCGTCTAGGCTTTGCCTCCTTTGCCTCCTCCGGTCATTGCCCGGATCCCCTTTCTTGCGCCTTTCCTTCATGCCTCTGAAATCTCCAGATCTACTTCGACCACGTGCTCTAGCAAGACATGGCGCCTCGCCAGACCCCGGCTGGAGCTTGGTACTCACCCGCCTTGGACTCGCCGAATGTGTCGGAGAAGGGCCTTGCCCGGGCGCGCCGGATGGTGGCGGCGCAAGGCAACGACGGGGCAACGGTGCTCAGGGGCGGCTCCGCCCTTCCCGAGGGCCAAGGAAGCACCTTCTATCCGCTCTTCGTGAGCGCCATTGCTGCCGGTCTGGTGCCTCCCTTTTCTGAGTTTTTCTTTTCTGTCCTCCGCCATTACAAACTGCAAGCTCTGCACCTCCACCCCAACTCTGTTCTTCTTCTGGCGATCTTCGCCTACTATTGTGAGGCCCATGTCGGGGTGCTGCCCTCAGTGGCCTTGCTGCGCCACTACTTCTACCTCCGGACCTCTCGCGGGCCCATCTCACAGATGCGCCGAAGCTTTGTCGCCAGATGGCAGTTCCAACGCCATCTTGAAGCCCGGGAAGAGGATTGCAGGCTTCAGGAGCAAGTGGGTCATGGTAGATGATGGGCGCATCCATCCTCGGCTGATTCTGCCCATGGAGCAGCCCACGACCTCCGACGATTGGTCTCGCGAGGAACTCGTGGATCCCCGCGCGAAGCCGGTGCTGGAGAAGATGAACGCGGACCTATGGCCGGGCAACACGGCGACGACGAAGCTGACAGGGGCGTCGCTCCTGAGGGAGTTCCTGGAGCACCAGGTGGCCCTGCTTCGTCAGTACTCGCTTCCGCTATGGAGGCCCCGCCCGAGCCACGCAGTCTTGGCCGACGAAGATCTGGCCGCGGTCCTCCAATCTGTAGTCGGGGGAGACGTGCCGAGGCTGCAGGGTGCTCACTGCACTTGTTCCTTGGGATGATTGGGAGCGGCGGTGGACTCCATGCCCGTCTTCAATGGGGACGGCCCGTCCCCCGCTGGAGGTTCCCGAGGACCCGGCGGCCCTGGTGACGGTGAACGTGTCCTCCAAATGACTCCAGCGGAGAGGAGGAAGAAGAGGAGCGGAAGAGGGGCTGACTCGAGGCGACCGACGGGAGTCGAGCGCCTCCCCGGCGCAGGTCCCAGCGCCTCCGCCTCTTGCCGAGCGACGACGAGGATGGCGATGGCGAGCGGGCGGGCGAGCTTGCCCCGATCCCAAAGAAGGACAGGACTGGGCTGTTCCCAGCTGGTCTGCTCCCGGCTCCGAGGCGATCTGCAGACGTGCCTCCTGCTCCCGGGCCTCTTGAGGCTGATCCCTACAGCCGGCTCTCGGGCTTCAAGTATGGCCGGAGGTTGCTCGAGCCCGCGTGCGATGACCAGTAAGTGCTTGATTCTTGTTTTATTCCTTGCTTTGTCGCTGAGGTTTGATATCTGTATTCCTTGGCTAGGCGGGCGCCTGCGACGAAGAAGCTGAAGAGAGCTCCTGAGGCTTCGTCTGGGGCAGTGCCTCCGCCCGCGAAAGAAGGTGACAGCAAGACTCGGGCCTCTCCTGCCCGGTCATCCTCGCGAGGCATGGTGGAGCTAGCTGGGGTGAGCTCACCCCCATGGCCCAAGCGACTCCCGAGGTATCCTTGCCTGATGCCACTGCCGCAGCTGTCAGGGCGCAGAAGGTCCCGTCTCAGGATGTTGTGGTTACGCTGCCGTCCTCTCCTCCTACTCCACCAATTGCTGTATCTCCGACTCCTCCCACTGTTCGATCGTCTTTGCTGCTGAATCGACCGGCTCTTGGCAAGATCTTCTAGGCGCCGACCCTCGCTTGGTGGCCGGGCGCTTGGAGCTGGCCTCCGGCTGGGTTTGCTCTGACGCTTCGATCCGAGCGGCGCTGGTTCAGGCCGCGACGGCTTGCGACGAGGAGAAGCAGATCGTCCTTGGGGCGAAGGCTGCTCGCGACGCCACCTTGGGGGAGGTAGCCGATGTCTGAGGTCGCTTCAAGGCGCTGGAGAGCAAGCTGCAGGGCTTGCGTGACCAGCTTGCCAAGGTGGCCCGCATTCGCCAAGAGAAGGAGGAAGACATGAAGGCTCGCGAGGCGGCCGTCAAGGACCGGGACGCCAAGCTTAACAAGCGCCGTGACCGCCTGGGTGCACTGGAGCAGGAGTTGGAGGCGAAGAGGGTCGAGCTGTACGGCAAGGTGCGGGTCCTTGCCGAGGACCGCGTGGCCTTCGCGGAGATGGAGGTGAAGGCTCGCACCTTGCTGAGGTCGCTTTATGACAGCGGCCTGGAAAGCCACCGGGCCTCGCCGAGGACGGCCCCGCTGCTGCTTCCCTTCCTGGTCCGCGCCCTGGAAGAGGTCACCATTAGCCTTGGCCCCACGGCTGAGGCCGAGGCGCGTGTCCTGTCTTCTGCAGCGATGACGCGCGTCCTTACCACGTCTACCTTCGCGACCCCGACGTCGACCTCGACAAATTTGGAGCCCGTGAGTGGAGAGCTTGCCGCTGCCACTGCTGAGGCCGTGAAGGGTCAAGTGGAGGCTCTGCTGGCTAAGTTCCGGGCCTTCAGCACAAAGCCGAAGCGAGGCGATGTCGGTCCTGAGGCTTCACGAGGCGAACCCGCCCAGCACAGCTCCGCCGTCAACAAGTGACTCCTTTGTGGCTCTTGTTCTGCGTTCAGCTCCTGCAACATGCATCATGCCTCGGGAGGCATTTAAACTTATGCTTGGTGTTGTGACAACAGCTATGGACTGTAATATTTTCTTTTGAATTCCTTGAGATTTATGCTTTTCCTTCCTACTTGCTTATGTTCTACGCCGGGCAGAGCTCCGGCCTCACAAGATACCACTCAGCCATTAGCCCCTGACCGAAACCATGGACCAAGGAGTGAGGGGCTACGTGACAAGTTAGGCTCTGAGTCGCGATGATCAGGAGTCCCCCTTGGCGCATTTAACAACAAGTAGGGAGGTGAGATGTATGGGTGAATTTACCATTCTATGTCTGCAGAGCCTGCCTCACAGATACCTCAACCGCCGTTAGCCTTTCGGAACTAAGGAGTGAGGGGCTACGGGACCAGTTAGGCTCCTGAGTCGTGATGCTCAGGAGTCCCCCTTGACGTTCAAACGGCCTTCGTACCTTGGCTCCACTCGGGGAGGGACGTGCGACGAACTAGGCCCGAGGGGCCTGGCTGGGTGGCGTGCGTCTGGGCATGACCTAGGCGTAGCCCCCTCGCGCGGCACTCCCGAGGGGAGGCATTGCAATGAGGCCAGACATTGAGCTCTGGGCTCCCTGAGGTTGATGCGGCCGGGGGCCACCCTCAGTTGTTTATCACCAGTGCGGAGCATAGCGCTTCCGTATGTGTACGGGCATAGCCGCTCCTCGGCAGTGTCGTCAGCCAGTAGCGGAGCATGGTGCTTCCAGTGCGTGGAGGGGGCTCCCCTCCGGAGGAGCCTGGCGTACAGACCCATACGACACGTGGCTGGCACGGTAGGGCCTGACGAGGTGTATCTGGGCACCCGTGAGCCAGCGCGGGACTCACGGGGCCCTACCTCAAGGCGGGTTGCGCCTGGCATTGGGCCTTAACTTGTGACGTGATCCTACAAATTTGGTTAGATGCCGACGCTCTCGCCCTCGGTCCGTCCGGCCCTCGGCGGGTCTCGGCCTGCCGCCGGTATGCCGTGTCGCGATGCCGTGGACAAGGCCAGAGGGTGAGGGCTGGAGAGCCAGTAGGAGCCCATGAGTCGTGATGCTCAAGTACCCCCCCCCCCTTTAACGTGCAAGCGACCGACATGAAGGAAGAAGGGGTGACGTGGATAGGCATCAAATAACAATCATGATGGGTCGAACGCATGACCCGAAATAAACGCAAGAGGGGTGCATGCCGCTGGGTCTGGCCTGAGCGACTTGGGGATGATGCAGCCCAAGGGGCGCCCCCAACAAAGTAAGCTAGGAACATGAAGCAAAAGGGATACACGCCGCAGGGACGGACCCATGCAGCACTGGAATGATGCAGCCTGGGGCGCCCCACTGGAAATGAAACTTGAAGGATGTCACCTGATAACGTTGAAGACGAAGGTATGCTGAAGTAGCGGACGTCGTGGGCTGCGGAAGCCGACCTTCACGATCCCCCAGGCCCAGGAGCCTCGGGAGGCTTCGGAGGCGCTGGTGGCTCCTCGCGCCATCTCCATCTCTGCCAGATCGCGAACGCCTGCCTCTTGAGCCTCCGGTGATGTTCCCTATGAGGCGCCGGGCGCGTGGCGGCCGTGATTCGGCACGCCGTAGGGCATGCGAACGTAGCTGTGGAGTGGACCTTCGCGAGCGCCCCACGCGTGAGGGGCCAGGCGCCTCGTGAGGCGGCTCGGTTGAGCCCTGGTATGTCGATGCAGACGCTGCGCAGCCCACCATCCTCGCCTGGATGGGGAGCTACGGCGGTAAGCCGGGCGGCTGCCACTCATGACTCTTGACTCCTGCAGCTCCCTGAATGATCTCGCCGACGAACTCCCGAGGGTTTGGCCCTCCTTGCCTCGCCTCCTTCCCGAGGGAAACATGCTCAAACACGCCTCCAAGTGGTGCCCAAGCACCTCCCTTGTGACCTTAGCAAGGTCGGTGGCCCTCCGTGAGAAAGCCCCGAGCCTTGCTTGAGGAGGGCGCCGGGCGCCTTCCTATGCGATGTATGAGGTGCCCCCTGAGCAGCGCGGACCACGAGGGGCCCTGCCTCCCGAGGGGTCGGGCCTGGCGATGTCTTCTTCTTCTTGGGAGCAGTCTCGGGAGCCTCCGCTCCTGCGATCTGGGTCTTCAAGTGACGCTGCTTGAAAAGCTCGCCTGTGAGCACACCGCGTCTCTTTCTTCACAAGGCACCGTGATGACTACCGCTTCATCGCATCTTGAGGACGTTGTAGCCGTGATGAGTCACAGCCATGAACTTGGCCGTAGCTGGGTACCCGAGGATGGCATTGTATGGCAAAGTAATGTTGGCGACATCAAAGTCGATGAGCTCGGTGCGGTAGTTGTTGCGCGCCCCGAAGGTTACAGGGAGGCGGACCTGCCCAATTGGAACCGTGGAGCCATCGGTGACTCCGGAGAAAGGCTTGGTTGGCTGAAGCTGATTGTAAGGCACTTGGAGATTGTTGAATGTCTCTACTGACAGGACATCGAGCCCTGCTTCGCCGTCGATGAGGGTCCTGGTGACTTGCACGTTGCTGATGATTGGGGAACAAAGCATCGGGAGGACTCCGGCTGTGGTCACAAGACTTGAGCTGATCTGCCGAGCAGAACGTGATGGCGCCTGGCTGACCACCTGAAAGGGCGCTGTGGCCTCGAGCTTGGGAAGGACTGCATTCACTTCGCCGGGCGTAACTGCTTGAAGATGGGCTGAGAGGTCAGCTTGAGCTCCGCCCAGGATGCAAGCGATCGCGTGCGGCTCCTGGAAGCCCCCAGCCCCCTCGTCCTGATGATGGTACTCATTTCTCCTTGGCTGCGGCGGCAGTGGAGGGAGGCCTGCGTTTCCTTGCGGGCGATCCTCGTGAGGCTGATCCCTTCAGCCTCCCTCGCGAGGCTGATCCTGCCAGCGATCCTCGCGTGGTCGGTCACGCCACCCTTGGCGAGGGCCACGGTCTTCCCAACGTCCTGCGTTTCTTCCTCCTCCTCGGCCGTAGCCTCGGTCGTTGCGGTCGAGGCGTCGACCGATTTTCCCTTCTCGCACGGCTCGGAGCTCTTGACATTCGTTGGTGTCGTGGGTGTGGAGGTCGTGGTACACACAGTACCGGCTGCCCTTGGAAGACTCGGGCTGATCTCTGCCTCGCTTGGTGTCCGGTTCTCGCCATGAGCACGGCAGCCCTTGCGCTTCACGTCCCTGGCCTTTGGGCTTCTTCTCTTCCGGGTCTGCGGTGGCAGCTCGAGGAGGAAAGGCGTCCTTCCTCAGCTCGCGCACTTGGTCGCCAAGTTGAACAGCTCCAAGGATGTGCACAGATCTTCATGCATCGCCAGCTCCTCCTTCATCTTGACGCCACGCACACCGCTTCGGAGAAGGTCGAGATGATGGCCTCCTCGGCCACCTTGGGAATCTTGAGGCGTGCGTTGTTGAAGCATTGATGTACTTCCGCAGGTCTCCTGGCTGTTGCTTGATGCGGGCGCATGTCGCCACGGCAGGAGGCGGTCACGAGTACCTTGGAAGTTGGCGATGAAGCGGTGCGCATCTCGCCCCAGGAGGAGATCGTGCTAGGAGCCGTGTTCAGAGCCAAAAGTGCGGGCTCCGTCCTGAGTGCCATGGGAAACCAGTTCGCCATGACCTTCTCGTCCCGTTGGCGCTTTTCGATGCCCAGCTCGTGAGCTGAAGGAACTCCGCAGGTCGGCCTTGCCGTCGTAGCGAGGAGGCAGGTCCGCTTGAACTTTGCTGGCCACGCGACGCTGCGCAGCTTCGGTGGTGAAGGTGCAGCTCGCTGTGGGCCACGGGGCCTTTGGTGACGAAGAGCCTGGTCTTGTGGGTCCCCATGCGCCATCACTGGAGCAGCGCTGGGTCTTGGCGTCTTTGGAGCAGGAGCTGGATGCGTGACGAGCCGGTGCAGGGAGCACTCGGGCAGCTTTTTTGGGGCGAGGGACCTCTTGACAGGTCTGCTCTTGCTGTGCTGGCGCCGGACGGAGTGGGTTCCACCCTGGGGCCACATGCCTTGGGGCCAAGGCGCCTTCTTGAGGGGGAGGCAGCTGAGGCGCCCCTGGAGCTTCATCGCCCGCGCAGGGCGGTGCACAGTGCAGCGAGAAGGACGGCGCGGGGGAGCCCCATACGGCGCGGACGAGCTCGGCGACGCGGTCGAGCCACTCTTCAGACGCGTCGTCGGCGGTAGCGCAGGAGCTCGTTTGCCGCGATGAGCGCAGCTCAAGCCTCCATGGGCGTGCGGAGTGCGCGAGACGAAGAAGCAGCTGGGGCGAGCGAAGTGGTAGCGGTACGGCCGTCTCGCCTCATGGGCGGATGCTGGGACGATGCTTGCTGCTTGTTCCCCTCCGGGCAGGTGGCGGCGGCGTTGTGGCGGCGGCGAGGAATGGCGGGGGCCACCGGACGGGGCCGTCTGGGCGACGCGGGTAGCGAGAGCGGCTCGGCGCTCGGCGCGGGCCCAACGAGCGTCTGACATGGATGCGATGGGCGGCGAAGAACAGGGCGCCGGAAGACGAATTCCAGCGCACCCCTACCTGGAGCGCCAAATGTCGGATTTCGGGTTCCGGTAGACCCTCTAGGTTCGAACTCTGGGGTGCGCGCAGAGATCTCGCCCCCTACCTACCTGCACCTCGTCGCCTCGCTAGGATCTAAGCTACCAAAGGAACAACACAAGAGACACAAGGTTTATACTGGTTAGGGCCACCGTTGTGGTGTAACACCCTACTCCAGTGTGTGGTGTGGTGGATAGCCTCTTGGGCTGATGATGAATAGTACAAGGAAGAACAGCCTCGCGAGGGTGAGATGTTCTTGTGGCTAGGCTCTCGATCGGGTTGGATCAAGCTAAGATGAGGCGAGATGTCTGGATCTCTCTAAGATGCCTCTACCCTGTGGGTGGCTAGTCCTATTTATAGGCAAAGGCCCCGGCCTCTTCCCAAATATTAAGCGGGAAGGGCGCCAACAATTGGCCATTTTGAAGGGGAACATCTAGTACACTTATCCCGACTAAAGTTGGTCCTCACTTTGTCAAAGGCTCTCGTGGTGACGCCGGCTTGGGCTCCACGATGACTTCCTTCCCGCCGTTCTGACGGTCTTGGTCTTGTTGCACTAAAATAGATGCCTTTGCTTGATGCTCTCGCCGCTTGCCCCCTTTGCACCAAAGAGGAAATGAGGACATCAGACGTGGCTGGCGCCTACCGCGCCTTTGGTCGCCATGGCTTCCGTCATGGGAACCTCGTGAGGTACCCCGCTTGATCTCTCCGCCTCCTCGCGAGCCAGCTGACGAGGCCGTGCGGAGGAAGCTCTGTCGTCCGCCCCACGAGGCTTGGCCCTCGCGAGGGTCTTGAGCTTGTGCTGATGAAGATGGGCCGTGCTTGGGCCACCCCTTGAAACCACGCCAAGACGCCGCAGTGAGCGAGCAAATCTAGGTACCCCTGCTCCCGTAACGCCGACAGCTCGATCGGGTTCGCTTAAAAGCCATCTATCGATCGCCGGGTTCGATGAACGCGTAGCTCGCAAAGGTAATCGCCGGGTTCAGTTAGAGCCCAACGCCTCGCTCGGTTTCAGTTAGAGCCAATGCCTCGCACACACGCGCGTATGTGTACGAGAGAAACGCACATCGCTCGGCCCCCGACCTCCCACCGTAATCGGGAACTCCCTGAAATTTTCCTCCCCCTCGCTTCTACTGTCAGGACCCCGATTCCAAGTCACATTGACCTAGCCGGTAACACCTCATATCACTTTGCGGCCTCACGCACAGTATTCCCACGGGTGTTGCCTTACCATGGCCCGGGACCGTTTGCGCCTTTTGGCTCACGTATATGATAGTGTCGCTAGCATCCACATGACAGAGAACCCGGGCCGACATGGCTGGTTGTGAACCCAAAGCGGCGCTTACCCATGGGGACAGGCATACATGAATCACATCGAGCATGTCGGTCATCAACGTATGAATTCGGGCTGTACCACTGGGCTAACAGGACTCCGGTATCCCGGGCTGTAGCAGGCTAGGCAGGATTCCGAATATCATCGCGTGACATTTCCCCGAAGGGACAGACATAGGAACGAGGTGAAACATATGCCGGCCAGTCAAGTGTCCAAAGCAGTAGTGCTGGGCTAGCAGGACTCCGGTGAACCGGGCTGTAGCGGAATACTATTGCTAAGGAAGCACTAGACGACATTTCCCCATATGAGAGGCTGCCAAGGATAAACAACTAGATTGTCGGATCCCACTCATACCAAGCATTTCAAGCATACACACAATATGCCCGATATGAGTACATACAACACGGCATCACAACAAAACTCTACAACTCAAATTACTTTATTTAAGAGGCTCCGAGGAGCCATACATAACATATCCATACGAGACACGGGTCACATGACCCAACACTCAAGTCATACAAACATACAAGCACATGCGGAAGCAAACTAGTCTCTGAGTACGTACTCTAAAAAAGAAAGAAAGCTTGATGAAGCCCTTCTATCTACAAAGTGGCCCTTCACAAGCCTTGGATCACCACCGGGTGGCTAGTTCACTCGTCGACGCCAAGGTCTACATAAAACCCATCGGAGGGGGCGTGTTGTCGCCCAAAACATTAATTAAGCAAACATGAGTACGGAGGTACTTAGCAAGTCTTACAATGTAATCCTATTATACATGCACATTCTCAAGAAGGTAGTGGAGGTATTGCAGCAAGCCAGCTTTGACTCTTGGCTAAGCTATCCTACATGACACCACTTGAAAAGCATTTGTCGCATTACGCAGTCCACTAATCACCATCACAATACTCCACCATGGATCCTCTCTCGTCAACCTACGAGAGGGCCATCCACGGTACTCACACTTATCTTGAGGCTTTTAGTAGTATCCATTTACTTGTCTATGAACTGTATAGGTGACCAAGTAGTCCTTTACCGCGGACGTGGCTATTCGAATAGTTTTATACCCTGCAGGGGTGTACTTCTTCACACACGCTCTCATCACTTATCGCCGCTACACGACATGTACTCGGCAACCTTCAAGCGGAAGCCCAGCGAGGATGTCGGCCACGACCTGACTAAACACATGAGTCCCTAGTCCAGGTTTATCGCCTATTCAGGTTCCATCCGCAGGGAATCCGGCCAAGGTTTCCACTAACGGCCCCGAACGATGTGTGCAGAGTTCCCGAGATACCAAACGGGTGAATCGGTACACCGGGCCACGTGCCTACCGCACCACAGCCCACCCCTAAGGTCAGCGCTGCGTATGCCCCAAAGATGCTACAAACACCGTAAACTACTTGCAACTCCCTTGACCGAGGACAAGAGTGGTTAATAAGTCGAGAGGGTCAATTAAGGATCCCAATGTGTGGTAGTAGCTAAGTCTTAAATCACACACACACAGATCTCAGTTCTTAGGGACGGCTTCAATGAAACAACCCAGCATGTACTCCTACATGGCCACTCATCGATACCTTTACCAAATCGTGTTCAACACTTCCACTCTCGAACCCGACACAACCTTTCACTCCAGTTCATCATCCCGATGAGGTAGACCTAACACAACTCTAAGCATAGCAAGCATAGCATGGTAGGAATCACAAACATGGCTCAAACAACTCCTACACATACTAGTGGGTTTCATCTAGTTACTGTGGCAATGACAGGTCATGCAAAGGAAGTGGGTTCAGCTACCGTAGCACACAACAGTTTGAATCGCGTTGCCTTAATGCAGTAAACAAGAGCAGAAGCGAGAACATGGGTTTGTATCAGAATGATCAATGGTTGCTTGCCTGATGTAGTGGTAGTAGGATACTGCCTTCGTAGCCGGATATTCGGGGTTATCCTCGAGGCGTAACCTATCACGAAAGACACACCGAACATAAACAATACATGACAATATGCAACAATATGATGCATGCTATGACATGGCAATATGAATGAGTGTTGGCCTAATGCAAGCTAGAACAGAAAGGGATGAACTCATTTGAATCAAAGATTCAAATGTTAGCTCATTTAACATAGCCATAAAGGTGCATTATCTTATTTTGCTTAAACAGCAAGGTTAACTTGTTATATCATGCATGAAACCATTACCAATGGATAGATTGAATTTTTCTGATCAAAATTCATATATAAAACTTTGCATTTGGAGTTACAGATTAATTTCTATGATTTTTTGAAGTTTGCAACAATTTCTGGAATTTCCTGTGTACAAATAAAACCAGAAATTAATTATTGCATCAG